>OY979698.1:19694186-20979186 GCA_963855945.1 Thereva nobilitata
ATAACAACGTGAAGACGATATAGCAACTTGACTAAGTCCGATGGTGATATGTGTGCCCTCCGCTGCATGTGGTAAAAAGACGTTCGATATGCTGTGTGATATAGGAGATTTCTTGGCCATCATCATCTTCTTGGCCAGAAGAAGAGCTGAGTCTTCTGCTCTAAGAAAATGAAGTGAGGTGAAAAAAAAACGCACAAAAACATCTCTCGACGCTTCAAAATTATCTCTGAAACTTAATACTTTTTAACACCATGGGTAAACAACAAAACAAAAACTTACAAAATATACTATACAAACCCCGGGGCGGGGGAACGGAGGGCGGCAATAAGAAAACTTGTAGACATTTAATAAAAACCCCCGTGAAAAAATCGGGCGAAGAATTTTTTTTTATTAATAAAAATAAAAAATAAGTTTAAAAAATAAATAAAAAAAAAATAAAAGACCCGCGATGGAACCATTTTGTTTCACACTCTCAGCACACAATCTTTTGGTGTCGTTCAAAGGAACCTTAACGAGTGCCGCGCAGTCACCGGTGATATCGATCGAAAAAATATGTCTTAAGACGAAATTCTTACTTCTTTCGTTTTCTTTTTTATTTTTTATTTTTTTTTTCAAACTTCTTTAATTCTTTTTCGGTTTTTTTAATTCTTTTCCTGTGGCTTGTTTTTTTTATTATATTTCTTCGTTCTTCTCTAGTTTTGATGATGTAAATTCGTAGAGAGCTTCTTCGCTGCTGGGTTGGACCTCACTTGAATCTTGGGAGTCGTCTTCTAAAATGCTAAAACCTAATTCCTCCAGTTGGGTGCTGAGCGAAACGCTATAAAATTGATAACAGGAAATTGGTGGAGATTAGCTGCTTTTTGGATAGAAGGAGGATTTCTAGTGGTTCTAGATTCGTTACTAATTACTGTTTGGTGATAAATTACAGATTTTTATACTTAATATTGGTTTCCACATTGTTTTATTTAATAGGTTTTTAATTTTGTCTTCCTGATATCATACTGTGAATGTGTTTTTTTTTGTAATATTAAATATCTATCAATGTGGTAATGAGATGATTATGAGAGGAAATATGAAATGAAACATCCGTTCATTTTTTTATATTTGATTGGATTTTTTTAAAAAGCTTCATTATTTAGCAATATTTTTGATAATAAAAAGTTGCCGCTATTATCACTACACATTTATATCAATGAAATCTTCTTTAGTAATAAAACCGACCAAATGGTTGTGAGTTCGATTTCCACCTGGACATGTCGCTGTACCAGTGTTATTCGCCCTTTTCTCTAGGCATGTTCAATGCAATCATAAATGAGTCGCATTATGCCTACGATTCTACCGAGCAATAGTTTGCTTCTAACTGACTGACAGTTTAGAGCAATGCCCCCATCTTAGTACAAACCGCGCCCAATGCTGCTTGACTTGGATGATCGAGGGAGAACCGGTCTACTCAGTGTAACAATTAGCACATCTTGGACCTTCTATACCGCTGTGCCTACTTCTCGTGATTGCCCCTTCCACTACACTGGTCCTGATTCTGAGCTTATGCACCCAGCTTGGCATACTCAAGTTCTGGGTATCCTGGACATCCACCTGTCATAAGAAATTGTAGTCTTCACCTTGCTGTCGTATCGCATAAAACATACCGCATAAAATTTTCCGACCAGGATCCTCTAAACTAATACGAGGTAGATGTCCTGCTTACCGGAGACTACACCAAATTTGATGGTCGAAACACAACCAAACTTTCTTAGCTTGGCTTGGCTGTCAGAAAGGTATAGCAGTTAAGTTGAAAAAAAGTAGTCAGGGTGCCCACGGTAACTGCTTTGCTAAACCGAGCGCTTTCTCTAGTCACTATGGGCGTTCATTTCAAAAGCACTAGTATGCCTAAGGTTTGGTGTTAATTTAACCAAGTATGATGGGTGTTTAAAGCAATCCTGTTGATTTTAGGAAGTGCCCTGGCCCCAAGGCTGGAGATCTTCTATAAGTCTAGGTCTACGCTATATAAAAACAGACGTTGTGTGGAATACCAATGCCTCTTTGGGAAGTTTTTATTCTAAAAGTATTAAAGATAGCTCAAGTAAAGCAAGCAAGCAAAGAATATCAACGGAAATATCCGAATTTAGACGAACCATAAATAAAAATTCCACATTTCCGCACGCAAATTCTAAAGTTATAAGCCCATGTGGCTGTTTTCTGCTAGGTCCTTTAAGACAAGTCAACTCAGGAACACGTAAAGGCGTAGATTTAGATTTACATAAACAATTTCACAAGTTGTGAAATACCTAGCTGACTCACCAAGGACATGTATAAACATGCTTCGGGGCTTGGATTGGGGAGGGGGAAATCTCCAAAACAAAAGCGCAAACGAAGTTTCCCCAATAAAAATTTTCCCTACAAAAAAGCTTTCGTCACAGCGAAGACACGAACCTTTCCATACAAAAAACTTTCAACCCGGCGAAGACACAACCCTTTCCCTTCAGAAAAAGCTTTCATCCTACTGAAGACAAGAACCTTATCAAAATTTTTCCTGCAAAAAAAGCTTTCATAGCAGGGAAGACACGAACCTTAGCTTAAAAGGTGATGTTTCGAAATTGCTGAAGTGTTGTTGGGGGAATCATATACATATACGCACATACACACACCCATAGGCATTGATACAAACATACATACAAAGTGACTTAGAATTATTGCTGCTATACTACTGCCCGTTTCTCCCTACATTATTTTCTTGATGGTATTTTCAGGTCCTTTTTGAAAGCCAGTCTAGGGAGAACATAGTCTGTGGTTGTAGGAATCATACTCTCTGGGGTAGCAAGTCCAAGATATTACTATGGCCGTAGAGTTTAGAGGTCCAGGGCCGAATTCCCTCAGTCTAAGGGCACTCAGCGAATAACTACTTTTAAACTGTAACTATGTTTTCTGCGACCACTCTGAAAAGTAGCGGCCCGACTACCATCCCAGAGGGCTGTGGTTTGAATGCACTCCACATGGTCCTTCGCCTTCTCATTTTTCGTTTGACTTGACTTTGACTTTCGTTGATAGGTTAAAAAACATCCCTAGACACATAAAATTTTTGAACCTTAAACAAATAACCTTCTTAGGCTTTACAAACAAGTTCTTAAAACAAAATTTTACAGTCATAATTTCCTCTAACACGCGTGTAATTTCTAGAATAACTGGAAATGCTTTTTTTATGCTTATTCTGCATAAGAAAAGATCCAAGACGAATCAATATTACATACCCACAAAATATGCATCACTCAAAAATCATTATGAATCACAAACATTTTAGAAAGCCATAAAATTTTTTCTTCACTATTTTTTTTATATCATACTATGATTCCCAGACATTTTTGCTTGATAAACCGATAGATAAATCAAAAGAAAACTCTGACCTGATCTCAGTATCTTTTCACCAGCAGGGGGTAGCACGCAATAACTTGATAAATGTAAAAAAAAATTTATAGAAAAAAAATATTTTTCTTAGTCACATCACAAAAAGAACAACACGAAGATATATAGTAGCCTCAACAACACGAAGATATAGTTCTGGAAAGTGGGTAGGGGGCAGAGATGGGTAGTATGGAGGAAGAAACGTTTTTTTTTTGTTGTGTTGTGTGGAGATAATCTTTACAGAACTGCAATATGATTATATCAGCTTCGGCAAAGAAGACGGGTAAGACCTTAAAACGAATAAAAGGGCGCCCATTTCAAAATTTATTTATCTAGTTACCGAGAGAGTTACGTTTAGTTACCCTGAACGGTCGCAGTCTTACGTCTCTTGCCGCAATCGAAGATCTCCGCCTGTTCGTGGCTGGCTGAATATTTCTTGTCAAGCAGAACGATGATCCTCCCCAGAACCGTCGAATTCCTGTGATCGTCATGATCATGCACGGTTTTCTTCAATATCATCGCGGAATATAGTCCTCTGCGCGACTAGCCAGACTTTCAGTATCGCCCTCCATTTATATTGCGGATCGGCTAGAATTTCTGTATACTATAAAGTCTCTCCCCCGTAAGGACAAGTAGATCGTTGATCATCGATCAAAAACTCAGCGCCATCCGACGTTGCATTCATCTTTCTCTCCGGCTGTATTCAGTATATGATCATTCCGTTTCTATCATGACCATGCTGGCAGACACATCTACCTGTATATATTCTCTTTAGTACGGTATTTTTAGGTGCACTCAGATTCTGTTAATATGCGATCACGAACAATTTTGTTCGGAAATTAGCTGAAAAACATGACAATTAACAATTTAGTGCGGTCGAGCGATCGCAGCCGAACAGCGCTCGCTTGGGCCGCCACCTTAAGATCGTGTCGAAGAAGATCGAAGACAATGAGCAGGGAACGAAGAATGAGGAATGAAGAAGGCTCGAATTTTTGTCTTTATTGTTTTTATTAAGACTATATTTTTTTTTCAAGTTTATATGAACATTTGATCGTGATTAGCTGAAAAGATCGTTCTTTTTTCTTTGGCATGGTCTTGTTTGTAAGGTTCAAGTGCACGCGCATAGTATACTATACTCCTATGCCTTAGAGAGAAATTCTTCTTGTTTGCTGGATGGTTGGTTTACTTCTTTTTTGTGTTTGGCTGTGGTGTCTCTTTTTCATAAAGACACAAAAAACAAACTCTACAACAACAATAACAACAACAACAAGAAAAATATAATAAGGAAATAAAGAGGAGGAGAAGGTGGCTCCTCCATCTCGAGCTGATCATGGGAAATGTTTCACAGAAAATTTCATGGCCAATGACCATCATATCTTTGCTGCTCGACCAAAAGTGATTGATGATGTGCTGTACTGATTGAAATTTTAATTTTTATTAGTATGATGATCTGTCTATGCCAATGGATTTTAACTGGATTATGGCATATGACGAATCACTTTAAGTACACTGCTGAGAAATTTAATAATGCATTCTTTTATCGTTGTTTTTTTTTCGAAGTAAAATAATTTTTTTGATTCTTTTATTGCAAAGAGATGGAGAAAAACTTCTGTATCATTACGGCAGTTGGCGTTTAATTGAATTTTTTTTGTTCGTTGTTTTAAATTTTTAACAATTTGTAAAGCGGAAGTTGTTTAAAAAGTTGGAAACAGTTTCATGGTTGTTAATGCTTGATAAAAATTGTTGGGATATATGCTCGCAAATTTCTGATTATTAGTACTAGATAGAAATTTGTTAACGGCAGGGTTGGATGGTACGACAATTTTTATGGAATGTCTTTACGTTTGTATGATATACATAGCTCGAATTTTGTTTGGGAATCATCACAACAACTGACGAACATGATTCGTAGGTACCAAAAATATGATAGATTTTAAATGGATCCACCGCAATATTGGTGATTCTCACCCTTTCAGATAATTCAGTAGATCGTTGAAGTTGACACACTACTTAGGAACATACATAAGAATGGAAAACGCGACAAGATACAGGCTCATGTAAGATTCAAACACTTCATGCCCCTGCAGTAGTAGTAAGGATGTTTTATTTCTACGCTACTGAGGCTAAATAGTGTGTATTGATTTCGCTTGAAATGTATTTCAATATAACTTTGTATATTAGTAGTGTTGAAAGGCAACTACTAAGCCACTTATTTCACAATATTGCGCAGTCAAGCTTTTGGTTTGCGTCTTGGGTTGAAGCTTTAGCGGCTGTGCCTTACGTTGAAGAGGTGCGCCACCTGTGTGAAATTATTTGGACTTCGATGTGTCGGATTAGTGTGTCTTGGGTGGGCTTTCATGCTAGGGAGTCTTGGGTGAGAATTGAGGGTCTTGGGTGAGTTTTCAAAAATATGTAATAATAAAGAATTATATTTCATTTATGCGGAGATGGAGTTTACATATCAGTTTTAATAGAAGCATAGTTTTGGGGAGGCTGATTTTTCGTTGATTGCGCGTCAATTAAGGAGCCTATCCACTATCAGTTTTGCGTGTCATGCAAGAAGGTTATTTTCCCATCCATTATCATGCATGCAGGCAATCCTCACTTTTAAGGAAGAAGAAGTAGTGAAAAGTTGCTGTAGTAAGAGTGCTACAAATATAAGTGATACATAGTAAATATGTATGATTTGACCTACTCATTCCGAAATTCACAGTCAGAATGACGAAATGATTGGTGTAACGTAGACTAGTCATGCTTACTATGTAGTAAAACCGATTTTTAAGAAGAGAAGGGTAGAAAGGAAAACGGGGTAGTGCAGTAACCAAACCAGTTATTTTCAACCAAAAATTTTTGCTTGAAAAGTAACACATTTACAATGCACTACTCATTTTCTTCTTCTTTTTTGCCTCAAACTCAATCTCAATACAAAAATGTGAATGGAAATAAACAGCTGATTTGCTTTGCTACGACGAGAAATCGTTGTTAACACGCATATTTGCTTTGTAACGAAGAAACGTAATAAGGCAATTTTTGCTTTGTTAACAACGATAACTCGAAAAGCTCTGAGAAAGAGCCACCTATCGGTTGGTAGATTATTTAAAAAAAAATCCATTTTGTTGTGTTTATGTCAAATTTATTTCACATCATTTCGCTGTTTCAAAATGGAAAGCGGTTTTTAAGGCTATAATTGTGAAATATTCCTCTTAAATAAAATGCGGAAATTTTTTTATCAGGAAAGAAATATATTCCTTTATATTTTTATTCATAATATATTTTTTATAAGCTTTTTTACGTAAAGTTTTATAAAACTTTATAAAGTTTTATCTCAAAATCGTTCTTTAACTTTCTGGGCAGGGTAAATGTCGCTTCCACAGGCAGAAATTTTGTGAAATTTCTACCCACAAAATTTTCTGTGGTTTAATTGTACTGTCAAATTTAATTCGTTGACATTTCATAAATGACAAACCTCCTTCATTGACAACAGCTACTTTGGGCTGATATTTATCCCATTTTCAGATTCGCATCCATTTGAAAAGCACCGATTGCATAATTTTTTGAAAAAAAATTTCGTAGATTGCATACATTTTGAAAAACCTTTGTTCTTGCGTATTTAATTTCGTTATATTTCAAAAGTGCAAGTTTGAAGAAAATTGCAGTGTACTTTTCAAATGGATGCAAATCTAAAAATGGACAAATTACATTTGACAGGACAGTTAAACGTAAACATTAGAAATGTCAAAATGATGTCAGAGAAAAGTTTTCACCTAAAACGAGTTCGCTTACTTTTGGCAAATTCTACCCCCACTCTCATAAAGTTTTTACAACACTTTAATCAGCCCAAAAGTAAACGAACAAAGCTAGTGTGTCACCCCATTTTTGGGCTTTCGTCGTAACAAGGATTTTTCGTCGTAAAGCGCTGCCGTGTGTCGAGAGTATTAGAAAGATAATTAGAAGAGCTTTAAAAATTCCATCTAACGGAAACTAGTTTAACAAAAAACTTTAACATTTTTCGAAAAGCTTCAAGCTAGAGAACTAGAAATAGATCAATTTCAGATTGGAGCTCCATCGTTTGCAGCATGGATTAGAAGGAGAGATGCATTATGTAAAACTGCACGAGAGTGTAAAACACAAATCGACGCTGCGCTACGCTCGCATTGGAAACGTAGTCTTAATTTAACTTATAATGTTGTCTTTGATTTGAAGTCGCTACTGTTTTTGGTTTTGGTTCTTACCCCTGCTGGGAAATTTGCCCGAGTTTACGTTCTGGAAGTTGTCATGAACTTATGAATATCACGGATTTCTTTCTTCGATATTTCATTTTTATTTTTTCTTCATAGTATATCTGCGGCACGTCTTTCTATTTTATATACTTATAGTTTCAGTCTTCTTGGTTTGGAGAAATCGACCGCCGGAACTAATATAGATTAGTACTTGCAATATAATATCAAATCAATCATTACTCACCTTCTTTACACTATTGAATTATTTCTTGATTAAAAGATACTTTTATAATAAAAAGTAAACACTACACAAACTTACTCAATTCTACAATCCATAAAGTAAGAAAAAATGTAAAAAAACCCACACTTGCACCTAAGACTTGAACAAAAAAAAATCAATTTTCACTCCTGCTGAAAAACCTCATATCGGAAGTTCCCTTGATTTCTAAGTACCAAAAAACCACAAAGCAGAAAAAACTCTACAAACTTTCCCAGCAATAAAATTGTAGAATTGTAAATCGAGGACTTTATTTCTCCATTCGCTAATTAAATGCAAAATCAATTTTTGTAAGTGGAAAGCAGTGTGGAAAGGGTTGTGAGAAAGGAGTGAAAATTGATTTTGTTATTACCCTATCAAATAATCCAGTGCAATCCACTTTAATTTATAATTTTAAAGGATGTGTACAAAGTTGTGTATTTTAAAGTGTTTTTTTTGTTTAACTTTGGTTCAACTAGACAAAATTCGTTTACAAGTTTAAAATATTTGTGTTGGATGAAAAAATATTTACTAAACTTAAGACTTCCTCCAAACCTCGATTTACTCTATCTTGGAGCAGTTTTGGAACCTTCCGCCTACCAGACGAGTTCATAGGTGCGATTTCCTAAGGAGAACCTAGAATAGCATTAGCGCGGAATTTCTTTTAAAATATTGATAATTTTAGAATGCCCTCGCTGAAGACCACCGCTCAGGTAGCCGTTGGTTTTCAACATCAGCTCAACGTATTTCTCACTTTCTCTCTTATGGCTGTAGACTCCATCCCATGTACAATACAGGCTCTGCGTCACACCCTCATAGATCTACGGGTCAAACACCAATCAGTTTTTCCATTTGCTGGTTTCAGTGGAGTTGAGTACACACCCAGCGGGAAATAGAGTGCTCCAATAGCGCTGTTTGACCACTCCTTAAAAAGCTTACAGCGCTCCTGTTCCGCTCCAGTTCCATATACTTTTTAACATTGCATGTCATTTCAGGGGAGCATACCTTTTTATGATCCTTCAAAAGCGTTCGAGGAGCATTATAAAAAAGCTTTTTAATAAAGAGTTTTCATGGACGAATGTGAATACGTCATCCGGGTAGCGAGAAAGCGGGTATCTTCAAAAACTCATCATTGCCGCATCACTGCAGAATCCAGCAATTGGAAGTCTGTAGCTGAATTCTGCAGTGATGCAGGAGTGATGAGTTTTTGAAGTTACCCAGCTTTTATTTTGTTTATCTGTTACAATTTCCTTTTCCTTTCCAAGCGCGAGTGTGATTTTACCAAAGCAGGCCCCCAACTAAATTCTAACCACGCACAGTGGGGCCAAATCCAAAAAAGCTGGGCAAAAGTGGAAAAAAATGTTTTAGCTTGACTTTTTTCTATATTGGGTTGGCTACAGTAATACCCTAAGTCAGTGGTGGCGAACCTTTTTATGTGCGCGTGCCAGAAAATTACAAATCTTATTTATCGTGTTGCTGGCGTGCCGGACAGTTTTTAATTTTGATGTTTCAGAATTTTATTTGGACAATTTCAAAAATTAATATACAAAAATATTATATTACCAGAATCAAAATTGACAGAACCATCATACATATTAAATTGCAGGAAAATCAAAGATTTTTAAAATTAAAGAAAAATTTAATATAATATTGGAATTTTCCATCAACGCCTATTTTCACAATCACAATACAACTATACTAGATTAAAACTACCGAAAAACAACTCAACAAGACTTTGAAGCAACTCAATTGAAACAATATTCCGGGAGGCCGCGGTAAGGTAATGAGCACGTACGACATATAGTCAGATTAGCTATTAACAAAAAGTATGAAACATTGGGTGCGTTTCTGCACAATATTGTTATCAATTCCGGTTCAAATTCGAAATATGACCAGATCTAAAACCTTGACAGTATGTAGTTTATGGATAACTAATAACGAAAAACCATGTCTTAGACCTGGCGGAGGCTGCAAAATGGTTCTTACACGCTGCTGATTATGTAAAATTTACAATAAGCCATGTTACAGAGGATCTGAAGCAGTACAAAGTTGTACATAGTAACCGCCACAAAAAATCCTTGTTATCAGCATTGAAGCAAACGGTCAATACTTTCGCGAACGATATTTATAAAAATATGCTATTTCATATTTCGACGGGAGCGATTAATCGCAGATTTTTTGTTCAATGTTGATCAAAAAGGGAAGAGATCAAGCCAGCATTGTATTGATGAGTGTGCTACCAATGAAAATCGTTTCGAGCGCCCTACACGTAGATTGAAAATACGTTCATTTGCTGAAATGATAGCCAAAGAAAACTAAGGCAGTGGACGGAAAAGTCATAGAGTTGAAATTGCAACGCGATTTATTCGGGCAGCTGTTAAATATTCCGTTAAGAAAAAACTTTCGGCATAGATAAAGTATTAACATAAATCTTTCATAAAATTTGTTCGAGCCGTTTTTTTTTGTTTAAACGACGTTGTGGTTTTTGTACCTGCACGATATCGCACGAACCAAAACATATCGAATTCTTTGAGGTGCCGATCGAAGCATATTAACGAAAACGTGCTCTGAAAAAATTTCATAACATTCGGTCGAGCCCTTTTTTTGTTTAAATGAAGACTTCCGCTAAGAATTATAACCACTAGTTTAGCATTAGTTTTTCTAATATCTAATAAACTCGTAGGGAATGAAACCCATTCTAAATAAAGTTACCTGTTCTGGATTCAGCACAGCGATAGTTTTCCAACAAGACATCACAAATCAGAGCACTCTCGTGCAAAATCGTGCAAAAATTACGTTACCCTTTGGGCCCTTTTAGACGAGCGGACACCAAACAGACAAAATTTAACTGTCATCGTTAATTCCTTTTTGAAGCCCGGTGAAGTGCCGGCTGGGCATTTACACGGGCGGACACCAACGAACGGACAAATGACCGAAAAATTTCAAACAAAATATCAAAACTTCATGGCTTGCTGCTCTTGTTTTTTGAAATTCTCTTTTGCTTTCTTGTCCTTACAACAACAACAACGCAGGAACTGTCAAAATGTTCGTTCAGAGTTCGCTGAAAGTGTCCATGAAAATTGTCTGCCCTCCCCATCGTTCTCTCTCACCCTCTTCCCTATACACCCCGTTTGTTCGTTCGTTTTGTCTGTTCGGTGTCTGTTCGGTGTCCGCCCGTCTAAAAGGGGGCTTTATAAACATCAACAATTTTACAAACCTAAAGGGGCCCATACACGAGCGAACAATTCTCGCAAATTTGTGTTTGCCAAAAAATATGTGATTGTCCATACACTACGCAACGAGTTGCGCAAACTTGAGTTGCGTTTATGTTTTCGTGCAGAAAACATGTCTGAAGCTGCTTTTTTTGGGAATTATAATTGCAAGTTTTGTAGAAAGTGACTTTAGAATGCACCAACATCACCATACACGATGAAACAACTTGCGCAACGCCCGTTGCACATAATTTTCAAACGCGTTGGATTATCATCAAACAGTTGCGCAACATATCAAACTGCCCCATAGACGGGGCAAATATTTGCACAACGGGCTGCGTTGCGCAAATTGTTCGACCGTGTATGGGCCCCTTTAGATCAGTACTTTTTGGACAGGGAATTGTTTTCCACCATCGACCATGCGCTCTAGTGCCGCGAACGAAGTACGAAAGAAATGTTCGTTTGCTAACGTTCAGGAAAACCAAATTCTCTAGAAAAATCTTGTAGATTTACCACTTCATAATATTCAACATTAATCATACTGGGAAGTTGATCGTGTAGAGACCGAAAGGGTCAAACCCACATCTTTTAGACTTGTTTCAAAGCAGCACGAAGTGCAAAGCAAGAGAGAAAGTGAGTCAGCGATACCATCTATCGATGTATTAGTCATTAGGGTTTTCGGATTCCTTAAAGAAATTACTTTTGTTTCGTCGTGCACACAGTCGTGCTCGCGCTTGCGGAATCCGGCCCCTGGACTATATTGTACACTTTGCAATGACTGGGCGGGTTCATTTTAAAAAGGCACACGCAACTTCGTCCAAAACATGGCTAAATTTTAAAATTAATTTATATTAAATCCAATTTAATAATAAATCGTTCACGTGCCAGCAAAATTTTCGTACGTGCCATCTCTGGCACGCGTGCCATAGGTTCGCCACCACTGCCCTAAGTGTCAGAAAATACATACAGAAGAATCGTAAACCTATTATCTGCTCTGAAATTTCAGTTGCAATACACCTCTGCTTAAGGTGCATTTCTTTGTTCGGTTAATTGAAAAAAAGGTATATATTGCAAAAAAAGGCGTGGAAGTCTGAAAACATGACCGATTGAGATCAGACAAAATGGAATCAACTCCTGGAGGTGAGTGCAATACAACCATGGTTATCAAAGACAAATTTCATGAATGAATTATTGTTAAAAAATCATGGATTGTTCCTGATTTTTAAAAATTAAATAACAAAAAAAAGAGGGTTTATAATAAAAAAGTTATGGTGTTCTGTCGTGTTCGATGATTTAACGCATATCAGGTGTTAGGTAAACATGTAAGCTATAAAATGAATAAAAAAATAGCTGCCCATAGCTGCCCCTAGCCTTTTTTTAATAATTTTTTTAAATAAAATTGGTTTGATCGTTATAAGAGACCAGAACCCAATGAAATAAAAACAACGTATTTTGTCAATTCGTTTGCTTATATTGAACTGTGAAGGCACGTATACTTCAGCTAGCTCTATATACGCATACATTGAAGATCAATATATGTATGGATATGTGTGTATGTACTGACATATTTTGTATTGAAAAAATTTATATTTCTAGAAAGTCGAATCCTAACGACTGACTTAAACTTTTTTTGTGAGAATTAAATTTGTTCGTATTTTATGTACATACATTATTTCGATGATTTTTATGCCGGATCCACACGTTTGTCAAGGCTTGGCAAGCATTCACAAATTCAAACGTGTGGAGAAGGCGTTTGGCTTGGCTTGTGTAAGCTTGGCTTGCTGGCCGATCCGGTCGAGTGTGGATGCTCCCCAAACCAAAGCAAACGTTTTCAATTTGCGAATGCTTGCAAAGGAAGTTTGTGGCAAGCGTTTGTGATGCGTCCACACGTTTGTTTTAAGCAAGCGTTTTTAATTTTCGAACGCTTGCCAAGCCTTGACAAACGTGTGGATCCGGCATTAGAGGTTTAACGTAGCTTATACTTTCTTCAACTGGTTCATTTAAATTTGTATTATTCCCATGATAGTTTTTTTTGTATCTGTGGCCATTTTCTTCATTTAGAAAGAAATTTAGATATTATCATTAAATCTTTACATCACTTTTTTAATTTACGTTTCAAATAATATTAACAACATTTTAGATACAAAACAATGACAACATTATAAGAAAACATATTTTAGTCCTTTTTGAAGCCTTCCAAACTTCTCATGTAGCCATATTAACTCCGCAATTTTTAAAATTGAAATTCTGATAACCAATCGTAATCAGCGGCCAAGATTTTGACTTTTTGGGGAGGTAATGTTCACCATGATGAGACCGCCATTTTGAAAATCTCAATTCCGATATCGGATTCGTAATCAGCGACCCGGAATACCCTCCATTAATATGTTTCGGTATTATTTACTAAAGTTTGCGACTTCTTGGGGAGGTTATGTCCACCATATTGAGTCCGCCATTTTGAAAATGTCAATTCTGATAACGGATTCGTAATCAGCGACCCCGAAAACCCCCGAGTAAACAATTTGAGATCATTTAGAACACTTTTCGACTTTTGGCCAGCTTTTTTGGATTTGGCCCCATTGTGCCACGTCCAAAGCTGCTTGTCCTCCGTATCGATCTAGAGCCGGTCCATTGACTCTGCTAATATCACATTTTATGGTCACCAAGATAATCGCCCATTTTCTTTTTTCTATAAAATTGACGAAAACTCCAGTAATGCTCCCTCGGGAGCATATTTAACAGCGCTCAAAGTAATCTTTTTTGAACAGCGCTCCCAATTTTTCCTACTGGGTATTTACTGGCAAAGATCAGTTCTTCTTCTTCTTAAATGGCGGTACAGTCCTTGAAGGACTCGGGCCTTTTGAAGAATTTTCTTTCAGTCGCCTCTACGTCTGGCTAGTTCTCTCCAGTTTGTGCAAGGACCAGGTCACCTCTTGCAAAATAATACCCAGAACTGTTTTCTCGGTATTGACCCTATATTCTACGAAAACTCACCAGTTGGAGGCCAAATCGAAAGGTACGATAAAGGATGATGCCTTAAAATATATGGACTTTGGTACCCACCTCCAATAGCTATGTGTAATACGTCGTCGTCATTGATTTTGAGCTGAATATAAGTTACTATGGCGCCTAGTTCGAAATCTTTGTCCGTTCCGAGTTACACGGTCAGAACTGTACAAAGATAAAGTTTTACATATCACCCTGTATTTTTGTAACCGTATAATCTTTTTCCATGAATAAGGTACCAAAGATCGCAGAATTCGTCCACCTACCTATGATGGTAAAAGCGATGGTTCTATCTTACCAACTTTTGGAGTTATGAGTCGTCAAAAAGCCAACAATAAAAATTCTACAAATATGCAACGTTGTAGTTTTCCTTAATGACAATGTTTAAAATCGTGGGAACGAATCCCCGCTGAATTATTCGCAAGAGTTTTAGTTGAATTATTGCCTTATTCCGAAATTTATGTATGAAACATTAAATGTCTGTTTTAAGAAATCAATTTGGTGGTTTTATTACAATCAATAACTTTTGTTTCAACATTTAAAAATATATGTATTTATATATATTTATGTTGTATACATTCATTAAGCAAATGCCCATATATATCACATTTTAGCACTTTACAAAGTTTCCATCATTAAAAATCCCCTGGTTGCAGCCCCATAAAATTATATATATAAAAACATTTAAGAACACAAACCTTTCGCCACAATGTCACCAATATCGACATCCTGATTAATTGCAACTATAACTCTTTAAAGTAATAAATCGTATATAGTATAGAAGAATGGTCATTTTACAATTCTCCGCAGAATGTGGGATTGAACGTGTAATGTCCAAAGTAGCCCGAAGAGGAGTACCTCAAGAGTAGCCTCATAGTAGCAATAAACTACTTAATTGGTAGTGATTTGTATTGTCATAAAAACCCGCGGTTACAATTGTAAAAATAAAATTACAAAAATAATAACAATTTCTCTCTCTCTTTCTGTGCTCTGCTTTAAAAGAAACGTTCATCACAATCACCGAAACCCCACTGCGTTTGACATTTAATTACAAACAAAAAACATGAGAAACAGATATTGTTACAATCTGTCTAATCTTGCGCAGTAAGGAGAAGAAGATGCGCCTCGGCTGTAGTATGTCACTATGGCTAACAATGTAATAAAATGCTGAGACTTACATCGTTCATCTTCTAGACTTCATTTTGTGTGTGCTAAGACGATTTATTTATTTTCTTATATATTTATTTTTAAAGTGATTCACTTTAATGCTGTGGCACCGACAACTTCGGCGCACATCACCTTCATCAGTTGTGCGTGACCATCTTGGTCCGGCGCAGTCTTTTACCTTTGGATAAGAATGATATAGGTATAAAGGGAAGGTGAAGCGTGTGTGTTTACCACAGGTAGATGATGCTAACCAGGTCCCGTCTGTCTTGGATATTCGTTTACTTTCCTGCGCCCCGGTATCAATTATATGCACTTTACCTAAGCTGATAACACATGCATCAGCGGCTTTTTGCAACAAAATCGCCTCTGATCCGGCAGCCAGCCAGAGTCAGAGCTCTAACAAGAAGACAAAAAAATAAAAAATAAAAAATAAAAGTCCGTTCGGTACATGGACGCGCGAATAAAGTCTATCTCGGATAAAGATTTGCCATCATGAAAGTGAAACCATCCTCTCTCTCACACACTGCACTACTAACACTGTGTGATCATCTCACCTGTGGCTTAGTTGGATATCCAGCGGGACTCTAAATTGCTGCATTTATTTTTTGTGCGCATTATCCTCAGGTGGCGGTGTCGACGGTGTGTTTGAATATTAATAAAAATGCAAGTCATAACGCTAAGTGTCAGTAAATTTTACGAAATGTGTCACAAAAGCCGGTGTTAAAACGCCGTTAAAATAAAAGAGAGTAAAGAAAAAAAATTGACTCGAGTGTTCAGTCTACTAAGCTCTAGCTACCAACAATCACCGGGGCCGACTAGCCAGACGATGGTGGTTAATTAAAAAATTCCTTACCTTCCACGGCTTCATTTGTTTTCATGGTACTTTTCCCACTATATACACCATCATCATCCCCACATCCCGGCCACAAAAATGTATATATGGTGCTAAACACCGGTTGGTAGAAAAAATCACGATTTAGTGCTAATTTTTCGAAATTACCTGCGAAACGGCCACCGACATAGAACAAGGCGAAGAAGAAGAACTTCTCATTGTATTACTTTGTTTCCGTTGCCAAAGCAATTTCCACCGAATCGACGACCGTGAATGGCCTCCAGACTGCTGCTGACAAGCCATATACGTTATACTATACAGAGCCGTTCTTACGAGGCGTTAAAAACCCCAAGTTGACAAATTCAATTTTCACTTTTTTGCAGCGCGTTAAAGTTTGTTGCTTCACCTGAACAAGACCCTATCCAGATGCATATCCACCACACATCCATCCCGGCACAAAATAAACCCAATCTTTTATTTTTTTGTACCTTAAGGCAAAAATTACACAAACGAAAACAAAATTTACCACCTTAAGTCGCTCGAGGTCTTATGCATCGTCATTTGTCGTCTTGCATTTCATGTTCTGCTATGCAATAAATGTCGCTGGACCTTTGACGGATCCCTGCGGCATCCCAACTGTTGCAAGGCGTGCGAGCGCGCAACATTGTGGGAAATCTGCGGTTTTAATTATTAACTTACAACTTTATGCGATTGCGTATTTTTATTTATTTTATTTTATTCACATTTTTTTTACTTTTGTTTCTTTCATTTATTTTTTTTATTATTATTATTATTTCCCTTTGCCCGCCATTTCCGATTGTTCTTGCGGTGAATTCGGTGAGCACACAGGTAATTGCAAATTGTAATTGATTGATTTGTATTGCTTCTGTGCTTACGGTTTATGTAGAAGTTTGCGAGGAGTTTTTATTGTTCGGTGAAACAAATTTTTTTTTTAGTTTTGTTTTGCCTCATTCCTAGGCATGTCTGATTGATATTCTTACCTTGATCGTGATTCAAAGAATGGACACGAATTCATAGAGTTAAGCAAACTGTTTACTTTTTTTTGTGCTTTGTTGAAATCGTGAGGTATTCGGATACAACTTAATTAAAATTGAAGGGAAACCTTTTGCGATTTTTGATTGATTTCAAA
Organism: Thereva nobilitata; assembly: GCA_963855945.1. Classification (NCBI taxonomy): domain Eukaryota; kingdom Metazoa; phylum Arthropoda; class Insecta; order Diptera; family Therevidae; genus Thereva; species Thereva nobilitata. Next base: position 19,711,426 of record OY979698.1, read on the forward strand.
AATAAAATTTAGTTGATTTCATAATGTATTTCATGTGAACTAAATGTCAAACTGCAATCGTTGTACTAAAATATAAAAGAAAGTTGCATAGCTAAAGAAACAAAAAATTAGTATTGAGGTTATGAATGTTACAACCAAAATGGTTTATAACCAGAAAAATATGTGTGGCTGACCTCAGTAGCCTTGGGTTATAGGTCTCTAACTATCATCCCAAAAGGTCCGTGGTTCAATTCAACCCAGTGCACTTTGGTCATTTGTCTTTCCAATTCATCTACCGAGATAGTATTCCATCATTCTTGTTTTCTCTCGTTGCAGTAGCTATACAGCAATTCTCTTCCTTCCCCTATTTGCTAAAATCAGCGTTCTGGTAGTGTGGGATGGGAGATTTTTCTTTCATTTTTTATGTGCAAGTCCAAGCTTAGGGGTCACCTTTTGTACTACATCGTGTGGAATTCGTCATTGTGCAATGTCCAATTGAAAGCTTAGTTCGAAGCAAAGATTAGAGGCCAGGACAAATTAATGGAATTCGCTCCGCTGAGCAAGACACAGAACCGTCGGGGAGACAACCTTGCCGGAGTGTTATGCATGTTAAAACAAAAGAATCCCGCTAACCAGCCGACATTGGTTGTGACGCCTCCAGTACCAGACTATCAGATGAGCAAGGAGGAGTACCGTCTGCTAGGTGAAGGCTATGGTTTGAAAGCAAAGTAAACTTAAAGCAAAGCACTTATTTTTAAACTTACTTTGCTGTAGACTGTGAAAGCTTTTTGTTTCATATTGCTGCGAAAGCTGTTGATTTCAAATTACTTAAAAGCTTTCAGGAGCATACCTCGAAAACGGTGGGGGAGAGGTACTCTTGTTTCGGCTAAAAATATTCACCTGTTCGTCCGACTCACACACGCCACTACGTTTGACAGGCTATGCTTTAAAAAATTCTCCAGCTCAAGCGGTCTTCGGTCCCAGCATGAGACTCCGGCAACTGAACTTTAGTATCACCAGTCAAAACATAAAAAAATTTGGAGAAAATCCCAGAAGAGCTTTTTGAGATACCCAAGGATAAAAGACACTTAAGATGTCCTTTGAATCCTTTTCCGTCGAATGTCCTTTTTGGAATTTTTATTTAATAGCTTGAAGGTTTTTCTTTAAAATGATGTATATATCATAGCGCTAGGATAACATTTGCACTTTGTACGATTTTTTAAAAGGACTGGTATTATGCAAATTTCAAAATATTTAAGTACCGTTATATATGAAACTACCTAACATTTTGGCAAAATATTGAACCCACGTAATACTAGTCACCAGCACTCCAAAAAAGCAGAATTTGAAGGAAACTGGCGAAGGTCGATTCCCGGCCGTTGGTCCAATTTTCATGGAATGGCCCTACTTTGCTGTGAAATGCTTTCTGTTTGCTTGCTTATACCCCGGCTTTACCGGCCGAACTGCGCAAGTTCGACCAAATTAGGGTACTGTACTTCAATTTTTGCCTGATTTCCCATACATTTTCACATTAGAATAAATCAGAAAAAATAAAGCCTGATTTCGCCTAACAGAACATGAAATCAAGCTTTAAAGTAAAAGCTCGCTCAAAAGAGAGTAATCAACTAGAATAGTGGAATGCCATTCCAGGGAGCTTTTGCATTTCTGACTTTTTGCGAAAAAGCAACAAAAGTTTCAAGCACTGAACTCGACTTTAGCCGGTGAAGCCACTTATGTGGATTGAATTGGATATTATTGAACTCAGACCGGCGAAGCCGGGGCATTACAGTTTTTCAAAGCTTTGCTCTCTAAGGCTGTGAAGTACTTTGCTTTCCTTCAGCATTTTCTTTCATGGTCCAACTTTAGTAAAATAGTACTTTAATCAGAGGGGTGAAAACTTGTTTTTTATGTGTATGTGAAGCATTTGCAGCAAAACCAGCATGCCCCAGCATTTGTAAGCAACAGCATTCGCAGTAATATGAAACAAAAAGCTTTCACAGCCTTCAGGAAAATATGTCAGCCTACATTTTGAAAATATGATTGCGGTAAAGCAAAGCAAAGTAAATTGCTGTTGTCTTCTTGGCAGCAAAGCAAAGTCAACAGCAACAGAATTAAAATTACTGCAGCAATTTAAATCCTGATCCTTCCTAAGCCTAACTTTAGTAACCTATTATTAACCGGTTAATCCCGTGAGATGCTTTATTAGCGCTACTCGTATTTTCTGACTATTTTTGACTAGAGTTTGCGGTTCGATAATGCACTCTAGATAAAACAGTCGATAGTGCAGACGGACTTACTTCTGAACTCCGGAAGTCTTTCAAAAAAAAGTATTAAATTAAATCGAATCTAAAATACACACCATCTCCGCCAGTATCTTCAAGGACTAAATTCTATCAACCGCCCTTCTCCTAATCTTTATAAAGGACCTGTTCTGAATCCTTTTAAATGCACTTCACAGTTCTCTGATGATATAATCTGATGAGATACACTGATAGACTGTTAAACCTTCTCCTGCAACATAAGATCGACCATCGAGAATTGGGTCGAAGGGCGTAGGACCCGACATGCAGGCCTTGAGGATAGATCGAAGAGTCAAGTATAAACGGCAAGCCACTAGGCAGACTGCTGAACCTGTTCAAGCGGCCAAGCCTACAAATCTGACATATAGGGACTACTTAGGGGCAGCTTAGAGAACAATAGGTCCAAGCGGAGGTCGAGGTGCTTCAGAAACATACACGTCATTAAAAGAAAGAGAAGAACCTAAAACGGAGGTAAAGTAGGCTGGGTTTCTCTTAGCAAAAACCTGGCCAGAATTTTTCTTATCTTCACCTAAAAATCAAGTTTCCATCTAGCGTTAACTTTGAAGCAGAAAAGAAATCATACCGTCACTTTTTCACACTTTTTCGCTTTAGGTCACTTTGATCGCTTAGAGCACTTTCATCGTTTTTCTAATAAAAAAAACTGACTGACTGAGCTAACTATCTCTGCGCATGTATTTATATCTGAAAGCTCTTTTCTTCGCCAATTATTTTTCTTGGACATTCGTTAAAACACTATCTGGAAACTTTGAAGTGTTTCCACGTTTTCATTTAAATTGTTAGATGGCTCCACTATTCGAAAGCTTTTCCGGGTCTTGTATTACAGTTCGTTCAATGTTCAAACTAGTGTTGGGTAGGACACGATTACAAAATGAGTTTGTAGGAGGTGCCTCTTTTTTCTTTTGAGTCAGTACAATGTCATTCTTCAAATGAGGCCATGTGCTATTGTAATGCCAAAATGATAAAAATAAGCAAATTAAAAAAAGAAAGATAAGTAAATACAAATGAAGAGCTTTTTTACCAGTTTAATTCTAATATGCATTCAATTGCCTTAGAGTAAGTAAGAAATCTATGCCTCCACAATGTACAGTGGCTCCCAAAAATTATTGGCACACCCATGAATTTTTTGGATTTTCCGAAAATTCTGAACTAGCCCTTTTTTGGATAGGAAATTGATAGGCACCTTCCAGGGAGTCTATAAATTAATAATTTAAACAAGGAAATTTTAGTCAATAAAATTTGGTAACATAGTCTAGTTTTTAATATCTTCCTTCGTTGTAAAATTTCTTGGGTGTGCCAATATTTTCGAGAGACACTGTATATTTATAATTTGCAATCCCACCTCGTCTAATTTCCGGTTGGAAATTTCGAGATTGCAAAAGTAGTAAGAAATGTCTCTCCAGTACTGTCTCATATCATTTCATTGTGGAAATTTCACTTCTTCAAAGGTAAAAAATGTCTTTCCAGTTCGTGCTTACAATCTCACCTTGCCGCAGTTCGAATTGGATATTTTACTGCCGCAAAAGAAGTAAGAAATGTCTCTACACTACAATCACACCTCCCTCCCTTAATTCATATCAATACACGCTCATATACCAGTAGAACATTATTTTTGAACCGAGACATTTAAAAAAATTGAGATCTCAGTACAATTTATCATCGTGTAAGGGACAAATGTACTGCCTCGTGTAAGTCCGGCTCAACTCTAGTTCAAACCATCAGGAATAGATGGCGTCACATTACTGCTTAAATCATCGCAATTACTTTGCAGCGGATTAGTGCCTTTTTAGAGTAAGTTCACATGGCGTATCTTGCGTGGTTTCAGGAGGACGACTAAGAAATAGGTGGATGGATCAATCTAAACGAAAAGTGGAGAGAACTACGCTTTCTTTGACCTTTCCTCGATGTTCGACTGCTCGTTGAGTTTTGTGTCTAAGATTGGATCCCCCCGCACTGTAAACCCCAGAATATTTTTTCCGTGTGAATTTAACACACTACACACTTCATAAGCGTGTAAATTCGGCTAATCGTGTTAAAATATTGCGGTTTTGGATTAAACCGTGTTAAAATAATGCGGATAAAAAGATATACGTGTAAAAATCACACAAGTTCGTCGTATAATATTTTTTACACGCTAAAGAAATTGTAACGTTTTATGGTTTTACGTCTTAAAGGTGTGAAAATCACACATTATGTGTCATTTCACACACTTCACTAAATTAACGCGCATGAGAGGAGAACTTAAAGGAACGTTAGACAGTTGTAATTCTTTATTTAAATACTCAATGACCAGAGAGCTCCACGACCTCTCTTTACAGTCAGTCGGTAACAGAAGGGCATCGAGACAAGTCGCTTACGGTGACGATTTTTCTAAGTTTACTCCCCGCAAAACGAGGCTAAAAAAGCTTTACTCAAAAGCTTCAAAGCCATACATATTTGGTGTGTTAAAAACACACGTTCTAAATGTACACACTTTTCGCGTGTTAAATATTAACACATTTTAAATGCGTAAAAAGTGTCTACACGATTTTACACGCGAGATGCGTTTTAAAATCACACACTTGGCTTTGCAGTGTGGAGGATAACCCCTGAGGGTATGACTATCCAAGTGCACGATGCTGAAGGTGGGAATTTTCGTTTCCCCAGTGAAGGGCAGTAGTTGTAGGGAGTTTTAGCAAGACTTAAAGACGGCTGAAACAAGAGACTTCAAGAGGCCCGAGTCCTACAAGAGCTGTAGTCTCATTTAAGAAGAAGATAGTAGAGTTGTACATCTGATGCCAATGGGAGGCATACCCCTACAAAATTACCAAATTTTATCAATGTTGAAAGATAACGTTTCCTTGAACTGTAAACACCTCTGTTTAACCCATTTTATTCTATCTTACAGTAAATACAGATAAATCAGAAAAACTTAATAATCCTGTAGAAATTTACCCACTAAAAACCCATAGATCACCCTACAACCGCTATACATAACTATCATCGTAACAATCTATGTATATAAACGTAAATCAACAAATCTGGATAAACTTTGTTGAGAGTTTAAAAATAGATAATCACTGCTCAACAGGTCAACGCCTCAACAGTTCATTAACCACATTCATCACACGCGACGACATTACAGAAACAAGAATTATCACCAATAAATTACGAAATTCACACATTGTTACCGAATAGATTTTGCTAATCAAAAACAGAACCAGTTCCACTTAGACATCGAATGGCATAATCTTGAGTAGTATTATTTAAAAATTGTGTTTTTTTTGATACTCATCATAAATTTACATCAAACAAAAACTCCCCTTTATGTTTGTCAGAAAGCAAATAAAAGAAGAACTTGGCGTATATAGTAGCCGTATCCTATTATCTTAACAAGAACTTTGTATTGTCATCCTAGAGATAAAGAAAAACGAAGAAAAAAAAATACACGAAGAACTTTTTTTTTATATTTATCTAATATTCTTTATAGAACTCTCTCACGCGATCTGGTTTTTTTTATTGTATTGTGTGAATCAAAGAGGAGAGATTTTAATGATTTTATTACCTCCTCGATCATTCACTTACCTATAGAGAGAATAAAACAAAACGAACGCACCCGTAGCGAAGGAGATCGAATGTCCAACAATAAAGACTGACCATAAATTTTGAAATTGATTTACATCCAATAGAAACTTGATTGTTAGAAATTCGATAAAAAAAATTACCATATATCGAGTTGAAGATAAGATTTGTTTTTTTGTTTTGTTTTGTATTTTTTTGATTCTCATTTCAAATCATTAGATTTTCATGCGAGTGAAAAACAAGACTGGGCCTTGAAGTGAGCCTTGTGGTTGCCCATTAAAGAAGTACCACAGCGGCGATTTTGGATGGGGGTATGCAGATGAATTTCGTGAAGGAAATTACCTTTTTCGATATAAGAAAAAAAAAAGGATATAAAAAACGGTGATAAAATTTCTAATGATTTATTGATTGTAACTTTCTCAACCGCATCAGCACGTAAACAACGACTGATAGCGCGTTCCTTTACACATTCACCGAAATCATTTCGGCTGGTTTCGATAGATAGAGGGCGACTCCTTTAATTGCGTAGGACGGATGCAGCTAAGCTACTACTGCCCTATACGTTCAGGTACTGATTTTGTAATTCACAATTCATTCTTTATATACATATAAAGTTTTTTAATTGCTTCTTTTTATTTTGCATAATTTGTTGTCTACACCCAACCATTATATGCAAATCTATCTGAAGAAACCACGAGCCTTGACTGGCCGCAAGTTCTACAAATCCCGAAGGAGATTTTGTCGGGGATTTGCATTTTGTTCCCTTATCTAATGTTTCGGATTTGTCTAAAAGAGCAACAAATTCTCTTAACTCGATTACATGATCGGAATAACTAATAGAGCACATTTGTTAGATCGCTGAGATTATTTTGTTTTCAAGCGCTTGAATTGGGAAAATCTGTGTTTCATCTAAGGATAGGAGGATAACGCGCAATCAGAATGTATACATAATGAAAATAGTTCAAAAATATATTTCTTCTATTTTTCTTTTGGGGAATTTCTCTGTTTGGTTAGTGTAGAAGAAAATTGGTCTATGGTCAAGGAGAATCGTATGCAAAATATTCAACGAAAGCAGAATCAGTTCAGAATCAGTTTGTCATGTAAATAAGGTTATAAATATTAACTAGGGCGTAATTATTGGAATTTTAAATTTATATCAGGAGTTGATATATTTTTATAGCAGAATTTTAATATGTCATAAACTTCCATTATTCCACTTATATTTTATACTAGTAAAAAACCCGCGTGCGTTGCAACGCCTTTAAATAAAAAAAAGTTTATGTGTGCACGGTCCGCGGTAGGAAAAAAAGTATAATGAAAACAACAAAAAATCTGGAAAAAATGATTTTGGATACCATACAGAATTTTAAAATTACCTATAAAAAATATTGTAATATTTCTTCTTGAGCGGTCTCGGATTTGTCAGGGATTAATTGAAACAATTTCTTTCTTTTTAACAACTTTCATTTCAAAACAAAACTTCTTCGCATGTGTTCTTCCCTCCTTTTCTTGGCGGTTCAGTTAGAACAACCGTACTAAATTGAGATGTGGCACTGCGTTATGTATGTATTCAAGTACGTGCCTCTGAACATGAAACTTCTCGGTGAATTGGTATTTTAGCTTTCTCTTTTCGGTTAGCCGTTACACCAATCGTTACGAGCCGTTCTAACCAATCGAACCTTTTTGGATGCGATAGATGACATTCTTCAACTTCGTGAAGACCGTGGAGGAGCCGTTCCATTTCCTTTGTAGTTTTGGCGATTCGTAGACGGTTTTATAGCTAGGCTTGATCGCCTTCCTTAAATCTAGATCCGTTCGCCCTTAGGTCGTAGTGGGTCTTCATCCTGTTACGCGATTCCAAACTTTAAATCACCTCAAATTTTGAATTTACAAGTTTTGATCATAAATTCGCAATTTGCAACCTCATGATCTAGAGGATATCCACTTTCATTGGAATCAGAACACAATTGGCAATTCGCCGGCACATTGGCGCGGCCATTTTGAAGTTATAAGTTTTGTTTAAACATTCGTTATTTGCTACCTCAAAAAACCCCTGATACCGATTTTCATTGAAATCGGAATACAATTGGCAAATTCATCAGCCATATTGAGGCGGCCATTTTGAATTTATAAGTTCTGACCAAACATTTGTTATTTGCTACCTCAAAAAACCTCCGATACCGATTTTCATTGGAATCGGAGTAAAATTGGCAAATTCGTCAGCCATATTGGGGCGTCGACGGAATAACAGCTGAGTTGCTAAAGGAAGGAGGGCCGCAACTCTTGCGTACCTTACACCAACTCATATGCAGCATCTGGGAGGAGGAAGTCATACCAGATGATTGGAAGAAAGCGATTATATGCCCAATATATAAGAAAGGAGATAAATTAACCTGCAAAAATTACAGAGGCATCTCACTCCTCAGCACCAGTTACAAAACCTTCACAATCCTTGTGAAACAAAAACTAGAACCTATAGCGGAAAGCCTTATAGGAGAATATCAAGCTGGTTTCAGGGCAAACAGGTCAACATCGGACCAGCTGCTGACCTTAAAGCAAATTCTGGAGAAAACCTGGGAAAGGAATGTAGATATATACCAGATATTTGTCGATTTTCAACAGGCATATGACTCAATAAACAGACAGAGGCTGTACGAGATCTTATCGGAATTAGGAGTCCCCTCAAAGCTGGTACAACTGATCAAATGCGCAACAAATAGCTCATTGGCGAAGGTAAGGATCCAAAATGTTATAACAGAAGAGTTCGAAGTTCGACAAGGACTTAGACAAGGGGATGGGCTGGCCCCAATGCTCTTCAACCTCGCCCTAGAATGGGTGATAAGGCAAACGTCAGTCCAGAGAAGAGCATCAATAGCAACACAGTCGGTACAATTACTTGGTTATGCGGATGACGTTAACATCGTGGGAAGGTCCTTTTTGGCAGCAAAGGAAGCTTATGTCGAATTAAAAGAGGCGGCAAAGGACATAGGCCTGAAGATCAATGAAGAAAAAACTAAGGTGATGCAACAATCCAGAGCTGGAAGATTTAGAATGGGGAGAAATATAACTATCGACGAACATAACCTAGAAGTAGTCGATAAAACAGTCTACCTTGGGTCTACAATCACAAAAAGAAACGAAGAAAAAGAAGAAATAACTAGACGAATACTACTGGCTAATAGAGCCTTTTATGCCCAAAAAAAATACTGCACTCCAGATTTGTGCACAGAAAAACCAAACTCTCACTCTACAAAACAGTAATACGACCAGTACTTTGCTATGGCAGCGAGACTTGGACTATGACCCAGGACATAGAGGAACGAGTCAACAGGTTTGAGAGAAAAGTCCTCAGGTGCATAATAGGCCCATCCAGAGAGGATGGAATATGGAGAAGGAGATACAACAGCGAGTTGTACGAAATTTTTGACGACCCAGAACTCTCAATTTTAATAAAAATTAACAGATTAAGACTAGCCGGTCACGTAGTCAGGATGGAAGACAATCGCATCCCAAAACGGCTTATGATATCAGAAATTTCGGGAAATAGGCCAGTAGGTAGACCCAGGAGGAGATGGATAGACTCTGTGACGGCTGACGCAGAGACAATGCTGAACATCCGGAACTGGAGACATGCTGCAAGGGACCGTCAAACATGGAGAAATGCCCTAAAGGAGGCCAAGGCTCGATTTGGGCTGTAGCGCCATTGGATGGATGAATGGATATTGGGGCGGCCATTTTGAATTTATAAGTTCTGATCAAACATTCGTTATTTGCTACCTCAAAAAACCCAGATAGCGAATTTCATTGGAATCGGAATACAATTGGCAAAATCGTCAGCCATATTGGCGCGGCCATTTTGAATTTATAAGTTTTGACCACAAATTCGTTTTTAGCGACCTTAAGAACCCACAGATACCCACTTTCATTGAAATCGGAACACAATTTGCAAATTCATATTTGGGTGGCCATTTTGAATTTCGGTCATTTTTCGGCGGCCATTTTGAATTTCGAAAATCGGGCTTCGAGGTGCTAACGAGATTTCTTGTCATTAGTTCTGCATCAATCATGCTAGAGAAGTATTCGTTCTATCAAAAAGAAGCACTCAATTTTTGCGAAGAGTTTCTAACAAACTTTACAGATTCCATACACTCATTTTGTAATGGTGGGTCCACACGATAGAGACGTTTGGTTGCAGATTTCTGTCTAAAGGATTTTATATGTGAAACAAAGGAAGTCGCTGGAAAAATTCCACCGAGACATTTTGTCGACATGTCCGTGCAGACTTTCTGTCTGAATTTTCATTCAAACTTTATAGTCTTAGTCCAGGCGCTGTAGCCAAAATTTTACTAAATCCTGACACTAAAACCAATAGAAATGATATTTGGCACACGAGCAGTTTTTGAAGAGTACTTTAAAAAAATTGTTCTGCACGCGAACACCTATGGAAACTGTGGAAAATCCCCGGAAAATGTCGATAAATTAGTATTTCCTCTATAACGTGCAAGGGGTTGAAAATTTCGATATAATCTATAGACTATAGACAAACTTGTAGAGCGTGAAAATCTTCACAAAAAACGTCCCTACATGGTTTTTCGAAAATTGCTTCCTATGAGAGATAATGAGCTATAATTGATATTTTAAGATTTCCGCGCGAATAACTCAGGATATCATAAGGCTGGTCTCACGCTGCAGCAGATTCGGGCGAATTTTTTACGGCCGTATTTGGCCGAAGTTTTTACGGCCGTATTTGGCCGAATTTTTTACGGCCGTATTTGGCCGAATTTTTTACGGCCGTATTTGGCCGAATTTTTTACGGCCGTATTCAACCGAATTTCAACTTTCAATTCGGCCGAACTTTAAGGGTTAGGCTGGTCGCACAATGCAGCAGATTCGGCCGAATTTTGTACGGCCGTATTCGGCCGAATTTTTTACGTCCGTATTGAACCGAATTTCAACTTTAAATTCGGCCGAACTTTAGGTTAGTTTCCATCTTAAATGCTAGTTGTTTCATTTTAAATGGTCACACATATAAATATATCCTAAATAAAATAAAAGGAAGATTAATAAACATTTCTACGGGAGCGCACTTCCATTATCAACTTCAAATCTGATCGGATAAAACCTACGGACGTCAACGGCCGAAAAACCGGTGTAATGTGCGAATGAGAATAGCAAAGTAATTGTTTGAAAAATTCGGCCGGTTACGGCCGTAAAAAATTCGGCCGAATCGGCTGCAGTGTGCGACCAGCCTTAGGCTGGTCGCACACTGCAGCAGATTCGGCCGAATTTTCTACGGCCGTATTCGGCCGAATTTTTCAAACAATTATTTTGCTATTCTCATTCGCACATTACAGCCGTTGTTCTCTACTATTAGTGGATGGAGTCGGACAAGCATCAAATTTGAGTGAAAAAGGAATTGTTTACCGTATCAAATTTTTTTTTGACACAAGTCAGTTACATCGAATACTATGCGGAATGGACATTTTCTACTTCTAGCAACCGCCGCTACGGAAGTATTCGGCCATTTTGCAAAAAACGGCCATTTTGGTCGTTCTTCCTAAATATAGATGGGTTTTTCTCGGTATGTATAGGTCCAAAAAAAGGGGAAAAAATTGAGGCTATTCGTTATGATATGGCTCTTAGCGGTTACAAGATGAAATTTTTATATGCATACATAACCCCTAAAAAAATAGAAACTGAAAAACTGCCAAATTTTGGTTTTTTGGTTGTTACTTCGGATTTTTTCAGTGTAATTTGATGAAAATTTTAGAAGTTATACTTTATAATGTAAACAATGTCTGGCTAAAAGTTCAAGTCAAGATATGTAATACAAGTCTCAAAAATTGACCTCCAAATTGAAAATTGATCGGCCCATAATTTTTGTGCATTACTTCTAATGAGGTTCCTTTTATTTAAAAAAATGTAGGTTTTTTTATGCAGTGTATGATGGTGAGCAAAAAAAATTTTAATCTTGAAAAAAAAGTGAAAAAAATCGAATCGAAAATCGTGAACTTTTGTATTTTTTTGTCAATTTTTTCGAAAAATCCCACTTTTTTTGATAAAACTCAATTTTTTTTGTATTAATAATTCATTTGAGACATATGCTAAGCAAAAATTGAGTTTTATTAAAAAAATTGGGATTTTTCAAAAATATTGACGAAAAAATACAAAAATTCACGATTTTCGATTCATATTTTTTTAAATTTTTTTTCAAGTTTAAAATTTTTTTTTGCTCACCATCATAAAATGCATAAAAAAACCTACACTTAAATAAAAAAGGAATCTCATACGATGCGATGCACAAATGTTATTGGCCAATAAATTTTCAAATTTGCGGTTAATTTTTGAGTAGATATTTTGACTTTAAATTTCAACCAGTCATTGTTCATATTATAAAATATAATTTTTAAAAATTTCATCAAATTTCAATTAAAACATCCGAAGTTTTAACCAGAAAACCAAAAATTGGCAGTTTTAACAATTTCTATTTTTTTTTCGAGGTTATGTGTGCATATAAAAATTTCATATTCTAACCGCTGAGAGCCAACATCATAACGAATAGTCTTAATTTTTTCGGTTTTTTTGGACCTACACATCCGAGAAATACTCATCTATATTTAAAAAGAACGACCAAAATGGTCGTTTATCACAAAATGGCCGATTACTTGCGTAGTGGCAGTTGGTAGAGGTAGAAAATGTCCATTCCGTATAGTATTCGACTAACATGTTTAAAAAAAAAAATTTGGGACTGGAAACAATTCCTTATGGTTTGCTTGTCTGACTCCTCTACTTTAAGGGTTCATGAAATTGAAGTACAAATTTGGAAAAACAATTTTTTACAATTTTTTTTTCGTTTCAATCGATGGGTGGTTTCAACCCTTTAGGATTATCCTGTATCATACAATCATACCAACTTCGCAAATAAATATTAAAAATAGTGTATTTCATTGGATTATTTTTGATTACTATTGAAATTATTGCGAAAACCTTTAAAAGTAGTATTTTTTGCATGTTTAAGTGAGCCTTCCATATTTTAGGACTTCGGGACCGCGATTTTCGTAATCAGTGACCCAAAAAACAAATAGGGAAAGAGTTTCAAAACGGCGTCATGTTTCGACATCCGAAGACGCCTTTTGAATGGACTAAACATACTCTTTTCCACCGAAATTGTAACCTTTGACTAGGTATGGCGCCCTTTTTCCACCGCCTGAATGATTTTGTCTGTTTTTTCCCGTTATTATAATAGTACCAACTATCTTTCCTGAAAATTTGAGCTGTATTAAAATGAGTAAACATTTTCATTTTTAACCCATTTTCAAAAATTGAAGGGTGCTCACCCCAGCGCTACCCTTTAGCCATACCGATCATTCCTTTGTCGGGACGACGTAAACTAACATTTCTGCATATTTCCAGCTGTATTAAAATGGGTATGCTGTCGAAGCCACTAGCTCTTAGACTATAAGACCCAATTCCTACTTAAACTTGATCTTACTATGCTTTACCACTATGTACATGAAATGCATTGAGAATACATTGGCTCCGTCAAAGCTGTCTCAAGGCTATACTCATTTTGCTCCAGCAGAGCTAAGATTGCAAGAAGACTTCAACTCCATTCATTCGAATCAAACAAAACCTAATCCACCCTTAAAACCTCATTCATCTCCCATTTACTTTAACATTTAACACCTTTTTTTTATTTAAGCTGAAGCACCCGAGGGCCTACCTACACAATAACTACTCATATATCATCAATCGATCCTTTTTTTCGCGTTGGCATTTATTGTTGTTAATCAGGTACAAAAATTTTCTGCGTAGCCATTACGCGACGTTCCTAACCTATTCACACAATATCACAAAAGATTTTCTCTTTAAAACCGGAGGAGTTCACACATTTTTCTGTCTGCATTACTTTGACGTTAAGTGTCAGAATCTTGATTCTTATGAATACTTACATCCTGCAATTCTCACATATGTACAGCTCGGAACATATTATGGATCTACATACGTACATATGTATATCGAGAAAAGATCCGTGCTGCTTTTGTGAATCAATAGACTAGACCTTTTGCCGTATAGGCAGTTACGGGTATGGGCATACTGATTGGTGCATAGAGAGTACAAAATTGCTTGAGGATTAATAAATAAAAAGGCCAGAAAACCAACAGAAACAAAAACAACATCCATCGCCATCCGGTCCAGGTAATCGCGCACAGACTCTCTTTCTTCTTGCAGCCGAAGCTGTCGGTTAATGCTTTTGAGATAGTCCCACCAATTCATATTTATGGCAGCAGTAAAATTAAGAAAGAAACTATTTTTCTTTGGCATTACATTTGCATGAGGATTTTGAGATGCCTTGATTTTTTTGTGCTTCAGCTCTGTGGCCTACTCCTATACAGTATTACTTCTTCTTTTTTTTGGAAGCACTTCTTTTCTTCTCTCTGGCACAAGGCCCTAGAGAGCTTGACGTTCTGGATTGACGTATTCATGCGAGATGTACTTTACTTGACACTTTTATTGTTCGGCCAGCCATAAAATTCATCACGACTACACAGGCCTTGCGCTTTAGAGACTTTAGAATACATATTGTGCTCTGTGTGTACCTCTCGGAGATTTCTTAAGAACTTAACCTACCTATTGTGGGTAATAAAGCAATTAACTTGGGATTTTCTACTTAAGACACGAGGAAAAAAGTTTTGTTAGTTTCTCTTAATTGGGCAAAGAACTTTTCGAGGAGTGCCTTTCAAAAAAAGAAACATAATGTGTATGTTTGCCTTTCAGCCTTTCCATTCCAGTATAGTAGATGTAGACCGGCTCAAATGACGAGAGATTAAAAGGTCATGCACTAAGAATTACCTAGAAAATGTCTTGTGCAAACTTTTTAAATGGGAAAACAGTTAAAAGCACTCTAGAAGCAGTCGGCTTTAAGACTGCGCTTGATTAATTGAATCTCCGGGAATACATTAAGATGCCAGCAGCAGCAGCAATGGTGGATTTCCGAATTACGCATTTTCTAAAAAATTTTGGGTTTGATTATAATGAGGTACAAAAAAAAACCCAGTTTTTGAGGTGAGAATTTAAGGTGAAGGTTTAATCGGTTAAGAGATGTGGTATTAAGCTTCACCGGTGTATGAGGTGATGCTCATCACATCACATCAATTGTTTATGTGTTGTTAGTACCGCTAGTTTATGGAGAAAGTTTAGTTAGCTTAAAAAGAATTTAAACGTGGGAACAGTGTTCTTACCTAATAGTTTTAGATGATAGTGAATAAGGTTAAGCGTTTTTTTATTGCAGGAATCGTATTACTGGTAATTTATAAGATAGCACGTAATTTTCGTTTATACCGACACCTTATAAACGCAAAATAATTTATAGTCAAGGTTGGTGTAGATAAAATCCAGATGCTCATAAAACCAGATTCTGAAATATGCTCCCGAAACCATATATGATATGAGTCGCGGTCATTCACATTACAGGAGTTACATTACTGGTAGATAAAATACCAGGAGTTGATGTAGTAAAAAGAATCTACAAAAGTAACTTTGGTTAGAAGATTAGTGACTAAGATAGGAGGTGAGTTTCACCCTTTTCAATCCAGTAGGAAGAGGCTTACGATCGTATTACGGATTATTTGGATTGACTGGATTAATATACCAATACGCTGAAATATTTCAAGTAAAAAAGTACTAATGTACCTTTTATGGAATCATGGACACTTACTAGGTATGACGAGTAGGTAAGTTGCAACAGATCATATCGCAGCTAATGCTGCAAACGAGACGAGACGAGACGAGATTTGGCCCAGTCTCGTCTCGGTCTCGAAAATATGGGTATTTGCAGGTTTCGTCTCGATCTCGTTTCGTCTCGAAAAGTCTCGTCTCGTCTCGTCTCGAAAAGTCTCGAATTTCACTGTCAATAATACAAATTGCTCAGTCATCTGTATTTCGAGAAATATCAATATGTGCCATATTAATGAAATTGTATACAAATATCCTTTATATTTCCATGCTAGTCACTTCCCAGACGTAGACACCTAAATCTGCCTTTTGCAGTGGCACCAGGGCGGGGTAGAGGGGATCAATGATTCGAAAGTTAATTTCTAATTTGTGTAGAGTTACATTTACGTAGAGTCCGTTCCAAAAGAGAAGAGGTATTTTACAGTCACTTCATTTCATTTCAACGCATTTCATTTTAAATCTGTTTAAATTAAATGAAATGACAGTAAAATACCTCTTCTGTTTTGGAATGGACTCTGCATTTAAGTGCTTATGGAATGCGTACTCTTCGCCTTGTCTCCGCAGCCTGCTCAAGTCATGTATTGGTGCCGAATATTGTGCTCGTCAAAGAGCGCAGCGTGATGATACTGAAATAGTTGGTGTCAATACGATTTCAAAATAACGATTTGATTTCGAGACCTCGAGATGTCTCGCGAGATCTCGAATGGTAGTCTCGGTCTCGTATCGATTTTTAATCTGGAGGTCTCGTCTCGGTCTCGTCTCGAAAATCGAGACGAGACGATTTCGAGACAAGTCTCGTCTCTTGTGCAGCGCAGCATAACAGGCGTAGTAATAAACTGGGTGTCTGGAGAAGAAGATACAACCAAGAAGATGACATAAACGAAAGCATCAAGATCTGTAAACATGTAAAGAGAATGCCTGAACAATCACCCCCAAAAATCCTGGTCCTCCAAAAAAAAGAGGGAAGAAGGTCACAAGAAAGACTTTAAGACAAGCAGGCAAAAAGACGACATTGAAATGGACTTACGCACAATTGGGAATACCAACTGGAAGAGTAACACACAAGACCGAGAACGAAGGAAGAAAATCCTTGAGGAGGCCACTGCTCACAGGGAAAACTGTAAACGAATTCAATCCCATATTCAATTATGCCAAAAAATGCTGATCCTGCAGTATAACATCCATATGCCTACATCTATAGATTCACAATTCGTTCTGAAAGTTAGTACGATCAACGAATATTCATCGATTTATCGAAATGAGAGTAGCCCTAATAAGGTATCCCGCTGGCTTAACCGGTTAATTATAGTGTACCCAAGTTTCGCTTAGGTTGGGACTTCACCTAGCGGATGGTGTCCTTCTTCAGTTGGTAGCTTGGTACTATTGTCCTTACAGCCTTTTTCAGCTGCTCAGGGGATTCACTTGTTTCAGGATGGATAACACTTCGACGAGGCTGTCTCCCGCTAACCACAAGGGTTGCATCTTTGCCTCAGCGGGCTGCTATTGAGGATGTCGACTTTAAGAAATCGTATCCCCTTCCAAAAAATTTTTGTTTTGATTTTTGTAACATACGTCGGCATCGCGCAAATTTCTTCTCTTTGGTGTGAGTATACCAATAGCAAATCTGTGCTGCTTCAACAGTTATCTACAAAGCAAAACATACTACAAGGACAAACACGATAATCAAATAGTCGATCGCAATGCCATCTTAGAACGATGGCAAGATCATTTTCATGAATTGCTAATTGCCGATCTGACTAAATAATTGGAGATCCCACCAACATATAACGAAGATTGTACGCTGTATCCTCAAAGCTTAATCGAAGTTAGCCAAGTTAAGCTTGTGTTTACAGACTGAGATGCGGACTGGCAGTAGCAGACTCTCTTAAGAATTTTAAGCTGCGGTATACGCCATATGGTTAATCGTCCTGTCTCCGTGATCGTGTAAAGCGGCAGCTAAACCTAGTTGTTCTAAACTGGATACGAGAGCATAAGCCATTCGATTTCTGCAGGATATCCATTAGTCACAAGAAAAAAAATTTTCTGATATGGAGCATAAAGAACTTTTCCTACTACCGAACTCATACCAGATATATAATACAACCCAAGAAATCCCACTGTTCGAGAAAAATCCTAGAAGCTCCTTGAATTTACCAAACCCAAACTCACAGCCTTTACAGGCCATCTCACAGAACAAGCTATGGCGCCCGCATGGAGCAGTGTTCACAGCCCTACGCAAAGTCACAATAGAAATACTACACGAGAAACACCACCTGCACAATGCACTGATCTAGAGTTCCGGCCTTCTGGAGTAGGGCATTGTACGTCTGGAGTACGACATTGTTGTCTTTCTCACGACCGGGCCATCGTTCATCTGGCATCTCCAACTTGTGTTAAATCGATACAGAAGTTTTTGGGAATCGTGAATTTCTATCAGATGGAGTACCTGTTCCGTTGTTGGAGAAATTTATCCGAAATTTAAGGGTGACAGTAACAAACACATCCGCCATGAATTAATCCAAATACTGGATTACGCAGACCTCATGGATTTCATCTGTAAAACGATCCTTTTAATCCAGATTGGGCCGGCGTCACGAAAACTGGGGTTGCATATTAATGAAAGTAAAGTAAAGTACATGGCGGACACCTTCTGCGAGATTGTGGAGAATCGACCACCTGTCAAGGCAGCGAAGTATAAATTTGAAGTAGTACGATCCTTCATATGCATTGGGTTAATACTAGCGGTCGATAACCGCATGGAACCGAAAGTAAAAATATGACTGCAGAAAACCATCGAACCATACGATCTTATCTAGGCTTGAATGTTCGTATGTGAGGGAGGACTATTCCGTTGGGCAGGATATCTATCTGGTACAGAGAGGGAACCTAATCAGACAGTCAGTTGGGGTAGCGTTTATGGGATACGGCAACTTCGTACACCAAATTTACTCTATTAGAATGACATAGACCAAAACGATCAAAGTTGAGGGACACAAACCTACATGACACAAGCATGAGGATAGAACCGGTTTCTAGTTGTAGAGTCGCCAAATATAAACGAAACTAACTAACTAATAAGAGTGTTTGTGTTTTTAAAATGAAGTAGAAAAAGTTTCTATCTTTAAGCTATAATAAAGTAGCAAACGCGTTAGTTCAATTTCAAATTTGAACAGTACAATACGCTATCTTCGAAATTTTAAATGGCAATCTACATAAAAAAAAGTTACCACAATTGAAATACAAATGTTTATTCCTCATAAATATGAATTTGCTCAGTGGTAAAAAATTTATATAAATTATCTCCCACTACTAGGGATTTATTGATGTAATATCGACTTTCAGGCATAAAACTGCCATTCTAGCACGATCATGCCATAATATCGGAGTGTTAGATTCAACCCACTATCGCCCATTTGATGATCTGCACTC
The DNA here is from genome assembly GCA_963855945.1 of Thereva nobilitata. Classification (NCBI taxonomy): domain Eukaryota; kingdom Metazoa; phylum Arthropoda; class Insecta; order Diptera; family Therevidae; genus Thereva; species Thereva nobilitata. The sequence continues at coordinate 19,730,448 of OY979698.1, forward strand.
TTCATTTATACTACGATCGCTTCGAATCAATGTACATTTATTCATGGGAAATAATTTTACCACTGATCGTTTCCTACAAAAACGATAAAAAAATAAATTAATCCTTTAAAAGAAAAACTTTTTTGAACAAAGAGTGTACTGGTAATGTACACTTGAAGAGCATTTAAAACTAGTTGGAACTGATCAAACAAACGTGCATTTTCTTTAGGTTGAATAGCTGCAGCAGGAATGATCTATATGCAAAGTTTGAACTGTTTTCGTATTATATAAAGTTAGTTTAGTTTCCAAACTAAAATTCATTTCCTTTCCATTTATAAAATAATAAAACTGGACAAAATTGCAAGTTATTTACGACATTTTATTGGCAGTTGAAATTAAATTTAAATTGTTAGTTATTGTTGGTAAAAAATGTTTAAACAAAAAAAACAAACGCACACCGCTTAAAAACTGGTTACTACTGGATTAAGTTCCAATTGCAATCCTACCAACAAAAAAAAAACATGATTACCTCACCGAACACAAACGTAGTACCAATAAATCGCTCTGCTACTTCATCAACTAAATCCATACTCGAATATAAACATATAACGTTGTAATTTTGATTAACTCAGCTAATTTCCACATGATAAATGTTTACATTATCCTTTTTCACTTGAGGGCTGCAGCTCCCACAGCTTCCTAAAGCCTTAAAAACTCGCAAACTATAATAAAAACAAAACAAAACCATCGATCCACGATCGAAAAAAAAAATACAAATAAATAAAATGACTCCACATACGAAGAAGATCCCGAAAAAAACGCCACAAATTTCTTGACCCCCATAGGGTTCAATTTTCAAATCGATCGATTTTGATCGTGATTGCCCTTATATCGTGAATTTTTTATCGTTATCGTTTTGTTCCTCGTTTTGATTCTTTTCCTTTACCTTGAATGTCTTACAATTTTCCATTTTTGTTGTTGTTGTTGTTGTTTTGTTAGTCTCCTTGAAGCTCATCTTTCTTTTCCCGCATTTTTGCTACATTCGTTTATCGTCCATTAGTTACCTGGTCAGCCTCCGTCGCTCTCTTCATGGCCCAAAATTGCCGAACTGCCGAACTGCTGAACTGGGGGTTTCAATTCGAAATTTGTGTCATGTCAGATGCGATCACGCAACATTTTTCATTGTTTAATTTTATTGCCGAAGATCGGTCTTGATTGGATGGCCAGAGAGATCCCTCTGCATTTCGTGCGCAGATCAGCTCTCGCAGCTCTTTAACTTTTTGAACACGGACAAGGGGGGCCCTATCCATTCCTGTGTCCATATGCTGTGGGGCTATTTTTAAATTATTTCATAACAAGTTCAACACGGAGTGAATTCAGGAAATTATTTTGTGATTAATGTTTTAGTATTATGTTGGCCCCGACGAGAGCTTTAACTGGTCACTAAATTATACATTTTAGCGCAGAGCATTTTATTACGGTGCAGTTGCGATTCATTTATCTAAAATTATCATTAATTGAAAGGTTTTGCAGGCGTTGTCCATACTTATATGTATATATATTTATATAGATATAGCTGCAGGTTGAGCTTCCTTTAATCTCACTGCGCATGCGTTTTTACAGTTGATTAGACCAAAGAAAAAATTCCTTTGACTGGATTCTGTCACAACACAGCCAACATAATCGATTATGCGCCACTCAATGATTAATAGCTTTACCACTTAGGGCAATGTCTGACTTGAGATACAGGTAATACTTACTTTCCCGAATCAAAAAACAAAAAACTAAAAATAATACAGATTGACGCAAAAATTTTCTATCCACAAAGAATATAACTATACAACCCATTCTGGTTTCGGCATTAATTTTCCCAATCTGCCCCCAGACACAGTTTGTTTCACTTCGTGTGAGATTTTTGCCCTCGATGTGCGCGCGGTGCATCTTATAAAATGCATCTTTGCCAACCAACAGAAGACACCAGATGAATGATGGATTTTAAGATAAATACGCAGGGCATACCTGTGCGCGCAGATACCTGGATTTTATTGAAAGAAACCGAGTTGTATGTCGGTTCGGGCAGCGTAAAGCGTTTATCATTAAAATACTATTTGCGTTCTACCACTTAACGAAGAAGGTTCCACACAGCCGTCATCAGAGCGCCCCAGTGAGAAATGTTATATTGTGGATGAAAAAGTTGAACTGAAAAAAAAATGTTCATCAGGAATTTGAATGATGGTAGTACGGAAAGGATCACAGCGATTGCTAATGATCTCAAAGCCAAGAAATTGAATAAAATGAAGGATTTTTTACAAAAATAAAAAAAGCATCTTCCAAAGATCAGTGGAGGTAAATTAAGTGCCGAGTCCGCCCACCGATTTTTAATCCAGGCGAAGAGGATTTATGCATTATGATGCGGCGGAGATCTGGCTTATTGCAAAATGCAGGTTTTTTGGGAATGTAATCGCATTCGTTGTTGACATTTCGAATTTTGTTCAGCATAAAATATGAAAATTGCATCTGAATATTGCCTGTTTACATCAATTCTATTCAAGCTCGATATTGAACAAGTTATAACATCGTTTTTTAACTGCTATGAACTAACTGATGGCCTTATTAGCACGGTTGGACAAGATGCAAAACTGAGCTATCAAACTCTTCCGCGCTAGCACCTTGTGTTCCTCCCTAGACACATTGGCTATCACATTGAATGTTGCAGCCCTTGACAAAATTTTAACATTATTACCCTAGCGACGGTTTTCCAAAAATTAATTTTATATATGTACTGCCAAGACAATATATTCTTTTAAATGGCGCTACAGCTTACTCCTACACAAAGCAATCCTCGTTCGTTTAGAAATATAGATCAAGTCGTCTATGGAGCAGAACTTCCGAAAGGATAGAATTCGAAAGTAAGACTTGTTTCGGTCTGCCTGCGCCATGAACGTCATGACGGACTGGTAGTACAAAAGGTGATATCCAAACTTAGCTTACCACATAAAAGGAATATGTGGGGTTAGCCGCTCACAATAATAATCCAACTCTAATATTGATACAATTATTTATTGCTTTACTAGCTGGGACCCGGTGCGCCTATGCTGCTCCCAAAAGCCAATAGTAGTAATCAGGTGATATGAATTTTAATATACAGTAGGAGAGTTTGAAAAAGGCAATTTTTTGGTATTTTTGATTCCAAATAACAAAATGTGAAACTATTAGGGATCTGACATTTTGATCGAGACAATAAAAACCATCCATTGACATGGCATTTTTCGAGATATGAATTTTCATACAGAGATGAAGTGTCTCCATGAACAGCTTATTTTCTGTATTTTGGATAGCTGGGACCCGGTGCGCCTCGCTGCACCCAACGTTTAAACATTTAAAATCAATCCAAACCTTCAAAATTCAACTCTTCTTAACCATTAACGAAAAACCATTTAATTGAAATCGGAATACAATTCGCAAACTCGCCGGCCATATTGGTGCGGCCATTTTGAATTTAAATTTTGATCATAAAGTCGTTATTTGCTACCTTAAAAATCCTCAGATACAGATTTTCATTGGAATCGGAACACAATTAGCAAATTCGTCGGCCATTTTGAATTTATAAGTTTTGACCACAAACTCGTTATTTGCGACCTTAAAAACCCCTAGATACCCACTTTCATTGGAATCGGAATAAAATTGGCAAATTCAACCATATTTCTGCGGCAATTTTGAATTTCGGTCATATTTCGGCGGCCATTTTGAATTTCGAAAATCGGGCTTCGAGGTGTATCATAGGAGACCTCCACGGAACTTCATGCAAAAATTCAAAGCTCTGCGATGATTTTCAACGAAGTTCTCCATGACAGCGCCATCTAGGAGTGGCTTTAGAAAATAATAAAATAGCCTATGTTCTAAGTTTGAATGTAAATAGCACACGGTTAAAATTTCATTAAGATCGGTTGCACGATGTAGGAGCCTATAGCGATCATACATACACACATTCATTTTCATATATATAGATTACTAGTTGTTACCTCGAAGGTGGAACTATTAGAACAGAACTAAACTAAAACTATGACAAATTCGTTAAAATTAAATAATAAATTATCCTACGCCTATTTAATAAAATATCTGGGATTCGCCGTGTAGAAGGTTGAGTGTTTTCGCTGTGATTTGTGTACAGTGGTTTCCGGATATATTTGTGCAGTGTTGTGATACGTTTTTATGTATGACGTGTAGATGGTGTTGTAAACGCACTGTAGTCGCCACAAATATATGAACAGTATCGCCATCTATAGGTGAGAGAACAAAGTAAATTACCAAACCGCCTTGAATTTCGAGTTTGCAATAACTTATAGAACTTACTTTGCAAACTTTGTAGAGAGGTATAAGAAATTTCTAACTATTTGGAAAATTAAGTTACCTTGTGCGATAATAACTGGTTCCCATAAAAAATTTTTGCCAAAGTTAGCTGTGGGATAACAACGCATTGCAATTGTACGCTGGTGCAAAATACCGTTACAGATTGTCCGAACTTTTCTGATTTAGTTCTCTAATTAGTTAGTATCTAAAAGACTAATCATTATTGATAGAAATGACAAGCCCAAAATGGACACAAATTTAGGGTTTGAAATGTTTGCCCATCGGTATAGCCATCGTAAACTTTCTAGGACAATTCCCCAAAAATCCTTGACACCATTTGCTACCAAAAGCTATCTTCACACGCCTATTTTTAAATGCATCAAGAATAAATTTCCGTTCGTGTACATGGCATTAAAAATCAGGCGAAAATCAATAGTCAGAATTATTAACGATTAATAATTGATTTGATTAGTGGAAAATCAGCTTTTTATTAGCGACGAAACGAAGAAGACGGAACAGAATCGAAATCGAAATTCGGTATTTTTATTAAATGCTCATCGGTACGTGTGCATTCTAAAAACACACACATAACGAAATCGGTTTTCGGTTTCCGATAATGATGATGATTATTATTGTTGTTGCCTTGGTGTTTTAGTAGGGCCTCTCATAGGAGCAGAAAGGGGGGATAGAAACAAAATCGTGATTTATGACCATTTAATTAGGCAAATTTTGTGTCTTTTTCCGTGATTGAAATCCGGCGAATGGATAAGGCCTTGCCCGAACCACCACACAACTACCATATTACTACCATATTCGATATGGCCCTGGCCGTTGAGAGATTTGTTATAAAAATTTACCTTCATTTTTTCTCATTCTTTTTCTTATTTTTGTGTTTTGTTTTCAGTTTTTTTGGGGCTCCACTTTCTTCATTTTGGGGCCTTTTATTGGGGCATCATTAGAACTGGACGAGAATTAACATTCTCTGATGGTATTCTACGGCTGTAAAAATAAATGTGTGCTTTTATAGCCTGGGAAAGTGAACAAGATTTTTTTCGTCTATTTTTATATTGTGGTGAAATATTAAAACGTGACGATTATGAATTTTCATATTTTCTAACGTTTTTTTAAAGATGATACCCTTTTAAATATGAATAAATATTAATGATAGCCACCAAAAAGGTGGAACTAACAAAAAAATGCTTTTAAAACCATGAAAAAAAAAACAATAATATTTGAATTTTTAGTTAGCGCCTTATTTGCTATAAATAACAGGTTTTTATTCATAAAAATTATGAATAATATTTAGCAAAATTCGTGAGATGATTTGTAATATCGATTACTGCTTTCTGATTCTGGAAACCCACAAGAGAGAACAAAAAAGAAGAACGACTACATCGATAGTGCTAATTTAAAAAAAATAGATACTCTTACAGATTGATTAAAGCCCGGGTGTTGAAATTGTATTTGAAATAGACGAGTGAAAGGTATTGCTAATTTTTTTGTGTAAGCTAGGACCACTAAGCATATACCGCAGCGAATTTATCTTCTGCTTCCCTCAGCGCTGGGTCCCCTTGCTACCATTACACTAAAATCTGCTTCAGAGTACTAAATTGGTAGCAGATTATTATAAAGGAAGTTGATGGGAGCATTCCGGTTAGGTAAGGTTATTCGGGGGAGGTTTGTTCTGGATCCAAGTCGCCTGCTATGCTTGGATTGTTTTTTCCCTTTAATGCGTATTCGAAGAAAGGGGACCCAGCGCTGAGGGAAGAAGAAGATAAATGCCGTGCACAAACTTTTGTTCTAGGTGACTCCTCAATGTGCTATATATACTTAGTGCTAGGACTTACGAGCTACCAAGCGGAATTTAAGCCCGATCAGTCATTCAGTTTGTTCACAGCAGTTAATAACAATCTTTTAGAGTACATGGTATAGTACGATCTTAAAAAATAAGCTCAAAACTAAAAATTAAATTATAATCAAAATCAAGATTTAAATTAAAATCAGAATAAAAATCAAAATAAAAGTTGTAATTAGAATTAAAAACAGAATTTAAATTAAGATTGAAGTGGGGAAGGGGAAAGTTAAATAGAGAAACCTAGTGAGTCGAAGAAGAAGAACTTAGAAAAAGAGATGCATGCCTTCTGAAAGTTGTGGCTGTGCTCATCCTCTGAATGTAACTTGCAAGATTATTTCAGATTCTGAGGGTATGCACAAAGAAGGGACGACTATTAATTAGATGGAGGTGTGCAGGAGTCAGGATTTTGTTGGATCTCAAGGATTCCAAAGGAAACAGGAAGTCAGAAAGGTAACAAAAGCTTTTTGTATAAAAAATCTAATGCAAGGGAGGTAAAGCCATGAGAACAAGGAATTGAAAGAGCTCACAACCAAGTAGGGAGTTTTGGACACCCGACACATGATCAGATCTTTTCATATGAAAAATAAACCTTAGGCAATCATTTAATGCCACTTTAAGACGCTGACGCCTGGATGAGTCTAAAGAAATTTATAGTAAAATGAGTTTGTAAGAGGTGCCTCTTTTTTCTTTGGAGCCAGTACAATGTCATACTTCAAATGAGGTAAGACGCTATTGTAATGCCAAAATGACAAAAATAGCCAAATTAAAAAAAGAAAGAAAACAAATAGATAACAATGAAGAGCTTTTTTTACGAGTTTGATTCTAATATGCATTAAACTGCCTCAGAGTAGATAAGAAAGCTATGTCTCCACAATGTACATTTATATTTAACAATCTCACTTCGCCTAATAAGAAATGTCTCGTAAGTACGAAATTTCACTGCCTCAAAAAAAAGTTCGTATTTACAATCATTTATCCAGATACACCCTCATATACCAGTAGGACATTACTTTTGAACCGAGACATTTAAAAAAATTGAGGCCTCAGTACAATTTACCATTCTGTAAGGGACAAATGTACTGCCTCATGTAAGTCCGGCTCAAATCTAGAAATATATACTAGAAATATATTGGATAAGAGATATATAGCTGGAGATCATCAGCATACAGATTAAAAGAGTAGCGACGAATAACGGAGGGAAGATCATTAATATAGAGGGAGTGAACCACAGAGTCGAATGCTTTGTACAAAAAGAGCTCGCATCGCAATATCATCATGCATGATCAAGGGGGAAACGAAGATCAGTTGTTACCTTGTTAACAGCCAAAGCTATTAGACGAAATTGAACGGAAAAATCCAAGAACTTCAAATGAGTCAACACAACGTATGTAAGTTAAAACCATCAGAACATAGAGAGTTTGAAGAAAGGGAATCGGAAATGGAAGACAGTGTGAAATTAGGAGGAGATTGACTGAAAAATGCATTGAGTGAGTTTACATCAACATCAAAAGAGTAAAGCTCAGAGGTATGAATGCCTAGGGAATGAAGTTTAGACCGGAGTTACTTAGTGGACAGAGCAATATTAAGTTTACGGGAATAAAATTCACCATTGGCCGATTTGACTTTGCTATTGATTAAGTTACGAAGATTTTTATACTCACTGAGATTAGCTCACGATCCTTGTTCTTCGATAACATCTATAAAAGAACTCACGCTCAATAATCAATTTGTGGATTTCATGAGAAAACCAGGAACACGATTACGAACGACAAAAGTCCAAGAAATTGTGGTTTAAAAATCGTCATGAGAACTCTAGACAGATTGCTGAAGGTGGACATAGTCTGTTCATAACATTATGACTGCTACATATTTTGGATATGGTACACGTCGCCGCACGACAGGTTCCGAAAGATATGATTTCCTGAGCTGCTACAGATCCCACCTTCATGAAACGATAATGACTGGTGACGGGACATGAGTGTATTTTTTCTGTTCTTGAATCCAAAATTGCCTGTTCAAGAAAAGCATTTCGAGCTAAATTCGCTGAAGGAGCTGAAAGACATACCTTAATCAGCCTTCGAAAAATGTTTGGATTTGTTTGCGCTGTCATAGTTGAATTCTACTCAATGGTGCTTGCCCAGAAGGCGAAAAAAGAACTCCAGCAAATGCCTTGAACTGAATTCATAAGTTCTCTTTGTCAGCTAAAAATATAATGTACGTCTTTAGAGAGATTGTAAGCAACGACCCACGACGTTTTAAATTTATTAAGGATATTTAATGTTACCCTATTTTTCATACAGAACTACCTCTTATTTGTTAGGTATGTGCTACTAGAGAATGTTTTGTTGAAGGATCTGAAAATAAATAGAGCTTGTCAAAAGGAATCATTATGATTATGGCTTCGGGACGTTAAATTTGAAAGTGGTTATCGAAAAGTCTTATAAGAGGCTGTGGGTATCTCTGGACATCGCAGTTTTTAATCGAAAATTATAAGAATAACTCCACGAATGACTTTCAGTATTTCAAACTGTACCAACTCAATCTTATTTAACTGTTAACCTCTCGTGACTCCACTTTTAAACATTTCATCTTAAAACAGTATAACAAAATTCCAAATGAAAAAATAACATTTTACAACAGGTAGTAATTAAAATAATTAAAAAAAAAATTTCATCTGACATCCTAAACTCCTTAAATCAAGCCATACCACATATGGACGTGATCCAGGAAACCTCCCAAACATGCCCAACATGGTGATTAATATGTTTCAAAGTGTTTACAGAAAGAACAATTTTTCAAAAACCCAAAACGACTTCCCGAAAAAAAAATACTGTTCAAGTGAAAATTGTAATTTGCGTCAAAATGAGGAGAAACCAGCAAAGGAGGGAATTTCAGCATCAAAAATCACGAAAACCCCAGTCAAGAGGGTTGGGATATATTGAATGAATTCCCCCAAAGTACTATATATATACTCGGATGCTCAATCTCCTTGAGTCTCTTGACCACCGAAATCTTAAGAAGTGAAAATATGTTTTTTTTTCACTGTTCTGTACTTTTGAAAGAGGCCCTTCTGTCTGTCCGTCTGTCGTAATGAAGAAATGAAATGGAAACGATGAGAAATCTTCACAAGAAGATCCCCAAAAGGATGAAAAATTACTTATGCCTGTGTCAATGATCTCCAATGGGTGAAATCAGCAATCAGAGAAACGGGAAAACGATCAAGGAAGATGTGTCTTGTCTTGCATATATGTAAGTATGTGTAGTTTCCCTTTAGGGTGTCCACATGCACGGAAGGTGTAGTATGCCCAATCTGTTGTTCTTCCAACTTTAAGAATCGAAACAAGCAATAACAAAATATATATGTACGTATGAATTTTTTTTTCTGGAGGCTCTTTGTGAGCCATGTTTGTGGGTCCTCCCGTCTCGTAATGACATGCTGTGGGGACTTGAGGTCTCTTCCAGAATCTCTTGTCGAAGTTAAGATGTCTTTTTTACATTCTTATGATTACACGTCAAAGTTTAATTTATTGAACGCAAAAGAGGATTAAAATTTGTTTATGCCTTTGCGCATGCGCATTAAGAACGTTTTATTTTGGATACTTAAGATCGGGTTAAAACTTTGTTTACTTGAGGTATCTGTTAATGGAATTGTAAAAGTCGTAATAATTTTTTTTTAAGAGAAAGAAAAAAACAAGAAAATATTTTTTTTTTTTCAATTCAAGGAAGTTGAAAAGTGTCACCATAAATTAATACCACGTATATACAACATACATAAAGACTCTTACCATTTACGAGGTTTCTAATTGATGCAAACCATGCTCTAATTACCACCTCGTTCCAATCCAAATTACAGTGTTTCTCTGATACGACGTTAATATTTCTCGAGACCATTTTATACCAACTAAATGCTCAGTGGGTTAACGATTAAAAACCAGGTAGCAAACGTGCCAGATAACCAGAATCTCGTAACGCCAAAAACCCGAATTAACGATGTTGCCAAACGATCGCGGCAAAACTAATTGCAGTGAAAAGAAATGTGACAACCACAAAAAAATAAAATCAAAAATAAAAAAAAAATTAAAAGATGCTTCTGCAAAAATTGATTTATAGCGCGATTTGTTGCTGTTTGATTGGCCGACAATAAATCGACGACAAACAAAAAAATCACCATCTTCTGTGTAATGTTATATGTATGGATGGACACTTTCTACCTGTGATTTGTAGAGATAGAGACACACAAAATATTTTGCTGTAAATGGTGAAACTTTCTCACGAATTCAAGACACACCGCCACACCATCCAGTGGCAGGTAACCTAAGTAACAGAGCTACCGGTGTAAATCACGATACTATACTATTCACAGGTAAAACATATATAAATCTACAATCAAGGTGAAGAAATGCGGCAGCTTATTAATCATAAAATCCAATCATACGTGCACAATCCACGACGATCATAGACCTCCAGTGTGAGAGGAGGCTGGAGGCACTGTTGTGGTCAGACTTTACACCTCCGATCCTCTATACCTACTCGGTCTCCTATCATCTGTGCTGACATCTATAAAAAAAAATTCATTTTTTTTTTGTTGGATTGGAAAAGTCACAAATTACATGCAACGTTTGCAACAAGAAAGGTTTACCGCCACACCGTATATATATATATTTACTATATGCTGATCGTGGAGCTGTGAGGATTTTATATGTCGTAAGCGACACTTGAAGTGGCTCAAGTGATCATTTTCACAGAAATAGCAACTATTAGAGAAGTGTGCAGTAATTCGATCCAGGGTTTGTGATAAAATCTTTGCAAGATTGACGCGCTGTCAGGTAACTCTCTTTGCCATATATGGAATAGAGGGTGATGAAACGATCTGGTTGATTGATATCCCAACACACATATCGGAAAAGGTATTGAAGTGTGGCAAAGGAAAGTGCTAATTGTAATCATTTTAATTGAACAGTGGAAGACCACGGAAACTTAATTGGATTTGAAGTGTGCTTCAAAAAATGTGTAAGATTTTGATATTTGGTAAAAATTAAGTTGATTGTTCATATGACCTGGTGTGCCCCTGGTAGTTTTAACCACTGAACCCAAGAAATCATGAAGAAATTACACAAGTATGGCTTAAAGACTTATACTCTCATTCGTGCAACATCAATTATTGTTTAGGGGTCTGACTACAATCCCAGAATTCGGGGTTCGATTCCATGGAGCAGCATGGTCGTTCGTTTTTGCACATATCCCACCTGGACTATTAATCCATCACCTGAAAACATAAGGCAACTCCAGTTTCATCGCTGAAGTTAGTGTACTGTCGCGGAAGTATTGAATGGTGGCTTTGGCATTCCTTTATCCTTCTCCGACTAGAATTTTCGGTTCGATACTGAACTCAATCATAGAAACCTCTTCAATTCAAATAGGATCTACCTCTCTGCTTGTTTTGCACAAAATAGAAAAAAAAGACAAATATACGCTATGGCCTACAAGTTTTTAATTGCTGGCAATAAGAAGATTTCTTACTAAGAAAATAGTATCAATCTCAACGATCTCTGCAAATACTTGGTCCTACCTTCTTCTCGTAACTGCTTCTTTCACCTTCCTAGTAAGCTCTGTCCAGTGTAGGTTTAGTCTACATAACTGTGGCATCCCATAAACCCTACCGTAAATGCTTTCGTCAGCAGGTTTTGCTTCCCCAATACGACATAGCTATGCTTCACACCAGACTCTATTGGGTTTGATTCTTTTCGTGATATTTATTCGATCTCTTTATTATAAAGTCTACGGAATTGACCTAATAGATTTCTCTTCCTTTCCGCTGATATTCACTACAAAAAAATTTGTCAAGCAGACAAGTCACAACGCAATCACAAGTATGGGGTGAGTCTCACCTTGAAGCAATTTGGACAATCCGTAAACAGTTACAACGGATATCAAAATTGTGACTGTATAAATAGCAGGTCACAAGAGATCTATCGTCTTTTTCAAAATTTCTCGCATACTCGACCCTAAGCCAGCGACTTTGCTTTATCTCATTACACGAATAAAAATTCACCATTAGAGGTGAATTATTTAAGAATTTTCCGGTGACTGCTTAGAATGCTTAGAATACCAAAACAGTTGACAGTCAAAAGAATAGTCTCACACTCTCAATGACAAGCACGAGTCTCAAAAGCTTGTGACTTATGACTGGTAACAATTTAAAATAACGGTTAGCCTCTAATATATCTGAGCAAATGGTCTTCGATTTAAAGGTTACATCCTTTAGAATTCTTAGATGACCAACATAGTCTCCTGGCTTATTCATTTTTTTTACTCTTAGTTGCAAAAGGGGTACGATAGATTCTATGGCAGCAGTATGACACTTACATGTTGCATTTGAGAAACTTAGGCGGACAATACGTTGCAGTTTTTGCAACAATGCTTCTGGACCTTTTTGTTTTGTTTTAACGACCCGATAGGGCTGGGTCTAACCCCAATCGTATAGAGTCAATACCTTCGTTTTGATTTCACAAGCTTAGCCAGCATATAAACCGCAGTTGAACAGAAAAATTGTTGCTTCCTTCCTAATTTTCGTGACTTACTGAGATATTTTGTTTCAGTTGAAAGTTCTAAGATCACGAGTGCTCAAGTATTGTTTAACTGTTTTCGTAACGAACATAACATTTCAGTTTGCATTTAGTCTGAGATGTCTTAATAATGCTTATACGTTATAACGATTATTAAAACACCCCGATCTCAGCAAAACTCCTTTCGGTCAAAAGGACAAGTATGTGAATAGCAGTCTCAGTAAGTTTGGCAAGTTGATAGGGAAATTGTTGTACATCAAGTGGCGCTCAAAACCAGATCTTGCTTGAAATATGAAAGTGAATGATTTTCTCCATTGATTTGAGCATAGATGAAGTTAGAATGATTGACCTAAACCCTTTTCTTTGGGTTTCAGATCTTATTTCGGCATTTCAAATGAAGACTACCCTGGCTCCCGCTTTGGCACAGGAATATATTTCCAGCTCCTTTTGAATACATGGTGAAACCGAGCTGGAAAGATTCTACCATTATTTCTGAATTTGAAAGGCTTAAAGCTAATTAGTTGTGTTCGGTAGCGGGCTCCTGTGATGTTTTCACCCGAATGCAGCGGCTCATAATATGAATATCACGCCAACCTGTCCCACTACATACACAGCATTCTTCGAGCCATGGATGTTTGTCTTAGCCGTCGATATTGATGCATGGCCGGAGGCCCCAACAATTTTTTCTTTTTGAATTATCGTGACAGATCCCTTTTACAATGCAAAAAAAACTTTTCTTCTTTACCCTCGGTTCAGCTGAACGCACGTGTAAAGACGACCTTCGACGACGCACAGTGGGGCAAATAGCTCATTTTTTGGACAAACAATATTTCCCAAGCCTGGAAGTAATGAAACTTAAAAAAATTTTTTTTTAAACTATTCGTTATAAAATTGCCTTTAATTCTATCGAGCCGGAATTTTGAAATTTCAAAATTAAAGATGGCTAATCCTAATCCAATATGGCGGACAAAAATTTTGTAAGTAAATTAACATTTTATCAAAAGATTCTTTTACAACGTCCTCTCGGCTTCAACTCTTATGGCACACAATTCCATTTTGGATCATTTCAAAGGCTTTCAAATGATGGAAAATGGCTTGTTGAGTCACGCATAATTAATCTGCAAGTTCTTGTTGCGTTTCTCATGGATCTTCATCTAGTAATGTCTCCAATTCTGCGCCTCCAAAGTTTTTCACCGGTCCGAAACGCTCCTTATCTGCCACGACAAAATCTCCACTATTGTAGCATAGAAACTATTCGCAACACGTCCTTTGATAGCCTCTGCATAAGTTTTTATAATCATTCGATGCGCCTCAGCCACATTTTTTTCCGAATTGAAGGCAAAAAGCAAAACTTCCCACAAATGACTCTTGAACTCTTGAACGCACAAGATATATATGACGCCAATAAAAATTCACAAATGTAATTATAAGGAGTTGTTGATAGATGTCTACCTTATCAGTTGACGTTTCTGATCAGACATTTTTTCCCAGTATTTTTCTGCCGGCGCCATCTATTGGAAAACGGCGACTTTCCATCTGTACTTTTAACATTATGGCAGGAGTGATCCAGGGTGCCATCTAGACTGTCTTATTAAAGTATTTCGTATTTTTTTATTTTATGGGTTGTAAGAAAAATGTTGCGAAATGCATGGTATTTGATCCTGGAAAACTGCAGAGAAAATGTACACCTGACTCTGATTTGAAGTAATCTGTGTATAGGGTTAGACGTTTTTGCATTCTTCTCTGGTGGAGATTTAGACATCGAAAGGGCTTTTTGCTGCCTAACTTATTGATGAGGTCCCAGCAGATCGGGAAACATTGATTCAGTGGGTGTGTACAAGAACTGTTGCGGAGCTTTTGTTTGGAAGCCTCAATAACCTTTGTAGTTCTGCTTACATCGACACCATCATTTTCGTAGTTAGTAATGTAAAGGTTAAAGCCAACTTTCGTGTATGTAAATGAATAATTCTCGCGCCAGCCCTAAGTTTGCCAAATCTGTAAAGTTTTGTTTTATAGCACAAATCGATATCTCATATGTATACATTTCTTGAGTCCAGTAAGAATATCAAATCTTACCTATATGCAAATCCCCAGTTATTCAGTTGCATTCTGATACACATTTTAAAACTAATTAAACACACATTTCGCTTAATGATTTGATACCATCATGTCATATCACTTAATTGATGCTAAGTAATGTGTGCTGTCCCAGTCATAAATCCATCCGCAGCCGCATTGCCAATCATATTAACACATTCTAAGTATTTCTGTAAATCTAGCGCGAACAGCTGTTAAGTTCCCCTCATACAGTCAACAAAGTGATGTTTTATTAATTGAAACGAATGTTTAATGACGGATTATGGTGTCGATTAATTAAATTATTGCGATACCGGATCCTATATATCAGCGATCAGACTAACACCAGACGTTTGCCAGCCACCCAGCATATAGGTAAGTACTGGCTTCTCTCGTTTTGGATATCATCGTTTCACTTACGTTAAGATATTAAAATGCCGGCATGTGTGGCTGTGTGTGTGAAACCGTCGGTATATATATTCGTACATAAACCTGGTGTAGACCTATTCTGTGTCCGGTGAATGGCTTTGCTAAAAACCATCGGCAATCTAGCTTTTTTTAAAAAGGTATTCTCGAAGCCGAAGTGATATTAACGTGCAGATAGCGCGCGAGTTGGTCGTAATTGCAATTTGCCGCGAATTTACAAGCGCGCAACTTTCCGTAGCTGCGCGAGTGCAGCAAAGATCTATCTATCTGGTAGACATAGGAAATGTGAGTAATATATCATGTCGCTGGTCTTTACTTTGAGGGTTTTTCACCTGGAGGTAATAATTATGAAGATTTTTGATGTTGATATGAGAGATAAGCGAGCGAACGAAAGAGTCGCGCAAGTTTGTCGCTTTGGTTTCGTTAGTTGCGGTTATGAATTGTAGCGCGGCTTTTTTCCTAGATAATGGTGTGCTGCTGGTGGTGCCGGGATTAGTGGGACAAAACACGAATTTGTACGTAGGTATAGATTTTATTATTTGTAAGAAATCGTGCACAGATTTTGTTCTTATTTTTGTGCAGAAGTAAAGATAAATACGTTTTTATTGTAGAGCAATTGGAGCTATTGCGGTAGATTTATTAGTTTGAGAAAATGTGGTCAAGGTTTGATGGTTGTTTGATTTCGATTTTGATTGATTGATTTTTGTCTTATTTAAAACAGACGATCCCTACGTAATTATCTAACACAAACAAAACTAATTTTTTTCTCCTTTATTTTCAGGTTAAAGTAAAAGTCCTCGATAAGAATGACAGTCCACCAGTATTCCGTGACACACCCCTAACATTTAGTGTCAGTGAAGATTTGGGTGCTGGCCACACAGTTGGAACGATTCGTGCCACAGATCCTGATACACTTGGTACACTTACATACACGATGATCGAAGGTGATGATGGTAAATTTCTTCTGGAGCCAGATACTGGTACATTGCGTCTTAAAGATGCGCTTGACCGTGAAACCAAAGATGTTTATCAGCTTCTTGTACGTGTCACCGATGGTGTACAACATACTGAGACTACCGTTACTGTCCATGTAAGTATATCCACCATGTATGAATGACCATATTGACTTCATTTGCATTTTCTTCTTCTGTTTCTTAGTGGTGTTGTTGTTGTTTTTTTTTGTTTTTGTATTTCTTCTCCTTATTCTTATTGCATATTTTTTTCGATGGTAGTTGATGCTTCTTTTTAGCAATAAACAAACAAATAAAAAATAAAAATAAAAAAAATAATATACAAAACTTAAAGGTAAAAAAATACCTTGTCCAAAAATTCAAAGGCGTTCACCAAGAAACTACCGAAAAAATCTGTTTTCGTTTTTCTTCTTTTTTGCATAATTTTTTTTATGTAATTTGATGCTGAAAAAGATTTTTCTTTTTTTTTGTTGTCAAGAAACACAAACCAAAAGCAAAAAAAAAAAAACAATTCCTTTCTTCAGCATATTTTCTTCCTCGCGGATTTTGAAAATTTTTATCGTGATTTTCAGTCAAGTGATAAAGTTTGATAAATATGAACACCGCAGTTAACAAAACGCATTCCTATCTGGCAGGACATTTATGAGAAGAGATTCAAAGTATAAATACAAAAGGCACAAAATATTCTGGATTAAATTAAATAAGAAAAATCCAAAAAAAAATACCCCCGAAAAAAAATAACAAAACATATCACGAAAAAAAAAGAATTTAATTAAGTCTCGAAGTTGGTCTCAAGAAATTTTTATTTTGGGCTTCTGATGGCCTCAGCTTGAATTGCGGTAAAAATTACCTTGTAAAAAGGTGGATGATCACCATCTTACCACTCACCTGAGTTCGTTAAATTTTATTGAAGTATTCGGAAGTTATTTTGATTGTTGACAATTTATTTCAATGTTTATTACAGTCTTGAGGAATTTTTTATTTCGTGGATTTGTGCCTTTTTATTTTTTTGCCTGTTTTTGGCTGTGTTTATGGGATTTTTTTTTGTTGTTGTCTTCTGGTGTTTCTCTGTTTTTTTGTAGCTTCCGTGGGGATTAAATTTTTGTACAATGTTTAATAAAAGTTGTAATTCTGAGGAATGTTGGGTAATTTGAAATATTTTTTTTTAAATTAAAAAAAAATGGAGGTTAAATACTGGAGTTATATTTAGTTTTTTCAGGATAAATAAAAAAACTAAAATTTTAGAGATTATATACTAGATCCTTTCAATATTTTAATTTTGCAAGAATTGGAAAAAATACGGGTCACATTCTTCTTCTTCGATAGTTCCACAGTCCAATTCAAGCCTTGGTCTCCTTTACCAACTACCACCAAACACCTTACTGCTCCGCAGTTTCTCTCCAATATCTTATAGTAAGCAGCTTTGTTGCAAATAGACCGTAATTGGATTGGCCAACTTGTCTTTTCTTATCCAAAAGTAGATTTAGAGCCCTTAGCATTACTGTTACAAACTGCTGTATTCCGTCAGGAACATAAGCTAAAGCAGGCCTAACATTACTCAAATGGCACCACTGTTTCTGGCAAAGACGCCGAACTCTTTGCAGGCATTGCAATTGTCCTACAAGAATCCCTGACGTTGCAGGTCAACGAGCTTATATCTTTGATTTATTTCTTACATCTCACCCAAAACGGTATTCCGTCGAAGTTGACTATCCTCTTGGCAACTCAGACCACTACCTTCTTCTTCTTCTTCGATGACTCTACAGCCGAATTTGAACCTTGTATCCAAGCGCTTCTTACTCTCGGCACCTCTCTGCCCTGCAGCTGCCTTCCCGTTTCTGGTGTCGAGGAGTCTTGCTGCATCAGCATCAACATCCGGACTCTCATCCGAATATCGAATATTTTTATTTTATATCTGTTCACTTCGACTAGTAGTGATTTAACTGCTGCAGCTCTGTACAAACTTCGCGTGTTCCACGTTCCGAAAATCATTTCCAAGTTTTGTTGCGTAGCCGTTGACATTTTGCTGATCCGTTCCGGAACTTCGCTTCTGGTTTCTTAACTGATGTGTACCCTGAAGCACTAGGTACGTCCGTCTTCGGTTGGTTATCCAGGGGGCACCAACGAGGAGTTCTCTATACCTCCGGACCACTGCGTTAGCACTAATTTTCCATATCCATGTTCTGCCCCAACCAACACAGTCCCCAAAAAAAATGTCTAATGGTTTGGGATTATTTGCATTTATCAAACCACTACCTGGGACTTGTGTTTTCGAAGTGCGAAATCTGATGCTCTCTGTGTCTCCAAATTCAGTTGAGAAGTAAAAGATTCTCAATACCACTGAAGGTAGTAAAAACTTCTAGTCTTTGGTAACTTCCATCAAGATGAATTTAACCACTTTCACAAACTCTTATTTCATTTATAAGGTAAGGTGAGGTAATAACAGAAACCAAATCCAAGGCCGACTTATTAGCATTTCAAACTCTTGTTTACCTGAAACTGCTATGCCACCGCCCGTCCCAAGTATACGGCCCATTCAACGATCGGAGTTTTTTTCAGTGTCTCAAAGAGCTTGAGGTCAATAAATCCACTGGCACTGGTCCCTGACGGAGCATCTTAACCAAAGCCGTCATCGTTTTGGCGAGTCTGATCTAGTTGTTCTAGATATCTCCAAGGCTTTTGACAAACTGCTAACTAAACTCGTTTCTCGTTTTACTAAACGCACGTTTCTCACGATATCCTCCATGTCTCATCCATATTACCTTTTGCCACATTTGTGTGGCTGGTAAACTCCACAACTCTTCATTGTTGCTAGTTATAACGAATTTCATAAGTGCGTAGAACCTCGCGAATCAAATTTTCAGCGACCTGATCTCGATGACTTTTTTAGAAAAACTTGAATTATTTCGAAGCCAATTGTTGCGACGACACGTTTCATTACCAACAGACCAGTCATAAGATTATGAGCGGACTTAAAAGATATATCGATCAATCTCCTGAGCCGTGTTAAGCGATTTTCGAACCCGAGTCTTCGAAGTCTCCCATGGAAATAAGAATACCATTTCTGTTGAATCCTTTTAGTGTTTAGAGTAAGTGTAAGGGCCTGTTTAGTGTAAGAGCCTGCAGAAGCTTTCTTTTTCAGCTTGGTCTACGCTTTCTGTCGGGGCAAATACTTTCAGAAGTTAGATCTCAATCTAATGACAATAGTACGTTTCGATATTGTCCTCCAGTCTAAAATGGAATTACTAATACTTATGCTAAATGCTGATGTGATCTCCCATCGCCGAGTATACTGTCACGTTGAAAATAGTAGTTTGAACGCTCTCGGGACGTACCATCGGATCTCTCTGTTTTCTAAAATATCATCGATCCTAGTCTGCTTAGATATTGCTGAATTCGTTACACAAAAATCGAATCGGAATCCTACGACTTCGGGAAGTCATTGGAGATTAGTCCAAAATATGTTGTAGTTTAATGGTAGGCCTGCACCCTTAATTCTTACATTCGTATCAATTGGAGTGGAGCTTCGAAACATGTTCTTCTTCCTTCACAGCGCTGCGTGTATTTCCTTAATACTGCTCAAGCAAGATTCCAATCAAGTCTTGAATTTTCATCACCGGGGCTATTGGCACTTTGCCGACTGCATTATATGTACAAGGTTCTGCACCCGAAATTTGGTATACCGTTCTATCTCAAATGCTACGCTGTGGCTGAGAACGACTGGCTCCTGGGCGATGACTTTCGAGGAGCCTTCTAAATTTGTTAGTATTTTGGAAGAAATTCCGGAAGCGAAGATGCATGCAAGTGTTATGAATATAAAAAATATAAAATCCCTTTTTCTAATATTCGAACAAACCAAAAGACACCAACCGTTATACGGATTCTTAACAACTCTCGTTAATCCAAGCGAGAGTTGCATTTCGCTATCGTCTGGGACAAATTCAGACGAAAAATGTCATAAAACGCTATCTCAGCATTTTCATAAGATTGGAATCTCCAAGTCGGTGAGATGAAGATGCACCGACTAATAGTAAAGTTTTTAATTTTTTTTAATCCAAAAACGTTGTTCGGTCAGCAGTAAGAAAGTGAAGTAGTTCTAGGACTAGTAGAATAACTATAGTACTTTCTAAGGCGGGAGTAGTAGTTCTCAGTTGGATACCTTTTAAATGAAAACAACCGATTACTTTTGTACAGAGTTGTCCTACGATGGAGTCAATTGCCCTCCTTCGTGAACTAATTCATTTTGAACTACTTGGAGAACTAATTCATTTGCAAGTTCTTGGAGGACGAATTCATTTTGAACTAACTGAAGAACTAATACATTTTGAAGTACTGAAGAACTAATACATTTAGAAATAATTCATTTAGAAGCACTTCGAGAATTAATTCATTTTGAACTAACTGGAGAAATACATAATTCATTTTGAAGAACTTCGAGAACTAATTCATTTTGAAGTTATTGGAGTACTAATTCATTTTGAACTAACTGGAGAACTAATTCATTTTGAAGTATTTCGAGAACTAGTTCATTTTGAAGTTCTTGCAGAACTAATTCAGTTTGAAGTTCTTGGAGAACTAACCCATTTTGAACTAACTGGAGAACTAATTAATTTTTAAGTATTTCGAGAACTAGTTCATTTTGAATTTATTGGAGAACTAATTCATTTTGAAGTTCTTGGAGAACTAATTCATTTTGAATTAACTGAAGAACTAATACATTTTTAACTTACAAAACTATTAACTAAAAAACAAATTCTTTAGCAAAATCTTGTGGGCTTACCACTGATATCGTGCTTTGAACTAGCTCCTATCAGGATTCCTTTACCACCAGTGCTGGAACTAGTCAGTTTCCCACTAGTGCTAAAATTATTTCTATTTTCTAAGTAATCAGTTTATTCAGTCGTGTGTTAACCATGCCAGAGGCAATAGTGAGTGTTGGATTGTGGCATGACAGCTCCAGCCCTAGCAGACTGTTCAGCTTGAATAGCCTAGCTATTGCCTTTCATGTGCTTAACTAACATGGAGCTACAGAATTTACGAATTTGTTAACAAGCTTAGGATTATTATCATCTCTGGCAGCCAAGCGTCTTTCAGAGCATCCGTAGGACCAAATTCAAACTAGCTTGGAACTGTCAACGTGTTCTTTGTGAACCGGGTATTCTCAATCGTTTGCTTCCCTGGTTTGGGGCTCAGGATTCAACGAAGAGGCACGTAGACGATCGAAATTTGATGAAATATACCAAATATTGGAAGTTAACACGTTACCTCCAAACCTGCTTCTTATTATGCCGTCTCTGCCGTGGATTTGAATCGCGAACTTCTGGTGTTGTAGTCTTACCTCCTAGGCTACCAAGGCCGAGGACTTTTTATTTTAACACTATTGTTATACGCTAATCGTGAACACCCATGACTCGGATTTAAAAATTTTCAACAATATTCACCACTTACCTACAATAAGCCACAATATTCATCAAGCACTATCCCTTCAATTACATGATCACTGATGTAACAGCATTTGGTGTATATCGATCGATCTTATATTTTATATAATTCTCTACCGCTAGACTTTTTCTCCCCTGCAGGTAGCTTCCTCCTAATTTGCAGTCAAGTTTCGTCCAACAAGTTTTCGAAGAAAACATTTGGCACAAAAACCAAAAACCGATTTCTGGTCGAGCATTTGTCCAAAATTTTTGTCCGAATCTTCTTCATCTCTTCATCTCTCTGTCCATCATTGCAGCAAATCCGTTCGTCACACACCGATCACATCGCACAGTCCATCTCTCAGACTCGTTCTTGTGGCCATCACCAAAAATAATTCCATCTTGAAATAAATGAAAAGGTCTCTGGACTTTTCGGGTTTGGGAATCATCGAATCGAATACGCCGGGAGTCTCCAGACTTCCAGGTTTAGCCCGGGCATCCTCCCAGTACAGCAGCGCTCCCCCGGTTTTGCGCTCCTCGATCCACATTCTGTCGGTAAAATATGAAAGGGGCAAAATACCTTCAAATGAGATATCAATTGGAATTTGAGGAATGGCATTTGATGTTGATTTCATCCATTTTCCAGAGGCAAAGAAGAGAAGACCAGTGGTCCTTGGAGACGGGGAGATGATGATATGACAAGAACGATGAAAATGATGATCACATGGCAGTTCGCCTCGCCTGAACGTCTTCTACAATCCGCGGAGTTAAAAGTCTTGAAGAGTCGTCTTAGCGCATAGCATAACCCAAACCCTCTGCTCTGCTGATGATGCCAAGATATGAACGGTCTGTCGATGGTCAGTTTTAGAGATGGCCATGATAACGATGATGATGGACTGGATGATGATGATTTAAGAGATTTTAGTCGCGATTGTCTCAAGTCATAAGAATTTAATTTTTATATGATTTTATCCCAGTCGCGAGAGGCCATGTAAAATCGCTGCGCATTCGAAAGAAAGAAATCACTTTTCAAATCGTTTTGTGGTAATTTTTTGTTTTCGTTTTTTTTGTATGGTTATAAAAATAAAAATTGTCGCTTTTAGTATGCTTTTTGGCTACATACATATATATATAAGTTTTAGTGCATTCAAAAAGTGAATGTCTCTGCTGAAGATGTGAAACGTGTAAATATGACAATGGTCCAGAACAAAAATTGATGTCGATCGTGTCCTGGACAGATCCATCGAAGGTATTCTGCGCAATTATCATAAACACGTTCTCAAAAATGTTAACGCAAATTATCGCCTCTTAAACTTTAATCATTTAGCTGTGCATGTCCTGAATTTACAATGAAATATAATGTACCTACATAAATACATATTTTTTGTTATTTATTTTTTGATTTTGATTTTATGTGATTTTATTTTTCAGGTTACTGACACTAACGACAATCCACCGACATTCGCGGAGCCCGTCTACTCCTTTGATATACCCGAGAATGCACCGCGCGGATATCAAGTTGGTGTTATTTCAGCAACAGATCCCGATTTAGGGACTAATGCCATGGTGTCGTATACTGTCATATCAGATTGGGCTAATGATGTTTTTAGCTTAAATCCTCAGACGGGAGTGTTTACGCTGACAGCTAGACTGGATTATGAGGAGGTAAGATTACATTTTTAGTTTTATTTCTTTTAATGAAAAAATAAAAATTGATGGCCAAAGATTAAAGAAAATGACGATACAATGTTTAATTAATAAACAGAGAAAAAACTATGTAAGAACAACTTACCTGGTTTTTACCTTTAACGTCAATATGTTATTGGTTTTGACAACTAATAATGACAGACACAACTTCCTCAAGTATTCTACAATCGATAAAGGGTTTTTAATTAATTTTCATGGAAAGAGCTGAAAATTAATATAGAATGAAACGCATAACTATGCAAGACATGTTCTACCAGCGACATTTGATAACTTTATTGGAACTTTGTGTGTGGCGGACATAAGAATTCATTAAGTGCTTCCGTGAAAAAATATGAAATGTCACGTGCAACAATGAGAATTTTATTTAAGCAAATTGAGGTATTTGTAATAAAGTTTACGGGGAGAAATACTACTTGGAATCCAATTCATTTTTATATTTGTATAGTAAATTATATGATTATATAAAACAGCATAGCGTGAATGGTTATATTCTGGTGTTAGGGAGTGCCTCTTTCTATCAAAAACGCTTTGCCTCTCGTTGTAACCGTTCTCGTCTATAATACCCGGGACAGACTAGCACCATTAATGACGAATATGACGTCAGAATGACGTAGACCCATATAAAAGATATGGAAGTAAAATGGAGTCTACGTCACTCTGACGTCATATTCGTCATTAATGGTGCTAGTCTGTCCCGGGTATAAAGGCGAGTTTACATCCCAAGAATAAAGTGGAAGAGCAAATCTGAGCTCCTTTATCGCATAGAAGTTATTATGGCTCTATCTCTGTTTCACCAACGTGGCAACAGCAAACGGCAGCCTCAAAGTAGGGCTGGGCTCTACTCTACTTAACGAATGCGTAGAACGAGAAAAAGCTTTTAGTTTCGTTAAATTTCAATATTCTAACGCGTATTAGAAGCCACTTTCCCTGTTTTTTGCATATTTACCTTGTTTTCGACAGTTTGAAAAATCCGTTAAATTTTTTTATTTCAAGAACGAAATGTGGAAATGTTTGAAACTAATAAAATTGTCTTTTTTACTACACATTAATTTAATATAACTATCTAAAAGGCTTTGCAGCTCAGTAAATTGTTTCCCCTGCGACCATGTTAAAAATTTTACGTTTGACAGTTGTAAAAAGTTTCGAGCTTTCGACGAAACTTTGCGCTTGAGTTTTGTACAGGGCCACTTTGTTCTTCCCCTTTATTGTTGGGATGTAAACTCGCCTTAATAGACGAAGAAGTATGCATCCAGAGGCAAAAACTTTTCTAAAAGTTTTACGAAAAATGCAAGGGTCGCAAATTTTTGTGTAGCTACACGACATTATGTTTGTATTTCTGAGAATTTCTCTTCAAATATCACCGCAAAGCATTAATTTCCCAATTGTGTTGGTGTGAACTATTGTTTACCCATACTGAAATAGGACGTAAATATCCTCCACAAACGCACGAAAAATCCACCTCTTGCAATTTCGCATATGCCTCCCTTGCCAAAAAGAGCTTTTAGGTCTGAAGTGGTACGTCCTCGTCTATTAGGGTACGTCCAGTACGCAGCGTAGATGATAGAGTAGGCAATGGTGGGCAGCCCCGCAAAGAGTTTTTATCCGACCCGCGAGATCTTTAGAAGGAAATACATACATATAAATAAATATTTTTTTCAATGTAATTCTAGTCTAGTTTAAATTGAATGTTAAACGTACATAGAAATGTATGTTCATAACTTCCCACTAGGGAAAATCCCAAGTACTTACTCTGGGAAGTAGATTTGGAAGTACTTATTTATTGAGTGTTTTCTTAAATACCAAAAAAGTACTTCAGTAATGGCTTAATAGTAATGCAGAGAAGAATGGGTTTGGTGACCGTGCATTTGATTTCGCGCAAAAAGCATGTTCAAAAATTTCGTAGCTTGTAGTTTTCTTTCTTACTTCTCAAAAAAGCTATATATAAATTCATAGTCCAGTCAAAATAGATATTTGACTGCGAGATAATTCGGAAGTTGCTGAAAATTTGTACAACCCTTGAAAACAGCACTATAAATAAATTTTTTACATCGCTTTATTTTACCACCTCCACCCACCCCCTCTTCCAAAACTGCATTACATTACAAAAAATTACAATATAATCGCTTTATACTATGTATATGAGTTCAATGTAAGTACTTCCTGATCTAATTCTAAGGAAGGAAAAAAGGAAGTCATTCACGCCTAGCCCATCGCCGTGTTAATGTCATGTCTTTTTTGTACTGGATGGAAGTACTTCTAAATGAATGTGGGTGTAAGTACTTCTACAACACATTCTATGGAAGGGAATAAGGAAGTACTTCTAAAACCCATTCTATGGAAGTACTTCTACAACCCATTCTTTGGAAGTACTTCTATAATCATTCTATGGAAGGGAATAAGGAAGTAATTCTTCAGCCCATTCTATGGAAGTACTTCTACAACACATTCTATGGAGGTACTTCTACAACCCATTCTATGGAAGTACTTACTTCTACAACACATTCTATGGAAGTGTAAACGGAATTACTGTTAGAAGTGCTTTTAAAAGTACTTCCATTCCCTACTGGGTTAGTACTAATGAAACTTAAACAGACATTTTGAGACCGGGCATAATAGAAATAAATGAAATAATTTTTATTTATTTCGTATTTGCAGACTAAAAAATTACAGGTCACATGAAGGTTTCAATTAATTAGTACGGCTCGCGGAAAAAAATGTAAAATTTATTTTGGCCCATGTTATAAAAAGGTTGCCCACCCTTGTAGTAGAGCGTCAGCTCGCATACTCGCTTATAGAACTCTAAATGGCTTTTAAATGGGCGCGTGCATAACGCAGATCGCTTCCTCTGCCAGAGTTCTATAAGCGAGTATGCGAGCTTATGTTCTACTCTATCATCTACGCTGCGTACTGAACTTAAACTTAATTTATATATCCAACGTTTTCCTGCCGCGCCGCCCTTTTTTAAAATTTCAGCCAATCAGAAACAATTTCGGTCACGTCATATTGTTTTTGATTGGTTGAAATCTTTAAAAAGAACGGCGCGGCAGCAAAACTTTGGATATGTAAATTAAGCTTTAAGGTCGATTCAGTCACTTCACGCCTCAGTTACGTTAGTTCCGAGAAGCATAATGGAAGTGAATATAGTCATCATTTTGACTGAGCCTTGACGGCGATATTTCTGATTCGGAAAAGTGACTGAGACGTGACGTGACTGATGTGTGTGAATCGATCTTTAGAGCCCAATATAGGTACTTTTTATTTGCGAAAAATACCGCACGCGTTTGTTTTTTTTACCTGATTTTATATATTTTTATGAGCTTTAATTCAAAATGGCGCCATCCCCATCCTTGAGCTAAACTTACAGTGAAGGGAAACGCGTTTAGTTCTATATATCAGAAACGATGCATTTTACGGCAAAAATTTATACAATCTTTTTTGTAGATAAATAAGTGATTTAACTTTTTTGTTTAGACATTTTTTCTGTACAGTCAACATCTACGGAGAAATAGTGTTTCAAACTTCATATATCACTTTCTTTGCACTATATTTCGTTAATGGTTAATTCTACATGAAAAAGTTGTGCGTAGGACTTATAGAACACACGATTATCTATAATTTTTGTTGTTATCGTTTTTCACGTAGGACTAATATTGCACGAGTTATAGCGCTTTAAGTGTCGAAAAACGTAAATTCAAAAGTAATTTTTTACCAATATCTTTTTAATTACACGTTTTATTGCAAAACTGAAAATTTTTTGTTTTAGACACTTTTTTTGCTTAGACACTTGCTAACAGCGTATATCTCCACCTGAGTCGGTCAGTAAACAACGGCTACAGTTGATTATTTTGGACCCATCTTTTTACCACAACTATGATCCTTTTTGCGGGTTCCATTTTCTCAAAGTACCAATTTTTACCATCCTCGATCGAAGTGTTGAAGTGGGAATCGAACAATGTTTACCTAATAACCATTATGATGTTAGTGATTCTAAACAGGTTGAAATTATGTCATTATGATGCTGTTTTATTACTGCAAGCCTATTAGTATTAGGTCTATTAACCTGTTTATCTTCGAACTAATAAAAAATTTGAAAGAACTCCTCAAAACTCCATCTAACAAATTAAAAAACACTTCTCACGATAATTCTTATTTTCAACCTTTTAATCATTCTTGTTTTATTTAAACGATAAATTGAGACGAAATTGAGTATACCAAAAAATAGACCAAAGACAGAGTGTTCCATAAAAGTGCATTGGTAGACTAAATTTTGTAGTTCAAAGGAGTTTAGTATAGTTGGAACTTGGAACTATTGTTTCAAAACAATTAAATCCACTAAAAAGAGAAAGCCTTGTGCATTTTTTGGGACAGTACACATTAATATACTTGTTTGTCTCTGTGCAGATTAGTATAATCTGAGATAAGCAAATAGATTGCAACACTGCGAGTTCGATGCTTTTGCTGGTTTTCAATTAATATACATCTCAAAAATGGGCAAGACCTTAGCATTAATGGCTATATTAGGACCACTGTTATTATTAAAGGAAATGAATTATGCAAATTTATCCAAGATTTCTATAAATACTTCAGTATTAAAAATCAGGACTGAAAAACATAGGTTTCCAAACCAAAACATGATGGATTAAAAGTTATCTAATCGTTTCCTAATGACAATACTTCAACCGGAATGTGCGTCATTGTGCAGCACAAACTTCTAGTTGGTTATTTCAAAAATCATAAAAAGCCCACTACTAATAATGGCAACTAAAAAATTAAACCATATATTTTCGTAACAAACCCTGTATATAATCTGTTCCTTTCGAATTCGAAAACATTATTTCTTCAGCGCCACCTAAAACTAAACTAACTTCTGTAAACATTATTGCTGTCACAAAACTGTCCCAAAATAAAAAAACAAATTCAACTAAAACATGTTTTCTAACAGCATATTTAACCCTTACACTCATTGACATTACGGAAAAACATAATCAAAGCATAACCCAATGTCAAAAAGAGCAAAGCCAAAACAGAATCATCTTATTACACAAAACCGGTATTTTAGGATCTTCTACAATGTCCCAAAGTCTGAATCAGAGAGACTCTCTTATCCGGAATGTTAATGCAGTCGAGCAAATGAAGCCACAAAAAACTTATCGTTTTATTTTTCGTATTTTTTTGTTGTTTTGTTTTTTTAGTTCGTTAAAGTTTTGTTGTTGTTGTTTGTGTTGTTTCCCAACTGCGGTTTTTGGCGACAATATTCTTAATTGGTGACCATTTACCAAGAAATTAATCGTCAAAACCGTCATCACGAATTCAGTTACAATTAACATTAAAACTCTTTAGGCATTCAAGTAAACTCGTTTGTTTTTGTTTTTCGTCATTTTCTTTGCATTTTTCTTTTTCCTTTATTATTATTTATTTTTTTTTACGTTGTTTTTTTTATTTTAATTACAGGTGCAGCATTACATTCTTGTAGTGCAGGCACAGGACAATGGCCATCCGAGCTTGTCATCAACGCTTACTGTTTACTGTAACGTACTCGATCTGAATGATAATGCACCTGTTTTTGATCCGATGAGTTACTCGAATGAAATTTTCGAAAATGTTTCAATTGGGACACCGGTTGTTACAGTCAGCGCTACTGATATTGATTCAGGTAAGTTTTAAGCCCGCATGAACAAAAAGCATTAGAGGCCTAAAATGTCTTTCCTGTGGTACTCCATTATTTTCCTAATAATTTCCTAACCTACATACTTTATGTTTAAGATCTTGTTCCATTAAGTAACTTTGTTACTTGTGGTTATATATAGCCCATCTAGTCGGTTTTGGGTATTAAACAACACTTTCCTTATCTTATGTGCATACTGAAATAACGGTTGTAATATGTAATATTAAAATAAACTATAAAATCTGCAAGATTAATATGAAAATAAATGCGACTCGCGATGTGCGATAGATACGGGTATTTTTCCCAATGATGCAGGAGCATTTTATGGGATAAATGTTGTTAAAAATTGTTTTCTATGAACTTGGAAGTAGTTTCAATTAATGGTTTTTACTTCGATAGTTATTAAAGTGTTTCAGCGTGTTAGCATTGCCATAAATTTCTTCGTACATAGGCGATTTTATAGCGAAATATAACTGTAGAAGGTGACAGACATTTCAATGCAAATAACTTTCGTTAAAGGTGTCAGTAATAAGTTATTTTGACGTATTTTTTTTTTGGGTAAAGTAGTAAAACATAAATATTTCGGAAAACATAAATATTTCACCATAAAATATAAATATGGAATGTCTCCATCTAAAATTTTGAAAGAGATAAGGTGTGTAAATGACAAATGTTCTTTTGACATTATTCACCTCAAATTGACAAGATATTTGCATATTTAATGTGTGGTATGCTTTATGATTTATTTAACAAGTGTGATTCATGTTAATGCGATGTTATGCAATATCTCCTCACAATCGTGACATTCACCAACAACAAATCGCTGAAAAAGTGTGTTTCCTGATGGATATGTGGGATTTTAGTTTATACTCTTGGAATATCATAAATAGTCCGCAATTTCTTTATTTGAAAGTAAACCCCTCAAAGCACACCTTTCCTAGTAGTACTGCATCATATCACTGATCTTCTTGTTTGGCACTAAGCTTAGTTCCAACAGGTAAAAATCGCGCCATTATAACCAATTTTAATGCTAAAATTGGCTCTTTTTTAGTACTTTTTCACCTAAGCTTTGCCAAAAAGTACCAAATTATCACCAAATAAGGCAGATTTTAACATCAAATTTGCTAATAACTTCAAAAGTAAAAGCCGTAGCGTAAAAATTGTCCAGACATTATTGATAGGAAATTATCCGAGCTTTCCAATTTTGCAAAAAAATATATCAGTTAATTACGTCTTTTTTTCGAGAAAAAGGTGGTTTTAGTTGAAATTTTAGTGAAAACTAGTTGGGATGTGGCGTTTGACCCTTTCGGTCCACAAGATTAACTTCCAAGTATTCGTTCAAACAAAAAAAAGACTCGAACGATTTTTATGAAAATCTTTTCAGATCATACTTCCTTTAACACGCTTTGAACGGCATCTTAACGAAGTCGGTATCTTTTTTGGTTCGCGCGAAATCGTGCTGGTACAAAAATCACTTACGTCGTTCAAACAAAAAAAAACGGTTCGACCGATTTTTATGAAAATCTTTTCAGATCATATGTCCTTTAACATGCTTCGAACGGCACCTTAACGAAGTCGATATTTTTTCGGTTCGCGCGAAATCGTGCAGGAAAAAATGACCACATACGTACGCGCAGACACACACACACACATTTCTTCTCAAATTTTTGCTTAAAATTGGGACCTTGAAACGTGTAAATACATTGAAAATTTCGAATCCGATTTTCGGACCGATTACAAAGTATTTTTTAGTAAAAATTAGATTTTTTATTATAAATTACAAAAAATAAGAAAATCCGGCTAGAGGGATCGATAGGTAAATTCAAGATGAACATTTTAAAAAAAAAATTGTCTCAATAACTTAAAATTTACGACCTCTAGAGTAATAGGAACACTGGGATTTCTCGCCACTGTGCGCCGCCGCAAGTTATTTATTTATTACTCGCATATCCGCGCCAAAATTCGAGATGGGGCAACGCGTTAAATACCTCTTGTGGGCCTTATAGGGCAATTCACACGGAGACCACATGTGGCAGTGGGGCTAGTCTCATAAGGGCCCTATCTGCACCCCTTTAAATGCAAACGGGGAAGGAACCGGCTCCCTTTCGATCACTAAAGGCAAGCAGAATTTGCCGCAGTAGTATTGGATGGGCGCCGCTTTCGTTAGAATTAATTAGATATTGACTATTACCCTGGCTACATGACGCTCGAAACTGATTTGAAACATATTTGAAATATATTTCGATCTTATGTAAACATAGATCGATTTGAAATAGGATTGACTCGATCCGATACGAAAAATTTCCTTGATCGAATTGAAATTGAATCAAGAATGTACATGTAAACCCAAAATGAAATTAGATCGTATTTAATTTTGACGCTTTTAGGTTACTTTGCTTTTTTTTTATTTGGAAAAGTATTTTGTGTTGTGAAAAGTGCTTTTAAACGAAATGTATGGACAAATGAAGAAACAACATACTTGCTTCTATTAACATCCAAAATCTCTTGGGCTTCCTCTTAGGAATGTTTTGTATGGCAATAGTAAGCATGGCTCCCATGCCTTTAAAAAGTTTTAAACTATTAATTTCTAACTTTTTGGATAAGTTAAAATAAATTGGATCAAGTCTCCTTTTACTTATTTTCACATGCTGATTATGTATTTTCAAAATTAACATTAAATTATTGAAATAAGGAGAAAAAGCTTGCAAAATTAAATAATTTTCTTCACTGTATTCCATTATTCCTACTTGGCATTTGTCATCTGTCAGTTTCAATCCTATTTGGATTTAATTTCAAATCAGTAACTCAATCGAGAAGAACCGAAAACACAGATCGTATTTCAAACCACTTTCAAGTCGAGCTTTCGATCGCCTCATGTAACCACGATATATGTTCCTTTATTCTTCTCTTTCTCTGCTTTCTTTGGATTAAAATTTTATGCCAAACATTGGACTATAAAACATGACCAAAAATCTTGTACTGTTGAGAAGCAGTACGAGGGTATCTCCAAAAGCAGGTCTAGTATTTCCGTGAAATATACAGGACATTTTATTTAAATCTCCATTTCCCACAATTCTAAAATGAAATGATCTTTAGAAAAACCTTGATCGATGTCTATACATATATCAAACTCAAAGCTCTCTTCTGCGGGAATTATTACTTTAGGTGGGATTTCCCTTATGTCATCTCTACTAATGTAAAGATTCAGTTTTGTTGGATATTTGTGGATGATGTCGATCAATCATTAACTTATGCACAGATACAATGAAGTTAGAAATAATCAATGAAACTTAATTTAAAGAAGTCGAATTGTCTGAAAAAATAGGTCATAAGTCAAAAAATTACAATCCTCTTAAAACTGTCATTAGCTGCTTAAGCACTGCAATCCCATTAGAAAAAACCCCAAATTGAAATAAATGATCCAAGAAGAAATCGTGGAATGCACTTAATTCATAAATTACTTAATCCGGAAAATTACCAAAAAGCAACCATATAAAATCCCAACTCAACAATAATCCACCTAACAATGTTAACCCACATCGAAAATCACCTATTGACCCAGAAAAATGTTATAAAAGAGGAAAAGAATTTCACGATGACTGAGTGGCATCACACCTTTACCGCAAATTTCAATCCAAGGCGAAAATACCCAAGGTAATTGTGCATAATGCAGGCGAATTGAAATCTATCGAGTCCATTAGAGGTGCCTCCTCCTCCAACAAAACTTTCAGCACATCCACTACCGGCATACAATTGATACACCAGAGCGATCATTCGATTGTGCCACCACTATTATGAAGCGAGCAGCATCTCCCTCGATCGATCGAGAGCTAGCAATAAATAATAACAAAACCAGGAGTTAACCCACGAATAATAGTTCTAATATCCCAGGAAAAGATTCTATATATATATACACCTTTATGCTTCACAGTTGCATCAATCTATTTATTTATTTATTTTGTTTTTTTTTTGTTTCTATATTTTTCAGGAGATAACGGTCGCATCGAGTACAGTATAACAGCGGGTGACGATAATGACGACTTTGCGATCGCACAGAACGGTACCATTCGAACGAAACGTGAACTCGATCGTGAGGCGAAAAGCTCATACAATCTGGTGGTGACCGCAAGAGATTGCGCCAAGGAGCCCGAGAGGAGACTTTCATCCACAGTCCAGGTTGGTTTAATATTAAATTATTATTATTGCCATGCGCATTCGTATCTGCTGTACCTGCAGGTATCAGCACTTAATGTAATTATTTGTAAATTATTGCTAACATTATGTATGCAATTTCTGTCTTATCAAAACATAGCCGAAGTTATGAAGTTTAGTAATCACTTAAAATTATTTATTTTGTAAATATTTAATCTCAATTACTATTTTTGGATAATGAAGTTGTCGTTCTAGAAGTGTTTTTTTTAATTTATATGGATTAGTGTTGATTAATTTAATTAAAGAGCAAAAACTTATCGAAAAATATATCACTCAAGAATAGGTCACCGTATGGATAATCTTGTTTAATACCTTGTACCAGACCAAAACGTTGTTTCGATCTTACTACAGAAATATAAAGGTTTACGTACAACCAAAAATTTACTATTGATCGACATGCTTACATGGATCGATCGCCAGCGTTATTCAGCTAAAATTGATGTTTGGAAAGATCCATCTTAAGCTAACAATCAAGCACTCACTAAATAAATTAATAACCGAATAAATTGCATTGGTCTGGTGCCATCACATTCTTCCAAAACGTGCACATAAGTACACCTTTATGACCCAGTGACTGCAATTCATACTGAACAATTTTTTTGTAATTTGAAACCATTTTCACAAATGATACTTTCTCAAAATCCTGTTCAAGGGCAGTCATGAGGCATCTATATGCAACAGGAAACATAGAGTAAATAGTTGTAAGACAAGTAATTGGTAAATTGGGTTGGCACAAAAGGAAGTTTGATGTGAGTGGCCACACCTTCTATCCAAGCTCTAAGATCTGAACTAATGACAAGCATTATTAAAGTCAGACTGGAGCCTTATGCAGAAGCAGCAGTTAGTGAATATCAAGCTGGATTTAGAAGAAATAGGTCAACAAAACTATCAGTATTTTCAGTAAGGCAGGTCTTTCGAAAATACTGGGAATACAACATCGACATATATCAACTGTTCGTCGATTTCAACCAAGCATACGACAGCATCGCCTTGGAAAAAATATATGCGACACCGACAATCCTAGACCTAATCTGCAGATAAGATGAATATTTTAGAGAGCTCTCCGAAGGATATACGACCCAATCAAAGAAGTCAATGCATGGAGAATACGATATTGATAACACGAATTGTATGACTTATACAAAAAGTATAACGTCATGCCAAGCTAATGCGTTTGCTTTGGGTCGGTCATGTTCAAAGACTGAATGATTCACAGATCCCGGAAAAAGTCCTGAATCTGCTACCAGATGGGGAAAGAACCAGTTGGCAAAACCACGGAGTCAAGGTTGGGAAACGGTGTTAATGCTGATGCAGCAAAGTAGTAGTCTGGAGAAATAACCTGAAGGAGTCCAAGGTTGGAATTAGGATGTAGAGCCATCGAAGAAGAATATGAAGATCAAACTTGTAAGTGGTCTGGCATAGTCGTGATGAAACAGAGCATCCTTTACGATTGACGAGCTCTGATCGTTCAGCAGGATGAATTCGCTAAAACTGGTCAATTACCGATAGAACACATCAGAATGGATTGTTTGATTCCTTGGAAGAGAAGCGCGAAATCTACAACACTTTTAAAATACTATCACACTACACTGGGACCGCCCTCTAATGAAGGACGTTATTTGAGGCGAATTGTAGCATCGAGACAAAGACCATTTGCGTACAAATTAATCCATTATTTAAGCAACCCATTTCTCATCAACACCAGCCTTAATAAAGAATCGGTTTCTTTACATTTAATGAGTAACCCAACTATCAATCCAGCTAACATATCTCAACTTCTTCAGTTGGACAGAAACACTTGAATAATGAATCGAAGGCTCTTCGGTAGCTTAGATGAAACAACTTCCGGCTACCATATTAGAAAGTGGTGTTTCGTTTCCACCTTTCAACTTCTCCAACCTAGATAATATTACTTCTTTAATATCTTCTTCCTGCACAACAATTGTGAACACTCTTTGCTGCAATCGCCCATAAGCACGATAAGCGAAGAAGTCATTCTTCAATTCGATTGTCGAAGTAAGTGCTCGTGCGCGGTAGTGTTGGATGGGAGCTGATAGAATAAAATTGCGTGTTAACGTCGGTAGTTCTTTCATTCTTCTTTCTTCTATCTTTCCAACTAGAGTTTGCTATTCGACATTACACTATAGATAGAACAAAGGTGCTTCTCTCCAGCTCAACATCTTCAAATTGGTACAAAATATTCACAAACACTTGCCAGACTTTGTGTTGACGATCGCGGACATATGTCTAACTCAATCAACAGAGACATTGAATTCACGACCTGCGATGGAATGACCACATATTCCAAATACCCCAACAAACATTTTAGGCCCCTCAACTTATCAGAGATGACGCGTTTGCTCCACGATCGACCCTTTAAAAATGTGACAAAATTCGATCGCTACTATCAAAACGATTGCTCCACTAAAATAAACGCCCTCCTGCCTCCAAGGCGATCGAAACACCCCTGATCCTTTTGCCAGAATCGGTTTATCCCTTTGCTTTGCTCTTCAATCTGGAGCCCCCAAAACGCTCACATATCGGAATTGATTGATCTCCGTTTGATTGAAAGTTTGCGTTTTTAGGTGACAATAAAATTACGGATTTTAAGTAAATTTCCTCTTTTCATCACTTTCGTACGTCAAAAAAACTTTTGAAGTGAACAAATACATATTAACAAAATATATAAAAAAATTTAAATACATACATATGTATATTTTTTGTATTTAATTTGTGTTTGTGGGGACTATTTCGTATTACTCCCAAATATGCGAAAACTCCAATTCCAAAACTGCTTCCTTCCACTTTTAAAAACAAATAAGGTTATGGCGGTTTCAATAACAATCTTGACGTAGAGTTTTAACGAATTTTTTTCAAATAGTATAGCTATCTCGGTTCTGCGCAGTGACATCTCTGGAATATTAAAGCTCACCGAAAGCTTTTAAGCCCACCCAAAACTCACCATAAAGGTTGTTGTCCAGAATAAAGCTTACATGCAAGCTTCAAACCAAACTTCTAGCCGGATTATATCCAAAATAAATATCGCGATCAAAAGATGTATTGGCCATACATTGAGAAAAATTTTGTAAGGAGTGAATTTTTTGCTCACGCGTGATTCGTGGCATGTGTCAAAGTTGTTCAGTTTGCATTGTCATTTCATAATGGAGAGACTTACACCCGAACAGCGCTTACAAATTATTGTATTTTATTATCAAAATTCGTGCTCTTTGAAAAATGTGTTTCGCGCACCTCGACCATTTTATGTTCGACATAATCGCTCTACTGAGCAGGCTATCCAAACCATAGTGACCAAATTTCGCACCAATTGCACGATTTCCACCACCCACGTGTGTGCGTAGAGTGCGTACAGAATAAAGCACTAGAAGACAACATCACAAGTGTTACCAGTGAGATACCAGGGGCCATGCTCGAAAAAGGTTACTCAAAAAGTTACCTGAAACGTAGTCGTGGCCAACATATAAATGAAATAATTTTTAAAAAGTAAATGGCACGGATTGATTTTTATTCACCAATAAAAATTTTATACCTTTTTCAATTTTTCTGCGTTTTTTTGGAACATGAAAAACCAAACACTAAATTCTTTAAAGTATTCTGAAAGATAGAAAAGAACGGTCGTAAGGATGTGTGTAAAACTAATCAAAACTCGATAGTTAAAACTACTTGTTGCACAATTTAATATATTCATTTCTATATTCTTACCATCATTGGTCCAAATATTTTTATTTGGTCTATAAATTTGGAAGCAAAATTTTAACAACCTGAAATGAATTCTAAAATTCCTTCGGTGCAAGTAATGCTTCTCAAAGACGCTGAGTTCAAAATTGCACGATCTTTTTGATCACATACTAAAAACTACCTTACAGCTTTTCCGCGCTATCTTTACTTTCTTCTTAATTGAAAAATTTTCCCAACTTATAAATAACCGTTCCAATTATACGAAAAACCAACAACACTTGATGCTAGAAGATAAATCTTGTAATCACCTTAAAGATTGCACTCTCCGTGACTCTTACCTCGGGAAAAAACCAAAAACAAAAAATTGAAAAATGTGTGTTTTAAAAAAAAGTGAGAAAATAGTGGAAGAGATAGCATCGATCTCTGGACATGTTTATCCAACAACTTCATTAATAATCGGATACATTTTACCAAGATTATCTAGCGTAATCCTGGCCCAGAATGAAAGTCCCAAGAAGTGGGCACATTAGAGAGATAGAGGTGAGCTCTTCCTATTATTATTACTGCCCATTGGGAATGGCGCGTTGTGCGCCAACCGAGGACTACTTGCCGGGTAACGAATAGCACCGAATTGAAGGAGGAAAATGCAAGAAATGTGTACCATTTGACTCGGACAGATTTATTCACTTTAAATTAATTACGCCATCAATTCAATAAATTATATAAAGGCGAACAGAGCCATCCTTGGCCGTGCTATCTGTCGCAGCTCATGACGGAAGGGATTCATGCGGAGCACACCGCGCATCGAGAGTGTATGGCTTCCACAGGTACACAGGCTCTGCACCTAATAAATAGACACGACTATAGAAAAATAATTAAGATCCATCTCCCATGCCAAGAGGATGGTTGCCTCTATAATGCCTGGTCACTATATACACTTGATATCTTCATTCTGCGTCGTCGTGTGGAAGTCGTCGAATCGTTCTTCCTTATAGCTTAAAAATAGAAGATCGAGCACTTCACTCGATATCGTTGCGTTGGACGACACAGATGGACTTAGAATACACTCGGAGGCATTTGAATATATGTGCGTTAAAGGAAGAGTTTTCCCCGAGGCTGTTTGGTAGCATTAAAAATGAAAACGTCATCAATAAAGTATTCAAGGTGCAGAAGAAGATGCGTTTTTTTTCGAATTCCTTACTTAGGGTAACCACTGGAGGTGGTGGAGTGCACTTGAAGCCAAGCACATACACAAAAAATAATCCAGACGCGCTCCTTTGGTTTCAATAGGCTTCGACGACGACTTTCGACTTTAGCTTGAGTCTGGAATAAATTACTGAACGCTTTAACACTTCCCTGCCGCAGATGATCTGCGGTTTTTGTGCCTTCTTTCGTTACGTCTTATAAAGTCCTTCTTTGAAGGAAAAAAAACACTTTTTTTTATTTTCTTATCATTTCAATATTATGTAAGGTCGTAGGGTCAGACTGGTTAACAATGACGAAGCAGTTTGAATAGTCTTGGGAGGAAGTTTCAAGTGTTTGTTTTGTGATGGAGGGTTCTCTTTAGAATTTTCACAAGAAAAAATTGAATAAACAAGATAGTGTTGAAGGAAGATATTGGCGTCTTCAGATCGAGGGTCAGCGTTTGGATGAAGCCTACAAAATATTGCTGTTGGTTAAAGCAAAATGCATTTTTCAATTTTTGTATAAACATGTAATATATCAAAAGCTATTGATTATGAAATCATAAACGAATTTTGCCATTTAATTCAAGCTCGGTTTACTGAAAAAAGTTTTTTAACGTATTGTTTGAAACCCCCAAAATCATAATGTTGTATCGTTAAGTTTAATTGAAGCAAAGTAATCGCGCTTGGTCACATCTTCAAAGGTCACTTCTCCAACGACCAAATTTGGGCCTGATCGGTCGGTCTAACAGATGATAATGAAAATTCTGTCTTTGTTATACATTTTGTGGTACAAGAAATCGTTAGTTTTCATTTCGTTTTATCTGAACATTCATTTTATAACAAATTCCTTAGACTCTACAATCATTTGTCAACCATAATAGAATTTCTAAACCAGTGTACACAGTTCACACAATTATCGGAGCAGCTTTTATTGACAATCTTCCTTATTCCTTTAGCAACGCCATTATTCTACAAGGGATTTTTAGCTCAAACGGTTTTTCTGAAACTATACATAGATCAGAGGTGTATTGTGCTGGCAACGTTTCCACTATAATGCAATGTCGAACAGTAAGGTCTATTCCGAAAAGTAATAATGAGAAAAATAAAATAACTGTCAAAGCCAACATTTGGTTTGTAGCCAAAGTTTCCCATCGAATACTTCCGCGACAGATCGCTGACATCGGCGATCGAACATTAGATGGGTTCTTCGCTTGTTGTGCTTACAGGTGATGACAGAAGAAAGCGCATTGAATTGCTGTAAAGAGGACAGAGAAAACAGAAAGCATGTTATTTTGATGGGAGAAATGGAAACGAAGCACCATGCCGAGGCGTGTAATCGAACCACG
The DNA here is from genome assembly GCA_963855945.1 of Thereva nobilitata. Classification (NCBI taxonomy): domain Eukaryota; kingdom Metazoa; phylum Arthropoda; class Insecta; order Diptera; family Therevidae; genus Thereva; species Thereva nobilitata. The sequence continues at coordinate 19,769,904 of OY979698.1, forward strand.
GTCCTCAAGCATGGCAGTCGAGCATCGCCCTCCTTTTTTACGAGGCAGCGATGAGAATCTTTCATCAGTCTTCGGTAGTGTCAGATTTCCACTGACTAAACTCAACCAATCCTTGTCCACGACATTTGAATCCAGACCGGCACAATCCGTAAAAGCTTTACTTCGACTAAGCTCTTACAAGAGTACTTCGAGCCGGAACAGTGAGGCTGACGGAGCGCCGCCTTTCTGTCTCTACTTTCTTTTTGAAAAACGTAGCTTCGACGAATATCGCTACCCAACTCACCGAGAAGTAGTGCTGCACACGAGACGAGACTTGTCTCGAAATCGTCTCGTCTCGTCTCGATTTTCGAGATCTCCAAATTACTTACTGGGAGTAGGGAAGTCGCGATGGAGGAGCCTCAATCTCTTCGTCGCTGTAGCCTCACAGTCGCCCAGTTTCGGGAGCTGCCCCGCAGAACAGCTTCAATCGGCTACCACTCCTATTTTGTTTAGATGTTAGTTAAAGCGAGCATTGGCCCGTCAGGAGCTCTGTTATTATTTTTAGCTCCCACCTCCTGAGACTTAAAAGTCCGCTTAGCTTTATCGATTTGGATGAATCTTTTAGGTTGACGAGCACTTTGGGTCCTTGTCCAGCTATGAAGAAACAGCTAGTCGACCCAATTTTTGATGGCCGTTCTTACGTAGCAGCTTGCTAAGCTGCAGAAAGGTTCCGGACCGATAAAGTGATGAGTTTGTCCCTACTCTAGCCAGGCTGTCGGCAATTTCATTACCAATGTGACATTCACAAGCATCTCGGCGTTACGGGACTAGATCATCTACCTACCTGCTATCTCTTCTGGTTTCGGTGCTGACAGAAGATGACCTCCGACACCTTAGATTTGTAGGTCAGTCAGCTTAAACATACCCAGCAGTCGGCCTAAAGATTTTTCACTTAGACTTTTTTGGTCACGCAAGGTTGCACCGAGCAACAAGGCTCTACTCCTCGCAATCGCAGAACAGTGAGAAAAAAAAACAAGCCCAAAGGTGGCGCCCTTCCGATCTTCCATAGCTGGTAATTTAGTCCTCGAGACAGTGCCCGCTAAACAAGTAAATAAGCCAACTTGTACCCTAACAATATTTCTGCTGCGTCCCAGTAATTCTCTTGCCATAGATTGCAGGACAGCCCGGGAAGAAACCGCTTGGAGTTCACTAAGTCAGTTGTGGATTTCCAGTGCTCGATGTATTTCTTGAGACTCCGTTCGTCTATAGCTGTTTTAATCAAACGGGTACGTGTTTCAATAGGTGGTTCCGGGCCGATAAAGACAGTGCCAGAGTCCTTTCTGGTCAAGTCCTACAACACTTTATTTCTCTTGCAGTACGGTTGTCACATAGGAGTTTCTCAGTACTTTGTTGGCAACGCACACCTCTGCTTTCGAGTCAGTAGCTGGGCTTCCCAAGCTGAACCTTCTTCTACTTTTCACGGCATATCCAAGCACCCACACTTTTTTTCTCTGTTTTGGAGCCATCTTCTATGTTCACGGAAGAAAATTTAAATTTTGAGATCTTCGAGATCAGAGACTGGAAAAAGGCTTAACACTAACACCTCAGGTATTACCCATAAGACCGCACTATTATGGGGTTTTTACTGCAAATTTCCGTGACGACGTCTGTTTTTAGTCGCTACTGTCAGTTTGAAGCTTTTGGCAGGTCATTGACAGCTGTCAGATGAGAATATGTTGCTAGCATTATTTATTCTAAATCTAAAAATTTGTTTTCTTTTTGAAACTTCCATCCATAAAATTATTACCTCGATAGATTCAAGTTACATAAAAAAGGTATACCTACACGGTATAAAAAGCGCACAGAATTATCATTCGAAAGTCTCACATCGCTAATTTTTTTCCCTGTAAGCTGGTAACGCCGTAAAGAGCTTCCACGCGGAATTTGAGTCCCATTTGTCACTCCATGTGTTAACAAAATTTTTTTGATGTTAATCATATTTTTAATGTGCACCACGATAAAGCACCATTTTTCGAGTTAATTGAAAACATAATATAAAATTCCCTGAAGGAGCTGAACGCCAAACGACGATATGAGCCTACGAAAAATGCGCTGTAATTCGTGAAATATTAGCCCTACGTAAAAAATGCTAATAACAAAAATTGTAGATAATCGTGTGTTCTATAAGTATTACGAAGGATTTTTTCATGTAGAATTAACCATTAACGAAATATATTGCAAAGAGAGTGATATATGAAGTTTGAAGCACTATATCTCCGTACATATAGACTTTGCAAAAAGAAATTCTAAACAGGAAAGTTAAATTACTTATTTATCTACAAAAAAGATTATATCAATTTTTGTCGTAAAATGCATAGTTTCTGGGATATAGAATTAAACGTGTCTCCCTTCACTATAAGTTTAAAAATTTGAATTTAAGCTCATAAAAATATATAAAACCATTTGGTAAAAAAATCGCATGGGATATTTTTCGCGAAGGCCTTCTTCGACCTATTTATGGGACTATTAATACAATATATATTTTTGGTAAATTAAAATTGTGAGTTTTTACTTGGAATCGGAATCGGCGGTTCTCAGTTTTAAGGATTCGGATTCGGCGAATACAAAAAAGACCGGGTTTTGAGAAGCCCTATAGCTTCCCTATGGATTGTAACAAATGCTCGCTGGAAAGGCAATCTGTGAAATGCTTTAAAAATGCCCTGAATCCATCTTTTCATCGTGTTTCAATTTTTTGCATATTTTCTCATGATCTATTTATAATCACAATATTCCACCAAATATTTCAGTGGCGCTGTGACTAGAGCAAATACAAAGCACCACTGAAATTTTCTTAATCAAACCGATAAGAGTCTACATAATTCGAAAGTGACGTGTTTTCTAATACAGGAAATGACTTTAAAGTAAAAAAAAATATGATCATGAGGAAGAGAGAATTAACTTCCAATATTCAATATTTAAAATTTGCCATCAATCATATTTCCTTATTTGATTTCCGTTTCCTTTATTAGGAATTCAATTACCATACAGAATCATCTAATGTTTTGCTTTTAATTTCAATCTAGATTAGCACTTAATGTTAACATAAATCTCATTTCCTTTTTTGCTACAACCATCAATAAAGTATTGCTACCGTTCTTAGTCTGCAATAAAAAAAATTCCTTTCTCATTGAAAGAAAAGTGCAAAAGGCACTTTCTTTATCATTAAAAAAAATTAACAATCCAATCACTCTAAAAAGTCGTTTTGCATGAATATAAAGCAAAATTCGCCATAAACTCGCATCAAGAATTTAGTTCGCTTACAGTGCCGAACAATCTTACACAAGAATAGGCGTTACCACCGATAAAATGCTTCTAACTCTCTCAAAAAAAATAATAATGAAACAAAACGAAAAACACCTAATCCTGATTAAATTTTTCATTACAGGTTACTGTTGTGCTTAAAGATGTTAACGATCAATCACCGACATTTACTTCATCTAATGAAACATCAATCATGGAAAACATTCCTGTCAACACGGTCGTAATGGCCGTTAAGGCCGTAGATCGTGATGAGGGTCGAAACGGATATATTGAGTACTCATTGGCCTCAGAACCGCCTGTTCCTTTCACTCTAGGACCAGTAGATGGACTCTTAAGAGTCTCCGGACGTCTAGATCGAGAGATCCGTTCTTCGTACATCTTAACTGTAACTGCCCGTGATCGCGGTGAACCTCCCCGATCGACGCAAACCAAAATCTTTGTGAAGATTCTCGATGAAAACGACAATAGTCCTGTGTTCGATCCGAAACAGTACAGCGCTTCAGTGGCAGAAAATGCAAGCATCGGGGCAATGGTCCTGCAAGTTTCGGCAACAGACATCGATGAAGGATCAAATGGACGAGTACGATTCTCGATCGCAGCTGGTGATAACAATCGAGATTTTAGTATCAGTGAAGATTCTGGTGTGGTTCGAGTGGCGAAAAATTTGAATTACGAACGAAAAGCTCGCTATGTGCTAACAGTACGGGCAGAGGATTGTGCAGCGGATGTTGGTGGTAGTGCAGGTGTTGAGTCACGATTTGACACGGCTGAATTGACAATTGTAATTACGGACATTAATGATAATCCGCCGACATTCCTGGACTCGCCGTATCTGGCTTATGTGATGGAAAATGTTATCCCGCCCAATGGTGGTTATGTGATTACAGTGAAAGCATATGATGCTGATACGCCGCCGTTCAATTCTCAGGTTAGATATTTCTTGAAGGAAGGTGACGCCGATTTGTTTCGCATCAATGCGACTACGGGTGAAATTTCATTACTGAGGGCATTGGATAGGGAAATGCAGGCTGAATACACGTTGACGCTGGTTGCAATGGATACTGGTAAGGAAATTATGCACTTTTTTTATGTTTTTTATGCTTAAGTTTATCGCTAAGTTAAGAGACTTTAAGTGGACATCATATAACGATGAAATTGAATCCATCATCAGGGCTTGATAGCCAATCAAATTCTTCATAGGTCTTCGTCTGTGAAATCTGAAGTTGAGATGAAACACTTTCTCCGTTGCTGCGAAAAAAGATTGAGTAACTTTGTATATATTTTTACAGACAGAACGAGGAACTATAAAAATCAACTTTTCTTTCTTCGTCGTTATAATATTTTTCTGTGAATACACGATTTTAATTTTATGAACAAGTGTTGATCATCATAATACTGCATAAGTTGAAAAGTAATTTCGTTATTTGTTCACAAGTTGTATTTTTGACTATAGTCGACTTTATTTTGAACAGGAGCTGTTATTATAGTACATATGTTTTGACACAACTCAAGCTTATATAAAAAAAAATCTCTTAAGCATTTGTTTTTTTATGTCGTATTAAAAAAAGGATTTTCTGAATTTGCCACAACTGGTACTTTGCGAAACTTTGGGTCTGACAATAGCGATTCCAAAGAAGCCCTATGCAGCCACATTCGAAAAAGCAAGTCCAAGCTGATAAAGACTTTCATCCAAAATAGACGATGTGAAAGGAAATTTTTAATGCTCGGTATTTGAATTTCATGGGTCCATAAAAAAGCTAGCATGAAGTTAGAAAGAGGATTCAATAGCTTAAGAGGAATCCGGAGAGACTTGAAGGAAGAAGTGGTGAACCTTCTATTTGAACTCTTGAAAATTGTACGATTTCCACAATTCTGACTGCGAAAGGTTGCTCCACAGACGAATTGTACTCTAATGATAACAAATAGATTGTAAATAATGTTGTGTTCCATTATGGAGCTGTTTCTAATAGTCCGGGAAAATTAGCATTTTAAGGAGACAAAATTCCAAAATGGCTGAAAATTGGACCACAGCTTCCTTGGGACTTTTTAAGAAAACAATTTCGGAATCACAAAAAAAAACAACATGGCCGACGGAGATATCACTTTTTGGCAAAAAAATCACTCAAAAACTGGTTTTTTCAAAAAATTTTTTGATCAGTCAATACCAAACGTTATTGCCTACAAAAAAGCCCGTAGTCATTTTTGCAAAAACCTAACCCTTTCGAATTTATTCAAGGTCAAAGTTTCCAAAAATCACATTTCGGCCAGAATACTTCGAATAATTCGGAAAGGTCAAGGTTTTCGAAAAAACTCAAGAGGGGTATTTTCTAGGCAATAATGTTTTGTATTGACTTATCAACAAATTTTTTTCGAAAAAACCCGTTTTTGAGTGATTTTTTTGCCAAAACGTGATATCTCCGGCGGCCATGTTTTTTTTTGTGATTCCGAAATTGTTTTCTTAAAAAGTCCCAAGGAAGCTGTGCTCCAATTCAATTTTCAGCCATTTTGGAATTTTGTCTCCTTTCGTGCGTTTTTTTTTGGAGCTCGTTGTTTGGTGTTATTCGAAAGAAATTGTTGTTTTAGTTTTGATTAGTTCCACAATAACGAGGTACAAAACTTATAAACAGAGTGATTCTACTGAGCCGAAGAGCCGCCATTTATTTATATAAAATTCCAAATTTATTCATTGAAATTTCGAAACAGCTCGGAAGAAATGTACTACGTATGTACGGCTTAATATGTTTGTCACTCTCTAGTTGTTAATTGTTGCGGTATTTGCAGAAGGCTTTTGACGGCAAAAAATTCAAAATAATTTGATATACCCCATTCGGAATAAACTGACTACTTAGAAAATAGAAATAATTTTATCACTATTGGGAGACTGACTAGTTGCAGTACTGGTGCCAAAGTAATCCTGAGAGGAGCTAGTTCAAATCACAATACCAGTGGTAAGCCCACAAGATTTTTCTAAAGAATTTGCTTTTTAGTTAGTAGTTTTGTTAATTCTAAATGAATTAATTCTCGAAGTACTTCCAAATGAATTAGTTCTCCAAGTAGTTCAAAATGAATTAGTTCCCCAAGAACTTCAAAATGGATTACTTCTCGAAATACTTCAAAATTAATTAGTTCCCCAGTTAGCTCAAAATGAATTAGTTCTCCTAGAAATTGAAAATGAATTAGTTCTCGAAATACTTCAGACTGAATTAGTTCTCCAAGTAGTTCGAAATGAATTAGTTCTCCAAGAATTCAAAATGAATTAGTTCTCGAAGTACTCAAAGTGAATTAGCTCTCCAAGTAGTTCAAAATGAATTAGTTCTCCAAGAACTTCAAAATGGATTACTTCTCGAAATACTTCAAAATTAATTAGTTCCCCAGTTAGCTAAAAATGAATTAGTTCTCCTAGAAATTGAAAATGAATTAGTTCTCGAAATACTTCCAAATGAATTAGTTCTCCAAGTAGTTCAAAATGAATTAGTTCTCCAAGAATTCAAAATGAATTAGTTCTCGAAGTACTCAAAGTGAATTAGTTCTCCAAGTAGTTCAAAATTGAATTAGTTCTCAAAGCCCTTCAAAATGAAATAGTTCTCCAAGAACTTCAAAATGAATTAGTTCTCCAGTCATTTCAAAATGAATTAGTTCTCCAGTAAGTTCAAAAGGAATAAGTTCTTCAGTTATCTCAAAATGAATTAGTTCTCGAAGTACTTCAAAATGAATTAGTTCTCCAAGAACTACAAAAAGAATTAGTTTTCGGAGTACTTCAAAATGAATCAGTTCTCGAAGCATTTCGAAGTAATGCAGAGGGGGGCAATTGACTCCATTGTAGGACAACGGTGGTCAAAAGTAGTGGGTTGTTTTCATATAACAGGTATCCAACTGGGAACTACTTATAAAGTAGTTATTCTACTAGTCATAGAACTAGTTCACGTTCCTACTGGGACTTTTTGGTAAACAAGTATCAATAGGAAATTTATCAAGGATTGAGTTTGAAATACGACGTAAGAACTCAGAACGATCCAAATCCGTCCACTCATACTCACCCACATTCACAGCCTAGCCTTAAAGAATAAATTTCAGCTAAAAAGCAAAATGACTGTCGGTTTTATTTTTGACTGGCGATGTTGGCGACACACGGCCATCTAATTATGACGAAAATTCGTCATTTATGACGGCCGCCACCCGTGAAGGCTGTGTTGACCATTGCTCCCATTCTAACACACACAACCCACAAAAGCTGGTCTTTTCGTTTCATAATTGAAATAAAATACACTTTTTTATTTTTTTTATGAAAAGGCTATTATATTTATCGAATTGATTCCTTTTGGCATTTTTATAAAACATATTAAGAATATAAAATAAATTTTTTTTGCATGTTTAGTACATCTTGACCACTGCAGATAGCATCTTCCAAAAGATACTTCTTAAACTGCTCCACAGTTTTTGGGCTTCCTGTAACAGATAGAATAAAAATTCCAACGGGATTTTATTCATAAGACTAAATACTAGTAACTAAACCTAAAAAACATTTTATTTTTAATATTTTTATCATTTTATAAACATTTTTCTGAAAAATCCAAAAAAAAATCCATATTTTTGAGGCAAACTACCCCTGTATGAAAAAATAAGGGTGTGTAACATAATATTTTTAAAGGTTTAGTTACTAGTATTTTTTATAACGAATCGAATGGTTTTTGGATTATTGAAATCCGTTTAGTAGTTTTCGAGAAAAGTGTGGAGCCAAGTCAAAAAACGTGATTTGGAGAAAAACGCGTCTTAAGTTTTTGTAACATAATTTTTGCATATAAAAGGGTATAGGTATAACTTTTTTTCCTATACGAATTTCTTAAAACGGTTTTAGGACAGTATTTCTGTGATGTTAAGGAACACTTTTATGTTTAAAAAAAAAATTGAATATTTTGAACGCCGCAACAACGTCTTTGTGAATACTCGAAGAAAATTGCGTGATTTTTTTTGCGGATTTGATCGTTCTTGGAGATTATTCAAATAATCTTTGGACCAGCGAGTCCCTGATACATGCCATCTGGAGAGTCTATTGATGTTGATTGCCTTCCTTGTCAACAAACTAGAATCAATTAAAAAATGGCCAGGACTGTAGAGATCGTCAAATCCGAACTCAATGGGTACAAGGCATCTATTTCTAAGCAGCTGAGAAGGCTTCTGTAGTCAAGTCGAAAACAGCCTGGATATGCAGAGCTTTTGTGACCATGCAATCGAATAATGCGACACAGGCTCTATGTGCAGGTGCACTTCGTCCAGGGCCATAATGTACGAGGATTGGTCCTGCGTAATCTAATCTAGTGTTGGAAAATGGTCGGTTTATCTGGACTCGATCCGCTGGAAGCTTTCCATTAATTGTTCATATAATGGTAAGCTTTTATGAATTTTTTTCGAAACCACATTCTATATCTGCTATAATCCTATGTCCACTTCTATATGCGTGCGAATAAAATACATGTCTCCTAAACTTAGATTCACAAAAATATTTAAAACCCTTTTCGAAATTTCTAAGGTTATGATATTATTGTGAAAAGTTTCTCCTCTTTTATCGCTAAAAACATGTGTTTCTTCATTTCAATAATGCATCCGGTTGCAAATTTAAACGTAACTCCCTACGAAGGTGTAAGGAAATAAAAGTAAACATACACGAAACACGTAAAAAGTTTTTCACAACTATAATCCCATTACCTTAAATCCATATTAGAAACTTAACACTTTTAACATGCTAGCAACAAGCTGATTGAAATTAGACACTCCTTCAAAGTTAAGCACCAAATTTATCACAGACGTCAACTCTTAAATCGTACTAATCCCACACTTGTCCCGACTCAACACCCAAAAAACTTGCAACATGTCAGTTTATTCTAACATATATCACAATTGGCTACGAAAAATAAAAATAGAAGAAAAACTGGAATCTACAAGAACATAGAAAAGGCACCTATGCCATTGCCCATCATAGGCCAGAACTGGGTGTAAAAAGTTGTGCTTGGGACAGGAATCTTTGGCCACACTTCTTCTTATCCATCGTCGCCATCCCCAAGTTGGGTCGCACTTAAAAAGCAATTTCCATGCAACAAAATATCTATTTGTCCACCCACATACAGGCGTAAACTTGTACAATGAATGTCCAATGCCAGCAAATAAATTATTCCGCCAATATGCGAGGAGAATGCGAAAATATTCCATCGTTCCATGAGTGGCCATTGAATCTCTATCGCGCTGCAGAGCACATGGACAGCGAAATGCGGATTGCGGACCCCAATGCATTCCCCCCGCGGGCGGCAGCCCCATTGCAAGATCTGGCCACGGATTATGTGTTGTGGATGCCCAAAGAGCGCATAACACATGTATTGGTACCACACGCTCGTACCTGGGGCATGAGAGTCAATGCCCATCGTGTGTCCTTAGCTTCGTTCATGCGTGATTCTTAGATACTCGAGGAAATTCCGTCCGTCTCGGACAGGGTCACAAACCGCCAAGATCCTTCCGTATGTTCCGTATATTCCTTGGATAATTAAAATGACCTCAGAGTTATGTCTTATGGTCGGTGAACACAATAAACCATATCTAGTCGAGGCCAAACAGAATTTTTCCGCCGCCATGTTTAGACCTAGAACATACCAGATTCTATACAAAAAATAATAAAAAACAGCAAAAAAGAAATAATAAAAAAAAATCCCACAAAACAAATAGGGAGCAGAGGAAAATAATGAAAGTATAGGACTATGTGGCTGAGGAGCCATGGACGCGCAGAGCCCTGCAGGCCCTCAGGGATCTCGTGGCGTCACGATTTCATAAACTTGGGGTCTCCTCTCTCTTGGCCATTGAAGAAACGATATTTTTGTTTTTCAAAATAACTGCCCAAGCTCCTTCCATCGCCATGTATGAATGGCGGCTCTTGCATAGCATACGTAACCCCATCGGACCAAGTAGATCCAAACTGTGCTGGTAACGCCCTCACAATGTCGTATAATCGCTTCTTAGTCAGGAATTTTACTTAATGTGATGATACTAAGGTAAAATTTTATCTAAAGATTTCTATCTCATATCTCGCGTCTCCGTTTTATGCCCGGACAACACTTTGGAAAATTGTCACGAATTTTTAGTTTTTCTTTATTGGGGATATGAGCATCAGTTTTGTTGCCTTAATTATTTGTGAACAGAAAATTGTGAAAAAATTAAATTTCTGTGGAAATGTTAAAGGGTGCATATTAGAAAACGAAATGGAGGATGAAAAAGAAGATAGCTTTTAAGTTAATACTAATTTATTTATAAATTGAAGCACTTATAAATGCATAACGAAATTAAACCAATCTTTATAGTCGGCAAAAATTCTATAACTACAGAAGTCTTAGACCCATTGGCAAAATTAATGATATCACGTAAATTATCGTCATTAAAGTCTACAAAGCCTTCAGACTTTATCTCATCGTGACTATATTAAATTGGGAAACTTCTGTAATTCCATCGCCAGGAAAGTTAAATCGTCATTTGATGACCAGTGGAAAAGTAAAATCTTCAGTACTAGCGCTGGCAGCTAAACCTTCTGGTGTTTCGTGAGCTCTACCAAGAAGAATTTCACTTCATCCACAACTCCCTCCTTCATTCACACTGGGAAGGTGATAACAGACAGTAAATCTAAGGCAAAGATGAGCCTAGCAACTCCTCTAACTACCGGCCAATAGCAATTACTTATATTATGTCCAAAAACATGGATTAACTAATGAATAAACAGTACATGGTATATCTAGAACTAATCCATAGATTACACGACAAGAAGTAGGACTTTACACCAAAAAGATCTACTGGCGACCTTCTTGTGTGTTCAACAGAACATCTTCACCAAAGTATTCCTTAATTCGGTGAGTATGGTATAGTTGCTCTGGATATCTCCAAAGATTTTGACAAAGTATGGCAATCCGCTTTATTGGCTAAACTCCAAGCTTTCTTTTTGGCCGTTGAATCGATGTAATATTGGATGGCGTCGAATCTAAGCTTCACATCATCTCTTTTCCTAATTTTTGTAAACGCTCGCAATCCCCTCTAATCCATTTCGCAGCTTTTCTTATGATGGTCCTCTGCGTTACTCCGATGGATTCGGTAAGACAAGCAAGCCTGATCCTGATGGTGAACTCATGTCCAAATCAATCAAAAGGAACATCGAACTCAGTTTTGAGTGGGGTCGCACAAATCTGATCCAAAAAGAAATACTATCATATCTCTAATAAGGCCTGCATCAATCTTCCTTCCGTCTTTGTGGACGGTGTGAAACTTACCCAGCGTGAAAAATTCGGAGCGCTGCGCTAAGCGGAGCGAATTTTGAGCGCTCTTAACATGCTCCTAAGCGAGCAAAATTTCAGCTTTAAGAAATTGTATAGGACGAAGAAAACCGAAAATTATCTTGGTTGCCTTAAAAGGTGACGTTAGCATGCTCAATAGACCGGTTCTCGTTCAATTACAGAGGTCAAGCACCATTGGACGTTTTTAGTACTAAGTTGGGGGACCGTTTTGTAAAATGACACTTGTATTTCGAAGGATGAAGAGACAACTGCAAAAGGTGAACAAAAATAAAAGCACTATTTTCTACTGCTTCAAAAACGCTTCTAAAAGACATTAAAAGGAGTGCTCCCCTCTGCGAATATCTGAAATGTTAAAAAATATATATGTATAAGATATGGGGAAGGAGAGCGCTGCAAGCTTTTTCAGGAGCGTTCTAAGATTGATATTGCAGCACTTCATTTCCCGCTAGTTAAAGACAGACCCTTCTCTTAACATCATTAACCGAGGAAATGCGATGTACCACTTACTTCAAATCGCTAAACATACTTCTCAGTTCTTAAGTTTCCTGAAAAGATGCAAATTTCTCCCGCAACAGCAACTGTAATTTACAAGTTTTACATTCGATCCCGCGTTGAATACAACTCGTTTATCTAGGCTGGGGCTCCCAAAACTCCTTTCTTTGTGGCTAGATAAGGTGCAAAATCGTGATCTAAAATTCATCCTGAGCTTGGTTTTATCACATAAAAAAATAGCTCAGTTTGCCCCTCAATTTGACACCACCGCAGGACTGTTGCAGCTGTCGCAGGACTGTTGTGTCTCTGTGAAGTAGCTACTCGACACACTCCTTCAGCCTTTCGCACATACTACAGTTTAAAAATTCATTCATAAATAGAACTTGTAGACGGTGGAACAATCTTCCGCAGTCAGTATTTTCGAACTCTTACAATATCCGGGAGTTCAAACGCAAAGTTCCACCTCCATAAATTGATGTCTACTACTAACGCAATAGTTACTCTCGGTGAAGGAATACCCTTTTGTGTCAGAGGTATGTTGTATGTAACACAGGTCCGGAAACTGTTGGACGAATACCCATCTGTGCCTCCTCAATATCCTCATTCCTTTTTGCACACAGTTACGCCATCTGGTCATTGGCCGCCCTCGGTAGCCTAAGGGTTGAGGTGTCCGACTACCATCCCAGAGTCCACTCCACGACAGGATCCTTCGTCTTTCTACTTTTTCCACTTATATAACTTTCCTTCGTTCTTGTCTTTCCTTTAACAATAATTCCCTGATATTTCTTCTCCCATCGCCTCTAAGCATAAGCGAGGAAGCCGTCGCCTTTTCGATCATTGAAGTCAAAGCTCGTTTGAAGTGGTATCGGATGGGAGCCGGGGGAACAAACTCGCATGTTGGCGTCGCTAGTTCTTTCACTCTTCTTCTCTCTCCGACTAGACCTTGCTGACCAACATTGCACTGAATGATAAAAACCGTCGACAGCTGATTCTTTCACATTAAAAAAAATTGACGGACAACAATATTTCTTTATAATAAAAGCCATTTCTTATACTCGTATAATCATGGAATTGCTTCAAATAAACAGGAACAGTTATAATCCGGGGAAATTAGCAAAACAAACATACGAAAGGAGAATTTCTTTGGGACTTTCTAAGAAAACAATTTCGGAATCACAAAAAAAACATGGCCGCCAGAGATATCACTTATTGGTCAAAAAATCACTCAAAAACTGCTTTTTTCGAAATTTTTTTTGATCAGTCAATACGAAACATTATTGCCTACAAAATACCCCTCTTGTAATTTTTTCGAAAACCTTGACCGTTCAGAATTATTCAAGATATTTTTTGGCCGAAAAGTGATTTTTGGAAACTTTGACCTTGAATAACTTCGAAAGGGTTAGGTTTTCGAAAAAATGACATGACCCAAGCAGGAATCGATGTTATTCGGCCGGTACTGACTCATGGCGCTGTACCGGTCTAGTATTGAAATAAGGTACTCGATTTAATTACTGACCCAGTACTGCACCAGTGAAAAAATCGAATTTATCGGTACTCAAACAGTACATAGAAAAGTATCAATACAGTACTCGTACACGGTTAAAAAACAGTACGAAGCCAGTACTAAAATAGGAATCATTACAGTACTGCTTAAAAACATTACACCAGTACCGTAATCGTAAAGTTACAGCACCGCACGAGTAATCGAAAATTTTAAAACGTTAGAAAGAAATACTTGTACGAAACTTAACGGTACCATCGGGGTTTTTTATTTTTCTTACTACAGCAAAAATTACATTAAAGTACTCAAAACGTACCGAAAATAAGTACTGGCCCAATTCTATCATGCCAGTAAATATAGACTACCAATCCAGTACATATTATCAGTACCAATCCAGTAGTCACTACTGAAATGTGGTACTGAGCCAGTAAAAAACGGTAGTATTTTCCTGCTTGGGGAGGGCTTTTTTGTAGACAATAACGTTTCATATTGACTGATCATCTATTGGCATGCTCCTCATTTGGCACATGAGGCCCACGCCCTACATGAGGCATGCTCCCTATAAATTCTAGTCGGTTTGTACCATGATTTGTACGACATGACGGACTTGTAATGCAAAGGGTTACTCTTAAGCTTAGGTCTGTCACATAAAAACACAATTTCTTACGTCAATTAAAGATAGTATTTTATAAATGTTATTAAAAAATTTGACTGGATTCTTGTTATAACACATAAAAACAACATTAAGAACATAAAAAAATATCATTATCAACAATCGACATCAAACAACCCCATTATCTTGTTTCCACACTAATATTCACAATTTTTATTTACCAAAAAAAAATCACTAAACCAAAATTCCACCACAATAACCAAAAAAAAAGAAGAAAACAACTTTCTTTTTACACAAATTTTCACAATATTTTTCATTTTTATTTTCATTGTGGTAAATTTAATCTTTGTTGTGCCTCTCACTGGCAAATAAGTGGATACAAGGAAATTTCACAGTATCCGCCAAATTGCATGTACAACAACATCCCTAATTAGATAAATGGGTAACAAATTTCAAAATTATAAACCGCTTCCTCAGAAATTTAAAATCAAGCTGCCTGCGCCTGCGTTAAGACAATATCAGCCCAAAAAACAGGTCATAAATTTAAGAATCACGATCTTGCCGGCAAGTTGCAAAGTTCATACTTTTTTGCATATTTTTTTTGATTATTTTTTTTGAAAAAAAGAAAAGAGAAAAAATGTTTATGCAAAAAGTATACCACAGGTAAAGCAGCTTGATATAAGGGCAGGTAATGTTAAAAATTTTCATAAATATGAAGGAAAATTTCAGTTATTTTCTTGACAGCAGATCAAATTGCTTTCAGCAACTTTGTAACAGATGAGACTGTTTCAGGATTGTAGTTTTATTATTACAATACCAAACGACCAAGAAATACCAGACCAGTAAAAAGGTCCACCCAGAGTACTTAATCAACGCATTTTTACAAAACTTTTTACTTAAGTTATAAATAAGAATCAATGCCTACGAAAAAAAAAATCGCAAAACCTCCCCTACAAGTTTCTTTGCAGGATCGCGAAAAATAAAAAATGCCTCCACCACCGGCAAATAAGGCGGAGTCAAAAGAAGAACCATCTCTAATCGTAGGCCTCCACTGGCATACCGAAGGGCTCATTTTACATGGTAATTTCATTATAAAAATTACAGCATAAATGACGTCCCCATGTTAAAAAATTACGCACACATCAGAGAATATCTAGAATTCCTTCACCATTGGCATCGTAGCCCCAACCTCATCCTCCACATCTTCTTTGGTAACCGTAATGGCGTTTATTATGAATTTGCATACGGTAAGTGTCTTATCATATCAATGATCGAATTACCTGGGAGTTACTCCAGGTAGGTAGATCCCAGCACGCTCACATGCCCAGAAGACTGTTGTTAGACTATAAAAGAGAAGAGACTCTTGAGGAACATCAGTTTCATGTGGCATTAAGGAGGCAGGAACTTGCGTTTTCCTTTAACCAAAGTGCGGCATAAATATTTGAAGCATCATTTTGTTTTTTTTTTATTTTTTTTTATTTCGTTGTGTCTTCTTTTTTATATATATATATATATATGAAGAAAAATGTCTTATGTTGCCTCTAGGCTATGAGATCCGTCGAAGAGCAGCGTAAACACCAGCGATTGGGAACTGATCAAGTGCAGTCAGCGTAAATATATATATGAAGTTTTTTTTAATGGTTCAGAATAAATTGCTACGCAATCATGGCAGAAAATCACTTTTTTTTATTAAATCTCAAAGAATTTATATTACTTCAGGTATTTTAGAGGAATTCGTTTCATTTCATTTTTTTTAATTTAAGATATCTACGGACTAGATTTGTGCTTATTACATGAGATCTTCGAAGCATTACATATAAAAACGTTTTTACATCGTACAATTGAAAAACGTTTTTACGACAAAAGCATTGTTAAGAAATAACAGCAAACCCTAGCTGTGAAATTGGAAATTAAAAATCTGAAAGAACCTTTCGAAATCTTGATTTATGATTTAAAAGAAATAATGTGTCGCTAGCCTGTGTTAGGTGGTGGTGTAAATCGAAATGTAAAGGTTGATATCTTGGCGAATATTGTTTTTCAAGACAACTTCGAATTCTGGCTTCCAGAACCGTACTGGCTTCCAGAACCATTGGTAGAGGTCTGGTATGAAAACATGCATCGCCGGTGAAAACCCCAAAAACGGGGAAATTTGTGACTACCTGCTACCAGGTTAAGGTGGTCAATAGTCTGCCGCGTACTGTAGTAAAAAGGGATATCCTGAACCCACAGTCCATATCATTTAGATGGCTCAACCCCACACGTTACACAAGACGGTCACATCCTAACCCCACACCATACTCAGGGGCGGCGCTTTCATAGGTGCAAATGGTGCACTTGCACCGGGCGCAATTACAGAAATTAAGATTTAAAAAAAAAATAAAAACTTTAAAGCTTTGTTCATGTTCATTTATTAAAGAAATTCATTTTATTAGGTACCATGATTTATTTTTCCAGTTCATTTTCTCGATAAAATATTCTGTACGTCTGCCCAAGAACTCATGTGGATCCGACGGGCGTAAGAAATTACACAAATTTACCCAATTTCGGTCCCTGTATTTTCTCATGTAAGAAAAATCGTGGAAATTTTACTTCTCCGAGTGCTGGAACTTAACCAAGATTTTAACTTCAAAATTTTCACAAAAGTTTACTCAAGAAATTGAAGGAACGGACCTTCGTTTTCGAGGATCAGAAGTAAAAATTCAGGACAAAAATCCCCAAGTAAGAGAAAAATCTCTCATTCATTTATACTCCACTGGAGCACTTTTTGAAAATTGTAGGTTTGTGTCTTTTTCTATTGTACTTCACTGCGTGATGCATGAACAGCTGGTGGGCCGCAATATGGCATACTGCACCGGGCGCAAAAACTCAAGCGCCGGCCCTGACCATATCTGCTGGTTCAATCCTATTACCTGCTCTTTTTTTAATTTTTATAAATGATCTACTCTCAATTCCATCCAACTTACTTCAAGCTTCGTTGATTACGGTACTCTGCGGTACTCTTACGCCTTCGACAATAGTAAGCCAATACCTTATCTTTTTGAGTGGGTGAGCATATTTCCAACTCTACCATCAGGGGCATCGAAATTTTTCTTGACAAAACGAAGTACTCTCCAAACTCTAATAAAACTTGCACTGACATCTTCTCTAACTCAGTGTGCCGTGTGAATCCTACGGCTGCCCTATTTCTTAACATTCCAAGCATAACTTTAACTGAGGATCGGCGATGAAATGACCGCCTCGAATACAACTCGTTTATCTAGGCTAGCGTCCCGAAAACTACCTTAACGTGGCTCAACAAGCTACAATGCTTCCCTACCCAAGCACAACCTTGCAAACATCCTCACAAATCAAAACACTTCAATGAAGTTTTCAAACTAGTCAGTTTTCACATATTCGAACAAGTACTCGCCAGTTGAAACTTGCATATGGTTCTGGGGCTGCCCAACTCGATTTCAATCCGCTCAGAAGAAAAAATCAGAGCTCCCGGCAAGTTTTTCGTTCTCACGTATACTCAAGACAACGTATCCTTGGAAACAAATTTAAAAGTACATTTACCCAAAGCTCTGAAAGGCGCCGATTACGTTTTCACACCAATCGATGACAGATAGTACCCACCATTTTATCAAGTTCTTACGACGGCACTTGGTTATCGTACTCAACGTAATGACAAATCAGAGCCAAAACGATCGTTAACATTCCGATGAACGATACTCTGCAGGCGAGAAATATGTGGAAATTTCGCATGAGACTGGAACAACATAGTTGCGCACCCTCACCTTAGCTCCAGAGCTTTAATCTGAGCAGATCTGGATGCATCCTGGGCCACCATCTGTTGTCTAGGGCAACATATTAGGAAGCAACTTGCAAATTTCCCATCCAGGCTACCATCTTTGTTGTAGTCTACAAGTTCTACCTATAGTACAATCGACCACCTTATCGTGGATGATCAAGGTACAAATCCCTGTCCTCAAACTGACCAATACCAAAATTTGGTAAACCATAAACAGGTTCAGCCATCGGATAAATGTAGCAGCAAAATGTCACCGATACTACAACGTTACCGAATAGGGTGAAAGGCGAGTGTTTTGCGCTTTAAAACAAAACAAACACAGGACTGGTCCGAAAGGGTGAAAGGTTGGCAACTTCCCCTCGGAAAAAAATTCTCGACTAGTTTACCGCAAAACAGCCAGGATTTACGGCAAAGACCTTAGCAACATTCTAGGACTAATGATTTAAGGGAGAACGACTGGAGAGAGCTTGCAAGGGATAGAGACCACTGAAAGAAGAGACTTCAAGAGGTGCGCCATTTAAGAAAAAGTGAGCCCGCTCGGCTTATTCTCACTAGTGCTGCACACGAGACGAGATGAGACGAGATTTGGCCCAGTCTTGTCTCGAAAAAATGGGTATTTGCAGGTCTCGTCTCGATCTCGATCTCGTCTCGAAAGGTCTCGTCTCGTTTCGAAAAGTCTCGAATTTCACTGTCACTAATACAAATTGCTCAGTCTTCTGTATTTCGAGAAATATCAATATGTGCCATATTAATGAAATTGTATACCTTATATTTCCATGCTAGTCACTTCTCAGAAGTAGGCACGTAAATCTGCCTTTTGCAGTGGCGCCAGGGCGAGGTAGAGGGGATCAATGAATCGAAAGTTAATTTCTAATTTGTGTAGAGTTACATTTACATAGAGTCCGCTCCAAAAGAGAAGAGGTATTTTACAGTCATTTAATTTCATTTCAACACATTTCATTTTAAATGCGTTGAAATAAAATGAAATGACAGTAAAATACCTATTCTGTTTTGAAACGGACTCTGCATTTAAATGCTTATGGAATGCGTACTCTTCGCCTTGTCTCCGCAGCCTGCTCAAGTCATGTATTGGTGCCGAATGTTGTGCTCGTCAAAGAGCGCAGCGTGAAGATACTGAAATAGTTGGTGTCGATACTTGCTGTCGAGAAGGTTGTTATCGAAAAAATTCCAGAAAAATATTGATATGGAGTCGTCAGACAGTGTAACAGATACTTACAGTAGCTCTGAAATTTCAAAATAACGATTTGATTTCGAGACCTCGACATGTCTCGCGAGATCTCGAATAGTAGTCTCGGTCTCGTATCGATTTTTAATCTGGAGGTCGAGAATCGAGACGAGACGAGACGATTTCGAGACAAGTCTCATCTCGTGTGCAGCACTAATTCTCACAGTCTGCACCCCTCCGTTTCGCGTACAAGCCCATCAAAGTATTCGTTGATGAACAGAAAAACTCGACTGTGGAACGATCTTCAGAAGTCACTATTTCCGTACTTGTTCAACATCCAAGACTTTGAACGCAAGGATGGTATTAGTCAGTAGATCAACCCCAAGCTGGAATCCAGTATCATACATATGGTGGCTTAGGCAATAGCAGTTACTTAAAGATGATGTAAAACATGATAAGGGCTGTTGTTGCCTTCGCGGACGACGTAAAAGAAACGTTTCACTCCACAATGTTGAACCATCTGACTAAATGGCATCGAAACTCAACTTGAATCCAGGTTTCCAGAGAGAAATTAGAAAAGTAATGGGAATTATATGCACAGAACATTCCAAGCCAGAGTTGGGAGTATCAATGAACTTTTTTCTCCCTCTCCCCCGCTAAATTTCCAAAAATGCTACGATTTACCCTATACCGTTACGAAAAAACAAATTTCCATAAAGACCTATAAATACTTGTTCTCGCTACAACGAATTCTTCTGAGAATGCCACAGACGGACATTGCCAAGATCGTGTCGATCATCATCATCGACATTGGCCAATTAGAATTCTATACGACACCTATTGTCGTAACTGCGAAGAGGAATAAGCCAGAGACACAAGCGAACCATTGCTGTACGGGTCTCTCTACGATCAGACTCCGTGTATTTGGAAACCTTTTATTACAGGGTTTGGGAGAGCTTTCGAAACTTAGAATTGGAGTTGTTATCCTGTACCTGAATATAATAGGCTTGATCTTAAGCTACTCCAAATGTACTGCCATGTACTGTATCCATCCATTCCTCTCAAGGCGCTACAGCTCAAATCGAGCTTTGGTGTCCTCTATGACATTTCTCCAAGTTTGACGGTCCCTGACAGCATGACTCCAGTACCGAATGTTTAGTATTACCACTGCGTCATCTATAACAGAGCCTATCCATCTCCTCCTGGGTCTCCCTACTATGAGGTAGATCGCTGATCTGCGATCGCTATGTTGTATTTTTTAGTGTAGATAAAAGCGAGCGCAGACCCCGCCCGTCCTGTGGAGGATTTTGACGTTCCAAGTTCCTAAATCGAAGTCGCTTTTCTGTTGCCTGGGTCGTTCCCATTTAGTCCGTCCTGTTCGAGGACGTTTCAGGATTCGTGGCTGGTGCGTTTTTTAGGCGGTAGATTGTCACCCCCAATGTGAAAAACCAGTCCGAAACACCCGCCTTTCATCCTCCTTCGTCTGTTGTTACTCTTAAGACAGAAGTATCCAAGGGGTCACCCGATGTAAAATGAATATTTTCGAGGAAGTCGAGGTAAGATTCGACAGCATGGCTGTAGATCTTAGATCGACTTATTTCTTTGGTGCATCGGCACCAAGACAGGTCCGTGAGGCCGTTATTACCATTTCACGCCCCCCCCCCCTCGCACACTGTCGATAGTTATATCCCATACTAAATCTTTAAGACTATTGCATCACCTTTGTTTTATCTTTGTTGACGTTTGGGCCTGTGACCTTTGCTTCTGCTTTAGTTCGACGTAGCTTTCTTTTGCTGTCAAAAAGGACCTTCCCACGATGTTCACGTTTGTTCACGTGATCTGCGTATCCAAGTAATTGTGCAGAGTATGTTGCTATTGACACATTTATCTGTAACCACGTTTCCCTTATTACCCGAAGTTGAAGATCATTGGGACCAGTCTATACCCTTGTGAAAACCGGCTCTACACGATGCGGTGAACGTTACATTCGAATATTGGCTTCCAACGATTGAGTCAATACCGACATCAGCCCGAATGTGTCCAAATACGAAGGTTTGACGCTCGACATTGGACACTCGTAATTCGAGCATCGGCCACACGATGCGTCCTACCATCAAGCGTCCAACGTTGAAGGGTGTTCATAGCATCGTGTAGAGCCGGCTTAAGACCTTGTCGACCGATTTCTTCTGTTACTGCATTTTGAATCCAGTGAGACAAAGGGCGATTCCTAAGCTCACGTACCAAAGTTAAACGGACTGAAATGGCTTACAGCTTAACAATTCACCATGATGTTGTAAAGAATGATAAAAGTTCGAAGGGCATAGAACTTCTAAATAAATTTGCATGTATATAGCCAAGTTCTCAGCAAAATGCAAAACGTTATCAAAAGATCATCGATCACTTTCAAGAAAAACATAACATCTTAAGGCACTGCAAATCATCCCACGATAACAAATTCAAGCTTCCTGAAAATCCCTTTATAGTAATAAACAAAAAACCAATATTGAAAAGATATGAAGTGTTAGAAACCCGCAAGATTTCCAGTACAAGCACAATAAGTCATTCGCCATTGCCTATCATCGATTTATGTGAAATAGACAAAGTTCGAATGCAGAAAAGATAAAATACTTTAAGCCCAGCAAAACCAATAGCACAGCAACAACAACAACAACAACAGACCATCAGGAGGAGATCAGGAAAAATTCCATCTTCTAGCAACAATAGCGTATCCACCTCAAAGTCTATATGGCTGCAGAAGATATACCGAAAAAGCCATCAGGGGGCTGCATGTTTTCAGTTTTGTACTTATTTCTAGCTCGATCGGTTCATAGGTTGTTTTGTTTCTTAATTTCCAGCATCATACCTTCACTAGTAGACAATAAAATCGGAAAATGTTTAAAATCAATTTTTCGTACTCGTTTGGCATTTATTGTTGTTGTTGTTTTTTGTTTTTGTTTTTTTTTTTTGGTTTTGTTGCTGGGCTGCCTGTTATTTCGTTTGATCTATCGTTTCGCTCAGAGTTTGTGCATCTAACCCCCTCTGCACACTCTGCGAGAGCTCCTGCATAGGTGAGGAGCCCTGGTATACCTGAATTGCTGTGCTTATATATATTAGAGGGAAAAATATTTTGCATCGTTAATAAATAAAATACTCAGAAATTCGAGAAATCTTCAGCTACCAAAAGATATAGGTACAGACTTTTAGTTAGCCACATGGAAGCTAGAGAGATGATAGCCCCAGGATCAGGAACGACCTCTAGAAAACCTGAGCAAAAAGGCACAAAAAACACAGCCCCAAAGCCCCCCAAACTCGGAATCTTGCCGAGCAGATATCGATATATCAATACTTTTCTGCAGGGCATAGAAAAATAAAAGCGAACAACAACAACAACAGCACCGAATGACGGGGACTCTTTAAGAAGAAGACCGACTTATGATCCTCTAAGATAGTGGAAGCGCCTTAGCCTTTTACAAAGCTGTGCGCGCACTCTGTGTTTCAGGGCGCATGCTTATAGGTGGATTCAATTTTAAAAAACCCAAAAAACAAATATAGCCATTTACCTGGGCCCTAGCAAAAGTAAGACAAGCATTTCTCAGAGAATAAGAAGAGAAAGAGATGCGCGCCGTCCGGCGGCGGCCTAAGTCAGGACGGCATCACACTTTACTATAATAAATTTTTGTTTGGCCAGAAAAATGATGATGATACGAGAAATTGCACTTTAGTAAGTTCCAAGGAGCTTGTTGTACTCTCTCTCTCTCTCTCTCTCTCTCGCTCTCTCCCTACGCTTGAAAAAGGTCAAGCCACCAGCTCTTCTCTCCAGTGATCATCGGTGTTGTTATAAAGGAAAACTGCCATGGAAAAAAGATTACGTGAAAAATTATGGAAATTCCTGAGCGAATTTTCTATTGAATTATGGACATCTTCTAAGGTAGATAAGACTTCTGTGTAGCGGATGATATAGAGGAGGATGTGTTGTGGCCACTTAACGTTTTTATTTTATTTTTTATTTTACTCGTTTTTTTTGTTTTATTAGTGTACCACAGCATGCCGATCTGGTAAATGCGGAAGCCATATGGGATTTTATTAACGAGGAGCAAATTCAGGTATAATCGGTGATTTTCTCCATTGACTAATTGAAGAATTTTTCAAATTGAATGATGTAAGAGTTTATCTCTTGGTGGATTTCTTTGTAAATAATTGAAATAATTTATCAAAAAGGTGGGAAATTTCGTAATTTATGAGAGAAAGAAAGATTTTTTAGTTATGTATGGACTTTAGGGACGTGATCTTTTAGATTTGACTATAAAAGGAGTGAATTATGTAATTATGGTTAATGGTTGAACAGTTGTTTGCAAAATAAAATTTTCGAAATTCTATAGATTAAAGCTAGTTAGTTAGTGTTATATAAGTACTTCAAAATATTTGATTTCTTTTCACAGTTCGATTTCTTGTAGTTATATGTAATTATGTAAGTTTCGTGAACCAATAGCTACCTGCCTTATTTTCCTAAAAATAAATATCGCGATTCTATTCGGCTATCCCACAATACTGTGTTTCATTTACTTCAAAATTAAGATTAAAAAACTTATTTTTTAAGGTAAAATATACTTACCTTTATGTCCACCAATGATATTCCATCTAACTGCTAGACCTGCAAAGCCTCTCTACAAAAATTCACTTGTCCGAGAGGAAAAATTCTTCTCCAGTACCTACTGTTCTGATCGCGTTTACAGAACACTTTTTTTCACCATCCAAATCATATTGAAAATTGCAGAATATGTGATATTTCAATTAGACAATGGGCCCTATTTTTCATAAAATAACATTTTATGTTATGTTATGATGATAAAATTTTTACTTCATAAAATAAAAATAAAATATTTTAAAAACTCGTATTCTGTCATGCTTTCTTAAAATTATTTTATAGCATGTTTCCATCGCACCAGCAAGGCGATAGGAATCGGGCTGTCTACATCTTTGCAGATAGTCAGGCGGCTCTGAAAGCCCTGCGCTCTTGCACAAACAGCGCTAGAACTATGTCTGAATGTCGCAGATCTCTTAACGAGATGGCTCAGCAGTTCAGGACCCTCCTCGTATGGGTGCCGGGTAATCGAAACATAGAGGGAAATTGTAAAGCTGACGAACTGGCTAGGAAAGGCACGACCGCCACTCTCCTTCCTGGAAAGGAAAGGGTTGGTATGCCTTGGGCCACCTTTAAACTCCAATGCAAACAGCACACAATGCAACAAGCAAAGAAGCATTGGAGGGATCTTAATAAATGCACCTTGGCCAAACTAACTTGGCCCTCTTATGTGATCTCAGGCGGACTACTTCACTAATGAGCCTCGGGAGACAAGACCTCTCAGCTATAGTGGGAGTGCTTACCGGACACTGTCTGATAGGGACGCATGCGACCCGCTTAGGTCTTGAGACCTACGATTTTTGCAGAACCTGTAAAAACCCGGACGAGGAGGAAAGTGTACTACATCTCCTCTGTCACTGCCCAGCCCTAAGCAGAAGGAGACTAACCGTATTTGGTAAACCCTTTCTAAGCACGCTTGCGGAAATCTCGAACATTGGGATCCCGCAACTCAGGAGATTCATTGCTTCCTCGAGATGGTTTAGCGAAGAAATGACACTTTAACATCAGGTTTAAAGTGGGATCACTATGGCATCACAATGGGCCTACTCCTTTGGCCTAAGTGTTTGAGCTGTACACCAGCAGCTCAGCCATATCTAACCTAACCTAACCTAACCTTCCATCGCACTTGAAATCCGCAGTTTTTAATAAAACGATTTCACGAAATCCAAATGTGTTTACATCGCATCAAACAGTTTCCGCTTGTCATAACAAAATATTAAAAACGTTTCAAGAAATTAAAATGAAAATAAAATTAAATTTTTCGCACTTTATATTTTCTTTTTTTGATATCGCACTATTTTCCGATGTTTTTGACAGGACTGCAAGTTAATTCAAAAACGTTTAGCACTGTCAAAAAATTATGACAACCGACAAATTTTCCATGCTGAGTGTTAATGCTGAATTGGCTGAATAGTAATTAGCTAGATTTCGAGCGAGATTTCGTTGAAATCTCCACCGTAGGGCGATTTCATTTTACATGCAAAACACGAGATTTCATATGAGATTTCGTTCGAAATCTGCATTTTTGCCGAAATCGGAGAATTTCAAATGCGATGGAAACATTGTATTATGAAATCTTTTATGAACACATAACATAAAATATTTAGTACAATCCGCTATGGGTTCTATTACGTTTTGAACAGCTGATCAGTTGAAAATGAAAACAAATAAAATTATGAATGAAAACAAAAAAAATGAAAGCGCGCCTTGTTTCAGTATCTGACAAAATACAATTTTCGTTTGTCATATTAATTTTTAATTTAATTCAAAATTCAATGAAAACTAGTTTCCCGCAAATGTCAATTCCCGTCTGTTATTTTCATAAAAAGAATTAAAATACCTGTAAAATTATTTTATGTTATGAAGCGTAACAGGATATATTTTATGTTATGACCGATAAAATAAAATAAAATTTGTCGGACAGAATAGAATTTTAAAGAATTCTTTTACATTATGGCATAACATAACATAAAATGATAAAATTTTTCTAGCAGAATAGGCCCCAATGTCCAATGAATATGATGGGAACTGCATCGTCTCCCATTCAAACTGGTTCAGCCTTTGTAATGTCATCCTCGCTTTAAAGAGCCGAACATTTCCCTGATGGAAGAACGCCTTCAGCTTGAAATAGAATATGGTCGTTTGGATTTGGGTTTAAAAGTTATAAATGGTCTAAAACTTTCATACCCTAACAAACTGATAACTTCTCCCTGTGTAGGTCCTCTTTTAATCTGCGGTGCCGGTGCTTCACTGTTTTTAATAGAGATCCCATATCTCATGATAAGACACTTTTCGGTCCGAAAAAGATTTTACGAGGGCGAAGAAAAGTGTACATTGAATCTCTACATGAGATTCTATTCGAAAAGTGTGTGAATTAACCTAATTTGTTGATCTTTTCGATTGCACAAAACTGTCGATGAAAAGTTTGGACAACAAAATCCAACCTTTTGCTCCATTAGGCCTTGCAGGACATACTCGTCGAGCTCTACTGATCTTCCAGGTCGATACTCGTCTGCTAGGCTGTCTTTTCCGGGTCGGAATTTCTGGAGCCACCATTGAGCCTTGCTTGTACTTATTGCATCCCCACTATCTAAAAACGAATTAGTAAAAACAAAGTATAAAGAAGCTTTCTAACCCTCAAATTTGTAGCGCCTGTATATTCGTGAACAATAACTGCGGCGCACAGTGGTTCCAAATCCCGAAAAGGTGGCCAAAATATATAGACGTTATTCAAATTGTATGAAATTACGTACAAATAGTATTTTGAGTCGCTGGTTACGAATCTTCACTGAAAATAAAAAAAAACAAAATGACGGATCCAATATGGCGGACAAAATTTTTATAAAGTGGTCAGATTTTTATGAAATTTGGTATGAAGAGTATTTCGAGTCTGATGATTACAAATTCCTACTCAAAATTTAAAAAATAAAATGGAGGATCCAATATGGCGGACAAACTTCTTATAAAATGGCCAGAATTTTATGAAATTCTATTTAAATTAAACAAATCGGGACAAACTGGGGCAACTTTTGAAACTTCCAAATTATAGAGAAAGATCTCAAGAATGCGACAAAACTTGTTAGAGAGTCGGATATCGTGGAACTTTTGAGTAATGTAATTTTAAACATTGACGTTTACAACGGGAAGTTATAAAAAACTTGTTTTGAATGGTACATTACTAAAATAATTAAGAAAATTGATTGTCAATATGAAATAACATTTGACAGTACTTCCTTTTGTTAGCAGAACCCATTTCAAACGATTCCAGGTCACTGTTAACACAAAAAACCTGTTTCAGTATGTACCGCGCCGAGGCCCTCGTGGGCCAGACGCTCACGTACCAATGGCTCGCGAGAGCCCCCATGCAAGTTTGACCGTTATAAAACGCTGTTTCTAATACCTTAGGTATCAACCTACATAACTAGACCCAAAAGTCCCCAAATCAAAGATCGATTTTAGGGACTTTTGGTCACCTTTTTGGCATTTGGAACCACTGTGCGGCGGTGTCGAAAAGCTTTAAATTATGATTCACCTTTTGCAATTGCCTTTGCGTTCTTACAAATGCGACTGTCGACAGCAGTTTTACTAAGCGGTCCCCCAACTAAGTACTGACACGCCCAATGCTGCTTGACCTCCGTTATCGAACGAGAAACAGGGTATTGCTAAAAACTAGTCAGCTAAAAACTAGCTAGTTAGTTAAATAAATGAAAACAACACGAAATAAACATTTTTACTGATTCGATCAGTAAATAGACCCGAAATATCTAATTTCTTAGCATTTTATGGAGACAAAATTCCAAAATGGCTGAAAATTGGTCCACAGTCCATTGGGACTTTTTAAGAAAACAAGTTCGGAATCACAAAAAAAACATGGCCGCCGGAGACATCACCTTTTGGCAAAAAATCACTCAAAAACTGTTTTTTTGCCCGAAATTTTTTTTTGATGAATCAATGCGAAACGTTATTGCCTAAAAAAAGCCCTCTTGTAATTTTTTTCGAAAACCTAACCCTTTCGAAGTTATTCAACGTCAAAGTTTCCAAAAATCACTTTTCGGCCAAAAAATTCCTTGAATTATTCGGAAAGGCTTTCGAAAAAATGACAAGAGGGCTTTTTTGCAAGCAATAACGGTTCGTATTGACTGATTAAAAAAGATTTTCGAAAAAAACAGTTTTTGAGTGATTTTTTTGACAAAAAGGGATATCTCCGGCGGCCATGTTTTTTTGTGATTCCGAAATTGTTTTCTTAAAAAGTCCCAAGGAAGCTGTGGTCCAATTTTCAGACATTTTGGAATTTTGTCTCCTTTCGTGCCTTTTTTTTGCTAATTTCCCCGGAATATATTTAAATCGCTAGTGTTTTTCTTTATTTAAATGTTTTTAATTTTAATTTTAAAATTTGTTTTCCCTTTAGAACATGGTTTATTTCCTTTTGGTATGGATTAAATTTAAAATGAAAACAATTTTGATAAAAAGAGTTTCGTACGGCAACTTTCAATAGAATTCAAACTACAGAACATCTTCTAAGGGATTCTAAAACAGCGTTTGACAAAAGTCCAATGCGCTTCTTTTAGAAATAGTGTAATCACGCGCCTACAACAGAAGTCCCTTAACATTTTACCCGCACTCTACTAAACAAAAAAAAGGGAATCCCAATCCTCTTCTTCCCGTTAATCAGTACCAAAAATCACAAGAAATTTATCTTCTTCAACTGCTCCCGGTTGGTCAGAAAGCTCGTTAAATTCTGCTTCTATTGCAATACCAGTAATGTTCCCATATTGACACTGGAATTTCATATAATTTCACAGATTGGCCTAGACGTACCACCTCAGACCTTTAGGGCTGTCGCTTGCTTTTATTTCTGCCACATATACATACAGATACATACATGCACCATAGGAGGCTCTCCTAGTAGGTTGCTAAGTGGCTTAGTATATTCTTATTCTGATAGCTTCCAACTGCATTCATTCCCGTTCATTTTGACTAACAAACAAGCATCCCAAGATGCGGATTGTGGAGGCTATTATTGAATGGAAGAGATACAATCGTTGTCGTTTGTTGTTTCCATTTCATTACTTTTCTGCGTTTTGTGATCTTGCCACAGCACTTACCGGATAGTTGAGGAGATTCATCCAAGATGCAGGCCAGCAGCAGCATAGCATATCTTGGGGCCTCCGCTAGAAGTTCTTCTCTAGCATATAGAATTGAGAAATAAATTGGATGTAAAAGTTGGAGTAAAAATAAGGAAACCGAATAACGAAGAATAAAAACAAGAATACCGTAGTTTATGGTCTTGAAGAGTCTTGTGTGTACGGTGCGTGTCACTTAGCCGCGCGCTCGGCTAACTCGGACAAGTAGCGGTTACACATGGGTTTGGTAGGATATCAAGAGGTGATATGCAGTCGATGATAAGGAAGTGGTGCTCCCTGACAAAATGTCTTCTCTATGTGATTTAAGAGCACCTCCAACGATCGTTTGTTACAAAACTTATTGACCTGATCGCTTATCCCCGAGTGTGCGCATTAAAAATTCAAAATGGTCATAACTTCGCCATTTTAAAAAAAAAATTGTTTTTTTTTGTTGGAATAAGAAAAAAACAAACTCAAGCAATTAACTTCTTCATGGATTTTACAACCGCAAACCTTTCCTTAACACTTGCCGTCGATTAAAAATATATACCTGGGAGAGGTGATGCCCATCCCCAAGGATGCCGACTGGTTAAGATGAGAAACAGCAGCTGGTGGCGCTGTTGACCAATCAAACTTCACCTGAGATAGCACTGATGAGCTTGACGATGATTAGTCTTCCTGCCAGGTACTCACCGACGACAGTCACTTATTCTGTATGTAAAATTCTGCATATATATATGGCAGACGACACACCGCCATTAGACCTGGGCATAAGCGAGTTGTAATTAAACACGGCTGGAAGTGTTTATTCATTTCCCTTTTCATATGGGGTTTCTGAAAGACCATCGCGGCATTAATTTTAAATATGCGCCCTAACTTCTGTTGCTAATGTCTGCTGGAGTTTATTATTAATTTTTTAACGCCTCGTTGGAAATTTTGCTCGCAGTAAAAATGCGATTGAGAAATTGTGGATATTAAGAACGAGTTGTTCGTCGCCCTTAGTAGAGGCATGTCAACTGTGCTGTGGTATCGATTTCCTGAGTACCAAAACGAAGATTTACTGGGAACTATGAACCATAACTTCTCGTCAGATAATCAATTTCGATTTTTATAGTCTACATCAATATCCTTAAGTTATAGCAGGATGTGTTTCTGAAATGGCGGCAGTTTCATTGTGTGTAGATGGCCAATAAAGACTACTACATGTCGTCGCTGTCTGGAATACCCCTTTTTTTATAAAACACAAATTGTGCATCTTTCAATCATATGAATTATTTATAAGTGTGATAAAAGTACTGTTCCCGCTCATATAACTGTGATTATTTTTTCATTAGATTGGTGCTTTTACATCTAGCCGTTAAAAAATTCCAACATTCTTCATCGAATAGACTATAAAAAAAAGTCCTGACAAAATTGGTTAAAAGTTAAGACCCGCTAGAGAGTGACAGAGAAATTGGATTGATATGTAATTTTTCATAAAGAAAAACTTGATTTAGTATAGGAGAAAAACCAAGAAAGATTCCTAAACCGAAAGCCTAAAATTGTAAGGTTACCTCTTTAGCTAAGGTGTAAGGTTTCATACTGAATATTTTAGGCGTCGTAGACTGAAATCCCACCTTATCATGCTACTATTTTACTCCTTTATAAACACATATGATCTTTGAGAAAGTTCGTGATGTTTTCCTGATAATAGCTGCGTTCCTTTTCTGCTAATTTTTACTATTTTTTACTCGTGAGTACTCGCAGCTACACTTGCTCTAACATACGAGTAGATAACACTTTTAGTTACGCAATTAAAATCCGCTAGAGGAAAGCTCCCATTTGGAGTCTATTGTGAATTATTTTAATTTCCCTATCACCCCATAGATGGCTTTTGATTGTTTTGAGCTTTTTTCATATAAAAACATGTATAATAAAAAAAAACTAATAAATTTATAAATAAAATAAATAAAAATATAAATAATAAAATCGAATTAATTTAAATTATGTTGTAAATTATTATTCGAACCTTTTATTTGTATACAAATGAAATAACATCAAAAATGTTTGGTTAGGTTTTACTCAAATCAACAAATTTTGCGTTCCTTTTCTGCTCTGCTCGCAAGTACTAAAAAGTAGAAAAGGAACACTAATATTAGCCACGTAGTCCAAAAAAGAATTTTATTAAATGTCTGATGACGTATTCAAGTCGCGAATGAGGGCGTATTTTAAATCTTTAAAACGGCGATATCTCATGAAGGGCAATTTATACAGGAAAATGTATAATATCTTTTTTTTGTAGATAATCGCATAACCTACAAGCTTTGTGAAAAGTATTTTATGATAAGACTTAGAGTTTAAGAGATATTTGCAAAAAAAACTAATTTTGACCTTGAATAAACTTTTTTGTTCACCAGCGATCTTTGGAGAAATTCGACATTTCATTTATAATGATGTCTTCAAGGGCTGCACCAATTTGAAGCTATTATCGGTTTCTGCCGCAGTTAAATGTCTGTTTTGACTGGACTATGCTGTCTGTAAAGGGAATAAAAAAACCTGTGGAGGTACACACAATGCACGAATTTTTTGCCTCTTTGCCTTTTGGCTGACTGTGACTCGATGTGAACTAGACCAATTTATTCAAAAATTATTGCACCAAAGCAACAAATGGACTGAACGGGTTAAAATGAATGTGTTCCAGCAGCAATAGCAGCAAATTGGTATAAGAGGGCATACAAGAAAGAAAGAATATTATCTGGTTGGGAGAAGTAAAAATACGTATCGTGGCGCTGCGTGGAATCGAACCAAGGACCCCTGTGATTGTAGTCAGGCACCTTAATCTGCAGGTTGGTTATAGACATTCTAGCCAGCGTAAAAAGTAACTTAGTACTTTTCTACCTCAAGTCATTTTCTAGAAGTTAGCGACAAAATTATCTACAACGTATTTTGGAAGCATATTTAAATATAAAATTTACTTCAAAACCACTATTACTTTGACGAATGCAATTCTATTCGTTTTTTAATAAATCTAGGAAATTTCCGAAAAAAAACTCAAGCAGCTTTATTATTTTGCAAGTGTATATATAATAGAATTACAATTCATAATAAGAAAATTTTTAAACCGAAAACATAGAATCACAATTAACAACATGTCAACTTACTTCAGAGCAACAAAGTAATGCTTTTTCTACATGTCTCCTCCACTGATTGTTCTCCCAAACAAAACAAAAGACTTCACCAGTTAACCACCTACAATCGCAATCAAACACCACCATTAGTTCCCTTCGAGCAACGCCGAGTAATTCACGGATTTCCCACCGATATACAATACCTAAAAATTCAGCGAACAAAGCTAGACTTTATCTCGTCTTATTGTCATTTGTTCTATTGGCAGTGTTCGACACCAGGCGTACATCTTTCGTCTTACAAATGACGCGATAAAAGTAACACGGTTCCAGCAGAATGTTCTACCTTGTCAGTTATCCCACCCTGCTCTCTCCCCCATACCCTCTCGCGGACATACAAGAAGAGATCTATCCAATCCCTTTACATTTTCTTCAAGAAAGTCACTTCCTTATCAAAAACTGGCAGCTGGATATATATCGACAAGAAAAGATCGACTACATACTCCTCGCATACGCAAAAATTTCTTTTACTGACATCACAATGTGGCACTCCATTGGCGGAAAAAAAACTGAAAAGGAGATGAACGACAACGCATCATCGTTTGTGAAGAACGAACGGGGAAATACGTCGAGAAGTAGTCAAAGAAGATGGGCTCCACGGTGCACATGGTTGCATAACAACTGTTAGAAGGAGCCTTCTCCTCCTTAAGCTAAGCAGTGATGCACCAGAGCGCGGCCGTTGTTGTTTGCCGTTTTCCATTTTCTGTTTTTATTTCTTTATCTTTGCTGTGGCGAAGAATGCTAAGGTTAAAGATATACAAGAATAATAACAACAATACTTAATTCTGTAACTAACCTTCTTCGTTTAGTAGATAAGCGGTGATATAGGACTGCCTCTGCGAACATATATTCACGGTATGTAATGGCCATGGTGTACTACGTACTGCAATCCCAGTGTACTGTTATCTTGCGAAAGTCATCCGCCAGTTTTACCCAAACTCCTAGGCATAGGCATCCTAAAGTCGATGAAGATCCGGTGAATCTTCGTGTATAGCAACAAAATATTGTTTTACAAGAAAAGTAAGAAATAAAAGTGAGAAACTTCTTTTTCCTTTCTTCTTTTGGATCGTTTTTTTTTCTAGTTCTAAGTTTCCGTTTGTTTAGAGATCTTGAAACAAATGGAGTTAGTTAGGTAGATAATGCAGTTTGTGTTTGAGTGCTATGGAGGTAGAACATGTGTTGGTTTTGCAGAATGCAACATTGTTGTCACTATTTAAATTTTGAGGAGTTTTCCATAATATCAGCAATCTTGAGATCAGAAATTTTTTTAGAGTCTCCTGTGCGATCACTATAAGATCATAAAACGTAAACATTGTGTCCCTATAGGGAAAATGAACATAAAGATGACTGGAGGAGAGACTTTAAGGGGCCCTAGTTTTTCAGATCCTGTAGCGCCATTAAAGAAATAAGTAAATTGCTGTACTAGCAAAAAGATAGTCCCAAGTTAAAAATGAGTTGGAAATATATCCGAGGGTTTATTTAGATTTAAACGAGTATACTCCTTGAAGGTTTTGGTTGATTATGAAGACGCACTTAAAATTTATTTGGTAACTTTTAAGATTTTTCTGCTTAGAATTGGTGTGTTCTCCCTCGAATGAAACTCTGAGAATTTTTTTTCTGGTTTAATTGATAATGAAACCAAATCTCAGCAATACTTGCAAGAATAATTGTTATTTGAGACTTAATCGGTTCTAGAATTCAGATCGGAGACCCTGGCCTTTTAAAACTGTTCGATGAAGATCTTATGTGATTTCTGGTTTAACCCTTTCAGACCTAAATTATTTTTTTGTTCATGTAGAGATGCGTGGATTTTTTTAGGGTTAAAGTGGTCTAAAGATAGTTAGAAAATATGTAAAATAACAACATTGCCGTTACATTCTTCTAGAAAACAAGGTTTTTCTTTAAGTGCACAAATGACGACATTCGGCATATGTGATAGTATAAGTAAAGTATGGGGCGTCCCATACTTTATGTCCTCAATTGTTCACGCAAGGTCTGAAAAGATTAAAAACTGAATCTGAATCAAATAATTTTCAAAGGCTTCTTTTGAAGCCAGCTTAATTCCAATCCATTTTCTGAGCGGTCATTAGAGAAGTGTGGAAGACAAGGTCTTTCCTATTATTCAATTTGGGAGGCTCTTGTCCAATTGCCTAGCGCAATCTCTCTAGTTGTCCACAAAAGAGTTGAGGATCGGTCAGCTGGCCAATTAGAAGTATCTCAAAGCCACCACATACATACAGCATCATCTTTTTCGAATTTAAACCTGACTTCGCAAACGCTGGTGATGGCTCACCATTTTTCTCTAGGAATTTTTATGCTTTCGATTGTCCTACGTGACCCATTTATGAGACGTTTCAGTAATGAGTAGATTTCATTGTGTATAACCAGTGAATCGCAGATGTTAGTTCGGCCTATCATATTCTTCGAGCCCAACTCATGAGAAACCCATACATCAAGTTTCATGTTGTATCCAACTTTGGGTAAATGGTTCAAAACAGTTTTGTGGTCAATGCCTATCTTCTGGGCTCTTTCAAGAACTTCACTAGCTTTTGATTGGACGACCAGACGAGAACGTAACTTATCTTTCACCTCAAAATTACCAGAACGAAAGCGAGCGAATGCGCAGCAGATTTTTATAAAGTGACTTTTCACTGTGTTAAGCCAGCAGAAAAATTTCACAAGTCTGCGTAGCGTTGTTCCCTTTGTCGTTATAATATTACAAAATATTTCGCAATTCTTCATTATTTTTCTACATTTTCAAACTTCCAACCAGAACAGCAATTTCGATGTTTATACACTAGTTGATCACCCTAAGTTTGCCACAAATTGGTGGACCGCTTCATGATACTACTACTAGTACATAAAATATGCGCTTTTTCTAAATTTCTTTCTATATCTCTTTTTCTGCTGCATTGGGAAAGTTGTTCGCTAAGAAATGCTCTAAAAAATTAGCACTGATAGAGATCGTGAGGTGCAATTGTGAACTTGAAAATAGCTTCCAAAGTTTTCAAATCAGCTAATTTTTTTACTCGAAAACAACTGGATATAGATGGCTTCTTGATGATGGCGTCTATGTTGTCCCGATAATATTCAAAAAATTTCAGCAAGATCGGTTCATTACTTTTTAAGTAATTTACATCTACCCTTTTTTAAATTAGTCCAGTCATTTTAGACATTAAAAATCTAACATTTAACAATAATTCCAAAAGTTTTAAAACTTTGGTGAACCTATTGGTACACCGAGAAAACAATAAATCTAAATTTGCAACCTTCTCTGAAGTCCGGAACTTTGTTAAAATTGCAGATAAATGGAATTTGTCTGCATTTTCGCCAAAAAAATTTCCAAAAGTGCTGCAAACTTGGAGTAGCTCTAAATGTATTATTTTATACCTCGTACCACATTTGCAACCAGTTTAAAGGTACGGAACATTGTTTTTTGTTCTGAGCATTTGCAACCAAAATTTAAAACTTTTGTTATTAGATATTTCGAGGCCATTTTGTTCGAAAAAATGACCACAAATGACAAATATTATAAATAAACATGTTCCGTACAACTCAAAAGTTTGCAAATTTATACAATTGTTCGGGACATTGTTCCGATGCAGCTCTCGAGTTTGCAAGACTTTCTGTAAGTTTATTTCCAAAAAACGGTATTTAATAAATTTTTAATAAAAGAATGTTCCGTAGCTTTAAATTGGTTGCAAATCTGATACCTCATATGAAATAAAACATTTAACACTACTGCAAGTTTGCAGAGCTTTTGAAATTTTCTTTGCGACAATATTGCAAAATTTCATTTCTTGCAATTTTAGCAATGTTCCGGACCTCGGCCAAGGCTGCAAAATTTTATAATTTGTTTTTATGCTCTTCCCGACCTTACATGAAAGTTTCAAAACTTTTGGAATTATTGTTAATTGATTGTCCACACTGACTGGCCTAAATGCCTAACTAACAATTGTGAATCACAGTAGAGGGCTGAAAATTTAAAATAAAGAACACCAGATTAGCCCGCTTCAGGGAATGAGCCGAGCAGATGATTTGTGATATCCAATGAAACGTGTAACAATCGCGCAAATAATGGTGCGTCCTACAAGAGGAAACATATCATTCAACACTAATAGTCAATCTTCAATCCCATGGCAGCTCTTTGTAGACTTATTGAACGTTTTCATCGGTCTGGAAATACTGGGGCTGCTACTCCGCTTTTCATCATGCCAATTTTACGGCTATTTTTGAAGTCTTAATACCATTGTCTAAGTTTTCTTTCAGTAATTTCTGTGGGGCCACAACCCTATTCACCGACAGGCAAACTACTGCTGAATTAAAACAATAATTTCTTCGGAAGCAATTAATAGATCGCCCTGCATGCGTAATTCTGACCCATCAATATTTAAATATGTTCACATGACCATTAATTTTCAAATGTGCCTCTCATAAGTAAAAAGCTGAAATTTCGTATTATCGCCAATTGTCACATTTTTATTACCATATGGGATCAACTTGACTAAAGCGGCTCTGTGATCTACAAACTCTAAGAGCCAAATACATCAATGAAGTTAATCCTTAATTATAATTTTATTATAAATATCAACCTAGCTCACACCGCATAAAATCCAAAATTTGGTGTAATTTAATAACTTGACACCGCTTTCACCATGTGGAAAACCCTAGACTTTTCGAAAGCGTAAATTGTGAGCTTTTTTGTTAAATTACAACAGCAATGCCATGGTTTGATATGTGAGGTGATAGCTTCGTACGTGGCTCTAAAAGCTCTTATTTTCCATGCCAACAAGCGTTAACAATATTAGAGTGAGCTATACTCTGAAATTGAGCTTTATATTGAAATAGAAGTAGGAACGAGAGTTCAATATGCGAAAACGATACAAAATCCCAGTTAATTTCGAAAATATTGGAGAAGATTTGCCAAAAGTCAAAATTATCATGTTTTGCAGGATTTCGTGTTTAAACATTTTAAACATATCGCCGATTGTGGGTAATCCTTGACTGCCGATTAAAGGTAATCCTCGATGATGTTTACGGCCTTCAGAGATTTAAGAATTATCTTTTTTTTATTCAATTGTGTGCTAGTGTGGATTTTCTACTAATTTTCTACTATATCGCAAGTCAAATTTAAACAGAATCAGCTTTCAACACGATTTCCAAGCAGTTCGATGAATCAAAGCAAAATAATTCCCCTTTAGGAGGGACCCAAACTACAGTGCTTGCTAAATACTTGCATTTTCCAAGTGCAGTAAATAAATGTAACTACTTCTCCTGCAGCATAGGGGATAGCTCTGCTTGGATTGAATCAGGTATTGCTGCCTTCTCAAAAATGACATGACCAGCTTCGGTACAAAGGTCCCCTCAGTGCCCTAGTCGGTTACTTAAAAAATAAAGTCTTGTCCCTTTTTTAGAGATTATAGAATCTTGGCAAAACACAAATTTTAGAATTGAAATCGCAATAATCAACCTTCACCACAATCAACTTACCTTGAGAATTGGAGACTTTCACCTGATTATACTAGAAATAATTTTATTTAAAAAAATATCCTTAATCACGTTCATTTACATTTAACTAATTATCCTTATTTTATTTTTTTCAGGATCACCCCCACTAACTGGAACCGGAACTGTACGAGTAATTGTCCAAGACATGAACGACCACAGTCCAGTATTTGCTCGGCAATCATATCATGCAACTGTCAAAGAGAACCTTCCATCGGGAACTAAAGTCATTCAACCAATTGCCACTGATAAGGATGATGGACTAAATGCAAAAATTCGCTACAGTCTCCTTGGTGATAAGGCAGAGAAATTCGCTGTGAATCCAGATACTGGAGAAATATCAACGGCCATCAGCCTCGACCGGGAAGAGACCGCAGTGTACTTTATGACTCTAATGGCCCAGGACAGCTCGGCAACAGAGCCGAGAGCATCTGCTGTCAACTTGACTATCATGGTGGCGGACGTTAACGATAATTCACCCACATTCGAAAGTTCCAGCTTCAATGTAAACGTACCCGATAGGATAAAGGCTGGTGAATTTGTTTTCGGTGCGCGGGCGACTGATATTGATGATGGCGAAAACAGCAGAATTATTTATTCGATTAGCGGCAGAGACGCAGATAAATTCTCGGTTAATGAGGAAAGTGGTGTTATAAGGACTAAAGAGGAGTTATCGTCTGGTGGACAGGGATTTGATAAGGTTTATAGTATTGTAATGCATGCTACCGATCAAGGTACAGAGAAGAAGAGCTCCAATGCAGATTTAACGATACTTTTAAGACCTGCACACTTGTTTCCGACTTTTTCTTATATGGCAAATACACAGTTCATGCTTCCGGAAGATGTTTTAGAAGGAAAAGTGATCACCAAGATTTTAGCAACATCACCAAAGAAGGGACCAGCTGCTAGTATTAAATATTCCATAGCTGGAGGAAATACTCGCGAAGCTGTGAAAATTGAACCAACCACAGGAGTTGTATCTGTCGGAAAAGATGGTTTAGACTTTGAAACTGCTCATCAATACGAAATATGGATCGAAGCTTCTGATTCTGATCGACCAAGTCTTCGTAGTGTTATGTTACTAACAATCAATGTTACTGACGCGAACGACAATGCTCCTGTCATGGATAAACTGATCTACAATGCAGAAATTCTTGAAGAGGAAACACCACCGCAATTCATTACCAAACTAAAAGCTACAGATGCTGATTCGGGTGACAATGGCGAAGTATCTTTTAGACTAGCCAATGACTTTGAAGGGACTTTTGAAATTGACGCTGATAGTGGGGAAATATTCACAATGATGAAGTTGGATCGTGAAGATATACCAATGTATGAACTCGTGGTCGAAGCTGTTGATCAAGGCATGCCACAACTAACAGGAAGTGCTAGTGTTATTGTTACAGTTCTAGATAAAAACGATAATCCACCAAGATTCACGAGATTGTTTAGTGTTAACGTTACAGAAAACGCAGAAATTGGTAGTTTTGTTATTAAGCTTACTTCATCGGATTTAGACGTAGGAGAAAACGCAAATGCCACTTATAGTTTTACTGAAAATCCTGGAACTAAATTTACAATAGATCCAATATCTGGAAATGTAACAGTTGCTGCTCATTTAGATCGTGAACAACAAGATGAATACTTACTAAAAGTCGCTGCTTTTGATGGTGCTTGGAGATCAGAAACTCCTCTTACAATTACCATACAAGATCAAAACGACAATGCTCCAGAATTCGAGCACAGCTACTATAGCTTTAACTTCCCAGAGCTACAACGAGCCATTGCTTTTGTTGGTCAAGTTATAGCAACCGATCGTGACAAGCAAGGACCAAACTCTGTTATCTCGTATTCTTTACAACAACCATCAGATTTGTTTACCATTGATCCAGCAACAGGAGAAATATTCAGTAAACGTACAATCAAGTATAAACACTCACAAATCGAATCATCACCAGAGAATATGTACTCGTTGATTGTTCTAGCAACAGACAATGGTAAACCACCAATGTACTCGGAATGTTTGGTTAACATAAACGTTGTAGATGCTAACAACAATCCACCGAAATTCGAACAGCATGAATATTTATCACCAGTTCCAGAAGACGCGAAAGTTGGTCAAAAAGTTGTTCAAGTTGTTGCTAAAGACGAACTTGATTTTGGTGTTAATGCTGAGATTGACTACTCAATTGTTGGTGGTAATGGATCTACCACTTTTACGATCAACAAACTTGATGGTTGGATATCAGTTTCGAAACTTTTGTCGGTCCGACCGAATACAGCGTTTATTCTAGCAGTACGAGCTGTCGATCGTGGTGTTCCACCTCAAAGTGATGAGATCACAGTGACGATCATAGCTACTGGTGAAAATCGTTATGCACCTGTGTTCACTGCTCTTAGCTATCAGGTGATTGTCCCAGAAAATGAACCGATCGGTTCGACAATTTTGACTGTAAGTGCTTCAGATAAGGATGATGGTCCAAATGGTATGATTAGATACACGATATCTGGTGGAAATGAACGCAAAGAATTTTCTGTCGATGCAATGAGCGGATCTGTAACGATCTTGCAGTCTTTGGATTACGATCTTATACAAGAGTACCATCTGAATATCACAGCTCAAGATCTTGGATTTAAACCGAAAACAGCTGTTGCTATGCTAACTGTTATTTTGACAGATATCAACGATAATGCTCCACAATTTAATCAGAGTGAATACTATGCTTATATTGCAGAAAATCAACCATCGAACACATTCGTTTTTAAGGCGATCGCGACTGACAAGGATTCACCTAAAAACGCGATCATTCGATACTCGATAACTGGTGGATCAGGTAAAGAGTCGTTCAAGATCGATCCAAACACTGGAGTTATAAATTCCACAACAGTTTTTGACTATGAAGAAAAACGCGATTACATCCTCGATATCCTAGCAATAAATCCTGATTCACCAATGTCAGGATCGACTAAAGTCATAGTTCATATTACTGGAGTTAATGAGTACTATCCAAGATTTGTCCAACCAGTATTTCACTTTGACGTTTCTGAATCAGCAGAAGTTGGTACTAGTGTTGGAGCAATTCAAGCAACCGATAAGGATGCTGGAGATGACGGAAAGGTATACTATCTTCTAGTAGGATCTAGCAACGACAAAGGATTTGCGATCAATGCTGAGACAGGCATAATGACCGTAGCTCGAAGTCTTGATCGTGAAACTCAAAGTCGAGTTGTTCTTACTGTAATGGCTAAAAACTTTGGAGGTATTCGCGGTAATGATACTGACGAGGCACAAGTAATTATTTCTATTCAAGATGGAAATGATCCTCCAGAATTTTCATTGGATTTATACGAAGCAAGTGTTTCTGAAGGAGCAGAAATTGGTACGAAGATCGTTACTGTAAAAGCAGTCGACAAAGATGTAAGGCCACAGAACAATCAATTTAGTTATTCAATAATAAGCGGAAACAACAACCAAGCCTTCAAAGTTGATCCACAATCTGGACAAATTGAAACGTCACGCAGATTAGACCGAGAACAAATTCCTATTTATAATTTAATTGTTGGTGCGATCGACACAGGAACTCCACCGCAAACAGGTACGACAACAGTTAAAATCACGATCCTAGATATAAACGACAATGGTCCAGTTTTCGATCCTGCAGACACAATAGGACAAGTATCAGAAAACGAACCTCCTGGTACCTCGATCATGACACTATCAGCAAGTGATCCTGATTTGCCACCAAACGGTGGTCCATTTACGTACTACTTAATTGGTGGTAAGCACAAGTCTTTTGTAACAATTGAAAAACACTCAGGACTCATGAAAACCACAAGAAGCATCGATCGTGAAATTACACCAAAATTAGAAATCCTAGTCGAAGTCGAGGACAATGGCAAACCAAAAATGCGATCACAGCACATGATCACTGTCAATGTGCTCGATCAAAATGATAGTCCATCAACTCCACGAATGGCGCACATTCTGGTCTACGTTTTTAATAATAAGATACCACTTGGCAAAATTGCCGATGTCCATCCGAACGACCCTGACACAACGGGAGATTACAAATGCAAAATCATTCCAAACTCAAATTCCAGCCCCCAAGGCATCCTTACAATTCCTAGCAAATGCAATCTGCATACAACATCAAAAACAACAGCTCAAGGCTATTCGTATGCAGTCTCTGGCAATGACGGGAAACACAATGATGTTACCTCGACCATCACCGTTGAATTTTCGCACTTCGACAACATCACTGTGGCCAATTCCATCACTGTTCATGTTGACAACATGACAGCAGAGCAATTTCTTTCAAATTACTATCGTAGCTTCTTAGATATCCTAAAATCTGCAGCCGAATATGGAGATGAGTTCAGTCTATACAGCTTGCGTGATACGAACAAGACCAGCTTTGAAATGGCTGTTGCCTATAAGAATCCAAATGGACATCGATCACCCAGGTACATTGTTGATCGATTGACTAAGAAACACGACGCCATACAGAAACTGTTGCAGTCTGGTGATGTGATAATGGGTTACACACCATGCAATGCTAATACATGTGATAATGGCGGGGTATGCAGTGAAAATATTCGCGTCCATGACAATTTGAGCATCATAGACAGTCAAGCACTGATCTTAACATCACCTCTAGTCACGCACGACTTTGCATGCAAATGCACAGATGGATATACTGGCAGACAGTGCGAGAAACGCCAGGATCCTTGTTCACCGAATCCGTGCCAGGCTAATGGTCAATGCCGCAGGCAAGGATATGATTTCCAGTGTTCCTGTCCCCCACATCGGGAGGGCAAATATTGCCAGTTGGAGCGCGGTGATGTATGCTCTGGGAATCCCTGCCGTAATGGCGGATCATGCCGCGAAAGCCCCGACGGTTCCTCATTCTTCTGCCTTTGCCGACCTGGATATCGCGGCAATCAGTGTGAGCATGTCGCCGACTCTTGCCGCCCGAATCCGTGCCTACATGGTGGTCTCTGCGTTAGCCTTAAGCCGGGATACAAGTGCAGTTGCGTTGATGGCAGGTACGGACGACACTGTGAGAAGACTACATTTGGATTTCAGGAGCTTTCGTATATGGCTTTTCCACCATTGGACGCAGCTACCAATGATATTTCTATCATATTCGCTACTACCAAACCCGATGCTTTGCTGATATATAATTATGGCATACAGAGCGGAGGAAGGTCGGACTTTATTGCAATTGAAGTCGTCAAAGGTAAGGCGATTTTCTCGTTTGGTGGTGCGCGGACAGCTATTACAACGGTTGTTGTCGGCGGTGAGCCTGGAGAGAATCTGGCCAATGGGAAATGGCATAAAGTGACTGCAACAAGGAACGGCAGAGTGATGTCGCTTAGTATCTCGAAATGCATGGACAATGGGGACGTTTGCGAGGAATGCAGACCGGGAGATGTCAACTGTTATGCTGATGATGTTGGTCCTATTGGGTAAGTGTTGGTTTTAGTTTTTTATATATATTAACAAATTTCCTTTCACGGGTATATACTAGCTGCGTTCCTTTTCTGCTAATTTTTACTATTTTTTACTAGTGAGTACTCGCAGCTACACTTGCTCTAACATACGAGTAGATAACACTTTTTAGTTACGCAATTAAAATCCGCTAGAGGAAAGCTCTCATTTGGAGTCTATTGTGAATTATTTTAATTACACTATCACCCCATAGATGGCTTTTGATTGTTTTTAGCTTTTTTCATATAAAAATGTCTATAAAAAAAATAAAAATAATAAATTTTTAAATAAAATAAATAAAAATATAAATAATAAAATCGCGTTAATTTAAATTATGTTGTAAATTATTATTCTAACCTTTTATTTGTATACAAATGAAATAACATCAAAAATGTTAAGTTAGGTTTTACACAAATCAACGAATTTTGCGTTCCTTTTCTGCTCTGCTCGCAAGTACTAAAAAGTAGAAAAGGAACACAGCTACTGTTATTACAACTTCATCACTTCTTTCCAAAAATCAGATGTTCATAGTCTAGGGTCCTAAGATCTAGTAGAAAAAATATTACGGAGATCGTAGTTATTTTTTAAAGCGAAATTAAATCAAAGAGAAAAACCATATTAATTTTTTTCGTAGAA
This sequence comes from Thereva nobilitata, assembly GCA_963855945.1. NCBI lineage: Eukaryota > Metazoa > Arthropoda > Insecta > Diptera > Therevidae > Thereva > Thereva nobilitata. The sequence goes on from OY979698.1 coordinate 19,813,665, forward strand.
AACTCTCACATATTTCTTTCTTTCTTTTTGGTGAGGTACTGTTTCCAAAAATACAGGGGCCACTCGCTGGGCCTATTGTAGTACACCCGTATAACTCATATTTGTAGGCCAGACCGCTTGAATAGGTTCAATAGCTTAGACTTGAATGCTATCGTGGGGCACTCACCATTCACAAGGCAAACCATACATTGGGTTCTTCAGCCCTTCCTATCCTCACTATAATTCAGAGTACAGTGTCCAGTAATCAAGCCAACAAGTGTCCTGACATCATTTCTACTGCGCCCCTTCAATTCCTTGGCCTCATTACGAGACGGCATGGAAAGCAACCGCTTAGAGTATGTTTCATCAAAGTCCGATCGGGAAGGGCCCTCTTCAGCAAGTTGGTGAATATGGTATGTATCCAGTACATGGCTTTCCGTTGTATGACCCATGTGGATCCATTAGCTCTGCTGCAGGCTCATAGGCATCTGCGTGTCGTGCTTATCAGAGTACCCATGTGATGATTCCAGTCGAGCTTGGCATCTAGCGTCACTAGGCCCCCATTCACACACAGGCCGCCGGCAGGCCGTGGCCTTTAACGGCAGATCGCAAGGCACGGCCCGATGAAGGTCACACATTACTCAGTCTGAAAGAGGGATGAGGACTTGAGGCAACTGCCTGACAGGCTGTGACCTGCAGGCCAGCTCATGATTCCCCACAGACACACAGGCGAACAGGAATTATTTCTATGCACATCTATCAAACCAGAAATAAATTCACTCAAAGAAAACTTCAGACTGAATAGAAGTTCAGATCTTAAGGCACGGACTGACGATAAATGCCCCCACACAAAGATTTTTGTCAGTTTTCCTAGACTGTAGGGCACGGCCTGCCAGCGGCCGGTGAGTGTGTGATGATACTTGGCCTCAAGGCGAGAAACCTTCAGGTCATGGCCTGCCGGCGGCCTGTGTCTGAATGGGGGCCTAGTTACAGCAGGCTAGCAGAAAATTGACGGGTAGTAAAGCTAACGCAAAAATATTATATGTTCGCGCATGTTAGAAAGCACAATTGTCAACAAATTAACATTATAGCAATGGTTGCGTAAGTGGGTAAGGCGACGCCCGATTACCATCACGTGGACCTTTCCGACCCAGATAACTATCCTTCTTTGTTTGTTGAAAAAGTCTATAACCAAAGGTTTTATCAGGTTTAATGTGCCGAGTGAAAATAAGAGGCCGAAAAATAAGAGAACTTCGGCGTATTTTAGGCTCAAAAATTGAATGGTAAAAAGAGCCGAAAATACGCCGAAAAGTAGCCGAGGTAGTGAACATAAGGCCGATAAAACGCCGAAATGACACCGAATATACGCCGACATGTTAATGACCATAAACCGAAAAAAGCCGAAAAGACGCCAAAATATTTACCGAAAACAGGCTGAATAAACGCCGATGCATAAGTCCCATGAGGCCCACGTATTTTTTAATTTAACAGTTTTTTGAATTATACTTTGAAATATTAGTGTACTTTTGAACTTAGAAAATTGTTTTGCTAAAAGTCTTCATTTATCGAAATATTCTTAAGTCCAGACGTTAAAGAAATTTCTAAGTTATTCTAAAAAATAATTCAAAATATGTATTGAACCGAAAACAAGCCGAATTTTCCACGAAAATAAAAATAAATTTTCTGGTAATGTATGCTGAAGTTTTATTCTGCTACTGCCAAAAATATCGGCGTCTTTTCGGCTCGTTTTCGGCCTCTAATAATATTTCGGTGTTTATTCGGTGTCTTTTCGGCCTTTTATTTTCTCCCGGGGTGCCTGTCAAATGAGTTTTTATGATGCTTCGTTTTATTACTGTTTTATTACCCTTTTATTACCATTTTATTACCTCTGGTAATTTTATTTCGTTTTTCAAGAATAATGAATAAACAAAGCAGCTTCTCTGTGCTGGAACGTGGAGTCTGGATTCGTTATTCAATTGGAAGTATTTCGGATGAACTTGCGAAGAAAATTTTGTGCAAAACCAATCCTGGTTCAATTTGGTGAAAAGAAATTAACTTAACTGAACTCTCACTTTCACTTTTCTTGACCAATTTTGATACAATTTTTTTCTCCAGAAAAGTAAGTCTAAAGTGAATATGAACAAGATTTTTGGATGTGTTAAAAATGTTTAAATTATTTCAATTAAAAAATATTGGTAGAGTTCAAAAAGGCTGTTTAAAAATCTTTTCGCTTACCTCCAACTGTTGAGTAGCCCAATACACAATTATCCTGTTTTGGGCATTTTAACTTGTCTTATGCCCGATAAATCTCGATTTATGCCAATAAATTCTGAAAAAACTTCGTCCGACCGAACGATCTTCATTTTTTTCCCTAAATGCTGCAAAATTATGCATCGTATATTACCCTTCATCGAAGACCATTAATAAAGTCTAGATAAACTTTTTTTTTATGTACGATAACAAAACCTTTACACAATAACCTTGATAGCATTAAGGAAGCCGATCGCCCTGAACTTAAACTCCACTTTCGCAAAAAAAAGAAATGGAGAAAAAAAAACACGAAAAATATGCATAAAAATTCGCTGATGCTGATCAAAATTATTCCATGCTGCTGCGATCCTCATACCATTCAATTTTGCGATCATTTAGCCTACGGGGGTGAGCATTAATTTTCGAAAAAAAATGTTGCAGCTCCATGCCAAAGTATAGATAGATGTACGCAAAGTGCTCGGTACAAGAAGCGAAGTATCAAAACATCACCAGCAGCTATTGCAAGGCGTTCTATACGTGCGCGCATGTGTACCAAAGATATGCGCATGCGCGCCTGCCTCTCACCACCCCCGGTCTTTTATATATAGATATATATTATACATACTTATATGAGAGTGCGGATCGAGCGGTCTCAGGCGAGGCTTATTTGGTTTTAACAAGTTATGTGTATCGCGATCGATGGCTGTAATGATCGAACAATGAATGCCTTAAAGTGGAAAATGGCCAAAGAGGAAACAATGCCAAATTGAATGAATGCTGGAAGTCTTCCCCACCTTATTATTACTCTTGTTGTTACCGTTGTTTCCTGATATCTACTGCTGTTACCTTGGGCCTGCATTAAGGAAGCCCTCCTCCTTGCGTCTCGCCTCTGGATTGGCTCTCGGTTTACGTATAGATTTTTGCTGCGTTTTTTTCTTGTATTATATTTTAGCTTCGAGCACTAGTAATGAACCGAAAGCATAACATGATCGTGTTGATTGGAAGGGAAAAAACATCCGTAGCCATGGAATGGTCTGTGCAGCTTCTTCAGTTGTGGTCAAATGATTTACAATTTTTCAAGATTTGAAGTATTTTTAATGCTGCTGCTGCAGTGATCCTCTCTATATTCAGGCCATAATTATCTAAGAGCATTTGATTATGTTTAGAATTACCTTAATTGGAATTATTTCTGTGCAATTAGTGATCCGAATATGGACGTAGAGAGATAGAAGATACATACACAGGTATTAGTAACTTAACAATTTTAATTAGGTTAAACTTTTCTCAGGAAGCAATTAATTTTTCTGCAGCATCTAGGAGCAATTTTTAAAAAGAATGATCACTATTTTGCAAATGCTGATCAAATGTTAGAAATATGAAACACATTTCGCTGTATCCACATATTTGTTATTGTAAGTTTGAAATATTTGAGAAATTCATTACACAAAAGTGGTTTTTACAATCTGCACACCACTGCAATTAATTCTTGGACAATTTGTTCGATATTAATGTTAGTTACTGGCAGATAGTACTGGGAAATTCCAGATTTATCATCTCTCACTAATAACTCGTATTTATCGCCTTCTAATTCACTATTTAATTACACCTTTCAGCTTTACTTAGAGCACTTTCATCGCTTTTCTAATCAAAAACTCACCTTAAATATCGCTTCGCCTGAATTTATGTATTCAAGCTCCTATCGTATCCAATTTCTAGATCTTTCTAGAGCCCTCTATGTATCGAATTTTTGTTTCGCACTATCTGGAAACTTCGAAACTTAAGCTAAGTATGCTGTTCTTAAGTACGGCGGTCACGAAAAGTGCTCTTATTATTTCTCGACCCCGGTACAGAAAATTTTGACAAGTGAATGCGAAGACTTTTTTTCTTGACTAAAATTGACATTTGACATTTATGTGTAGGAAAATAATATCTGGCTGCGGGAAATGTTTTTTAGAGCCCTTCCGCACAATAAAAAGAAGGAATTTTCTCAGAAACGTATTTTAAAACAACACTTAAATAATGAATAATCACTTAAACTGTCCTTTAATTATATTAAGCTCTATAAAAACTATAAAAAAAATAATGAAAACACTGGCATTTGGCGCGGCCAAATCTATTTTCCGTCACAAACGAAATGTCAATTTCGGTCAAGAAAAAATTGTCTTCCCAATTTTTTCTTTACCGCATCAGAAAAAGGCTCCATCTACGTGTCAGAATAGTACTAGCACTTTTCTTGAGCGAACACCGTACTAGGTACCGAAATTTCTTGAGCAAAAATTCCTAGAGCATTTCTTGACCGATTACTTAAGCGTTTTTTTACATAAAGTTTATGTGGGGAAATTTTTCTTGACCGCCGTACTTAGGAACAGCATACTTAGCTTTAAAGTGTTCAATTAAAGTTCATCCAAACTCAAAGTAATGGATGGCGTTAACTTACTGCATAATACCTGTGACACATATACCATCATAATGAAAGTAACCTTCATTATCGTGGCAAAAACCCACCATAATGAAAGTCCAAAATGAAAGTATTTTCATTTGGACTATAATTTCGGTTAAGTGACATCTGTTGGAAAATTGGAAACTATATTTTAAAATAAAATAATTTGATTTCACGTTAGTTAAGCAACAATTTGCAATGATATTTTCTTTACTACTTTAAAAAATATTTTTTTAAATATTCCAAATTAAAACAGCTTAAAATTAAAGCAAAAAACACGCAGGTTTATATCCTCACTTGATATGCCAGATGCAAATGAAAGTAAAGTGTAATGTGTCACCCCATCATTTCCTTGACCATCATAATGAAAGTTACCATCATAATGAAAGTATATTGTGTCACAGGTATAAAAAGTTATAAATTACAGTTTGTTCAAAATCTAACAGATGGCGCATAAATAATCACAGTTTGGTCGAGGTTCAGCATCTTCTCTTAAAAGATACTACCGCGCACCGGAAGATGCCAGGACAGTGAACTGTTAGCGGTCTATAGATAGAGTCCTACCCCAACGCCCTCTGAAGTCGTAGAGCGTTCAGTGAATATCTGTAGATCAAACTTCTTTAGGATATCTCAGTTTTCCCCCTATCAATCTAGGCAGGGGGAGGTAGTCTGTGGTTGTGGCGAACTTATTCTCGAGTACCAAATCCAAGATGTTGCTGTGACTGTAGGGTTTGCCGAGGCAAGGTGTTTGATGTGAAAGTCGGGGGAGAAAATGCAACAGCACATCATACGCGTTCATTGAGTATGTTCTGATGCCACTGTTCATCTACTGCTGTCGCCTTCTAGACCCTTCTTAACTTTATGACATTATAGGTCCTGTTCAGCGCTGGCCACCACACCAGCGTGCCGTGCAAAATTCGTCCACCATATTGGTCCCCGTAATTTTGATTTTATAAGTTTTGATCATAAATTCGTTATTTGCGACATTAAAAACCCCTAGATACCCATATTCATTGGAATCGGAATACAATTGGCAGACTCGTCAAACATATTGGCGCGGCCATTTTGAATTTATAAGCTTTGACCACAAATTCGTTATTTGCGACCGTAAAAGCCTTTAGACCTACTTTCATTGGAATCGGAACGCAAATGGCAAATTCAACCATATTTGCGGGGCCATTTTGAATTGACCATATTTGCGCCGCCGTTTTGATTTTCGAAATACGCATACACAGACACATACATAACATACATAACATACATACATACAGAAACTTTCTTTTATTTATATAGATTGTTCATCTTTGCTGTTATAGTTATCATTTTTACGGTAGTCGATGAACTATGATTAGTAGAGAGTATCGCTCAACAATTGCATCTGATATTTCACCTCTTGTTCAAAATATCCTTGAGAAAAATTCCATCTAACCCTAACACTAACAATTAATCATAACTGCAATATTTTTTATTACATTTCTAACTCTTTACTTTTTTTGGTACATTTTAGAACACTAAACTTCAACAAGCAACCACTACTAATTGGCGGCCTCTCATCAGCTGATCCAGTACTTGAACGTCCAGGACAAATACACTCCGACGACCTTGTCGGATGTGTTCACAGCGTATCCGTCAATGGTCGAGCCTTGAACCTGAGCAATCCCATCCGATCTCGAGGTGTACTATCAACCTGCAATCGCAGCAATAATGGCGGACCATGTTCCCAAGGTCTACCAGATGATCCAGCACTATCGTTATGCGGAACATTTGGAGTATGCATGGATAGATGGCATTCAGCAATGTGTCAATGTGGCGGTAGCTTACTATCACCAGATTGTTACAGTTCACTAGAGCCGATATCTTTGAGTGATGGAGGATTTTTGGAATTTAAAATATCAGAAAAACATAGAAGAATGCAGCTTTTAGAGAATTTATATAATGGTAATAGCGTTTGGGCTTATGATATAACGCGAAAGAGACGATTTACAATTTCAAGCGATAACATAACCAGCTCTGCTCAAATTGGTGATCCACCGAAAACGTTGAGTGTGCTGTTTAAGACAGTACAACCAAAGGGAATTATTTTGTTTGCAGCAACCAACAAGCACTTTACTTCAGTTGAATTGAAAAATGGGAAACTTTTATATAGTTCTAGACAAGGATCGCCTGTCAATATGACTATAAATAAGCCAGAAACGTTAGCTGATGGTAAATGGCACAATGTTACTCTGCATACGTCAAACCGTGTTCTTCATATTTATGTTGATGATAACAAAGTCGGAGATGAGCTTGATGCAGCTGGAGTACACGACTTTCTTGATCCATATTTAACAGTCCTTTCAGTTGGTGGAGTAAGACGTGAATATCTTCCACAAGACACAGTACCGACTAACTTTGAAGGATGTCTGGCAAACTTTACAATAAACAACGAAATACAACCATTCAACGGATCAGGAAGTGTTTTCAAGGAAGTCCTTACAAGAGGCAAGGTTTATCAAGGTTGTCATGGTGTATTAGGAATTGGTGCAGCACAAGTAGCAGATCCTTTGAGCATTGGTATAACGCTGGTGATCGTGTTCTTCGTGATACTTTTAATTGCGATTTTGGTTTCGTTTGTTGTATTTCGATTTCGTAAGCAACAAAAAGAGAAAAACGGTGGCCCAGGAAGTGCTCCTAGCTTGCAAAGTAAACAGAATGGCGGATCAACACTGCTTGGTGGAGGCGGACTAGTCCCAAATAGTGCAGACTGTGTTATGGCTCGAGGATTGCATTCGAATGATACAAGTGTCGGATATCATGCTGATAATAGCGATATAATAAGAGGAGTTGGAGGTCATCATTTAGTTGGTCCAGAATTGATTTCGAAAAAGTATAAAGAAAGAGAAATCGGTTCTGGAGAGCATCAACGACCACAGCGTCCTGATATCATAGAACGTGAAGTGGTGAGTAAAAGTCCATTGCGAGACGAACATCATCCACCTATACCACCACCAAGTCAATCACATCATCCACATGATCATCCAGGTGGTGTAGATCTCGGCTCTGAATTTCCAGAACATTATGATTTAGAAAATGCTAGCTCAATAGCTCCATCGGATATTGACATTGTGTATCACTACAAGGGTTACCGAGAAGCTGGAGGAGTTCGAAAATACAAGGCAACACCACCGCCAGTTGCATCATATACACATCACAAGCATCAAGCATCGCCAGCCCAACAGCAGCACCGGCATTCGCCGCATCATGCTGGTCCATATGCCCCACGTGTTCCACCACAAACTAGTCAACCCCCGCCATCAAATACTCCTCGCCAGCATCAAAGTACGCCGCTTGCAAGACTGTCACCTAGTTCCGAGTTAAGTTCACAACAGCCAAGGATATTGACGCTGCACGACATATCCGGCAAGCCATTGCAGAGCGCTCTTTTAGCTACCACCTCCAGCTCTGGTGGAGTTGGTAAAGACGCTTTGCACAGTAATAGTGAAAGAAGCTTAAATAGTCCTGTTATGTCACAATTGTCAGGACAAAGTTCTAGCGCCAGTCGAAAGAATCCTGGTGCACCACCAAAAGCACCAAATGTCAATTCAGTTGGCAGCGGTCCGATGGGACTGACTGCCGAAGAAATAGAACGACTAAATGCTCGACCTCGAACATCGAGCCTAGTCTCAACTCTAGATGCAGTTTCTAGTAGTAGTGAAGCACCTCGGGTACCCGGTGCTGGCCATCATTTAACGCACATGCATCATTCTCCGGATGTTGATGCACACAGCTCAACATCAACAGATGAAAGTGGCAATGACAGCTTCACCTGTTCAGAGATTGAGTACGACAACAGCAGTATGAATGGTGACAAGTATAATAAAAGCGGTGGGGAGGATGATAGACGTGCCAATGAAAGCGGAACAGGATCAAGTAAGGTGCCAATGCCGCCACCATCATACGATGGATTTGATTCCTCATTTCGCGGTTCCCTAAGTACTCTAGTCGCAAGTGATGACGATCTGTCAACGCATATGGGTGGTATGTACCGGCCACCGAATGGTGCATCTCCATCCGCTACAGCTCTCGGCTGGGATTATCTCCTCAATTGGGGTCCAAATTTTGAAAGTTTAATGGGTGTCTTTAAGGATATCGCTGAACTTCCAGATTCTGTTAGTGAACATGTACCAGCATCACTCCGGATTCCAGCTAGTGTACAGAAACCATCCGAGGAGTATGTTTAGTGTGAATTACAAAAAATATTATATTTTACAATAATTACAAAACTTAATAATTTTTTTTTCGTTTCCGTGTAAATATTTCCAAAATTTTCTAAATAATTATGTTCGTGTGCAAATTTAATAAAATTTTCTTAATAAGATAAGAATTATTATTGCGAGAGCGAGAGAAAGAGAGAGAAAGTAAGAAAGAAATAAATAAAAAGAAAAAAACACCTTGTATCAAGGTTTTCATCCTATATACATTCTTAGCTTAGGTTTTACTCTGTTTGTATCGATAGCTCGAGAGCGAAACTGATATTAATAATAAGTAGCTTAATGTTAAAAGTAAATTAAAAACTTCTTTTTAAGGTGAAATCTTTTTGTATGAAAAACTGTATGTATTTTTTTCACAATTATGTAAAAATGAGTAGAATAATAAAATATGAACTTAGGGTTTTTTTTATTTGAAGAAAAAATAAATAAAGAATTAATATTTGGCAAACTCTAAAAAAAATAATGAAGAAAAACACTTTTTTTACTTGGCCATGTAAATGCAAAAAGTATAATCTTTTGTATGTCTTTGAAATTTATAAATTTCTTTTAAAAATAAAAATTAATTTTACTTTTTTTTGTTACGAATATAAATTTGATAAAAAATAAATTACTTGAAAAATATTTAAAGATGAGTTTTTAGTTACAATTCGATTTTTAATAATTTTTTCAGTCCCGGGTTCAAACTCAAGAAACAAGCTCAAGAAAAACGGAAGGCAATTTTAGACCGTCAGTTAAACTATAATAAAATGGACCACCACAATACTTAAGTTGGGTTCCAGGTTTGGTTTTAGGTTTTTTCCATAAATTAAGAGAATTCAGATATACTTTACCCAACTGATTTTTGAAAATTGACAGGATGACTCATTTGGTACGATGTCCAGGGATATCAGATTGATTTGTCATCATATCACATTGAAAGTGCGCTGACATGACATTTTTTAAGTTTCAAAACTTTAGGCCAGGCGAAAAGCGTCCATGTTGCTCCAGATTATCCCAGATACCCACATAAACTCTTCTCGACCTACTTATTATTAAACAATATTAATATTGTAAAAACTAAATCTATAGCGAGTAAGTTCAATCCTTAAATTTGGGTTAAAGCCGGATGTTTTAAGTGAGCAGACATTCAACTGTCCACAAAAACACGGACTTGGAAAACGTCTGTTTTTTCATTATCAATATTTTTTTTTGGGCCATTTTGAGCATTAGAATTTTAAATATACTTTTTAAGAAAATGTTAAGCTTTCGAACGTTGCTCTACAAAAATCCACAGACCAAGAGGAGCATTTTTAGAAAGACGCTTTTTTTTACAAAAAGTTAAATTTCAAGGAAAGTTTTCATTATTTCGCAAAAAAAAATTAAACTGCTTTTTCAACTAGCAAAAAGCAATATTTCTACCAAATAGAAAATATCTGAGTTGCGTTAGACAAAAGTTATTAACAAATTAAAAAAAACGTGATTTTTAACGGTTTTTTTCCATTTTTCTCTACGTTTTTTGCCCTAACCTATAACTCAATATACATCAATCGAAAGACAATTTGAATACCTATAACTTTATTTTTGTCGATCCCAGCTCGTTTTTTTTCATTTAGCATTTTTTACACTTTACGGAATTTTTAGGTTATGTTCAACATTCCAAGTTCCTAAAACAAACATCTTTTTACATTCCTATATCACCATATTTTTTGTTTCCTGTTGGCAATTATTAGATGGATTTGTGTAGATTGATTGGACTATGTTGGTTGTCCCAATGCGAAGCAAGTAAAGAACACTATCTGGGCAAATCAGCATCTATATTAGAGTCCGACAAGAAGATAGTTTGCGTGTTCTTCAATCTGACGCGGGAGAAGGATAAACAAAAATAGGGGTTACAGAATGAGGCACAAAGCACGCAGAGTACATAAACATTTTTGGAAGAACATAAATTCTTATAAAAGTCTGTAATTACTTCAATTTTCTCCGAAACATTGGATATAATAATCAACAAAAACGTATAGAGTATCTAGATTCCAGCCTAATCCTAAACGACAAGCTTTAGACAAAGAAGGTCTAATGGCGCTTGGTACTTTAAATTCCAGTTCTTGATACTGTTCTGTTAGTTAATCTCTTTTGTATAGAGTCACTTTAGAAAGTAGATTGAGAGTTTCCTTTTCGGCTGTTCAATCAAGATAATATGCCATCGAACGTCAATCTATACTACATTTCATCTCTGACGATTACCCACAATATGCATATTCTATCACCTGCTCTGTTTCTAATCTATATATTAATATGCAAAGTCAAAAATTGTGATCTCTTTTTAATCTATTTCCAGTGCACGTATCTTAAAGAAACATATATCAAAAGAAAGGTATTTTTTCATAGATGATCAGAATATATATTTTATTCAGGTAAGTGCATAGGGAAAGGTGTGAAAGCCAGGTAAAGTTGTACCTATAGTGAATTGTTATTTGAAATGTTAAGTGCAAATTTAATAAGTAGTCCGCTCAAATAAGGAAAAATTAAAGAAATTTCCCAAAGCTATGATTCTATGAGACCGGTGCCAAATGAAGAATTTGGGTTGTCTAAACATGATTTTCACAAGCCGCAGTTCTAAAAAAAAGGTGTGTTTTGAGATATATATGAATCTTAGCGTCTTTTCGCCTTTTCCTCTTTTTTGATGAGATACTATACATTTTGGCGAAGATATCAGAGGAGCAAAGTTATTGGCATAAAATTTTCTTCAAATTTTGTCTTCACTGTTTTTTCGAATTCCGCATGGTTTCGCCGCTAGAGGCCGTTTTGCGCCTTTTTTTAGATTTTGAGCCAAAAATTATGTATTTGTATGAAAAATTAAATGAGATCAAAATAGTAGTTGCAGTTTTTCAACGGCCGTTCTTCGAACGCTTTGATTATCAACAGAATCTAAAAAAGGCGAAACGCCTATTTTTTGACTAATTTGACGGACTAAAGTGCCGATTTATTTCTAATAAGGAAAATCTTTTTCAAATTAAATACAGTGATTTAATTGCGCCAACGCTGAAAAATAGCTGGAATTTACATCGCCTCGAAAACACGTGTTTCCGTCAAAATTTGGCGTTTTGGCAAAAACACAATCGAAAACAGGTGTTTTTCATACAAATCGAAAACCAACGAAAACAAGAAAAGTGTGGGCAAGAACCCAATTCGTTCAGCACTTGTTATACGCATGTCATTTTCCGTATAACGCTTTTTTTTAATAAAACGAAATAATTAAATTTAAAATTCAGGGTCTGTGCCAAGTTACAATTCAAATGTCAATTTGTATGGAAAACGCATTTCGATTTTACAATTCAATTTTCGGAGGTTTGTGTCTTTGGAATTGTAAGGAAATTTTTGAAATGTAGGGAAATCTTAGCCAAACCTGCATTTGACAGTTTGTTGGATTTGCTTTTTGGCCCTAATGCGTTTCGTTTTTGCAATTATTGGAGAATAATATGGCGAATTCTTTCAATTTTCAGTGCATGATTCTCCTCACCGTATAATATGCCACATTGGGAGTACGAAGGATGATTCCTGAGATTAGAACTCTCACATAAGAAAATACGCTTCCGCCCAAATTTAGTGGGGGTCGCGAGAAACGGGCCTGTGCATATTACATTCATGAAAGGAAAGCATTGTCCTCAGAAACAAGATACAGGAACACAAATACGAAGTTGTACATTCCTTGACCAATATAATAGTAGCTGATAGAACTAATGATGAGCAAAACTAGTCTTGCAATCTTGCCTGGTCTTGCACATTTAGCAAAACGAAAGCAAACCAAGACAAGACAGGTCAAGACACGACTGCAAGATTAAGATAGCAAGAATTTTTGGTCATCACTAAGTGCCAAAAGTGTGGCAGTGATGAGCAAAAAGTCTTGTCTTGTCTTGGTTTTGCAAAATGTACTAAGTAAGCCTGTAAGAAATTTTGCAAGAACAAAACTGCAAGACTTCTTGCAGACTTATTGCTCATCACTGCAAGACTTTTGGCACTTAGTGATGAGCGAAAAGTCTTGCTATCTTGATCTTACAGTCTCGTCTTGTCCTGTCTTGTCTTGGTTTTGCTGTGGTCTTGCTAAATGTGCAAAAACAGGCAAGAATGCAAGACCACTGCAAGGCGAGTCTCGCTCATCACTAGATAGAACATTGCAGGCGCGCAATTCAACAAAACCTATCTTAGTCTATCAAGGCTCTTAACCAAGGATCTACATCTAAACTGCTGCTGTTTAAAACATTAGACTTAAAGGTACTCACATATGCATTCGAGACTTGGATGTTCGACGAAAAGCACTATGACTTATCAGCCGTGTCCGAGAGGATAGTCCTTCGCAGGATTGTTTGCCTAGTTTATGAGGTAAGAAGATACCAGAGACGTTATATTGACAAGATCTACAAGCGCCATTGCGACATAGATATCAAGAAAAGAATAGTCAAAAACTCATGCATAGGTACTGTCCAAAAATAAATCCTACAAAGCATTGGCAGACGTGAGTCAAAAATTCAGCAAATGGTTTTTTGCGCATAAAGTGTTCGCAGAAGTGCAGGTAGTAAAATAGTACTGCCCGACTGAGACATGGAACAAAAGAAGAAGATTTTTTCGTATGAAAAGCGACGCGAGTAGCATTTACGTTCAAAAATTTTTCTGTATTAGTGAATGAAATGCAATCAGCTGCTTGTGGCAAAGCAGTAGCATCAGTGTTGCCAATACTTTTCTGCACATGTGATCAAAATTGTGACGTTTTAGACAAGGTCCAATAGGCTCCAGGAGACAGAAAATCAAGTTCGTAAGAAAGATAGAATTTTTAGGATGATATAGCGAAGTACACCAAATCTGAAAAACTTTATGGATCTACTCGGAATCGGTACCAGTGGAGTGATAACCTGTAAGAAGCCAGGAAGAAATCCGGCTTTAGACCCGAATAAGTTAGTAGTTTCATCCAAGCTGGGACTCTGTCAAAATGAAATTGACCAACGCTCGCAATGTGTTTCTTCATAGCGCTCAAAAGGTGTATATAGGACGAAACTCTTATTCTCAGCAATAACTTTTCCCTCAAAATTTCCCAAATCATGGTTGGTAACCGTTCGTACTGAAGATTGAAATCAATATTAACCAATCAATCTTAAATAAAAGCAACCACAGGGGAGTCATCTTAACTGCATTTGGTTTAAGGGGTCGGGTATAATATTAAAATAATTAAAATGATTAGAATGTTTGGTATCGATTGCCGTAGAAACTCACTCTAAAGTTAAACGTTGATTATTATTTCATTACTTTGTTAACAGAACCCAATATGCGTGACGTTCTTCAACCAAGCTATATTCATTAGAATTCAATTATATTTCAATTTAAACATCAGATAAAGCTTTTGATATATCATAAATAGTAAAGACGAGTATTAATTTTAAAAATAATGGTCTATGTCGATCAATATTGGTGAGGATAATTCTACCTTTACTACTATATCTCTACCCTTAGAAAAAAGTCTGCGTCAATAGTTTATTCCCCTTCCCTTTTCCTCTACACTAACCAAATCTATGTCAGTAGTGTTAAGTGTTTCTATATTCAAAATTAATGTCACACAATTACATTACAGTAGAAAATCTTAAACAAATATTTGCAATTCTCACAGCCCTTTACCAGTTTTAGGACACTCATAAACAATCAAAATATTCATAGCCCAAAACAGGACCTAGTTTCGTTCTCACATATTCGGTAAAACTCAACTAAATTACAGATAATTTGACTGTAGTTGAAAAGTTTTTTTTTCCTGATTTAATTATTCATTAATAAACAAGAAAACTCCCCAAGAAAGATTTCCACCGCGAGTTTCTCGTTACTTTTTCATGAGACTTCAATTTTCCTATACGACAAGTAAAATTTCCACGCAATGTAACTTGCATACATACATGTAAATTCCGTTGCCCCACCACCGGTAGTTATCCTTAATAAATAATTGAACTAATTACATTAACAAAATCAAACAATGTAACATGACCACCTAAAGGTAAAAAAAAGGCATTGCGTTCCTTTATATAACATTAACGAAATATTTCCACAAAAATCTCTGTTAAATAAAAAAAACAGGTCAGCCATAAGCTCTACTTCCTCCTCGTCGCAGGACACAAAAACGCGGCAATTTGAAACGGATTTAGGTACGTACAAGTCCTGGGCTGGCTTAAAGGCTACAACAGGACATCATGCATCGCGTGCATTCATCGCCCCAATACTGGGAAGGAAATCGAAATGCAAGCCTCATGTTAATGGTGGGATTAAGGATATACGAAAACGGGATATGCGCATGGTACAACTTTGACCACTATATGCCTGGACATTGTGTAGTGATGAAAACAAAAAGCTCCGAACAATCCTTACAGTGAGTCAGTTATGAGGTTTACTTTATCGGGCTCGGACAGGAACTACTTTGATGGTGGTGGGGAGGAACTTACAATTTAGTTGTGCTTTTTGAAGGACATGTGATTCGTTAAGACGCAAAAATTTCCCATTTAAACAATGTTTTTCCGTCGTATGTTTTCTCGGAAAAGCAATGGCACGTCGGCGCCATTGAGCAGCAATCGCCATCATGCAATTCTGCCAAAGTCACCGAAGAAGCTACAACGACGTTCATCATCGTCAGACGATAAGCGTGGACTGTCTGTGCTGCAGTTAACACCACTTTGGGAGCACGTAATAAGGACACGAACTTTGCCAGCGAATCTGAATCCAACAGAAATGTTTGACGAATTTCTAGAGAGACTACGCGATCCTGAATGGCAAGTGAGACAGCACGCGCTGCGAGTACTTGTTGATGTCCTTATTGTGATAGGACAGAAAGCTGACAACTATATAAGTCCTGTGATACCGCAACTGGTGGAAAATTTAGGACATCCAGCACCAACTGTTAGGAAAGGAGCGCTCGATTGTCTGCGTGTGTATATTTCTCAGACTGCGATGCCTGAAACGATACTCCTCGAAATTCTGGACATTGGCCTCAATCAGAGGATAACTAATGAGCCTTTTGGAGGACGGTTGACATGTGGCGTTATGCTATCTTTACCATCATTAGTTCAAGCAACTCTGCACACAAACAAACGAAATTACATTCTTCGTTCAACGATTGATATGCTTGTGAATAAAATGGCCCAAGTCACCCACCAGGAAATTACGCTGAAAGTACTTCTCAGGATTAAGGAACTGATAGGACCAAGGGAATTCTCAGAATATATGACCCATGGGGCATACCGTGAATTCGAGCTTCTATGTAATGTCTACGGTTTGGAGAATAAACGATACTTAGATACGGGTAAAGGTGCATGGACATTACTCAATTCGTTTGAAACCGATGAAACACATCAAGAAACGCCTGTTTGGATACCGTCAGGTGATGGATTGATTCTAGATTCGGACAATGGAAATGATGATGAGTTCAAGGAAAAAGTCATTATGGAGACTGAAATTAAAATCAACGACGATACATTAACCATGAGAATTTTAGAGACTGACGATCCTACAGCAGAGGATGGTCATCATCATGGATTGGACAATTGTAGTGCTGATGATGAAAATGAAATGGATGATGGCAATGAAGTGCGTGAAAATACAGGTTTAATACAGGTTTTAACCGATAGTGAAGTGGAAGAGATTAACGAGAATGTCGATATAGACTATGCTCCAAGGACGCCTAAGCGTGTTACATTCGGTGGTGAAATTGTTAAAATGAGAACACCCGATAGTGATACAGTGACTCACAGTGATGTTGATGAAATTTCGAATAAGAAGAGTGCTTCCAATAATAATTTAAATAAATTAAATTTTTTAACTGTAGAAATACCAAATGATAACACAAAACCCATACCACAATCACCACGACCAAAATCTACGAGTTTATCAACAAAAGAAATTATTAAGCCATCACCAGTGACAACTAGCTCTGAAGCACCATCTCCAACATCACCAAAAAAAAAGTCACCATCCGAGGATATCCGTTCCAAATTAGCATCACCAAAATCCCCATTCCGAAGGATTAGCGTCAGCCCAGTTGATGATATAATCAGCCCAAAGCCGCCGCATAAGGAAATCGAGATCCTTCACAATCTCGAGAGGAGTCCGTGTCCTTCGCCAGCAAATCGTGTCCGACGTAATTCAGCAAAAGTTACCGTCATTGATGAATGTGATAATCACGATGACAGGAGAAATGGTGAAACTATTATACAGGAACCGCATGCTGCCCGAACGACGACGACGACAAAGTCATGGGAAGATTTGGGCCTTGTTGACCAAGGTGTTATTAAGGACCTCAAATCTGGGGTAAGTTAATTAAATCCTATATTGTTGGAATATTATTCATAACTCATAAAAGAAATGATGAGTGCTCTTAAACCCCTTTTTTTACAAATGGCATTAGGAAGTTGCCATGTATTCAAAACCGCGCGGCTCACACTATCCGCAGCCACCTACTCTGCACACTCACGACCCGCGCGGTATCAGTGGCTGCGATACTAAAAAGCAAAATAGAAAAGAGTAGCGTCGGCGAGGTTGACCCCATTTCCTTATCTCGTGAAAATCGCCGCCTTCTTTGGTTTATGGTCCCTCGTCGCCTCCTCACTTTTTAACTATTGTCGCCCATGTCTCTAATTACGCCAAACTGGAGGAGAGTTCTTTATTAGTTTTAACACGCGATCCCCACCAATCTCCGTTACAGCAGCGTCCCTTACGCGACGCGACGCTGCTGCTGGGAATTCACAGGTTTTTAAGGGATTTTTACACGCTGGCATTTTCACGTTGATTTTTCCTATGATGGACACCACCATCTTGCCACCCCCACACAGCTAAGAAAAGGGCTGCTCTATATCAGGCGGAAAAATATGCTGATAGTAAAATTTTATCGCTTGGGATATTATTTACGAGGTGGTGACGAATGGGGACTTGTTGCTAAAACTGAAAAAATGGAACGTGGAGCTATAACTTAATAAGGTTAAGTTAACTTTTTTACAAGACCTGTTAAAAGTAATGTGTCTTAACAAAATCATGTCAATTACGACATAAAAATTGTTTGTACAGATTTTGATCGGATTTTTCATGCGATTTTGAATTATACCTGGTTTTGGGTTGAAAAATATTACTATTTTTTGCTATGTATGTATATTCAGCAAAATCCGCCTTTGGCAGTTTACAAAAACTGTCGCCAGACTGTTAATAGTGACACAAGTATATAAAAAAGTATACTTTAGTTTATGTGTAGTCAGGCGTATAGTCCTTGCAAAGTAGTTCTTGCCAGCCTAAGTATCCTAGGGGTTAAGGCGCCCGACTACCATCACGAAGGTCCGTGGTTCGAATCCACTCCGCCTTTCCATTTTTCCGACCTAGATAACGTTTCGTCTTCCTTGTTTCCCTCTTTACAAAAACATGCCCTGCCATTTCTCGTGCCATGGCCTGTAAGCGAGGAAACCATCTCTTGTTCGATAACCAAATTTCTGCGTTCTATCACGGTGTAGAGGGGAGCATTCTTTTTAATGCTCCTTTAAAAGCGTTTTAGAAGCATTCGAAAAGAAATTCGATGTTTGAATAAGCTCCGGTATTGAAAAGCTTTCATTTCTGTTCATCCAATTGCCTTTTCTTTACTTCAAACGCGAGTGTGGTTTTATCAAAGCGGTCCCCCAACTAAGTACTAACCATACGTTCTATGCTGCTTGACCTCCGCATCGAACGAAAACCGGTCTATTGAGCATGCTAATGGCACCCTTATGGTCGCCCAGATAATTGCCAGTTTTTTTCGTCCTATAAAATTTCTGTAAACTCCAGTAATGCTCCTTTCGGAGCATATTTGGTAGCGCTCAAAATTTGCTTCCCTTAGCAGCACTCTCAATTTTTCAGGCTGGGATTGGATGGGGAGCTGGATGGCTGTCCGACACTTACCTCAATGATAGACACCGTGGACAGGTACAAAGGGGCTTTAGTTCTGAGCGCTAGTCAAGTGGCGAATACTTAAAAGCAATTGCTCAGACACCAAACAAATGAAAGGCCTGGATAGTACAAAAACCGCACACTTAACTATACCTTCATCATCCATTCAAAATGTTATCTATTACAAATAAGTACGTTCTGCAGTGACACATCGTACAGGTATCTTTGATCAAGGACACGAATTGGCAACGACATGTCATTCCAACAATGCTCTGGGCAAAGGAACAAACAAAATTTCCTACCATAAGCCCAATCGAGCTGGTTTTCGCGGGTCGCTTTTTCTCAACTGAATCATAGAGTCATATCAGTGAAGATTTTTTTTTTATGTGGAAGTCTAGAGCTCAGGGAGAGCCCTTTGCACTGTCGACGATCTATTTTCTTCGTATAGAGTGCAATGTCAAACAGCAAGCTCCAGTCGATAGATAGTGAAGGTGAAGAGAGAAGTAGGAAGGAACTGCCACAACCACCTAACCCCAACCATTTCTATCGCGACTCTGGCATCGGGGCAATGAGAAACAACTCGCTGGAGTGTTATGCCTCCTGAAACGAGTTGAATCCCATCAACCAACCGATGACATGCGCTGCGTGCGGAGCGGGGCAGTGCTAGCGGAAGGCTATGACAGAGGGAATGAGGAATGTTAGGAGGGAAGAAGAAAGAAGGTGGGAAAGGCGAAGGACCGTGGGGCTCTGCCGGGATTCGAACCCGGGACCTCTGGGATAGTAGCCAGGCGTCTTACTCCCTAGACTACCGAGGATACAGTATAATGCACAACTGTTACCATGCTTCAACTCTTCTGGTCTCCAAGACACAAATTGTGCGTGAAGCCTCATATTACTCTAGTCACAGTTGAGTTTTTTATGTGAACAAAACCAAACTTAGCAATCACCCTTTGTCCTACGAGTCCATCATGTCGTGCAGGTCATGGTGAAAAGCTTGATTTGAAAAAGCTTGGATAGAAGTGAATAGAATAGGTTGGGAGTCATTTTCAAGAATTCTCACTCATGCATTTTCATTTTTAAACTTATACTTTAAATTTTCATGTACCGTTATACTGGTGGATAGAAGGAGAGTGGAAGGATACTGGTGTATGTTTAGGATATATTTTCTTGCTACTGCACTCGGCGCAGTAATCACCACCTCCCAAGTAACATAGCTATGGCGCTTCTAAGCCATCGGTTGTGGACTCGGGTGTGGATGTCGTATGTGGTGTAAGATTTCCTCGAAAGTTCAGCAAAGCAGGCTGAAGTCTTAAAAGGTGATGGCAGTGATATCTAGCGGCATCTGTCTATAGTCCAGATCGACAGGAACTTTATAAAAATGGTAAACCCTAACTCCCATAGTGCTCAATTTAATTCTCAGATTTCTCACAAGCTACCACCACCAGCGAAGCTCAACTACAGATTCGATCCTCCCAGCTCCAAGGCAAGGTGAAGCTCCCAAAAGTTCGCACCCCAGACCACATCCACACCTGAGATCACAATCGATGATGCCACTAGCTTAGAACCGCCATAGCTATATTACTCTCTCACCATTTTTGCTGCCCCTCGACAATGTACTTATCGACGAGGTGTTATAATTTTAAATGGATTTGTGCAGATGAAACTTGTTAGAGAAAAACTGAGCTGAAGAAAGCAAGATACATATAGAAGTAACATAGTATGTGCGAGTTCAGAATCCCAACACTGCATTCATTCTGCAGTATTCAGCAATTGGAAGTCTGTAGCTGAATAGTTGCAAATGACTGCAGTACTACGTATCCGAACTGGCACTGTATGTATGTTAGTTGTCACGCGATGGGTTTTGGGCTTAAAATGTTTCGATAACTCCCTTCGCTCCCCCATCTTTAAAACCGGGTTTTCGTGCCATAACTATGCTCCGTTTGGAAGCCCAATCATAGACCCGTCCGGGAAAAACCTTCCATCCAGTATTCCTTCAAGTAGCGAACCACTACACATAAGGATTCAATGATACGTCCTAATCGCCCCAATTTTTTAAATCCTCTAATGAGAGCTGGGATCCATTTGAGATGATCGAGAATCTTTATGTGTCCATTTTTGGAACTCCTTTCACTGCAACTCCACAGCGAGAGGAAGCCAGTATAGCTCAACGACGACTCTAATACTGGTTAATCAGCTGTTTTTGGAATCTTTACAATGATCCCACTTGCTGCTCTCATTAGCTGCGTTCCTTTTCTGCTAATTTTTACTATTTATTGCTCGTGAGTACTAGCAGCTACACTTGCTCTAACATACGAGCAGATAACACTTTTAGTTATGCAATTAAAATCCGCTAGAGGAAAGCTCTCATTTGGAGTCTATTGTGAATTATTTGAATTACCCTATCACCCCATAGATGGCTTTTGATTGTCTTGAGCTTTTTTCATATAAAAACGTCTAGAAATAAAACTAAAAATATTAAATTTATAAATAAAACGAATAAAAATATAAATAATAAAATCGTATTAATTTAAATTATGTTGTAAATTATTATTCTAACTTTTTATTTGCATACAAATGAAGTAACATCAAAAATGTTAGGTTAGGTTTTACTCAAATCAACAAATTTTGCGTTCCTTTTCTGCTCTGCTCGCAAGTACTAAAAAGTAGAAAAGGAACACAGCTATTATTTCCACCTCTGAAGAAGATTTAGGCAGCTTTTCAGTTGAGTTCCTATTCAGCGCTGCTGAATTACTTTTGGGGAGGTTAGTTGAATGCAACCAGATTCCCTTTTGTCGTCGGAAAATTTCTGAGCACATTGAATTTCTATTCAGACCGGCTGAATTCTTTGAACTTGTTATGAGGTATGTTCTTTAAAAAATACTTCTTCTTCTGCTTAATTCCATTGAGAAAGTTCTGCAGAGATCGAAACAATTGTTAGTAAAAAGGTTCTATGTCTGCCCTACACGGTAGATACATCAAAACTTCCCAACTAAACTCTCCCAATTTTTAACGGGCCATCAAAGAAGAGACATGACGGAGAGCAAGCATTTTCCTATTATTCATTTCGAGCCGTTCTAGTTGTCCCCAAATTGGAGAGAATCAATGGTCTGACTAACTAAAAGCATCTAATAGTGGCCGGATTCTCTTCCAGGCCTACTGAACACACTCACACAGCATCATTTTTTTTCGAAGTCAATAATTGGCTGACGTCGTCATCTCTTATCCATGATCTTCTTCTTCTTTAACGGCTCTACAACCGGGATCCGGTCCTGGCCTATCCATGATCTTCGATGCTTCCAATATTCCTAGGTGAACCATTTTTTTACCGCAGGTTGTGAGACCTTTCAGAAATGGATCGATCAGTGGTTCGTGAGTTATTTGCTATTGTCATTTATCGGGAAAACGTCCCGAACTTTTTCCAAGACAGTAGGAAAGAATTCCATGACATATTACTAAAAATATTCAGTTTTATGATTCTATTTATAGCATAGAAACAAATTGTGTTAGTGTAATCAGTAAGGCACAATTTATAGCTTAATCAAAATTTTTGTTTCCATATAGTAAATTAAAAGTGCTCTACTGAACTAAAACATTGTACGTAGTTACCTTAAGTAAATTGATAAAAATAACTTCAAATTCTCCTACTCCCATGCGAAACTCCACCATTTTGTCAACACTTATTGCTTTTATTACCATAAAACTATTTTTTTCCGTCCTAACCTTCTCCTTATGATAATAATAAAATTTGAACATTCGTGGCATTAAGTAAACCAGATTCATGATATTTACCTACCCTCAATATACTTTTACTCCATTCATGCTCACGGCTCTAATATAACAAATTTTTGTTAACTATTCAATTTCTCTCCGCATTCCTGCCCCTCCGCTCCGTGGTATAATTGCTTTATCACGATTCACGAAATATGACCACTAATATATAAGCAACTCTGACCTGAATACATTGAAAGGAGTGAAAGTCGCGGCGCACAATATCTGAGAGCGTGTGACACACAATATAGTATTATTAATGTTAAGTGAAAAAAGTTGGGGGACCAAAGACCAAATTTTGCTGCCCCTTAAGATATGCAAGGTTCGTCGGTATTCGCAATGATTCGAGATTTTGTAGGAAGTCGAAGGATTTTTTAATAATTTTTTTTGGGGAATTTCTATTGCGAGTCTGATCGAGGTTAATGCCACGCAATCATGAAACCAGTGAGCTTTTACTTGAACCCTGTGCCTGTAGGTGATTAGAATATAACACAAAAAGGACAAACACCAAAAAATGTATGTATATAAAAATTATTTTTGTGTGTAGACGAGCGGCGTCGATGTCGGGACTTTTATATTGTGGTCAACATTCACAAAAACAATAGCGAAAAATATGAAACACCACAAACAATGAATAAACATGCATGACCCAAATAAGCAGCAAAGATTGCGCCTTTAATACCACCCGGTGTTGCTGGCAAAGAGCGCAGTACTTCTACAATTCATCATCGTAATGAGTTTTATCAAATCCAATCTCCCCCGTTTGTTGGTTTTCCTTTCACTTTATGGCCACGCAGATCCTTGCGATTATATTTTGTTTTCATTCTCCTATATCATATCCTTGCTGCGCGAAAATCCTCATCAAATAATAGTCCTTTTACTGTGCTTTTACTTTTCACGGAAAGGAAGAGTTGCATGCAACCCAAATATCCTTTTTTAAATATAATTTCGCAAAACTACATACAAGATGAATCCAGTGCAATAGGTCACTATAGGGTCTGAATTGAGAACTTATCGAGCTCATCCTTCCCATTCATTTTCAACATTGAAACAAGGACCTGATCTCGACTTGGTGATTTCCAGACCTACTCGACGGATACTAATGGGAATATCAAGGATCTTGGGCATAATTGATTACGAGTCCTGTGCGTGGATATTAAGGCGATAAAAGTCTATGTAAATGCTTTCGGTTAGCAGAAGACCTTTTTGTTGAGGCCTGACTTGGCCCTGATGGGAGTTTTTGGGGTTTTCCTTTTGGGTGTGGTGTGAAATTGATTTTCTCTCTTGGGTATCTTAAAGCAGTTTGAGTATGGAAAAAAAAGCAAAAATGTTTAGCGCTGTATATCGATTAAAAATAATTGGTCTAGGAAATATCCAGACGCCTACGGTAATCGTAATTTAATGGGTTTGTGGTCTGGAATTTTCCTTAGTCTAATGCGGAATTTTAATATTTGTTTGTTTGCTTGTAAAAGATTAGAGGTAAATATAAAAAAAAGGTTTGTTGAAGTGTAAATGTTGGAGGGTTGACTTAGGTTGCAATTAGCAAGGGCACTACTACATTTACTAGAGTTTTTTTATGTGGAAGACTATTAACCGCTTTCTGCTGTCGACGATTCTATCGTCGAGTGCAATATCGGATAGCAAACTCTAGTCGAAAACAAAGCAGAGGGAGATGAACTGGAAAATAGAAGGGACTTTAATGAGGGAGAACAAAAAAGAAGGAATGTTATCTACGTGGGTCTACTTTTTACTCTCTAAATCTGAATCAGTGAATAGCCTTTATTTGAATCAGTGAAATGTCGACAACTGGAAATCAGTGAATATCCTATAATTGAATCAGTGACTTTGGCCTCACTGAAACAACCAGTGATTCTCAAGTTACCCCGCGAACCAGTGATTTTGCTATTACTGATGTATCCAGTGATTTTAATGTAGAGTATGCATGAAATTTCTCACCGAAGAGTTTGTAATTCTTTACAACATTAATCCAATCAGAATGGATTTTTAGAAAGAAGAGAAAAAAAGAAAAAAAGGCGAAGTGCCCGTCCGGGGTTTGAACCCGGAATTTTTAGTTGCAGGTCAAAGCCTTTACTGATTCATCCACACGCCTCTTATCTACCGCTCGACAATAAAATAATTTGTTCGCTACGAGCCCCACAGACTGTTCTCACTGGAGCACTCAGTATTTTTCATTGAAAATGCACTGAAACCTCAGTTCAATCGTCAATCACGGGATGATCAGTTTTTTCAACTGAATGAATCAGTGTCTGCAACTGGAACCCAGTGAAATTCTTAATCGCTCGGCAAATCAGTGAAATATTCACTGATTCAGATTTAGAGAGTAACCATATCTAGCTTAAAAGCATCACCCGACATCACTTCATATTCTTCTACTTCCTCTACAGAAGTCTTACCATAAGTATTGAAGCCGCTAATTCGGCCTTTGATGACGAACAAAGATATCAAGATTTTTATTCTCCAACCCGGAGTGCGAAATCATTGTTATGGATAACTTCAGCGTTCACAATGCAAATTGGCTGAGTTACACAAATGATACCAGTGCGTCTTTACAAATACTTATAATCTACATCCAATTTAGAATCACTTCACGAGTGTCTCTGACTTTGCAGGTCAAGTATCCCATTTCCTTAACCTAGTTCTTACATCTCATCCAACGCAGAACTCTGTCGAAGTTGACTCAAACCTCGGTAATTTTGACCATTACCTAGTCAGCGTGTCATCATTTCTCATCTTATCAGTTCCTCACCTCAAACATAGCAGCTAAGGGCACTGTTTGGCGTTATAGGTAGGCCAATTTGCTGAGGCTTACTCGTTTTTTTCTCAATCTTATGTTTATTAGAACATGCCCTTACGAAACAAAAACGTCAAGTCTGCTCCTTCCCTTGTCACTAGGATCATACAGGCAGGAATACGTTTACTAATTTCCCAATGTTCCACATCTGTACATCCTAGACCGAATAGATGGCTTAATTAGAAGTGCATGAACGATATAAACACTACAGAAGCTGCTTTTAAGATTTCCTAGAGTGAATAGTATCCTTGTAACTTTTGATGAACTCTAGCTTTGCTGGAAGAGCTTTATTGCTTCTTCCAAAATTTCATAGCCCAAGAAATTGGCTTTCGATGTCTCGAATACACATTTTTCTGGGTTTATTGCAATGCGGAAACGTTGAAAGAGTTGCCTTAGATCTTCCTTCTGCTACTCCACTATTCTAAAGCGATGAGGTAGTCATCGATGTATGGCCAAAAGAAGTCTAATCCTCTTGTTACCTTGCGCATAAACTGGTGAAAATTGTCCCAAGCGCAAAGTGGAAACGCAAATTGGAGCTCTTTTATCGCACAGAAATTTATGTGCTTTTCTCTCAGTCTGGAATCCGCGTTCGTGCAACAGAGAGAAAAACATACTAATTTCTGTGCGATAAAAGAGCACCAATTTGCGTCTCCACTTTGCGCTTGGGATGTAAAAGGGCCTTTATATTCGAACCGCCTTGAGTTGTCTCGTTTACTTAGGCCGAGACCTTGAAAAGTATCTTACAGTGGCTTGACAGAGTTCAAAACCGCGCACCAATCTCATTAGAGGCAGCTTTGTTTACTTTTCTATAGATTCATTGAGCCACCGTACGAATGGAACAGCCTGGCCAAGTTTTTCCACGGGGAAGTTACCGAAATTAAAAATCTCCTGACTCAAGGGCATCACTGATCTAATATCCAAGCCTAGGTCGCTCGACTCATTCTTACACGTTGTAACCCTCTTTTTCGTCCACAAGACCCATAAACGATTCGTACATGAATAGAGCAAATCGATTGTGGAACAGCCTTCCGCAATCAGTATTCCCGAACTCGTACAACTTCCAAGGGCTCAAACACAAGATTCATCGTCTCCTGATTCAACACCCTCCAGACTCCTCGTAACCTTTCTCATCCTTCGAATTAAGCTAGACGTTGCCCCTTTATACGATATTATGCACTAGTATAAAGGGTGACACCTAAACTTCTGTTCTGTCACAAAAAACCTGAACACAATTATCATTTGCCCAGTCCTCTTTCTCAGTTTTAGGTCTACTGACCAAGATCTACAATTTGAGATACAACACGTGCCGTTAGCTACAGTTGTTTCAGAGATAAAAGTGGGTCACAGACGAGCGGACAGACATCTGTGAAAGTTTTATACTAACCAAATTATTATATCATATGTTAACACCGGAGACAGACTGCCTACACTTTTCAATCTGTTATCCAATTAAATCAGATTACCTTCAATTATTTGGGGCGGTATTTAACTAATCCATAATCATTAAATACAAATGAAAAAACAGAATTATGTTCAACATTTGTGCCATTTACTAAAATTACCTTCAGAAAAATGTGTTCAATTGATTTTTAATAATTCATACTCTTGCGGCAGGAGCGAAATGTAATTTTAAATTTTACCCCCTCCTCGGCTATACTCTCCCTCAATCCTTGTTAAAAACCCATGAAGCGAACACTCTTGAACTGGTTAACCTTGCACTAACCACAGTTTCTCTACCATATGTATTCATATGTATAGTCCATATAAGTAGTTCGTAGCACATCGAAGAGCACCACTATAGTCTTAACGTCGAAATCGATATTAGAAGATTAAGGACTATTTCCTTGGTGTGTTCACGCTATTAAAATCATTCGGTTTTACGAGTGCTTCTTTTCTTTAAAAATAAAAAGGATTTTTTTTATTACCTTTGGTTTTACATGGCAGAATGAGAACAACATTATCCTTTTAAATGATAAAGTGGCTTCTTTAACATTTTAAAAGGACGACAAAACAATTCTCAAGGTTCTTGTTTCTAACTAGTCAACATTATAGTTTAAATTTAAAAGTTGTTAAGTTTTTAGACAATAATTTATTTAGTCTAGAAAACAAGTCCAGAAGTCCTGCCAGTCCCAAGTATAGAATTTCACGTGTTATAGAAAATTATTACCTTTGCGTGATCATTTTAGAAATGTAGACTTGATTAACATGTTTTTTTTTAAAAAAAAAAAGAAAAAAAAATAATATAATCAATAGTCGAGAAAGTTAAATTAAAAAATAAATCTAGTGATAGTGATTAAAACAAATTAAAAAAAGATTTATAGGCGTCATTTTAAGTTCTAAATATGCATAGATTAACACTTTTTCCTATGGAATTAAATGCGGCATAAGCGTGAGTGTGTCGCACTGGTTGTGATGTAATGGGATTGTGTTGACGTAGATGAAGAAAGTAAAACTATAAATAAAATGTAGTCATGTGTTATTTTTAAGTGCAACATGAAACTTAAGTTTTATGTGATCAAGAAAATATAGTGTCGTATTTTACTGGGGTGTTTGAGAATTTTTTTATTACAAGTGCTTGAATAATTTTATAGGGCAGACATTGTATGTTGATTAATGTGAGAACTAAAAGTAGCCTGTTTTAGGTGGTTTTAAGTATTTACATTTTATTTTCGATTTTGTAGTCAAGAGCCTGAAAAGATTCCCAAAAAAATCAATTGTTGAAATGTTCACCAAGAATTTGACAGCAGATCTGCATCCACTTGTCTACATTTTGGTTGACGCTGAGTCATAATTGCGGTTCAATTTTATTAATGTGTCAAATTATCTCGTCCTTCAGCTCTTGAATGGTTGTTGGGCATGGGCGTTTGCCCGTTACATCCATGCGTCATATTGACGACGCTTCAAATGGTCCATGGGCTTCAGTTCCTGAGTAAATTGAACCTTGTGACCGAATTCAAGTCCTTTTTTAAAATTCGTTACAAAGAACTCCGTGAAATGTGCATTACTTGAGCGCAATGACAAATAGAGGTCCAGGCAGTCTAGACGTACAGCTAAAGCCGGCCCTACATGATACGGTGAACGTTTGATTATAATGTTGGCTTCCAACGTTGGAGCGATATCCAACAGCCCGAACGTGTCCAAATACCAACTTTGGACGCTTGACATTGGACACTCGTAGTTCGAGCATCTGCTACCTACCTGTCCTACCATCAAACGTCCAACGTTGGAGAGTGCACTGCAAATCTCAGTTTTTTGAATTGTGTTATTTTAACACGCTTAAAGTGTGTTATTGTGACGTCATCCATTTGATTAACATTTTAGTCACTTTTTACATACTTAAAACGTGTAAAAAGTGACTACAATGTTAATCAAATGGGTGACGTTAGAATAACACACTTTAAGCGTGTTAAAATAACACACTTCACAAAGCTGAGATTTGCAGTATGCTCGTAGCATCTCGATGCAGCGTACTTCACAAAAACTGGTGCTGTCATATTTACCACCGATACGATTGTCTCGAATTTATGCACGATATCAAAGATTGTGCGCTCGATTATGCGGATGGAAAATATCACGATGCACTGCACGATGGGCATTTCTTGAACGGCCATTATCATAATTGGCTTGGATAACCTTTGCGCGTTGTTCCACTGTTTACGTGTCATGTGTGAACTTCTAATGCACTTACAATCAGAAATGTCAAAACAGAAAGCAAAAAGTTTTGACGTTTAGACGTATTTCCCTATCGGAATTCCAATTTTATAAGGTCATGGAGTTCTGTTCTGCGTATGTATTGCTCATTTTCATTTATTAGGTCTAAAACAGTATTTTTCTGCAAAGATGTTTAAATTTCTTTTGTGTTTTATATACCCTCGACACACAGCAATGTCGTTACGACAAATACCATTTTAGAGGTGACACTCTGTAAAATACGTCATTATAGCTCAAATTCGTCATTATGTTGTGACAGTTGTAATAAGTGTAGTGAGGAATATCAGTGAACGAAAATTTAAAATAAAAATTGATTTCCTTGTTATCTTGTTGTCTACGCGCTGGTCTCGCAGTCGGCTAATATGGAAACAAGTAATATGTTTTTATTAATTCCGAAATAAAATTAATATCAAAATCAGCTGATACCGTATGACACTGAAAACACGCCTAAAAACAAGCTTTTTGCAATATTCTATTGGACCTCTATTTGAGTTTTCGTCGTAATGACGCAAAATTCGTTTTCGGCGTTACGATGCTGAACATTGGTCGTATCTAACGACGAGTTTTCGTCAAACCGACGTGTCGAGGGTAAGGTGAGGATTTCACTTTTCCGATGATGGAATTACAATGAAGCACACAGCAGAGAATATATTCGTCTGAAGTCCATGAATATTACAAAAACCATAACAAAATATTTTATATTGGGGCCTCACAGAAAGCTGAGCCGTTGGAATGTTATGCCTCCTAAATCGAGACGAATCCTTTTAACTGACCGATAAAGGCTGTAACGCCACCTCAGCCGAAGTGAAATGTTCGAAGAAGGCGGTAATGTAAACTTACATAACATACATTCTTTGAGGGGTTACCGTTACAGGCACTGCGATTTACTTAGTCGATTCCGCCAACCCCGTTAATAAATAACTTCGAGGTTAAGGCTTTTGATATAGCCTAAAATTGATTTAGGGTCCATACTCGCTGCACTTTCACAATCGATTCTCTTTAGTCCTGAGCTGTTGAAATCAAAAAGTTTTCCTGCTTTATATTTGTCGATTTGAATGAATCTTTTAGCTTGACGGGACCCCTGGGTTTTTTCCAACTATGAAGAAATAGCAGATCGATCCAATTCTTGATGCCGGATCTTACGTGACAGCTAGCTACGCTACAGCAAGGTTTTTTACCAACAAGTGATGAGTTTGCTCCTACTCTTTCCCGTCAATCATTACCGATGTGGCCTGGGATCGAGATTAGCGTAGCATTGTTGTTCCTTCTGAGGGAATTTAGAGTCAGTCTTTGACAACAGTTTGATGATTGATGGACAAGTGTTTTTAGCTCCCGTGGTACCAAGGCAGTCTTTAAACTTTAGCCTGCTTAATCACGGTGCCCTTTTTTTGAGTTTGACCTACTATAAAGTAGATGGATACGTGACTATGGTCCATCGTGTATAGCCATAACATAACATAACATTAACCTCGGCCTCAGGTTTTGCTTACACATTGACCACAGATATGGAGGTGTTGTTACCATCTCAACAAAGGATTTCTAGGAAAGCTTTTGATTCGCGATATGCCTAGATATTTAAGGCCGTATATATCAACGAAATTAACTCTAAATTGTAAGTTTTAACATATACATCATCCTGGGTCACTCCGCATAAAACCCAAGATTGGGGGTAACTTGATAACCTTACACCGCATTCGCCATGTGTAAAATCTCTAAACCCGAGGTATTTCGAATGAATAATCTTCAGCTTTAAGCTTTTTTGTTAAATTACAACAACAATGTCATGTGGTTTGAGATGAGAGGAGATGGTTACATAAGTGGTTCTGAAAGCTCTTATTTTACATTCTAGCAAGCTGTAAAAATATTAGCTTTTCATTGTGAAATAGGACCAAATTTAAGAAACAAAATCCCAGTGATTCTTGGAAAGATTAGAAAGGAACTTCCAAGCCTAAAAACTCTTACATCTAATGCCCTGGTTTCACCGACCTCAGTTCAATAATGTTCAGTTCAATCCACATAAGTGACTTCACCGGCTAAAGTTCAGTTCATGTTCAGTTCGTGCTTAAAATTGTTGTTGTTTTTTGTCAGAAGTCAGAAATGCAAAAGCTCACTGGAATGGGATTCCACTATTCCCGATGATTACTCTTTTTTGAGCGAGCTTTTATGTTTAACTTCAGTTCGAGTTCAGTTGGCGGAACTGAAGTCTGCTTTAATTTCAGTTGAATATGTGGAAATTGTATGCGAACTGAGGATATTTTAAAATTCAGTTCACCAATTTGCTCGAACTTGCGCAGTTCGGCTGGTGAAGCCGGGGTATCACAGTATTTGATGTTTAAGCATTTTAAACATATCACCGATTGTGTTTAAAGGTAATCCTTGACTCTGGATTAATGGTATCTCCCGATACGACTCCTTGGAGTATTTCCGTGGCATCTAGGAGTACTTACCGTCCATCGGGTTTTCTTAGAAAATTAATTGATGATGACCGGTTTTCACTTCTAATTTTTATTCAAGGCGGCAGTACACAGTCTACACTGACCCAATGTGAACTCTTCTCTTAGAAAACTTGAACATCTTCAATTCCGTATTGCTCTAACCTAGCCATAACTTGATACAATTAAGAAATAATTTTGGTGGCAGCGGTTTAGTGTCAGCGAATAGAGGACAGATTGTCAATAGAACCTGGTACTTACCTGCCGCTCCAATATCAATACTAACCACGCTGATAGTCTTCGGTCAGAATGCTTAAGCCACACACTCCTGAAATATACCCCACCCAATGAAATATTGATTGAGTGGCTCACTCGAAAAAGGGTGCAGGATCAAGTAAAACACTGTTGAAGTTGTTCATACTCGTATATCCCAGTTAATTAGTTTTAATTTTTTTTTTTTTTAATTTTCCTCTGGAAGTTCTTGATCATAGATAAGAATACTTTTATCGCAAAGGGCCGATAAGAAACATAATTTTTTATCTAAAACCTCTCAACACAATTTTGGCGCTATGCACTACTGTTTAAAATTCTCTAAAACAATTGATCATTTAGTGAAGTCTGACTTTGACATTATATGCGATAAATGCATTTTTTGGGCGCAGGTAAGAAAATGTATTGAACTACTGAGAGTGTAAATTCGTCCTGGTCCAATACAAACTAATTCATAGAGTCATAGCGCCTGACAAGACTCGAATGAATAGATTCTTTAAATTATGTAATTCCGAAAGTAAGTGTTAAACTCCGATATTTACTTGAGTTACGAGTATTCATTTGTCATTTGATCCATAGCAATAAGAACGGCTTATGAACGGCATGGAAGGTCCAATATGGCTAGACAATGTTCCCTGTCTTGAACCAATAAAAAACTCAATAAATTTAAACTAAAAACTTTTCATCACCACTACTACAACTACAACCAGCACAGGGAATCCCCAACTTTGAAAAGGTTACTCGGTCAGTAGCCACTGTAATATCCTGAACTTTTCCCATTAAGCCCTAAACAACGACTTAACTTCCACCTCAACAATTCAAAAGGTATTTGAACTCTTCACGAGCCTCCAGAATGACAAAAGCCGTCTTAATACAATCCACGGGGAAAAACCCACATCAACCCCTTCCGCCCGAGCCCAACACTATAGACCACCACGATTCTACCAAAAAGATAAGCAGACATTCGACAACTTCTACAGCCCAAAGGTGTACGAATCGGAAGCAGTCACTTCTAATCGATCCATGTTTGCTTTTTCCTTATTTCAGGATTGGAGGCATCGTTCGCACGCAATTTGTAGCATCGAGGAAGCCTTAAGGTCATCTGAAAATTTGGCCCTAGTACAGCCATGCCTGGACTCGCTGCTACGGACATTGTTGTCGTCTGAGAAAAGCGCCGATGTAGCAGAAGATAAGCGGCGTGTGGTAATGAATTTGATTTGCAGGCTACCATTGGACAATTTGGAAAATAGAGCGAGTCAGATAATAACCGGACTCTGCCGCCAAGGAGGTGCTGGAAGCAATCGGGTGTCGAAGGTGCTCATGCAGAGATTGCCACCTGCTGTTATTGTTCTGAAGCTACTGTCCGAGGACTTTTTGCATGCCAGAAGCTCTAGGGTATGTATATATGAATTAATTTTTGGTGTAATTGATATAATTAATGTCGGAAACCTGTTCTGATTTTATCTACATAGTTCCGCGAAAACGCTCTGCAAATGGTGATGTACGCTCTAATGACCTTCCCCAGCACTTACTTCGATACGTCGACTTGTGTTACGCGTGCGACTTATGCGGCCTTGGACAGAAAGAAACGTGTACGTCAAGCCTCGCTGGATGTCCTTGCCATTTTGGGCCAAGTGACATCTCCCAGAGCTGTAATGGATATTGTGCAAAATATAGCCAATGCTCGTGGTGATGGCAATGAACTTTGCACAGCAGTCAAATCTCGCCTTGCCAGAAAACAGCTGCCTATTATCAGTCCTGATGGCGTGGTGCAGTATGCTCTCCGAGTGCCATCCCCGCAAGCCAGTGATCCGCTAACACTATCAAGTCTCGGAGCTGACATCGAATGGATTGCATCCGGAGTTGGATCGGTATCACCGACATCTATGAAGCGTCGTGCACAAATGTTCCAGCAATCACCCAACGCTAGCGGCATCTTCAGTGACCCAAATAGGTGAGTGCACCAAAACTATTTCCATTGCAATATTTAATTTCTCCCATCAATTGCTGTCGGTGCAGCTGACACCTTTAGCTGGAATTAGTATCGATTTTCGAGAGTTTTTGCCATAGGATTGTTACCTTCCATAAAGGCATTTACTGCCAGTGCCACTATACACGGCGTTGGCCCCACCGAAGGCAAAAACCTTCAGTCGGGTTGTCACTGCATCGATTCCCTTCATGCTTTGTGGCACGTGTGTTATATTCCTGTTAAGTTTAGAGCTCTCATATTTAGTAACCGAATGTATGTATGACGGCACGTCCTCCTATCCTATCTACCTGAGAAGGTGCACATACTTACTTCTATCTTTACAACACATGTGAACCTAAAGTTGTCCACAAGGCTGAATTTTAATTTCGATTTTTAGGAATGACGATATGACGACAAGGAGACTGAAGCCGCCACATGAAGTTTTGGCCCTTGGTGTGGGAGTTGTTAAGCAGTTCGACGATTCGGGGAATTCGGTAAGTAAATAAATATTTAGTGAAATATAGAAAAAAAAATGCTTGTCATTTTGTTTGAATAATGAAAGGCTATTACTAGTCGATAGTCCAGGCACTTAACAAAATTATTCTCGGTGATGTTTCTATGGACAGAAAAAGGAGGTCATTGATATATAACACATATAAATTTGTATACGTTTTAGGTCGCTAATCTGTGGGTTGTTACTAAGGGTATGTGCAGGGTAGATCAGTTAAGATATTGACCATTGATAGATCAATGACCTATGCTACATTTATGGCCTTCATTAAATAAAGTTAATTTCTTTGTGGTTAATGCGATTTTATGTGTGCTTGGAAAGAAATTGTTTGATTGGATTGGACTTGGAGCAAGGATATAAAGCATATTGTGTGAAACTCCTCCAAAATTCCTTTTTGTGTATATTAGTTATTGATGAAACTGAAGGAATTTGAAGCTGAAAGCAGCTTGAAAATGTATAGATTTTTGCTACAGCCATTTCAAATGGGATTGTGTTTGCGGGCCGCTAGCCTAGGCGTTAAAGCGCTCGACTACCATCCTAGAGGTCTGCGGTTCGAATCCACTCGGCGGCATGATCCTACGCTTTTCCTTCCGGAGATGGCGATGAGCTGTGCGAGATGGCGATGAACCGTGCGAGATGGCGATGAACCGTGCGTTTGAAATCTTTGTTTGTATCTATTGTTTGTAGATTGCTGTGAAGGCAGAAGAGCATTTATTTCAGTGGAGCAAACGCTATGATAGTAGCGATAAAGTTTTGCCATGGCTGCCATATTCCTAAACCGAGTCAGAGGGGCGATGGTGGAGCAAATGGCATCGTCACCGTTAAGTTGCAGGGCCCGTTTTTGCGTTTTGTGTGCCTAGACTAGCGTTAGATTGTACGCTATAACAGGGCAGTAACATAGAATATAAAGGATAAATTCATCCTCCTCAGAACAAAGTCTGCAGGTGTAGTTCTCGGTCCTTTCATACCTCTATGGGCGATAATTTAAAATTCAGTGCCTGGAAATTAGGACTACTAGTGTCTTGACATTCTTTTTACAACGTCTGATCACGTTTAGTATGCTCCGACTAGCATTTAAAGGGATCATGCCTTATGCAGCGTGTGGACCCCATGTGGCAAATGAGGAGCATGCCGAAAGAGGGACTTCCCCGTAGCTTCCCCATGAGCACAAAAAACAGGGATACTGAAGTGAGGTGTGCCTTATCAGTTTCTCATAAGGGCAAATTTCATAACAAATGAGGCAAATTTCATTACAAATAAAATGGGGCAATCCCAACATCTGCCTTACATATTCGGAAAGCTTTTTACCCAGAAGCTTTAGTTTTACTCATACAAAGCTTTAGTATTTTTGCTACCTTACTTCATATTTCTTGCAATTATGCTGGTGACCGTGAAGGGTGTCATTTACCATAGAATGGTTTTCGTTTGATTACCAAGGTCAAGCAGCAATGGACGACGTAAGTACTCAGTTGGGGGACCACTTGGTAAAACGACATTCGCTTTTAAAAATATAAAGCTTTCGACACCGCTGCAGTTAACTCACAAACTCACATTCTCAAAATTTTGGGCATTGTCAATATTAATCATAGGGGCACTTTGGCAATCTCAAACTAATTTAGACTTGGTCCTAAGCTTTACTTATCGTTCTGATTGGCGCTTGTCAATGGCAGAAAATAAAAACTGTTTGTGAGTCCATGCCAATTTAGCGTACCTATACCTCTCTTTCAAAGATGCAGTAGCAAAGGTGCCCAAGCTCATCACTCTAATATACTTCGCCTTGAACCACCACTCACATCTGTACGCGCCTTGAAGCCAGTCTGATACCATTCGATACCTCCTGTGGTTCCTTATGAAAAATAAAACAAAATTCCTTTCCGGAATTAGCCCTTGTAGAATGTCCCATTTGAAAACTATTGCCCAGTTAACAGGATACGTGGTCAGTCTAAGCCTAGCGATTACGGCGGATTTCTCTACTCAAAACTGGAGCAGTAAGGGGTGCGTATAGCCCAGTAGTGATGTAAAGGCAGGGCATTTTTGGAATCTTTCTTATAGCATGTACACACCGACTTGGTTATCGTTTTATATGGTTTCAGACTATTTCAAAACTAACAACTGTACACACCAACTGGCTTGGTTATTTCTGTCATTTCAATTATTAGATTACAAAATAATTTAACTTTGTTTTTAATTATGGATGACTATTAGTCAAGGAAAAGTAATTAATTGAGAAAAAAAGAAAGCAACATATTTGGAGAGCTATTTGCCATTACAAAAGAGTAAAATTCTTATATAAAATTTTCTTAATGAGAAAAAGTATTCGAAGAAATATATGGACATTGGTAAAAAATTATTTGTCTACATTGGTTCATTAATTATGTCCATAATTTATATACCATCGACTTTTTTCTATTTTTTTTTTAATCCTTCGAGGAAGGACAATCACAATTCAATTATTTGTTGTTCTGCCCTTTGGGGCCAAACAGATCTTTTTCTCTTGCTTATTTTAATTTAAGCGAGAAATTAATTTAATTATATGATGTCAACGTGGCTTTTGACAACCAATTTTTATAGATTGTTGTAAATTTTCATTGATAGATGGCACTCATGCCAGTTAATAATCGTGGTTAACGAGTTAACCATAAATTTGGTTAAGAAACTATTAAGAAGGGTTCTGTGTCATTACAATACGGGGCCGTATGTTATCACGAGACTCATGACCAAAATGATCCAATATATAGGTTTTGTCAGAATTGACACTTAGCGTACCATTTGCCGGCCAAAACAAGTGCTTGCTGCAAAGGAGCTATTTGGCCATTGAGTGGCGCTAGTTGTTCATCTAAAACTAGGTACCACAGAAGCGGAAGTATGACTACTTCCTTGCAGGTATGCTTTTACTATTGTGCCCTCCAGTAAACCCTCAAAATAAGTGGTCGTTAGGTTGCGAATTCTCAACATATATGTATGTAGTCACAAAAAGTGTGTCCAACTAGATATGGTGTTTAAAAATATGTTGTCGAAAGGTCCCTCAATATCAATGCCTTAAACCTTGACGAACATGTTATGAATGACAGTCTCAGTAGACCACCAAGGAAGCTTTCGAGCCAGAGACAGCACGGTGCTTGTGGTGTCGCTAACCAACTTAACACGCGCCTATTTAAAATCCCAAAATTTAAAACAAAAAAAATGCCACAAAATATAACAAATACTCGGTGCTGGGTATCAAAAAAGTGAATGGGTCAACACCCGAAATTTGTGAGACAGAAGCAGAAGTACATTTTTACTCCTTTCCCGCAGCACCCGCCCTGTTCGACGTCGCAGTCTTGATCGGGCAGTTGATGGGATGCTTTACGAGGCATAACACTCAAGCAAGACGTTTTGACAATGGTATTGCCGGCTTCAACTGAGGCTTACAACCTTGCACAAGTGAAACCATGAAACAAAAATTTTTGTTTGGATTTTTGCAATATTCATGGACTTCAAGCAAATTTCTTTTCCACAAAGTGCCGTGAGCGATATAAACATTTTTCCTCCATTTTCGCACTAAGTAAAACCCAAATTTTACCAAATGACGACTTAGATCATTATTAGGTTTCCGGGTACACTATAGTGCATAAATTCTCCTCTCATAGACGAATTACCATTTATATCCGGAAAGACGGTAGGCTTTCAGAAAATGTACAGGTCTTAAAATACTTCAAATATATCTTGATCTTACTGCTTCCAAACCACGTCATTTTGTTTTATTTTCTATACAGGATTTTTAATATTAGTCATTAGTCATTAGCATTTGACGCTATTTCCGAACGTATCTCCGAATTCTTAAACTTCCGGAGTGTGAAATCATTGTTGCGGGTGATTTCAACGTTCACAATGTAAATTACTGAATTACTCGAATGGCAGGGACGCCGAGCTGTTTGCTTTTTTGAGATTAATAACCTGCACCAAATCATAATCATACTACAAAGGCCCACCTCCTTGATCTTTTTCTAACCTCTCACCCAACGCAGTACTGCGTCGAAGTTGATGCGCCTGTAAGCAACTCTGATGCTAATTTCCCATACCAGTCTTCACCAACTAAGCCAACTCTTTTGGAACACTGTTTGGCATTATGAAAAAGCCAACTGGCTGGGGCTTATTCGTTTCCCCCAAGTTGCTGACTGGGATCTGTGTTTCCAGGACCGTAATACCAACTTTGTTGTTCTCTGCAGTACCAAAGCTATATTGACCCGAATTAGTTTATTCATGCCTCATTCCCCTTATCCAAAAAGCCCTCATTCCTCCAAATACATAAAATTTGTGCCCCATCTTTGTCTGTTTAGCTCCAATTTGAAATTGTTTATTCCCAATTTGAAATTGATTATTCCCTATTTGAAATTGTTTATTCCCAATTTGAAATTGTTTATTCCCAATTTGAAATTGTTTCGTCCCAATTTGAAATTGTTTATTCCCAATTTGAAATTGTTTATTCCCAATTTGAAATTGTTTATTCCCAATTTGAAATTGTTTATTCCCAATTTGAAATTGTTTATTCCCAATTTGAAATTGTTTCGTTCCAATTTGAAGTTGAAAAGGTATAGAGGACAGACATGCAGTACGACTCTAGATCGAAAAAATCTACTGCCAACCTTCCTGTATGCCAAATGGAGCTTCTCCACCAAGTGTTCATCGCCCTGGTGAGTTTCACTGTTCTAAAAACTGGATTGAGACTTTTCTATTGGATGACGTCGAATCCGACTATCTCTGCAGGTGTCGTCCAGGGTTGAATTCTATCACCAGCTATTTCCCAAGCTTTTATAAAAACAATTAAGTCTAAGTGTCTCTTTAATATAATACTTGATATGAGTGAGTTTGGATAGTATTAGTCTACGGTCGTATGCTCAAAATTTGACTGAAGCGCTATCGTGCACGAATCTACCTCATAGATAGAATGAATATCCTTTTACAGGCGTCTATATAATAAAACCTATTGGGATTAGGTTAATTAAGGTTAATTTTACTGAAATGACCCAAAAAATAGTAAATTCTTTTTACAGAAAGTATAAAGTCAAATTAAACTTTTTTATTACAATATTGCTGGAGAAAATCAATACAAAAATTTTACTTTTGCGTATATAAACAATGAAAAGACGTATTTTAGCGCAAACCTAGTTGATATACATATTCAAGTACTTTCCATAAATATTATGCACATAAATAAACACGTAAAGCTTCTAAACACAAACAGAATCATCAGACCTTTAAAAGTAACGCTTCAGTAATTCCAGAAACGTAAAAAGATTTACCCATAAGTCATGCACATACGCGTATTAAAATCAAACATCAAAACAGCACTTTCTGCAATAAATCAAACTTCTCAATCAATACCTTATGTACTTAACAAACAAGAAACCTTTGACCCAATTTCCTGTTACTTCGTTCTAATAACAACAATATTATAAAATTGCATGTAACCTTTTAGGGTGAAAGTAACAATGAGTCCTCTCAATCCTACCCTTCTAGTAATAAAGTTAACTTATTATGAATTTGTATCTAATTCGTAGCTTCTTCACCCAAGTCCCCACCAAAGTGAGATTGTCCCAAATAATATTTTCGAAGTAATTTCGTTATCCTTTAATAAAAGTAAATTGTTTCGAAAACGAAATAAAAAAAATAAACAAACAAAAACAAAGTGTAAATATATAAATAAATAAATAACAAAGAAAATACATATTCAAGGCCAAGAAAACAGTGTAAACAAACTAATATCCTTTATCTAAACCGAGTCCTCGCTTATCTATACTTAAGTGGGAATGATATGTCCTTTTATTCCCCGAATTCGATTCTTAATTAAGTGAACTGCAACACGAATCCAAATATTGATTATGTATGTCACCACCATCCCAAAGACTAGCGAAAGCCACGAATTTTGTTTATCCTTCCCAAAAAAGTAAAACAAAAAAAACAAGGAGCAGGAAGGAGCTGGGTATTTTTTTTTTCGTTATTAGAACGTGCATGCGAACACTTAGCACACCACCAGTCATTGTCAGTCTTTCAAAGTGCGAGCAACAAAATTCGTTTTGGTCCCGACACAGAAAATTTTCGTCCCTTCAAGGATACAAAATATCACACACAGGACAATGGTTGAGGTTCTGCAGGGCTACCGAATACTTGGATATATTCCAATCAAATTGGCTTGGGTAATTAACATTTCATGTAATATTTTTACATAAAGCCTAGACCTAAATTGTAAGAACAAGAGTCCTTGTCTGTATTCCATTTTGTAAATAGTGCGCTTGGGTTAATCAGTACAGTTTTTAAACTGCAACTGAAAGTCCTTGGGTGGAAATATCAAATGTAAACGGGCAGAAAAATTGTGTAAAAAAAATCAATAGACACTTTTTTTAAAATTGAAAAAAAAAACAAATCCTTTCAATTTTCAATCAATTTCCTTTTTTTTTTTAAATGCAAAAATACTGAAATTTTGTTTTGTATCATTTCGTCTGTGATTTTATTGCAGGACGACAAGAGTAATTTGCAGTATTCCTTAGCAACCGGTGTGCCACTGCAAATATCATCGGTAAAGGTTCCGAATTCTGGTGGTAAGTCGATATCCTATAATCATTTCTATAGCAACTTGTGTGTGTCGTATATTGTGGTTACGTT
Organism: Thereva nobilitata; assembly: GCA_963855945.1. NCBI lineage: Eukaryota > Metazoa > Arthropoda > Insecta > Diptera > Therevidae > Thereva > Thereva nobilitata. The sequence goes on from OY979698.1 coordinate 19,854,602, forward strand.
TTTGTATTGTATTTTAACATAGCAACGCATTCCACAGGTGACATTATCGGTGTTCATGGTAAACGCATTGCAACTAAATCGTGCTCTGATTCTTCTCAAGATGGAAGAAGTTCTGACAGCACTGGAGAGAGTATTAGACAGACAAGACTGCCAATTACTTCAAGGTAAGCTCGATTTTTAATTGGTTTTAGTTTTAATTTTTTTAAAAGGAAAAAGGAAAAAAATGGGTTTTAAAGAATTAATTTAAAAAACACACACCATTTTTAAGGTTATTATTCAAAATATAAACAAACAAAAGTTTTTAATAACCGTGTAATGAAAAAAGTCAGTAATTACCAATATTCTAGTGATTAATGACTACCACTGAAGTTATTTATTAAAAATGTTTTTATTGCTTGATTAGAAGGTGTAGTTTGATCATTTAGGCGAGTCATTAACGAGTTTCTAACTAATTATGTCTTTTAAAAGAAATTTTGAAGTTTCAACACGAGTACTTACTTACTTATTACGAACGCACTCTTATCCTGCTATAAAACCCGATTACCTGAAACAATGTCAACTCGGAAAACAACAATGGATTTGGACACATAAAGAACTACACGACGAATAAAACATAGGAAGTATCTGTCTTCTACACAAAAAAATATATAGTTTAAAAAAACTGAAAAATACGTTTTGATTTTAAAATGAACTAAAAAGTAAAAAATAATTTTGAATGTAAAGTTTTTATTGCTCCAGCCAGAATATGGAAACAACCTACCTTTCGAAATGTATAACAGCGTGGGACTCTCTTACTATATTCTTATTTTATGAACACCGGAAATTTTCGCTGGCGGCCCACGCTTTTTTACATTTCGAAAGGTAGGTTGTTTCCATATTCTGGCTGGAGCAATAAAAACTTTACATTCAAAATTATTTTTTACTTTTTAGTTCATTTTAAAATCAAAACGTATTTTTAAGTTTTTTTAAACTATATATTTTTTATTTACTATTTTTTAGTCTATTATATGTATTCCGGCATTTTGTAGTGACCGCCATATTGGATTTAAAATGACGTCACACAGTTTACTATACTATACTCGTCGTACACATTCATTTGATACCCATACCGAGGGCGTTGTAAAGAAAAAGGTAAACCGCCATTTTGTGTTGACCGCTATTTTGAATTTGGAATCCCGCCACACGGTTAATAGTATTCTAATTTTCACACCTTTTCATTTGATACCCATACCGAGGGTGTTGTAAAGAAAAAGGTAGTCCGCCTTTTTGTGTTGGCGGCCATTTTGAATTTTGAATGACGCCACGCTAATAGTATTCTACTTGTCATTTCCTTTCACTTGATACCCATATTGTGTGGGTTGTAAAGAGAAAGGTTGTTCACCTTTTTTTGTTGGCCGCCATTTTGAATTTTGAATAACGCCACATAGATAATTGTATTCTACTTGTAATACTCTTTCATTTGATACCCATGTCGTGGGTCGGGGAGCACAATTGCAAAATTCGGCCGCCATCTTGGAACCGCCATCTTGATTTTTTTACAAAATGGTCAGATTGCATTGTCACGCGAACTATACATATGTACAAAATTTCAAGTTGATCCGTTACTTGGAAGTGGGTCAAAATCAAGTTGCAAGATTTGTTTACATGAAACATACAACATACAACATACAGCATACAACATACAACATACAACATACAGGTCAAGCTAATATAAAGCGTATAAAAAGAGGACCAACGTGACTATTCACAAACTTCAGAGGAATTACGCAACCTAATGTAGCATTTAAGGAGGGCCTACATTACACCAAGCGATTCATGAATTAATTGTGCAAGTATGGGAGCAGGAAGCGATGCCAGAAGACTGGAGAAAAGGCATCCTCTGCCCGGTACATAAAAAAGGAGATATCACAACGTGCAGCAATTATCGTGGTATAACGTTGTTGAGTACCGCGTATAAGATATTCTCCGCCATCCTACAAAACAGGATGGCCCCATACGCTAGAAATATCGTAGGCCAATACCAGTGTGGCTTCAGCCCAGGCAAATCAACAACCGATCAGATTTTCACTTTGAGGCAGGCTATGGAAAAATGTCTAGAGTTTCAAAACTCAATCCAACACCTCTTCATAGACTTTAAAGCCGCCTATGATAGCATAGCCAGAGTAGAACTCTACAAAGCCATGATAGAATTCGGCATTCCCAATAAGCTGACAAGACTATGTAGGTTGACCATGACCAATGTGACAAGCCAAGTAAAGGTATCCGGAACACTGTCCAGACCAATCAACATCTATAATGGACTCCGACAAGGGGACGGTCTGGCCCGCCTCCTTTTCAACCTGGCGTTGGAGAAAGTGATCCGAGATTCGGGCGTGACATCAAGGGGCACAATCCTTCACAAGTCCACCCAATTACTGGCTTATGCAGACGACATTGACATCATTGGAAGAACATCAACAGCTGTACAAGAAGCTTTCATCCAGATTGAGCGCACGGCAGGAAATCTGGGACTGCACATCAACGAAAGCAAAACAAAGTACATGGTGGCCTCGTCTGCAAGAACACCTAACATTGGTCCCACAATCAAGGTAGAGGAACACGAGTTTGATGTGGTAAAATCATTTACCTACCTTGGGTCAATAGTAGCAGCCGACAATAGCATGGAACCTGAAATACGCGCACGACTGCTAAAAGCCAACAAGGCCTACTATAGCCTGTCAAGGCTCTTCAAATCCAAGCATCTAACCATAACGTCTAAACTTTTACTATATAAGACGATGGTCTTGCCGGTCCTCACATATGCATCCGAAACGTGGGTGCTTAGCAAAAAGCACTCTAACCTCTTGGCGGTGTTCGAGAGGAAAATACTTCGGAGGATTGTTGGCCCCGTATGTGAGGAAGGACGATTCCGGAGACTCTACAATGACGAGATCTACGAGCGCTATCGCGACATAGATGTTGTGAAGAAAATAAAGCTCGGTAGGCTCCGGTGGGCAGGACATCTAGCTCGTATGAGTGAAGATGAGCCTGCTCGGAAAGTTCTCTGCGGTAAGACTTATGGGGTGCGACAGCGAGGGAGACCCAACCTCCGCTGGAAGGATGGCGTAGACCAGGACGCTCAGAGCATAGGGATGCCAAACTGGATGACATCGGCTCAGAATCAGGACCGGTGGAGAGAACAGTTGCGAGAGGCCAGGACCGGATCCCGGTTGTAGAGCCGTTAAAGAAGAAGAAGAATGTAGCATTTAAAATCTAATCTGTATACATACTCGCTTATTGTACCAGTACGAAAGAACAATTGGCAGGTATCAGTGCGGATTCAGGAAACAGAAGTGCACTACCGATCACATATTTGCATTACGACAAGCAATTGAGAAGACGAAAGAGGGCCTTATTCTGAGAGTCACATGACATTGCGAGTGATGTGACCCTCAAGGAATGATATTCCCTGAGTCAACTTAGAGACATCTCTCATTCAAAATTACCAACCGTCAGTTGCATGGGGCATTCCCAGAGTGGAATGAAGTGAGTTAACTGCGTTTCCCCTCTGGGAATACTTCTCCGAAATTGAGGTGACAGCCAATCGAGAAATGTCATGTGAGTGATTCGACTTTCAGAATAAGCCCCTACTCACCTCTTTTTCATTGACTTTAAAAGAGTATAGTAAAGAGTAGAGTAAAATCTAGAAAGCAATGGTGGAACTGAACTTTCCAGATCAATTAATCGAACTCATTTCAATCTCATTGAAACGAACAAAAGCCTCAGAGAAGGGCCTCTATCCTGAAGGTCGTATTTTCTGTCATGTGAAGTGAAGCTCATAAAGTTTTCATTAGCTTCGGTTCACATGACAAAAAATGGAATTTTCAGCATAGGGGCCAAGGGGACTCGCTATCCCGCTTACTACTTAACATCGTGTTACAAAAAGCAATGCGAAAGGTATGTATGGAAACCAGAGGGACAATTCTAAACAAGCCTGTTCAGCTAGAGGCACATGCAGATGAAATAGCCATCATAGGCATTACAATGGCTGCAGCAAAGGCAGCCGATAAGACGGAGAAAAACCAATATCGAAAGCTAGATTATTAACGAAAATTAGACAAAACATTATGTATGCGGATCCCTAAGAGAGTAGAGGAAGAACAGGACAAAATATAACAATCGCCGTAGACGAGTTCACCTACTTAGGAACTCAAATAGAATGGATTTCCACACAATTGGTATTACCAATAGAGTTGAGCCGGACTTACACGAGGCAGTAAATTTGTCCTTTATACACGATGGTAAATTGTATTGAGGCCTTAATTTGTTGGAATGTCCTGGTTCAAAAATAATGTCCTACTGGTATATGAGCTTTATCGCGTGTAAATATGAACTGAAGAGATATTTTTTACTTCTTTTGGGGAAATTTCCAACTTGTTATGAGGCGAGGCGAGATTGTAAATACGTACTAGAGAGACATTTCTTACTTCTAACAAAATTAACAACTCATAAATAGACATTGTAGATAGATTTCTTACTTACTCTGAGGCAAGTTAATGCACATTAGAATTACACTGGTAGAAAAAGCTTGCTTTAATTTGCTTGTTTTCATCTTTTTGTCATTATAGTGGCATCTCGTCTCATTTGAAGTATGATATTGTACTGGCTCAAAAGAAAAAAAGAGGCACCTCTTACAAACTCATTTTATAATCGTGCCCTACCCAACACTAATTACCAAATAGACATGTCAGACGCGAGACCGAGACCGATGGAAAAAGATTCTTGAGGAGGTCAAGGCTGGAGCGCCAGTAACTATGATGATGTGTGCGAAGTCACACAATCGAATCAAAGTTTGAGAGATTGAACAGACCTTTGTCATATATTGAGTGAAGAATTGAACATGCGTAAGCTCTCTGCGTGCTGGTCGCCGCGCTTACTGTCTTTGGACCAAAAACGACAGCATAGCAAACTTTGTCATCATTTTCCTTTTACTTGCCTTCCTCTTCATATAAATTTTCAGGCCTTCTGCCTTCTGTCAACTCCTGTAAGAAAAGTGCGAAAATTGTTTCCTTTTTAATTACCGAAGTCAATATTTCGTCGGTGTCGGTAGATGGGAATCGATGGAAGTAAAACTGCTGTTTTTCAGATTAGAGCTTATTGTCCGACGTTGCACTTTCCGATAATAAAATATTCGATATTTCAAACAAGCTTATCTCTGACCTCTGGTCTTTCACGTAAAAACGACATGTGCATAAACATTATAACTACATTACCTCAAACAAACAGTTATAATGCATAAAAATGAAAAAAACTTTTTAGGTCAAACTTTTTTTTACATAACCTAAAAAAAAACATTTTTAAATTTGAATTTTATCTTAACATACTATCCCATGTAATGTGTTTTCAACTATATGATGATATACGCACTTGTAATGAACACGACAGAAGCCGGAAATGGCTACATAATTGCTTGTAAAAGTGTATAAAGGCAAAAGGTTCATTGTACCTTTGTACAAGCACATTATATAGTATCATTTTAGACGTAAGACCTGAACATACAATCAATAATTGAGTAATCACAGCATTTCATCAGGAATTGTCCATTAGTTGCTGCAGAGTTTTCTTTCTGCATGGTAACAGGAGGGTTTAGTTTCGCTTTTAGGAATGGATTTTTTAGGCATTTTTTCGGGTGTATGTATGTACGATGAGAATAATAATGCTGAATATTTACTAAATTATTATAATTCCATAAATGCTTACAGTGCCTTAAAATAAAACTCGACCATTTTTACATATTTATTCCTTACCAGGGGAATTACAATTGGCGAATTGATTTGCCAGTACTAGAATGATCAAATCAATGGAAAATCATTGCAATATTTTATTTGATATCAATTTTCGGTCTTTAGGATGTAGGCTAGATAAGAATAATTAAACCACCTTAGACTAACTTATGAAATAAAGCCATATGAAATTCTATCATATACGAGGAACCGAATCTACCCCCATAATAGCAGATTATAGTCAGACATAAGACGGTTTAATTTGTTGTGGAAAAGCTCCCATTGTGGTCCGTCGTACCCTGGTTTAAGCCCGGTATGCAAGGCTCAAGAAATTTCTTTGCCTATCTTAAACCTATGTAAAAAAAATGGTCAAGAAATGGTTCAGAAATATTTTCTGGAGCGATTTCTGCAACCGGTATGCTAGAGTCAAGAAATTCACACCAGAAATATCGTGTTTTTTAGTGACACGCAGATGTCGCTTATGATACAATTTTAGTTTTTCCTCCAGTGTCGATTCATTTATTTCCTTAAGAAATTTTAACGGTTCATGAGGTCTTGACGTCTCAGGTAGTTTTTGAAATTGAAAGTAACTGTCAGCAATGGAAAAAATTACATATTGTTGTTTTTTATTCAGATTTTTTAAATTCTTTACTTAATTACAATTACAATTTCATTAATTCTAAGCTATCATAAAACAATTTATTTAATGTCTGCAATGAAAATAAGTAACTGTCAAAATTTCTGAACTGCTGTCATTTTTTCTTAGGGAAATAAATGCAGAAGTTTTCTTGAGCAAATTTCTTGAGCCTTGCATACCGCGCTTTAAGGTTTGTTTTTCGGGCGACGCACAACGTGACTGTACCAGCTTTAGGATGACATATAGATGGCGCAGCTATCGTCAAATCCATAAGATTTTTAGATAGTACAAACCTTCAAAGATATGTGTCAAAATTTCATGACATTTATAAGTCAGAGAGGTTTTAGTGACGTTACTTTTGTAATTTTCAAAAGGAATTGAAAAATCCGAATTTTGTGTGTTAATAACATTGCTTTTTAAAGGGAAAAAATACTGTTCAAGAAAAGCAATGGCTTGACAGATGTTATTCGAATTCTGCTACATCGAGACAAATGGTAGAGAAGCGGATGAAACATGGATCCATCACTACACTCCAGAGTCAAATTAGGAGTCAGGGGAAGCCGCCCAGAGCGATCAAAAACGCAAAAGTCGCCTGGGAGCGTTTTGGCATCCGTATGTTGAGATGCGCATGGTATACACTGTAAAAAAATATGTAAATTCACAGTGCAAATGTACAGTAAAATTACAAATCGCGATATGAAATACTAATTTACTACACAATTATTGTAATTTTACTATAAATTTTGTAACTTCACATAATGAAATTGGAAAGCTCCAATACTGCATAACGTAAATGTTGATTACATGGATGTGACGTATATTTTACACAATGTTGTGTATTTTTCTAAATCGTTTATGTAGGAAAATTACAATATTTCTTATATATTTATCAATGTTATGTACTGAAAAAATCCTAACACTTTGTACTGTAATTTTACTAAAGAGGCGTAATTTTAGAACATAAATTTTCAGTAAAATTACAAATCGGTTATTGCAATGTAAGGTTTAAATTTTTCCTCTCGTGGATATAATTCACAGGTAACAATGGAATACTAAGAATATAAACCCAATTGCTTTTAAGTTAAAGCCAGACCTTTGACTTTGTCAGGGTCTGGGCAGTTCTTGTAACAGCCAAGAAATTTTGATAGGCATTTGCCTATGCTAATTTTTTATGTATAGGGTGGGCATTAACTAAGAATAAAATTTGGCGCTTGGAAATATTCCAGGCAGAGCCAAGCACATTGGCACAGGGCGGTAATCTTCAGCTTTGGATTTTTCCCTTTTCGTTTCTCTCTGGTAAAAAGTTGAAATCAGAATTTTGGAAATTTACAAAACTCTGAAAAGAAAGCTCCAATACTGATTGTATTTTTACATCCCACAAATAATTTATATTTACTACACAGTTGGTAAAAATACTTAAAGTAGATTAGGAATATTCCTAATAATATATATTGCAAATTTACAAAACTGCTTGTGAATAAAACTTCCAGTATTTTTTTTGTAAAATTACCACAGAAATTTTTTACAGTGTAATATTCACCGACTAACTTCAAAGCCCTTTATTGGAATCCCCAGCATGGTCCTCTTTGGGTCTATGCTACGACAGTAAACTGTTGGAGGTTTCCAGATAGACCCCTTGCCGACACCCTCTGAGCTTTTTGGAGCCATGGTGAATATCCGTAGATCAAACTTCTTTCAGCCGTTTCCATTTTCCCACTTTCTTCTTGACAGTCGCCAGTGAAATACTTCCTGAAGGTAAATCTAGTGGGAAGGTATTCTTTGATTGTGACAGCAATTGTAAGTCCGGGTAGCAAATCCAATATGTTGCTTTCACCCTAGGTATTTTGAGATCCAGGCCCCAGGGAGGGAGCAGGCGCACGCAGCAGCACGTTGGGTATGTTCTCATACCTATTACTGTCGCCTTTTGCACCCTTCTTAACTTAATAACATTGATTATATGTTCTATTTAGTGCTGACCACCACATCAGCGAGCCTTACGTGAAGATTGCATGAACGTACCACGGCTGTGTACATCCGCAGGAGCATCTTTGGGTTGATATCCCATTTCTTGCCAAAAATCTTTTTACAGTAGAATCTACGCAAGCTTTCTTTACCGTTTCCTCGAAATTGCTACCATACTCAAAAACTCTAACCATTTAAACTAATAACAACTAAATAAAAAACAATTACCTAGAAATGATGCACAAACTTTCAACAACAATTAATCCTCATCATCATGTCTTCATAAAACTAGTTCATGCTCCGTTAGCATGCCATGTCTGCTTAATAAAGAAAACAACCAAAATTTAATTGTTAATAACATAAAAATATAAATTTCTTCCTTTTTTTATAACGTGCAAACAAAAATTCAGACATAATTTCTGCCATCACTAACTTTACTTACGTGTGACACATAAGAGCCCATAGCACAGCTATCAATTTCACATATCACGAAAAACACTTAAAGCCACGCAAATGTCCTAGAAACACACCTGTGCGATGAATCAATGAAAAACTTTTTCGAAAAATAAACAAGATACATAAAGAAGTAGGGTTTTACTCAGAAAGGATTTAAAAAGAATCCTTAAAGAATTTTTTTTGTTTTGTTGTTCCGTTGTTTAAGGACTATGCCTAAAAAAAGTTTCGATATATAAATTAAAAGTTTCTTAATTATATTTTAGGTTCCCAGCAATGGAACGCTTGGATGTGACTGGAATATATTATGACAGACAATCATTTCGAAATCCTTACGATAATGGCTATTCGCAACGCTTCAATGCGACTTATCCAAAACCGAACTATTCTATACATCAAAAGAAGAATCCTCGAAGTCATTACCCAAATCAAGGTGAGCTTAAAAATAACTTAAAAATACTTTAAATTCCCATAAATCCTTTTTTTATATATTTTTAGATGGATTCACAGAAAACCCATTCGATGAGCCACAGTACACAATGCGAAACTATTCAACAGAATCTGGCGGTGGCTCGACCTCCTCTCAAAATCCTCGAAGGTTCATGAACGTTGAAAAGTTCATCATGCAGAGGTAATTAATTTTCCACGTGAAAATTCTTTAGGATCAAAACTTTAATGCAGCTCAAGGTGCATTTTGCATTCACGGTGGTGCATTCATTTAGTGCGATTTTTAGCATTTTTGATGAAGGAATAATGAACCCGCATAGTGAACTGTTAATGAACTCTTTTAAACCGATTTACTGTAGTCTAGAAAGTTCATATAAAATTGCTTTTCGTGATGGCGTTTGTTAAGGAATTTTTTGACTGACAAGTTTAAGGCCAATGCTTTAAGTCGCTCCCAGTTGGGTGTTGTATGCTGTAATCACTATCAATTACTGTTTTTCTTACATTACTTTAGGCATTAATCAATGTCAAGTTTCAGGAAGTATCATATCCTTCGGTTGGTTGGAACTTTCATATAATGATTTTATCGCATTTTTATACAAATGTGAGTTTCTTTATTTGAAATTAAGAGAAGAGGGAATGCGAATGTGCTAGTCTGTTAGTAGTTCGTTCAGCCCGTTATTGAATATAGACAACCAATATGTCAATTTCCAAATTAGTACCTTTAGCGTCTTCGTCTATAGCTTGCTTGATTCTTATTTAATTGGACACCAATTCCATCAGAGTATTTCCTCAAATGTTAACCAATAATTCAGAGCTATCGTTTGTAGAAAACTATTTGGTTCTAGCAAATACATAATACATCTCACTGCTATTATTTACTACATATGATAAATCATTACCATCTGAACAAATGGGTAAAAAGAGAATACGAACTAGTTTGAGCAATGACTTACCTTCTTCAAAATACCTTACTTATCTGAGAGACTATTTTAAAATGCAAGATTTAATACTACTTCTAAAAACCCGGTTTCTCTTGTTTTTTATGTGCTAAAACAAAGCTTAAGAATTGCCCTTTGTACTACTACATAGTCCGTAATGACATACATGTTCGCAAGCACCACGGACTTAATTTGGTCTCCAGCTGCTCGTGCGCTCATTTCATACTCAGTGCTAATCCTGACAAAACGATTCCGGTACCAATTACCAATAAAACGGATAACGCCAGAATTAACTGAACTGGTCCTTGACCGCAAAGCTTTGAAATTTTCACAACAAGCCATATTCTTAGTGGTGACATTAGGTGTCAAATTCCATTGGTAGCAGCATATAGACCAAACCCACAGATTTCTGAAGGCCTGGCTGCAAAACTAAGCTGAATCAAAGAATGGCCTGCCTTTCCATCACCAGAACTATTGGCACATCACCGACTCAATTTGGTATCGTTTGACCTTGAAGTGGATAAATCCGCTATAAACACTTCACTGAAGGTGAGAGTAAATTGCCACTTGAGCGATGGTCTTCAGCGGGAACATTCTAGAATTGTCAGCTATCTTGAATTTTCATTAATATACCAAAAGATGAACTCGTGTGGTACTTAGCTGGATGACAGAGGCAGGTGTGAATACCAGGATTTGGGGTAAAAGCCCCAAGGTTGAGTACATTATTCAGCTTGGGAGCAATAGCTTTGTCTTTCAACTAAAGGTGTACGAATCATTTCCATACCCCATTCCCGTGATAACTTAAGATAGGCCAATGCTATCAAACCATTTTTATGCTCCCCTGACAGCTAATCGGAAATCAAAACAATAATAAACCCCATAGGCCCAATACCAAATTAGTTTGGGATTGCCAATGCGCCCTTGAAGACCTGGATGGTCCTTCATGTGGATCCCGGTACATCATGGCTTTGTTGTCCCTAAATTACCACGTATGGAGGTCTGGAAGTGCGAAGGCCCACCTATATGGTCTTCCTCGAGCAAGTGTAGTCTGTCATTCAGGTTCTCACTGACCCTCGATAGCGAGGAGCAGTGCTTCGTGGTTCGGCGCGATCTCGCCTGTCGAAGCGGTGTGGAGAACAAATCTGAGGTACATGCAATTAAACCATAGTGTGCACATGCACAAAGAGGAAGGCTGTAGTATGTGGAAGTGAGCCGAGCGGGTTAGTCTTCTGTTGCAGATATAATATTACCGCGGAGGAACTTATGAGTTACATAACACATTGTTCACTTTTTCCAACAGCTAGGCTCTCTAACCCCGTATTCCTGCCATTTACTACTTTTTCATATGAGCAACCGTTAACGAAATATTAAAAAAAAATTGGCGTTATCAGTTATTTCGGGCACGTCCAGTGCGAACTTTGACGTTGGATTGCTCGCAAACGAAATAAGCGATAACGACGATTAAGGGCTCATTCTAAAGGTAATTACTAAGACTTTAAATTTGTTAGTGAGCATTAAGCCAAAAAAGTTAATATATTGCGAGTTAAGTGGAAAAAAAACTGCATTCAACCCTCAGCACAAGATCATGGTTGAACTTTGACCGGCCATTACTTTGGGCTAAATCAGCTGACAGAGCTCGTTGAGGGCTCATTTTTTAGATAATTTTATTCTCCACAACTTTGCCATTGATCATTATCACCTCTCATTGCAAGCAAACGAGCTATTTAATATAAACAACCTCTCCCTCTTTTTCAAGATGGCGGCTTTTCCCAAACCACTGCGACCCCACAAACTTGGTTTTATCATTGTCAGATGTACCCGAATAAATGCCAAAAAAAAATTCTGTACCTCTTAAAATGCAATTTCATTTACTAATTTGACTGGACTAAATAGTTTTAAAAAGGTACTACTACCGGGAAAATTTTTCAAAAAATCGATTTTTTTTTCTTTTCATTTTACGATTCCTTATACTATGAATAATAACCTACTTAATTTTTATAAAGAAATTCGTAATAGAAAAACAGTTACAGCACTGTGGGGTACTACTACCGGGAAAATTTTTCAAAAAATCGATTTTTTTTTCTTTTCATTTTACGATTCCTTATACTATGAAGAATAAACTACTTAATTTTTATAAAGGAATTCGTAATAGAAAAAAAGTTACAGCACTGTAGAGTACTACTACCGGGAAAAATTTCAAAAAACCGATTTTTTTTTCATTTTTCGATTCCTTATACTATGAAGAATAGCTTAGTTCATTTTTATAAAGAAATTCGTAATAGCATAAAAGTTATAGCATTTTATAGTCGACCGCCTTCGTAGTGTAAAAACCATAAAAGAAGACAACGTGTGTCCCATTCTCTCTAGTTGTTTGAAAGCGCAGCGTTTTCACTCAAACAACCAGAGCAAACGGAAAACTCATTGCCTTCCATTTGGAGCTAAGATGTTCTTCCATTTGGAGCTAAGATGTGAAGATTTTCAGATTTCCCAACTCTTGAACAACCCACATACAGCTGACCGGAAATCCGGAATTTCGGTCATTTTTCGGCGGCCATTTTGAATTTCGAAAATCGGGCTTCGAGGTGCATCATGGAAGACCCCCACGGACATACCTGCAAAATTTCGAAGCTCTGCCTTGACTGGTGCGCCAGCTATAGCGCACACATACAGAACTTTCTTTTATTAATATAAGATATATCTTCCGCCATTTTGTGGTGTCCGCAATATTAGATTCAAAATGACGTTATATAGATTACTGAATTATATTCGTCACACCCTTCATTTGATACCCATACTGAGCGGGTTGTGAAGAAAAAGGTAATCCGCCATTTTGAATTTGGAATGACGCCACACAACTAATTGTATTCTACCTGTCACGCACTTCCATTTTATACCCATGTGGGTGGGTCGGTGAACACAATTGCAAAAATCGGCCTCCATTTTGTAACCGCCATCTTGATTTTTTACTAAACGGTCAGATTGCACTGTCAGGCGAACTATGGGTATGTGCAAAATTTGAAGTCGATCGGTTAAATTTTCTATTTTTTAGTCTATTTTATGTATTCCGCCATTTTGTGTTGACCGCCATTTTGAATTTGGAATGAAGCTCGCCGCTAATTGTATTCTACCTGTCATACCCTTTCATTTGATACCCATGTCGTTGGTCGAGGAAGACAAATGCAAAAATCGGCCGCCATCTTGAAACCGCCATCTTTATTTTTGTACAAAATGGTCACATTGCATTGTCAAGAAAACTACGCGTGTGTGTAAAATTTGAAGTTAATCGATTTCAAATGGTGGGTGGCATTAATAATTTTCTACTCAATAATGACGGACTCCCATACAAACTTTCGTACCCTATTTCAACCCCTTAAAGCCTTTGTTTCGGGAGAAAAAGTAGCCTATGTCCGTCTCCAAGGTCTAATCTATCTCTGTACCAAGTTTAATCGAAATCGGTTAAGCGGTTTAGGCGCGAAAGCGTAACAGACAAACAGAGTTTATAATATTAGTAAGGATAAAGCGAACCAAACATTAAACACGTTTTTCTTGAAATTGCATTTTTTCAGCTGACAATGAGTGAGAATTAATCTCAGGATCTACTGAACCAATTTAAAACGCGTTTTTCTTGAAATAACATTTTTTCAACTAAGTGAGAGTTAATCTCAGGATCTACTGAACCGATTTTAATAAACTTGGGTGCGTTTTGTTTGTTAAGGTATACCCTTTTGTAATTTACCACATTTTAGAAAAAAAATTAAGAAAAAAAAATTTGGGAAGTGAAAAATGGTGAAAAAAATGCAATTTTGTCAAACTTTTTTTCAAACTTTCACCATTTTTTTTTTGTTTTTAATTTTTAACTAATTGTGGTAAATTACAAGGTAAGAAACTTTCCTTTATAAAATCCCGTTCGAATTTTTTGTTGCAAACTTCTCAATTCTGAGATTATCTCTCACTCATCGGACTATCTCTTTTTTGAGCTCTTGACTTCAGCGCCCTCTACCTTATTGGCAAAAAATAGAAATAAACTAAAACATTTTTTTTTATAACCTTTAAGGACTAATAATGTTATAAAAAAAATTTTCTTGATAATATCTAACATAGCGGCTGAGAAAAAAATTATTAAAAAAGTGCTTATTTTTGGTCGTTTTTCCGGTAGTAGTACCTTAACTATCTTTTTACAGGATATTTTAAACCAAATTCTACAATTTAGTCTTCTTCTAGCGAATATTTGAGTAGAGTCGGTGTATGGTAATCAATCAGTGAATGATTGTAATTTCTCTATTTAACATCATTGAACAATTTACACTTTTGGTTACTATTTTAAGCCCAGAAATACATATAAGACCATCAATAATGTGCGAAATTGATTTCAATCAAAAGTAAGTGTGAAACACAATGAAAACCTCAAGGAAAATTACTCTGGAACGCAAAGAATAATTAGGGGTCCAGAAACACTAATCAGGCTCACTAGGCCGATAGTAGGCAGCAGCGATAGTGCAAAACTAAAATTATGAGAGATGCCGACACCATTTAGAATGGCACACTAACTGCTGTTTGTAGATTGCACAGATTTAATAGGACAAAGATGTTTTAAGGAGCAATTTCTTAATCTAGAAAAATTATCAGGAAATGTAGGTTGGAAAATTACCTTCAATTAAATTTCTTCATGGCAGGACAGCCATAGAGTTTCGCAAAACAAAGAGAGGATAACTTATAACTTTAATATTAGCTGTGTTCCTTTTCTACTTTTAAGAAAAAAAAGCAGAAAAGGAACACGGCTAATGTCGTATCTTTTCAGTACTCAGGCACTGTCATATAGCACATGACTGAAACAAGCAAATATGTCAAAGGATTAGGACAGGCAATATATGCTTTTACAGTTTTAAGAATATGCTTACTGTACTATAACTGTTCTTGAAAGACCAAGGAAGCATGGTTCTAGCACGTAAGCTTTTTTTATGGTGAGGGAGGCATGCGGAGATAGAAAAAGTACCTACAGAGTTTCATCCTTCAAAGAAGATTTACATACATATGCTTCTGTTTTTAACTCTAGAGCACTGTTCTTTTCACACAAATACGAAGTTAATTTAATAATTGTTTTCAAAAATATAACATCACCATTATCAATGTATTGAATATTGATTGTACCTTCAGTCTATATACTCCCGAATTCAATTAATCGAGTGTTTAGCTATGCAAAGAGCATATAATTTAGTTTAAACTTAAAGAGGAAGGATCTTAGCCTCACACTCTTCGTCATCAGCGTAGCGTAGTAAAGTGTTCTAGGACCCATATTTCTCTCATCGGGTTTAGCAACGATTCTCCGTTCACTGACATTTTTCAGTAGGTAAAAACCAAATTTTACGGCAATATTAAATTCTATTGTTTATTCCAGTATAGCCCGTCCATATCGCGTATATTATGATTGGTAGTCTATTTTTCTTCTTTCTTTATTCCCCTTTAATCCCTCACGGGACATAGGGCAGAAACAGTTGCCCTCCAGCGGACCCTGTTTGGTGTTAGGTACAGCTCTCAGCTCCGTCCAGGATCTCCCAGATCTCTGCTAATAGAGTTCTCCTTCATGTTCTTCTCGGCCTTCCAGCTCGACGAGTTCCTTGCGGATTCCAGTCAAGGGCCTGTTTGGCTAGATTCTTGTTTTAGCGCGGCAAGGTGTGGCCAATCCAATTCCATTTCCTTCGCCTGATTTGGTCGTCTATCCTTTCTTGGCCGGCACGGCGCCATAGTTCTTCATTTGAAATTCTATCTTGCCAGCGGATTTTTAGGATACGACGTAGGCATCTGTTGATGAAAACTTGTAGGCGCCCTGTGATGAATTGGGTGACTTTCCATGTTTCGCAACCGTACAAAAGAACTGCCTTAAGGTTGGAGTTGAACAGCCGCAATTTGGTGTTAATTAATATCTCCGTTGATCTCCATATGCGGAACAGGCATGCATATGCTTTTCGTGCTTTATTTATTCTGGAACTGGCGTCTTCTTCTGTACCGCCGTTTTCGGTAATAATACTACAACTACCGAGGCAACATAATTTATCTACCAGTTTATCACGGTTATTTAGCGCTGTTCGTTCAAGGGTGTTTGCATTTATCCGCATTTCTTTAGTTTTCGTCGGATTTAGCCTTAAGCTTGCTGAACTACTTTCTGTTGCCAATTGTTTAACATGTTTTTGAGGTCCTGGTGTCTGTGAGCCAGCAAACAGATCTCATCCGCGTAGTCGAGATCCTTAAGGCGGTCTAGCAATCCCCATTGTATGCCACCTGTTCTACTATCTAGAGCGCTGACAACGATGTCGTTTATTACTATAAGAAAGATTAATGGCGAAAGTAAACATGCTTGTCGTACACCTGCCTGAGTTCACCTCAAAGCTGTCGCATAATTTTTTATTATGGAGAACTCTGCATATGGAATTATTGTATAGAGCTTTTATCAATTCTATTATTTTGGCCGGCAGTGCACGTTGCCGTAGAGCTAGCCATATAAAGCTCCTATTAACCGAGTCGAACGCTTTTTCAGGGTCCACGAAAGCAAGGTAAAGGGGGGATCGGAATTCAGTAGACTGCTCCACTATGATTCACAAGGTGATAATATGGTCTATGCAGGAACGGCCTTTTCTGAATCCAGCCTGCTGTTTTCTAAGCGTTCAGTCTTCTGCCTCTCTTATCCTTGATAGTAAATGTGGGACAACATTTTACCGACAGTAGATAATAGACAGATGTCTCTCCAGTTGTCACATATTGTTAGGTCTCCCTTTTTTGCTATTTTGACTTCCGTCCCATCCTCCGGGCAGGTGTTCCATGCTAGTTCCAGGATTGGCTGTAGAGCATCTGCTATGAGGCTTGAGGCGGCTTTCAACAGTTCTGGCGGGATGCCATATTTTCCAGTTGCTTTACCATTGGCCATTGCATGAATTACGATTACTATTTCTCTCTTAGATGATGCACGAGTGGCGATTCTTATTGGCTGTGCATTATTGCTGCTTTCTTGAGATTCTTGTGCAAATAAACCATTCAGAGTGGCGAAGAAGTGATCACTCTATCTTTGGAGTTGCTCCTCGTCGCTGTTCAACAGCCTTCCATCCGCACTCTTTATTGCATGCTTTTTAGTAGAGTGCTTTCTCAAGAGCTGTTTATAATTTGGTACAGCACCTTACTGTGGCCTGTGTTTGCCGTGTTTTCCGAAGCCGAAAATACGCCGAAAAATAGCCGAGGTAGTGAACATAAGGCCGATAAAACGCCGAAATGACACCGAATATACGCCGACATGTGAATGACCATAAAGGCTGGAGTACAATGATTCCGTTCCATACCGTTTCGTATAAATGTCAAAAGTCGGATTGTTAGAATTTTCATTGGAAGTGTTCGTGAAAACTGAAGGGTGACTACAATGGACGGTTCGGAACGGTGCGAAATGGAAAAGATGAGCAAATTCCATCTTTTTACGAAAAGATCGGTAGACATAACCTCATTTGTTGTCATTTGGTGGTCGGTAATTTAAAACATAAATATGGAAGACGAAAAATTAATTGAATTAGTAAAAACATATCCGGAAATTTTTGATAAAAAAAATTAATTCTATTTGGACACAACATTTTATTATTTCTGCACTCATTTCTTTTAAACTTAATAGTTGTCAAAAACGGAATGAATAGGCTGTATTGTAGCCAGTTATCCAACTCCACGGAACGGTACGCTTACGGTGCGGTTTGGAACGGAATCATTGTACTTCAGCCATAAACCGAAAAAAGGCCGAAAAGACGCCGAAATATTTACCGAAAACAGGCCGAATAAACGCCGATGCGATGAGGCCAACGCCTCGGCGTTTATTCGGCCTGTTTTCGGTGTAGTTGCAATTACACCGAAAACAGGCCTAAATATTAACATTTTATAATATAACATAACATATATATATATACATAACATATATATATACATAACATATATATATACATAACATATATATATACATAACATATATATAATGAAACTTGTTAATGATGCTGATTTTAATTGCGATTAAATATTGCAAATTTTTCAATAAAAATTTATAGAAGTAGATGTAATTAGAAAATACGAGTATGTGTACGTAATTTTATGTAATAAATTTTTTAATTTAACAATTTTTTGAATTATACTTTGAAATAATAGTGTACTTTTGAACTTAGAAAATTGTTTTGCTAAAAGTCTTCATTTATCGAAATATTCTTAAGTCCAGACGTTAAAGAAATTTCTAAGTTATTTTAAAAAATAATTCAAAATATGTATTGACACCGAAAACAAGCCGAATTTTCTACGAAAATAAAAATAAATTTTCTGGTAATATATGCTGAAGTTTTATTCTGCTACTGCCAAAAATATCGGTGTATTTTCGGCCTGTTTTAGGTGTCGAACCATCTAAGCAACAATATATCGGCGTCTTTTCGGCTTGTTTTCGGCCTCTAATAATATTTCGGTATTTATTCGGTGTCTTTTCGGCTTTAAATGTACTTTTAGGCTGTTTTTCGGCGTCTTATCGGCCTTTTATTTTCATCCGGGGTCGTACACGTCATGTCTAGTAGTAAGCTTGGTTTGAAGGATAGAAAAAAGGATAGGAAAGGTTAGAGGGGGTGTGGGGGATGTTCGAGGAAATATCGATGAACCTTGCGTTTGAACTCTAAGATTTTGTTCGGAGTTCGGAAATACTGACTGCGGGAGATTATTCCACAGTCGAGTTGTTCTATTCATAAACGAACTTCTAGACCGTATTGTGCGCGAAAGGGGGGGGGGGCTGGAGAGTATGAGGGTGGGCCGAGTGGGCCAGTCTTGTGTTGCGCGAAAAATATTGCCGTGCAGGCAGGAGGTTCTGAATTTCAGTGGAACAGTCGCTATGGAAATAGCGACAAAGTATAGAGAGGGCTGCTACATCTCTACGGTGGCTTCTTAAAGAGTCTATAGAGGCGCGAAAGAGGCCATCACCAATGAGTGCTTCTAAGTTCTAGTCTTTCAGATAAAGGAGAAGAAAAATATCTGAACAATATCATAACTGTATTCTCAACTATTGATGATTGACGACAAGGGCATCCCTCTCTCGGGAAGTTTTTGCCTTTTACCCGAGATGGACATGACGGTATCCTAAAAGAAGGTTAAGGTATAGATTGAAAAAAATTTCGGGAACCAATTAAGCATGTCCTCGCTTGTAATCCATTTGGCCTAGTAGTTACTGAGATATGGATTTTGGATCAAAAAAAAGGTTCTGGTGCACCTAAAGTTTATTAAATAGTGTTGTCATCGAAAGTCAAAATGTTTGCCAAATTTGTCTGATTAACTCAGCATCGCATAAAAGCTTTCTCCTTTATATTTCCCTCTTAGGGATTGAATTCTCAAAAATTCTGGATTTCTACGTCATATACGAAACCTATACCTGCGAAACTTCAAGATTGTACATTTTATAGTTAGTTCCAAATATTTTGTGATAAGTCGTCAGTGAATGAGTGGTATTTTGCTTTTATATACAAATAAAAAGATAGATTAATTTTTGCGTAAAGTCTATGTTAATTTTACACTACTCAGCAGGTATGGAACAGTACAAACAAATGAAATACAAATCTGTCTGTCTGTAAGATTTATGTAGTTTCAAAATTTAGTCGCTAATTTCATGGTTTTTATGTCCGTAAATAACATTTCATGCCCATCCTTCTAAATACAGTATCCCGATCAATATTATTTATATATCTGATAAGACATTGTCCTAATCCCTTACCAAATAATTATTTTTTTTAAACGCTGACGCATAAGTAACCACCTACACGACAAATATTTAGTATCTTTGCTAGAAGTTGTCCAATACATATAGTGAAAGAAAAATCATTGAACTTTATTGACTCTTGTCTTATCTACATGGCAAGATAAATAATAACGACTTCTCCCCTCGGCTCCACCTGCTACTACCGTTCACACACGCGTCTAGGCCCCGCACAGGAATATTAATGACAAAAAACTGCGTCCTTAATTTACTTACTAATATTGTTAGAGATTCCTGATTACCGCCTGATTTGTTTCATGTCAGCGGCTCATAAAACGCTTGTAAAGTACCATCGCAAATATTATTACTGTTGCCGTTAAAAGTCCTGTAAATCAATGCAGCCCTTATGGCAGAAAAAAAAGGATTTCAAAAAAAGGTGCCACAATATTTTAGCTAATTACAGTCGCACCGTGAAGTAAGACCAAAAAAAAAGAAAGACAGAAAATACTAGAGTGCGTCTCATCTGTTTGACCTAGTATTGACCCCGCGAGAGTGTATAGATTCCAGGTGTTTTTCGGGCGGGGGTATACTGTGATTGTTGCTTTATGGGTTCATGTCGCATAGAAAACAGGTCGACTTCCAACGTATAGTTTTGACCACAGGACATTTAACATTTGTTTCCCCGCTTAACTGCGTACGATAATAGGCTGGACAGGCGCCACCATGTAGCTCCCCAGCTCAAATTTTATACGAGCTTTTAATGACCAGCGGCTTTTCACCCCGCTTCTTTGTGTACGACGGTATCCCCAAAGCTCCACGTCGTCCCGTTTTACCTGGAATTACCTTTCGTGTATGACCGATGGTCAGCCGACTGGACTCTACGTGAACAGTAACTTTCTTTTCTATTCTGAAGCGCGTGACCAGTCTGTGATGTTAGTTAGGCCTTAAATGAACTACTCAAGTTGGCCGCTCGTGAATTTTTATTAGTTCTTAGATAAAGAGAAATGGTTTTTTTCTAAAAAAATGTGATTTGAAATTTTATTTTTCACCGGACATTTATTTACCAATAAAAAACAAAAAAAAATTAAAAAAATGCGTGATTTACAAGAAATGAAGGATTGTTGTGTTACACAAACATGTTTTCACTTCAAAAGGGCTCAAGATTTTTGTAAGGATAATACATTAACTGCGTTAGAGAGAGCCCCAGAGTTTTTTCGATCATACTTTTGTTTCTGCTGCTATCGAAAGCGTAAATCGATTGGTGTAATACAGGAGAATAATGCCGCCAGTAATGGAACTCCGATAATTCCGATTACCATCGCTCCTGAGGCGTAAGTACATTGATCAATTTTATACTCGTCCCTCCAAAATGTACATATAGATATAAGCATATCCTTAACGAGTGTTGTTTGTTGTTGCCTTTCGTACACGCTAGTAAAATACATAAAGTGTTTATACTTCTCAAATATATCTGTCTAGAAATTTATCAACTCTTTTCAAAGTACATAAAACAAAAAAAAAATTTGAAGTCACGATAATGTGAACAATATTTAATATGCTTTACTGCATCACAGAAAATTTTGCAGTCACGCTCTTTGAATTTTGTAGTCGTCAATAGAATATCAGAGTGGAAGCAATTTATTATTAATGGGGAAAATAGCAAGTGGTTTTAACTTCGTCACTTAATTCTAAAAATAACATTTGGGTTTGTGGTACTTTTAGTAGAAGTCTACTTAGTTAGAAGGTACCATTTATATATTCACTTATGTACATCAAAGTTTTTAAGATACATATAATAAGCCACCTCCAGTAGAACATAGTAAAATATTACTTCTAAGTAAGACCTTACTAAGACTATATCAATAATATTTACAAATGGTTCTACCCTCTGTTACCTCCAACCATCTGTAGTTTGAATTATTTTTAGCTTGACAGACCACTTAAAATCCACACCATTCGTCAAAATATTTTTAATGCAACCTTGAATGTTACATCGTATTTCGAAATAACGCTACCAAGACGTCATTCTTGCACCTACTTTACGTGCCTAAAGAAATAAAAATTTTAATTACTTTAGGTACGAATGGTTATGACTCGATACTTTAATGTACCACGCCATATAATAAAACACATTATAGTTGTATGCTTGGCACAGTCACAATCTACCTTCGTCAGTTATTCAATTTTTTTTAGGTAAGCCAATCTATTAGTTAATGTACTGGTTTTTGTCTCTTTAAAAAACGATTTTCTAGTGAAAGTTATACTACTGCGTTGTCAAATGGTCCTTAGAGTTTGAGTCTCTAGAAAAGAAATATAGGTACATATAAGATAAAAGATTTTTTTCTTCAAATATATTTGCAAAAAAACGAACAATCGGAATCGAATCCACGACGTCTACTATGGTAGCTAAACTGTCTTATCCTTGCACTATTGAGACCAAGAATCCTTTAAGGTTTCGTAAACAATGTTGTAAAAATTTTTTCGATTGGGAAAATTTTGAATGACTAGAAAGGTAATCCAATCAAACCAAGTCGGAAAAATAAACATGATGTGGAAGAATTCCTGAAATTTTCTTAGTTTTTCCAATTCTTTATCATTAGACGAGATTGCGCTTGACCAATGACATTTGTCCATTATTCGACCAAATACTAGCCAACGATGGTTTTGCGCGACGATACATTATCGAGGTCCAAAATTCAAACTTGGCAGTTTTTGGCTAATATTCTCGTTCAATCGCTTCCTGTTTCCCAAATAGTATTCTTCATTCACAGTTTGTCTATTTGGAAGGAATTTGAAACGCACCAAACCACGGTAGTAAAAATCAACTGTCAGCTTAACGTTGATTTTGGAGCGAATCTGACACGTTTTTTGTGGGTTTCGGTTCGTTTTCGAGACGCCATTCCGAAAACTGTTGGATTGTTGGTATATGGTACTCCTAGATCTATGTCTCGTCGCCAGTTAGTTAAATCTACAGAGTAGCAGCACCCACCTCCGATTCTTTTCAAATTTTCATATTTTATGTATTTTGATGCGTAGAATCCATTTTAGGAAACACCGTTATTCAAGTTTAAAGTTGCTAAATTTCGGTTTTTTGGAACGTCACAACTGCCATATTTCTTCTCCGATTTTTTTGAAATTTATATATTTTATGTAGGTATGTTGATGCGTAGAATTCATTTTCGAAAAAATTAATTTCCGCCGAGGTACGGTTTGTTTTTTATTTAATTTCAAAGTTGCATAATTTTGGTTATTTGTAAAGTGATAACCGCCATATTCCCGCCTCCTTTTTTTTGAAATTTATGTATTTTGATGCATACTTTAAAAAAAATTATATAAAAGGAAATAAATATTTAATCCAAATATTGGCTGCTTTACAAAAAACAAAAAAAAACAAATTCAAAATATGGTGGTTAAACATTTTTTACTTACCGACATTGCCTGCTATACGATTTTTTTTTGTAAAGCAGCTAACATTTGAATGAAATATTTATATTTTTTTAATATAATTTATTGATTTAAAATTATACATCAAAATACATAAAATATATAAATTTAAAAAAAAATGGAGGGTAAATATGGCGGTTATCATTTTACAAATAACCAAAATTTTGCAACTTTGAAATTAAATAAAAAACAAACCGTTTATTGAGCATATGTGATACACGTTGCAATTCGTTTCACGCAATTTCTTGTGTAACAACACAGTTTTATATGTGGAGGTAGTATTTCAAGAGTAGACATCCGTGTTTTATTTATCAACGATACGATACGATATAGTGTATTGTGATTTCTCTCAATTTTTATTTAAATACCTCAAAAAAGTTACTTGAAGAACGCCAACTGATGAAATTTATTTTTTTTTCGTTGACGTTTCAAAATGTGCTTGATAATACAGTCACATACACATAAACATTTTCCATGCAATTGGCAGAAAAATAGGAACCGATTCCATTTTCGCTCAACCGCGCAAACTTCACCCCAATCCCTCCCTTGGCCTACTAACTGCCGGGTGACAGTTCGAATTGATTGGTTCATTGACTCGGGCCTAAATTAAAGCCAACTCTTTGTTCAACCAATTTTCCCAGGGTAAAAATCCCTACTTAAAAGTATAATTAACATAAACAGCTCCTGTGAGCAAATTCCGGGTCCTTTTTACACAGGATATGTACGCACACGCTTGTAAACTGTCAACAAAGTCTGTTTAGGCTGCTCAAAAAGCATCTTAAAGGGACCCTAGACTATCAATAATATTGTGCAATATTCAGATTTACTCAATATTATTGACAGTCTGTGGGTGATATTGAAAGATTGTACAATATATTGAGCGGATCAAAATGGATTTGATATTTATTGTTCAATATAACACAGTGCTGCAGTCTGTAGTTGGGTCATTCCACGTCAAATCCACCACTATTGAACTTGACCCTTTTTGATTTGGCTGAAACTTTGTAATTTCGTTCTACCCTATCAAAAACATTGGGTGTTTTCAATGATGCAAGTTGCGTGCGCAATTGACTTATTCAGCAATGGAAGTGTGTTGCTGAATAAATCAATTGCGCACGCAACCTGCATCATTGAAAACACCCATATTTTTTTCAAATTTTTTTACCCAACCCAAAAAAATTTTCATTTTTTTTCAAATAATCATATCTTTTTCAAAAATTGACCTATCGAACGTGTTTTATTCAAAATTTTTGTTTTTGAATTTAGTCATTTACTAATTTGACTGGACTAATTCCCTTTCTAGAAAAAAATACCAAAAACTTTTCAGGCGTCAAATTATATGAAATTTTTCAATTTTTTGTAAAAAAAAACCGTTATTTTTTCAAAGTCCGACGTTTTTAATTTTTTTTTTCAAAAAAAAATTTGATTTTTTCTGAAAATAGTCCCCCAATTCTAGAGTGGGCCGACTTTTTTATATTTTTTTTCGATTGAAAATTTACTTTATCTACTTTGGAGTTGAAAATCGTAAAAAACTAAAAAAAGTTTTAAGCGATAGTAACTGATCAGATTATCTTTTTTGAAGGGCCAGGTTGTGGCTGTGGGTCATTTATTGAAGCGTTCTCATCTTCTGTAATAATTATACAGTTATCATCTGTGGGAGTTTCAGTGTCCTCGTCGAGAAAAGTATTGTCGACTTCTTCGGGCAACGTTGACGGGCATTCATAGTTGAATTTATCCTCGTCTATTAACTTTGAATGTTCTACCACGTTCTTACACGTTTCACCATTGCAATTATGACAAATCGCAGAGCCAGTCTTCCGGCACCCGCAGGCTGCACCACACTTGGTTTTGCACCTGCAAAAAATTAATTTCAACAGCTCTGGAGGCGCCGCCGGCGCCATGTACAATTGGTACAAACATTCGCGACATTTATTTCCAGCCGCAGCATTCGGGATCTTTATATCATCCATCCACGTTTGTACTTGGTGATATACTCTAAATATATGAATACGAGATGGCGTGGATTCAAGATGTCATTAGTACTGGCCAGAAAGCGGGTTTATATTTTGGGATTAATTTACCAGGAACTTCAAACTTCCTGATTCCATTAAAGATTTCTGCTCTGTGCACACTTATTTCTTGAGATTGCGTTCCGTTCACTGTATTATTCAAAAGTCATATTTCTCAGCAATTTGAACATTCTACACTGAAAATTTGAACATTGCTGCCCCCTTAATACAGTGGGACTATGAAACCTGATATCTAGTCATCCGGCGTTAGTTCACATTCCCGCTAAAACCACATTCACATACTTTAATCAGTTTCTGTCAGACGCATTTTGGTAGACTTTTGTCATATTTTTGCGAATATATTCCAAATAACTATACACTGCCCCATGATTTTTTTTGTAAGTACAATACATACATATATTCTTTCTCAAATAGCTTACCAACGAGTCAAGCAACAATATATTTTCTTCTAGAAAGTTGCAGCCATTTCAAAAGATTCACCTATTATGAAAAATTTGTCACACAGCTTCAATTATTTGTGTAAAGCTCAAGTTTCTATCATTTCAAGAGTAATTTCATATTTAAATTATTAATACATCAAAAGCCAAGCAAAAAAAATCAATAAAACGGAAGAAAATTATCGTAAGCAAGAAGAAATTTACACTATCGGTCTTAACTAGTGAAGGCATTTGAGCTGTAATAGTAATTTCGTTTAAAATGGTTCGATATTGAAATATATTCTTCTAGTGATTTGTTATTTCAACCCTTATAAAAAAAACTCGAGGAAAGGAAACAGTACTTACGGAATAATTAATCTTACAAACTTATAGCGACATTTCTAAAGCACCAACAATTTGTAAAACAATCCCAAACGACATTCTATTCGCAATTTTTCTTATCCAAAAAGAAAAACCCCTTCTAGACGTCCTTCACATAGACATAGTCGTCCTTCTACAAAAGAAAAACTAACACCTTTCCATCTCCATTAATTATTCGTGTCTCACTTAAATATACAACATATCCTTTCACAGCATGAACTACAACACGAACTAGTCTTCAACCTCTCAACACAAAGAAAAAACCCTTTTGACCCTAATTATTTTACAGAATTAAGCCGTTATGCTGCTATAGACTTAATCTTAATTTAGTGACCTTCATCCGCGCCCCCGCTTCGGTATATGTATGTAGTCCCAAAAAATTTCTTATTAATCATCAAATGGCGGCACTAAACCTCTTAAGTTGCCGCCAAGTCACTCCTTTCCTGCGAAAAATTAGAAAAAAAATGTGAAAAAAAAGAAAGGAAAAAAATCGATTGAATTTGAATTTCAAATGAGCTTCAAGAACACACAAAGCTTACCAACCTAGAAAACGTTTTAATAGTAAACTTACAACGAAACGAAAAGTGAAAGAAAATATTTTCTATTTCATTTTTTTTTCTCCTGTTAATACTAACAAATAATTTGGTTTTTTTTCTATTTCTTTTATAGTAACAAGCCACCACAACAGCAGCAACAACATTCGTATCTTATCGATAATGTCCATCAACATCAACAGGACGTTAGGCAGTCTGTAGAGGAGGAAAGAAAAATCGAAAATCATTCAAAGACACCTCAGCAACGCGGAACTCCCACCAGCGATAATAGCGTGAAATTGCAAAATTATTCATATTCGAATCCTCAAGATCTTGGTGGTGGTAATGGTAACAACAATTTTACCGAATCAAGTGAATTGTCGTCTGAGGACAAATTTAGCTCAAGTCACTCGACCCCGACTAGAGTTATGGGGGAAGTTGTTACACCAATAAGTATACACAGCAGTGAAATGCGCTCGAGGCCGCCATCAAATAAGAGTTTCCATAATCAATCAATTCCATCCAGACCACCATCGAACAGCAGTAATTTGGCCATGGCTGAGGCTATGAAATCTAGGCCACCGTCTGGATTTTCAGGAAAGTCTTTTATGCTACAAGATGGCGAAGTGACACAGATTATTTATGATGAAATGGGTTCACCGGTGAAGGATCCATCAGTTGCAGAGGAAGAGCAAGAAGTAGAGGATAAGGAAGTGAAGTCCTTGAATGAAAATGAAACAAGTGAAGATGTCCCTGATAAAGTTGTAGTTATTACCGAAGCACCAGTTGTTGAAGAAGAAAAACCCACTGATGAGGCTCAAAAAATTGAACAAGAAGAACCCGAACCAGAAATAACACTCGTGGAGACACCTGTAGTGTCTACACCTAAACAAGAACGTCAAGAAATCATCATTGAACAAATGGAAGAGCTAAATTTTGAAAAATCCCCAACGCCGTCCATACAACCAACACCACCAAGCGCTTCACCGATACCTACGATGCAGGTCAAACCATTAACCAGAGAACCATCTATAACCAAAAGTTGCGAATCAATTTATGAAACAAATCTAATTCGCAACGACATCGACAGTAAAAGTACCGCGAGCACAGAAACGAGCTCAGACTATCAGCAAAGTCATGCAGCTAGTCTAGACGACCCTATAACAAGTGACTACATCACAGTCAAGCCCCAGCACACTCCTTTGATGCGAAAATCTAAAACAACTTTATTCGGACGAAATCGTCGAGTATCACCAGTTAAGCAGTCAATAAAGCTTAATAAAACCGAAGTATTCCCACAGAGCTTGACAAGATTTGAAAGACCGCGTGAAGCGATGAATCAATCTATCAATCAACTAGACTCATCCAACTGGGAAACAGTACTTGTAGGACTACGTGCCCTAGTCCGACTGATGCGTTACCATCCCGAAAATCTGGACATGCAAATGCATATGATTTGTGTACAACTCTCAAAATCTGTCAAGAATCTCCGATCTCAAGTGGCTCGCGCTGCATGTCAAGCTGCTGGTGAACTCTTTCCATCACGTAGTAAAATCCTTGAACAAGAATGCGATGATCTGGTCGGTAGTCTACTACATCGTACAGCCGATACAAATCGTTTCATTCGTGCTGATGCAGCGCGTGCCCTAGAATCTATGTGTGACAATCTACCGCCACCAAAAGTTCTACAATTACTCACCACTAGAGGCGCTGCCCATCAAAATGCAATGGTTCGCACAACAACAGCAAAACTTCTTAATCGTTTGGCAGATCGTTTAGGATGCGATCGAATCTTCAATATGAATCGTGAGAATAGGGATAAGTTCATCTTAACTGGAGCTAATCTTTTACTTGAGGGTAGTTTGGAAACAAGGAGCTATGCTAAAGCACTTTTTCGTACATTGTCAGATCACCATAGTTATAGTAGGGTAATTTTAGAAGTAATTCCGTCCAGAACATATAGAAATATTGAGAAGACATTGAAAAGTATTAGGTAAATACAAGTGAGTTATATTTAGTAAAATAATTTGATTATTTTCAATTTTTTTGTACAGTGAAAGTTAGTTGAAAGATTATACAAGATTTATATAAAAATGGAAATAAAATTCACTTTAAATATATTCTGTTACGGAAAATATGTGTTTGTTTACTTTAATGGAAATTGTTTGTAGATATAGATCACTGCATCTAGTAAAATGGCAAATGCAATCAAAAATAGATTTAGAGCTAAACAGCCAGATAGTCCAACTACGGAATTAGTAAATTTTTGTTATAGGCAGATAGAGAACTAGTTGACAACAAGCAATGGAGCGGTACACACCTGAAGAACGCGGAATTATTGTTACTGCTTATTTGACCAATTTCTGGTCTGTTATTTTAACACAGCGTGAATTTCGTCGTCGTTTTCCTCGTTCCGCGACGAAGCCCAGTCCCTCTTTAGTTGTTATGTGAACAAGCAACATTTGCGTTTCTGGTGATCCTGTGAAAGCATATTTAATTTACCCCACTAAAAAGCCATGCAAGTCCAAAATAGCAAATGACTGTTCTTTAAATGATCGGCAACAACAACGACGATCGACGGCCTCATTATCAGTAAGCTCAAAGATCGATGTACTATTAAAACGTGGAAAGGTTGAACTAAAAAAATGGACGTCAAACCACAACTACGTCTTAGTAAACATACGAGAAACCCAGCGTAGCTTTTCCTTATCAATACTTCTTAACAAGGACAGTGTTGTAAAAACGCTGGGTCTATATTTGGCTACCGGGCAAGGATTGTTTCAAGTAGGTATGTCGTGCAATCCATCTCGACTCAATCACCGTTCACAAAGAGGAAAATCCTTTCCACAGTCGCTAGAATCTACGACTCATTGGGGCTGCTGTCGCTAGTAATTATTACATCCAAGATCCTCTTACAAAACTTATGGCAAATAGGTATAAATTGAAATGAACCAACTCCCAGATCTACTACCTCACCTCAGAAGAATGTCCATACCACGGTTCGTGGGGGTCAGCCCAGATCCATGGTTTTTGCATCGTGCATACAGTGCGGCATTATACATCCGTTCAGAAAACGGCAGTGTACAAGTCAATCTGGTCGGTGCAAAGACGAAAGTACCCCTGTGAAGTCAATCACCTTCCCAAGACTAGAGCTGTATGGTGCCATGCTACCCTCACGTCTGATGGAAAATTTTCTACCTTTCATTGGAACATCAAAAAAACGACCTGCTACGGCAGAACGGACTCCACCATCGACTAATCCTGACTCCACCGCTTAACCTGCGTTTATCGCACCCTCGAGGGTGTCGGATTCATAAGGGTTAAATAGCAGTCTTTGGGCCTGCTTGGACGGTTCGCTCCCAGGAGCGTTTCTCCCGAACTTTGTCGATGAAGAACGTTCCTGGTAGCGAACCGTATAAACAGACCCTTTCTGTGCCTCTTCACGAAAGCGGTGCACTTATAACTCGTGACTGACCTCACAACGAAGGCGTTTCTTGCTGCCCTCAAACGATTCGTGGCCCTTGGAGTCTGTGTCGAAAGATATATACAGATTGTGGAATTACTTTTTACTCTTCTCACGCAGATAAAATCATGTCTCGATTCACGCCAACTTTGTCCACTCGCAGATAATAGCACTGATACAAAAACTCTTTTCCCTTTGCATTTTTGAATAGGCTACGGGCTAACTGGCACCTCCGGAAGAGGACCTCACCCACTATAAGACCAAAACCCTTAATAGGTGGAATCTGGTTCAAAAGCTTAAGCAAGAGTTCTCGCGCTCGT
The DNA here is from genome assembly GCA_963855945.1 of Thereva nobilitata. NCBI lineage: Eukaryota > Metazoa > Arthropoda > Insecta > Diptera > Therevidae > Thereva > Thereva nobilitata. Next base: position 19,885,124 of record OY979698.1, read on the forward strand.
GGAGTTCCGAATACCTATCCAGGCTTCACCAACGGCCCAAGTGGCTCAGGGTGTCATCGAAAGTAAAGATCGGAGACTTCGTCCTAATAAAATCAGAAAATCTTCTCTCAAATCAAAGAAGTACACAGAAGATGATAAAATAATACGGGTGGTTACCATAAAAACTCAAAGCAGCGAATGAAAAGCTACAATGACGAAGGTCTGCCTACGGAATCCACCAATTAAATGAATTAATCAATGAGTAACAACTTATCTATAAGTAATTGAAATGTTGAATTACATATATGATTTTTAACAGTTGTGTGCTTTGTCCGTTCTCCTATACAAATTGTATTACACAATTACATTACATTTCATACAATTGTATTACATTTCGAAACATGGTTTCAAGGTGGTGGAAAATGTTGGAACTTGCCTAGATTCGAATTTTGATATCGAAGCCACTCTAATTTCTACACTATCAAAAACAAATATTGATAATTCGACAACAAAAGGGAAGAATCACTGAAACCATTTACCGCTGATAAGAAACGTTTGATAACTCCCGTCTAGCAGCTAAGAGAAGACCAGCCAGAAGTCAGTAGTCGATTAGAACAGGAGCTGGAAGGGTAGCAGCCCCTACATTTACGTGTGTGGATATGTAATTGGCATCTGATACTGCAAACAAATGCGAAAGATTCCTTATAAGCAAACAATGGAAAATGTCTATTCAATTTACACCATTCTCACAATAATGTTAAAGATAAGCTATCGGGTAAGTTTATGCAATAACTCATTAAATACTTGTACCGCGTATAGATGAAAAATTGTTCAGGTTTCACTTACTTACTTTAAAAAAAACCTTTTGGAAATAGCCACAAAAATTTCTATTTAAATTTAACTCGCGCACAGCATAAGATCTTCTTCTTATCCCGAATTTCCTTTTAAATCTTTTCTAGTACACATAATTAACAATTTTTCTAATTGATTTAGTCTTCACAATAACCACTTTGGAAATAAACACAATTTATTTTAAATAGTCAATGAACACGCAAGTTTTAATAGTCAATGAATAATACTTTCATACTTTTAATAATTTGTATCTTTTCAAATGTGCAAATTTCGTTTCATCCGTCCAAATAGTTAGCTCTTTACTAACTTAATATTTAAATTAACCGCGCTTTATATTTCCATAACGGCAACATTTTCGCGCTATTTTTATCTTGTAAATTTCTACCTATCATACGGCCATCTGGTTTAAAACTGTACAACTATCCACCCCCAGCCGCCATTTTGTTTGTCAAAATAAAGTTTGCGCTGATTTTGTTGTCAAAATAATTTTTCATTCAATAACAAGAAATTTTTTTAATTTAATTTATTACAAATTTGGTTGAAGAGGCAAATGTTAAAATATTTTAAAAATTTAATAAAATCAAATTTTTGAATAAAATGCAAGACCAAGATCCAAATTTGATTCAAGAACCCCTGGAGGACCCAAACAGCGAGGATAACCGAACGATATTTTGTGCTAATTTATCTGAACAAGTTACAGAAGAAATTCTATTCGAATTATTTTTACAAGTATGTTAATATGAAGATTATAGTATTATTATTTTTTTGTTAAATAAAAGGTTAACATTATTATGAATAATATAACCTTATTTACGTTAGGGTGGTCCCCTTGAATCGGTCCGAATACCCAAGGACAAAGATGGCAGACAAAAGACATTTGGATTTATAACCTACGCACATAGTTGTTCTCCACTATATGCCTTACAAATATTTGAAGGATTAAAACTCTTTGGCAAGAATTTAGTTATGAAATATAAAGGTAATCCTCAAAATTTCTATCAGAGACTTCCAGAACCACCGCCAGCGCCAAGATTCCGCAATGATGATAATCGAAAGAGAAAACCTGTAAAAACAACATTTTCGCCGGATAATAATTGTACCTTACGTTTAGGTAGCTATAATAATAATTCAATTGCGAATACAGATCCAAGCTTAACGCCAATGAAAAAAAATAACCCAGAAGAAAATAGAAGGAATCCCTTTGATGTGGATGTATTGAGTCGTTTAAGTGGGAATCTGCTTTTTCCTGACAATGATGACTGTAACAACGGTAAGAAAAATTCAAACAATCAGAGATGGGGTCGTAGCGACACGGGAATAGCAAAGAGAGCGTCATGCGGTAACAGATATAGTAGGCAAGAAACACCATATAAAAGACAAGAGAAGCGCGAGTCAAAGAATCGTTATAATAATCAGAAAAGGAAAAGATAACAGTCCATTAAAAAAAAGTTTAAATCCAAAAAAAATGACAAAAAATAACACATTTTTTTTATTAATTTTTCTTTTGTACAAAATTTATTTGTAAGATTAATTGGTAGAAAATTGAATTCGTAATTTTCTTATTTCTTTAAAAAGAAGTTTCCGCATCTATTTTCCACCAATGTTCACGTATAACTTTTAAAAAAAAATATATTAAAATCAACGTTTTCTTTCTTGGAAAAACAAAAAAAATATCAGGAGTGCAGCGGAATAATGAATATTTGCAATTATTGAAACATTTTTTATTCGTTACATGGCAATATGTTATATGTAAAAATATATATATTATTCTGTTACGCATTAGCGAGGTATTATTTGCAAACTAACCGTGCTTTTTTTTATTATTATAGTTAGTAAATTTGTTACGATATTCAAACTGATTATTACTTCATGATAAAATTGTCATTATGTTACTATTCTATGGCCTTATGTCTTGTATTTTGTCCTCTTCATTAAGTCTCTCGAAGTCTGTAAGTCGAAGCTATTCGCCTCGAGGAAGCTTGTGCACTTCCAAGTGCTTGTAGAATTGTAGGTAGCATAAGCATGCAATAACCACTTGAAAAAACCCAAAACACTTCCAATAGCTCTAGACATCCCTTTGAAGTGTTTTCGCTTGGGTAGATGTTGAATTTGGAAGGTTAACGTATTTGGCGAATAGTAAAAAATAGGTTGGGTTAGGTGTAGGGCTGCCCCAGTGCAACCGAAAGCTCGATTAGCGCTTTGGCACGACTTTTTAATGCTCGGCTTCCCCTTAAAAAAATGTAATATGTCATCATTTTTATTCTTTTAGTTAGGGGCTGGTTCATCCAAACTTCGGTTAGCCTCGGAGAAACCCGAAATTCTCATCCAAATTTGAAATTAAATTTTCGTTTGGTAGGTTCTATCAAAACTGTCGAAATATTCGCATGTCATAGAACTTGGTCCACTTTTAGAATTTCTCCTTTTTATTCTTTTATAAGTAGTGAAAAGATTGGCATATTTCACTTTACACTCCTCGACACTGATTTCCATCAGTTTTTTTCCTCCCTTCGTTGAACTGATTTTCAAAACCCAGCCTCGTCGATATCAACAATTAATTTGGTTTTTTTCCCCAACTTAACTAAAAAAATATATATAAATTAATATTATTAATTGAACACTTACCTCTGTTCAACCATAGTTCTCCATATTTTAACTGAACAGTCACATTTGCATGGTCATGGTCAAGAGAATGCTTTGTTCGAAAGATTATAATCAAATCGTTGATTTATCAAAGTGTTTTCGAACACTAGACGAAATCGTCAAAATTTGTTAGATCGATTCAAGTCAAAAGCTAGTCATTGACGAAAAGAGTCTTCCTAAAGTTCGGTGATTGTTTGGTCATTGAAAAATATTCAATGTTGTTTGGTCGACTGTCTAACGCCATCCTGTGGCATTTCGGAAGCTTGTCAGTGATCTAGCCTACAGTCGGGAGATCAATTTTAATTCTTTCAAAGCGTAACTGCCTGTAAAGCAATGCTGTAGGATCCCATAAGTTAAGTTAAAAATTTACTGTAGATCTCAATGTACAATAGATCTGCAGAGTTCGGCCGTTTTTCGCAAGAAAATCTAGTGTCGTTAGAATATTTTAAACAATTTATTTGTATAAACAAATTAGAATTAATCATTTCGCGCTCGGAGATGGAAGGTGAAAATTAGGGCAGACATACAAAGCTAATAAAGAGGCTCACAGCATATGAATTGCATGACCTAATCAATTATTTGATTTATTTAATTCGCATCTTCTTCTCCTTGTAGTGCACGGCCCCTGTTGAATTTTCTGTTCGGTCGTCTTCATTTTTGAAGATGAAATTTTTCGTATATGTTTTAGCCCCTCATCTATGCACCTATTTCTTGTTCTACCTACACTTCTTTTTCCTGTTAGTCTAGATTGAAGTTTGTTTTTGTTTTCTGTTTGTTTTTTAAGAATATAGTTATTTTTCGCTTCATGAAGACACGATCTGTAATGTTCTTGCCTTGCATTATCAAATGCATGAGTGACGCAGAGCACCTTTATCTGCGGAAGATGTGCAATGAACTGAGAGATCATTTGTAAATATTAGAAATAAGGCATGTAGTAGCATCTACCCTTGGAGCACATTACACAGGTAGAGTTGGCTTTAGCTTTGACGACACCCATAACTACCTTGATTGAACGGCCAGAAACTCTTAAGCCTGTTTCCTTAGCTTAGAACTAAGTCGATACTTATCAGCAGAGCAGTGCCCTGCACTATCAAAAGCCTTGGAGATATTAAGAGCAACCAGACCAGACTCATCAAAGCAATGCTTTCTGTGATCTATTAGACACACATGAAGGTCTTCAGTTTCAGTTTAAAGCCGTACTGTTTGCATCTTACTTACTGGTTGTGTTCTAGATGTTTCATAAAAGTTTTATTGATTATTTCCATGGTTTTTAAGAAAATAGAAGAAATTGCTATTGAGCGGTAGTTAGATGGATGTTTGGAGCTAACTTTTTTTGGTATGAGGTGATCGTTAGTTAGTTCCTCCGCAGTCTGGCTCCGGAGAAGTATGATAGGATAAAGTGTTTGCGTAGGGATTTAGCCAAAAGTGAGGTATATTTCTTTGCAACCAATGGTGGAATGTTGTCAGGTCCAATGGACTTGTGTGCGCCAAGCTATTATTATATTACACTTCTCTAGTCCCAAAGAAGAAAATTATGTATGCAGAAAATTTAGGGGCAAAGGGTAGAATAAAGTCGAAAAGAAGAATGTTATTAAGTATCGGCCTTGGATTTATATGCTTATCATCTGTCGTTTATACATTGTAGCCGAGTTATATAGTAAAATTCTTCCTGGTTGAAGTCGCCAAGGGCTAGATATCACCCTAATGACGAAGTGAATCATTCAAAGAAAATTAGGAGCTTTAATTCCGTTCATGCACTCCTGATTTAACCACCAGAACCGACCTTAGCTTGATAAAATGAATACAGAGATCAATTTTGCACTAACCCCATAAAATTAATATTTTAAGTATAAGGAAATTATGCACGCGGACAGAATTATTATGTAATGTTTCGAAACTTTAATTCAAGTTGATATTCAATTAACCTAATAATAAGTTAAATTAAGACTGAAAACAAAATTGTACAACAGATTTTTAAAACGCATTTCTTTATTTTTTATCATTAAAAATTTTTTCTTAGAAATCTTCCTTTAAATGGATTAAAAAAATTAAATAAGAAAATAATAAATTGTTTTTTGTTATATTTATAATTGCTTAAACAATAAATGGAAGAAAAATTAGAATATATAAATAAGAATAATAATGCTCAAGTTAAAAACCGAAATGCAAGCGCTTAAATGTTAACGTTTCTGGACAAAAATCAGCAGTTTCTGGAGGCATTGTATCTGTCCATGGTTATTTTTTGTTTTATCATTCAATAAATACAATATTGTAAATGCAAAAAAAAATCATAATCTACAATCTTACTGTGTTCTTCTTTTTCATCATGTAATGCGTAATAATAAAGGCCAATTTAAAAGTGAAGGAATGTGCAGAGAGCAGGAAAGCGTTTTAAAAAGAGACCCTGTGAGCTGCTGATTTCTGCGAAGGCGAATGAATATGTTTTTTTTTTGTTTATGATATTTGTTTGGCTTTAACCAGTGTGAAACAGCAACGTAAAAATTATTTAGTTTATAAATGAGAGAGAAGCTGAAGGAATATACTTAATTCTCATAAAAACTTAATGGATCAGGAGATTGGGCTTCGTTTCAGTTTGTCTCTGGCTTAGCATTACGTCTAAGGATAGCAGCAGCCAAATCCTGTTTCATGGCAGCTTGTTGCCGTAAATCAGATAATGTTTGAATACTTCTGAGTCCATTAACGATGTCTTTTGTCTTACCAAAATAAATTTCATTTAATGTATTTCTAATTTTATTCTCCATATCCTCTATCATTCGGCCTATATTCGCAATATGAGGTGATGATTCGCTTACATTGGCATCTTGTTCAACTTGGCGTGTTAGTGAACCACCTAGATTCATTGTACCAGAACCTTGCTTGTTTGTTTGCAGCCAAAGCATAGCGGTTGAAGTCAGCTTATAGTGAGCAGTTCGGCCGGAACTTTTCTCCTGAACTTCAACAACATGAATCGAGTCCCAACAGCCGCGAATTTTCTTGCTGCCATCACCAGCTTTCTTTATCAAAATCACACCAGCGAATCCGTGATCTAGATCCCACAAGTATACAGATGATACACCACCTTCATAATACATTTCGCGATACTGATCAAAAGCATAATTAGCTTCGATTTCAAGCTTTCTTAGCCTCTCCGAAGGCATTTGACCATCTTCTAATGGTGGATCATACGTATTCGACCAGGGTGACCGATAAGAGTCACCGTCACGATTATAATCACACAACAAATAATCTTTTCCGGTTTCTTTATCCTTAGCTATTTTTAATGGTTGATCAACAGATGATAACAAATCTTCGCATAAATCGGGTGCTAAATCAATCAGATCGATTAAATTTTTCTCAATTTGCTGAGGAGGTAATCTCCTCATTAGATCCAGCGCACAATCCATCTGAAGCTCGGTCTAGAATAAAGTAAATATTCTTTTATAGTATTAACGAGATATCAAAAGCAATATTTAACTAGATAAGAGAATTCTTTCGCACTTTTGTTATATCTTTTGGGTGTGGACAATCTTCCGTATGATTATTTTTGGGTTATTACTCACCATTTTGATTATCACAGACTACAAAGTTCCCTTGAGCAAATAAAATACAAACTTTAATTATTAATAAATGTTTTAAGTGTAAAATAATTGGAGAATACTCGAATTAAGGACGATTTATTTAATTGTTAAGCCAAGTTCCAAGAAACTGCTGTCAAAGCTTAATTGAAATTTTTGATGGTGGTGACAGCAAAAATTTTTACTTATTTTTCATGAAATTGGTATTACTGCATGAAAGGTACAGGGTGGGAGTTTATTACAGGTGCTCTAAAAGTTTTGTTTGTTGATAAACAACTTTTACTTAATCTTTCTTTTTTGTTTGAAGCTTTATATTTTTATAAAATGGTGACTACTTACAGATTAATTTTAACCTATTTTCTTTAACTTTAATTTCAATTCAAATCTTTTATAATCGTAGTTTTGTTTCAAATTAAATTAAGCAAACAGCTCAGATGTTCTAAAATCTTTCTCCGACATTTCTTTAAAATTTCACATATAGTGGCGCTGCAATCGTAACATGTGTTTTAAAAATTTATATTAATTTGACAACTCAGGTGGGGTTTTAGTGATTCTGCAACAAATTTCCAGTTTTAACTGGGAAAAATGATAATAAACAGTGCAAAAATGAAAATCGATTAACAATAATAAAGTTTAAAATATGTTTTAAAGTTCAATTATTCACATTTCTTTGTGTATGTACAAAAAATTGCTAAATTTTGTTCGTTTTTGACAGGACTTATTCAAACGTCATTAGTAGTATAGAATCGTCGGAGCTTCTGAAGGCATTAAACTTCTTTTTTTTGTGTCTTGTCCATTCATTCGACCTCCTTTGAGTTTTTCTTTAATATAAATTGTGCGATTTAAAAGAATGCTTTTGTTATATTATTGGAATATTAATTAATTATTCCGTGTGGAAATTATATAAAAGTTTTATTATTTTTTTTGCAATTGCCACGACATCTTGATTTTTGAGTAATGTTAAACTTGTTGGATTGCCCCTGAGAAATGAGCTGAACTCAATATGAAATCATATTATAAATCGCTGATAAATTGCCTAATTATACAAAGGAAATGACTAAATAGGTAAATTTTAAATATATAAGTTAATAAAAGATTTATATTTAATTTGCATCTTTTAATATCTATACCCGAAAAAGATTAACGAATTTCTGTTCAATACCGGATCTTAATTCCTCAGTTAACTAGTGCATGAAAAAGAGAAAATTTTCTTGTAATTTCATGTTTGAAGTGTGTTTGAGGCTGATTTTTTTCATAACAAAATGTTCATTTCAAATATAACAAACGAGATGAAACATATTTTTAACACAAAACTACAAGTTTGATGAAATCTCTCGGACTAAAAAAAAATTAATGAAAGTGGATGAATCTCTTCTGTAAACTGAAAATTTAATTGTAGGTTTCTTTTGTTCATTTGGTTCACGAAATAACGCTTACTATAACGCATTTTGTTATAAAGTTTTGTTATTGTTAGATAAGTAATGTTTTTGTTTATTGTAAAAAATCTTGGTTAAAAATTCACGGAGGGCCAAATAATTATCAAACTTTAATATCAAGATTTAAGATAAATTGCTAATTACTTATGTAAGTCGATAATGTTAGATGTTTTTCAATGGGCTTGCAGTTTAATCTGTGTTGTTAAATTGCAAAACAAAAATTAATTTAGCGTGATAAAATATGAAACAATTATTAGACTTGTTTCCATGAGTTTCATTCTGTGAGAGTTTAAGACGATGTGAAGAGTATAGGGGAAATTTTGTTAGAATACAGCAGAATAATAATTTCCTTGTGATAATTTTATATAATACTTAATTCAGTGTAAAACTAGAGTATATTTTTTGTGTAAACTATAACTATATATATTTAGCAAATCTAATTAATTGAAATCAATATTTAATTCAGTTTATACTAATCAAGACAAAACTTCTTCATTATATATACTACACACTTTTCCGACAAATATGACCAGAAGAAAAGTTTTTCTTGCAATGGAATGACGCGGTTATTTTGAAAATCCCAAAAGAAGGGGAAACAATTGCCAAAATATTCTACACCATAGTAGTAAAACAATGAGGGTGCCGTTAAATTAGCTATTAAGCTAGAGGAATCTGTACTATCGTGAAGAGCGAATGCGCCTTTTTGCTACGCCAGTCCCCTAAGCTAGCAGTCGATTTATTTATTAAAAAATTAACGAAAAAAACCAGCTAACCTAATATTAAATAGTCAAAATCCATAACAAATAAAAAATAATGATAAACCTAATAAAAAAACCAAACATTAGCACAGTTTCCATCTGCAAATTTAAACAAACGAGTGAAAACAACAACATCAAAACAAAGTGAAGAATGTGCCATCCCAAAAAAATATTACACCGGACAAACTGACGGGCGGCAATTAAGTCTATTCTGCCCTTTTCCTGCACAACCAGCTTGGCCCTTGTCGGCTCGTTAGCGGGATTCACTTGCTCCAGGAGGCATAGCACTCCGATGAGGCTAATCTCGGTGGTTACGTCTCCAGCTCGTCCGGCTGCTATTGAAGATATTAACTTTGGAAAATAGAAGCCCCGTTTTAATAATATTTTCGGGTTTTGCAAATGTTTTCTTTTTGGTGGGAACTCCTACATCTAAAAGAAAAACTAAGGATGGTTTGGTGATCTTGCAACAATATCTGAAAACGCAAATCAAGTTATTTAATAATTATGTTAAATCGGTTCACTTATACGGCTCCGAAACATGGTGTACCAGGGGAGGTAGGTAGCGGCAGCAGTGCAAATATGAACCGCTTCATGACAAAGAAGCAGACATTCTCCACCGCTCCAAGAGGTTCGGCCATTCATTTCTTTATGGAATGTTACAGCTTGGAACAAAATTTACAATAAATCATATTTTGTTATTAAAATTTTAGTTAGTTTGTTTAAACTTATGTTTTCCGAATCAGATTGAATTCTGTATTTCTCAACTCAATAGTACCCAATCCCAAATAAGTGAATGGAGTTCTATCAACTTCCTTAAACTAAATCCTAAAAAATCTCAAGTACTTCTTCTTAGTCGGCGTTCTCAGTCCCCTGACAGCATTCCATCTCGTCTACTTAAAAGTGTTGCTCTCCCTATCCTTGAGTGTGTTAATAATCTTGGCATTGTTATTAATTCCAAATTATTTTGCTGTAATCAAGTCTCACTTATGGTTTCCAAGTTTTTTGGGATTCTTCGTGAACTTTGGCTTTATAGTAGTCTTCTGTCGTCCGTTGTTCGGCTCAAGCTTGTTAAATCCCTCATCGTGCCACATTTCCTCTTTGGTTCCCTAGTATATATTTCCTTAGATTCATCCTGCCTTCAACGCCTCAAAGTGGCATTTAATGATTGCTTAAGATTTATTTTTTGGTGCAAAATTCCTTGCTAGCTTGTGATTTCTTTCATTTTATTGATGTCATGGCTTTGGTCCTCTTAAATAAGGTTCTCTACTCTAAAAGCCTTCCTACCTTTTAGACTTCCTCTGTACTTTTCGTTCCTTGCGTTGAACCAAATTTCTTATTTCAGCTCATTGGTAGTCGTTCCTTCGTCGTGGATTCGTTTAGTCTTTGGAATAATCTTCCTAGTCTGATTCAAAGAATGAGCTCAGCCACGGCTTTCAGAAGGCAAGCATCTCATTTTCTTTCTTCCTCCTCTTCTTTTTAGTATTTTCTAATTTTTCTATCCAGTTATTTTCATATCTACTTCTGTAACCTGTTACCCTGTCCTCTTTATCCCACTCACCATATTTATTTAAGTTTAGGTTAGACTACCTAGATAGTATTTTCTACAATATCCAAGAGTTCAAACGCAGAGGTTATCATCATCTCTTTCAGCCCAATTATGCAGGAACTATGTCGTTGTTGTGGATGCACTTTATCAAAATCAGTAGTTGTACTGTACCTATCGTACATACAAAGCTCCTTGAGTTATTAATTGAAGAAAACGATCTTATTGCCGCCAGGTCGGTCGCAATATCCTCGAGATGTGTTAGCTCTATAATTTATTAGATTTCTAAGAATTGTGTTCTTTTGATTTTCATCCATTTATGGGAAACAATCAACTCTGTCATGAGAAATCTCACTATAGTTCTGAAATGGTACGATGGCAACGTTATATTATATCCTCAGTCAGAAAACAATACAAGGCTTTGATCGAATTCCTCTTTTTTCGAGAAAAGCTCCAAACGTGATATACCAAAACCAGAGGTTGATATCAAACTCTAAACAAATTTTATTTCAGTTGACTAGAATTTTTAAGAACAAATTAGAATAATTATAATAAATCTTTTCGAGTATTAATCGCTTACATTATCGCTAAATAAATATTTTTTCTTAAGACAAGATACATCTAAGCCAATTGGACTTACACAATGGCTTCAGGGGATTTATCATTAACCAGTAACAGCAGCCAAGAAGGTAAAGTTAAAAAATTAAACAAAAATAACTCTCAGAAATGAAAATAAATCCATATTATAATTCCAGAAAGCCCAGAATATGGTGGCTTCGGTGGTGACAGAGGCATACGTCCTTCATCAAACAGCAGCGGAAGTACAACGGCCAACATCAATAATAATAATCCGAGCAAGAAATATGACATGGTTAAGCAGCAATACGATCAGGCAATGATTGAGCTAAGCAACCTTAGGAGACAGCATAGCGATACAGTTAGAAGATGTGAGGAAATGGCTTCGCAGCTTGGTTTCTACCAAGAGCAATACATGGCTGCTATGAATCAGCTAGAAACATCAGCTAAAGAACGGACCAAGTACACAGATGTAACAAATGAAAATGCTCGATTAGCACAGCAGAATATGCTATTAGAAAGAAAATTGCGAAGATTTATAGAATCTGTTAAGCAACAAGAGAAAGATAATGGTAATAGCCAATCAGCATTTTCATTCTATGGCGAACATTATGGGGAATTAAGCAATAAGAAATGTGAGGGTGGGTGTATTGAAAGCGAGAAACTTTTAGAAGAATTGCAATTATGCAAGAAAATGTATTCGGATTTATCGAAGGAGCGTAATACACTAGCTGTAGAGCGGGATAAGCTACGAAGTCAACTTTCGGCTGCCTTTTCTGATTTAGATAATGCAAAGCGAGAGAAGAATATATTTCGTGATGCACGAGATATGCTTATACTGCAACAGGATAAAGAAATGGAAGAGATGAAGGTGTTAATGGCAGCCAGAGCAAACGAATTGCTTATGACTAAAATTGATCGAAATCGTGTGGAGGAGGAGTTGAATCAGATTTTATCAGAAAAGGATAATGTTCTACAAGAAACACAAAAAATGAGCGATGATTTGGCTGCTGTTAAAAAAGAATTAGACCAGAAAAAGAAAGATGAAATAAAATTGAAGAACGAAATAAAAAATTTACAACAAACAAACTGTGACTTATTGAAGAAAATAGATCAGCTAAATGCAATGTTGGAAAAGCGTGAATTATTAAAATCACGTGAAAGTAATTGGAGTAAAGAATTTTCAGAAAGTAAGGATGATTTTAAAGAAATAGAAAAGTTAAGAAAATCCCTTGAAAAGGCACGCAGTGAAGTTGAAAAGGCTATGCAAGAAACTGAGCTGGCTAAAAGTCGTCGTGATTGGGCAATATCTGAACGGGAAAAAATTGTTCAAGAAAGAGATTCAGTTAAGACTCTATGTGATAACTTACGTAAAGAACGTGATAAAGCAATTTCTGATCTATTATCAGCAATCCGTGACAGTGAAAAGATTAAAAAACAAAAGGATGAGGCTTGTAAGGAAATAGAAAGCTTAAAGGAGCAGCTTGAGAATCAAGCAATGAATTCTAGACGAAGTTTCAGATGGAGCTCATATGATTTTGATGATGTATTAGAAATAGAATTAAATAATTTTCGTGAGAATGAAGATGTTGGTATTATATTAGATGATACAAATAATCGTCAGTTAGTTTGCGGTGTAACAAATACATCTCCAGCATTTGGTAAATTAAAAATCAATGATGTTATTATAAAAGTAAATGACTTAGATTGTCAATCGATCTCGAAACGTATGGTATTAGAAGCAATTAGAACTAGTTCACCACGTTGTACACTATTAGTTTCAAGAACTAAACAAAGTAAACGACATTTATATACAGTGCATTTAAATTTACAAGAGAATCATAATCATGGTCTAACATTGGATACTGGGGTATTTATATCAAAAATTGAACAGAATTCTTTGGCTAATTTTGAGCCAGAATTAGATGTTGGAGATAGAGTATTAAGTATTAATAATAAATCAATGGAAGGTGTACAATCAATTAAGGAAGTTATGAAAATATTAGATGATCATCGAAATGATTCAATAACAATATTTGCATTGAAAAATGTCCAAGATGTTGGTTATGGTGATGTTAATCGTCGCATGACTAATACATCAGCACAAACCGATTCAAATGATTCTGTACATAAAGTTAGTACCTCGAAGCAACCATCAAAAATTACCGAAATGATAAATAAATTTCGTGAAAAAATTCATATTACAAAATCGGGAACAGATGCGGATAATTTAAGTCAAGAAAATGATGCTTTAGCTGCATTAGATTCGGTATTAAGTGAAAATTCTGAAAAGAGTAAAGAGAATTTATTTAAACGTTCAAAACGTAGTAAAAAAGAAAAGGATGCTAGTAAAAGTATGGGTACATGGCCAAGAGCAGCAATATTAAATACATCACAAGAAAATCCAACTGGTACTATTGTACAGCATCGTAAGAAAGAAAGAGCTGCGCTATCATTATTTACTGGAGCAATTAATGTTGATAAGGAAGATAATGAGCCAACACAAAATCAACAGCATACACTTACAATTAGTAATAATACAGGAACTATAAAACATAACCATCAAAATATAATAAATACAAATCCAATACCATCGAATTTATTTCAAACGAATCCGTCTAATGCATATTTACATCGACATTCTGTATACGCAACAACTTTAGAGTCTGAGCCAGTTCTTTTGGAGCAATCAAAACCGGTTCAATCATCAAATGGACCGAATTCTTACAATCCGAATTTAAGACTTAAGATGCATGATTTAAATAGTAAATATCCACCAAATCATCGACATCATCCTAATAATAATTTTCGAAATAGACTGAGTTTAAACTTAACTCCATCAGATAATAGTCTTTTGAATAAGGGTGTTGGGCAAGCTGTACAACAGCAACAGCAAATTTATCAGCAAAATTCATTGGATTTTATTCCAAAGAAACCTTTGATTGATACAATGATGCATCCAAAAACATATGCTGGAACGAATTTGGAATTTAAAGGACATCCATCGAGCGGTTTATCTAGTAGTAATCAACAGAATTCTCTCGATGTGATATCATTAAAATCTCAAATATCAATTGATTCACTATTATCGCAAAAAAGTCCACCAATACCAGATTATCAAGTGAATTATATTAAAAGACCAATACCGAAAAATGTCTCGAAATATCCAAGTGATAGCGAAAGTATAGGTATGGAAACAATGATGTCGCCAGGACCTATACCAACAACAAGTACCTTACCATCAACATCATTGTTTTATGCCCCAAATATCAATTCCTCGTCATCGCATCGTCATGCACCGCTATTTCCGTCTTTTGCCAGTCACATCCATCCACATCCACATCATCCACATAAGCTTAGACATTCAAGCCCTTTGACGCTACCAACTAGTTCACATTCAATTGAGCATCAAACTTCAAGTCCTGGAGTGCCCGTGAATTCTTCTGATAAATTTGATTTAGATTATCCCCCGTCACATCATGCCTATAATGTTTCTGTGGATTATCCGTATAATCGCAATAGAGCGTTACCTACTAGAGATCATGATGATGCACCGTCAAGTTTTTTACACGTTTATGAAGGTGGAACATTTCCACGTAAGAAAGAACATCAAAGACTTCGAATTCCATCTAATCCTAGTGTAACTAGCAAGGGTAGTGGTGTTAAGAATAGCACTGGCTCAATAGAACATCATGGTAGTGAGCGTGGATCTCCAATGCCGCCTGTACATGTGGAAATATTAAGTCATGGGGCTAATAAAATGAACTCAAATATCCCAGATTTTCTTTGTCCTGGAGATTTAAGAAGAGTAACTATTGATAAAAGTGATAAACCGTTGGGTATTACTATTCAGTGCAATAATAATGGTGGTGGAATATTTGTGTCGACTGTAGCTGAGAAGAGTATTGCTAGCAGAGCTGGCTTACAGGTTGGAGATCAACTTTTAGAAGTTTGTGGGATCAATATGAGATCAGCAACAAATGATATTGCTGCTAATGTTCTTAGACAGTGTGGAAATTCGATTACTATGTTAGTTCAATACAATCCGGAAAGTAAGTTTTTGTTTATATTACTTCTATTTCGTTTAAAAGTTCTCATTTAAAATTTTCTATTTACAGAATACGACGGCTATAATCTAGAGCCAGAGAGTGTAAATCATTCTGGTTCGCCAACGCCTCGAAATTCTCCGCGTACTGCACGATCATTGATACCATCTCCACCACCTTCGCAAGGTTCAATGAGCGTTGCCAGTCCACTACCAATAACAACGACTTCTTTAATTCAATCACAAATTAAGAAGCAAAAATTTTCTGATAGTTTAGAAAATCAATCAGATTCTAGCCATCATGGATCATCTGGGAGTATATACGAGGAAGAGCCAAGATTCATTAAAATTCAAGATAAAAGTAAAAATTTAGGAATTAAACTTTGCGGTGGAAACAAAGTTGGTATATTTGTTCATGATGTTCAATCTGATTCTCCGGCTGATTTAGCTGGAATTAGAAAAGGTGATCAGATACTTGAATATAATGGAGTGGACCTTAGATGTGTTACAGCTGAGCAAGCTGCTAATGAAATTTCTAAATTTCCCGAGAATGTCACAATGTTGGTTCAGAATAATTTACAGAGTAAGAAAATAATTTTTGTGGTTAAAACAAATTTTTACTTAGTATTGTATTTTTTTAAATGTAGAATTAAATCAAATCCAAGATAAAAGCGGAGATTCTTTTTACATAAGAGTTGGATTTGATCGAACTGGTGACTTAGGTGAGGGTGAATTACGTTTTGTTAAAGAGGAGGTTCTTTATGTCGATAATACTATTTTTCGTGGAAAATTTGGTCAATGGAGAGCATGGAAATTAGATGCATATGGACATAGAAAAGAATGCGGAATTATTCCAAGTCAATCAAAGTGAGTCTCATTCAACTTTTTAGATAAAAAACTATTAATTTTAATGATTTTAACATTTTACAGAGTCGAGGAAGAAATCCGATTTCTAGGTGACAGTGCTGACTGCGATGGTGGTACAGCAAGAAGAGGTAGCACATCAGCAAGACGATCGTTTTTTCGTAGAAAAAAGCATCAACGTAGCTCGTCGAGAGATTCAAAAGAATTAGCTAGCTTTAGTAATACACAACTAAGTTACTTCTCTGACTCGGGGATGCTTAATGATGAAGGAACGATACTTAGTTATCAAAGAGTTGAGCGTTTAGATTGTATGTATTCATATTTCTTTTTTAAAGAAAATAAATAACTAAATTTAATATTAATTTATTTCAGATCCTATGTGTCGCCCAGTTTTAGTTTTAGGTCCACTATCTGAATGTGTTACTGATCGATTAACAATTGATTTTCCATTATTATTTCAACATTGCATTATGACGCAAATGGATTGCTCTCAAGAAGCTATGGATGAAGGTTTACAAAAGAATATTTTTGTTGATTATCGTAGAAAGGGAAATAAGTTTGAATGTACAACCGTTGAATCGATACGAAATATTTGTAAAAATGTAAGTATATTTTAGTAAGTGTATTTTAAGTATCGCTAAAATAGCAATTACCTCTGTACTTGATCTACTGGCGACCTTCTCGTGTGCCTGAAAGATCACCTTCATCAAATCATCCATCGCTTTGGTGAATCTGGTCTTTTTGCGCTAGATATTTCCATAGCTTTTGACAGAGTATGGCACCCCACTCTGTTGACTAAACTCCAAGCTATTGGTATCTACCGAGTTCTAAAGAACTGGATTGAGAGCTTTCTTTCTGGCCGTTCAATCAGAGTAGTATTGGATGACGCCGAATCTAACCCCACATCATCTCGTCCGGGTTTCCCCAAAGAGCCATTCCTCTTGCCTGCTCTTTTTCTAATATTCATAAATGATCTGCTCTCAATCTCTCCAGCCCACTTCAGTCGCCGATGACGGTACCCTGCGTTGTTATAGTGAACAGCATCAGTTCTGTCTTTGCAGAGTTAACGCTAACGCTGTTCAGATCTCTTTCTATAATCTCATTCATTATATGTAATTATTTACCAGAAACTATAACTACTAGCTCGTTAGCATATGCAACCATTTTAGTCCCTTCTTCGCTGTGGTGGGCCTCTACTAACCATTCTGGTTATTTTACAGTTTCCAAGATCCGCGTCAATCTCTCTGGTTTGCAGCATGATAGATATCCGTTAGCAAAGCGATGCCTCCACCCCTAACTCTGTCAACTCGATTCATCCCACGCACTGAGACCACTAACCTATCCTTGCTCTTCTATCCTTCAAATCAACCTTACTACGGGCCTGGTCAAAAACGCAGAACTGCGGTCATTCTGCAGTATTCAGCAATTGGAAGTCTGTAGCTGAATATTGCAGAATGACTGTAGTTCTGCGTTTATATCCAGGTTCTACTAGACGTTGCATCATGACTTAAACGACATGACAGACTGGGTGATTCCTAAGCCTGATTATACTACCCTAAAAAAACAATTTTAATTTATATTTATTTTAATTTTTTTTGTATATTACAAAAGAACCGTCACTGCATTTTGGATATATGCATATCAGCTGTGGAACGATTACAACGACTTCAAGTATATCCAATTGTTTTACTACTAAGATTTAAATCAGCAAAACAAATAAAAGAAATAAAAGACTCACGTTATTCAACTGATAAAATATCTGCTAAAGCAGCTAAAGAAATGTATGAAAGGGGATTGAAATTGGAATCTGATTATAAGCAGTACATATCTGGTAATATTTAAACAAATTTTGAAACTCTATTATCCTAAACCTTATGTGTTCATATATTATAGCTGTTATACCAGCCGGAGTTAATATAACTCACATGAGTACACAGATTAAAGCCCAAGTTGCTGAAGAGCAGAGTCGCGTATTATGGATTCCTGCCTCAAGTTCATAAAATAAATTTTATGAATTGTTTTTGACAATAATTTGATTATAGTAAATAAAAATATATACTTACTATACACACACTACGAATATTACAGTTGAATAAAACAAAAAACAAAATATATATTTTCTGTATTATTAAGGTGAAGAGTGCTTACTTTAATTAAAAATAAAAAACGAAATACCGTCTTGTATCTGAAATTTCAACATGAAATTTTTTTATAATAATATAACAGTATTTTTATCTTTTTTTCTATATCATAAACAAAAAAACAGAAATAATATTGCAATAATTTTAAAAGCAAAAAAAAAATCGTAACTAACTTATGTATACCAAGCAATTTCATAAAAACTTGAAAAGTGCCTTCAAAAAAGTTGGTAAAATATTTCCTTTTTTTTAATAAAAAATATATTAACATTAAGGCTCTTAATCAACGAATATAAAATGGCCAATTTATTATTATCTACTATTATTATTTTATTTTTTTGTGAATTGTAACTTTTCTAAAATGAAGCTTTTTTCGAAATTTTCTAAAAAAAATATAAATATTCTATTTGTGCCTTCTGTGAAGAAGAAAAATTGCGTGAAGAGATTTTTACATAAATAATTTTGGTTTTTTGATTTTTTTACTAATAGTTTAAAAAGAAAAATATTGTTTTTTATGATTGTTATTTTTTTACAGTTTTAAATTTTTTTTACTATCAATGAAAAAGTCTTATCTGTTAATTATAAAAGTAAAAAATATAGTGAAAAATATTTAAAAAAAAAATTTTGTTACAAAAATATATTCTTACAGCTATTATTCATATACATAAGAATAATAATTATTTCTATTTGAATATGGGTTGTTTTATTGATTTATCCTTGTGGGGCTTAGGGAAGGTGTACCATTAGGAATTTCCGCATTCCGATAGGGAAATACGTCTAAAGGAGTATCCACACATATCAGGGCCGTGCCCGGGACGTCGCAGGTCCTTGTTCCGTCAGGGGCTCAAAAAAATATCGGTGCTTTATATGAACTTGTTTGTTGTGTAGAAATCGAACTTCCCGGACACGGCCCTGATATGTGCAGATACTCCATAAACGTCAAATGTTTTTTGTTTTCTGATATTTCTCATTGTGAGTTCATTACAATTTGAGCTGTGAACATTCGAACAAGAAAAGGTTTTCCAAGCCTATTATGAAAATGGGCGTACAAAAAATGCGCATAGTGCACTATGTGTTTTTTTCGGTACGCATTTGAGCGGCATTTCCATCGAGCTGAAAGCCGTCTGATTCGTCAACAAGCAGAGTTATGGCATGCCTTATTCGGTTTTTCGAGTCGATGAATCGATTCGGCCAAAAAAAACTTGTCGATTTTCTTTAAATTTTATATTTGGCTTTACGACCAAATCGACAGATTAGCGCTGCCATAGAAAACCATTCAAATTGTGTGATATTACTCGAAGTGCAGCAAACCGCGTATATTTAGTTAATAGAAATTGTTCAAAGTTTATTGTATGCATAAATTGAGCCTTTTAATAAACGTCAAACGTCTCTATCGACTCGTTAAGAGACGATAAGGTTGTCGATATCGTGTTGCCAAATGCCAATTTTTATTTATCGACAGAAGTCGGTCGATATCGACTCGAGAAACCAAATACAGCCTCTGTTTGAATGAGAATGAATGAGCTCCCAGACGAAATATGGTCCTTAGCTACTGTTGCTTTGCTTTAGTTTTTAGAGAAAAGTTGAGGTTTTTTTAGCAGTCGAACCGGTTGTACTCAAGGAGGGGTTGAAGGCTGCTATTAGACCTCAGGATCAAGAAGCTTCCAGGGTTTTCAGGTTTCAGGTAAAAACTGATTAACGTCTACTGAACTAACCACCACGGCCCTGTCAGCCTACTCCGATTCACCACTTCCACGCAGCAATGCAAAATAATTATAGCAGAGGTGAAAGGGTGAACACGAGTGTTCGGCGAGTAAAAACTGAACTTACTGGTTGGGCTTCAGGCTAACAACCTGGTCCCGAAAAAAAAATCACTGTAACGAATCCTCTTAGAAGGCCTCAGACTGGATTGATCACACGGCTAAGACTCAAGCCACGAACTAGGGATCTTCATTTGGCTACATGAAACAAAAGAACAATGAATAAAGCAGCAGTTCTAAGATCTCTTGAAACTAGAAAAAAACAAAGTAAAAATCGCAAGTCCGGGGTCGTCCGTGGACGTCGACCGTGCGTGACAGTCCGCAAAATCGCGCACCGTGCGAAGCCAGCTTAAAGCAAACAATCCAGACTCACTAAAGCAATGCATACTTTGGTTGAGCTGTTCTGTGACAGGCTTGTTTAGACATTATCCTTATTCAGGGTAGGCGTGAAATCTTGTGTTTTAAATTATGTCAGGTCCGTTGTATATGGTAAAAAACAAATCATGGCTGTATCCTTCTCCATGAGGCATGAATGAGTATTTTTGTATATTGTTCGTATGGTCGATAGCTTCATAGTACGGTTTTGTGAGTTTCCAAGAATAATTTATTTTTTTAAAGTTAACAACTCTTTTTTTGTGTAACTTGAACAATTTTCTTAGTATCTAAACTTTAAACCTTGATATTTATTTACTGTTCTAGTTTTTTTTTCTAAATTTAAATAACACTTTACAAAATATCTCATTACACAATTTGCTTGTCATAATAGTTGTGTTATTTATAGTTCATGTAATTTCTTCTCATAAATTCAACTTAAACATTATAAAATAAAAAAGTCACCATTGCCAACTAATGAATTTACTCATTCCCATATTAAAAGGAAATATCAAGAAATTTTTTCCTTAAATCCCACCATTTACAGAATGCAATTTTCCCAAAAATGGTTAAAACGCATTAATCTTGTCATGTGTGACCCAAATCCCAGCTAAGTTATCAGCCTAATTAGGCTATTGTGGAACTGCAATGAAAGATAAATAAACGATCTGCCTATAAAGATTTTTTCTGGTCGCTTCTCTTCAACCATCAACGGCGGCGCGGCTCGATACAATGTTACAAATCCCAGATCGTTCTTCCTCAAGAGCAGGTGAATCAATGAAAATGATTTAACAATTCCAGCTACATACAAGCCCTTTTTGCCCGTTTATGTTACCTTACTATATATATAAGTGTATATATGCAATTTGGCCATTCCGTTGGATGATTCTAAAAATTTCGACAGATGGGATGTGTAATTGGAGCCAGAGGGGCGCCCAACCAAAAGAAAAAGTTCTGTTTTAAAGACTCCGCGCGCTGATCTTCATTATATCTCGGAAGAAGTAGACATCACAGCCACAAAAAGAAATGCTCCGACGTTCTACTTTCACCTTAGCCTGAAGGTGTTTGGTGATAAAATAAAAAGAAACGAACCGATGAAGAGGGTTTCATTCACTTCTGCCAAGAGTGCCAGCACAGGTGAGATGCGGTTTTTACTGAATCTTTGATGAGCTTTCTACTGTGTGCAAGAAATTATGTGGGCACCTTTTCAGAAGGTATGATTAAAAACTTATTTTTTGTCTTAAATGATCGCGGTTTTGTTAGTAAATTTATTTGCTTATTTTTTATATTACGACGATTAAAAATTAATATTTTAAAATTTTTTCATATTAACTACATTCAAACAATCCAATAGTGGTTATGCAAGGTTTCTTATATATAAAATATTGTTTTTCCGCTGAGTAGAAAATCAGATAACCCATAAAGATTCTTTGTTTACTAGATAGTTGTTAGGAACCCACTTTAATCTTCACCATTAAAGACTAGACTTTTTGAAAAAACAACAACAGCTTCTTACTAGACTTGTAATCGCCAGAATCAACTTTTCCAGGTTTACTTTAAAACTTGATTCATTACTTGTTCTTGGAGTTTAATTCATGGATTGGTTTCAGGTTGTACAATTAGAAAATTATGTTCTATGTTTGAATTAATTGATGCTGTTAGTGAGGTATTATGTTTCCTCATTTGATAAATTTTTAATGGGGACTTTGTTTTTTATTTTAATGTGACAGGTAAATTATAAATGATGTATCTTTGGAAGTTGAAGTGTTGTGTTACGCTCCTTTAATCCCTCATGGGACATAGGGCGGAAACAGTTGCCCATCAGCGGACTCTGTTTTGCGCGACAGGGAAGTTGGAGGGATTTTTAAAAATAATTACGGCGTTCACATTAAATTTAAATATGGATTGGAACGAAGCTTGCAATATAGTTCCAGTCATGGTTCAATGCCTAGAAATAACCTAAGTTCGAAGAGAGAGATACAAGGTATTTAGGTTATGTTAAAAAAGAATCTGTAGAGTCGGGAGGGAAGAGGCGACGAACCTGACCTTTGAACTCTTGGATGTTGTAGAAATTCGGATTCAAGTATCAAGCTGAGACCGATGAAAATATGTCATCAAAATAACCCTGCCTGGCATGGAACAGACTGAACACGGCGGTGACCGTCCTTTCTCGCGCAACTCATGGGATCAATACTGATAGCTTAAATAAAATCTATGAGGACGGAGTACCTCTTAACGCTCAAACATTTCAGAGCAGGCAACTATTTGGGATCCTTGTTCAATGATGACATTTTTCCAATGGAAGAAGAGCTTCCTAGGGACTTACATACGGAAGTGCGTGCAGCTACTGCTCCTTCAATAAGGAGAGGGCTAGATCCTCTCCAGGCAAAATTAATCCGGCAAAGAGGGTGAATGTTTCAGTCGTCCCGCTTGAAAAGCTTTCAAATACAAATCCAAATACCGGCGCACCCTTTATGAGGTGTACGTCGACTTTTTGCCAAATGTGAACTTCCCGGCTGCAACAGAAGATCCCACCGAAATTATTGTCAAGTGGATAGGGGTCCAAAAAAGGATCCTAAGGGTGCAGGAATGAAAAGTAAGAGTGCACGAATGGAAAGTGCACAGCACACCATTCACTGAGATGTCTTTCTCTGTGGAGCAAAGGGCTTGTGCGCAAATAGGCTGCAAGTTTGGTTGAGCACAGCAACAAGCAGCACTTTGCGACCATTTCCGCTCCGATCCCTAAAGGAACAGAATCCTTGAGACTACTAACTGACTGTAAACGCTCGGGTATCAGGCTGGAGATTACTACATCCTGTGGGTTGGTGGTAGGTAGAGCTTCTTCTAACGAAAAGGAGACTCCCTCCAGCATTTCAACATCAGAGGTGGCAGGGGTAAGCTCTAATGGCGCACAACTAGCCGCTCAAGGCAGTAGTGTGGCCCTGAAACCAATCCTCAAACCCTTATGGGAAAGCCCCTAAATTCAAAGAGATTCGCAAAGGGGAAGGGGACGACTTCCGAAGCGAGTAAACATCGCTTCCTGTATAAAGCTTGTCCAGATAAACCTTCATCACGAGGCCACTTCAACAGTGTTTTTTTGCATAATAAAATCAGGCTTAGATCTAAAATCAGTAAGATCTATAAGGTGCGCCAGTGTAGGAGCCACAACCTCCGCTTGAAGGATGGCATAACGACCCAGAGCTTACTAATGCCAAACTGGATGACATCGGCTCAGAATCGGGACCAGTGGAGAGAAGTGGTTCTTTGAAAAATACTCATCGCAAAATTCGATTCCTGAATGTTTAATTTCACGAATCAATTTGCCTTTAAAAGTGTCGGCAGTATATACATTCAAAAAAGATTTATTGATAGCTTTAAGCGTTATTAGAGAGAAAGAAGCAATCATAAATATTTGAGTATAAATTTATAATCCACAAAACCTACAGAAAAAAAAACAAATTTTTTGTTCCATAAACTTTCATTTTCAATCAAATATTCAAAAGGGCACATAATAATTTCCCTATAACCATTTATTTCCGTTCATAAAGCTTCCGGCGCTTTCAACAGGTTTGCCGATGCATATCAAACCAACCATATATTTAGAAAATAAAGGCATAAATACACTTAACATCTCATTTTGAATAGATTGAAAAGGCTTAGACCTATTCAAATGTGCATAATAACGATTAAAGTTCATAGCATTCAGCTACTGCATTTTCCCATATAAGATCGTTTTTTTTGGCATAAAAGAAAATCTCTTCATCTTTGTCAAACAACGAAAAGAAATTCCATCTTGCCCACCACAGTAGACAGTATTTATTGTAGTGATAAATTTCTCCTTATCTTCCTACCACAATTCGGCTTCAACATTGTGCTCTTTTCATTTCATTAAGTTATGATCACTGCCAGCTGGTGGTATCTGCCGTCGCCTTGGTGTGGTGTTCGGTTTCTTTAAGTTTTGGACTATAAGACACCGTACTTAAATATATTCGCTACTACTATACCCACTACTGATTCACACGAGAGTGATCCAAAACACGTTCAAGCCACCCAAGAAAGTCTTTCGCACATTTCTCATGCAGGTCGGCTGCAAAAAAGTTGGCTAAAAGCTCTCTTGTATAGAGTAATCGGTAGTCGGATCCAGCCAACAACCCAGCCGAGGAAAGCCCCCATGATCAAGACGACGACGGACGTCTTCATACTCCTTCTTACCTGTAACTTACCTGTTATAAACTGGCGACAGAATATGCACACACATATATAAATATGGTCCAGAGGGTAAAGCAAGAGGAGCGCAGTTGTTGCAGGCGGTAAATTAGACGGGAGGAAATGATCGACATCGTGTCTGTTGTGGAGGCAGGGGCGAAGCCCCAACACAAGCTCCGAAAAGAAATGCAAACGTTCCCGTGGAGGCCACTGGTGACCTACTAATGGGGCCCCAGTCCTCACTTTTTCTTATACAACAGTTAAGCGCTCAGCAGTTGCCCAGACGAGACACTGTCGCTAATGTTCGTTAATTTGTTGGTTGCTCCTTGCGCGTGTTTTGTTTTATTTTTACATTTTAAACTTTTTCCACCAAGAGTTTATTTTTTCATTAATGAAAATATATCGATTTCGATTTTATGTGAAAAATTTCATGTTTTTGTTTTAGTTTTATTAATAAATTATTATTAATTTGAATTTTCGCGGAAATTGGTGAATTTTAATGAGAAGTGCGATTTTGTGTAATATGTGCAAGCGATGCTTGTTTTGGACAAAGTGTTGTGAAAATATTATTGAAATTGTTGTGAAGTATTAATATATTATTAAAAGATAAAAAGGATTATTAAAATATATATAAAGAAAAAATACTTTCTTTCAAAAAATGGATATGATTAATAGATTGTATTTTGTAAGTATCTTGTTATCTGTAAATTGAAATTAAGCTAACATTTTTGTATTTATTTAAAACAGCTTCAAAGTTATTTTTATTGACAAATCGAATTTGTTAGAAAATTACAAAATATATTTTTCCTGTAAACAAATTATTACTATACATAAAACTAAGGAAATCTAAATTATAGGATGTAAATTATAGTGAAGCTGATATACTCAGTAAATGTGACTGTTTTATACTTTCTTATGTCGATTTGAAACTCTCGCAGAATTTACTCTACTTTGTTTCAAGGTTCAAGATTAAAACGCCTACCTAAAAAGGGCCTCTTTTATTTCCAATCGATGGTCATAGAAATACGACACAAAAACAGGAATTCTAATAAGGTTGTTTTAGTAGAATTTTAAGCTATCAGTAATCGTAACAAATAGTCTAGTTCTTACACAAACTGTTTGCAATTTTTTAAGCTGTTTTTTTTATTGAAAGTATGATCAATTACAATTATACGTAAATCAGAATATCATTCAAATGTCCACCCCGACTGCGAATGCAGGCACCAATTCAAATATCGAAATTTTCAATGACTTTTCGACATGTTGCTGGGGTTACAGTTTCAACTAGAATGTTGTTTTTTTCGATCATTAATTGTTTTTGGCTTGTTTACATTGTATTTTTCAAAGAACGTTCATTTTCATAATAATTTTGAATAACGTAAATACGTTGTTGCAATGTATACCTGTCCGTGGTTGAAATTGTACTACCTATTACTAAAACAAAATGGCTTATGTCATTTGGAAAGACGTCAATTGTAAACATTATACAATGCTGACATCTAGGCGTGACATTTGCATGATCCTTTACATAGTTTAGGAAATAATTAAGAATAACAAATTTTTACCAAGAAAGCTAATGATTAATGTATTGATGAGGAAGAAGAATAAGAGACAAATTCGCACGCTATAGCTCATATGATATTACTATGATGCACTTACATAAGTAAGTAAAATAAGGAGAGAATTAGCTCATCTATCAACGGGAATCAATGCTTTGGCTATTCTACCCACAAAGAGCAAAACTTTCCTAACCTCTTTTATACTTGAAAATAAGCTTACTACTGACCCTTGCACCATGGCCTGAGTGACATGACGGAGTAATAGTACCAAATGTGATTCCTAAGCTGGGTTGATCACACAAAAAGTCTAAAGGAGTAGTCAACACTGCGGTTCTGTTCTCTTCAGTTAGGTTTATATAGCGTTGAAAGTTTATTTATTTATTGCCAAGCAAGGCACTTAATTACTAATTACAATTAAATACAAAAATTAATTAATGTAAAGAAACATCGTGAGTATTTAACATCGTATTAAACTAAGTAGTTGGAAAGTACTAATCCACTAAAATTACATTCTCTCTTCTACTTTTCCCTGTGGTTGGCCATACGGAGTTGCGTCACAGAGCTGGATTAGATTCTAACTGCTATTTGTTAACTCAGATGTTTGGAATGCGATACCAGGACTTCTTGAAATTGGAAATTCAGCGGACAGCGATATTTTCTGTATTCTCTTGTTCTCATCACGTACACGAGCTTGAAGCTAAAAGAATTTATTTGAGGCGAAAACCCATCTAGTATCGAAAAGTCTAGAAATCCAATTTATTTTAAATTTGAGACGTTGCGTCGGTTCCAATCAAATTCAAAGTTGTAAAGACATTGTTAAACAATTTAACAATTCATGCATTACTAAACTTCTATAAAGTTACATTAAAAAAAACGATTATAGACAGCTAGAAGACCTCCTATCATTTTTTTAGGTTGATATGTTGATGGCCTAATGGTTTCTATGCCATAAAGTTTCATGCATATCAAACAAAGGTATTCTCTAAAATTATTATTACTAATTTCTGAGTTGATACTGACAAAAAAAAGAAATGTGAGTGCTGCAAGATATGTACTTGTTTGTAAAATAGCCTTACCAAAATTTTCACTTTCTACAGTCAACAAAGACGTATAAAAATGTGGACCAAAGCATCTTAAATGCAGCTTCACAATTGTTTTGCCGTCGTTTGCGGTTTTTAACTGTCGAAGTAGCTGTCTTGTCATTATTTGCAACTCCCAAGCAATGAAAGTAAGAATGGGGTCAACATTTATAAAAGCCAGCAAGTCTGAGTAAGTTTAAAACATTTTCTCTAAGTACATCTTCATTTATAATTAATTATATATTACAATTATAAGTTTCGACTCCAACAAACTTTTTAGTTTACAAAAAACGACGATTTTTGTTATAAACATACAGTGTGGTTAAAGCGTCCCCTCCAACTACCAAACCAGAATTTCGCGGTTCATGTCGCGGCCCGGTAATATTATATGAGATTCCGTGGTATAAAACCGACTAGAAGTTGTCCGTCAATACACCAATGACAGTACAAAGAGGCTTTATTTCTCAACGCTACCCTTTCACATAAAAGGCACGAAATTTTATCGCATAATTAAAAAAACAATTACTATTACCCTCTATGCTCGTCTTTGTTATACTATCGCCTCGGTAAAACATAAGTTTGCATATGCATAAATCTTGTGATATTATTAATGAACTGCAATAAATCCCCATAAAAATGTAAAGCACAACAAACAAATCCAATAAAAGCTATAATATCGACGTCGACCGATAACAAAAACTTATTTATCATTCCTTAATCCAAAATCGATGGATCCTACAAAAAAAAATGTTTCGCTTTATTACAAAATTCCCACAAAACAAAACAAAAACTTTATTAGAACGCTAAAAATGGATTAATAATGACACAAAATAACGAAGAAACAGAATAAAAAATTTGTATCAACGCCAGACAACAAAAATAAAATGATTTTATAGTGTCTCCACTGAGGCAATGCACAAATACCAACGTGAATTTGTTCATTAGCATTCAAGCCTGAAACTGGGTTAAGTAAAAGTCTTTCTCTACTTTCTTGTACATAAATTTTATTTTGAGATTTTCTTCTTTTATTTGATTTTGGCTGCCCATTGGCCATTCTTTGGCATCTCTCTCCTCTATCTCTTCTAGTATAGACTCATTCCCCAGTACATTTATGTTAATGATGAGACTTTTATGTGTAATTTGGTGTATTTTCTTCTATGAAGCCTAAGTACGGTTTAGGCTCTTCATTAACGAAGCCATTTATTTATTTGCATAACGATATTACTTTTGAAAATATTTAGAGAGAAAGAATGGAAAAGGTGTGAAAAGTTTTCAAATATTCAACTATGACGGAACGAATTGGCGAGAATAATATAAGGAAAAAAACGAAAGACTTAAGTGGCGAACTTCTTTATTGGTATGTAATTGGGGTTAGGAGTTGCAAGTTAATTTCTTTAATTAAAAGAACAAATAGCGGAATTTTATTAGTGGAAGCTGGATGAGGTGTTTATTTATGATATAATAAAAAATTATTAAAGTTTTGTTTGATATTCTCCGGATTTTATAAATCGACAGTGTCAATAGGGAGAGTTATAAAATTCGTCAGACCCAAGGCTACATATTACACAACTTATCGGGTCCCCGACATCTGTACTGGGTGTTAACCTACCGAATTAGATGAGATAGATGAGAAGCTATAGTAACTTAAGGTCATATTAGGTAGTTTAATAAGGTAAAGTTAACGTTGGGTAATTGCATCATTTTAAAATCTTGTGTTATGGCCTGTCAACACGACACAACAATTCGTTTGTTCCCATATGAATTTTATGTAATTTTTCAGGGCCGCAAATACAATGACGTCACTAAAAGCAGTCGTAAAACTGATTTTTTCATTGAAAGCCTTAAAAACGGAAGATTTGCGCAAAAAATGTTGTGCCGTGTGGACGGGCCATAAGTCTTTCGAAAATATTTGCTTTTAATATACCTTTGATGCTAAAATAAATTCTCGTGTGTTTTTTAGAAAAAAAATATGCTTCTTAAATAATTTTACTGTCTAAGACTAAGGCTTTGCTAAAAAAGAAGACGGTTCTAGACATTCAATTTTTCATTCCGTTTTCGGAAGCGCAATCCTGTCAAATTTCTATCATTTACTAAGTTTAGTTAAAAAATGAGCTCATCCTGCTATCTGTGTACATTCATATTCATACGCACACCCTGAAAAACGTTGAATGAAAACCCAGGACATGAACGAAAATTTCCATTTCCTTCTGAGCTGCGTTCAATTCTTCTTTTAAGTCGAGTCTCTTTCTCACTTTGTGTTGGAGCGAAAGAGAAAGAATACTTGAACGTCGGAAAATTGAATGTATAGAACCGGTTTTTTTTAAAATATTTATCAGGTAATGAAGGGACTTATTAGATAAAAAATAACACTTAGATAACTAGATAAAAATAACACCTCTTATTGAAATTACACTTCTTATTGAAATAACACCTCTTATTGAAATGACACTTCTTATCTTCTTTTTCTTATGCTCCTTCAATCCCTCAAAGGTCATATGGCGGTAACAGTTGCCCTCTAGCGGACTGTTTTGTATGACAGTTCTCAGCTCCGACCAGGATTTCCCAGTTGCTGCGGCCTTTGCTAATAGGGTTCTCTTCCACTTTTTTTAGGTCTTACAGCTAGACGGGTTCCTTGCGGATTCCAGTCAAGGGCTTGTTTAGCTAGATTCTCGTTTTCGCGTCGCGGATTTTCAGAATACGACATAGGTATCGGTTATTGAAAACTTGAAGGAGCCTTGTGATGAATTGGGTGACTTTCCATTTTTCGCAGCCATACAAAAGAACTGCCTTAACGTTGGAGTTGAACAGCCGCAATTTAGTGGTAGTTGAAATCTCCGTGGATGCGAAACAGGCATGCGTATGCGCTTCTTGCTTTATTGATTCTGGAACTGAAGTCTTTTTTGCCATTTTCGGTAATAATGCTACCGTTCGGTAATGATGTTACCATGCTGCTCCTCAATGACAGTATACGATTCTCCCCACACATACGATTTTTTGTTTCTTCTAACCAAAACCTATCAACAGCCGGCCACTTTTTAAACTTAATAAATACATCCTGTATAGTACAGGCATTTCCAGCTGATCTTCACTTCTAAGTGTACCGCGATTTCAGACTGTATTTACGTAGCCTTGAGCAGTTCCTGTACAGAGACGCATCGGCATTAAAGACTTAAATGGCTTCTAAACCAAAGAAGCACGAGTGGAAGCTTTAAAATCTAGCTGAGACGTCAAAAATTCCCTTTAGTCCGACCTCTCATCAGCGAGCGGCTCAGCACCCTCGCAAAAGCAGGAATGAAGGAATCCGCAGGAGGAAACATGCCTTCCCAAAGCCGAAAATCAATCGAAACCAATTTTCCGAATTCTGTTCCTTCTTCTGGCTGGTCAGTCTTCAACTCCCTTAGGGTAGATACAATTCTTCGTGCCCAGATCATCATGGTCGGTTAAGTTATCTGTCCTACAGTTTCATGGTTTAGCCGATCCAGAAGCGAAAGAGGGTCTAGGGGCTGACAGGTATTCTCTGCGCGGGACATCGAGGCTCTCAGCTCGCAAAAGGACAATTCTAAGTAGAAATAAATGGTTCAAAAAGATAGACCGGCAACATCCGTATTATTCATCTTTGAGCTATTCTCAACTGAAAGCTGTTGACGGAATGCAGTCCTCACATTTTGCAGAATCACTTCCCTCCAGCGCCCGGTCTAAAAGGAGTACTTGATAAAATGCTTTGTTAATATTGATTGTACGATGTACGGAGAAATTCATATTTATAATCGCTGTTGCAACTTTGCCAATATTATTTAAAACAAGTTCCAAAAACGGCTACATCTTATCAGGGCATGAAAAAAGCATTCCAAAATTTACAACTTTCAAATCCATCAATATTTTAACATTTTACTCCAATTTTCAGTTGATTTACAAACCAACTACTCATATTTTAATTAAAACATCCAATTTAAACACACAAAAAAAGTAGCATTTCAAAATCACGTTTATCCACCAACCACACAACAGTTAAAACCGGAATCACCTCCAATTTAATAATTTTACACGAATATCTCAAAAAAAAAGATGCACAAAAGAAGAGAAATGATGAGAGGAAAAAATTGATGTTTGTGGAACATTGATCGGCCGCGAGGTGCTTTTCGTTTTAATCAAATCTAATTTGCGGCACCACCATTGGAGGAGGCGGCGCGGCATGCTTGACTCTGCGTTTACTGAACAAGTTCAAGGTACTTTATAACCTGATTCATTCATAATTTGTCTTGGGCGGGAAGATTGTTATTTTGATTGACGATCAGCTGTTTGTTGGCAACGGGGAAAAGTAAGACATGTATGCCATTCAGATTGAGGATAAGTATAGAGCACCTGAAGAGATCATAAACAGTGAAAGGTGTACTCGCGCCGCACACGCACTCTTGGTGGTAAGGTATAGGTTTTTTTGTGTGTGCGGTTTTGAAGACATAAATTAATGCACTTTCTAAAGTCTTTTTTTTAAAAAGACGAAATTAATGGTTGTTTGCTTTTTAATTAATTCTATATAAGTTATGAAAATGATAGTAATTTGCGTTTATGCTTTAATAATTGTAGATTTGGGAAATAGAAATTTACATATTTTTGAAGTAATCTTCTAAAACACCAAAATTCCGATTAAAAAATGAACCAATATTGACTACAAGTTTCAAGTTAGCTTCATGTGACTAGATGGAGCGGGAATGTTATAAATCCTGTAATGGGGTTTAGAGAGTATTAAAAGATTTATCTCGCAGAATAAACGTCTTACTTACCTTTTTCACGAAGGAGTGGTGAGAATCTTAAATTGGTCTAGCAACAGGGAATGTGTGCGACCGCCTGTCTAAGTCCCCCCTGCATAAGACAGGAGACACCGCTGGAGGTACGTATCTAGACGGTAGTGTCAGATTACTACTAATTCACCAACCCTTCTGCATGACGTTGGAGCGCAGAACGGTACGACCCTATCTAGAGAAGGCCAAACTCAGCCATCACGAATTGGTTCGACCAGCTGTCGTGGCTGGACAAGAACCCAAGGCGCTGGACAAAGGTCAATTATCATCTAAGTATAATGGGGCTGGTTGTTGATTGTAGCTATCGGTTAGCTCCCGAAACTGCAGAGCACTTGCTACAGCGAGTAGGAGATTGAGTCTCCTCCTTCATTGCGACTTTTCTGCTCCCAGGGAGATTTGAGATATGAATTTTAGGCTATATCAAAAGCCTTAACCTGGAAGGTTTTTAACGATGTGGTTTGGCGCAATAGACCAAATAACATTCTCCTATTGGGCTGCCGACCATCTCAGTCCCCCAGACACAACTCCCTTGTCTAGGTTTAGGGCTTTATCGTTCTCATCTATGTTCCTATATCCGGGATCCCAGGTGAGAGCCACGTTGTGCTTTCTACCGAGCAGATCTACTCCAGTACATTGGAGCGTTTCGTTACTGAATCCAGGGCTTTTATAGAGGCTCAACTATCTATAATACCATTGCTACATCCCAAACCAAACACCAAACTGTCACTCTTTGATCGTGGAGAGGAGCTTCTTTAAATAATTGAGGGTTTTCAGTGGAATAATACACACAATTTTGCTTGTTGACGACGTTAAGCAAGAAATGAGCCTCGTCGCTCATGATAATTTTACGCCAAAAATTACCATCATTTCCAGTAATTTCAAGGCAAAAATTGGCATAAGCCAATCGTCGCGGTTTATCAACTGGCTTGATTTTTCTTGTCACTTGAATTTTGTACGGAATTTTGTGACTGACGCTTCCAACGCGGTATGTCATTAATCGATTTGACAACTCAAGTCACAGTTATTAGGTCTGTTCCAATAGAGAATGCGGGATCCCTCGGGACCAAGAAATCACCCAATTCCTGTTCCAATAAAATCTCATGCTCGGAAAAGCGGGGAAATTGTTACTTCCCCTCGACCAAGAAACCGCAGGAGATTTTTAGGTGGAGTGAAATCTTACGACGTTTTCAACATGTCAAAACAGCTGTTGCTTGTCATGTCAAACCAAAATGATTACGATGTGTTGAAAATAATTTCTTCGATTGGTGCCTTAAGGCCCAATTATAATGAACGGATTTGAGCGGATTGGAATGTCAAAAAAAATGCATTGGATCGGATAGGAAATTGACTGGTTATAATAGGTCTGTTCCAATAGAAAACCTGTCCTGTCGTAGCCTGCGAAAAGTTACTTGATTGGTGGGGGAAAATTTAGTCGAAATCCCGAAAACTGAAGGAACGCTTTCTGGGATGTTTCGTGCAAATCAAGAAGACCACAACCTAAAAACCACTTGTGTCTTCAAAATAATGACATAAAACTATTGAAATTAATAAATTATTTATGAAATTATTCAAAATCTTGTAGTAAGGCACCAATCGAAGAAATTATTTTCAGCACATCGTAATCATTTTGGTTTGACATGCCAAGTAACAGCTGTTTTGACATGTTAAAAACGTCGTAAGATTTCACTCCACCTAAAAATATCCTGCGGTTTCTTGGTCGAGGGGAAGTAAAAATTTCCCCGCTTTTCCGAGCATGAGATTCTATTGGAACAGAAATTGGGTGATTTCTTGGTCCCGCGGGATCCCGCATTCTCTATTGGAACAGGCCTAAAAACGCATCTGCTCGGATTAAAACGTCAAAGTTTATTGTAAACAACAGTGCAAGCAATTTTACGCTACAGTGTACTTAAAAGGCGAATAATGGACGGAGTGATTAATAATTATTTATTATAAATAATTTCATAATTTTTAACCTCGGTGATGAGTTGTTCGCCGCTAAATATTTTTGCAATTATACTTTTAAGGTTATGTATCAAATTTTTGACAGTTCAATGCGGCAATTTCTAAACTTTTAAAAACGAATGCGCTCAAATCCGACCGAAGCCGCTTGAATGCGTTCATTATAATCGGTTAGGTCTAAAATGTATGCTGGGAAAACCGATTTGACAGTTCAATCCGTTTTGTTGCGCTCAAATCCGTTCATTATAATTGGGCCTTTACTACAAGATTTTAAAATTTCATAAATAATTTATTAATTTCAATAGTTTTATGTCATTATTTTGAAGACCACAAGTGATTTTTAGGTTATGGTCTTCTTGATTTGTACGAAACATCCCAGAAAGCGTTCCTTCACTTTTCGGGATTTTGACTAAATTTTTCCCCACCAATCAAGTAACTTTTCGCAGGCTACGACAGGGCAGGTTTTCTATTGGAACAGACCTATTGCGTAGTTCGATGGGTCACATAAAGATGGCCCACCCTGTATATTATTTATCGCTATTAACCCCAGTAAGAGGGAGACCATTCCTCCTTGTGGTGTACCTCTCTTGGCGTATTTTATTACCATCTTGGTTCCCAAATGTCCGCTTGGATTATTCTCAAGCTCAACACCTTTATTATTATATTATGACGACACAATGACGTAGACCCATATAAAAGATATGGAAATAAAATGGAGTCTACGTCATTCTGACGTCATGATCCGGATTGAGGGTGCTAGTCTGTCTAGGGTATAAGGCTTGCTAGATCCAATACGTATATGTGCTTAGAATCGATCGAATACCTACATTTTTTAAAGGCGTAAGTGAAGGCTGCCATGGTCTATTGTAATGTAGGGTACCTTCGTTAGTTACCAGTACAAATATTACAAAAATACGTAAAATAATTAAAAATAAATCATAAAAATGTAATCAAACTAAAAAATCTACTACAGAATTTAACTTTCAATAAAGCCAGACTCTAACTATATAGTATTTCTCCACAATTAACACACTTTAAAATTACCAACATTTATTTAAAACTTCTCACCTTTCACACTCTTCTCTGTGTTGACATATTTAAAAAAAAAAAGAAATACACCACTCCGCAAAGAAGATTGAATTACTCCATACGTGACCAGTATTAATAACGAATTTCACTAATAAACAAACGTTTTTACTGTCTGACATCCAATCACATTCTTGCATTTGCACACGTTAATCTTCTAGGTCACTCTTTTTGTTCGCACCTCTTTCGACCAGGAGGAAAGAAAAAAAAAGGAAACTTCAACCAAAAAGACTTGCCCAGGTGCAATGACAGTAAAAGTTATTCCCCGTGTCGATTTTGTTTGTGCGTATCGAAAATATGTTTTTTTTGCATTTTTGCTTTTGAGCATAATTTTATTCTGTCATAAACTTGGTCACAAGACCACCAACTTGGGTGTGCGCTGCAATTCCATAGAGTTAAGCGGAAACTTTTTATTTACGTAGAAAAGCGAAAGGGAAAGTTTTGCTTATTAGAAATATTCCAGGTAAATTTCACTATGTGACGCGGTTCAGTGGCGCTGCACCAGAAGAAGCTTTTACTCTGTAGTAGAGTTTTGCTAATTGATATTCATGTCGATTTTATTAATTTTTAAATCGAATTCGTCGATCGCGCTTATGTCACGCAGGAATGTTGAATGATCAATTTTCTCTATGTTTGCTCAAGAAATGTTGGTTTATTCGATGGAATGAAAATGAAGGGTTAAAAATCATTTTTTGGAGTGAAATTTTTGTCGGAATGTTTTTGCTTAATATTTTGATTTAAAGTATTTTTACTTTGGGTAATGAATTATAACTGTTGAAATAGTGTAGAAAGTGAGACATATTAGAATGATCAAGAAATAATAACAAATTGGGATAAGTATCTCTTGATTATTTTAATATGTATGTCAAAATTCATGATGGCTTTGCAGCATTTCCTGTTAGACAAAAGTTTGCGGAGTCACGAAAAAACTCGTTAACATATTACAACGAATATTCTGAAGCACAGCACTTCACATTAGCGATCGCGCAATGCCCAAAACATGAGAAATTAAATTTTTTTGAAGATGAGGATGCCCTCATATGGGACAAAGGGCGTATTATGGGGATTTATGTGCAATCTGATGCTGAATAGCAACACAAACCCATGCCACAGCACCCATGCAATTTGACAGGCGACGTCGCCGAGCCTAGCTACCGAATCAATCGAATTTCTATTTCGTAGCCGTCGCAGTCGTCTGCAGAATGTGCACCTTCATATTTAAGTCGTGTATTCTATTTGTTTTTGACAGTGGCTGCCTACTGCGATTCGTCGGTCGCATTGTGGTAGTGGAAATCGATCTTGCAACTGCACAAATATGCTACCATTACCATTCACTATAACTGCAAAATTTTAAAGGCAAAAAATTACCTTGTTTAGCTCATGAATTTCAGCTGAATATAAATCAATTTAAGTTTTAAATTTATCAATATAATTTTAGGATAATGAGGTGATATTAATATTAATTAAAAATGTATAATTTTATTTTTCAGTGCCTATTAATACACCTACTATACCATTATCAATATCTCCGTGGATACGGCTACGACTCTGCCTCATCATGCAGTCCGAAAATGTCACGACGCGGAAGAGCTCAACTCCTGGCAACAATACCATGTGATTTAACTCAACAGGCTTACTGCAATCTCCCAGGATCATCATATCCATGGCATGCAGTAAGACGATTCGTTCATGAAAATCAAGGTTTGATGAAAAGAATGTACGGAGATATTCGCCATATCTCTATTCTACGTGATGAAATACAAAATAATGAAATTGATGTTGAAGATATAGAAGCAACTGCAGTTCGTTATTCTAAGGATAATTTACGAAAAACGAAATATTTACATTCGGAATATCAAAATCCTAGAACAAATGATGTTTTAACTGAGCCACATTTTCGACCGACATCGACAAGTACAACACCAAGAACAACGGTGACGACAACTACTGCTAGTGTAACAGAATCAACAACTGCAGAGATTAAGGATGAAGATGCTAGCATAGATAACAGCCCAGATCATAATTTAGAATCGAATAATATTGTTGATACAAGTACTCAAGCCAGTAGTAGTGAGAATATTAAGATAGTACCAGCGCCAAATTTGGGTGGTAATAAAACCGAATCAGCAACAATTTCAACAACTTTAAGAGTTGTTCAACAAATTATTCAGTCGGAAATCGAATCTGAACAGGAAGAAAAAGAAGTGATGCCTGAAGCTGAACTAGTGAACAGCTTAGAAAAGTTTGATAACAAAACTGTAGAGAGCACTCCGGCAAGTGAAATTGATTCAGGAGTGGTTGATACACAAAATCGTGAAAGCCAACAAGAGGCAACGCCCAGCAGTAATACAGAAAATAAAGTAAATGAGTTATTTTCGGAAAAGAGGAAGTCTAACAAGCCGAGCACAATTATTGAAGGCCAGCTATTTCAGGATACCGTACAAAAAGATGTTCCAGTAGCTAATGTTCGAGGAGTGTAAGTTGACAAAAAAGTATTTTATTCTTACTAAAAACCATACTAATTTAAATATATCTTAACAGAAATGCTTGCCCTGTGAAAGAGGAAGTCGTTGCACCATTTTGGGCCAACAACACACGTGGAGAAGTTTTGGCACTTTTAAACTTATATCCGTTCGAGCAATATGTCCATTGGGAAAAGTGCACTCATGAGCATAAGCAGATGTACTGTCGGGATGGATGTCGATGTGAACAGCAATATCGCTTGCACCGCCTGCTGGCATACGATCCACATAACGAATGCCGTGGGATTTTTTCCGATTGGTTTCGATTTCCATCGTGCTGTATATGCAAATGCTATGACATTCCGCCCGATTTTAGAGCTACATCTAGAAGTCCTCGCGCTTCTTTCGATGATAGCGAGGAGAGACTATCAAAGAAATCATTTGATAGAGCCGAAGATGATGTACAGCGAGCCATCTACAAGCATGCCACTAAGGACTGGTATCGTCCAAGGGATGAATTTGTTGATTTTTACTACGATTAATAGCTTATATTTATATTTTTTATTAATATTTTAACCTAGTCCATTTTTTTCCAGGGAGGATTATTTATTGTATTTATATTTCCTCAATTTGTAAATTAATTGTTGTTGTTAATTTTTATTGTGTTAGAAGATAAAATTTTGTATTTTGAGAAGTTAATTTCAATGTAATAGAGTTATGCGTTGTAATTTATCTAAGAATATTTTGAATTAAAAATTTTAAACATTTTTTATAGTAACTAATCATTAGAACAATTTTAAGGCTAGTGAAATAATATTTTAAGATAGAAACAAATTTTTTGTAAGAGATTTTTTAAATATGTAATACTGTAAATAATATTGTAAATAAAAATTTGTTTTATAAAAATATTAGAACTGCTTTCAACTTGAGAACATGAATCGAACTGTGCAATTCTTTATCTTTGGCCTTGCGTGTTTAAAAATCATTCATGGTTAACTATAACTGATATCATTATAGTAGAACTAGCAAGACGTAGAGACGACTGGAAGAAGAGATTTCAAGGCCCGAGTCCTACAAGGACTATACGATAGCGCCATTTAAGAAGGAGATACTATTGTAGCACCAGTGAGGCTATCGTGTTTCTAATTGTTGTTGCACGTTATTTCACGTTTCACGTTATTATTGTGAAAATCTTAATGATGCCAAACTAGATGAGCTCCGTTATAGTAAGTAACTAAGTACATAGGCCGTTATAGTAAGTAACTAAGTACATGACGTATGACGAATCATAACCTCCTCGTGGTGATCACTGAAACGTGTGTTGCCAGGTCATCTATCTCGTATGAGCGAACAAGAATCTTCCCGAAAATTTCGATGCCGTAAGATCTGTCGAGTGCGACAGCCAGGGAGACCAGGACGTTCAGAGCTTAGAGATGCCAAACTGGATGAGGATGAGGTGTTGTAGGGCCGTTAAAGTAAGTAACTAAGTACTTGACCAATAATAACCTCCTCGTGGTGATCACTGAAAGGTGTCCTGAAAGGGATTGGCTAATATGGCCGGGTCTACGAAGCCAAGATGTAAAGTTATCGTGTCGACGGCTGCATGGCAGTAGGTTAGTTTTTGCACTGTCGTTTAACGATCTCCTCCTGGCACCGGCCGCAGCCAGTTGTGTAATGCCTAATCCTGACGTGGAGGCTCTGTCAGGATGGACCTTCTCTTTCATACCATGTTCATGGGATGTTTATGGACCAATTAGGCTGGAGAGGGCCAAGGTAAGGAGGGCTGCAGTGGAATTGGGGAGCACCAGGGACCACACCTGAGTCTGCTTTCGTAAACTCCTTCCGGAGATACTGAAGGCGGGATTACGGTTAGGAACCCGACAAGCTCGAACAGTCAAGGATAAGCGACCAGCGACTAGACTGATGAGCCTGTTGAAGCCGTCTGACCTACAAGTGGTGTAGTACAATAGAACAAGCGAGTGGTCGCAGTACTTTTGGTCTCAAAACCTCGCTAGAAAAAATACTTGACCGACCGAATAAATTCTATTACGGAAGATTTAAATGTAATTTTTATTCTAGTCTAAATAATTTTAATCATAAATTAAATTAGAAGAATCATATTAACGACCTAAATTTGTTTCCTGTTGTTTGAAGCCGCTGTAACAATATATAAGAACAAATTTAATACGAATTGGAACACCTTATTAATATACATATGTGAAACGTCAAGAGATATCAACAATCAGAACAAATCAGATTTTAAGAAAATTTTATAAAATGGATTTAGAAAACGAACGCGTTTTAAAGCTTATATTTCCAAATGGTGTTCCAGGTATAAAATCTCCCAATCAACAGTAAGCAAACCCTAACTTCCCTCCTCTAGAAACCCTCAAGGAAAACTCAGAATTGTCCACGTATCTTCAAAAGTTGGGAACCTACAAAGTAGAACAATTAAAGAAGGAGGAGACTCGACTGCATGAAGAAAACAAATCTATTGTTGAACAAACTCAGGATCTAGCTATATCTAACTATAAAACGTTTATTCAAACATCGGAGTGTTCCCGGTCAATATTCGATGAGTTTCAAAAAACTGAATCCCGTGTGGACACACTAATTGAGAAATTGCCGAAGTTCACAACGACATGCCAGAATTTTTTGGATATTTCTAGTGAAATAAATTCTAAACGACGGTTGAATTCTATCACGTTGAAAAGAAATGCACAACTTCTTGAGATATTAGAATTGCCACAATTAATGGAAAGATGTATTAGGGACGGTAGATATGAAGAAGCCCTAGAATTAGCCTCTTATGTTCAGAAGCTT
This sequence comes from Thereva nobilitata, assembly GCA_963855945.1. Lineage (NCBI taxonomy): Eukaryota > Metazoa > Arthropoda > Insecta > Diptera > Therevidae > Thereva > Thereva nobilitata. Next base: position 19,925,635 of record OY979698.1, read on the forward strand.
GGCCAGAAGCATGGAGATATTGCTGTTATCAACGTAAGTATAATAAATATGTTCAGGATTCCTAATGAACTTTATAAAATTCCAGAGCATTGTTAGTTCAATTGAGTCTTCATGGCACACAATGTTGGTGCAGCTCTTGGCACAATTAAGGACAGATTTGCAGCTTCCAAAATGCCTTCAGGTAGTTGGATATTTAAGAAGGATGCAAGCATTTGGAAACAGTGAACTGAAATTAAAGTTTTTACAAGCTAGGGATTCTTGGTTGACGAGTCTTCTGGATTCAATACCGACAGATGATGGTACGTTTTCTTCACAAGCAGATGACTCTTACTCTTTGGTTGTTGTATTGAATAATACAATATAAGAGAGGGCGCTGCCGTCTGTTACAAGATAAATAATTATAATTTTTATTCGTAGCTCAACAGCATTTAACAAAAACGATTGAACTTACGAGAATAAATTTATTTAATATTGTTACGCAATATAAAGCTATATTTTCTGAAGATGATTCAACGCATTATTCAAAATCGAGTATTACAAGTGATGGTGGACGGTTGTTCCAGGCGTGGTTGCATAAAAAAGTAATTTACTGATTACATTTTTATTTTTAATAGATTCCTTAAAAAAATTACTTTCTAGATTGAAAATTTCTTACTAGTCCTAGAGGATGACTTACAAAGAGGTGTCAGCTCACTAGACACTGTTTTAGGACAATGCATGTACTTTGGACTATCATTCAGTCGTGTCGGATCAGATTTCAGAGCCCTTATGATACCAATTTTTGTGAATGTTATCAAGCAAAACTTCAGCAATCAAATTAAAAATGCTACGCACTATTTCGAGCAAGATTTAGAGAGGTACACCTTAATTAACAAGACAAATCCTGGTCTTAATCGTAGAAAATCTGATTTTGGTGCTACGGATTCTCTGGCACCACCAGAAACGTTATTGGATTTTCATCCACTGGCAAAATTATGTAATAGCTACTTGAATACCCTAAACGAATTACGGCTATGCGCTCCGATTTCTCTAGCGAATGATGCTACAAATACATTGCAATTATCGCTAGAAGTTGTTGCGAAGAATATTTTACTTTTCTATCGTCAGGAGCAGCAGGCGTTCACTGGAAATGAACGTGAAAATTTTATTAAGTTGTGCACTTGCTTTGCTTATGATTTAATTCCTTACATTCAGAGATGTCTGCATGCTATATTCCCGCAGGCTACGCTAAGCGGGCATTTAGGGATTAATTTGATGGCACTGCAGCAGGAAGGTATTACATTCTTTAATCAGAACAAGATCTTGGATCCGTTGAAGCATTTACTTCCTGATCGAGTCGATACGATGATATTGCAGAGTCAAGAACAGAACGTAAAGGAGAGTAAGGATGTTGAAGTTGTTCAAGTAAATTAGTTGTTGATTATTATGAAATACATATGTAAAAGGTTTAATTAAAATTTTGGTCTGGTGTTTACTTCCTTTGCGTCTTATATTATGTAATTATAACTCAAACCAAGTTTCGAGAAGTGTGTTGCGGAAGGCGTATGTTGTTTCAAGGACACTATAAAATCTGTAGAGGTAGAAATCTTTTCAACAAACTAATTTTATAGAAAAACCTTGAATAGAGGAGAACAATGATAAAGTTAAGATTCCATAATGGCAATTATTAATTATTTTTTTAACGCTTCCAATTGTAATTTCTTCCATTAGATACAGAATCCCTGTTTTTAAGGAAAAATATACTCTTTGAAACTAAAATTGAAAGCCTGAAATTATGCAACTGCGTTGTTTTATATTCTGGTTACATCTGCTGCCTCAAGTCTTCAACACAGGATCTTCTTCAGGACTTCCGAGGTCAGTTATCTGCAAAAATTAAAAAAGGGTAATTTTTTAATAAAATTTAAATTGACACATTCTTTAACAATTTTTAAAAATTTCCCCAAACTTAAAATGACGCACTTTAGCCATAAGATATTAAAATTTCGAGGTGGCGAGTCGTGGTGGTTGAAGTTGTTAAAAAGTCGTTTAAACTGCGTGGTTTTAATCGTAAGAAGAAGTCTTGTATTAGTTGAGTGGGCCTCTAACAGGGATAGCTACCGACTTATTTTCGACTCAAAACGACGCTGACTTCCAATTCTTCAACAGCAATGATAATGTCGGACGAATGCATAAAAGTTGACAAAGTAACGTCCTAATTGGTGTCGTTATTCAATGGCGGGCATAGTTTTACATTGGTAACCGAATTGCAAGTGTTCCAGGTTGTTAGCGATGGATCCTACAATACAATACCTGACGGACTCTGAAAAGACAGCATTTTTGCAAATGTTTTTCACAACACTCTGAGGTTTAGCATTCCTCGCGAGTGCCACCTTACCATCCAAAAATTATCTGCTGGCCTCTGCAATGTCTAGTTTAGTGGTAAGGTTAGCTCGAAGGAGTCTACTTTTTTTTAACTTCACGGTGGCTTCTTTTCCTGCTTTTTTCGCTTTTTTATCTTCTTCTTTCGCACTATTTTCAGGCATGGGCCTTACAGGCGTCCAAACACACATCGCTCGCTGCTCGGATCCTCGTACCGGCCACTGTTGGCTTTTTTGAACTGGCAATTGATAAATTTCGACTCGATAATTGGTCTTAACGACAAAAATACCTCGAACTATGGTATGAAAGCAGTTTTATGATCTATGTAAGTTCAATATAACTTTTCATAAAAGGTTAGAGATGGAGAGATTAATCACACATGAGTCCAACAATTTCTTCTTTCAATAACTTCTTATAATAATCAAGGACATTCTTAACAGCCAAAAAGGGAACAATGTCACACTTTATTGGATACAGAAACACCTCCCAAAAATATACCTTCCACAAATATGGCTAACAATGGTAAGTAAAACTAGAAAAAATGTTCAACGTAATAGCACATGGCATAATCATAAACTTGGAGCATAAAACTAGTAATTTCTGAAATCTTTTACCTAGATACAGTATCCGTATAAACCGTTCTGCCGCTTACCCCCTCCACATGTTCGGTTTTCGGTCCGTCCCTTCTCTCTTCCAAAAAGACTTCAATTAGATGAAGCGGATTAGTTAACTACAAATGTGCAGCGTTTTATAACATTGTATATAGTGGTGTATAGCCAGGGAATATGTTGTTGTTCCCCGTACTAGACGGAGCTGATATCCGTTCTCTGGCCAGGGCTGTTCGGACTGCCTAGCCCCACCACCACTACCACTGTCCATCTGCTAATTTATTTGGATAATTGCCAAATGGGGAGTTTTATTGCGATCCATGGTTTATCTCTCTGGGGCGATTCTAATGTTCTCCTTTAATTATAATTCATAAATTATTATTCTCCCCTCGTATCCGGATTGCTGAGCTCGACTAGGTCCGTTCTGGCTTGATGATGGTGTTGTGGTAGCTAGATCCATCTGGTGTGGGCTGGGGGGAATTGGAGAGAAGATAGAGAGACCGAGAGAGATTTCGTTTTGTGCTTGCGGGGGGCTGGTCTTTATGTTGGCCTTTTAGGGGTTTTCGCCTTGAATGCGATTTTTCTCTTGTGATTATGCTGCTGGTCAGTTTTTGGGCGATGTGTGAATGTAATTTCAAGGAAAATTTCTAAGGAAAATCCGACAACTTAATTTTTACACTTGAATGGTTTTGACGAATTACAATTTCCTGGTCGAGGGGGGTGTTAAAAGGGGTATGTGTGGTGGATACGAGTAAGTTAGAATAAACATTAAATCTTGTGTTTATGTTAGATGAATATTAAAGAGTTACTTAAAGTCTTCTGTACTAAAAACAGAAATAAAATTCTAGTTTTTTTTTCGTTACAATACTTGACTAGAATTTGAAACGAAAAAAGTAACAAAAAAATCGCGCGCTTTTCATCTCGTTACTGCAAGAACAGTTTGCATGCAATAAATTACAAGAAAAAAAACCTTAATTAAAAAATTCATTATTTCAGATAGAAAAGGAGGAAAGGAAAAAATCTCGGCCATTGAGTAAAGGGAAAATGAATTTAGTTTTCATCCTTTTGTCTCCTTTTCAGAAACTTCATCTAGATATCTGCTATTATGGGTGGGATGCACGACTCAATTGAATTTGTAGGGAGAGACAGAGACGGCGCTTGAAATAATGAAAATTTCTAAGAGTTTCAGAATAAAATTGAATTGAAGAAAAAAAAAGAAAAGGGAAATTAAAAAGACGTGTAAGGATTTGAGTGGTTAAGATAGTGCTATGATTGCTTTGAGTAGATTTCTGGTGGGAAATTTTTAGATTTATTGCTCCTAAAGAAAAAGGGTGATACATAAGAAGCACATTATTGATATTTGGCAAGTGGCACCCGTCCTGTGGAAATCACATATCTTCGAGAACTATGCAATTTACTTGAGGCACAAAAAATTGGGTAATCATGCTCCGATACCGCTCACCATTGACTGTTTGTGCATTCCTGGAAGCAAATTCGAAGAAAAATGATCCAATCAAATGTATTATACATATTTAAATAAAAGTTGATTAAAAGTTTAATCGCGAGTGAATTAATCTAAAAGAAGAAAGGTTTTTTAAATCATGATACGAAGTGAGAAAGTCAACCCGAAACTATTTCGCAGCCTCTTCTCCTAATTAGGAAAGCACCGGCGGCGAAGTTATAAAACTGGTGGCAGCGGTGGGATACGAACCAACGTTTACGCGTTTTTCTAACACCAGGGCTGTTTGCACGTCGCCCATGGCAGCCCTCGGGACTCTAGTTAATTTCGTATGCCATCTTGAAGCAGTAAAATTGGTTATAAATGCTTCATTGAGTTTGTCCACCAAAACGATGGGACATTCTATAATTCTGCGGACTCTGTTTTGTGGGGCAGCTCTAAGCTCCGTTCAGGATCTCCCAGTTGGTGCAGTCTCTGCTAATTGGGTTCTCCTCCACGTCGTTCTAGGTAAATGGATCACGCAGTCAAGACACAAATCTGCGCCCTAAATCTTATTCAGTCACCCAAAACACACACCAGGTCCCCAAACTTATTCAGTCAACCCAGACACACATCTGCACTACTGGCGCCATAAAGCTTATGCAGAAAACTGATGACGTCATATTTAGCAGATTGTCAGGCTTAATCGTCCCCATACCTACTAAGGCTCTATCATGTTATCGCTCAAACGCCATTGGTGTGATTAAAAACCGATGCCACCTGTAGTAAGGAACAGGTCGATACTCTTCAACTCCTATTGGACCCGCTCTTTCCTGGTTGCGCGATGCTAACCGATGGTCTTTAGCTACCAGAAAGGAGCATAGAAACCGCAGTACTTTCTCTAAGTAAAATTAAGACCGTCTCCGTGTTGTAACGATTGTTAAAGGTTTCCAAAACTGGGTGTTTGGGAATGCCAACACGCCTTGGTGGGTCCTAGGAAATCGGGCTGGGTGGAGAAAGAAAAGGCGGGCATCTTGGCTCGACGGGTATCGGTCCGGTATCGGGGCACCTACCAGTCTGGAGAAAAATTACCTAGACGAACGAATCTTGTTGAAAACACCGAGCTTGACCAGAGAATTACTGGGGCTCAACAGGAAGGATGTTAGTAGATTAATCTGCTCTGCCTTAATGTTACAATCTATGGATAATCGGAAAGGCAGAAGACGCTACCTGTAGGTTTGCCTCGAGGAAGACGAATCGATCATTAATATTCTGTTACTGGCCTGCGTATAGCGAAGAGCAGAGTCTCGTTGTTCGATGCAACTTTGCTTGACCGAACTAGTCCGCGTGACAGATCTTCTGGGCTAAGGTATAGGTCCTGTTAATAGTTTAATCTTTAATAGATCCACGGTGCAGCTGCGGCACACTAAAAGCAAAAAGAAAAAAAATTTATTTATTCTTTCTGTAAATAGTTTGAAGTTTTTATTATTTCTCAAAATTCAGTTTCAAGTAAATTTCAAAATAAAATTTCTCAAAAAATGAAGTAAACAACACCAAAATCCCTTCTAATAAACAGGCACATTTGTAACCCCCTCTTTTGCTTTTCCCTTCAATTACGACTATTTCATGGACTAATAATTTCCTGATCCAGAATCCCATTTCCCTCCGTTCCCCATCAAAACTCCACATCAATCTATCTATCTTTACTTGAAACTTGAGCACAATGTTTGCTGAAACACTCTACATAAACACCAATCTACACATCCATCCAACAAATTACAGATGCACATACTCCAAAGTACAACAAATATCAACTACAGTGAAATCCTGTTGGTGTACGCATATATGCCTTATATTGGTGGTACCACGGAAGGACAAGCTCTGATTTTGATGGACCTAGGGCGAAAATGAATTTTCAAAAAGGATTTAGCTTGGAAATTGTGTTTTCTGACAATAATTATTTTAGTACAGAGTTAGTCAAAGGACAACACAAGGACATGATATTTGGTAGATCTGATAAAATAGAGGACGCAGAGTGCATTTATTTATATTTTATGCTGTTTCCAAATTTGATTTGAAACCAAAAACCAATTCGAAAATTCTGTTAGTCTAGCGTAGAATGAATACGTGGATGCTATAGCGCAGCTCTTAACCATAAAACATTTATCATCATTTGGGGGGAATTTTTTTTGGTCCTATCGAATATGGTGTTTGTTTTAATGTATTGATCTATTAGGTGCTTAGAGGATTATCCAAATGGGTTAATGAGGTTAAAAGTGCACATTCACATATGTACAGTATGTACATAGTCACTAGAAACAATTGTTTGAAGTTAGTGAAATTTAAAAGTCAAGGCAATTTTCGGGAGTGTGAGATGGGGTTGAAAGTTTATAACTATAAAAATGATATAGAAATTATTTTTTTTATTATATTCTTTTCCTTGTGTAGGCTAACCAGTTACAAGAATATATTAAATTTAAAAGAAAATATCGAAAATAAAACCGATCGACTTACTTCGACACCCTGCACACTTCCCTTTTGAGCACATTACATGGTCTAGAAGTTGGTAAAGAAACAACTCGACTGTGGTAAAATCATCCACGGCCAGTATTGTCGGCCTAGGTCATTTTTGGTTTTTCATTAATGGTTTTATTTAGCTTGACCTCGTATATTTGTTTGTTTCTTTGGTTCAAATCTTGCGACAGCTTTTTCAACTACTTCTACTAAACCGATTCTTATGAAACTTTGCACACACATTGAATTCGCGTGACAATGCAATCTGACAATTTTGTAAAAAAAATCAAGATGCCGGACGAATTTTGCAATTGTGTTGAAAATCGGTATCCGGGGGTTTTTATGAGCACTAGTGATGAATCTGTGGTCAAAAAATGAAAATTCAAAATGGCGGTGCCAATATGGCGGATGGTTTTGCAAATGTGTTCTGAATCCATTGAAAATCTGTATTGGGAGGTTTTTAAGGCCACAAATGACGATTCTGTGCTCAAAATTTGAAAATTCAATATGGCGGTACAATAAAAACAGGTAAAAAAACTTTTAAGTTAAATGGTTTTATTTTAAATCATAAGCTGTACCAAAAACTAGAAAATAATTAGAACACAAACATGGACCTTCTTGAGATTCTGACGTCTGGTAAGAAATCGTGCAATAGTAGCAGTGCTGTCTTCTCATGTCGTATGCCAAGGACACTTTCTGTCGCTGCGTCAGCGGATTAAGTAATAATCTGAGACTTAACAGACTAAAATAAAAACATGGGGCGTATAACGACTGTATAATTAAATAAGAATGACTTGCCTAGAAAAATGCGTTTCCACGTTCACCAGAAAAATATTTCAAAATTGGCTGATCCATTTAGAGGACCTTTTTTCAAAAAAAAAGAATTTAATAAAGTTCAACTTCATCGAATAATCTTTATTATCATACAAAAGAACCATTGTTTACATTTATTTTTTAAGGATTATTTTTTCAAATGTCGATCGCAAGTGCGGCTCACGTGAGACATTCTAAAATTCCAATTTTTAATGACGCGCTCGAGCATTTCGAGTCTTATTTGGCCAATGACTAAACTTTCGACTGTAGCCCAAAGAGGGCATTGAAATATGGACTGATGATTCCACTAGCCCATAAATCACACAAAACCATTGTTTTGTCTGGATGTAATGGTAGCAATTGAAACTCTTCGGGTTGGTTTTGCAGCCCAAAAACGGCAATTTTGCTTGTTAACGTAGCCATTAAGCCAGAAATGAGCCTCATCGATGAACAAAATTTTGTTTGATTTCAGTGAATCTTCTTCTTCTTCTTCTGAATAATTTGAAGACGCTCTACCAGCCTGCTTTTCCATTATGAATTCTCAAACAAAAGCACATTGACAGTTTGGCACAAATCACGCGTGATCTGTCATAAAATCCCATATTGATAAAGTGTATCACTGTATAAGTGTATCACCGGATATATTTTTTTAAATAAAGGTGCATATTTTTCTACGATGAACTTTCCATATCAATTAATCCAACTAACTAAAACCTCATTGAGTCGAATGATAAACAGCGTAAGAATTCAGAGCAACGTATCGGTGCCCTTTCAAACGAACAAAGGCCTCATACCAGGAGACATACTATCGTTATTACTATTTACCATTGTATTAGAAAGAGCGGCTCGAGAGGCATGCATTGAAACCAGAGGCGCAAAACTAAACAAGTCTGTTCAGCTAATGGCATATGCAGATGGCATGGTCATCATAGGCAGGACAATAGCTGCAGCCAGGCCCGCCACATCACCTTGGGGGCCCGGGGCTAAAATTTGTTTGGGGGCCCTTTAAGGATTTTGAAATTCCAAAAAATCTTTGACTAAAAAGAATTGTGGTAACTTAAGAATAAGTTCATTCACGGCATTAACTATAGATACCGAACAGTCGGTTTTAAAGCGGGGTTTCCGCTTAGCTGGCTACCAGCGCTCGTTGTATCTTCCGCTGGCTCCCCTAACATTTCCAGCTAATGGCTCAACCAGCTCGAGAATAATCAGAAATTTCCAAATTCCGGATGGCTGCCAGCTACAACACACCACCAGTGCAACGTTACATAGTTACATAGTTTAATTTAGAATGGAACAGGTTTATGTAGACAGGCCCTTGTGCTTAGCTCTGGGGCTCAGCACTCATCTTTTTTTTTGCAGAATCAATCCAAGCTATCCCAGAGGGAAAAAACAGTGTCGTTCGATGCGTTGGTCAAGCAGCATATTGGACGCGGTTGGTACTTAGTTGGGGGGCCGCTTGGTAAAGCCGCTGTCGACACTCGCGTTTGGAAGGACGAAAAGGCAATTGCACAAGATGAACAAATATATAAAGCTTTTCGACACTGCAGTTGTTTCTCATATCCACAGGCGTTACAACATAAATTGGAGGGTTAGAAAAATTTTTCTACTTTTGTAACTGCTTCAAAAACGGTTCTTTAAAAAAAGCAGCAGTAAAAGGAGTGGACACATTAAAGAATGAATGAATGGTCAAAGTTCAACACTAATAATAAATGAAACGATGACTTGCCCTTGGTCCTAATAGGTGCACGGAAATCATAACCAGCAGAGTTAGTCTATGGGCAAAATTCAACTCAGTACCTACTAAGAATTTCTCACTCAACTTCGTTCGCATATGCAGAACCTAAAGGCAAGGCGTCGTCGACAATCCAGTCAGAATTAAAGCCGGCTCTACACGATGCTATGAATATCCTCCAACGTTGGGCGCTTGATGGTAGAACGCATCGTGTGGCAGATGCTCGAACTACGAGTGTCTAATGTCAAGCGTCCAACGTTCCATTTGGACACGTTCGGGATGTCATGGGTATCATTCCAACGTTGGAAGCCAACATTCGAATGAAACGTTCGTCGCATCTTGTAGAGCCGGCTTTAGGTTTTGCTTGCCTAAAGTCTTGGAGAGCTCCGACCACGTCTTTCGAACCTCTATACGAAGGCCAATACAAAGTAATCAAATGATTACGTAACCACTTCGAAGTCAATTTAAGCGGCACAAATAAGTTAATACCGATTAACAGTCTGAAGTTAGCCCTCACTTGTGATCGCAATGACTGAGCTAATCCAAAGCGATGGTTGGCGGTTCGAAAAGCGCTACGCTTGATAGGGAGAATGTGAACATCGCGCGCAGCTTAATTTCAGAGTTGCACAACCTACAGAACTATGCCCTATGATCCATTGGTCGTTGACAACAAAGTCCAAATCCACTTCCGCCAATTTGACCTCCTCTCGATCTCTTGGTAGCAGCACGATTTACATTTGAAAACGATCAATGATAAATAAAAAAAGTATTAATTTTTAAAACATAAATTTGATGCGGTGTGCCTATTTTTCTACTTTCTTCAAGCGTTCATTAGGTGTAATCTATACATTTATCTACTTTGCAGTGGTTTTGCTCCAAAGCCATCAGATAAGCCCAAATCGACTTCCCTCCACAAGTATAGCACGGTCCTCTGATTACAATATTTTTAGGTTGATATATCTTCTTGTTTTATGAAGTAAGGTGCTTAAATCCTTCTTTCCTTTTGACACCGACATCGCCTACCCGATAGGATGACACAAGAGTGTATACCGTCCGATAAAAACCCAAATACAGTCTCACAATGCCAAGAAAATGCGAAATAATAAAATCCAATACAGTAAAAATACATGTAACCCGAAGATCCTGCCTTACAGCAGTGTCCGTGAATCCAGAATTTCAGAAATTTAAATAAATCATGAGAGATTTAATCCCCACCCCAACCCCAACCAACCCCCGCACACTACTATATTGATTACTTACTTGTTGCATGTGACATAAGCACTCGATACGTAAAGCGTTTTACTTTTTTATTTTTCCTTTCGTATTTTTTTTGTTGTTGCTGTGTGCCTGCCTCGTGTGTCGTGTCCTTTTTCTATTTCCATGCTGGAAGGATTTTTATGGTGGCAATTTATCCATTTTTCAGCTTTCCTGTCATCTTAAATGTGCTTTTGAGCAAAGGCATGAGATTGTGGTCAAGTTCTTTACGTGACTGCCACTCGGTGTAGGGCATAGCGTTGGGTACGTCTATATGTATTGGACATACATACATATATATAGGAGTAGAAAAAAACAGGACGTTAGAAAGGTTATAAAATGGGGATCGCTTTTCGTCCTTCCACCTCACCTGGCCTCACATAGGCGGCGGATGGTTCTTCTCTGGTAGTATCCTTGTATGTTTGAGAACGGGTGGGCAGTGAGGGGGCGACTTCCAATGGGGTAGAAGGTAGCCTTCTTTTGTAAGGGTGGAAAATTTATTTTTTCCCTGATATTTTTCACAATGTGAAGGAAGATAAAGAATGAGGAAAGTTTTTTTTTGTTCTGTGTTATCCTTCTGACCATAATATCGTTCACAATATGTAGACGTACGTGTGCTGTATTCTCCTGGCTCGGCTGGTGCTGCTGCTGCTGCTGTTGCTGCTGGATGGATATAGAGGATAGGATAGAGGTGTTCTTGCTCACCTCGCCGTATACTGGCCTCTTGTGACCAATGGCGACGAACAGGATAGATATGTAACGATTGTCTTCTATATCAAACTCGATGGTTATTGGTCCGCACCGCGTTCTGTTTCCGTGTTTAAATTGGGTCGTGTATGGTTTTTGTCTATGGGTGCGCCTGGTATGACTGTGTATGCCGGGCGCGAATCCTTATAGACTTGCGGTGAATTTTTTTTTATATTGAACTCAAAATGAATTGGATATTGTTGGGTTATATCATCCTCTCACACTTCTATTTTCTATCTAGATAATTATTGTTGAACGGAAGATAATAGCATTTCAGGTAAAACTGATTTTTTTTGTTTCAAATTTTGTAGATTTAATTTTTGTAACATTATAAATATTTGTTTGCCTATTAATATATTATAAGATAAATTCGACAAAAAAATATAAGCTGTCTTCTGAGTCCAACGTTAGAAACCATATAGTGAGAGAGTCTACCCTAAAGAGTGAAACCACTATATGTAAAAAGATAATGACTTCGAAATTAGTAAAAAGACATGGATAAAGAATTTTTTTTAAACTCTCGCTGCACGAAGAATCATACGATTATGGGAACGAAATATCTGAATTTGACAGCGCGAATTTGCGCTCGCAAGAAGAATAGCTGACAGGTGATTTAGTCATAAAAATATACACATACATACATCATATGGACGTCACCTAGTGGCAGACACAATAGACAAATTGATGCATGTAAGGATTTACCGAGGAGCGATTGTGGACACCGATCACTACCTACTGGTTGAGAAGATGAGGACGAAAAAACTAGTGACAAGTCATAAGAAAAACGACAACAGTAAAATAAAGTGACTCAGAATAAATGAGAAATTATGAAACCATGATAGATTATGAAAGAATATTAGCAGAAAGTTGCAGAAAATAGGAAGGAATTTGATGAGCACACCCTTACTAGGTATATCCTCCAGTCCTGTACGTACGGTTCACTGGTACGGTGGCCAGCGCTGAGCAGCACCTATACTGTCTTAAAGTTACTAATGATGTTCCCTTGCACCTGCTCCCCACCGACTTTCAAATCAAACCCCTAACCTCGTGCAGTGCCCTTATACTGAGGAAATCTAGAGCCTCGACTTCAAAAGTCTACGGCCATATCAACGTCTTGAACTTGCGACGCAAGGGAATAGTCGTTTCAACCACCAGCTCTCCCCTAGATTGGCCTCCAGGAAGGACCCCGTCATCGAAATACCCTTAAAAAAAATTACAAGAATTGATTATTAAACCGCCTGCCTCATGGAATCACCTTAAATTGAGACGGCTATATATTTGACGCTCTGATCAAAGTACCTTGAGAAAATAAATCCTTACCCTTACTAGTAAGGTAGAGTTAATAGCCCATGGGAATTAGCAAAAAAAACGCACCAAAGAAGGCTGACTGACTGGCTGAAAATTGGTCCACAGCTTCCTTGGAACTTTTTAAGAAAACAATTTCGGAATAACAAAAAAAAACATGGCCGCCGGAGTTATCGCGTTTTTCCCGTGTTTTCCTTGTATCTCGGTTTCTATAGGTCGTACAACCCCGTGCTGACAATGAAATTCTCAACAACTTTAGTTGTTACAAAAATGTTGACCCGATGAATCCTTTTAAAGTTATTCAAGGTCAAAGTTCCAAAAATCACTTTTTGGCCAAAAAATCAGTTTTTTCGAAATTTTTTTGATCGGTCGATATGAAACGTTATTGCCTACAAAAAAGCCCTCTTTTTTTCGAAAATTTAACCCTTTCGAAGTTTTTCAAGGTGAAAGTTTCCAAAAATCAGTTTTCGTCCAATAAATCACTCAATTGATTTTTGCAAAATTTGTTTTTCATCGTTTTCGAAAAAATGACAAGAGTGTTATTTTGTAGGTAATAATTTTTTGTATAAATAGAACAAAAAAATTTCGCAAAAATCAGTTTCTGAGTCATTTTTTGACCAGAAACTTTGGCCTTGAATAACTTCGAAAGGGTTAAGTTTTCGAAAAAATGAGGATCATTTGGTAGTTTTACCTGGAAAGTGTTCCGGGAGTTTTGAAAGTGGGTAATTTAATAGATTTCGATGTGCTCTTTCCGAATTTCAACTTAGCCACCTCGTATCTTTGCCGCTCGCGCCGCCATATTGAAAAAATGGGGCTTAAAAGCAGTTTTTTGACAATATCTCCTTTCCGACTCATTTTACGATAAAAACATTTATATACAAAATGAAACTAGAGAAAATTTCCTATAATTTATGTAATAACCTTTTTTTTCGTAAAATCAATAGTTTTGGCGTACGAGTGCACATTTACAAAACTCCCGGAAAACTTTCCAGATAACCTATTGTTTTAGAACCAAATGACTGTACTAAAAAGTCTATTTGATGGATACAGACAGAAATCAGCTATTACCGAAAACACAAACCAAAAATTATATACTTCGAATCGAAGCGCCCACCAAATTTATTGTTCGAATGCAAAATAAATACCGGCGCACAGTCGGAGTAAAACCAGATCATTTCACTTTATGCGTGTTGAGCTTACAAGATATGAGAAAATAGTTTTGAGAATTTTCTAAAGCAAGTGATTTCCATTAAAATAAAAAGACTGTACTGAGGTCTTTTGATCATATTCATTCTTAGGATCCACTGACGTTTTGAGTCAGTATCTCCAAACCATAGAGCGCACTGAACCTCCATAATTAATAATTGATTTTCAGCAATTATTACGCAGCAGACATGCATCAGGCACGCAGCTACCACGCAGCAACGAAGCAAAAAAAATGGAGTAAAGCCTAAATTACAGCTACATTCAGCAGGTGAATAAGAAAAAGTCTGTTGTATATTAACGCAATAAACAACATGAGTTTGTGAATTTTATCTTTCACATTTGTATGGTAGGAAAGAAGTTGCTATTCCCGAACACCCTCAGGGGTCAATTTTATTACCCGCTCTTTTCCGAATCTTGCTAAATGACGAAAAATTTAATACACTCGAAACTAGTTTTCAATATTATATTGTTAAAAACTAAGAATCAATTGAGGGATAAGAATGCATTTAACTTGTTGGTTCATGGCTTGTTTGATTTATAATGGCTTGTTGATTGATCGGATATCATATACTGTCAAAGCCTTATATGTGGTACTTTCATAGCTGTAAAGCCATTAATTCTACCTTACTAGTTAACACATTTATTTTCTCGACAGTATTTTTATGAAAGCTTTAAATATAAAAACATCTAAATTGTATTTATTGTATATCGAAATTCTCCAAAGTTCCTTGAATTTATTTTCTGCCAAAACAAAATTTATTAAACATTATTAATACTTTATAAAAAATTTAGTAATATAATTAACTTAATCATAATATTTCCCATCCATCTCTAAATCGCCATTTTTGCTTCTTCCAAAAAACACCCCGAATTCTCAAATATCTAAACGCAAACCAAAATCAACCACGCCCTATGAATTTATGAAATATCATAACGTCCACATCCTGTTTCGCTGGAATATTAACCAATTCGTTCACCTCTCAGTATATACAACCCCTCAAGGATACCAAAAAACACATTTTTTTTACTTCCAAAAAGGACATTTATGACTGTGTATACATATACAATACAAAATCCTTGCGTAACTCATACAGTGATAAGCTCCAACTCTCGAATACACTACCATAAAAATGATATCATATTTTCACGGCAATAGAGGGAAATGAAGAAATGCGGACCCAAAGGGCAATATAGAAGGAAAAAAGGAGCCAAATCTAAGAAAATTCCAAAGTATTGCGCAATACAAGCATACCGAGCGCGGAAATCGACCAATAATATTCCGTCTCCCGTTCTGGGACGAAAAATACACCACCCCAAAAAAAGTGTACCCCCTTTGCATCATATACGGAGGATATCTACACGAAGCACACAGGCACAGGATTTTCCTGTTTTCGTGCTTTTGGATATTAATAAAATGCCAAGGGAAGTATAGAAGAAAAAAAAACGAAGTTTATCCTCTCTCACAGGGATATAAGTCATCCTGCAATGACATGGGGTTCCTGCCTGAGGACGAGGGTTGTGTCCCCGTATATAGTATAGTCGTAGTCGTAGTCGCAGGCCTCCCATCGTTCTCGGCCATCCTGCTGTCCGCCTTAATAAATTGTCTTCAATATTGCAAATTTAATAGACAGTCCGGCCTGTGTGTGTCCCTTCTGCCCATTGTCCTTTTATGTGGATCCTTTAACTGTTTTACAACCCTCATAAAATTTGTTACAACAATTTATCATTGAATCGATTCTCGAGGAGTTTGGGCATGACTTGGGAGAACACAAAATGCGATCTTTACAATCAGGGGATGTTGGGGTGGGGTGTGGGTTTTTACAAACAGGACAAAAATGATCCATTTTTGGTGTTGCTGATGAGGGGTCCATGAGTCCTTTAACTAATGGGAAGATACACGAATGCCAATCGTCAAATTGAACATATATCGTAAAAGAATAGATATGATGGGATTATGGGTGACCAGAAAATACATATCTTCACCCCCCAAACACACAAACGCTTTTTGGCTATGAGTTGGTATATTTTTTTTGGTCAAAGGACTCATATGTGCTTCGAACACATAAGGATACTCAAGAACTTAATATAACTAATGGATTTGATGAGAATGCAACACTTGAGAACGCAACTTACAAAAATGAAAATGGAACAACGACGTCAACATAAAAGCATAAAATTCAAGATAAAATACAGAAGGACGAAAAAAAAGTGTAGAAAAATAAAAAAAAAGAAGAAATAAATATATATATGTATATCCCTTTCAAGCATCTCTCTCCCCTCTTGACCAGAAATCGATAAAAAAAACTTTCTTGCTCCTTGTGAAGTGGACGTGCACAATGGGTGTTCTCTGGGCCCGAGCGCTAGCAGGGCTCGCCGACTTCGTCCTCCTGGGAAGAAGAAAAACTATCGCCGGTCTATTTGGTGGCGGTTAAGGGTTACGGGTAGAGGTAGAGAGGGGCTCACTCTTCAGGATAACGATTCTTTTCTCGCTCTATGAAATATTCTGGTCTGCGCTCGAGTGGACACTGGACTTCCATTTGTAAAAAAAAAGAAAAAAATTTAACCCATTCACTATGGCCAACAGTCGAGTCCCCCCACATTCCCCACCCATGAAGACTTCTTTTTCCTTGGGATTTATGTTTCGCAATTTTTATGTACTTACAAACACATGCAAGATGATCCTTCTGGTCGGTATATTTTTTTTTGTACACAGTCACACACATATATGCACCCGATACATCCACACATCAACGATATAACTTGAATTTTTACAACTTCCTTTTTACTAGTTGATCTTTATAGAATACAAAAAAGCGAAAAAAAACTTTCTCATATTTTCTTCCAACCCCTTTCACTCCTCCTCTGACTGATTCCTTGAAGGAAGAAAACATTTTGAATTTTATTTCTAGAATCCTATTTAATAACGACGGGTCCTAACGATTGAAGTTTCCCATTCCTACACTAAAAAAAGTAAAGAAAGAAGAAAAGTCCTTTTTCCTTTTTTTTTGATTGTGACATACTTTTACTATACACAACGAACGACGAACGGGGACGACGAAGACGTTGTCCTTTCTGCGCCAACCGTGACCATAGAAAAATGAACCCTTTTAGATATACATTTCACTTCGTTCTAAGGATAACGATAGCAGATGAAGTAGTCTCGTCTAAATTTATTATATTTAGAAAATGAAGAAGGAAAAAAAATCGGATTCATTCCTGGAAGAAGTTTGTTCAGTGCAATTTTTTGGAGTTTTCCAATAATGAAATATGAGGCCAAAGAGTTGGTAATTTTTTACCCTTTTAAGAGTTTTTTTTGCAGGATCAATGGCTATTCACCGAAAATCTTCATTGCATAGGAGTTAAGGCACCCGGATACTAACCCAGAGACCGGTGATTCGAATCTACGAACGAAATATTATTCTCTATCCAGATAATATTGCTTGTATTCCCTCTTTGCAGCAGTTCCCTGCCCACGCTTCTGCCATGGCCTATCATCACAATAATCAAGAAAGCCCTCTCCAGTTTTATCGCCGAGGTCAGCATACAGTCGCTGAAGTATTGGATGGGGCTCGGTGGAGTAAAACGGCGTGGAAGCGTTGGCAGTTCGCCATTTTGAATTTACGTACCGCCATTCGTACCGCCATTTTGAATTTTCAAATTTTGACCACAAATTCGCCATTTGTGACCTTAAAAACCCCCCGATACTGATTTTCAACAGATTCAGAAGAAATTTGCAAAATTCATCCGCCATATTGGCGCCGCCATTTTGTATTTTCAAATTTTGAACATAGAATCGTCATTTGTGGCCTTTAAAACCACCCGATACCGATTTTGAATGGATTCAGAACACATTTGCAAAATTCATCCGCCATTTTTAATTTTGAAATTTTGAGCACAGAGTGGTCATTTGTGGCCCTAAAAACCCCCGATACCGATTTTCAATGGATTCAGAACACATTTGCCAAAATAATCCGCCATATTGGCGCCGCCATATTGGCGCCGCCATTTTGTATTTTCAAATTTTGACCACAGATTCGTCATTCGCGCTCATAAAAACCTCTCCATACCGATTTTCAATATAATCGGAACACAATTGCAAAATTCGTCCGCCATCTTGGAACTGCCATCTTGGTTTTTTACAAAGTTTTCAGATTGCATTGTCATGGGAACTCAATATGTGTGTAAAGTTTCATACAAATCGGTTTAGTAGAAGTAGTTAAAAAAGCTGTGGCAAGATTTGAGCCCAAGAAACAAACAAAAAAACAAATATACGAGGTCGAGCTAAATAAAACCATTAAAAAATAACTAATAATCCATAATACATAATCAAACATAACAATATATAATACATAGTAATATAGTATAATAATA
Source organism: Thereva nobilitata (assembly GCA_963855945.1). Taxonomy (NCBI): domain Eukaryota; kingdom Metazoa; phylum Arthropoda; class Insecta; order Diptera; family Therevidae; genus Thereva; species Thereva nobilitata. Next base: position 19,943,984 of record OY979698.1, read on the forward strand.
CATAACACTTAATACAAACTAAATTCCCCTAAAGGCATTTTTTTTCTCACATGGTACGGTAGCGTGATGGTACGGTAGCGTGACGCGAGTTTTTAGTTTTTCCCCGGCCCAAAAAGTGCCTATAGAAGTTTTCACTTCAAAAAATGCATACTCTTTCGACGAACGAGGCAATTGGTACAACAGTTGAAGCACAATTCACTCGATGGTGGTACCATCATTCATTTATTTGTCCTGTATACGAGTAGTACTGCAGAAGTAAACGCAAAACCATGAAAGTCCTAGTAGTATTGCTAAGTCGATAACAGCGCAGTGACTTCATCGGTTGTGACCTCAGGTGTGCGTGTGGTTTGAAGTGTGAGTGAGCGCCGCCTATGTGAATTTAGTTGTACTTCGCTGTCTATTGGATGAGCTTTCGCACTGGATGAGCTTTCACGCTTTCGATTGAATCTGTGATTGAACTTCGCAGTGTCTCGGGGTGGGATTTTGCGGGGTATCTGTAGTTGAACTTCGCTGTGCCTTGGGAGAAATTCCAATTCTTGATGGCGCTCAGTGGCAGTACATAAGGGAGTTCCCATGAGCTGCATGCCGAACGACGACAAAAGCTCGATTTCGGCTGGCCTCCGTGCAGGATTCGGAAAATTTGGTGAGCGCCTGCAAAAAATATTGTTTCATGCTGCGTTTCATCCTTCACATAGGTTCATCTGCTTCTTGTTGTCAGCTGTTTTCTGATAATTTTTGTGGCAAAATTAAGTATGAGTCATCGTAAACTTGGCAGTTTCGTGATTTTGCAAGAGAGAAAACATGTGTCGAGACAATTAAGGTAGGGATGGACGATATGCATCGATGTTTCGGAAACATTCGATGTATAAACCCGATGCATCGAACTGAACCGATGTTTTATTAATGCTTCGATATATTCGATGCATCGATGTTTTTTATCCGATGCTTCGAATTGGAAATATGCTTTGCCTTTGTTCAGTATTCTTATACGCGAATCGAAAATTCAACTCAATCTCAACTCAACTTTTCAAGGTCTACGTGGTAACTGCTAGAGTATCACACATAAAACTGAATACAGAATTGAGCGGTCATAAGCACCGATAAATGCCAAATGATACAAAATGGTAAAGCTTGCATTCTGTTCAGAATAATCAGGTTGTGTGTAATCTTATTAATTTTGACGTTTATCAGCGCTGGTGTACTTACATGACCGCTCAATTCTGTTTCCAGTTTAAGTTGGAAGGTGCGTGGGAACTGTATTTCAAATACACTCACGGATTTCTTGTCACAGTCATTGCCGTAACCATGCATGAACATGTTCGTTGTCGTAAGTTAGTTTAACTGTAAAGGTGCGATTCCTATGCTACGACTGTAACGACTACAGCCGCGTGGCTCCAGCCGTGGGGCTGGAAAAATTGACTCGTTGTAATGGAAGTAAATGGAACCATTTCCTAAAGCCCTAGACAGACTGGCACGCTAATCGGGATTATGACGTCAGAATGACGTATACCGATATAAAAGCTATGAGAGTAAACTGGATTTATAATCCTCAATATACAACTCGATTTGCCTGGATTTGTTTACCATTTACTGCCATCAGCGCCATTAGTGGTGAGTTACTTTATCAAAATTGAATGTCATCTCCTAGTTGAAAACGTAAGAAAAATATTTATTGTGGGAACACTTCGTAGGAAACAAGGGAAAAATACACAATTATTTAATTTAAAAGAAATTGAGAACTTAGGGAGTCTACCAAGGTAATAGTTAAAACGTTTATATCAGCTGACAATTAATCTGGATCAAGAAGCCGGATGTGTCACTATGATATTAATCCGGATTCCGAAAGTCAAGTATGACGTCATAATCCGGATTAAGTGTGCCAGTTTGTCTAGGGCTTAAGGAGCGTCTGGCGCCGCACGACTGAAGCGACTCTGGTGAGGCGGCTTCATCCGTACGGCTCAACTGCTGACATGAGCAGTATAGTCGTAACAGTCGTGGCGGCTGGAAAATTTATTTTCACTGTGTTCAAGTATTTTATGTGTGATCAAAGCCTTCTATATTTACAAGCCATGCTGTAGAAAAATATTGAGAACCAATTTCCCCTTAATAGGACTTCAAATCGCCAAATTACACTAACAACAGAACGTCACTTCACCGATTTGAATTCCCATTAAGGGGAAATCTTGAGTGCCAATTTTTCTGGAACTGCACTAGTCGCGGCATAAGAATTTTACCGAGCGACTCGGATCATGCGGCTCTGATCACGCGGCTGCAGTCGCTATAGTCGTAGCATAAGAATCGCACCTTAAGACCTGTAACTGCATAAACTTTTATATTTGCGTATATTTTAGACATAAAATTTATTGTAATTTTGAATGAAGTTTGTGGGTACAAGACATCGATGTATTTTGCGATACATCGTCGTGACATCGATGCCGCAGAACGATGCATTGCATCGAAAAAAACATCGATGTATTTTCTTAATGTCCACCCCTAAATTAAGGCATACAAAGTCCTTCTTCGGTTAGCGATCAGGGTTACAATTTTCAAACCCGTTCAACCTCGCCTGGAATACAGTTCGCATATCCGACTGGTTCGTTATGGGTAGGATTAGTGCTACTAGAGTCAACTTCTACTTCCACAGTAAGTCCTGCCTTAAATTCTATCTATATTTTGCACCCTGAGATAAACTTACAAATAAATTCACATATACTCGTTATGTTTAAATTTAAAGTGGTATAGCTTTTCTGTTCCAATCTACACTTTTTATTTATTTATTTTATTATACACTGAGAAAACCTTTTTTGTGATAAAAAAAGAGTTTTTATTATTCACAATTTTTTCAGATCGATGCGTTAGCTTCAAATGAAATAGGCCTCCAATAATACCTTATACAAAATCAATTCCACCCCCCTCCCCAAAAAAAAGAGAATACCCCATAAAATTGAACAAATACCCATTATCCGTTCTTACCATATTGAAAACTTTATTTGATTTGCTCGGAAAGTGAGAGAGACCGAAAGAGAGAGAGTGCTATGGCAGAAAAAAAAAACATCATAAAATTCTCTCAATAAAAAAAAGTTTTGCATTTCAAAATGATCCACTGTTACTAGCTGGCTGTCACTCGTACACCCTAGTTAATGCCTGTATTGAAAAAAAAACAATTTTTTTTAAGGCGCAAGAAGCACCCAAAAATGTACCTACCCCCGTTGCTGTCACCTCGACCCACCACCACCGTCCTCCCCGTAAAAAAAAATGGGAGGCTTACTGCTACCCGCGCTATTGAAAAATATCCAGCAGCGGAACGAGAGGCAAAGTGTACCCAAATAGACGAGGTTTTTTTCAATAAAGCATATCGAATCTGAAATTGAATATAAATCCCATGAGATGGTGAAACGATTCACAGGATATGATGATACACATTGGTTAAAGCTTCAACGGAATAATGAAATTCAATGCTTTGTTTACTGTAGGATATACAGCATTGTGTGTATTGGCTTGATGTGTAGGCATGAAATATCCTATCTTGCTGCTGGGGGGCCTCATTTACATATCCACGAACACACGTATAACATATAAAAAAAAATTTGTGGTGTGAGGAGCGTTCTTAATATTTGGCATGATAGCTTTTTGGAATGTGTGCTATTGAAAAAGAACTTTGCTTTATTGTTTTATCCACTCTTGAAGTCCTGTGTAGTAATGGGATTAGTTTCAAGCGGTAATGGAAAAAGTAATGATCATTTCGTTAGTAATGACAAAGTGACTAACATACTTCATTCAAAATTTCAACTCTGAGTCAACTCTAAAAACAACTGCAGAACATTTTTCAAGAAACCGCTCCTAAGACGGAATCTCAACAAAAACTCCATAAATCACCACAAACACCCCAATTAAAAATTTGCGATAGAAATTTCCACGTTCATAAAACATTATTTGCCAAGCTGATTATACGGTGTAGATTCTAGTACGAGAGAATTAGAGCTATGTTTGTACGAGCTCAGTGACCTCATCGGTTGTGGTCTTGGTTGTGAGTGAGACTTTGTTTGAACTTCGCTGTGCTGGGTTTATGTCTTGGGTGAACTTTCACGCTGCGGGTAGAATCTGTAGTTGAACTTTGCTGTGTCTTGGGTGGGATCTTGTGCGTGCAAAACCTAATCCATGTTCCAATTCTTGATGATGGTTAGTGCATTAGCTTCGACCGGATGAGTTTTGAATTGTGCCTTCGTTAAGCTTAGTTTTGTGTGTATTGGTTGGAGCTGTTTTGCAAATATAATTAAAGCCGTGTTTTTTTAATGAACTACATATATAGGGCTTCGATCCAGTTCATTAAAAAAACGACAAGGGAAATTTCACTAAGCGCCATCTTCAGTGCTTTAAATATATTAAAATTAATCCGAAGTTGCGTGTCAGTAAACAACTTTTACACAATTCCCCTCTAGAAAACAATGAATAAGTTTCTAAAAAATAAATTATTTGTTTCCTCATGCCTTCAAAGCTCTCGTCACTTCTATGTTGTTTTTATTTTAAATGATGTTTTTCCGACAGCCGGTAAGTATGCTACATTCCGAAAAGAAAGGGAAATTTTGAAATGTCCCAAGACCTGGATAAAAACCTCGATAAAACCTGGATAAAAACCTCGATAAAACCTGTAAAAGTGCCAATGGATTCTGGTGTTTCGGGTATCTGTATGTATATTGGTTGTAGGGGTAGTTTTAACCCCTTAACGGTTGAAAATCATTTAACTTTGTCGAATTTGAAGAAAAACAATTTTTTTTTATTTTCAGTCGATTTACGGGGTAGTTTTAACGCTTTAGGATTATCCCTTATCATAAAATGTGGCTTGATTTGGTATAAATAAATATTCAATAAAGGGTATTTCAGCGGATTTTTTTATTATTATTGATATTATCGCGAAAACCTCTTAAAAATGGGTGTTTTTTGAATTTTTAAGGGTGACGCCCATATTTTAGGACTGCGGGACCCCGATTTTCGTAATCAGCGATCCATAAAACATATAGGGAAAAAGTTTCAAAACGGTGCTATGTTTCGACACCCAAACGCGCGTTTTGAATGGACCACAAGGGTAGTAAAAATGTCCCCGGTTTCATACAGTATTTTATAAGGTCCTGATAAAAGGTAAATCTGAACGAAAAGAAGGAAAGTGATTGGCTCAGGCACTACCCAGGGAACCATTAGGCCTGGTCTTCACCAAGCAGACGGTGCACCCCTTGTTCACCTTGTAGACTGGTAGTGCCTGCGTCTAACCCCCTTTGTTGGCTGGTTAGTGGGTTTCACTTGTTTCAGGAGGCGTAAAACTCCAACGAGGCTGTCTCGCTCCCGCTAACCCCGACGGTTGTGGCTCAGCCGGCTGCTTAAAAAAATAGAGTCATACAACATCCAAGAGTTTAACCGCAAAGCTCACTGCCTCCTATAGACTACCCCCCCCCGAATTTAGCCGAATAATAAATAGAAAGTCAATCGAAAAAGTTGGTAGTTGAACTTGACCCAGGGGATTTTAGCTGAGCCACCAAGGACATGTCTAAACGCTTTCATCCAATATAAAAAAAAGCTTTCATTCTGGCGAGGACATGAACCTAACAAAATTTCTTCTACAAAAGCTTCTATTTTAGCGAAGACACGCACCTTATCAAAATTTCCCTGTAAAAATCGTTCATCCTAGCGAAGACACGAACCTTATTCTTAAAAGCTAGTGTTCAAAGAGGCACATATACACACCTTCATATACATTGATACATGCATACATAGAAAGTTCCTTAGAACCCCTCTTGCTATACTATACTTTCGGTAAACTCTCAATGCCTACCTTCTTCGCGCAAGCAGTATTTCCAAGCTCCTGTAACTTCTAAAGGCCCCCATATACGAGCGCTCCATTATGGCGCTAGTCCATGATGGTACTGTAAATCCTATAGCTCTAGGCCACGTGTTTATCTAAGTTTGGTCATGGTGAGGTTTTGGCGTCCTACTAGAGAATGACCCACGGCATGACCAAGGGCTTAGTCTAGGTTTGCGTAATTTTCACAATTTATATGGTTATTTTAACAATTTTTGAATTATGAATTTTAGACCAAAATTTTATATAAATTCTCGAACAAGTCCGCAATGAGTTTCTTATCTGCAGAAGCTAAAAAAAACTCTGTTTCCATTCTGGACATTAAATTGACCTAAGCTCTTTGGTTGAAACATTGCGTCCATTAACTTAAGTTGTTTTCTAGTCCCTCCGCAAATACCACTTAATGTTTCAATCGGAATTGTCACGATTTCAGCATTAAAATTTAATTAATCCTTAAAAAAAATTAATTAAATTAACAAAAATTGTCATTTCAATCACCTATATTTTTTCCGCCGAGGAAATCTTTTAAATTACACTCTCTCGGCTTCTTTCCTTCGGGATTATTTAATCTCACGTAAATTATGACGGTCTCATTTTATCACCTTAAAGGACATTCCAGAGAGAAGCGGAAGGAACGTGTAGGAGTGAAGAAAAAAATCTTAAGTTTTGCGTTCATCAAGCAAACAAACATAAAAGTAAGAAGTTGTCGTGCAGGGAGGGGGATGATGTCTTTTTGGGGGGTTGGAGGGGATGGCGGAGAGCCATAACAAATTAATTAGTTCATTTCAAGCAGAAAATGCAATTAAAAAAAGATTTTCTTTTCCTCTGCTTTTTTTTGTATTTCCTTTTATTCCCCAAGGGGCCTCGGGAAAAAAATGTCTTCACTGCAAAAAAAAAAATAAAAATAAATAAAACACAAGAAAAAATTAAATTGAAATTAAAAAAAAAAGAAGAAAAATAGAAAAGATTTTTTTCTTCCTTTTTTTTTACAACGAAAAATTGAGATGGCGAGCGAATGACCTGTGGGATGAGATGAATGTAGTGGAAAACTGCTTTGTGGAACGGACAGAGGGGGTGGTGTGCTGGGAAAATCATCGTGTCCAGTTCACATCTGTATTGTGTGTCCTCCATTTCCCATTTTTTTCCCCGTATACTATATTGCTCCAGCCAGGGGATGAAACATAAAAAAGGATGTTTCCATTTTCTTTCATTTTGCCCCCATTTGAAAAAAAAAATTTTTTTTTGCTTCTTTTCAATTTTTCTTCCTTTCAAGGAAAATTTAATTAAAAGAAAAAACAACAGAGCAGAAACAAATGGAAAATGTGAATGCCGGTGGGTGTTGTATGCAGGACTCTATAGGTGGATGGAGTATAGATGGGGAAGGGAATGGGTACTAGTAAGATGGGGAAAAGAAAAACTAAATTATAAGCAACGACTCTAAGCTAAAGTCGAGAATGGGGATGGGGTTGTTAGGGAGAGTTGACAGAGAAAGAGAAAAGACAGAGAGTTTTTTTAGAGTATTGTGTGTGCGGGAAAGTAATGAAAAGGAAAAAATTCCAAACAGTAAAATTTTGTGGTTTTCTGACTACCCCCGACGGCTGTTGTTTTTACCTCCATCCAACAGTTATGCTCCATGCTCCACCCTTGTTTCTTTTTAAACACCAGCCCCAATTTTGTCTTTTCCGTGTTTTGCTGGAATGGAGGAAGGATGCTGGCCATTTGTTAAGAGTGCGCATAACCTCACATTTTTCTCATTATCATCTTTTGCACGCTTCTCTAATTAAAATTATATTTGCAAGACTTTTTGGCGATTCTTAAACACAAATCCTACTTCTACCCCCATTTTCCTCCACCCATCTTCACCTATAAGATTTCCTCCACCTAAGCTACCCCCTAACCACCATACAAAAAGGAAAGGAGATATCACATTTTCTTGAAACCCAAAAACCCGAGATGTAAACCTTCTACACACCCCTACCTCCTCCCACCGCACCCCACCCATCGTTTTACTAATTTCAAATGGTGGAAAATTTTCCATTTCATCTACTAACATTTTCCCCTTTTAGAACACGTGGAAATTTATTTGCGACAATATAATAACTCGTTGGTGAAAATTTAATTATCCATTTTCATCTGGGAAAATTTTCATTTTCAAGTGAAAATTTCCTCGTTAAACATTTATAGTCACATACAACCGCATTTTGTTATTTGCTGTGACATTTATATTAGAAATGTGTATGCATAGATATATACGTATGAATGTACATATCCTTAGGATAATGCGTGTGAATGAACTGGTATACATGTTTGTATGTATGTACGTTTGTTGCCTTTTGGGTAATCATTTCTGCTTATAGTTGAACTTAATTAAGATAAAGTGAAGTTATCCCTGGAATGGAGAGGGTGGTAAAATTAAGGATGACGACTGTTTATATCTGAGTTTATAGCTTTGCTGAAGGAGATAATAATTCCGGTTTATGTTGTTTTATATAAATATCTTTTTGTAAAGGATATGAGTATTGTCATAATATTCAAAATTAGATACTTTGAAACTCATTTAACTGTGATCGTAAAAGAGAAAAGCATATACCAAACGCATTAATCACATTAAATCAAACTATGACGAACATGTGGCCATTAATTGCGTTCATGATATAAACACAAGAAGATTTCAAAATTCTTATTTCATCATCATCATCATTTGTAGCACGCTATTACTTTCCTTGGCTTCCTGCAGCATTTTTCTCACTGCCGTTCAGTTCCTGGCTAACTTCCTCAACGGAGTCCGTGTATCTCTTCTTTGTTCGACCGATGTTTCTATACGATTTATTGTTGTTATTGCAGGTCCGCTATCGTCAAGCTTTTGCATGTATGCCACGCACCCATCCTAATCTACTACTACTACTACGTAATACTTTTCTTTCAAAACTTCCTAGTAGAGTTTCATCAGCTTCTTTCAAAATCCATGCCTCTGATTTAAACACCATAACGGGCTTGATTAGCATGGTATAGAGTTGACACTTTGTTCCTCTAGACAAGATTCATGCGGTACGATGTTGTGGAAGACCAAAATAGCGCCGTTTATTCTCCTTCTGATCTCCATTGTTTCACCACTTTCAGGTTGTATTACTGTTCCAAGGTAAGATAGTTTTGGGGGTGGCCAAAAAATATAAAATATCGGTCATTTCACGAAAGGATATAAAACGTACAAAATCCAAAATCCCAACCACAAAATGTACACTCAATCTAATTTAGACGAGGTATAAATGTGGATCGTGCAGCCCAACTCGCTAGAGTCTAATTTTTCATTCGCAGGAGTGCAAAGCTGGTAACATACATATCTACATAGCTTACATGCGTTGCATTCGGTGACAGATAATATAGAAGTGTGTGTATTCAAATGCGCCCTGACGGAATATTCCGTGAATGGAATGCATGCAACGCAAATGTCTGTTTACTTTCAACTTTTTCTGCATTACCGCATTCGACATAGCCCACACAAGCCTATACAACAAACACATGCACTCGTTACTTAGATTTTTGGGTTATGTGTGACAGCCGAGACGGAACGCCATCACGCAATTATGTGTCGGGGGAAACTCGTCACATATCATGGAACCGCTGAATCAAGCCCACCTCAACCAAAGTCTAGAAATAACAAGTCTTTCATCTTCATACAAAATTTTCACCAGGTTAGTTGTTGCGTTACTGCTGGGGCCGGATTCCGCAAGCGTGAGCACGACGAAAACAAAGGTTCTTCCTTTGTTTCCGTCGTGCACACAGTCGTGTTCACGCTTGCGGAATCCGGCCCCTGCTGAGCATCATCGTACATCGTGAACTGGGCGTTCAGCGAGACAAAGCCAGATTCTCTCTCTTCGATAAAGTATGTAGAACAGAAAGGGAACTTCACCAGGCTAGTTGTGTGCGAGCGTGTATAAAAATGTTGCATTCCCTCTTAGTCCGGGGAAATTAGCAATAAAAACGCACGAAAGAAGACAAAATTCCAAAATGGCTGAAAATTGGTATACAGCTTCCTTGGAACTTTTTAAGAAAACCATTTCGGAATCACAAAAAAAACATGGCCGCCGGTGATTTCAATTTTTGGCAGAAAAATCACTCAAAAACTGTTTTTTTTCGAAAAAAACCTTTCCGAATAATTCAAGGTTTTTTTTGGCCGAAAAGTGATTTTGGAAACTTTGACCTTGAATAACTTCGAAAGGGTTAGGTTTTCGAAAAAATTACAAGAGGGCTTTTTTGTAGGCAATAACGTTTCGCATTGATTCATCAAAAAAAATTTCGGAAAAAAACAGTTTTTGAGTGTTTTTTTTTGCCAAAAAGCGATATCTCCGGCGGCCATGTTTTTTTTTGGGATTCCGAAATTGTTTTCTTAAAAAGTCCCAAGGAAGCTGTGTACCATTTTTCAGCCATTTTGGAATTTTGTCTCCTTAAAATGCTAATTTCCCCGGACTATCTCTGATAGCATGACATCGTCATTTGCAGAATGTGTGCATATACATACATAGCTCTTCGCTTTTTACTCATTAACCATATGAAAATGAGAGACTTGTTAATTTCTCGATTTTGATCTCAACTACAGGCCTGGAAGTTCCCGGGCCTACTAACACTAACGCAGCTGAAGCCTGGCCTAAAATTTTGACATAGTGCAATAGCAATGTTACAATGCTACAGTAGCAATTTTTAAACCTTATTTTTGCAGTAAAAAGTGATAAAATATTGTATTTTATCACTTTTTACTGAAAATGGATTATCAGTGATTAGTGATTTAGTGATCTAGTGATTAAATTAAAAAAAATCTCAGTGATTCAGTGTGTTAATTGTTAAGGTGACCAATTTTCTTACATTCGCGGTGTTTTTTTGTATGCCCCAATTTAAATGGCAATCAAAGTTGAAATTCGTTTTTTTTGATTTTTTATTGTGGTATAGTAATGGTATGATTGAGCTAATAATTTTTCATTTTTTTTACGTAAGAGGATGCCCAACCAACTGGCAATAAAAGTGAAGAATTCCCTAATTTTATTGAATGAGGACACCCTTATTTTTGGTTGTCTTATTCTTGAGTGGCATCAGTCTCGTTAAAGTTGTGCTCAATGAGATATTTTTTCTGATGTTGCATGCCTACTTTAAACACTTTTAATCCAAACATGAGATTTTCCAATGCGAATTCAGCCAGTAACTGAATTTGCTTTGGAGCATTGAGGTATTTTCCAAATCTAAGAACACCTTTGGTTTCAATCAAGAATGTATCTTCGTTTTACTGAAGCGAACGGTACACCCTGTTTCTACTTTCAATCTATGCTTCGAATGTAAACCGACGAACTTCATAACTCAATTACTCGTAGTCAACCTTAAACTAAAATAAAGAAAATCGAAAATTTCTTTACACATAATTTTTAAAATTAAATATGCACAACTAAAATCTCATTTTCCCTAAATCACATCAGTCTCTAACTGCGATTCTGCCATGGTACAAAATCTCACAAATTAGTTCTTTCATGTACTCCCCCCTCCACGTCAGAAAAAACGAACTTTCAAGACTTTGAATTATTCATCCTTTTACCATATACGAGTATGAAGTGTATTCCAGCACAGCACAGTCTGGAGGGGGATGAACTACCCCCGAAAAAAAACTTCCCAATCTCATAAATTGTTCACGCAAAGTGCAGCAACACTATAAAGGGGCATACATAAGCGCGGGAGCGGAAGTCTGATATCTTGATGTAAGTCATGCTGTGGTAAACTATTCTCCCTATGCCAAAAGGTATCCTTTCTACGGTAGTGGAATGTGTGCTCCAAAAGGCCAGGACGTGCACAAATTTCGGGGGGATGCTATTGCGATATATATCTCAAACCAATCATCAAACGTAGTTATATTCGTCTAGAGTTGTTTAGCTAGTTCTGTGCTATCTGTTGGTCTATTGTTGTTGCTTACCGTTTTGTTATTCTGTATCTTCTGCAGACTGTTCTGCTTACGATTCGAGGCTGTAGTTGTTATTGCCATCTCAAACTGTTGTATGCCGAACCGGAGTGACATGGGATGAAGAGGAGCCCGACCGGGTAGGGTAGGGCGGACCGTGCAGGAATGGGGGGGAAAATGGCTGATTCAGTCGTTCCACCCTTTTGGTCACCCTCTGTACGCTCCTCTTACTCAATTACGTATTCAATATATGAATTTTGTACAGAAATGGACATGCTGAGATTACAGAGAATAATATATGAAAGTCCAAACTAGAATTTCAATAGGTTCAACACACACGTCCGACTGTGTTGTGGAGTAAAGGGAATACACTGGGCACATAGTTAAGGGCACGAGGACATGCTACCCCCGAGTAAGGCATAGTAAATGCTACACACATGTCGGTCAGGATGCTTCGTATATGATCCTGTAGATGACCCTTATTAAATATTCATTGGCAAATGTCCTTTTATTGAATATATAAGTTAAGTTCGTGTTGCTCCGAAGTCGAAATCAGAGAGTCAGCTAACTTATTGTCATGTCATGTCATGTCACTTTTGTCCAGCTTACCTATATGTCGTATTACTACACTAACCAGTGGCCACCACACACCGCATCGATGTACTGGTGACCGGTTGATATGATAAAAAATTGATTCAAGTTCTTTTTACTTTGTTTTTTCTTTTTTTTTGATCAAGGGGAAAACAAGACCGAAATAAAGGAAGTGCCGATACTACCAGGACAACTACGATGTTTTATTATTGTAATACGACATTGAAATCGTTAGAGAGGAAGGTGTGCAGGGAACATGGAACATCTATAGTATAACGTGAAAAAAATATGTACACACCCAAAAGTGGAAAACGATGGGTTCGACCCCCATTTGAAAGTTTTTACAACTTTTAAGCAACCCAGGGGACACCATTAAAGTCATCGCTATGCTTCCCCAATACTTCTTCCTTCCGGACGTGGAGTGGACAATGTTTCTTTCAATTTTGAGGACATCACAACTTTTTCATTTGGTTGGAAAGTTTTTATTTTTGTTGCTATTTTTATGTTTGTTTTAGATTTTACTGTTGCATAGTACAACGAACACAATTGCAAATGAGGTATTTATACTGGTGTGAGAATAAGTTGAACATTTAAATAGTTTTTTTTTGGTAGGGTGTGTTTTTCTTAAGAGTTGGGATTTCATGTAAAAAGTTTCAATTTTGAAATTTTTTTAGGTTCGAAGATAAAGCTCAGGGCTGAGGGAATTATTAGCTCAAAAGAAATTTGGAGGAAGAGGTTCCGCAGAAATCGGGGCAAGTGATAGTCAAATGGTGTTATGTTTGGACTATAACAGTGGAAGTATCAAAAATTCTCAATCAAACTCTCCTAAGTTGTCCACATACACACCATCACGCTTCGCGAACGCTTGTGACGACCCTTCATGCCTTGCCCACAATCGTTGACTCTTGCGATTGTCATACGTCACCAATTTTTCACCACGAGTTATGATATGTTTCAGAAATGGGTCGATCTTATTGTGTTTCCGCAGCCCATCACAGATTGTTAATTCGATCTATGGTGTTTTTTGCGCCCACCTCATGAGGAACTCAGACGTCGAGATTATTTTTCTATTCATTTTTATGTAAAGGGTTCAAAACAGTTTTATGTCAACAGGCGTAGCTCCATATTAATATCGACACTGTTGACATGCCTACCTTGCTCGACTTTTTCAAGAATTTCATCAGCTGCTTTTTCAGATATTGGACGACCAGTGCGTCACTCGCAGTCATCTTTTACATTAAATTTACCAGAACAAAACTATTTCCTTGCAGCAGATTTTGATAAAGTGCTATTACCGTACACAGCTTACATTTTCTCAAAAGCCAAGAATTCTTCGTTTGGCCTAACAATATTGCCAAATTACCGCAACTTTTCATTATTTTTCTCCATTTTGCAAAACAACTTTCCAACAGGAACTGTCACCTTTCAAACGAGCTGCGATCAGTGGTTTGAGACTTATTTGAAATTGACGCCATCTACCGCGAAAACGCCAGAAACTGTTAGTATTCGATCGTTTACAATTACAACTTTTGATGTTTATGTAAAATCTAGTAAAATCATACTTTGTATTATTTTTTTACTGCTATAAAAATTTACATAATGTTAATAATAATTTAGAATGGAGCAGGTCATCCAAGTGCCATTTGGAAGTCAGTTTTTTCATGTGCCTAAGCTCAGGAATCACTCTTTGTACAAACAGTCCGTCATGTCGTTGGCCATGTCTAGTAGTAAGCTTAGTAGGGGGATAGAATAGGTTTGAGGTTAAGCCTAGTATGCTGTTCAAGCGAAATTTTCGTTTGACTTTTGGTTATATATCTCCGCAAATAATTGGAGAATTGAATGGAGAGTTTAGAGTTTAGAAGAAACTGCAAATTTGAATACTTCCTCTTTAAAATCTTTCAAAAATTCTATTTCCAATTGAAATTGGCTTTTATTTAAATCACACTTGACACTTATTCACTTTACATTTGAGTACTGTCAAAATTGCGGCAAGAAATAAATATTAAAACATTATTTCGGTGCGAAAAAAGTCTCCGCAATACAAACAGAGACATACATTAATGCCTGGTACGCAGCTCAAACGGAATTTTTCGTTGGAGATTAAAAATTTATTTCTACACGGAATTCCGTCTAAATAGTGTGGAGAAATAGTAAACAACTGAGGAAAAGGGAACAGCTGGCGGGGTTATGTGTCTTTTTGGCGTGCAAGTTGGTTGAAGGCAATTTGGTAAAAGTGTTTTTTGATTTTTTCACCTCCATCCTGCGTTTTCCAACTTTCCTCCATCCTGCGTTCTTCCTACTGCCTTTTTGTTCTATCATAGAATCCAATATCGAACAGCTGGTCCTAGTCGAAACGGATTTAGGAAATGCTAGTACGTCAACACTGTGTTTTATTACATCGGCTCTCAAGCAGCATTTCCGCAACTATTATACATGAGATGGCTTCCTCGATTATGTTTAAGCGGGATCAGAGAAGATTGTATGGGGAGTTGTTAATAGCCTCGACACACGGCAATCAAAATATAACGAAAATTCGTAATTTATGACGAACGCCTTTAGGGGGTGCACACTTTAAAATACCTCATTATAAGTGTGTTTCTTTAAATTAAAATCAAAATCAGCTGACTCTGGAAATCGCCTAAAAGCAGGCTTTTTAACATGATCTATCGTTCGAGATTTTTCTTTTGAAATTTCGTAATCGATTAACCAAAATTTGCCTAATCGGTTTTCCTAATTGATGAGGTTCATATTCTTAATTAAGGCTGAATTTTCGTCATAAATGCATACGTGTGTCGAGGCTATAAGAGGGAGAACAAATAAGAAGGTGTGTTATTTAGGTTTTGACAAGTCAAATGACGAAAGGTAAAGGGATGGTAGTCAGACCAGTTAATAACTAGACTGAAGAGGCCAGCATCATACTATTATTTTAATTGATATCGATAGATATAGTTATGCATGTCATGCTTATTTTTCTGGATAGAGAGAATAAATAGAAATAATGGTGCAAATACTCAGTTCATTGTTTGCCAGTAGAATGCCTAATTCTGTAAATGCTGCTAGACTTCGCTAATTAGAACGGAGCCAATTTTACCATCTTCGAAAAGGATTGGTACTGGTTGTAACTTGGCAGAAGAAGGGAAGATTGAAGATTAAAAAACCGCTGAAGGTGCATTTCAAACCAATTTCACTTGAGCTTTGTCCTTAAACTTGAAATTCTTCAGATGGAGATCGGTTTTGGGAATTCTTAGTGGTGGCAACAACTATAGACCAAATTCAAACATTGTTTATACGTTTTTATGGCTACATAATATTTTTTCGACTTAAGGAAAGATCTATAATATTGATTGATTTGGAGGATTTGAACAAGATATTCTGTACTTCTTACTTAGTCTATGGTAAAAGTGTGAATATTTTATTTTTATGCAGCATTAGCATCAAATGTTTAATCTATCAAAACTACAAAGACTGACACGATTATCTCTGTAAACCCTATCAAACCTTACAAGTCTGCAGATACAGATCCTTAGTTAACATTTCCCAAAGAAAATAACTTTTCCCTAAAAACCCCTCTCCAAAAAAAAATCAATCTTGTTGATTTATACCCCATTTACATTAAGTTAATATCCTCGTAAAAATGGATAAATGCAAAGAAACAGTTCAATTAATTCAAATCCCGTTTTAATTACAAAACTCAAATAAGTCAGCAAAATCCTTTCACATTTCAGCCAGAAAACCCGTTCCATTTTAGCCATCAGGGAATGTGTAGGTAAATAGAAAGTCAAACTGTAGTGGTGCAAGCCAGTTATTAATGAAGTTTGGAGTTATTTGGAATTGGGCACAGCCCCCATTCTCTCTGGTACCAATCGCTCGAATACATCCATCTGTCTAACCCCCATAAATAGCCCCTTACCCGCCAGACTTAAATCTCGTGCCCCTTCCTGCAAATATTGTGTCCCACACGAGGGAAAGTGTCACCAGCGAAAGCCACCACACGACGCAGATATGACGACAATCTAACTAAGAGAAATAATTACTATAACTCGGAGGGTTATAAGGATAAAGCGTGGAAGATAAAGGATAAAGTAGTCATGGGGCTTGCCTCAGCAAACAGACAGACAAACAGAAATTAAAATGAAAGAAAAGAGCCTTGCGACGTCGTCATCTTCATCAGTCTCCTCTTATCATTGCTTTATGCCTTAAGTGCGTCTGTATAAGTGTACAAAATTACAATTTTCACATTAAGGACATAATTTTATGTCGGAACCCTTTCAACTGCCTCCGCCACACTCGATCCACTATGGGCTATATCTCTGCTGCTGCTGCTGCTGGCGTGAGTTTTGACGGTGTTCGGTGCTTAAAAGGGGGGGGGGGAGCAAGGACGGAGGAACTTGAACCCTTTTTCTCGCTTTTCCGAGGCATTTATGGGACATACACAGGACCAGGACCTCCCAGTCAAATGTATAGCTGGCACGGAACCCTTCTATATAGCGACGACTACACAAAGACGGCAACGACGACGACGACATTCGCCATCTTCATCTCATAATTGTATAATCTTAAGAGCCCATTTCTTCCAACTTTATTACTCACACTTTATATTTTATGAAACAATTTAAAGAAATGAAAGTGTGTTTGTGCTAAGGCTTACCTTGAATTTGAAACCGTTATCCAACGTGAGAAATTGGGGTTAAGTTGCTCGCGTATTTCTTCAGGTGAGATGAAAATTTAAGTACGTCTTCTATATCCATTATGGGGAAAATGAGAGCTGGCAGATACCTACTGTTGATGGGTACAAAAGTGCTGGATTGAAATTTATAATAAGGAGGGTGGGGGGCTCATGAAAATTGAAAATGTTGGCTTCAAATTAAATTTTCTTGAATGTTGATTTGAGTGGAAGAAACAAATATTTTCATTGGTTTTTATTACAGTTTTTGTTGGTGTTTTTGTTGCTGTTGTAATTTTAATGAAACAAAATGTAAGATAACAGTTTTAGGCATAATCAGCTACAATAAAATTTTGATGGGATTATGACAAAATGTACAAAGCTTAACAGACAGATATAGAACTCTCTTGCTTAAGACCTAAGTTTCAACAAGCTCGGATACACGAGAATGCATGCACGAACACTTTCATCGTCAATAATTTAATAGATCTCTTTCCGTACTCAAGCCATTGAAATCATAACATTGTTAAGTTGAATGATATAGGCCAAAACTCTTGAAGCAATTCACCAGTTAACTTAGTTATTTGTTGCTCAGATGTTAAACAGAGGCGTTAAACAATGAGTTTTTACCATAGTAGGGAATATTAAGGGCAGACCCTTTCTCATCAATGTAAAGTTCACAGATGGGTACTCTGGCAGACTTCTGATCCTCCATAGATGTTACTTTAAGTTATAGTGTCCGTTAATCATGCCACTCAGTGTGCTGATATTTTTCGTAATGTGCCCCAATAACCTCTCTGGAGGTGAGAAAGCAAAGTAATAAATAGCTTGGAGCAGATGAAGCCAGGTTTGAATCCCACTGGGTAGACATGCTTCATCAGCCCCGAGTAAAAATAAAAACCGCCCGTTCCTAGTCTGCAACAGGTACGCACCGCGTCAAAACGCCTACGCGGCACTCGAAACAGGCACGGTACGCAAAAATAAAAATTCTCCGCTACAATCACGTACCATTAAAAACGCAGGGAATAGCCCAAACGAAGCGCAGTACGCTCGCACTTTTTTAGACTAAAGGGAGGAAAATTAGGGCTTTGAAAAATTGTATAGGACGAAAAAAGTGGGCAATTATCTTGGTGACTATAAAGGGTGCCACTAACGTACTCAGTAGACCGGTTCTCCTTCGATTGCGTAGGTCAAGCAGCATTGGACAAGGTTAGTACTTAGTTGGGGGACCGTTTGGTAAAACGACACTAGCTTTTGGAATGGTCTATGCCGATGCGGGTGCATTTATAGATGTTCATGCCTGTAGTGGGAGCGTGCTTAACTCTGGCGGGCGCATTTTTAGATTTTCATGCCTGTAGCGGTAGTTTGCATACCGGTGTGGCAGGCGCATTTGTTCACTATGATTGCTAATTTCGGGCGCGAATATTCTTTTCAAAAAATTAAGTAACTAAATTATTTTTGTTCGGGGAGTTCGATAGTAAGTTTTATCAAGCTTCTGCTTCACCCAGAGTAACAATACCAGAGTCATACCCACTCAGGGGGTTCAGTTTTTCATTGCTTTCAAAGCCCCGACTTGGGACCCGAGTAAAGGTAACTTGAACTGGGAATATCCAGCTCGTCAGGGGTGCGTTACAGCTCGGATTCATTTAACCTTGGTCCTACAGTTCTCTTCCACCTTTCCCCAACGCGATATGTTTTAGGAAAGAGTCTGGTATATAGTAACGGAAGGGGCTTATACTTTGACGTCTTCGCGGGTACGCAGTCTGATAGAATTTTCGCCTTCAGAATCTCTTTTCATAATTGCAACAGTTGTAAAATGTCCTCGCTTAAGACCATTGCTTAGGTTCCGTTTTCCACCTCAGTGCTGCGTTCATGAAGGGATATCTCAAATTTAAGCTGACACGGTATCAGGTTGAATAAACCCAGTAATAGCAATACGGCGTTATACGAATACTCCAGTGACGGGATGCGGATGCCCGTTGCCAATGTGATCTTGTACCACCCCAAGTATAAGACTTGTTGTGAGAAACTTAAAATCCTTCCTACAATCCTGATAAATGGTACTTGAACCATTTTGGATTTATCACCAGCGTGTTAGCTTCAAAATAAATTAAGTATACTTGGTGGAAACGCCTTAATATGCAACCCCCGCTACACTGTAGTAGGTCAACGACAACGCACTGCAGGAACGGATGTGGGACCTCTGCCGCACACTTTCTTTAGATAAACTCGTTTTGCCCTTCCGAAATTCCCATGAAAAGTAGCAGTTAGTTTGCAAGTTCTCAAAATAGGGTCGATCAAATCGTAATGCTTCGAACCCGTCTTCTTAGGTCCCTTAGTGGATAGTGTCAAAGGTTGTGTTTTCGAAGGTTCCCTTGATATCGAGCACGACAGACTGGCATTTCCTTATTTAAGCTAAGTATGCTGTTCTTAAGTACGGCGGTCAAGAAAAGTGCTTATTTCTCGACCCCGGTACAGAAAATTTTGACAAGTGAATGCGAAGACTTTTTTTCTTGACTAAAATTGGCATTTGAGTAGGAAATGCTGCGGGAAATGTTTTTTAGAGTCCTTCAGCATAATAAAAAAAAGGATTTTTTTCAGAAACGTATTTTAAAACAGCACTAAAATAATGAATAATCACTTAAATTGTCCTTTAATTATATTAAGCTCTACAAAAACTATTAAAAAAATAATGAAAACACTTCCCGCAGCCAAATTTATTTTCCGCCACAAACGAAATGCCAATTTCGGTCAAGAAAAAATTGTCTTCCCAATTTTTTCTTTACCGCATCAGAAAAAGGCTCCATCTACGTGTCAGAATAGTACTAGCACTTTTCTTGAGCGAACAGCGTACTAGGTACAGAAATTTCTTGAGCAAAAATTCTTAGAGCATTTCTTGACCGATTACTTAAGCGTTTTTTTACATAAAGTTTATATGGGGAAATTTTTCTTGACCGCCGTACTTAGAAACAGCATACTTACCTTTAGCACCAACTTTACGGATTAGGTGCCAAATTTTGAAAGGCCGTTTCTGTGGCAGAGTAGTAGCGCGGTTAGCCCAGCAGAAAAGTGCGTCCGGTCTTGTTTTCGTCAATGTTCTCTGTTGTTTTCCAAGAAAAGACGAGAGGCTTATAGCCTAAAGGATTTAGCCAGAATGTAATCAGCACGTCCTAAGTTGAGTATAAATGCAATGTCGACATATCTTCAAACCATATGTGAAAGAACAAAGAAGTTCTTAAATATTTTGCAGAATATGAGACGGATTTTGGTCGCAGCACTCCTGTAGCAGAGTAGTCATGTGCTCCAGCGACTTGTTAAACCACCGAATATCGACTTGCAAATAGTTTCATGAGTGAACGCGGCATCGGTAGTACAAAAGGCGACGACGCTGTAGCCTTTGACCTACAGAAAGAACTTCTAACTCCGTGACTAAGAAAAAGACATGTTTAGTGGGACTGTCTCCCTCCGATAGGTACACGAAAAGTATTCCAGAAGAATATGGGCGACAAAACAACAGCTAATAGATTGGAACAAAACTGAGATTATTAAACGCTGTTGATAGTATTTATAAGCAGATACTATTTCGATTTTTAGTTTGGTACACACTAAAGTCGACGAGTTTGCAATATTCACTACCTAGAGTTTTAATTTTAAGAACTCTAACTTTTAGATCTTCTCTTATGCTATAACTCAATATTTCATATAGTTTCTACAAATTTGTGAACAAACGAAGAATTACCAACCCACACCTACATCCGAAATAAAAAAAATCGCTTCATCATACCCGAAAATTACAAAAATTACCAAACCCCGCGCGCCCAAAAGACTCAATAAAATTTCTTTAAGCAGTCTCGTTACAGCAGCAAGCAGTCGAATTCCAGGCATACCCATCAAAACAGGCATATCCCCCATATCGACGTTCAGGGCTCCCCCAAAAAGGCCTCCTCCGTCCGCCAGGAGGCTCCGTCTAACGCAGAAGGATGAACTTATCTCTGTATTAATATTTGTCATATACATATATATACGGATGGTATCCTGTCCAACTTGCCGCCTATGCAGACTGCCCCACATGTGTGCAGCTGCCCTATAGCGACAACTAACGTATATCCTTTATGTACCAGCGTGGGGAGTTGCTAGGATACCAATAATAATCTCATATACGTAACTGCGGAATGGTCACAGCCATTCCACAGACACAAACACCGATGTCCTGTGAACGTTTTGGTTTTCCGTGAAGGCTGGAGAGAGGTCACCTACTGGTCATCTCTGTGTATGATTTTCTCTATTTGGTTAGCACACAATCGTTTTCTGTTTTTAACCCAAGCATCTCTCCTACCCCCATGAAGGGTGAAAGCACAGAACGACAACGATCGACGGCCACGGGGGAGGCGGATGGGTGGGCGAAAGAATGGTCGCTTATCCTTATACGAATGGATGGCGTATACATATCCAGCATCCATAAATATCCTTTTTGGCCACCCACTAGACAATGTCGCCCTTATGTGTGCTTGCGAAAATGAAAATCTCTACATCACCCCGAGTACTGTTGGTGCGTATTAGGAGGATCCAAAATGGGGGGAGAGGTGGAAGCAGATTGTGGGACACGTTATCCCTAAGTGAGCATCCTTTCTCGCATATTTGGTCATTTTCCAAGTTTAATGGTTTATTTATATCTAAATGGAGGTGGGGATGACATGCTTGTATAAATAATCTAGTTTTGAGTTGGATCATACACGTTGGTTGTGTTTTGTTACTATCTTAAATATTCTCTCATTTTGGGGCGAGGAACGTTTTTTTTTAATGGCGGTCGTTTTCTGGGAAAAGGTGAAACGTAGTTTTGGCCAAGCTTTATAGTAATTTGGTTTGTATTTTGAAATATTCATTTATTCATTTATTTTGAACTGTCATTATTATATTTTGTTATAATTAAAAATAATACGCACAGATCTTCTTACATATTATATCCTTTCTGATTCAGTGAAAAAATGTATCATAAGCAGCACGAATTACAAGCAGAAAAGGCCTTGATAGATCATGTATAGAATAGGAGCCGCCGAAGAAGATGCATTTACTCTTGTGAGGAAAAACGCTATCTCAATATTCTGGAAAAATAAAATGAAATATTTAAATACAGTAGGATCAGTAACTTCTACCAAAAAAATAAAATAATTAGTAAAGCCTATAAGCCAAGGACTGGTGCTGTAAGATAAGAGAATGCCGACCTCTGCATATGAACTAAACTATTTAATAGTGTCTGTGTTTAGTCGGGTCAGCGAAGGTTTTTGGTCTGGAATTTTGTGAGCAAATTTGTTTATTTTGTTTTTTCGGCCATCTTTTCGCATGTTTCCAATGAAGTAGCAATATGCGCACGAAACACAACCATTAGCACAACTCTTAAAGAACATTTTGAACACAAAAACGTTGCTGTAGGTGTTGATGGCAATAAGCTAATCGAATTCGACAACAAAGGTTTTTTCTTCGAAAAAACCATATTTTGCAAAAACTATTTATTATTTTGCAAAATTTCAAAAACGTTTTTATTGCACTCCCCAAGAGCTACACTTTCCAAGAGTTTCATTACAAAATCGTTTTTTTTGGTAAAAGATATGACCATTTAAAAAAAACGTGATTTTTAGCGGTTTTTTGCAATTACTCCTTTATTTGTTTATGTATTGACATCAAATTGGCGTCATTTCATTAGTACTCGTATGAAAAAGCTCTACAAATTTTATATAAACCTTTTTTTTGGTACAATGTGTAGTTTTTTTTTAAAAAGCGAAAATCTGTTTTTGGTCCTCTTTGGACGCCATTTTGGAAGCTTTCCCAAAAGGTCTACGAGCGCCAAAAGTAGTTCATCAAATTCTACGGAATTTTTTCTATTTTTCCATGTTTGACCTTGAGGATGGCTCGGTTGGCACGAATAGGTGCTAACCTTTTTCTGGTACAAGCTTTGGATTCAAATTAAAATTAAATTTGAAAATCATTTGACAGGAAAAAATTTTTTTTCATCGCCTACGATATCGCTTTGCTCTTTTATGATTTTAGTTTTAAGCCCGGTATGCAAGGCCCAAGGAATTTGCTCAAGAAAACCTTTCCATTTATTTCCTTAAGAAAAACTGACAAATTGTTTTATGATTGTTTGGAATTAATGAAATTGTTTTAATTAATAAGGAATTAAAAAAGAATTGAAAAAATAATAATAAAAATTAATAAAATGTTATTTTTTGTATTGCGGAAAATTCCTTTCAATTTCAAAAAAACAGCTGACATGTCATGTACTCATAACCCGTTAAAATTCCTTCAAGAAATAAATGAATCGACACTTATTTCTGGAGGAAAAACTAAAATTTTATAAAAAGCGACATCTGCGTGTCACTAAAAAACACGATATTTCTGGTGTGAATTTCTTGACTCTAGCATACTGGTTACAGAAATCGCTCCAGAAAATATTTCTGAACGATTTCTTGACCATTTTTTTTACATAGGTTTAAGATAGGCAAAGAAATTTCTTGAGCCTTGCATACCGGGCTTTACGATTGACAGCGGTGGCATATAGTAATTTGAGAGCTGTAAAGCTTTCATAGCCCACGGCCTTTGGCGAGCATTGTGTTCCTGCTATTATCTAAAAAATTGCTTACATACTTATTCATCAGAATATTGTCAATCATTAGCCATAACTTTTTCCCTTCTTTTTGGCAGCATACGGATTCCACGTCAAAAAAACTGCTCGATTTTGAGGCGATCCTCAAATAGACCTAATTTTTGAAGTCTGCGCCTCAAACGCATTAGGTTTGTTCTGTGGCGAGCTCCTGCGATGGTTTCACCTGGCTGCAACGGCTCATAATATACCACGCCGAACTGGCCCCAACAAAATACACAGCATGTTCTCTGATCCATGGATTTTTGGCTTAGCAGTCGATGTTGACGCAAGCAGTGCAAAAGAAACCCTTTTGTTCTTTGCCGTCGGACCGACTTACTGTTCGTACGTGAAGAAACGACTGTCAACGTATTTCGGCTTCAATTGGCATGACACCTAATTTCCATGCTTTTGGATTATTTCCAAGGCTTTCAAACGATAGAAAATGGCTTGTTAAGTTACGTCAAATTAATTTGCAAGTTCTTGTTGCTTGGGACATGGATCTTCATCCATTAATACCACCAATTCTGCGTCTTCAAACTTTTTTACCGGTCCAGGACCGCGTCCTTATGTTCCACGTCAAAATCACATTTTTGTAGCGTTGAAACCTTTCGCGACTCCGTAAGGTTCTACAATCATTCGACAAGCTTCAGCTGCAGTTTTTTTCAAATTGAATGCAAAAGGCAAAACTTTCTGCAAATGATGCTTATGATGATGCTTACCAAAAAATATATGACGCCGATAAAAATAGATAAATGTAATGATAAGGAGTTTTTGACAGATGCCTAGCTTTTATCGACGACGTTTCTGATCTGACATTTTTGCTCAACATTTTGCTTCTGGCGCCATCTATTGTAAAGCTGGTTATATTTTATTTATATTTTATATTTTTCGGGATTATATTCTGCTGTAAAGAAACATTCTGTAAGAAATATTAATATGACGTTGTCTGCCGCACTAAGTTATATTTTTAATACGCTTTTATTAGCTTCACTTGTAACTATGTAAAAAAATCTTGGAAGTTAAATTTGACTTCCCGGGTTCCGATTGAGCTGAAACTTTGCATACACGTTTAGTTTGGATGACAATGCAATCTGACATTTTTGTAAAAGAATCAAGATGGCGGCCGAATTTTGCAATTGTGTTTCCCGACTACCGACATGGATATCAAATGAAAGGGTATGACGAGTAGAGTAAAATTAGCGGTGTGGTGTCATTCCATATTCAAAAGGCGGCCAAAGCAAAATGGCGGATTTCTTTTTTCTTTACAACGCCCTCGTTATGGGTATCAAATGAAAGGGTATGATAAGTAGGGTATCACAGTAAGCTGTGTGGCGTCATTTTAAATGTAATATGGAGACATTAAATAGCCTAAAGTTAAAAAATAAAAATATATAGTTTAAAATACTAAAAATACGTTTTTACTTTAAAATGTAGATACTAAAAAGTAAAAAATGAAAATTTTTTATTGCTCCAGCCAGTATATGGGAACAACCTACCTTTCGAAATCAAGTTAAGAAAAGTTCCAGCATTAATAAAATAAGAATATAGCCGTAAAGAGCGCCCCACACCTTTTTACATTTAAGTAAGTTATATTTATAATTTTTACCAATAACTTCATTAATTTTATTCTTATTTTTTACTTTTAGTTCATTTTAAAGTAAAAGCTTATTTTTTAGATTTCTCAACTATATATTTTTATTTTAGTAAACTAGATAAGTGATTTTTTTTTCAAATTTAACTGTAGAGCTTCGTTGATAATCTGTGTTTAAAGGCTTTTTCTTATTTTCCTCCCTTATGTAAAAAAGAAAAGGAACTTTATATTGCCGTGATTGTGCTTCGATGTGAATTGCTTACGAAGATGTTTTTGTTAGGTATACGTTGCATTCTAAGATATGATCAAGAACGAATCATGTCGATCAGCGGTTTAAAACAAGTTCGCACCTATGCTAACGGTCTTTCACAAAAATGAGGGATCGCGTATAGTTGTTAGATCAATTAAAAGATCGTGTACTGCTCAATAGGGCAATATTCAGAAAAATAAACAAGGGTGCTTTCGATCGGTAATATATTGCGATGATTTATGCAGCAGTGCCATCTATTAGACAAAGTAATTTATAACGATTTATGTATTGGTGGTGCGCCATCTATTGGAACAAACTGTGATTTGTGGAAAGTGTGGAATGCAACTCTTCAGAATGTGGTTGAAAGAGCTAGAATTTAGATAAGAGAGGGGACTGGATTATAATGATCGCTTAAGATGAAAATGATTCAAAGCGACCCAAAGCGAAATGGTGCGTGATTAGATATCGAATTAGAAGGCGATAAATAGGAGTTATTAGTGAGAGATATTAAATTGCAAGTGATAATTAACAACTTTAAGAATTGTGTTTGTATTCATTAAATTATTAATTAAGGAATTTTGTGTGAACATTTGAAACTGTATTCCTTAATTAATCCTACGAATCCGTTAAGACGTAAAAACGTAACAATTTTCCAAAACTATCGATCTTTAGTTCTAAAAACACTATTTTCTAAGTACATTATGGTCTTTTAACACTTCTTTGTATACAATCAGATTAAAATAGTTGAAACATTGCAAATAAATTACCCAAAATATAGTTCTTTAGTTTCTTGTCTTCAGCTTTACAGCCCTTCTTCCACAGCGATTATTTTACTGACGAAAGAAAAAATACAGATTGTTAGCTTGATTCCTAATTCACTTAGTATACTCCTACTCAAGCAATTCTATGTGTAATCCTTTCTGAAATTCATTTCAATGCATAATAATTCATGTTACAGAAGCCAAGCTTAGACATGATCAATACTTTTTGCTACACATTGCTGTTTCAAATCAACAGACGTCTCCTTCCATTCCGTGCCTCCAAAATCAATTCATTTCCACTAAATTAAAATTAATTAAATAAAATGCAAATCCTTATGATTAACCGGCATTAGGAACACGCTGTAAATCCTATCAAGAATTATTCCTCAGTGTACATTTAAAATTGATCTGAAATTATTTCAATTCGCTACAGGTATAAATTTATCTGTCACAACAAGAAGAAGGAATATTGAATACTATTGATGGATACGTGCCTAGCGCCACCCACTGTTAGATCCAATAAATCTCGGCAAAAGCCAATATCAGTCTGGTCCTGGTCGTATCCTTGTGCCACGATGCCTTGTATATATACTCACTGCCACAATATCTCTCTAGAGATGGGTGCAAAAACAGGACCCTATAGAGTTCTAGAGCTCCTGGGGTGTGGTGATGATGGGTGTGTTTGATGGTGGCTGGCTGACGTGGGGTATGGGTATCTGGATATCAGCCAGCAGCGCCAGGGATCCTCCGTGTTGTACGTATCAATACAAAGACAAGCCAAAGACACGATAGAGGGATGTTGAGAGGACGCTTTGGATCCCATCTATCTGATATAAGCGCAATAAAATTTTCATTA
Organism: Thereva nobilitata; assembly: GCA_963855945.1. NCBI lineage: Eukaryota > Metazoa > Arthropoda > Insecta > Diptera > Therevidae > Thereva > Thereva nobilitata. Next base: position 19,971,122 of record OY979698.1, read on the forward strand.
AAATTGACAAACAACATAAATTGCTAAAATCCCTTAAATTGCTTTGGAAACAAATTAAACTCGCCCTCCTAGCTACAGCCGCCCAGGCAGGAGCAGCCGACCGACCGCCCATCGATTCAAGGCCCTTCGCATCTTCGGCGCTCGACCCTATTGTGTTCGGGGGTGGTATGGGGATGGATGATTTTATGCTCCCATATTTTGCTTTCGCAGTCACCTCCATCTACTGGCGTCACTATACTATGCTATATACGAAGGTGCGCCGAAGGGGGTTGGATGCGAGTCGCTCTTTTTTTTCTTCTTTATAACATTTTTATGCCGCGCCATTGGTTGTAAGCTCGGCTACATGTCTTGCAATATTATGCCCTGAAAACCGATGGAGTTTGGGCGAGAGTCCTTATAGCCTAGCATAGACATGAGCTCGGCCGGGCACAACCTATACCGTGTAGCCGCTCACCTGTTCAGTATTCATAAAGGATCGTGACAAAGCACTGAAGATGAGAATAAAATGAAAGAAATTGCCCTCGACCACTTTCACAGAGCAATCTACCTTTTTGCTGCTGCAGGGTGTCCTCAAAGTCATCTCTGATGGCTATTGAACGGTGCCCGCTGGGGCGGAACCCGGGTACCCTGCGGTGCTGGAGCGCGTTATGGAAATTTCGTTTGTTCGCTTCCCCAGAACCGGGGGGTGCCATCGTTGGGGGTGAGTACTACTGCGCCCCCCTCCACCACTGCTACTGTTTCAAATATCAGGAATATCACTGAGAATATTTTTTGTGCACTCAGAATATAAATTGGTGATTTGTTTTAGGACATAGATTTTATTCGTTTTGCGCCAACCCCCACGGATCCCTGGAATTGCGACATGGAGGACTTAATAGCCAAAAATCCGAGGGTTACTCCTGTTATTTATTCCGGTCGGATGTTTTGCGTATTTCTTTGTCGTTACTTGTCTTGTCATTCGATGTCCTTTCCTTGTTCTTTGCCGCCCTGCCCGTGATGGCTTAAATTTTCTTCTTAATTATTCCGTTTATTTTTTTAAAGGGTGAATTTTTAATCGCGGAACGCTTTTTAAGAAAACAAAAGAACTTTTTTGGGATAAGCCAAGCGCCTATTGGCTGTAGAATTGGGGATGAGTTCTGTGTTTGCCAGCTAATTGTGATTAGGTTTTGTTCGATTTTTTTTATTCAGCTTTTTTGGGGGTGGTTTTTTTGGGTGGAGGGGTGAATGTATATACTAGGAAAGTATGGAGCTACCCTTGCTATTGTGGATGGGGTTTCTTTTATTTTTTTTTTATTTTTTTTTGTTGTAATCTTTATTTGGCGATGAAGATTCATGAGAGGTAATTTGTTCGCTTCTTGAATGAGATAAGTTTTTTTTTTCGTAAATTTTGCAATTTGTTTTAATGGGCAGAATATCCTGGAGTTTTTTTTATTGAAGGGATAAATGCTTAAGATATGCTTGAGTTTAATTATTCAAGGCAATAAGCCTGTATAAAATGGAATTAGATGCAATGGATATATTCGAAGTTTTCCTTTTTATATTTTAAGAAATTTTTAATAGTACTACAGTTTTGGCAATGAAATTCTGCTGATAACTTAAAAGTAAGAATTCGAATTGACTAGGAAAGGATTAAAATTTGTTTTTGATATATTCTTCCTGATGACAATAAATAATAATCTATAATAAAGCAACTTAAAATGCTCGGAGAAATATGAAGATTATCTGAATAGGTCTTAACCACGCTCAGTCAGGTGATAATGTAAGGTAATAAAGACCACTTCTTCAGCGCCTTAGGATCAATCATTTCTCTCAAGCAAGAAAGTCGTTTGATGAGCTTGATAGATTAGCTCTGCAATTGTTTATCACAGCATGGATTTCCTAATCCTGAAAAAAGGGACGTATGCTCGTGTTATACTATCACTTGAAATCCACCATTAAAGCAAAGTTTTATCGAAATAAGAACCTTTTGGGGTTCATCATTTCAAGGCTAGAGCATGTGTCTAAACCTGAAGATATTTATGGTGGGGACTGTGCACTCCGTCTTAGAGTGTAAAAAAGCATTTTGGATCGTATCTATGGTTTAAAGAAGAACAATATTTTGTTTACGTCTTCTATCGTGTCTGATCTGAGATTCACAGTGATTGAGAATGATCTAAAACATACGGAAGCCAACGAGGAATTACGACCTGTTGTTTCTTATCATAGCGCCGCCTTAAAAAAATCTTGCTAAATCAGCCTTGCTCATCAAGCTTCAGAAGCACCCTTTTTATGCATCTAAGGAAATGTTTCTTGACCATCTAGAATACTCGTGTCAAGATCATTATTGATTTCGTACCACTGACTACTACTAAATTAATATTAATGGATCTGCTTATGGTGGATTTCTACCACCGATTCATCCCTTTTCTGCTTGAAATGTTGATATCAACCAACGGGCACTTGAGATTCCTTCTCAACTATTCTCGTAGGTACCACAAACGAAAAAGAATTGCTATTTCCCACGGAATGAAAACGGCATTACTCTGATTAAAAATTTCGTACGTAAAATCTACTTTGACGACAACCCCTGTAATAGAGGTGGTCAACATACATGGTATATCTACATAAAAGATCTACTTTTTATCCCAAAAATGTGTCGCGATCGACTTGTTTTCTTACCCGTAGCCTAAGTAGAGGAAGATGTGTGTAATACTCGTACATATGAGACGACAGTCAGCGTCGGTGTAAATGGAGCTCAACAGGCAAAGAAGGCAAAGGGCTCACAAACTCTTCACGCCGTTTCCTCCAATAAACGTAGGGCAACAGTAGGTACATCAATCTGTGGACAGATTTGCAACACTTTTAGGTTTTTCCTCGGAAGCTAACAACCGCTGAAAAGTATTACCAGCGTGTATGACAGAGAACTTCTGGCGATGCATCAAGGTGTGAAACACTTCAGTTATCTTTTGGGAGGACGGCAATTTAGTATATTCCACAAACCGCTTACTTTCGCTTTTAAACAAAAATTAAAAAAATCATCACCATTGACAGTTAGACTTCATTGGCCAGTTCTCAGCGAACATACGGATACAGTGAAAGAAAACCCAACAACGTATCTATTATCCAGAATTGAGGAAATAAATGTAACAGAGACAATAGATATCATGAAATTTGCAGAATCCCAGTCAAATAACAACTTATTAGGGAATTTGTTAAGAGACCAAAAAGGAAGCTCGTCGTCCTTGCTGCTCAAGGAGTTTGCTGTTCCCAATAGCCAGTGGAACTTTTACAGCGACATCAGTCAAGACAAAATACCTACGTTCCTGAACCACTTTGACAATTAGTCATCAAAAAACTACACTATCAGGCTAGTAAGCGACTGGATGATTGAAAGTGTCCACAGAACTCGAAAGGCAGCGATCATGTGCTACTAAACAAAATAGTGACCAAACCGACCTTTGCAAGAAACCAGTGGCAACAGGGAGCGTCACAGAGCATGCAACATTAAAGCAGACGAAGAGTGGAAGAGAAATTACTATTCCACTGCGATATCGCTGTCGCTAGAGGCGGAATATGTGGTGACAGCCAGCGTCAGTGTAAATGGAGCTTAAACGGCAAAGTAGGTCGATGGTATGAGCATTAATATCAAAACAGAATTGCGACTGCGACGGCCGATTGCAACTGCGATTTATGTCATAGTTGGACGGCGCAGTTAATGTATGACGAAATTGCAACCGCAACTTCTACTGAGACGTGACGTTTTGCATATCCAAAAATTGTGTTTGAAAAAAATTATGTTTTGTACGCCGACATCGACTTCGCGGCGCAGTGCCGCTGCAGTTGAAATTTCGTTATACAACGTTGTTTTAAAGTTGCGCTAAACGACCGACTTCGCCGTCCGCCGTCGCAGTCGCAATACTGTTTTGACCTTTAGATTTCAGTTTTCAAAAGTAGTGCGTAGGAAGCTCTCAGTTCCGCGGTACGTGTCTAAAAAATTAATATAAGATCTATCGAATCGTTGTCGTTCACAAGCGATTGATTGAAATTGGGCTTGCGATCGACCGGTTGATTGCGATCGACTTGTTGGCCACCCCGTCCTATAGGATATCAAATATAGTCTTACAACAGGAGCATTAGAGCAGTTTGATAGTCAACGGTGGCAGCCACTAGCCTTTCACTCGAAAAAACTGTCATCTGCAGAAAGTAAATATTCTGCGCTCGATCGGGAACTTCTTGGAAATCATGCACTTCTGTTACATCATTCAATGATGCAACCTATTCGTCTATACCGACTACAAACCGTTTGTACCCGTCGCATAACTAGACGGGCTCTCAGGCAGCTACATCTAATTTCTCAATTTACTACGATCATACTTACTTGTGTCTCTATTTCTTTTGCGACGGACAACATAGATTCTGTGTCACCTTGGACCTTACGTTATTACATGGTAAAATAGTCGAAACCGAGTTTTGTTTAATCCCAAAACGGTTAAATTATTCCTCACATCAATACCTTTTTCAACTCATCATATTTGCTGTGAAACGAAGTAGCGAATCTGGCAAAGCCCAGTTTGATTTCCAATAGAGCATTCGGAATCTATTTTTTGGCTGGGTTCTTTCATGCAGAGCCTCGAGGCAAAATCTCGGCAGCAAGCTTGAGCGGATATTTACCTAAGAACAGCTCTGAATCGATCGCGTATGAAACCTTTTCTAACCTCTATTAGAACGCAAGTACCAGATCAGTGAACGTTGCGTTTGAACTCCTGGATGTTGTAGGAGCTCACACCAAAGAGAAGAAATTTGCACGAAGCCCGCTGTAACAAAAATCAAACCAAAAATTTTAGAACGAGGCTTCGATTTCGCAAATTCAAGCCATCCGCTATTCGATCGCTGGATTGACTTGGAATTCATGGAAAAAAACCACGTGTTGGCGTTGACAGTTCTTCTAGAAATTTTTTAAATTGTTATAGTTTTATATTCAGATGCTTTTTAAAATGAACGAAAATTTTGCGACCCCTCACTTAAATAAACCAAAAAAGTGAATCCCCAATAACACAAACATTTTCTTTATCGCACCCCAAGGCTTTTGTTTAACAAACATTAATTACATTCCAAAAAAAAATCTCAATTAACCTTTTCTCCTCAATCAAAATCCGGATTCATCGCAAAATTCATATGCAGAACAAAAGTAATCCACCCTTCCACGTGCAGCGCACACCATCACTGCCGGGAAATGTGACACTTAACCCTCCAACCCAAAATTTGAGCAAATATCCCAGCAATAATAACTTGTAAGGATAATTTCACACTTAGTTCATTTGACAGATGCCACTTGTTTACGCTGCCATACCCTTCCGGTGCTGCTGAGGTGACTAAGTTACCCCAGACGCTTCTAGCCCTAGTAGTATAGTGGCACGACTCTCGACTAACTTCATCCCGTTCATCCCCAGGCTGCTTTTGCCAGGACTCGAGAGATGATTTTTAAGGAATCACTTGTCGGGCGGCTCGTGAAGCCAAATTGAATACACTGTCAATAGGGTCGCTCCTTTCTGTCTTTTTTCCTCCCTGACACCAACAAAACCAACAAAAGGCAAGGACGATGACGATACGGAAATTGTCACCAGGAAGAGCGACTATACATATGTGTGCGGCGACGGATCAAGGGAGGGTGGCTTTGGCTCAGATCGGAATAAACGAGGCTCTCAAAACACACCATTTTCGACGATTATGTGTGTTTGAGTGACATGAATCGGTTTTAACCGGAGCAGAACTCAATGTTTTAAGGATGAAATTCTGCGAAGGATGACGGATTCACCCCTGGGGGGTTTGTTTCGGGGCTGCAATATGAAAATTCAATTTTGTGCCACATTATTTGACACGGATTATCGCTGAGTGCATTTATTTCCGTGTATTCTCATCCCAATCCTTAAGGGAATATGCGTGAAAGGATATATGCGACGAGGTGGCAGTTTTTTACTCCGTGATAATCTTCACCAACCCTCCCAACCCCGCACTTCGGGAGGCCTTTCTAAAATTGAATAATTCGCATTTTAAGCATCCCGAACTGGCAGAATGTCGCACACACTTGTCAAAAGGGGGTGGTGGTGATTTAATTTCTTTAATGCGAAGATAAGGGTGGATATGAGCAATTTTTCAATTAATTTAAACTTCCTTTTAGTGTTGAATAATTTTGTTTTATGAAATTTTTTTTGCTGTTGTCGCGATGGGGTTTGACTTTGAATTTATTAAAAATGATTATTGAGGGGTAAATGAATAATGATGAACTTTTCAAAATTTGTCATATTAACTTGATTATTGTGTTGTGGGGTGACATAATAATTGAATAATCGGTTATGAAAAAGGAGGGATGGAAAGTAAATAATTTGTTTTTCGTCGTGTTTGTAGTTATGGCAGTTTGGACACTCGGTTGTGAGTTGTATAAATTTCGGTTAAAATTGTAAGCGTAATAGCGCACCACGTGATTTTAATTAAAGAGCAAAGCTGAGATTTTATTGTTTTTTTTTTATATTATTTTACTAGCAAAACCCCGCGTGCGTTGCAACGCCTTTCAATAAAAAAGGATTATGTGTGCACAGTCCGCGGTAGGAAAAAGGTATAATGAAAAAAAGAAGAAATCTGCAAAAACTGATTTTGAATTACTTAAAAAATTAAGAGTATGCTACAATTCAGACAATGCAGACATTCGAGACTCAGCAAAAATCCACAAAGCTTTATTAAATGGCATATCGGGAGATCTCGGATCTATTAAGAGAACCGATGGCTCTTTTACACAGTCTAGGGAAGAAACTTTGATAACATTGCTCCAGGCACATTTCCCAGGCACAACCATTTATTCAAATGGGAATACAGCTTCCTCTGGGCAACTAACAGGCCCACTTTCTAAAGTGACCAAAGCTGCCTGGACAGAAGCAAACGCCGTGTTTAATCACGAAGCAATTAGGGAGGCGATTGGATCGTTCAAACCATACAAGTCCCCTGGAGCAGACCGGATCTATCCCATTATGTTACAGAAGGGCTGCGACCTAGTCACTCCCTTTTTATGCAAAATATTCAGGGCTTCCTTCGCACATGGTTATATCCCATCTGTCTGGAGGAACGTCAACATTACATTTATACCCAAGCCAGGGCGTTCGGATTACACCTCGGCTAAGGCCTTCAGGCCGATAAGTCTCTCGTCTTTTGCCTTGAAGACAATGGAGAAAATTGTCGACAGGGTGATAAGGGAAACTTATCTTCAACGCCAACCACTAAGCTCCTATCAGCATGCGTACCAGGCGGGCAAGTCCACTGAGACAGCACTGCACAATCTGGTGCTCAGGCTGGAAGGCGCAGCACTAAACAAAGGAGTTGCGCTGGCGGCTTTCCTCGATATCGAAGGAGCCTTCGACAATACATCCTTTGATACTATAGCTAGGGCTCTAAGTAGAAGAAGTCTAAGTAGCACTTTCTGCGACTGGATCGACTCTATGCTGAGAACTCGCAAACTAATGGTTTCTCATGTTGAGGGGTCTCTGGAGGGCACTATAGCAAAAGGTTGTCCGCAGGGAGGAGTTTTATCCCCACTTCTGTGGTGCCTTGTTGTAGATGAACTCCTGGAACTACTCAACGGCCACAACTTTTTCGCCCAAGGCTACGCAGACGATGTCGTCATCGTAGTAACGGACGAAACTGAAGGAGCCATGTCAAGACGTCTGCAGCAGGCACTAGATCTAGTATCTAGTTGGTGCGACAGCGTAGGACTAAAAGTCAATCCCGACAAAACTATTCTGGTTCCTTTTACCAGGAAACGATCACTACCGGGGCTTTCGGAACCGACACTCGCAGGTAGAACTATAGGCTTTTCACAACAAGCCAAATATTTAGGAGTGACGCTAGATGCCAAGCTCAACTGGAACCAGCACATAGATACTCTGATGAGCAGAACGCGCAGATCCCTGTGGGCTTGCCGCAGAGCTTGTGGCTCCACATGGGGTTTGCAGCCGAAAACCATGTACTGGATATACACCACCATCGTCAGGCCCATGGTAACTTATGGAGCCTTAGTATGGTGGCACAGAACGGCGCTTAAGGGTTTCATAACCAATTTGTGCAAAATTCAAAGAATGGCCTGCCTTTCCATCACTGGAGCCATCCGCACTTCCCCGACGGCAGCACTGGAGACTCTCCTCAATCTGGTACCACTCCACCTTGAGGTAGAGAAATCTGCGATAAACGCGGCGCTGCGGCTGAAAGCGAATGGCTATCTGGGCGCTGGTCTCGAGCGAGGACATTCTACAATTATCAACATTATAGAAGGGATTTCGGAAGCGGGGATGCTCTCCGATTGCATGCCTTTCAAAATCTCAAAATTCAAGCAACCCTCTGTGCACATACAAGACAGGCTAACCTGGACCTTTCCTAAGGTATCGCCGGGTGGACTAGTATGGTACACGGATGGCTCCAAAACAGAGACAGGTGTGGGCGCCGGAATCTGGAGTGAAAGCCCCAGATTCAGCAGAGCGATAAGCTTAGGCACCCTAGCAACTGTCTTCCAAGCAGAGGTGTACGCTATATTGGCATGCACTCATGAGAACTTAAGAAGGGCCTACCAAAATAAACGGATTTTTATCTTCTCTGATAGCCAAGCGGCAATTAGGGCGATAAGGTCCCGTAGAACCAAGTCTAAATTAGTTTGGGACTGCCAACGTGCTCTAGGTGAGCTGGGCGTTCTCAATCATGTTACCCTTGTCTGGGTCCCGGGGCACCGGGGCTTTAAAGGCAATGAAAAAGCGGATGCCCTAGCTAAACAGGGCTCTGACACTGCATTCATCGGTCCAGAGCCGGCTATCGGAGCACCTACCAGCTTGCTGCGAAGGGCCCTAGCCGATCGGACTTTGATGAAACATACTGAACGCTGGAGGTCCGCGCCTGGACTGGCCAACTCTAAGCGGTTCCTTCCTGGGCCGTCTCCTAACACGGCCAAAGAATTGTTAGGGCGCAGTAGAAACGATGTCAGGACACTTGTTGGCTTGATCACCGGACACTGCGCCCTAAATTACCACTTATGGAGGATAGGGAAAGCGGAGGACCCCACCTGCAGGCTATGCCTGGAGGAGGATGAGTCTGCTCTCCACGTCCTCTGTGAATGCCCCGCAATAGCGAGGAGCAGGGTTTCTTTATTCGAGGAGTCCCTGCTCGATTATTCAAGTCTAAGCGACAAGCCACTAGGCAGACTGCTGAACTTGTTCAAGCGGTCTGGCCTAAAAATATGAGGTATAGGGGTGTAGTACAATAGGCCAAATGAATGGCCGCAGTACCTATGGACCCAGTACCTCCCACGAAAAAAAAAAAAAAAAAAAAAATGCTACAATTCTTTTAAGATTCGATGATGAAAAATTGTGTACTACGTGCACTATAGATACCTAGCCAAACATATTCAGAATCGCCCGCATAGATTTTGCCATGCCGCGGGACTATACGCCCTATGCACAACTTCGCTCATGGCGCCCTCCTCCCCTCCAAATTTTTTTTTCAAAAAAAAGCGCCAAAAAGAGTAATCAATTTTGCAAATTTGCCCCAAAAATGCACAATTTGGTGCCCTAAAAATATCTAATAAATACATTACACACATTTCCTCTCTGTTTTTACATTTCGGCTTGAGACGAACAGAAGGCACAAAAAAAATGTAATGCATATAATCAGACATGCAACAGATGTTACGGTATTTTTTCAAAGAGCTTCAGGATAAACTATATTTAATGTTCTTGCGCTTTTTTACATTTCAAACGGTAGGTTGTTCCCATATACTGGCTGGAGCAATTAAAACTTTACATTCAAAATTATTTTTTTTAGTTCATATTAAAATAAAGGTGCCTATATTTTTTAATTTTTTTAAATTATATATTTTATTTTCTACTTTTTAGTCTTTAATATGTCTTCCGCCATTTTGTGGTGAGTTTAATGTAATATACTAGTCATACACTTTCATTTGATACCCATACTGAAGGGGTTGTAAAGAAAAATGTAAACCGTAATTTTGTGTTGGCCGACATTTTGAATTTGGAATGACGCCACATGGATAATAGTATTCTACTTGTCACACCTTTTCATTTGATACTCATACCGAGCACGTTGTAAATAAAAAGGTAATCCCCCATTTTTGGTTGGCCGCCATTTTGTGTTTGTAGCCATTTTGAATTTGGAATGACGCCACACATTTAATAGTATTCTACTTGTCATACCCTTTCATTTCATACCCATACCGAGTTGCTTATAAAGAAAAAGGTAATCCGCCATTTTGTGTTGGCCGCCATTTTGAATTTGGAGTGACGCACAGTGGGGCTCTCCAAGGAAGCCAGGGTCAGCCCCATTAGCTGGTCACCAGTTTCTGAGAGGATTATTACCGTGCGTTTGCGTACCAGAATAAGTAGTACTACGTTAATCTAAGGCGATGGCCATATAAGAACTACAAGAGCTACACGCTACAAGCTCAAACAAGCTCGACACTGTACCCATCGGCTAATGCTACGCCCCAACTGAAGACGCAGACTATGGCAGATCGGTCCTAGCAACACCGGCCTTCAACTAACAATTGGAAATCAAGGCATAAGCCTAGTTACTAACAGCAATGGTTAGCTTTTTGTTGACTTCTGTAGTTCTCTCCAACTCATGATTCAAAATCCTCCTTCAACCAGCAGACTCGAATGCAACTCGTTTATTTGGACTATCGCCTGTCAGCCTATCACAGCCATTTTTAATTTATAGAAAGAAGCTCATGAATAAAAATTCAATTGTAGTATTTTATAAATCTTTTATTTAATCAAATTGATTTCAATATTTTTGCTCTACACCTTGGTTAAGTTCTTACCTACAGGTGCACAAATTTTTAATTTCTCCTAGACAAGCAGATTTCACCATCAAGCTATGATATTACTACACATGACTGCTTTACCTTGGTTTAATTCTGAGTAAAAAATCAGTTTATGGCAATAAAGCATAGGCCTACCAAAATCCAAATCATTACAAACACCAAATTCCACGTAACCACTCAAACTGAAGCGTAATTTATCATTTCACCGGGCGCACATTATAAATTTAGATTAAAATAATTCCCATCAAAATTTCGTATCAATAAAATTGGTATTTTAGGTAATCGCCCATGTTTGGATGAATTATCGTCGAATGGCAATAAAACGTGAACCACTTAAGCCCAACAAATCAAATAAATTGATCGTGAAAAACCTAACAGTTATCCCCAAAATGCCCCAAAAATGGAATGAAGCGTGGTTCAGATACGGATGCCTCTCGATATATGAATATCATTAGAAAGGCCGTTTACACTACGCCTCGGCTTATATAAAACCATAATTTTGGATTAATCTGATCGAGATCGTCATAATCGCTGTCAAATATTTGCTCTGACCTTGTTCCATCATCCCAAACACGGAATGCGGAGATATGCATACTCCGTGTCCGTCCACAAACACGATGAGTCGTCGATCCACAAGTTATGTTCCGTCACAAATTATTAAGTGGTGCTCTTTATCATACATATATTCAGAAAAACATGCGCAGAAGGAGCCTCTCGGACGAGTGTCGATCGGGATGATGATGAGAGAGAAGAAGTTCTCATGGAAACAGGAAAGCTATTAATAATAATCGGGAAAGGTGCGAGGAAGCGCAGCCAAAATAGAGCCATCTACCGGTCAGTGTAAAAAAAACCAGAGAGACTCCGGTGCCGTCGTAAATTATAGACTTTGGTGCCCCTTTCTCAAAAAAACCATAAATGAAGATCGACTCAAATCAAAATCGAGGCTTAAGACGCTTTTAGCGATCGAAGAAGCATCTATTTAGCATAAGTGAAGCATCGGAGCGCGTCTGCGGTGCGCGGCGGTATCCAAACTTTTTGATCGGTCCTTAATGTCGTAAATATGTCAAAACATAAATCGCAATCAACTTTTTTCTTCTATATTTATATAAAATTCTGCTTTATCAAGGGAAAGAGAAATATTCCGAGTCGTTATAATTAAGAAATTAAAAAGATTCCGAATTTATGGTGGTTGCGTGAAAGTTTGTGCGCTCGGAATTGCGTGTTATTCGGAGATTGTCGGATTTTATTATTCTTTTGTTTACTGAAAACATGCGGGATTTTTTGTAACAGTGATAAAAATTCATATTTTAGTTGTTTTTTAAAAGATTGGTTTTTTTGAAAATATTTACAAGCCAAAAGGTGTATTTCTTAAACAGCGGGGAGTTTAGTTCATAATTATAGAAGAAGCTTTCATCGAGGGGTTTATTGACATGAAATTTATTAATAGGAATTTTTAGTGGGGTAATAAATAAAGTAATTGTCTTTGAGCATCGCTTGAGACAGAGATGAATTATTAGTACATGGGAAATTGAGATTAATTAAATTGCACCCGGAAGTAGCTGGAATTGCAAAATAAGACACAAAAAAATTAATTTATTCATTACGATTTATTTTGTGTCCTTTAAAGTAGGTTCCACCGTCCATACATTTTTTCTAGGCTTTTTAGGTATGGCACCCAACTCCTATAGTGAATTTTCTATTATGGCCTCATTTGGGGAGGCGCACACGATCATTCCTTAACCTTAAACAGTTGTCGAACTGGTTTTACTTACAACATACTGCTGGCACACAGGAATATTTCGTCAATAGATGTAACTCTCTTGTCTTTACAAGGAGCCATCAATTTTGTGCGTGTATGTGTGTGCTGATAAGCGAAGGCTAAGGAGTTTGCGTTAACAATTACCAATTTGCAACAATTACCTCTAGAGTTGAGCCGGACTTACATGAGGCAGTACATTTGTCCCTTACACGATGGTAAATTGTACTGAGGCCTCAAGGTGAGATTGTAAATAGGAACTGGAGAGCCATTCCATGCTACTTTTGAGGCCGTAAAATTTCCAACTTGAAACTAAGCGAGGTGAAATTGTAAAATATAAATATATATTGTGGAGGCATAGATTTTTCACTTACTCTGAGGCAGTTTAATGCATATTAGAATCAAACTCGTAAAAAAGCCTTTCATTGGTATTTATTTTCTTTCCTTCTTTAATTTGCTTGTTTTTATAATTTTGACATTACTCTGGCATCTCGACTCATTTGAAGTATGCCATTGTACTGGCTCAAAAGAAGAGGCACCTCTAACAATAGCCCATGGAAATTAGCAAAAAAAAACGCACGAAAGGAGACAAAATTCCAAAATGGTTGAAAATTGGTCTACAGCGGGACTTTTTAAGAAAACAATTTCGGAATCACAAAAAAACATGGCTGCCGGAGATATCGCGTCTTTCCCGTGTTTTTCTTGTATCTCGGTTTCTATAGGTCGTAAAACCCCGTGCAAAGGCCCAAAATGTTGACAATGAAATTCTCTACAACTTTAGTTCTTACAAAAATGTTGACCCGATTAATCCTTTTAAGGTCGATTCGCACTATACGGAACGTCAACGTCACGTCACGGAACGGCAACGGCATTCTCGATTCGCACTTAAACGTTAACGTTATGTGAATGTTGCCGTTCAGTCTAAAAAAAATTAGCTAGAATATTGTCTTATTCCGTATTGCTAATTTAAATTGTTATTTGGAAAGCCAAAATTTAATTATAAAAAGTTAGCAATTCTCGCATTAATTTTGGATGAGGAAGACGAAAATTGAAATTTAGCAGCAAAAAGGAAAAAATGGGTACAAAAGATATTTACTAGAAGAAAAGAAGAAGAAAAATATCACAGGCTAAGGAGTTGGATGACGATGATGAAATAAATTTCTATAAATATTTGTATTTAAATCTTTGCCAAATTTTCTCTTTATGAGTATTGTCACTATACTTTTTCTTCGACAGATCATACAGATCATATCGTCGAACCTTTTCAATCAAACTTTCATTTTCTATGATAAATTAATTTGAACAAAAACAGAAAATACCTACTTGAAAAATTTGAAATGCTTCCTTAACTACGTTCACATTCAAAAGAATAGATCAGTCAAAATATAGTTTCAAACAAATCTTGGCGTGCCATTACGTAGACGGTCCGTGACGTTGCCTGTATATGTGAACGCGTAGTGTAAAACTCATTGAAGAATATCTTGACGTGCCGTTGCCGTTCCGTGACGTTCCGTATAGTGCGAATTGACCTTTAAAGTTACTCAAGGTCAAAGTTATCAAAAATCATTTTTTGGCCAAAAAATCACTCAAAAACTGGTTCTTTCGAAAAAAATTTTTGATTGGTCAATACGAAACGTTATTGCCTACAAAAAAGCCCTCTTATGATTTTTTCGAAAGCTTAACCCTTTCGAAGTTATTCAAGGTCAAATTTTCCAAAATTCACTTTTCGGCCAAAAAATCACTCAACAATTGAATTTTGCAAATTTTTTTTTTCATCTATTTATACAAAAGGTTTGCCTACAAAATACCCCTCTTGTCATTATTTCGAAAAATTTTGCAAAAATCATTTGTTGAGTGATTTTTTGGCCGAAAAGTGATTTTCAATTGGCGCTACTGTACTATTTTATCGAGTCTAACTCGATGGACTGTGTTAAAGTGGTTAAAGGGAATTGCTTGAAATATTACAAATTGGAAAATCCTTCAAAACAAAATCTGTATTCAATAAAAATATTTCCGCCTACAATAAAAAAATGTATACAGTATCTTACATAATTATTACTTGAACACAATATTTTTTAATTCACTGAAATATGATTAAAAAATCCTTGAGAAAATATGTATATTCAAATTAGACTTGCAAATGGTGTTGTGCGAGTAATAAATAAAAAATTTTTTATTTTTGAAAAAAAAGCGATAACAACTCATAATATAAATAACATGACTGTGTGTCATTAAAAACAAAACCTGCATAAAATTATTCGCAAAGTTACTGTACCCATCAACAATAAACAATAATTTTCTATTCTCATGCAGATTTTTGTAGTATGGTTGGTCAGAAACATGAAACGATATGAAAATTCATTTGCATGAAAAAGTCGCACCGATCGTTTAATTCATAATCAAACATCCGCACTCTCGTCACGGAACAGTGACAAAAAAATTGTTTCTATGTTTTTTTTTTGTTCATTTTAAAACGGGGCAAATCTCAGTTGGATTTTACTTGATTTCATTGTTCCATATTTCCTCATTTAATTCATACCTGTAAGGTGTGATGAATAGGAATAAATCGTCATCATCATTATTATTCCCTATTTTGACCTATTTGCACTGTGTGTGTGTATGGATGGAGCTGGTATGGTATATCAAGATTGCATCGAGAACAGTGGGATATGCTTTGCTTATACCATTTGGGACTCGGAAACCGTACCTACTTCCACCTGGGCGGGATATAACTAATGATCGTCATCGAATGTTTGCCTGGAAACATATTCTTTCTCTCTGTGCTGTTTGATTAATTTCTGAATTGTTCGATAGAATCATCATCGGTTTCGCATCAATTGCTAACCAGCCGCCAGGTATGTGCATATATACGTCATACCTGCATAGAATGTGCATCGTGCAGAGGTCGAAAGAGAGATATTATACCCAATAGAGTTGGTGGTAGCCCATTGTCAGTATGCAAATCAATAACCGGATATGGTGCCTTTCATACCGGACAGAATTATTACCATGTTGTATGACCATGTCAACATGAATATTTAGCTCAAAACTCGCTATAAAAATTCTACAAAAATTTCAATTTAATTATGTCAAAATGACGTTTCGATGTAAATTTCACAAAAAAAAATTTGTTTTGTTTTGTTATTTTTCATTTTCCTTCGATGATTTCTGTCGGTATGTATTTTATGCAAATGTCATTCTTTTGTCATCAAAAGGCACTCAGGTGTTTCCTTAATGTTAAGTGACATATAAATTGCCCTCACCTGAAGATAGAACGAGGGAAAAAATTGTATGTAATAATGTAAGAAAGGTAGCCAAGACACGGTTCATGCAGTGTCAACTGACTGATATACATACGTTCATACACATATATAGTTTGTGTATTGTGGATACGATTTTCACACGAAGTATCGAATGTTATGTCTGCTCCGGCATAACCTTCATTTCCTGCCATTTAAGGCGAAAATCCGCAGGGGTCTCAGCTTATTTATAAATGCCTTATGATAGTGTGTGCAACCGACAAAAAGCAATTGACTCAACACAAAAAACCGATGAGTGTTAAATTTAATGTTTAAATTTGTGCTGTTAACTTGCGCTTCCGTTTCGCATGGTTTCGTATTTTCTGGTAATTTAAATAAAGTATTAGAATCCATAAAAGTTAAGTGATAAATGACAATGAATGACAAAATTTTTTCGCAAAACTTTTTTTTTTATGGGGAAAAATCCAGCTTAGGAATCAATCCTTTTTTTGAAGGATAGAAAGGACTAGAATAGGTTTGGGGACTGTTGGAACAAATAGTGACGAACCTCTAGCGACGAACCTCTGCGCCAAAAAAGGGGACTGCGTGGTGTGAGGGTGGGCTGAGTTCAGGGGTGGCGCCTTCATAGGTGCAAATGTTGCACTTGCACCGGGTGCAATTGGACAGAAACGCAATTCCAGAAATTAAAAGAAAATTGAAACTTTGAAAACAGATGGTAGGGCGTAATATAGTATACTGCCCCCGCGCAAAAAAAACCAAGCGCCGGCCCTGCCTCCTACGCCAGTAGAGAACCACGATCTTACACTCTAGTTGGAACTGCAGTAGCGGCAGAAAAGTCTTAATTTGGGTAATGAGGGGCGACGACTCATCTGCTTGGCCAGAAAAAAAGTAACTGAAGAAAACTCTACGACGACGAAGAAGAAGAAGAATTCTGAGAACATCGCAATGTCCCAAAGTTCATGAAACAATGAGGAGGTTGGCAGAGAAGCAGGAAGAAACTAGTAAAATCATGGTGGAAGTTCACTCTCCAGGAAGCTACTTCTTGGGAAGGTCTTGCGATTATTCGAAATCAAATCGAAACAAGGCCGAACCGAGATTGGTTTGACAGGATCGTGGCAGAAGAGGGATTGAAACGGGCTATACATTTTTCCCGTTCAAAAATTCGCGGCCTGGCAAAATATTCTCTGCTTTGCTCCAATGCGACAAGAAGGCCATTGGACTTAAGCTCAGGTGGCGCTTTCATAGGTGCAAATGGTGCACTTGCACCGGGCGCAA
Organism: Thereva nobilitata; assembly: GCA_963855945.1. Lineage (NCBI taxonomy): Eukaryota > Metazoa > Arthropoda > Insecta > Diptera > Therevidae > Thereva > Thereva nobilitata. Next base: position 19,988,262 of record OY979698.1, read on the forward strand.
TTGGAGTGGGGCGAAATTTCCCCATTGTCCTTCATTGCGATCAAAAAATGAGGAGGAGAGGAATATCGCATACTGCACCGGGCGCAAAAAACCCAAGCGCCGGACCTGGCTGTGTTGCGGGAAAAATATTGCCGGGCTGGCAGGAGCAGTCGCGGAATGGTAGATACTAGCGACATCATTTTGTCAAGGCTGCTAAAAATTGAGATATTCGCGAACGAAACGATATGGGAGATAAAGACGTGGCTCGAGAACGCTGGTCTAGCTGGGCATAAAACAAAAGTAGCGCTAATGAGCAAGTAGAAAAAGGTTGGAACTATAGCGGTGAAAGTAGGTGACCAAGTCAATCGCTCGAAGCCTGCACTTAGGTACTTAGAAGTGATAATTGATCGACGGCTCAATTTTCGAAATAAGTACTTACGCACATCATTGCCTTTGTTGATTTCAACTAAGCGTACCAAGGGCCAGTGCATCACAGGAGTGTTGTCTTCCATGAGAATTACTATAGATCCGACTTTTACATTTGGAGATCGGTCCTCCTACTTGAATCGCTGCTGGAGTTCATGTGGGTAATCTCTGGACCATCGCGTCCAGAACTCTCGTTTGAGGTTGGATACTAACTACCCCCTTGATAGCAAGCCGATCTTCAGTGGTTCCCACATCAGGGAATGTTCAGGTGGTAAAGCCGTACGATCATTTGGATTGTTGAACATAGTTGTCAATGGCCTGATATGGCCGATATCTACTACTACGGTTTCCAGCTCTTCTTATGTTAGTGATGACCCTGACACTGCCTTACGTAGAAGATTTTGGGCGGATATCACGGCGGCTTTCCAAAGACCGCAGAAGTGCACGACTCGTGGAGGGATGAAATGGAAGTCTATTCCTTGATGACTTCATGCAGATGAAATTTTTGTTGGTTTTCAGTGGAGTAGATCGCTTGGTATAACTCTGCTAGTTGATTTCTTGCACCCACGAAATTGGTGGCGTTGTTGTCACAATGCAGGTTGCGACAATGTCCTCGCCGACTCATAAACCGTTTCAGCGCTTCCATAAATGACTCTGTGGAAAGATCGCTAACTATTTCGGGATGTACAGCATGATACTGCCACATAGCCTTTGTGAGGTCTCTTTTCTCTTATGTTGTAGTGTATCCACATGGTCCACAGGAGTCGACTTCGGCATTTATGACCGGTCATGCATGCTGAACTCTATAGCAAGATAATTCAAATCAGAGGATGTAGGTACTACTTTTTTGTGGTATGATGAAGCTTAGGAGTCACCTTTTATACTACTAGTCCGTCATGTCCTTCTCCAGTTGGGAACCGAATGCATACAGAATTGATTCCAGTACATTGGAAGTGATTCCACTTTAGATTCAAAGACATGTAGAGAACCGATTCTTTTTGCATTGGGATGTCTGGACGGAATCAATTCATTCCTCTCTGCATTCCCTAGATTCGGTTCGGAATTGATTCCTTAGAATTGATTGGAAATTTTTTTTCACTTAGCAACGAACTGGGAATACATTCAATTCCCTTCTGCATTCTCCAGAATCAGAAAAATTGGTGCCTTCGGAATGCATTCAGAATCAATTCTTCTGGAATGGGTTCTTCTTTTCCCAACTGGGTCAAGTCATGCAATGTGCAGTAGTAAGCTTGATCTGAAGAATAGCAGGGAAAGGATAGGTTAGGGGTCTGGAGTAGGGAAGGGCGATATTAGAAAAACATCGATATTAATATCGATGTCAACATCGGTAAGTAAACATCGATGTTTGAAAACATCGATGTTTTGGTGCTAAAATCAAACATTTTTAAAATTCTTTATGGAGTGGACCCAGTTTCAACTCGACCCCGTTTATGACTGGGTTGAACCTAGTCATAAACGGGGTAAGTATGAATAAAAAAACATGAAACCATAGACTACAGATAAACAGAACGGTAGTAATTTTGTTTTCTTTTACAAACCTGGAATCAAAATATATATTAGTGACATCTAGCATAAGAATTAAGAACTACTTGGCCAAGTTCGAAGTGTGCATTGATAGGTTAATATTTTAAAAGTCGTTTGGAAATTCTACTTTAATGAAGGCTTGCATAAGCTCCATTTAATTTTTAGAACAAGCATATGCGGAAACATCGATTTTCGATGTTCTTGTTCGCATCATCGATGGATCGATGTTTTAGAGGACTTAATATCGATGTTAAAATATCGACGTTTTCACGCTCAACATCGATGTTTCGATTACATCGATGAATATTGACCATCCCTAGTCTGGAGGGTGCATGAATAGATGCCGATGAACGTTGGTTCGAGCTCTGAGATGTCATATGAGCTCGGAAACACCGACTGCGAAAGACAGTTCCACAATCGAATTGTTCTATTTATAAACGAACTTCTAAAACGTAATATGCGCGAAAAGGACGTCTACAGTGTGTGGGCGTGATCCGAGTTGGCTAGTCTTGTGTTGTGGGAAAAAAGTTGCCGTGTAGAAAAAAGGTCCTTGATTTCAGTGGACCCTCTGGAACATCACATCATTCCTTATATAAATGGCTAAAATCTCCTATGGAAAATTTGTACACCAAGCTATATGTTGTCATCTGAAATCAATCTAAATCAGGATCAGGTAAGACTTGAGCATCACTCAGTGCAATAATAGGGAGGCATGAACATACAAATGGAACGCAACGGAAAAAAATCTGCTTTAAGAAGAAGAAGAATCTCTCCTTCAATCCAGCTTAGACCAGCATAGAATTCCAAAATTTATATTTATTAGAAACAATTTTTACATCTAGATAAAATATATGCCACTGGCTGCAGAATCCTTCAAGTTCCTACATCATCTCAACATGATGATGGCTTGAAGGTAAGAAGAACAAACACAAAAATAACAACAAAAAATAAAAACTAAAAAATACTACACAGTCACCAAAGAGCTGACGATTTTATATTAAAGCGAAAGGTGAACACTGGATAAATTCCAGAGACTAAATATTGAATGGAGCGTGCCATAACTTAGGTATGATCAGGTATATCCAACTCTGTCATTGAATTTTATCCATAAACGATCATAAGTTGGCTGCCTTTTATGTTCCTGACAGGTTTAATGCCGACAGAACCAATTTCATATGCGATTTTTTATTTCTGTATATATTTTTTTTTGTTTGCATCATTCTGCATCTTTGTACCCTTATGCGCTTTTATTTGCTGCTGCTGCTGTTGCAGAACGCGCAGTTGTTAGGTAGAGCGACGACGACGACGACGTTCATTTGTTTTTATTCGTTTCACTTCTAATCGTTCTTCTTTTTTTTTTTTGATATGGGAGTGATCGTGTGCCTATTGAATGGGTTTAGTTGGCCGTTTTTGGACAGATCAGGTAGAGATATATACACCTATCAGTGCGCGATCGTGAAGGTTTATGATTTATGAAGTAATAAAAGCAAAGTCTTGGAATTAAATCTTCATTAGGCAATCGACGTAGATGGTAATTTCAACATAGTTATTAATTGATATTTATGTAAGAAACTGCTACTGGATTTTTATGTTAAGTTTTTTCTGTAGAAATTTTGTTTAGCAGCATACCATCGGTGAATGTAATAGGGAAGTTAGTAAGTACATATGTATATATTGTGTGAAGTCACTTAAGGTGGGATAATAAGCTGCGGTTTCGTATTATATAGCCCTAGTTCCTGTTTATTCCATTTAAGAATATTACTAGGGTCTTTCAGTATATGTAAATGTAAGTCCTTAGAGAAAGATTGAAATACAAATTATTTTGGTTATTTTTTTTTATTTTTCAACATAATCTTCGTTTAGGTCGATACCCTTTAGGGTTTCTCTAATTTTAAGGCATCCAAAGCGAAGGTCCTTAGAACAGGCATATATTTAGGAGATTATCGACTCTTTTCAAGGGAATCAAGTTCGAAAATAAAGAAAAGTCTTTGCGAGCTAAATGTGGTGAATACTGTGGATGTTGCAATAATTGGAACTACATATAAGTATGTTTTTTTGTAGATTTCTTCGCTCAACCCGTGCAATAGTGATGTATAAGTATAATACTCTCTAACTGCCATTAATAGATATACGGCCAGGTTTAAACCAATTGTAAATAATCGCAAGCACAGAAGCGGATGTGTCATGAACTTCAAATCACTCGGTTTTGATATATATTTCGGTCTTATACCCTGGACCGACAGCGCTCTTAATGGGCATTCGCTAAATGGACATTAAGCGCTTAATGTGCATTAAAAAAGAAGGTGACAGCAACATCTGTATGACATTTAGGGCATTGCGACAGGGCCGTAGCCAGAAATTTGGTCCGGCGGAGGAGGCCCGGGACGTAGTTAGGAATCTTCGCGGGGGGGGGGGGGAAGTGTTACATGAATAACTCTATTATTGAAGTAGAATTAATTAAAGTGAAAAACAGCTGGCTTATACCCTTGAATGAACATTCGAATTCGAGGTGATACACGGTATTTCATTTTCACTTCATTTATTAAATGTCACAATTATTTGCACAATGGATTCAAAAGCGTTTTTTATGAATAATGAAGTGAAGCTTTTTTTTATTAATACGATAATCTAAAACATTAAAGCGATTGGCATACATAAAACAATCCGATTCTTTTTATAATTTTTTTAGTTTTTTTTTGACAGTTCGATTATTTTTAAATTTTATGAGAGGAATGGAAATTTTATGAGAGTAATGGAAATTTCATGAAAAGTTGATGGAAATTTCCTCACTTTCAGTTTCATTTTTCATAAATTAAGCAGATTTCACTTCATTCTTTCGAATGATGAATGAAGCTATGAATGATAATTCAAGCTTAATTTTAGGTGATACATGGGCCGCGAGTGAACATTCTTACAAGAATGATCATCCGATGAAGCCCGTGTATCAAGGGTATTATTGTCAATCAAATGATCAAAGTTAAAATTCAAAAATTCAATTTTCAAAATTTCTTTGCTCCCATAATCTCGAGAACCTCATTCGGATCATCACCTAAGTCTCCATGGATTGACAGCACGGTCAGTGCACTGAGTCTCTCATCGCCCGTTGAGTTTCGTTTGTAGGTTTTAATTCTCTTCAGTGTCGGAAATGACCTCTCCATATTTGCCGTTGTGACCGGAAGAGTCGTCAAAACTGTTAAAAGATATTTGATTGTTGGAAATCTGCTCGGGTCATAAAAATCAAAAACCTCCAAAACCTCAGCATCTTTCTCGAGTTCTGATAATATTTCATACCACAATTTATATTCAGCTCTTACAGGGGATTCTGATACTCGATCATTGACGTATGGAGCAAGATGATCCAAGTAATCTACTTTTTCAAATGCGCAAATCCACGGAGAACTATCTGTACTTGCAAGGATATTATTAAGAAATTTGTTTGACAAATTCTGAATCAGCGTATCGACCAAAGGAATAAAATTAGCAAAACAAAAGTTAAGTTCCATTAAGTTGTTAATGGAAAATGGCTTTCGGCTAATTTTCTTGAAATTTCCCCATCCAAAAACCACCTCCAACGGCCTAGAGGGATATAACAGATTTCTGAATGTAAAACAATTTATTCATGTACTCCATCCAACGGCTACCCACAGCAATCACCCCTTTGACCCTTCAGCCACCATCTAATCCCTCCTCCCCTTACCACCGACTGTCAGTAAAGTCAAAATGCAGAGTACTCACCTTTCAATTCATTCGTTCTTGATTTTTTGAAAAAACCAACAATATTTTATTGGCCTTGTGCGCGTTTCATTCCGACGATTCGATTCGTTCGTAAACAAACAAGGCCCTTTTACATCCCAAGCGCAAAGTGGAAACACAAATTGGAGCACAGGAATTTGTATGTTTTTTCTCTGTTGAACGAACATGGATTCAAGACAGAGAGAAAAGCATATAAATTTCTGTGCGATAAAAGAGCTCCAAATTGCGTTTCCACTTTTCGCTTGGGATGTAAAAGGGCCCTAATATCAAAAAATTGGATTGGGGTTCGCGGGTTTTAGCGATTAAAATGTGAAAAGTATAGAGTTTCGTGAATTCCGAATTTGAAAATTTAGAATTTGGAGTTGTGGGCATATTGGAAATTTTAAAAATTAGGGAAACGGGAAAAATTCTAAAATGCAATTTTAGGAATTTGGAAAATTCTGTGAATTTCCAATTCGAAATTCGAAATTTTCCGAACTTTTTGACATTCAAAATTCTAAAAATTCAATATTCTTACTTCGAAATTCTGTGGGGGGGGGGGTTGGGCTACGGCCCTGCATTGCGATTAACATATGCTTTTTGATAGTGATAACTTTGACAGTCTAAGAAAAAACTAATACGGAGTGCATGCTACGCTATCTATGAGAAAATGAAAAAATAAGAAAATCCATGTCAAGAAAACGTGTTTAACTCGTAAATCATCAAAATATTTTGATTATTAAGGATTGTTGTTAATCATCAAAAAATTGATTAATAACTAACAAGAGCGGCTCACCGGCCATTCACGATGATTAACGTTAAATGAGAATTAAAGAAATTTGCCTGTCCAGGGTATAAGGACTTTTAAATAGAAGTGTTCAATCACCGTACGATACTAATTTTTATAATTTTTCTAAATAAACAAGAGTTTCTTGATTCAATCGACTTATCTTCTATTTTTAACTAAAAATTTATCCTTTCACAATTAAAAGTTAGCTGTTAAGTAACTAAAGCAAAGCGTGTATTTGGTTTTATGTACCTGATATCCCGAGTAAAAATAATTAGTTGGTATATTCACTCGCGAACCAAGTACAGACGTATTATTTCTTACTTTTAGAAGTACCGTAACTAGCATGCATAGTGAAAAATTGAGCCTGGTACTATTACGACAAGCTTCTGTTAAAACATACGCCTGCCAAACGGACATGCACACTACCGCTGCCGGCACAAAAATCTAAAAATTCTTTCGCTATAGAGGAATGCACGCCTCTGTTACAGATATGAATGTATTCGTAATCGAGCATTCCAAATGCGAGTGTCGTTTAACCAAGCGGTCCCCCAACTAAGTACTAACCGCGTCCAATGCTGCTTGACCTATGAAATCGAACCGGAACCGGTCTATTGAATATGCTAATGGCACCCTTTGTCCTATACAATGTCTTAAAGCTCCAAATAGTCTAGAAAAAGTGTGAGCGTACCATGCTTCGTTTGGACTATTCCGTGTGTCTTTTATTGATACGTACTTGAAGCCGGCTGTATTTCGAAAAGTAGAATTTTTACTCATGCGTACCGTGCCTTATTTTGGTACCATCATGCGTTTTGACGCTGTGTGTGTCTGTTTCAGGCTAGGACCGGGTGAATATTATTTTTACTAGGGGTGCTTGGTTTACTTTGTCACAGAGTACTAGTCCGGGGAAATTAGCATTTCAGGGAGACAAAATTCCAAAATGACTGAAAATTGGTCCACAGCTTCCTTGAGACTTTTTAAGAAAACAATTTCGGAATCACAAAAAAAAACATGACCACCGAAGATATCGCGTTTTTCCCGTGCTTTACCTGTATCTCGGATTCTATATGTCGTACGTTTCAGTCCAGTGACTCCAGAGAGTGAAAGTGCTCATTTGAGTTTAGGCCCTTGTGCTGAAAGTCGTAATTCGACTGAAACGTGACTTTCTTCAACTGAAACGACTTGTCACGCCATACGACTCGACTGTCAGCACAGGGGTCCAAAGAAAACGCCTTACCAGTTAGATGTGATGGTAGGACTTCACAGTGTGATAGGTACCGTAAATCAAGGCAATATTTTTAAAGGTAGAATGTACAAATGTGATTTGATAGAAATTAATGATAAAATTAAAGAAAATGAAAATGAGTTATAAGTAAGAACTTGAGGGTTCCAAACAGCCTTAATGCTGGTAAACTAAAAAATTTATTTTAAAAAATTACGGGAATTCCCGGAATAAAGAAAGACGAACGTGGTAAAAAAATACGCTACATAATAAAATTAGTTCTTTTTTGCTATTCTTCACAAATTTAAATATTTGCCATTATACATATAAGAGTCGGAGTTGGATTCGTATTCGGAGTCTGATTTAAAATTTAAAAAAATTGGAGTAGGAATCGGAGTCGCAAATTTTTGGGGCCCGACTCCGGAGCTCTGGTAAAAAGTCTACCGCTTATTAGCTGTGTTCCCTTTCTACTCCGGAGTAAAAAATTAAAGGAACGCAAAATTTGTCGATGTGAGTAAAACCTATATAAACCTCTGTGAGAACAGGAGTAGTTCCAAGTAAATACGAGTAAAAAATTGCATCTGGAAAAAATGTCGTGCGGGTTTCCCGATAGATGGCGTGGCCTGGCTACTATCCCAGAGGTCCCGGGTTCGAGTCCCGGCAGAGCCCCACGGTCCTTCGCCTTTCCCACCTTCCCTCCTGTCATAGCCTTCCGCTAGCACTGCCCCGCTCCACCAAGCGCATGTCATCGGTTGGTTGATAGGATTCAGCTTGTTTCAGGAGGCATAACACTCCAGCGAGTTGTTTCTCATTGCCCCGATGCCAGAGTCGCGATAGAAATGGTTGGGGTTAGGTGGTTGTGGCAGTTCCTTCCTACTTCTCTCTTCCCTTTCACTATCTATCGACTAGAGCTTGCTGTTCGACATTGCACTCTATACGAAGAAAATAGATTGTCGACAGTACAAAGGGCTTTCCCTGAGCTCTAGTCTTCCACATAAAAAAAAAAAAAAGAATTACTAGAAATCCCTGAATCGCAGCGGCATTTATAAGCCCCTGAAAAAGCTGATTTGGTACTTCCAGTTGTTCATACGTGTGATTTTCAACTCTACTGTTTATAGCTGGAGTGATTACGTCGGGTAATTGAACGAAAACGGCCCCCGAATTCCATAACAGGAAAGGTGTCTTCTTCTATAACGATACCACCCGACCACACACTTCTATTGGAGCCGATAGGATATCCTAGCACAATTGGAACGATATCCAAATCTATAATCAAGTCTTTACACACTCATTCCACCTAAATTATAAACAATGAAAAATTTCAGGTGTAAACTTTACAAAATTTTATAAACATTTATGCAGCAATATATTTTCTCTTATTCAAACCCAACCAACTGCAATTCTTGCCCGGTGAAAAAATTTACGGCAACTGATTGAATATCGATTAAGACAAATTTCTTAAGAAACAACTGTAGGCATCTCAAGGGCACGGAAACGAAACCGATTCTTATGCAAAATAATTGCATTAAGGGTTTACCTTTTTCGATAAAATTTATTACAGGTAAAAAACGGTTTATTTTTATTTGATTTGAAATTGAATTTTTATTTAAATTTTATGCTATGGTTTCCTTTTAGTTTCTTAGATTGTTAGAGTGTTGGTCAAATAAAAAGCCTTGATGCCATACAATGTTTTATATGTATTGATATATTTTTTGTAAGGTTTTCCTTTTTTGTGTGCCTTGCGGATATTTTAAGTAGTGAAGCAAAAATGAATCCATCACTTAAGGGAAAAAATTCAAATATAAACTAAAATTCCGCCCCAAAATAGGGACTGCAAAAAATTGTCCAACATAAAAATTCAATCCAAGTCATCAATCTACTTCAGTTCTCGTTATTTTCTGCTGTTTACAATAATTTTCCCTACGATTTTTTGTGCGTTTGTATTGTTGTTTTTTTTTGGGGGGATATCAAATGTTATGCGTGGTGATTTCTCAAACTCCCGAGCACGAACACAGCTAAAACCGAAAGCACAAAAAAAATACTTCTGTCAACGGAGAGCGCAGACTTTATGATCCTTCAAATTCACTCGCCGAGGGAAACACGCCGCAAAGTGTCAAAATCAAGGCATAGTGGCACTACATCAAACTATACAAAAGGACCACGGAGGATGTAGGATATCCATAAAAAGGAAAAGCAAAAAAGTTGTCACAAAACGAGAAGAAAGAAAAAAAAAGAAACACTCGAGATCTACCAAAAAAAAAAACAGAAACTGAAGGAGGAGGAGAAGGTGTTTAAGGATGCTGGGAATCCTGGGATATGTAATGGGGCGGAAGGAAAAGCCTGAAAATCATGAAATATAAATGACACACGACCAGGAAAGGTGACTCTCTGGGGATGAATATATTACGTCATTGTGTCAAAATGTGTAAAAAAAACTGAAAGAAAACTGTAGAAACAGGGAAAATAAAAATCCAGTCCGAAGGACGACTTTTCAATATTGTTGTTGTTGGTGGATTTGTTGTTGCCCGTTAGAGAATACCTTGCCAGGAATGGTAGGAGAAATATTCAGTTCGGCGGCGGCGGTGATTGATCGATGGTCAGAGGATTAAGGGATGGTGGCTATGAAATGTGCTATTTATAGCCTGTCGATTGACTTACAAGAAATTTATTACTTGGCCTTTTGCGATGCGGTCCTCCTCCTGGGATGTAATAAACCATATAAACCTGAAAGGGTAAAAAATAGCCTTTCGTTTTTAATGTAATCAATTTTTCATGTTTCATATATTTCGGTGTGTGCTTGATGCAATGCATAAAAGAAATTTAAGTGAGTGAGGAAAACATAAACTGAAGATTGAATGTCTAGAAGGTTCTGTACTTCAATCACGGACGAGGGGAAGAACAGAGGTCTTTGCTCCCTTTTTTTTGTTCCATTCCTACTTTCAAAACATTTTTCAGGTGTGGATTTGGCTATATCCCTTTGATATAATGAACAAACTATTTTCTTAACAAACAACCTTCAATTTTATTACTAGACCAGGCGCGGATATTGGGGAAGGAGGCAATGGGAGCAATAAAAGGAATTCGCTATTCGCCCAACTTTAACTAAACCTCTATCACACTTCTTTCGAGGTTATCCAGACTCTTGAAAATTGCACGTACTTAGCTCATGCAGAAAAATAAACGAAATTTATTAACGATTCTCACTTATTGTGCCTTACTTAAAAATTTTGCAAGTGCGTCTAGGTCTTTGGTCAGGGACTGAATGATAAATAACAGAATGAAGAAAGCACATTAAATATGCTGTATACTACCCAGAAACTTATGATAGTAAATAAATAAATAAAGCAGCAAATAACAAAGTATTAAGCTAAGGGAGCCATCCCAGAGGTTTGTGGTCCGAGTCCACTCTGCCACATGGTCTATTGGCTTTAAATTTTTTCCCTTACCTAGTTTTCGTCTTTTTCCTAACAAAAAAAATATTCTGCCTTTTCTCCTGTCATCACCTGTAAGCATAATAAGCGAGGGAGCCATTTCCTGTTCAATCACCAGAGTCTACGTTCTGTCGCGGTGGTGTTGGATCGGTAGTGGGTGGAATAAAACTGCTTGTTGGGCTTGTTAGTTCTCTGACTAGGCTACCGAGGCGAGGGCTTTGGAATCTATATATATATATATATATATAGGGGAGAGGGGGCCATAGTGGGGTATCTATGAAGTTCTGGCTCATTTTTCAGCTAATATGGCGTTAGGTTGAGTTTAATTTTTTTTTTGGGTTGTACAGCATGTCTATCATTATTTGGCGCGCCATTTTTTATTTTAGTAATAACAGTTTGGCTAACGGAATAAAATACATTCAGAGTGAAGTTTACCCCACTTTGCCCCGTACAGCGGGGTAAAGTGGAGTACCAGGTGGAGCATTGTGGGGAGTACTATCTGGATTAGCCCTGTATTTTTTTCACATAGCATTCGAGTATAGTTTGTGGAGCAACATGTAGCTGTGCACTTTTTTATAACCCTTTTTTCTGACACCACACTATGCACTGCTTTTTCTATAGCCTCCATAGACCCCAAGAGCGTTGATTCGTTTTTTTCTTATATGTGCGAACAATAACTGAAACAAGCAATTGTTTGTGTAAATAAACCATCAAGTTATGAAGTTATGTAAGCTATGAAGTTATATCTAATTATGAATGAATACGGGGCAGACTCCTTGTCGATTGAATACCCCAATATGCCCCATTTAGAATACCCCACTTTGCCCCTACCTACATTGCAAGATAAAATACACACAATCATAAAAAGGACATTACTAGCACATACATTAACTATGACACGAATAACAACAATTTTTTTAACAAATACGTAATATTATTACTTTTGTTGCGAGCGCTAAAACCGATGTCGCGAATGCTTGTAACATTAGTGAAGGTCATACTACGACTTAATACTAAACAAAGTGCGTCGTTTAAATCGTCGTACTACTGTTTGTTCACATCAATTTGGTACTACCCCGCTATGCCCCGCTACCCCACTATGCCCCCCTCTCCCCTATATGTATATAAAATTGGATATATATATGTATGTATGCTCCCTAATAACTCCTAAACCATTCAAGCCATAAAAATTTAACGACATATTACTTACATCAAGGAAGTGATTTTGGTATCGGTGCCTACTTTTAAAAATTACTCCTGGGGGGCGCTGTCATAGAGAGCTTTGTTAAAAATTCAATAAAAAGTACAATACTATAAGTTATACGATGATGAAAGTTTATACCTAAAGGTTTCTGGGTACGAAAAAGCGATTGGTGATGTCCATTACTCACGCAAAGATGGCGGTTCCAAGATGGTTGCCGAATTTTGCAATTGAGTTCCCCAACGCCCGGCATGGGTATCAAATGAAAAGGTATGACAAATAGAATACTATTAGCTGTGTGGCGTCATTCAAAATTGTAAATGGCGGCAAACACAAAATGGCGACCAACCCAAAATGGGAGATTACCTTTTTCTTTACAACGCGCTCGGTATGGGTATCAAGTGAAAAGTTGTGACAAGTACAATACTATTAGCTGGGTGGCGTCATTCGAAATTCAAATGGTATCAAATGAAAAGGTGTGACAAGTAGAGTACTATTATCTGTGTCGCGTCATTCCAAATTCAAAATGGCGGCCAACACAAAATGGCAGTTTACATTTTTCTTTACAACGCCCTCGGTATGGGTATCAAATGAAAGTGTATGACGAGTATAGTACAGTAAGCTGGGTGACGTCATTTTAAATCTAATATGGCGGTCACCATAAAATGGCGAAAGACATATAATAGACTAAAAAGTAGAAAATAAAAATATAGTTTAAAAAAACTAAAATATACACTTTTATTTTAAAATGAGCTAAGAAGTAAAAAATAATTTTGAATGTAAAGTTTTTATTGCTCCAGCCAGTATATGGGAACAACCTACCTTCCGAAATTTAAAAAAGCGCCAGAACATTAAAAATATATTTTATCCTGAAGCTCTTTGAAAAATAACAACTGTTGCATGTCTGATTATATGCTGGACATTTTTTTTGCCCCTTCTGTTCGTCTCAAGCCGAAATGAAAAAAACAGAGAGACAATGTGCGTATAATGTATTTATTAGGTTTTTTAGGGCACTAAATTGTGCATTTTTGGGTCAAAGCAAAATTGATTACTTTTTTTGGCGCTTTTTTGGGAAAAATAATTTGGAGGGGAGGAGGGCGCCATGGGCGAAGTTCTGCAGAGGGCCTCTAATCCCCCGAAGTAGCAAAATCTATGGGGACGATTCTGAATATTGGGTAGATTTCTCTTGTGCACACAATTTTCCAGCATCGAATATTAAAAAAGTTGTAACATACTTTAAATTTTTTTAAGTATCCAAAATAAGTTTTTGCAGATTTGTTCTTTTTTTCATTATACTTTTTCTTACGGCGGACTGTACACACATTTTTAATGAAAGGCGCTGCAACTCACGCGGGTTTTTGATAGTATAAATATAAAAGCGTATGGCGGATATAATGGTGTTCTTAGAACCTAATATAATCCTATTGTTTATTCTGTAGAAACACCTGAGGTGATGGCTATAAAACTTATGGAACTCTAGTTGCAATAAATTTAAAAACGAAATAATATTAAAATAATTTCTATGTTTAAAGGCATATGTATTATTTATAGGGGCAAGAAATTTAATCGCCCCTTTAATTATATATTTTAAAATTCCTATTCGATCAGAAAATTGCTACTCATGACAAAAACAAATTAAATTAAAACAAATAATCTTTTTTGTTTAAAAAAAGAAAATGTAAAATAAAAGATAAATCCAAAAAGAAAACAAACTCGAAAAGATATTTTCCAAATTACTCCGCTTTAAGTCATTGGAAGAGATAAAAAAACGCGAAAGAAATTTATAAAAAATTGCAGCACTTAATCAAATGATAACCACCCACCCTCGATGATTTAAGGCACAATAAATGCAAATTAATTACGGCCAAGACTTACGGAGATTAATTATTCTGCTGCCTTCTTCACTTTATTATATACGACGACTGTGAAAGGAAAATCTACGCCAATTTACACTCCTGTCGGCGCTAAGTACTCCTTCGCCGTTCGCCGTTCGCCAGTCCTGAATTTGCTCTTGATTACAGCCGGGCTAGGATATAGCGCTGCCAGCGAGAGGAGGCAGACATTACGTTTATTCAAAGACCAAGTCCGGTTTTTTTTAAGTTTGAAAAAGGAGACCATCGGGTAGAGTATACACACGGAAAAAATAAAAAAAAGCGGATAAAATAAATTTCTCGGAATTTATTGCGAAATTAATTAAAAGTTTTCTTAATTTCCATGCAAAACGGACGCACAGACACACACACACTCCCCCGGTTCGGGATGTGTATGTGGTGGATATAAATTGGCACAGGCCGTCCGCCTCCTGGTGCTCCCCATCTGAGGCCGGGGGTTTTAGGTATGAATATCGGAGTCCCATATACGTCCGCTATGCCATTGAGCACTGGCCTTGGGTAAGTGGTTTCCTCTATGAATGGAAGTGGCGGCCTGGAAACCTCACTGGGGGCCACAACCACTGCCGATTAAATGTCCACACATACATGAATGCAAAAAAGGGCCTCCCAATTTTGAAAGTTTTTTTTTACTGCTGGCTAAGCTCTTTCCATTGCCATACAGAAATTTTTGCTTATGCATATGCTCTCTCTCTGGAAGGGACCTTTTAAGGGATGATTAATTGCTGCAATTGTGGCTCCATTCACAAAATGGATCAAATTTATGAGTAAATTCTTTTGGGTGATTTTTTGGTAATGTCGAATTGGATGGCAGTCAAACTGGATTCGGAGTTTAAATAAAATGAATTTTCAATTTTTTTGATGTAAACGACTAGACGTCAGAGGTCAAGCCACTTTGTACTGTCGACGGGTCTATCAGTGAGTACCATGTCCGACAGCAAGGTGAATAGTTAAAAAGATCGTAAGGAGACGAGTTAAAGAGCTTAGAGGTAAAGCCACTTTTACTATCGAAGACGGTTCCTATCATTGAGTGCAATTGGACAGCAAACTAGAGAGAATAGAAATATACTGCGCTCTTTATCAGTAGAAGGGTCATCTTTATCAGTAGAAGGGTCATATGACATCGAAGCCAAACTTCAACCTAGGTTTGGAGAATGGGAGAAGTTCCAATTGACAAGATGGCAACCCCCATTTTTTCAGGGATCCTGATTCTCCGAAGAGAAATATTAAACTTTTGTTTATCCGAAGCTTCCCTGTTCCCAAAATGAATGATTTTTGGGGATAATTTTGATTTTTGATGATTTTAGGGGGTGCAGGGGGGCTTCGGATAAAAAAATTGTCAGATATAAGTTTCACATTTCTCTTCGGAGAATCAGGATCCGTGAAAAAAGTAGGGGTTGCCACTTGAAATTTTAAAGTTCCCTCCCGCCCACCAAAGTGGGGGTGGGGCGGGGGGTCAATTTCTGTATGTTCAGATAGATTTTAAAAAAATATTAAACACGTGTTTTTTTGTTTTTTTTCCAATCTAAACTATCCCAGAAAATTGGGTGGCACGGGTGCTTTGAAACACCTTGTATAAAAATGAATGTGTGTATGTTTGTATGTATGTATGTTCCGAATAGGTTCCTACACCGTGCAACCGATCTTAATGAAATTTTAACCATGTGCTATTTACATTAAAGAAAGAACATAGGGTATTCTATTACTTTTTAAAGCCACTCCTAGATGGCGATGTCTTGGAGAGCTTCGTTGACCAGTCATCGCAGAGCTTCGAAATTTTGCATATAGTCGGGGAGCTGGCACTTGAAAAAATCGTGTCGTCCCAACCGTCTGCCATTTAGTATATAAGATTTTCAAGTAATTTCAACAATTTTTATAATATGACATTTTTGCGGGAAGTGGACCCATCTCGAGTTAGGGGGTTTGGGGGTTAAAAAAGGGGTTAAAATTGAAAAAAAATTCTGCCGCTGCGTATGTAGACTCTTTCAGGGCTAAATAACCGTTAAAAACTAGTGGGAGAAATTTTTGGCCATGCACCTCGAAGGCCGATTTTCGAAATTCCAAAAGGCAGTGCAAGTATGGCCGAAATTCAAAATGGCCGCGCAAATATACTTTAATTTACCAATTGTGTTCCGATTCCAATGAAAGTGGGTATCTAGGTGTTTTTGAGGAGGCAAATAACGAATTTGTGGTCAAAACTTATAAATTCAAAATGGCCGCGCCAATATGGCCGACGAATTTGCCAATTGTACTCCGATTCCAATGGGAATCGGTATATGGGGGGTTTTAAGGTAGCAAATTAGGAATTTATGATCAAAACTTATAGATTCAAAATGGCGGGGCAAAATGGCAGACGAATTTTGCCAATTGTGCTCCGATTCAAATGAAAACACGAATTTCCAATAGCTTTATACAAATTCACAAAACGATCACACACAAATTTATTGAAATTTGGGCAGGAAAAGGTTTGCCGGGTCAGCTAGTTCCATATAATAATCACTGGATTTCCTAGTGTGCTATGCCTGCCCGAGTAAAAATAAATGATGGCCTTAGAACGGGCAAATGCCGACTGTGATTGAAATATAGACCTCGGCCATCTGGTGGTTAACAGAAGGCTCGTTGCAGGACAGTACGGCCGTACAGGGGGCGATTGACGGTGAAACAACGGCCTTACAGTTCCAATAACAGCCATTCGACGGTGGTACGGCGGCCGTATGGTTGCTATTACGGGTATACGACGATGGTACAGTGGCAGCAACGTGGATATTCGCCCTCCTATAAGAAAATATATTTCACTGCAATTAAATGTTTGATTTTTTTTCGGTTGTGTTTTTTTCAAGCCGTTAAATAACAAAATTTCCCACTAAAATATAAATCAACACGCACCACACACTTCACGTACAACAAACCGACGACTGGCGAGCTCGTCTCGTTTCTCTTGTGCATCGATATCTTTAAGTAGGATAAATCGAAAGAACCATGGTACATAACGAAAATGATGAAGTTCCCATAAAACACATTCAACAATATATTTGGTGCAGATTCTTTTTTTGGCTCAAAATTCCCGTCGAATGCCCGTTTCTACAGCTCAGTACTTGGCCTTTTAAATCTTTTGGTCAAATTTGGCCGTCGTAAGGCCGTATGTGCTCCCATTAAAAATAGTTAAAAACTCTACGGCCATCATATGCCCCTTAAAAAGCCAAGCGGCCGGTGTTCGCCCTTTATAAGGCCGTTTTTTATTTTTACTCGGGTGGATTATACGGTGGATGGATCAAAACTTCCCAAGCAAACTTTTTCAATTCTTGACGTGTCTTAAAAAAAATGCGATCGGGTATTGGCGTGATGAAATGCAACACCTTTCCGGGCGTAATCTCTCTAGTTGTCCACAGTACAATTGAGAATCAATCGTCTGACCAACTGAAAGTACCTCATAGTGGACGATTCCCTTCCAATCCCAAAAAACATACAACAACATGAACATTTCCGTTGTCAATCCATGTTTCACGAACGCAGAAATGGGTCAAATGTGTCGTCGGTGTTAATTCGGTGTATCACTGAATTGTGACCAATGTGGGACTAGTATTGATAATATTGCAAAATATACCCCATCTTTTCATTAGTTGTCGCCATTTGCAAACGCAAACAACTTTCCAAAAACTGCACCAATTCGTATGAACCATGATACACTCAAAGTAACAGTCAACTGTCACCTTTCAAGCGAGCGTTTAGTGGTGTCGCTGCGATCAGTGGTTCGTGACTTATTTGTATTTGACGACATCTATTGGGAAAACTGCACGAACCTTTCCCTAGACCAATATAATAGCAACAATTTTTAATAAGTGAGTGAATTATTATTTTCAAAGTACATATTCATTTAGGCTCTGCTGTTTCTTGGGAAAACTTAACCACTGAGCCATAGTAGAATTGTGTTCTTAATTCCTTTTAAAGTAAGCAGGGGTCTTTGAGCTTGGACACATTTTTTTTAAAAACTATTCGATTTAAAATGGCAAATAACGACTAGAATCAAAGCGTAGACACCTTAACATAACAGTAGTGACCAGAAGTAAATTTATTAATCCTCCCTTCACCTGAAACTCGTTCACAGCCAAAAAATACCTGAATTTTGTACAAAACTGTTCAACACAAAAATAATCAAAATTTGATCGTTTTAAGAAGTTAAAAATTTTTATTGAACCAATTTAAACTCACCTAAATACCAGAAGACAGTTTTTGCCACATGGCCGCTGGACCACATCTTGAGTGGATGGACTAAGGAATTTTGACGAATTTATTATGGAGATGAATGGCGCCCACCAAATGAGCGATGGCACGCAGAACGTCTTCGGATATGACTTATGTTCAACTTTTGTCCGGTTGCCGGCTCTCATAAGGAATTCCAGTCATCCCGGGACTGCAGTCATATGGTCGTCCATTCAGAATTTTGATAGCAAAAATTTTTAATTGTTCAAGGAGTTTGGAGATTTGTTTTGTTTTTGGTGGTGTGGTGGTGGTGCTTCTGTCAAGGATTTAAGCCATGAAGTCTTCCGGAGAGAAGAGGAGCTCCTTTCGTCCGGATGCCGAAAGTTTGTCCTAAAGAAATCTTGAAGAGTTAATTGATTGATTTATTTCTGAGAAGGTAGTTTTTCCTTTGACAATTATGCCGGAGATGGTGGTCATAATGGAGACTTGGACAGCTACAAAAGAATTAACAAAATACGAATTGTTTTTGCTGAGATTTTTGTTTTGGGGTTTTTTTTTTGTTTGAACAGATTTGCGATTTTAGTTAATTTTCGGTGGTCATACGATTGATTTCCAAGAACTGTATTTACAGAGAGAAAGATAATCATGAATATTCGTTGATTTTTTTTAAATTTCAATAAATAATTATAATTTTTAAGATGAAGGTTTGAAAACATGAAAAGGTGAGTAATACATACCTATTATATATTATACCTATGTTTACTATATATCTATATTTAAGGGCTTCCATTTACTGCATAAAATTGACGAAAGAAAGGCTCAGATTGCCAAGTTTAGAGCTGGGCAGAGTTGGGCAGCCTACCTGGTGTTTTTCAAGCAGTCATGCGCACAGGAAAACTTGACACACGAGGCCTACACAAACAAGCGCAGTTTTCTGATAGTCGGATTACTGTGTAGGACTAAGTCCAAATTAGTTTTGGTACCACCGACGCACACTTGACGGGCTGAGTATTTTCAATCCATGTTTGGGTTCTGGGTCATCAGGCAATCAGAAGGTGTGCGTTATGGGTAGGAAGGACAGAGCAGAACCGGATATTGGAATAGCCATTTTGTTCGTGAAGGATGAACGACGAATATTCAGGATCGCAACGACGAAAACCAACAACGCAAATTTTACGTCGTTACGACGAAAACTCAAATAGCATCGGTCGCTCAACAGATTATTGCTTAGGCGTTTTTTCCAGTGTCATGTGGCATGAGTTGATTTTGATTTATTTTTTTTTGAAAATTAATAAAAAATATTACTCGTCTCCAGATTAGCCGATTACAACAATGTAACAAGGAAATCAATTTTTTAACTTTTCGTTCACTGATATTCTTCACTACACATTACTTATTACACCCTCGACACACGACATGGTTGTTACGATGAACATTCGTCGCTACGACGAATGGAATTTTAAGGATATTAAAATTCGCCATTAACGTTAAAATTCGTCGTTTTGTTTTGACAGTTGTAAAATCAAAATCAGTTGAAAGCACACGACACTGAAAAAAACGCCTAAAAACGAACTTTTTGTAATAATCTATCGAACGACTCTATTTGAGTTTTCGTAGTAAGGACGTAAAATTTGCGTCGTTGATTTTCGTCGTTACGATGCTGAATATTGGTCGTAACGACGTCCGTAGGTCGAGGGAATTACAACTGTCAAAACATAATGAATTTTACCGATAACGACGAATTTTACTGTGAATTTTGCCATAGAATGGCATTTGTTGTACCGACGACGTTGCCGTGTGGCGAGTGAAGATCACACCTGGAGATGAACAGTAATGAAGAAAATTAAAAGTCATGATAAAACCGGGACTGGAATATTTCGTAAAGTATAGGTCAAGAAAGAGGTGGATGGAGAAGCCTTGGGGATATTGTGGATTGTGGAAGGTTGAAGAAGGATAATTATAGCTTTTGTGAAAATTACATTGCCAGTATTCCGGGATTAGTAGTTATTGTGTTTTGCTCATCAAACTTCACTAGAAAATGTGAATGATTCCAGTTCATATTCCAGTTACACAAATCTGACTTGCATCCAATTCTGCATGATTGCAAACAGCAAACAATTTTCACATGCGACCATAAATAAGCTGCATTTCCAGTACCATCATGAATTCCTCAAATGCACTTCCTTAATTGAATATTTCCCACTTAGGACTGCATCACACTTAGCCAAGACACTATAGGGAACCATGCACACCCTTCAGAGTGCAGCTTCTATGCAATTGGAGTCTCAAGATGCAACCGACGAGAGTCGACACTAATTCAAGTTCACTGACGCAACTCAGCTAAAGGACCTTCAATTTTATCCCACTTACTCCCAGCAGCAGCCACTTCTGCTAATGGGGGGTGAGGAAAAAGTGAGATTTTGTGGCCAGCCTAAGGGCCAAAAGTTGGTGAAGGTAGTGGTGGTGGTGGTGGTTTCCACTCAAATAAATCTCGAGTATAATCTTCCGTTTGCTTGCTTGACCCCACATCGAACTCCTCATCCCACCACAAAAAAAAAAACGTGAAGAATTTTAAGAAAGCTTCTCGGTTCGTTAACTTTTCGCTATTTTTATATCGAAAAAGAAATAAATTAAGGAAAACCCGCGGAGGGGAAAGTTGCTGTTCATTTCGGCATTTCCCTAATCGTTTACGAGGTGAACATTGGGCGAATTTAATTGTTACTTTTATGCCCCACGCATAATGATTGCTTTTAGTGCAGTTTTATGCGAGCGCAACTATTAAAATATGAGTAAAATTTCGCCTTTTTACGGGCCGAACTCGACCTTAATGCGAGTAACAGGTAAACGAATTCGACGAATTTCACCAAATTATGGCATTTTTATGGCAGATCTCATTCGTCTAGCAGTTAGCTAATATTTTTACTGCCAGCTTAATGGCGTGTTGTTACCAAATAAAACTTCTAGAAAATTACAATATTTGCTTAGCATTTTTTTCTCCTCGACACGTTTTGTCTTTGAAGGGAGAAATTAAATAATCGTGACGTTTTTTAGTATGATGGGAATTATTTTGATATGATCAAGTGCCTAAGGTTGACCTAAGTGAGGTTTAGAGTAAGGCTTTTTACGGCGGTAATGAAGGAAACTGGCTGAGACTTGATTGGGATAGTAAATCAAGGTGCAGTGGTGGTGAAGTGTTTTATGACAAACTTAGATAGAAAGAGTATCAATTTCATTGTTGAGATTGTAAGTAATTAAAGATTGTAGATTTATTATGCGATATTGTGGACATGTAGATTTTGTTGAAATCGTTAAACTTTAATTGGTAAAATATCTTCACAATAATAATTTCTGTTTTAATTACGATCTGTCAAATCGTTTTATACACAAAATCAACGTTAAGGAAAAACTAGCGCACAAAACAGAAACAATCTGAAAGCAGCAGATGGTGGTTTGCATAATATTTTTCACATTACACCATTGAAATATTTGAATGAGTAGAGGTTGGTAAATCGTTTGAAGCTAATATAAGAAGAACCGAGACGAACGAATGATATAGCAAGGAACCAATGAATAACCATCCTCAGAATGTATAAGTGCTGGAAGTACCAGATTCACAGTCATATTAATCACATATAAAGACCTTACGAAAATCAGAGAATAGTCGAAAAAATATTTCGAAATGCAAGAAGGACACGATTTTTGAATATTAACACTCACCCCAAATACAAATTTGTAATCCCGACCCCTTGAGCAAATTCAGCAGTCTGTCAGCCAGCAGTTTGCCACTCAGGGCTGTTTGGTCAAGCAAGGTCACGACAATTAACCACTAGGATCCTCTGACATTTCGATCCTCCGTGCGTGACAATTTAGGGAACATTGTCCAGAGACACAATTTAGAGAACTTACAGGTGTCCTAACTTCCTTTCTGATATATTACATTAATTGTCTAGCCGCATTTCGAGACGGCCCAAAAATAAACTGCTTGGAGTTCACCAGATCAGCTGTTCATCTCCACTGTTTCATCAGATTCCGATCATCTAAGGCCTAGTAAGTCTTGGTCTTGCAGTCTTGGTCTTGCAGTCTTGGTTTTGCAGTCTTGGTCTTGCAGGTCTTGCGCATTTAGAAAACAGAAGACTGCATGACTTTTTGCTCATCACTATACTAAGGCCCCTTTCACCAAGCTGGTCGGTGCCCCAATAACTGCTTCCGAAATGATAAAAACAGTATCGAAGCCTTATCCGGCTAAGGTGTCGGACTTTTTACCCCGGAGGCCTTAATGGTAAGGGATCCACATAATACGATCGACACACGAACGTTGCTCCGTCGAAAATTCGTCTTTATGACTAATATCAAGCATCGTAACGACTTAAACTAAGAACGCAAATTTTAAGTGGTTACGATGAAAACTCAAACAGAGGGCCAGGCTTTTAGGCATTTTGTGTCATACGGAATGAACTGATTTTGATTTTAATTTTATTTGAAAACTAGCTGGAACCCGTATAAATCCAACATTTCCGCTTCTCTACCTTCTTCCAAAAAAACTTGTTGATCAATTCTGAGCCAATTGCTTAGAGAGCTTCAGGATACGAATGAATGTAGGTAACCAATGTTTTTATAGTCCGGGGAAATTATCAAAAAAAAACGCACGAAAGGAGACAAAATTCGAAAATGGCTGAAAATTGGTACACAGCTTCCTTGGGACTTTTTAAGAAAACAATTTCGCAATATCGTTTCGTATTGTCTGGTCAAAAAACTTATTCGAAAAAAACATTTTTTGAGTGATGTTTTGGGCAAAAAGTAATTTTTGATAACTTTGACCTTGAATAACTTTGAAAGGGTTAATCGAGTCAACATCTTTGTAAGAACTAAAGTTGTAGAGAATTTCATTGTCAACATTTAGGGCCTTTGTACGGGGTTGTGCGGCCTATAGAAACCGAGATACAAAGAAAACACCGGAAAACCACTATATTTCCGGCGGCCATGTTTTTTTTTGTGATTCCGAAATTGTTTTCTTAAAAAGTCCCAAGGAAGCTGTGGACCAATTTTCAGCCATTTCTGAATTTTGTCTCCTTTAAATGCTATTTTCCCCGGACTATTAGATTTGTAGCTAGAATGTTAAGATTTTCCGATTTTCCAACTCTTGAACAACCTAAATACAGCTAACCCGGAAATGACACTTAGTTGGCAAAATTCGTCCGCCATATTGGTCCCACAATTTGGAATATATATACGCGACATAAACCGTGTTTTTTTAATAAACTATATATGTCATCGACCCAGTTCATTAAAAAAATGACAAGGGAAATTTCACTAAGCGCCATCTTCAGTGCCTTAAATATATTAAAATTAAGTTGCGCGTCAGTAAACAACTGTTACACGAATTCCCCTCTAGAAAGTAATAAATAAGTTTCTAAAAAATAAATTATTTGTTTCCTCATGCCTTCAAATTTGCTCTCGTCACTTCCCTGTTGATTTTTTATTTTAAATGACGTTTTTCCGACAGCCGGTAAGTATGCTACATTCAGAAAAGAAGGGGAAATTTTGAAATTTCCCAAGACCTGGATAAAGACCTCGATAAAACCTGCGTTTTCAGATATATATGGGGAAGAACTATATAGTTCATTAAAAAAACCCGGCTATAAATAAAGAAATATAAAAAGGTAGGTGCTTAAAAAACCTCATAAAATCGATCAAAATTGCGATTTTTAAAATTTCCACCGGGATTTCATTTTCAATCGAATATGCAATTTCGAAAAGGGCACATGTCTGAATATTTAAATTTTTCAGGAAATGAAAAAAACTAATTATTTTCTAAAGAAGTAAAAAAAATTTAAAATTTATTTTTGAGTTACATTTTGGGCGAGTAGATATGTACCTTTTTTGATCATAATAGGTACAGGGAAGCACTGATATAAAAAAAAGTATTTGTCAAAATATGCGAGATGTGACCTTTTCGAAATTGCATATTCAATTGTTTCTTAAGTTTTCTAAATGAGTTTCCGAATTATGAACTGATCTTATAAAAAATGGCAGCAAGGTTAAAAAAAGTACTATATCGTTAATTACTGGAAAAGTAATGAACCAATCTTGTTGAAATTTTTTGTACATTGCCTGGACTACATAAACACCATAAACTTAAGAATTTTCAGCCTTCTGTGTGCAGTTGTTTTCGAGTAAACAAATAGAGAAAATAACGTGATTTGAAAACTTTGGAAGCTATTTGCAAGATCACCCTTGCACCTAGCGACCTCTAACAGGGCTTATTTTTTAGAGAATTTCATAACGACGAACTTTCCCAATGCATATGTTATACGAAAAATTAGCAGGAACGGAGCTATTGAAAGAAATATAAAAAAAGTGCCCATTTTATTCACAATAAGTTAGTTAAAAAGTTATGCGGTCAACCAATTTGTGGGAAAACTTAGGGTGTTTAACTATACCCTAAAACGAAGCGATTCCAAAAATAATCTCGCCTATGGACCAAAATTGCGGTGAAAATGCCTCCCCGAAATATTTTCTTCAAACAGCGGCCAACTTTGAAAACTACACGCACTCTTAGAATTATTTTGATGTTGGCCACAAATTTGATGATTTGTTTGACCGCGGATGGGGGCCTATACTTTTATGAAAATGCGGGGGGTTCCTTATTAACTTAGTTTTTTGGCCTGAAAATGACCCTATAGATGTGGACGACGTTTAGCATTGGACTATTTCCTTTGGGGCTAAGTTAAAGACAAAGCCTACGCCAATGTTCCAGCAATGATTTGCGCACTTACATAAAGTGAAATACAGTTGATTACACCTCTTGTTGAAAGACCCAGTATAAAGACATATTGTAGTTAGATTCTGCAAAATACTCCCTTTAAAATGGACTTGATATGTCGAATGTGAGCAGGAACATGACATATGTAAAATTATATCGAAAAGAACCTAGTACATGCCATAAGTAGGGGTAGACCGAAAGTGAGATTAAAGAATGCGATTATCGGCCTTGGTAGCCAAAGAGTAAGGCAACCGACTACCATCCCAGAGGTCCATGGTTCGAATCCATTCCACGGCAAAATTACTTCATCCACCAAAAAGTCAGTAATCCTTTAAATCAAACTTTAAAACAATTCTTTAACTCAACAATCACATTAAATTCTCCGGAAAAAATAAATAAAAGAAAACCATACCTCCCTCCCCCCTCTTCACTCACGTAAAAAAGCGACTCACAATCCTTTTCATATGACAATCTTTTCACCAACTTCACTCTCCATTTGAGTTTGAGACATATAAAAAATGCATTCGCCCAATTCCCAACAAACATCCTTGCTTCGTCGATCCTTGAAAATGGATCTGCGCTGATGACATGCTGATGTGAATTTACTTCCCGGGGCATATATGTAACATATAAGCTGTGGCAGTTTGGCAGCTGAAGGGAGATTATAACAAAGTGAATTCATATGTAGCATCAATCTGACACTTTATAAATGTTATCCTTGAATGGATAAAATCTCAAAATTCCAGATATTTGTCAGATAACATGATTTTCCCTTTTAGGTCTCATCTTTGATTCTTTTAAGCCGAAAAATATATAAGCAAAAAATATGCGTTTTTAGTTAATGGTCGGGCCGAATTGGGGGGAGTCGGATTGTTTGTTGTGACATTTTTATGTACAAAATAAAGGATAATATGTATGTGCGTTTCAAAACACACATAAGTTAATGTACACATACGAGACGATTCAGGATAATTTATCTATATTTCATTCACGTCTCCCATCTATGTACATTTTTGCTGGGTTTTAATTTTCATATTGCATCAAGTGAAGTGTATGACGAACTTTGGATGCTCAGCACTGCCAATATTGTAAATCAGTATGCTGAGGGGTGAATATTTTAAAATCATTCTCTCTCTCTTCCCGTCAGGGTTGTAACCCGTTTACTACGATGCTTCTGCCTCTGCATGGCTTCAGAATGGCACAGACGTATACACATAAAAAAACGTTAATGGCATTAAATGCGACTGAACATATTTTTTGTGTCATTTAACTTGCATTTCGTTGATTAAATTGAAGAATTGGACTTTTCCTCGTCAAAGCGATTGAACTTGGTCTGAAAGGATGTTTTCACACAGAAGGGTTAACACAGTAAATGCGTATTGTCGTAAATTGTTAGTTATTGTAATGAAAATGGGCATAATTTATGGAGTGGAGGGGGGGGGGGGGGGTTTCTTAAAATTAATACAAACGGACAATGAAAATATTTCTCTGCTAAAAATACAATTTCTCCTTCTCCTTCGGTGAAATGTCAACCACCTTCTGAACCACCCCGAAAAATATATATATATTTTTTTTTAAAAAAAGTAACGTCCCCTCTTAATTCAATTTTTTTTAATTAGCATTACAAAACATTTTCTGAGTACCTTCTATACAATCCTTGAATAATTTGTCTACCGCCGGCCCAGGAGCTACGGCTCCAGCTTCTATCTTTTAGCTTTTTCAACTGTCACTTAACGAAATCCCCTCCAAGTCCAAAATACCAGAAGTATCCGTGGCAAGAAACAAAAAGTGACGTCCATAATTCATCCTGTTCATTTCATTTAATACACGCCATAATGACAGACGAATTTTTCCATCCAACGTGGCGATGATGAAGTAAAATGGAAATGTTCCCTCAGCGGTATGAGGGGGATGGTGAGCGGGGTCGACTCTGTGTTTGGGGAGTGCTGGAAAAATTAGAAAAGGCGTGCGGGGCAGAGGAGGGAGTTATAGGGGAAGCTGCTTACTAAAACTAGAGCCCTTGATAAATTGGGGTCGAATTTTTCTTTCGGCTAGAGACAAAAGTATCGTCGTCATCATCTAGAATTTCAACTTCTATATACCCGCTTTGAAAAAAAAGGAAATAAAAACAAAAAAAAATACAAAATTTTTTTTTTCTGGTAATGAAGGGAGCTCAGGATATCTACGGTAAAACAGGAGTGAAAAAAAAAATCTAAGCAGGAAATTAAATTATGTCGACAGGTTACACTCAATTTAAATGAATAAAAAAATTATTTGCAAGTCTCTTTTTTCACTGTCAATTCTTATTAGGAATTTTAGGGTTTTTTTTTGTTATTTCAAAGGTTTAGCGGGGGATGTATGCTGAGTAAATAAGTGAAAGCGGTTTAAAAATAAAAGTTTGTTAATTACCAAACCCCTCTAACCACCTGAAAAAAATTTTTTTTTCAAAGAGATAAAAAATTAAAATTTTTCAGAGGTGGGTAGTAACGCTTTAATTTGCTTAACTATCAACGATTGCGAGAATTAGAAACAGTTCAGTTTCCTTCTAAATAAATATTTTCTAAATGTAAAATTGAGTAAAAATTTATTATGAAAGATAGCCACACATAATGGGTGGTGCTACACGGAGACTCGAGAAGTCGGCCGAAATCAGATTTGAGTCTCGTTATTTAATGCTACACGAGGCTGCCTTCGGCTTGGAATAATTCTTTATCCTACATGAAAGCTTTGATTGGGTGTGTTTACCGCGGTCATTGTTTACATCTGAGAAGGGAGAAGAGAAAGAAATGTGCGTATGAGTTAGTTTTCACCCCGGAAATTTTTGGGTGAAAATTCTTTCGTTAAAGTTTCGTCATGTGCGTCCTTCTTTCTCTCCTCTCCTTCGTTTCTTTCCTATAAAACCGGGTTTTTCGTACGTTTTGAGTCTCCGTATAGCACCCCACAATAACTTACTTTCTAAATTCTTATCTGGTTTCCTTAAGTCCTATGGTTGCGAAACTGCTGTACTAAAGTTAATAACGTTCTGCGCTCGACCAGGGGAGCACTGCGATATTAGTTCTTCTTGATTTCTTTAAGGCATTCGATTCTGCGTCTCACTCGCTTCTGCTTTCCAAACTTAGCCAATTCTACCACTTTTCTTCTTCGCTACACTCTTCTCAATTTTTTCTAATATATTTCAATGTGTTCGCGACAACAGCGCTATATCACTCTTGTTATCCGTGCCTTTGGGAGTTCCACTCGCTGTATCAATCGCTGTTTCTCTCATCTGTATGTTGATGATCTCCAGCTGTGGAGACTTCATGCCCTCCTAATCTAATTGAATCCTGTATTGCGGAACTCAATAATGTCTTATCCGAAATAAATTAATGGAGTTCTCCCAATTTCCTTAAACTAAATCTTAATTAATCCCAAGTACTTCTTCTTAGTCGTTGCCCTCTGTCTCTTGACAATATACCAATTACTTCTCTTAATAATGTTCCTCTTCACGTTGTTGACAGTGTCGATAATTTTGGCATTGCCATTAATTTCAAACTATCTTACTGCAAGCACATGTCACTTATGATCTCAAAGATTTATGGCGCATTACGTAAATTTTGGCTCTATGGTAGTCTTTTATCGTCGTCTATTTGGCTCAAGCTTGTTAAATCCCTAATTCTGCTACATTTCCTCTAAGTATAGGGGGGTATGCTTGGAGCAACCTTTGACTCGTATAACACCCAGAACAGTTCATAGAGCCACACCAGCCGCTACTGCTCCACCGAAGAATTCGTGAAATGACGCCAACGCTACACATAATTGTAACAACCAAGATGGTAATCTGATCACCGATCGTGCGCAGCATATTCAAGCGTTGGTAAAACACTTCCACGATGGCGTGTTAATGGAAGAGTTTGAGGTTCCAACAATATCTGATTGCTACCAAGTTTAGAAGAAGTTAGCAAACCTATAAACGAACTCAAAAACATAAGGCATCCGCAGTTAGATAAGAAGGGCATTTACTACACTAAGCGATTCATGATATGATTTCGCAAGTATAGAAGCAGAACGTAGTGTCTGGTGATTGGAAAGGGAGCATCCTGTACACTGCATATAAGCTTGAGCTTGTTCATATGGTCTGGCCTGCAAATCTGAGAAATTGTGGGCTGTCAATATATCTAAATGATAGGCCGCGATGGCTGTGAAACGAATGTCCAACTAAAAAAATAAATAATGGAAAAATCCATATAAGATGGTGGTCCCTATCCCGAAGCTTCATACCCTAGAAACTTTACAGCTTAATACCAGTGTTTTATTTTTATTTAAAAGAGTAAAGAACCAGAGGTTTCATAAGTCCCAAAAATTTATTGGTATTTTGGGACAAAAGTTCGAGCTTCTCGTAATATTTTAGAGAGAATATATATTTTGATTCAAACTTTAACGATATATAAGCCGTGTTTTTTAATGAACTATATAGTTCTTCCCCATACAAATCTGAAAACCCAGGTTTTATCGAGGTTTTTATCCAGGTTTTGGGACATTTCAAAATTTCCCTTTCTTTTCGGAATGTAGCATACTTACCGGCTGTCGGAAAAACGTCATTAAAAATAAAAACAACATAGAAGTGACGAGAGCAAATTTGAAGGCATGAGGAAACAAATAATTTATTTTTTAGAAACTTATTCATTATTTTCTAGAGGGGAATTCGTGTAACAGTTGTTTATTGACACGCAGCTTCGAATTAGTTTTAATATATTTAAAGCACTGAAGATGGCGCTTAGTGAAATTTCCCTTGTCGTTTTTTTAATGAACTGGATCTAAGACCTATATAGTTCATTAAAAAAACACGGCTATAGTCACAATTTCAAAGCAGAGAAATAGGGAAATTTAGATGAGTTTGAAAATATTTGGGACATCTCTACTCATCTATTCCACCTGAAAAATGAATCGGATTATTCGATGAGCTCCAAACTGAATTCTTTTTTCTGAAGAAGGATTGTATCGATGTGGTACAAAATGTAATTCTGAGAATCAAATAACTAAAGAACGAAAATGTACCATTACATTATCTACGAATCACTCACAGCCTAGAATCCCGATCAATTTAATTTTTATTGAATTTAACAGAAAACATGTTCTTCCATTCCAATATATTTGTTCTTGTGCCTAAAAGGGTTAATTTAAACACATACTCACACACACATACCCTGGTAAAACAAGGAAGGACCTAACATAAATGTAAAATTTCTATGAATTTGATTCTACGTAATCCTGATGTTAATTACAAGCATTTTCACGGTATTTGCAAGAAGTTCAAACAGCAATGGAAACGCTTTGTTCAGAAAGTTTTGCGTGCAATTCTCAAATGGATAACTGCAGGACGTGATGTGTCCGTTTTAGAACATTTATTGTTTGCTATTTACTAACCTATATAACATTGCCTTGTCTATACAGAATTTGAAATCCTCGCAAAATTTGCTGATGTGGATAGAAGCGCGCTGATTTAACCTCATACTTTTTGGGTGGGGTGGTGGTGGAAGGCCCAAGCATATATATAGTCTTGCATCGGAGCAATTTAGCCTCTCCTCCATCCATCAGTAAATATACCCTAGCCAACATTCACAGTGCTAGAGAATATAGGACTACGATAGGACTAGGATGGCAATTCAGAGTGTTCTAAACTGCTGTGTACATATCCGAATTTGCGGGTGTGGGGGGGTGGAGTGGATAGAACTTGATTTCTGCCCCATGCACCTTAGTTATGCCTTTTGTATTTAGGATGCACACACTAAATCCGGACAAATTTTAGATTTGATTGCACCTAGAAGCTGCATGTTACTATCGCCCTCTGCTGGTGCAACTGCTGTTAGGAATGCAATGGAATAACGTTTCCGGAATATTCACGGCATTTAACAGGGCGGCGGCGGTCCGGTTGCGTTGTTGTTTCGAGAATGAAATTGAGGATTTCAACTCTGGAGTGATTCGGTAGATATAGTACGAACATTTTGGGGCAAAACATGAGTAGATAAAATGGGATGAGTGTGGGTGCAAATAGCCATAGATATGTGTAAACATACATTCAGATGAGTTTAATTTAGTTAGACTTAATTCCTATCGCCCATCATACCGCATCGCCATGATGATTCCAGGGCTGATAGATTGAAATGTAGGCGGGTCCTTTTGCTCATTATTAATCCCATCCATGTTGACACATTGAATTACCAACAATTATCCGGGAGATTAACCCCTTCCCGCCCGTCCATTGCTGCTGTTGTGATTTTCTGTCCCGCTTTTTTGATAGATGTTCCCAGATCTAGATAACGTCAGCCGTAAAAGTTATTAACGAGCTGAACATTGGTCTATCACTTGCCTATTGTGTTGCTGTGTCCTTGAAGGATGAAAGAGAATATCCTGCCGAGGAAAACTTTTCCATCAGAATACAGGCAACCTTACATCCTTATACATCCCCTTAAGGTGATAATCCCTCAATGAAATAATTCAATTACGAAACGAACTCAGCCGTTCATTTCTGCTGGATTGGAAAAGTTTTCCACCCCAAAAATCGTACCGATGGCGGGACGGGACTTAACCGGGTCGGCCGGGGGCGGCGGGGGAGGAGGAAGGATGCACACCCCCCTCTAATCGGGAAAAGCGGTAAGTCAATTCTACAAAAACATTTTCCAATTATAAATCAATTTTCGATTAAAATTACTTTGCGTTCGGTAAGAATTTGCAGAAAGTTTCTGCTACGACAGCATCCGCCCCCCAAAGGCAATACATTCCCTTTTTGGTATCTAGAAGAACTTGACGGCAATCCGGAGGATCCTCCAGTGATGCTGTGATGTTGTGATGCTTTCTTAGCTTTTCCTGCGTTCGGTTCAAGTTACCGCCACCACATCCACATTCTCATACTGCTGCTGCTGTTTTTGATGCTGCTGCCTCCTTCTACTACACCTATATATCTACACAACTACAGCGACAACCGATGCTGCTGTGGCACAGATGCTTCTTCTACTATGTTTTCTACTATACTTTTCTTGTGTTAAGGGCCGCAGCATCAACCGAATCCCTTTTGATGCAGAGCAGTAAACCTCCTCGTTTTTCGGGGAAAAGTTAAATTGTGCGGTGAAGCGTTCTGGTGTCTTAAGAAATTAGTTTTAAAGAAGTTGTTTTCGGGCCTTAGAATCCTTTATGCTCTGGCGTTGTTAAAATCGTTTTATTGGTTTTCCATGGGTGCACAAAATTTAATTTTCTAGAAAAGTAGTTTTAACACTTTCTTAATGGTTAAGGGGTGGGAAATGAATCAGTTTTGTTGAAACAATAATTTTTGTATGCTCCGTAATGGAAAAGGTGCAGTGCGGACAGATTTAACGGTTAAATAAGGCGAAAAGTGTGTTTGGGTTTTTTCTTTCCCACATTTTCAAGGACTTTGCTTGTTGCAATTCAGCTGCTCAACTGCCATCAAAGCTATTCTACCATGATAACAATCCTGCTCCCCCAACATAAGACTAACCTCAACGACTTACCTTCATTGTCCAAAGTCTTATTGTTCGCGTACTGCACTTATAAAATTCGTTCATTTATCGAACCACAGGATTCTACAATCAGTGCTTCTAAACATCAATCGAACTAACCAATTCTATCCTCTACCAATCCCTTCAAATCAAGATTAATAGAGCTCTCGCCATAAAAGAAGGGAATCTCAAAATCGCTGTTTCTATGAGCTGTGAAAGTCTCAAGTACCGAAAGTGAAAATGTCAAGCGAGCAACACCACTCTGTTTGTTTATAACGCAAATAACCGCCTCATTTATATTCCCAATCACAATTCTACAAGCCCGCTCATTTCCCTTCTTTTATGGCGAAGGATCTACTAGATATAGCACTATGACTTGCCCATCTTGAGCAGAAAATATATAGTTTAAAAAAACTAAAAAATACGCTTTGATTTTAAAATGAACTAAAAAGTAAAAAATAATTTTGAATGTACAGTTTTTTTGCTCCAGCCAGAATATGGAAACAACGTACTTTCGAAATGTAAAACAGTGTGGGTCTCTCTTCCTAAATTCTTATTTTATTAACACCGGAAATTTTCACTAGCCCACGCTTTTTACATTTCGAAAGATAGGTTGTTTCCATATTCTGGCTGGAGCAATAAAAACTTTACATTCAAAATTATTTTTTACTTTTTAGCTCATTTTAAAATCAAAGCGTATTTTTTAGTTTTTTTAAACTACATATTTATATATTTTTTATTTTCTATTTTTTAGTCTGTCTTCCGCCATTTTGAAGTGACCGCCATATTGGATTTAAAATGACGTCACACAGTTTACTATACTATATTCGTCGTACACTTTCATTTGATACCCATACCGAGGGCGTTGTAAAGAAAAAGGTAAACCGCCATTTTGTGTTGACCGCCATTTTGAATTTGGAATCCCGCCACACAGTTAATAGTATTCTAATTGTCACACCCTTTCATTTGATACCCATACCGAGGGTGTTGTAAAGAAAAAGGTAGTCCGCCATTTTGTGCTGGCGGGAATTTTGAATGACGCCACAGAGATAATAGTATTCTACTTGTCATTTCCTTTCATTTGATACCCGTATCGAGTGGGTTGTAAAGAAAAAGGTAGTCCGCCATTTTTTGTTGGCCGCCATTTTGAATTTTGAATAATGCCACATAGCTAATTGTATTCTACTTGTAATACTCTTTTATTTGATACCCACGTCGGGGGTCGGGGAGCACAATTGCAAAATTCGGCCGCCATCTTGATTTTTTTTACAAAATGGTCAGATTGCATTGTCACGCGAACTATACATATCTGCAAAATTTCAAGTTGATTCGTTACCTGGAAGAGGGTCAAAATCAAGTTGCAAGATTTGTTTACATGAAACGTAGTAGTGAAACGTGAAAACGTAGTGAAACAACATACAACATACAACATACAACATACAGGTGAAGCTAATATAAAGCGTATAAAAATAAGTTAAACAATTTGAAAATTTCGGTGTGGATATGCGACCAAGCAATAACCGCGGCGGTGTCGAAAGCTTTATTTTTTAAACGCAAGTGTCGTTTTTCCGGTCCCCCCCGAGTACTAAACACGTTCAATGCTGCTTGACCTCCGCAATCGAACGAGAACCAGTGAGTATGCTAAATGATAACTTTCACGGCTACCACAACAAATGCCTGAAATGTGAAGCAAGGCAACAGCAAAAACTAAACCTTTATGACTAAAGCTTAATGCGCCAGCTTCACCGGCCGAACTGCGCAAGTTCAAGTAAATTGGTGTACTGAACTTCAGTTCAGACCTCAGTTCTCATAAATTTCCACATAATGAACTCAGGATAAATCAAACCTCAGTTCGCCCAACAAAACACCGAACTGAGGTTGAACGTAAAAACTCGCTCAATCAACTGGAATTATGGAATGCCATTCCAGTGAGCTTTTGCATTTCAAACTTCTGGCGAAAAAGGAACAAAAATTTCAAGCACGAACTAAACATGAACTGGACTTTAGCCGGTGAAGCCACTTATATGGATTGAACTGAACATTATTGAACTGAGGGCGGTGAAGCCAGGGCTTAAGCTTAAATCTTTAAAAAAGGTTTCCGACTACGTAAGGCAGATGTTGGGATTGCCCCATTTTATTTGTAATGATGTTTTCCTCATAGAGCCCTTATGGCCATTCCTACACGAGACATCATGGTTCTGGAGCACGAGCTTTTTTTGGCAAGCAACTCTGCACGCCTCTCATGACCAAAGAAAGCTCGTGCTCCAGAACCATGGTCCATCGTGTAGGAGTGGCTTTATGAGAAACTGACCTCACTTCCCTTCAGTATGGCAGATTTTTCTTTGTGTGGCGCTCATGAAGAATGTTAGGGGAAAACTTTTTTCGGCATGCCTCTTTTTTGACACATAGAGAACCTACGGGAAAATCCCTCTTTCGGCATGCCCCTCATTAGCCACATGGGGCCTACACGCCGCATGAGGTATGCCTCTTTTAAATGCTAGTCGGCTTGCACTACTTCGAAATCCTGCTCTCATTTCTTGTATTGATGTTCAGCACCAGTTTTTGTATCTGCCTCGATTTGTTTCCACCACAGTCCTGTGGTGCGCAGACTTCGTGTATTTAAAGAAGATATGCTCCTTGTCCTCTTTATCGTCCGGGAATAAACTGGTTGGAGTTGAACAAACCAAGTGCGGACGTTCAGCGTTTGAAATGTTTTTTCAGCGTTCGGCCCTCTTATCAAGCTGTTTGGTGCTCCGAAAACCAATTCCAGACCAAAGAACACTACCACTGACTACGTTTTTTGCATTCGATGCTCGGATAACCTGGGAACCTGTGGGGTAGTCTTCACTGTCATGTCTGCCTTCTCGAACACCCCGAAGTTAGTTGGCGGTTAGAGCCTTTAGTGTCCTTGGAACCGGTTCCAATTTTACGTAGTCAGATCAGGTTCCGCCGTTACAAACTAAACATTGGCTATAGAATTGAGAATGCATGTTGGCAATCCCAAACTTATTTAGTTGGTCCTAAGGGCTCTTATCCCTCTGATTGCCGGTTACCTGTCAGAGAAGATAAAAATCAGTTTTGTAGCCTAGGACCTTTTTTAAGTTTTCATAGGTGCAAGTCAATGCGAATAGTGGTGTACGATTCTGCTCGAAAAACACTAGCTAGGGTGTCCAAGCTTGTCGTTCTACTAGACTCTTTCATCCGAAATCCCGGTACCCACATCTGCCTCTATCTTGGGGCCATCTGTATACTATACGAGATCATGTTGCGGTAGAATTTGCACGTAAGATGAGTTAATGTATGTATATCCGCGGAAGAGGCTTTAGATCCACACGGGTACGCAATCCGATGGCATTTCCGCTTCCGTAATCTACTCAATAACACACCACAGTATTTTGGATATGTTTACTCCTTTGGTATTAAAAATTTTATTTTTCACAAGAAAATTTTCAGTATTATTAAAATTTTATTATTATTTTTTTACACGAAAACAAATCTCCTCTCATATCCACCTTCAATAAAAATGCAAATATAACAACGAAAACCGATTTTGTTTATTACAAACAAGAAATTAAGTAATAAATTTAATAACTGAAAATCCTTCATATAAAAGCCCCTTTTTATTCCCACCTGATTAATTCCCATCGCGATGGAATTAAAAACGAAAACTTTATTGCAGGATGTGCGTGTAAATTTTATATTATATTCTATAAACATTTGCCATTAAAAAAAGACCTCCGCTGCCCTGTTCTCCTCCTCTCCTTACACCTGATTTAATAATATATATATATGGAAAAAAACCCTTCCTTCACCCTTCCGACCGCCACCACTTTGCTGCGAATTGCACTTTTTTTCGTTAATTATTGCAGACATAAAATTATTTTTATAGCAGCGGGGAATATAATCTTTACTATAAACAAGGAAAATAAAATTATTTTTATATGACGGAAATTAAAAACTTCGCCATAATCCGCCAAAAATCGCGGAATGGATTCCCATCGTTTGTGATGAGTTTAGTGTGTGGATAGTTGGAGATCGTCAGGTGAGTTTTGGTTTTTTTTTCTTCCATCGAGGCTCGCAGGTAATAAAATAATTATATGAGTCCATAATTTTTGGTTTCCATAAGCAGTTTCTTGCTGTGTGAATAATTACATCGTAAATGTTTGTGATTTTTTTTTTGCTGAAGATATTAAGTAATGCGTTTGATGGATTTTAATAAAATATTTGCCATTAAATAATCTCAGAAAATAATTTAGAGTTCGTAAGTTTGTGTATTTATGGTTGAGGAGAGACAGTTCAATGTTTCTTAAAGCAAAGCTCCCATGAACACAACAATTTCATTATGTTCATGTTGATAGGAAATATGCAAGACGTTTTGGTTCATTTAATGAGGCTTCGTTTTTCCAACTAAAACTACTGGAATAAATTTAAATAGATAAAAAATAGTTTTAACTAACTTAAAGGAATACTGATGAACCGTGTACCAATTATTTTGCAGATCTGCATCTAGGTAGGCATTTTCCTTATGTGCGATAGTTTGTTATAATATGTTGTTTTTCTTCTTATTATTATAACACTACCGCTCTGTTGTGGGCCTCTACTTCTTCTAATATCTGTGTCCATCGAGTTTTGCATTTTGCTGCATCTTTTAAGTTATTTGTATTCATGTTGACCTGCGATGGGATGAACGAACACCTGGGATTTTTTAAGAGATGCAAATCCCTACTCCAGCCTTTGTCCTGTGCTGTAATATACAAATCCTACAATTAACCTTTTCTCGAATACAGCACCCTTATTTGGAACGGGTCTTCAAAAGCCACGACAATCTTATACTGCAACACTACATAAGCTCACTCAACTCATTCTCTTTGCTTACATCTCGCCTTTTCGTTACGTTACATACAAACAAAGAATTTTTTCATAAAAAGAACAACCCGACTGTTGAACAGTCTTACATAATCTGTATTTCCGAACTCAAAGTACATCCCAGAGCTCAAACGCAGGGTTCATCGCCATCTCCTTTAACACCCGCCTGACTCCTCGTAACCCTCTTCTAATCATCGAACTAAGCTTACTACTAGACATTATACCATGACGTAATCAACGTTATGACATTGGTAGTACAAAAGGGTGATTCTTGAGCTTAGAACTGCCACAAAAAAAAATACTAAAGTTTTTTCACTTTAAATTCACCCTTTTTCAAATCAAATTAATTCTTTTGCAAATTAAATTCACCCTTTTACAAATAAAATTCACCTTTTTACAAATTAAATTCATCCTTTTGGAAATCAAATTCACCCGTTTGAAAATTAAGTATTTATACATTTATATATTATATTTAAAAAAACATCAAATAATAATAACTTTTTTTGTTCACTTCTTCGTCCTCCAAGTGCGAGTCTCGTTTTTCCAACGGTCCCCCTACTAAGTACTAACCCCATTCAATGCTGCTTGACCTCTCTGATCGAACAAGAACCGGTCTATTCGGTATCCTAAATATCACCTATAGCAATTGCCAATATAATTGCCTGTTTATTTCTTCAGAACTGTTTAATATCTCAAAAGTTTAATAGATGAATAACTGTTTTAACTTTAAACAGTTCTAATGTTTTGTACCTAGGCTTAAGTTATTGAAAATTGCAAACTGCTAAAACTTTAAGTGTTTAAGGATAAATCCCTTTAGTGATTTAAGTAATGCATTAATCAGTTATGTCTCTATGTCTGTCTGTCTTTTGAAAAATAGTGAAAAAACCTACAAAATATGGATAAAATGTACGAAAGCGCCCTCTAGCGGCACTCGTAAATAAAACTAGTTGGGATGTGGCTTTTGACCCTTTCGGTTCACAAGATTAACTTCCCAGTACTCGTTCAAACAAAAAAACGACTCGAACGATTTTTATGAAAATCTTTTCAGATCATACTTCCTTTAACACGCTTTGAACGGCATCTTAACGAAGTCGGTATCTTTTTTGGTTCGCGCGAAATCGTGCTGGTACAAAAATCACTTACATCGTTCAAACAAAAAAACGGTTCGACCGATTTTTATGAAAATCTTTTCAGATCATATGTCCTTTAACATGCTTCGAACGGCACCTTAACGAAGTCGAAATCTTTTTTGGTTCTCGCGAAATCGTGCCGGTACAAAAATCACTTAAGTCGTTCAAACAAAAAAACGGCTCGACCGATTTTTATGAAAATCTTTTCAGATCATATGTCCTTTAACATGCTTCGAACGGCACCTTAACGAAGTCGAAATCTTTTTTGGTTCTCGCGAAATCGTTCCGGTACAAAAATCACTTAAGTCGTTCAAACAAAAAAACGGCTCGACCAATTTTTATGAAAATCTTTTCAGATCATATTTCCTTGAACACGCTTCGAACGGCACCTGAACGAAGTCGATATCTTTTTCGGTTCGAGCGAAATCGTGAAGGAAAAAATTATCACATCCGTACGCACACACACACACACATATTTCTTCTCAAATTTTTGCTTAAAATGCTATTGGGACCTTGAAACGTGTAAATACATTGAAAAGTTCGAATCCGATTTTCGGACCGATTACAATAACTTCTAGTAGAGGGAAATTGTCATATGATAGTGATATAGTTGGGAAGTTGGATTATTTTGTTTTTTTTCTTTACATATGTTAAGATAAAGCGAAAAAAAATTTCTGCAAAATCTGTCCTGTGCTGCACGAGAAAATTGCATAAATGTCCATTTTTGATGCATTTTGAGTGCATTGCTACGCTATTTTTTAATTTCTATAGTTCTGTTGGTCGTAGAACAATAAAAAAAATGGAAAATACTCGTAAATGAATAGACTATCGAACTGATTCGGTATAAATACTTTAAAAATGAATCCTAACCTTAAAAAACCAAAATGTATGAAATTTTGTTTTATTTTACTAAAAATGCAATAAATAACGGGAAAAATGTCGGATTTTGATAAAAAATGGAGAAAAGATGTACTTTGATGCTATAAATACGTGGTTGAAATTTCAAAAAAAAAATTTGCTTTTTACGACAAAAATTGGCACTTTTCGAAGAAAATTTAAAATTGCCGTCATTTTATGCCAAATCATCGTACGGCAAAATATTTTTTTTAAATTGTAGGTTTTTTTATGTACTTTCTTGTGAGCATAAGCAATACTTAGTTACTTTATTTGAAATGCCCATTTTAGGCCTTTGAAAACACTAAAAAATTTCAATTTTTCAATTTTTTGCCTTTTTTTTCATAGTTGGCAAGTAGCTTTTCATAGTAAGCAAAAGGCAAAAAATTGAAAATTGAAATTTTTTAGTATTTTCAAAAGCCTAAAATGGGCATTTCAAATAAAGTAACTAAGTATTGCTTATGCTCACAAGAAAGTACATAAAAAAACCTACGATTTAAAAAAAATATTTTGCCGTACGATGATTTGGCATAAAATGACGGCAATTTTAAATTTGTTTCGAAAAGTGCCAATTTTTGTCGTAAAAAGCAAAATTTTTTTTTGAAATTTCAACCACGTATTTATAGCATCAAAGTACATCTTTTCTCCAATTTTTATCAAAATCCGACATTTTTCCCGTTATTTATTGCATTTTTAGTAAAATAAAACAAAATTTCATACATTTTGGTTTTTTGAGGTTAGGATTCATTTTTAAAGTAACCGAATCAGTTCGATAGTCTATTCATTTACGAGTATTTTCCAATTTTTTTTTATTGTTCTACGACCAACAGAACTGGAGAAATTAAAAAAATACTGTAACAATGCACTCAAAATGCATCAAAAATGGACATTTATGCAATTTTCTCGTGCAGCACAGGACCGATTTTGCAGAAATTTTTTTTTCGCTTTATCTTAACATATGTAAAGAAAAAAAAACAAAAAAATCCAACTTCCCAACTACATCATAACTTCGCTTTTATTTGTTTAATTTCCCTCTACTATTCCTACTGGGAAGTTAATAAACATCAGAAATAGATTCCTTGACCCCGAAAACCCCTATATACGTGTGCCTGGAGAAAAAATTGCCTCTTTTCTTTTGAATGTATTGACAAAAAAATACCTATTTTTGAAAATCCGGAGACTCAAAATCGACTTTCGAACTATGGTTTCTTGGGCAAAGTTGCTCAAAATTACCCATAGAATATGGCTAGGGTGTGTAAAAGTTCGACTTTTTTTCATCCATACAAATTGACCCGCCCTAATGTACATACTTTTCATCGTTTTGAAACTAATCTGTGCGCTCATTTAAATCATTTAATATAAAAGTATATCCTTAGCTGTTTGACACCTATGGTAGCGCTAAAGATAGACCAATACTTTCCAAGTAAAAATTATCCAAAAATTTGATCGTTCTTTTAAAATATGGTAGCGATCACATTCTTATTACCCACATTCTATACAAAAATTTAGCAAATTAACATACAAATTTTAATCCTAACACAACTTAGCCCACTGAGTCGCCATATCAAAACAGAATATGGGACAGCATTCCACCTAATCATTATGCTTCTCTACTTTTATACAAAATGTCAACATATTTTCACTAAGCCCGGATTAATAAAAATCTCAACAATAAAGAAACAAGAAATCATCAATCAAACGATATTTGTAGCTTCTACAGTTGTTCAATATGTTTTTGTTGCTGTTGTTGTTGTTGCTGTTGGGCTGTATCTATCCGAACAAGCTATACAACACACTCGTAAAGACCTTCTGGTATTTAAAATGGATTAAAGCCTCGCCGCATATTAAAGGAAACTTAAGCCAACAAAGAACGAATTTAGTGATCATAAAACTGATCCCAAAAAGCATAGTCGATACCTCATTAGAGAATATAAACATTATTTAAAATTATATATGAAAGGCCGTGTCGTCGATGGGGCTTCCATCTGTCCCATGTCGGACCGGTGGTGCCCGTGTGTCCACGATCGTCTACGATCATTTCGCTCTCTGACAAAAGATGGTCGTCGCCTTTATGGCGGCTTTTACGATCAGTTCTAAATATTCCTAATTTGTGAGTGGATGACCAAAATGAAAATCCAAAATCCCGTGTATAATTTCGAACAGTAGAATTCTGGGCAATAAAATTATTTTTATTACTTTCTGTTTACTTTTTACCCAAAATTTGTGTATGAATGATGGATTTCGGTTTTGTTTCCTTATTTTCTTACTTTTTTTTTGTGTGTGTGTTATTAATATCAAAAGTTTATTACTTTTCTCGGAAGTTAATATTGAATTAGAAGATAATGAAAGAATCTTTAATTATAGGGAGCCAGAAAAAAAACGACAGATTTTTTTTATATCCAATTGTAGTAAGAAATTAATTAGTGATGGATTTTATTTGCATATGAAAGTAGCTTTTTGGCGGTTGTTCATCTTTCATTAGTAAAGATCAGTGTCCTCTTGTTTTGTTAATCCTTTTTTGGAATGATGAATTTTATTTTTTATGTGTTGGCGCCTTTTACAGTTTTAACAATCATAAATTAATATTCAATGTGTTTTATGAATTAATCATAAGTGTTTGCCAATAACGAATTAAATATATAAAATTTTATGATAGGCAAAAATATTTGTGTTTAAACAGATAACCACTTAAGAACGTTGTTAAATATTGAGGCTATCAACTTTTCGAAACAAACAACTTTTCGTTACAAAATGTGATTGTTTTGATTTTTGTTACTTGTTATATTCTTTTTTTTGGTATTAAGCCCTACAACATCCAGGAAGAAAATACATCGCCTCCTCCTTCAGCCCTTAGTCTCCTGTCCTGCCCTCTATTCCTTCCTTCGAACCAAGCTTAT
The DNA here is from genome assembly GCA_963855945.1 of Thereva nobilitata. Taxonomy (NCBI): domain Eukaryota; kingdom Metazoa; phylum Arthropoda; class Insecta; order Diptera; family Therevidae; genus Thereva; species Thereva nobilitata. Next base: position 20,030,714 of record OY979698.1, read on the forward strand.
TACTAGACATTGAATTTTAACGGGTACGTCATAACGAATTGGTAGTACAAAAGGGTGATTGGGTGATTCCTGACCTTGGAATTTCACATAAAAAATTCTCAAAATGGACCCAAAGTGGTGAAGCTCAGAGAAGAGGACAAGAACGAATGTAGTAGATGCAATATAGGGAGATTATCTTTCAAACTCTGTCGAGATTGTCATCGTGTCCAAGGGGCATGGCAGTGAGTAGTTGAGCGCTGTCGCATACGATCTGCCCTGGGAATCAGTTGTACCCAACTGTATAATAGCTAATATGGATCTCTGTCAGGATGAACTTTTCCTTTTCTTCCATACTCGTGGGACATCAATGGAGCAAAATAAGGAAATAAAAAATGAACTGTGATTCTATCTATGAGTGTCAGCTCGGAGCCGGAGGAGAGACTCCAGACTCCAAATTACAAAAACATCTTATGTAACCGGAGGAAATGTTGAGAACTGCTACACCATGATTTTAAAAAATAACTACCAAATGCGCTGTCAACAGAACAAGGGCGATGGGATGATGGGCTGAAAGGGAATTAGCATGACTCTCGCTCGATTTTCACGAATTCCTTCCCTACGGATCGAAGGCAGGACCCATGTCACTCCAAACCCAGTTCACTCCAAACATACCGTGTCTGCTGCCTTCTGCACAGAGTTTCTAGACCTTGGCACCAGCTTCCACATTCTCCAGGGGAACAACCATTCCCCAACGTCAGGGATGAGAAGGCTCTCCAAGAAATCAGGTACTCCCAAAAGAGGGAGAAGAGCGGGAAAAGCTGGCAGAGATAGCGAGTAGTATTGTCGAGAGTATGGTTAGGGAATCGTATCGTCAGCGCCAACGGTACGTCCTTTGACCTGACACTTTCTGCCACTCGATCGACCCTTATTGACTAAATTTTCGGACACTGTGCCCTGAATAGTACTTATGTAGGATAGGAAGGGCGGAGGCTTTGCCTTGACGAAGATGGTCTGCTCTTCAACTTCTCTGTGAGTGCCCTGCGATTGTTCGACGAACCTCTGCTCAAGTCTAACCTGCTCATACGATCTGGGTACAAAAAGCCAAGCGAGTGACCGCGGTACTTTTGAACCCAGTACCTCAACAAAAGAAATAAAGAAGAAGAATACCGACTAACTTTCCTGAGTACTGAATAACAAAGGAGAAATAGGTATTCTCTATTTTAAATCCCACGTTGGTTGAGATAGACCAGCCGAAGGCGAATGACGTCGCTTCTTTAGAGTAAAGATAGTGGGTGGGCCTATTAACCTCACCTGCGTCAACTAACTCACAAGCGAATGGTGAATGAGGGACCTGACTGATAGCTCATAACAGCATTAAGAACCCAGTTAAGGTTGGCCCAATTGGCCTACCTTTCTATCATTGAGCCTAATCGCACTTTACCGAGGGCAGTGCCAGAGACTCTACCCAATTTGATACCACTTTATATTGAAGTAGAAAAATCTAATCTAAGCTCAGGTTGGGTCTCGCTTGGCCTTGCTGTCGCAGGCCATAAATCTTACCGCAGAGAACTCCTGCGGTTAGAGAACTTTTAAATATCATTGTGATTCCGGAACAAAGGATGTATTGTGCATTGTCCCAGCAACAACGTAAGCAACAGCCTGCGTCCAGCAAAGGTTCAGATGACCACTTTTCAAGACACAGACTACCACCACTAAATAACCTCGAACCACCCCAACTGAAAGGAGGTAATGAGGTGACACAGGTAGCTGAGAATATTTTCTTGTATACTTTTGATTAGATTTTTCTTTAAGTCAATTAGTGCACAATATTGGTGTTTTAGGGGCAATTGCATCTCAAAATCCCAAATAAAGCTGTTTACTGCCATGCCAGAAGCTAGCCGTTCGACTCCATGCAGCGGCGTGGTTGTTCGTCTTTGACTTGTCCTACCTAGATAGCATTTCTTTCCTTTCTTGTTTTCAACCTGCAAACAAAATAAGCGAAGAAGCTTTCCTGTTCGATCACTGAAATCAGCATTCTGTCGTCGTAGTAATGGATGGGAGTCCATGTTAGCTTTGGCAGTGATTTCAGTATTCTATCTGCTATTTTTCGGGCTAAAGCGTACTGTCCGACATTGCACTCAATTATAGAACGCCGACAGTACAAAAGGGTTAACCTCTAATCTGTAGCCTTTCAGTTAAAAAAAATAGACTGTTAGATTTTATACGGTAGTAATAGAAAAAGAATAATAAATTTTCTAGCCAGCGGAGAAATTCCTGAATAGTAAATATTAAAACTAAAAATTTCTTCTATTGTAAGTCTATGTGTGGATTTAAATAAGTATCTAATGAAAAAAACCAATAGAATTTCAAATTTTAATCGTATTTTCTACATACCAATAATAAAATAAAGTTTTCGGTAGTCTTTTCAAAGATTTTATGAATTTTATCTCATGTACCCATAAAAAATTACAATCTCTGCTATACTTTAAAGAATCGTTTTCCGAAAATTTGATTAACAACTGACTCGAAAAAAACTACAGCAAAACCATCTTAAAATTGAAAATTGGAAAAAAAAGAATATTCCTTATGCATTTATTAAAAACCCATAAAATTCAGTAGTTATACTTTGAAAATAGAAGTTCTGTTCCCCTTCGAGCCCGTTTCGGATAAGATTACAATCCGAATTTCCCTGAAATCACACAAAAGCCAACCCTACACAAACACTCAAAAGTAATAACGAGAAGAGCATTTAGCCTTATCTTAACAACCAAAAATAAATCGGATATCAATAAACATTCTTCATTTTATGTCCTAATTAAATTTAGTCTTAAAATTTTCAGATAAAATATATCCAACAACTACAGTCGGGATCCGCGTTGTCTCTCCACCCCGGCCCCGCGGTCTAAGTAGAAAGTCTGTACTAACCTAATCCAACAAGAAATCGCGGTCTACTTGAAAAATGTGTCTTATCTCTGATCCCATGTTTAGACCTCAGGAGCAAGAAAAAAAAACAAGAAAATAACATTGGTAATAAAAATCTCGAATAAAATTAAGAAAATTATATCCGAGATGATGAACTGTCTAATTCCTGTGGCAGATCGCTCCAGAAGACAAGAAAGACGTGGTGGCGAAAGATCTGGGAAAAGTCTCCGGAGATCAGATCGCGGCCGTGGAAATGACGTGTCTGTGTGTGGATCGCGTGGAAAATATTGAACCAAATAAAAATGAAGATCACAAAACAAGCACGAATATCAATTTTTAATGGATTCATCGGAATAAACATAAGCGGCCAGAATTGAAATTTAATATTCCGCCGTGGCGCAGGAGACGGGGTTTTCGTCGTTTTTATTGTCATCATAAAAAATTTAAAATTGTCTCCTTCGCCCCCGGCTGCTGGCAACGCTCTGAGGTGGTTCCTGCGATGTTGCCAGAAAATTATTGTTTTAATTTGATGCAAGCGGGGGCCCCAAGTGGGGATTTAATGGCGTTCTAAGCCTTTCACCGAGTTTTTTAATCGCTTATGATTAATGTTATGAGCATTTACACATAATTTGGATTATTATCCCGTTGAGGCCGCTTTTATGAGTGTATTTATTTAAAAATATGTTTTTTTTTCTCAATAAAAATATTTTTGTAGCATTTTTTAAGGCGACACCCACACTGTTCTGCTCAGAACGATGATGGCTCTGCAGCTATTTGGAAAAATGTCAGTTCACAACGATCAGTCACAAAGGGAAAAGATCTTAGGTCTGTTCGGATGTCTCAAACTGCACTCTGATCCCTCTTTTGGCCTATCAATGAGGTATGAATTGAGTCAATGAATTGAGCCGTGCATCATCACCCTTGTGCTCTAGGTTGAGTTGGAGCAACTCTTCTTACAGACCTTTTGTTTCTTCTATTCTCTAAAGGTTTCAAATTAAAATGGCTCAGATTTTTGTATCGTTTTCAATTTCACGCAGCTAAACATTTTGAAACAACCATTCTTTATACTGCCAGCTTGTCATGCCGTTAAAGTCATGTAAACTTAGTTGGACGGATAGAAGACTACAAAATAAGTAAGGGCGGTCGGGATCCTCCACAAAATAATGATGAACCTTACTTTTCAACTATAGGATTTTGTACGTGTTCGGAAATACACATTGAGGAAGAATGTTCCACATTTGAATTGTTCTATTTGGAAATGTGTTTGCTTTCCCGTACCTCCAACCACCATTTTGGCGTTACAGCATTTATCTATTGGCACACGTTTACATCCCTAAGCCCCAATACAAAAAAAAAATTTTCGGATGTTTGTAATATTTGTAGATTTCAACTGATTTTATTTTTTCTGAGATCCCTTATAGACCAGTGCCGATAATTTTTGAGAAAAAAATATTCTTAGCAGTATAGGGATGGCGGCATAATTTAGGATAAATTGTACATAAACGGAGAAAAATCGAGAACCCCGCTACAGATGATCGGAAGGGGGTGGGGGTGCCAAAATGTGTGTTTTTAGGGGTGAAACGTGGTTCTTTACGTTTTCTGGAAAAAGTAGGCCTCCTTTCGAAAAAAAGTTGAATGTAAAAGTTGTAGATAATTAAAAATCTATAACTTTCATTCAAACCATTTTTCGCCATAACCTCAAAAAAATGGAGAAAAACGATAAAAAACAATAAAAACCAATTTTTTCATTTATCATTTTTCTCTTTCACCAAAAAGGATTCGATTTTAATAAAATTTGGTGAAAATGTTCATTTTTATGTTTTGTAAAAGCGCCAATTTTTTAAAGCGATGGATAATTATGTTTCTTTTTTAACGAGTGTAATTTAAAAAAGGGTCAAATTTTCAATCAAAAAAGTTTACAGACAAAATTTTGATTTTTCAACTTTTCAGGGCGGCTTTTTTTCGTTGAAACCTCTACTTTCAGATGGTGTAAAAACATTATAGTGTCACAATAGAAAAACATCGATAAAAATTCGAAAAACCAAAATCTCCTTTTTTCAAATATCGATTTTTCCGTAAACTTCACTGATTCTTTATCTCTCTTTGAAATAAAGTTCTGTAAACTGTAAATTTAATGTAACATATTATAACAGAATTTCATGTAACATTTTCAGGTTCGGACTGCTGAAAAATATTGTTTAAACAACTATTTCACAAACGAAATCGAGAAAAAAATAACATTTTTAGGCAAAAAAAATATACATACATACCTACATGTATATTATGGAATAGGCTGCTTTCCGAAAGTTTTATTCGGGTGCAGGTTTAGAACCGTCAGAAATAGCAAAATTAATTAGCTTTCGCAATTGACCACTTCCAGAAGCTCAATCTAGATGCTTTATTTATTATTACAAATGCACCTTGGAGAAGTGTTTACAATCGTGTCGAATTAAAAGGAGAATGGCTCCACTAAGGAAGGCGTCATCCTTGACCATCTGACCTTGGCTAGCAGGTGTCATCCTTGGCCATCAACATTCTGGGTCTTACCTCAAACTCAAAGCAACAACTGTAGATGCATGAGATTAACAACTTTGTTCATGTCAGCGTAGTTTTGGCCGATATCTGGAATGGCCTGGTACTTGATTAGCACACTGTTTTCGCGGAATATATCTACTACGTGGAGGTTCTCTCCGTTAACTGGTACGCACGGTATTTTAGGGAGAGTCAATATTTGCTGCATTAAGAAACATCAAAAAAACGAATGGTATTTTTAAGGTAGTTTTGTAGCAAAGGTTCAAATAAAAACAAGCGTGGTTTTAAAATGCAGATAGTGAAATACATTGACTCTTCTTACTCAAGGAAGCCTGAAGTGGCCTGCAAATGGGTTTGTGCCAAAGTATGAACCTCTACGTTGTTGACTAAACTCCAAGCTGTTCGTTGTATCGACTCTGTTCTAAGGTAGTGTATGAAAGGTGTTCTTCCTGGTCGTGAAGGCGGTGCAGTATATTTTCTTCTAAAAGTTCAAAAAAAATCCTGACACTCATATTTTTTTTAGCTTGTTCATTGAATAGTGTACTTTAACCTCATGAAAAGTTATCAGTTGCCGGGGTGGGGGAACCCCCCAAAAAACCACCCCCTAAAAATATTCCGTTTTTGACTAATACCTCTTAAACGGTAAGTCTTATCATAAAATAGTGTTTACAAAGTTTGTAGATTATGCGATTATCTACAAAAAAAGATATTATACATTTTCCCGTACGAATTACCCTTCATGAGATATCGCCGTTTTAAAGATTTAAAATACTCATTTGCGTCTTGTATAGGTCATCAGACGTTCAATAAATCCTTTGTTGGACTACGTGGCTAATATTTTCAGGGGTGATTCCTGGATGTATTTGGAGAAAAAAATTGTTCTAGACAGGGGTCTTTCCACACTATCCACTCAAGTTTATGTATTTTATATCAAATAAAAGAATACACATTTACCTAAAAGACAAGCCTAATTACGTTGCTCTACGATAAATTAAAGTTTAAGTAAATTTAAAAAAAATAAATTTAACGACTAGAGGCACTCATACGGGGATACCCCAGTCGCGGATACTCAGCAACTGAGCAACCAGTTTCTATGAGACTTGACATGCTAGTCTTCCAGTCTCTCAGTAGCTTGGTTTTCTTCACTACTACTGTTACTAGACATTTTGCAAAGTTCACCGAATAAAAAAACGGAGGTAGGTTGATAGGAAACTTGCAATTTCAGTCTCGGCAGAGTGAAGATGACGAGCAACTACAATCTTGAGTCTCCAAGTCTCTGTATCCCAGTCGCCGAGTAACCGAGATTTGAGTATCCCCGTGTGAGTAGTGCCATAGCCGGGTTTCCACTAACAATTTAAAATCTACAAGTCACTTCCAGAAGTAACTTGCGGAAGTTATTCTTTGTGAAAAAACTAAACGCAAGTGAACTTCCAGAATTTTTGATACATCCAGCCATTTATCAAATTATGTGTAAACACTTTTAGCACTTGACGATGACTTGAAGTTTTTGACAACTGGCAAAAATTGAATTACATACTTTTCTTGAAAATATTTGGAAAGTCATTCGAATGGAAAAAATTGAGAAATCTCAAAATATCTGCATTTTCTTTATAATTTTTTTTATAAATCGTGTGTAAGTTTCGAAATATATGACTGATTGATTGTTTAAATTTGTGAAAATAAAATTCTTTCAGATAACAATCTTCTTTCTGAAGGAATAAAGTAAAAATAAAATTGTTTGTTAATAAATTCCAAAACAAACAGTAGTAATAAATTTAACTTTACCCCATTCAACTTAAAAAAATGCAAATATTTTTCTAAAATAAACATAACATAAAAATTCCCCTAATACACATAGCTCATAAATATGAATGCATACTATCACCATTTACCAAAAAAGTGACTGTTTATTATTGACAAAAAAAAAACACAGAAACTAGCATGAAAAACATAACATCCTGTTTCCATGTTCCGAATCTAACATATCATGCACATGACCTCATCTAACAGAATGCAACATACATAAAGCATACAAAAGTGACATGGGGCGAAATTATGACACAGCAGCCAGGAAACATCAATTTTCGATCGGTGCACCCCGAACAGAGTGGAAGGAAGGGACGAGGAAGAACAAACTTGCAGCATAAACAGTTCATCATCATCCCGATGCGAAGGATGCGTTCTCCTTCCCTTTGGCCTAATGGGCCCTAAATGACGACACGTGCTCCCAGCGACAATAGGCCTCCGCTAACATGTCGGCCCAGATTAGAGGAAATTTATGGAAAATAATTTCATAATTCGGGGGGTTGGAAGCTGACACGCCGAAAATGATGAAGAACATACGCCCCGGCGACTGGTTGGTGTATATGTGTGTTAAACATGGGTGTTATGAAGGGCTGAGATTGTTTAGATTCAAAACAGGAGCATATTGGGCACGTGCCGGAAGGCGTCATGTTTATTTGTCAAATTTTATGATAATAACTCAGGCCGAGATGGATGCATTAAGATACAGCGAAAGTCATTACCGTTGCTTGATAAGACGGATTCAGTCGCGTTTTGTAGCTAGTCCCCGCTCCCTCATGTATCTAGCTATATCTCTTCTGTAATTCCCTGCACAGGGCTTGCATATTAATTGAAGGAGGGAGCTCCATTACAGATAAAAATTTAACAGAAGTCAAGGGATAAGCAATTAGTGTTTACAAGCTCTACTAAGCCAGGGCCATGCTGCAGATTGCAATTTCGCTCCCATCTTACAAGCAATTGAACATTGGAACGAGATAAACCCCAGTACAACTTTATGGGAGCCAGAGGATTAAGCCTCGTCGCTGATGTCGTAGTATTCGTCTAACCTGAGAGGCAAAAACTAAAGCACTTCTCGGATACAAGGCCATGGGGATTCTCCATTTGGGATATACACGCCTTAACTACATCTCATACAATTGCAACAATAAAGATATTAGATACCACGATCTCTAGACCAGCCACCAGCAGGCACCATGGAGCACAACCGAAACCAGTACCAGAAAAAGTCAAAGCAAATACAAAATTGTAAACGAAAGCATTACCGTCGGCGTTGTCGTTGTCCTCATCATCATCATCATCATCCTCGAAAGAATCATCCACAGCTTCCACCAGTATTCATAGCATCTCTCCAGCATTACTAGCAATTGTAGCATATAAAAGGCAGTGGAGGCAGCTCCATCTTTGGAGGAACGATTCCTCTTCTTTATGCCCAGGACATGGCAGTGGAGGACTGCCAGGACCGTTCAGAGTGTGGTGATGCCTTTCCAACACAGCTCTTCTTCGTTGGGGGCTGGTGCGGCTGCCATCTTAACCATCATCTTATATTTGTGATGTTTGGTTTTTAGGTAGCGGTACGGTCGTAACCACTCCAAGTGGGATCAACCATAGCAGCAGCAATATACTAAACATTACACACCCATTTCACCGCATACAGAGCATCGACTATACTGCGGCATCGATATATACGAAAAACAACAATCGGGGAGAAAGCCGGGTGGGGCCGCCGCCCGTACAGGGAGCCAGCAACAACACTATATGGATATGGAGCAAGATCCGAGGATTAACGCTGGTAATTGTGATGTACCCTATTCAAATGATAGCGTTATTATATGGGATATGTTGTTATCTTATATCCCAGCTACGAATAGTAGTTTTATTCATTTTATTTGACGTCCGTTACATACAAGAGCACATTGTGATTATTGCGGATAGATATGTAACACACACACGCGGGAGGAGGGCATATCTCCTCTAGCTTCTTTAAGATATATATCTTCGAGAGTTATTGGATCACTGGATGAAATGGCGTAAGCTACCGACATACACAGTTGGAATTTTGCTCTTAGATTAAGGAGACGAACATAAAATCCTTGAATCTAATAATCTTAAGTTATTCAAATTATATGCGATGGCAGAGGGAGAGAGCTTCGTAAGCCGCCGACAACGACGAATACGGGTGTGTGATGAATGGAGATATATAATAAAATTCTTTTATAAATTTTGTTTAAGTCAATGAACTTTTGTGGATGATATTCTGTTTTGCTGTAACAAGCAAAAATAAAATGAAAAAACATGAGTAGACTGAACTACGGCGAAAGGATGATTGCTCGTTGTAGTATGGATTGGAGTTTTTGTTGTGGCTAATGCTGGCAAACTAAGTGGAAAATTCTCTACACAAGCGTAAAGTTGCGGCTATATATTATCAAAAGGACCATAATGTATTACGAAGAAAGAAAAGTGGATGATGATTGTAATAAATAAAAAGGTATGAGAAAAAATGAGAAAAAAATTAAATCACTAGACTTACTCGGGAAAAATTTATCTGGACAATAAAATGCACAAAGTAACCTTTTATGCGATTTATTTTGAACTAATACTATAAAAACGAATTCAGAATTGCAATTTCCAGAATAAAGCGATGTTTTTGCGCAATCTTACATACATATATGATGATACTTAGTCAACATTAGGCGTGTTTCTTTTTCCTGGTGTAGCTACAGCAGTATACTTTAGAGTAGATGGAAAATGAAACGCATTTTTTTTAATTCAGTGCAGTTTATAACCTCAAAGTAATAATAATTGCATATAAATGGGAGTTTCCATATTTTTTTTAACACCAATTCATAGGACATAGGTATTTAATTTATTTAAACTTCTTCTATTCTTTTACAATAATTTCGGTTTTATCAATGGTGTCATTATATGACAACTTCAAAAACGCGCTTAAATGATTGATATAACCGAAAAGGTGAATAACAAAACCTTAAAATTTTGAAGGCGCCATCTTTTGCAAAAAAATCGAACTACACTAATCATCTACTCCAGCATATGAGCTGCGGCTGGGGTAGTTGGAACTACTCCAAAGTACACTGGTGTACCTAGCTACACTAGGAAAAAGAAACACGCCTATTAATGGCGCTTTTAATATCAATATCTAATAGCAATGGAATAAATAATACTGATAAAAGGTTCGACATGGGAAAAGGCTTGTGACGTTTCTTAATCAAATTCAACTGGTTTTCTTATAGTGTGAAAATAAATTTATTTAAAACAAATATGCCCCATTATTAGCGACAATGTTTCACAATTAATATTACAGTCTTTTGTTGTACTTCTGCTTGAAACACTGGGTCAAGTAGTTTTCACAGGCTCCTTTTGAAGCCAGCTAAATTCCATTGAGGAAGTTATGCAGAGACCGGAACAAGTCTAAGTTTTTTCATTCCTCACTCTGCGAAACCTATTAAGCCTAGGCCGAATAGATGGTTCAATAGGGAGTGTTCGAATCCAATTAAGGCTAAAGAAGCTGCTTATAGAGTCCACAGAAGTTCTCTAAATGAGTCACATGAGGAAAGCAAATCCAAGGCTTATCACGCCATCCATCCACCTATTACCTTATCGTCCTACACATCTCTCTCCTGATTGTCTACCTAGTATTCTTTCTTCTGAAGCTCAAACAACGTGTCCGAGCCAAAGTAGTCTACTCAGTTTTATGTGTGAAACTATGTATTATTTATTTCGTCACGCTCACACATTTCTTCAAGCTCTTCGTAATATTGCGCCATTCATTCTTCATTTGATATTTTGAGCTGATATTCTTTACGTTTGGTCAATCTCCAATCCTCAGACTCTTAGCATAAAACTGAGCGAATTAGTGCTTTACATAATATCACTTTGCATTGTCGCCTTGAGGCTTCTTGGTTTTTTAGGACCGGGACTAGTGCGAATTAGTTTTTATATGCGGCTATGATGCGCCTATGGATGTCGTCCTTTATCTGACTTTCTGCAGTAAGCATTGTTCCTAAATATATAAAATTGTCTACAAGTTCTATTCTGTGATCGTGAACTGATGTTTCGTCCTAATCGTTCTCTTTTTGATTCATGTACTTAGTTTTCGTGTCATTTACTCTCAGATTGAACTTTGCTGAGCTCTTCTAAAATACCTGAAAAAATTTCCTAAAAGGTACTCTACAAAAAGAAGATATATACCAATGCTTTCTTTCGTCGATCTGTTCGTTCTAAATCCTGATTCATAAACTCCTACCTAGTCTTCCGTATGTGGTTTCAGTCTATTTAACAAAATATATGAAGGAACTTTGTAAGCTGTGCTCAACAATGTTATTGGCCTGTCGTTTTTGACGTTCATCACCTTTTTTTATAAACTGGGACAATTGTGCCTGCCTACCAACTATTCCTGCGGCACCTTTCTGCTTCTCCATAGATTGCAGATGAGGCTATGTAAGGCATGGCATAACTCTTCCCCACCATTTTTAAGATTTCTGTGGGTATACCACTGACATGTATAATAATGGACTGCTCATCTGAAATATTTCCATACAAATTTATGGACCCAAAAAGTATAGTCCTCTCGCTCATCCATAAGCTCACCGAATTCAAATTCACTGCCAGAAATAAATTCAGATAGTGCCAAAATTGAAAAAGAAGAATGGTAAAAAAAATCTGGAATGATTTTAATCGAAATTTAAAAAAAACCGCCACAACGGTTGCATGGTATTAAAGTTTTCATACCTGATTTCATTTTTTTCCTTTGAAATAATATCAGAATATTTCCAAAAAATAGATGAGTATAGTGATTTCTCATTTCTTTCTCTTTCCCCCATAAGCCCTGGAATTTGTTGAAACAGGGGTAGAAAACCTTGCATTTTTTAACATAAACATTTATAATTGATGGAAAAAAGGAAAAATCATCGAAATTGTATTTCCTATTTTTTTTTACAAAAATTTATTTAGTTTCAATCTTCCAAATACGAAATTAAAAAAATTTTATTTACAAAAATGTAGGTAGTCCGTGAAAAAAATGTTTGCCACCTATGAAACGAATTGGTCCCATGAAAATCTTTTGATGAGTAGTCCATTTTTACATGTCAGTGGGGTATACCATCTGAGCCTGGAGTCGAATGATTTTTGAGTTTCGCTATGGCATTGAACTTCTTTTTTTGTAGGCTCTTTCGTATAGTTTTCTGGGCCATCTTTACTTTGGTAGTTTGCTTCTTTCTGGGTTAGATGTATGTTCTCTTTGAAGAAGTCTTCGTTTGCATCCTTCCTTTATCATGTTTAGTTTTTTTTGTGGAAACTTCTAGCTGCTTCATTACTGTGGCTTTGTTTAATTGCAGTAATTCTATTTCCAAAGTTGTGTCGTTTTTTCTTTCTTAATAACTTTTTCGTGTACATTTGTGCTGCTACATATTTTTCGTGATTTGCTCTTGTCATTCTTGTTAAGTACACCTTCTTGCCTGGTTTTATATTTCAATCTTTCTCTTCGATTGATCAATAAACCAGTGCCTCCTTATTTCGTTTTTTTGTGTACCTAATACATTGTTGTTTTTCTTTAATCGAGTTCCACATCAGGTTCAAATCTGTTTAGACATATCCTCTAACTTTGCTGTTAATTTTCTTTCATATTCCTGTTTTTTTCTTCATTTTTTAATTTTTCTGTATGCCAATTTGTTTGGCTGTGATCGTTTTTTCTATGTCTTGTCACTAAATATTGTACAATATATTGTACAATATATCGCAACTTTTCATTGACTTTTCATTAATTTTATGCTTTTTCAAAGGCAAAAATAACACTCGAACTGTCACCTTTCAAACGAGCGTTAAGTGATGTCGCTGAAATCAGTTGTTACACTGCAAACCCAAGTGTGTGATTTTAAAACGCATTTCGCGTGTAAAATCATGTAGTCACTTTTTACGCGTTTAAAATGTGTTAATTTTTAATACGCGAAAAGTGTGTAAATTTAACACATTTAATGCGTGTGTTTAAAACACACCAAATATGTATTTCTTGGAAGCTTTTGAGTGAAGCTTTTTTAGCGTCGTTTTGCGGGAAGTATAATCGTCACCGTAAGCTTAAAATTCTTGATGTAAACTGCAACGACTTGTCTGTTACCGACTGACTGTAAAGAGAGGTCTTGAAGAATTGCAACTGTCTAACTTAACTTTGAGTTATCCTCCCATCGGTGTTAATATAGTGAAGTGTGTGAAATGAGACATAATGTATGATTTTCACACGTTTAAGACGGAAAACGATAAAACGTTACAATTTCTTTAGCGTGTAAAAAATACTATACGCTGAACATGTGTGATTTTTACACCTTATGTCTTTTTATCCGCATTCTTTTAACCCGGTTTATACCCAAAACGCTTTATTTTAACACGATTAGCCGAATTTACACGCTTATGAAGTGTGTAGTGTGTTAAATTCACACTGAAAAAATATTCTGGAGTTTGCAGTGTAGTGACGCCATCTATCCGAAAAATGCCACAAACTGTTTCCCTGATTGTGTCAATTTATCAAATGAGGGCAAAAACGACAAGTAAGTGCGTCACTGAGGTATTATTATACCAGCTTTGTTTGGTCTGCAATAAATTTCTGAAGAATTGGCACGGATCAATAGAATCGGGCCACCCTGTTTCTTGTAATATTCACTTATATCTAATATGATTGTAGGTATTTCGTTAAAATTACGCAACCCCCTCCACCCTCCAAAACGGCAATAATTACACTATATTTTCAATCAATTACAAAATCAAAATTACTTAAATGAAGATGCTCCACACACAAAAAAACAGCAACAGAAAAAAAATGTGTATTTTTCTTGATTACATATTAAATTGTTTCAATGACTCAGAACCGTTTTAATATCAACATTTCCGATGAATTGAATTTTCCAATTAACTACGTGCAATTGATCAATTCAAGGGAGTGTACATTTTATGGCTACCGCGATTCATGCTATCCGTCTCCATACAGTGGCCCCAGCACACGATTATACTTGTTGAACTGCATTCAGTACAACCATAAGTATACACGGCAGATATCGGCACAACAAGATCGGATCAATTCAATGGACTGCTATCATATGTAACAATTATTCACCATAAACACTTTGCGATCATAGATAAACTTGTACAGGAGAACTCCATAAGTCCGGCTAGCAATTCTAGGCCTTTTAGGTAGCAGCAGTGTGCATGGCTAGAATTATTGCTAACTTTGTATACAAGAAAGAAGATCTCGTTTTTTTCCGCTCAGTTTTTTTTTTGTTAATATACATTTTTCTTATTAATTTAATTAAATGAAAACATTGATTATTTCCTTTTTTTTGTATTTTAAAATTATTAATCCCCAAAGGAGTTAAGTACGAGTCAGTTAGTGCAGGTACACACGATCACCTTGATCACACCAATCAAACAAAAGCTTCAATCAAAATGTCTGAAGGTTTGATGACTTTGTGATGTTGATTGAAATAAAAAAAAACACAATTCCCAACTAAAAATAAAAACATTGCACAAACGTAAATATTGAAACAATTTCCATAAATTCTTCTCAAGTCGATGTAAATCAGTCAAGCACTTGCCCAAAATGGCTATGAAAAGCAGTCGTCCTCTGAATGGTGACATAAATTCTTCAATGACAGGTAAAGGTAGATTCGAGTAATATATCCGATCCGTAACGATCATTTAGCTCATGTTATATTAACCATATTTGCCTTAATAAATATTTGAATTATGACTGTGATTACGGATTTTTTATTAGCGTGTATGAAAGTGGATATTGCTGATGCAAGATTTATTGTTTTGTTGATTAGAATGTAAGAAATCATTTATGAAGGCGTGGGAAAATTGTGGAGTATATTGATTTTGTTAGGTGTAAAATTTTATTGCAATTTGTCATTTTTGGTCTTTATTTATTGGAGGTTGAAGGACTTCAAATCATTCTAGCATTTTGGAGCTAATTTGCCGGTAGTCTCTAAACAAAAATGGGTTTCTATACGATTTTAGGAATTTCCAAAATAATCGAGCATCCAAAAAGTTTACAAAGACGTTAAGAATACCAGAATTATATTCTTTCCAGAGTAAAAATAAAAAAAACTTTGCAACGGGCGTACACCGGCCACTTGGCTTTTTAAGGGGCATACGATGGCCGTAGAGTTTTTAACCATTTTTAATGGGACCACATACAGGCCCAGGACGTCCATCTTACATTCCATGTTCCGATTCTTGTTCGGTTTGAAAACCAAAGGACATCGACGTGTTATCCGCCTGCTTCCGAGGCACTGTTTGCCGATTCGTAGCAATATTGTTTTTATGGGAGCGTTTGCTAACCCTCAGCCCAATCGACTCTTTTATGACGGAGGGAACTCGCCATTCGGTCTACCGTTAGCTCCTTCCGGGATTAGGGATTGCTAACAGAGCTGCTAGGTATTCGTCTGCAATGACTCTTCTCGGGTTTTGATATAAGTGTCAAATCGGGTGTTACCACCTTCCGAGGCCTTTGTCAGCCGTTCGCCCCAGGGTGGTATTATAGATAATAGTTTCTCTGCATTAAAACATGAAAATAAGAGAATCAGGGAATATCGAAATGGAAAAGAATCACAAATCAAACTAAATCTCATCACGTTTTAGTTTATCATGTTCAACTAACAATACACCCTCAAAACTTCATATTCGAAAGCCAAAAGTGGGCCAAGCCAAGTGACACATTAAAGATCCATCAAATTTCTACCGGCAGAAGTCTTAACTAAAATATATTTTTCAAAAAGTAAAAAAAAAAGAAAAAAACTAAAAAATTCCTTTTCATTTTACGACTAAGCTATGAAACTTAAGATTTTAAATGCCATCTCTCAACCAAAGGAGTTTGACAATAAAAATATCTGATGCACCACCGCCACCCATTCAATCTGTCTAGACGAAATATTTCAATTAATCTCAGCCCAACGAAAATGAATAATTGTGAGATTTTCACAAAAACAATAAAAATTTCCTTAAGGAATTTCAGTTAGTCACCACCACTGAATAATAATAATAGAAAATGTTGTTCTCTCACTATGTTTTTTTGGTTTTTTGTGTTACTATAGAATTTTACTATGCAATAATAAATCAGGGCAACGCGCTTTTCGTGACTATAAAATGTTAAGTATTTTTTTCATATTCCGATGAGGATTTGAAAAATTTCCCTCTTGTCAACGATAAATTATTTTGGGGAAATTTTTAAAATAGCAAAATTATGACATTTTTATTTCGATTAAGAAAATTTCAATTTATTTTTTTTAAATTTTTTTAATATTTTTTTTTTAAACTAACCAAAAACAAGATTTCACGGTTTCGGAGTAATTAATCATCATCGGTTGTCAAGGGATGAGTAATATTGACGCAAATATAAAAATTTTTTGAAGAAAAAAAAATCTCTTAATTACACATGTTTAAAATTTGTGTTTGGGTTTAACATAGAATCTGAGTGTTTATTTTTATCTCACATGGAATGAGGATATCATATCGAAGATTCCTCATATTTTTTTACGTATGAGAAACTACTCCGAAAAATGTCTTAAGAATGGAAATGTCAACCAAAATTTGTTTGCCTGAAAAAAATGTTTTAATTAATTTAAATTATAAAAACATAATTTGTGCAATTTGTCAATGTTTATATTTAAACAGGGTGTCAAAAATGCGTTTCTGTTAAATCTTAAACATAAATTCATCTGAAGGCTTCATTAATAAAAATTTATCGAGCGAAAATCATTTTTCTTTCTGGGCACTTTTCAGTCCGAATCTGCTGCTGTGTGGTGACAAATTCGAGAAGTGCACATCTTTGCTCGTACAATTGCACCTCTGTGCATCATCATCATTGCATTCGAAACAATCTTAGATATTTTTGCGAAAACCACTCACCGCTGCGGTACGATGGACTACTCCGAAAGATACAAGACAATGCCAGAAAGACTTTTGCCTTTTAAACAATTTGTTTTTTTATTTAAATTTTTTTTTCTTTTATTTTTCTACTTTGTATTTTGAAAATTTTCACTCTTATTTGCTAGTAGTTACCGTAAAGACGATTTTTGAGATTTCTTGAATATCTGCCAAAGTGTAATCGTATCATTTGGATGACAAAAGCCCTCCGAGTGCATACAGAGATAGGCGCACCAGCTGCTTTGTGGCTGCAACTGCAAGTGTGATGCACTTTAGCTATCAACTTTATAGTGGAGCTATTAAAACGTACTAATTGACTTTAATTGCTGGGTTTATAATTTGTTGGTGGGGCCCCCGAATGGACAATAAGAGGCATTTCGATGCGCACTATTCATTTTCTTATCATAAATTTCTTAGTGTGTGGCTAATTGCTCTTTTTACGGTGTGCAAACAATTTTGAAGAAGTTATGCACATTAGAAATTTATCTATTGCGATGGTAAAATGTTTATGAAAATATTTTAAGTTGGGGAATATAATTTGAGAATAGGATTGTTTATTATAAGAAATTTTTAAGTGCTTATGAGTATGAAGTCAAATAAATTTTTGGTGGGAGGATCATAAAACGTAAGCATAAAAGTTTTATTACTGTTTTTCATAAAAGCCGGACACTACTTTTCACAACTTCAACATCCTCCTGCCTCCTTGAAACTAAACTAAATTGTCCGAGCATTATTCATAGGAAATTGTCCAAGCTATCCAATCTTGGAAAAGAAATGTTGATTAACTACGTATTTTTTGGAGAAAAAGGTAGTTGAAGTTGCCATTTTTGTTAAAAAAAACAAAATTTTGAATTTGATGACTCATTACTCTGGAAGTTGGTAGGGTAGAACTTTTACTTTTACCGTTTTTGATAGGTGGGAGTATCCTGCGTCCATTGCTACCTCATTCAAATAGGTCATAGGGTTACAAAAATACAGGGTGATATGTGAAACTCTATCAAAAAAAATTCAAAACTCCCTAGCGGCTAAACCGTTACGATTTCCCCCCTCCGCATTTTTTGTTCGTCTATCCACAACCTATTCACCCCTTAAGTGTGTACAGTTTGTACCCGAACACTCTGTATATAGATATTCTTAATGGTGGTAACGCTGGTGTCGAAAACTTTATATTTTTAAACGCAAGTGTTGTTTCACAAATGCGGTCCGCCAACCAAGTACTAATCACGTGCAATGCTGCTTGACCTCTGTAATCATTCTGGTTCGATTACAGAGGTCAAGCAGCATTGCACGTGATTAGTACGTAGTGTCAATTGAGTAGGCTGAATGACACACTTTACGGTCACCAACATGACTGAAATATGAAACAATGCAACAACAAAAACTAAAGCTTTGTATGAGTAAAACTAAAGCTTAAGGGTATAACTTTAAAGCTTTTTAAAAAGGCTTTCCGAATACGTAAGGCAGATGATGGGATTGCTCCATTTCATTCGTAATGAGGTTTGCCTCATAGGGCTCTTATGAGAAATTGATAAGGCATACCTCACTTCAGGTGTTGATGAGGAAACTAAAGGGAAAGCTCTCTTTCGGGATGCACCTTATTTGCCACATGGGGTCCTCATGAGGAACCTATGGGGAAATCCCTCCTAGTCGGGTGGGGTTAAAAAATCTTAGGCTATACATAGTTACATACAGTTATAAGTTCTTAATAGCTTCGACCATGTTACTTCGTCACCAACGACTGAGATGGTCCTCCAAAGGTCTGGGTTAGGTATTAGGTGTACATAAAATATTTTGGCTGTGAATTTCCCCACTTAAAGCGAAAGTGCGTGTGCACTTTTCCTTCCATCGCCGCTCCGCCGCCCCTGCATAGGGTTGCACTTGTTGCATAAGCTCTTGGGCTCTGCTGTTCGATATTCGTGCGATATCAGGTACAGGTTTCTTGCTTTTTGTTTGGACTCAATTTAAAATTCCGCGTTACGAAAGGAGACAAAATTCCAAAATGGCTGAAAATTGGACCACAGCTTCCTTGGGACTTTTTAAGAAGACAATATCGGAATCACAAAAAAAAAACATGGCCGCCGGAGATATCACTATTTGGCAAAAAAATCACTCAAAAACTGGTTTTTTTCGAAATTTTTTTTGAGTCAATACAAAACATTATAGCCTACAAAATACCCCTCTTTAAATTTTTTCGAAAACCTTCACCTTTCCGAATTATTCAAAGTATTTTTTGGCTGAAAAGTGATTTTTGTAAACTTTGACCTTGAATAACTTCGAGAGGGTTAAGTTTTCGAAAAAATGACAAGAGAGCTTTTTGTAGGCAATAACGTTTCGTATTGACTGATCAAAAAAAAAATTTAAAAAACCAGTTTTAGAGTGATTTTTTGCCAAAAACTGATATCTCCGGCAGCCATGTTTTTTTTGTGATTCCGAAATTGTTTTCTTAAAAAGTCCCAATAGAGGGAGAGCCAGCGACGTATTTTGTGTTGTCATTTCATCCCTCATGAAAATTTCCACACTAAATCTTATATGCCTGCTTAACAATAAAAGTTACTTCTGGCAGCCCCCTGTGGCCGGGATAAACTACCCCAAAATTACAAAGAGGGTAAAAAATAAAGTTCAATTTTGTTATAGCATTACTCATGAATTTTCTGGAGATTATTTTTGATAGTATTCTCTATTTATAAAAATTAATGCCAGAACATTTACCCTTCACCTAATGCTTGCCAGAACGCTCTAAATATTTATTTAAAGGGGTTTATTGCATAAATAGTCCATTCAAAACGCGAAGGGGGGTGTTCCAACATAACACCATTAAGAAAATCGAACCCTGCATGTATTTTGGGTCGCTGATTACGAAAATCGGGGTCCTGCGGTCCTAAAATATGGGCGTCACCCTTAAAAACGAAAAAAATACCCCTTTTTTAAGGGGTTGTTTGCGATAATTTCTATAATAATGAATATTTATTTGCGATTTGGTGGTTGATTTATACTAAATCAGCCAAACTTTAAAACAAGGGATAATTCTAAAGGGTTAAAACCACCCCTAAATCAACTGAAAATAAAAAAATTTGTAAATTTTTTTTTCAAGTTCATGCTTCAAATTCGATTGTATGAGTATTGTAACCCAAAAATTATTTATTTTCACCACTTAAGGGGGTAAAACCACCCCTACATTAAAGTTGAATTTGAAAAAAATTGAATTTTTATTTTACATTAAAATATTATTTTTGATGAAATACTATTAAAACATTTGGAAAATTATTTTACCCCCTTTTAAAGGGATTAAAGCACCCCTAAATCAAAACAAAAAAAAAACATTGAAAAAATGTTCTTTTCGTAGGTTCCAATTTAAATTTTAAATAAATTTTCCAAATGTTTTAATAATTATTTCATAAAAAATAAAATTTTTGGCTGACTTAATGGGGTAAAGTGTTGAATATAATTAAGCAGAAAAAAAAATTTTGCTTATTTTTTTGTTTAAAGTTGATTTCTAAAGTTGTAGGGGTAGTTTAACCCCGTAAGTTTTGAAAATAATTTATTTTTGGCTAACAATACTCATAAAATCGAATTTGGAGCATAAACTAGAAAACATTTTTTTTTTATTTTCAGTTGATTTAAGGGTGGTTTTTACCCTTTAGGATTATCCCTTGTTATAAGGTTTGGCTTGATTTAGTATAAATCAACCACCTTCGCAAATAAATATTGAGAAAAGTGTATTTCGTTGGATTATTTTTCATTATTATAGAAATTATCGCGAACAACCCTTAAAAAGGGGTATTTTTTTCGTTTTTAAGGGCGACGCACATATTTTAGGACCGCAGGACCCCGATTTTCGTAATCAGCGACCCAAAATACATGCAGGGTTCGATTTTCTTAATGGTGTTATGTTGGAACACCCCCCTTCGCGTTTTGAATGGACTATTTATGCAATAAACCCCTTTAAATAAATATTTAGAGCGTTCTGGCAAGCATTAGGTGAAGGGTAAATGTTCTGGCATTAATTTTTATAAATAGAGAATACTATCAAAAATAATCTCCAGAAAATTCATGAGTAATGCTATAACAAAATTGAACTTTATTTTTTACCCTCTTTGTAATTTTGGGGTAGTTTATCCCGGCCACAGGGGGCTGCCAGAAGTAACTTTTATTGTTAAGCAGGCATATAAGATTTAGTGTGGAAATTTTCATGAGGGATGAAATGACAACACAAAATACGTCGCTGGCTCTTGGTCTACAAGGAAGCTGTGGTAAAATAGTAAAATTACAATAATTGTGTAGTAAATTAGTATTTCATATCGCGATTTGTAATTTTACTGTACATTTGCACTGTGAATTTACATATTTTTTTTACAGTGTACTTCATTTATTTGTAAAATTATGATACAGAAGACTAATCTTAATCCAAAATGTAATCTCCGCCATTTTCTACAATGCTTTTCTATCGTATATTCCAGGTCATTCGCTGATGTAACAAGGAGGACATCACAAACTAGTGCGTCTTTGAAACCTGGATAGGATGAGGATGACATGCAATGTGGGCAACTAAATATGCATAAGCCTCTGTATTGTTAGTATTTAATATCAGAGAAATAAAACTATTATACGAAAGTCACCTCGGCTTGGCCTTTTGAATTTTTCGAAGCATTCCAGCACATATCTTAAGGAATAGTTGTTATCCAGCTTGCAGCTTACCTTTATAAAATTAATGAATACCAAAAAAAAAATCCTTAATTGTAATCTCCTTTTGATCTCAAATATTTATTTCGTCACCTTAAGGCATCGTCAGTCTGCAGCGTTTAGAAGTTTATCTCTAAAATCATCAACCAACACGTCTCAATACATTGCGGAAACATAAATACAGCACCGAACCATCGACGAAAACATCAAAATAATTTATTTAAAAAAAAATCCTCTAAAAGGCTCTAAGGACCAGAGTCAAATACTGAATATTAATAACCACTCATTTACCCTCATAAGAACGTGTCAAAATTCTTAAGAAACCCCCATCTGGCCCGATACCAGCACCAGCGGCAGCACGATGCGCCGCTTTTGAGTGCCGAAGAAAAGGCGGAATATTAAAAACAAATTTGAGGGTTGAATAGAGTTGCCGCCGCCGCCGACAGGACCATTATCAACAAACCATAAAACTATACACAGGAGCTGTGTACTACGCAACATTGTAACATACACCGACAAAAAACAGGAGAAGGAATCACCCAGGGTTCCGTGTCTCTGGGCCAGGTTCCGCGCTTTCTATTTATGGATGAGCGCTAGGATAGCGATGCTTTATAATATGTGTATATCCGCTGCTGGGCCCTGAATTCGGGCTGAAGATCCTGTCTGGTCCTAAACAAATTTTTAGTCAATTGCATCTATGTTTGCATGCAAGTGTTGCAGGATGATAGCACAAAAAAGGATGTGAAAATATTTACAATCGCCCCGTGAAGGGATGTTATCTGGGGTTTCCGTAAATTTTTGAGCGTTTTTCTTTAAATGGTTTATGTTTATTAATTTTTATTGGACCAAGGATATACAGCGATGTCTGGTGTTGAATGGCTCAACTTTTTTTTTAAATATTTTTTTTTCATACATAAATTTAGTGCGGTACAACATTTTAACAAACCCTATATAAAAGCTGAACAAACAAGCAATTTCGGCATTAAAAACACAGGTTTTATCACATGTATAATTTATCAGCTTGAGGTATATTCATAGCGCAGAAAATATTCGTTAGAGCCTTCTTCTAGACTATGTTGCACTTAAAATTTTACTTTTCCAAATGCAGCCCGGTACAGACACGTATCAATAAACGACACACGAAATAGCCTAAACGAAGCACTGTACGCTCACACTTTTTCTAGACTAAAGGTAGCAAAATTGGACCTTCAGAAATTCTATAGGATGAAGAAAATGGGAATTATCTTGGAGACCATAAAGGGTGCCATTTGCGTACTCAGTAGATCGGTTCTCGTTTGATTGCATAGGTCAAGCAGCATTGGATGTGGTTAGTACTTAGTTGGGGGACCGATTGGTAAAAAGGCACTCGCATTTGGAATTGTCGATTGCGAATACATTCATATCTGTACAGAGGCGTGCATCCTTCTATAGCAGGCGCATTTTTAGATTTTAAGGTTAAGGTTCCCGATTACCTTCCTCGAGGTTCGAGGTCAAAATCCACTCCTATATACATTTCCTTCTTTCTTGCCTTCTCTCTATACAGCAAAATCCCACACCTTTATCCTGCCATAGTTTGTAAGCATGATAAGCGAGGAAGCCATATCCTGTTTGTTCAACGAAGTCAACTCAAGCGAAGCTGGTGAAATAAAACCGCGTATTCGACAAGAACTAATTGTATGACGGCCATTTTTCAACTCGTGTTTCTCTGTGAAATGCTTCCATCCCCGTACGACAGAGACAAAAAGAATGAAGAGAGGTATACTGGATCCTTGTCATTCATAATAAGTTAAATAAACTCGTCTTCGTCCTCGCAAGTAAATTTCCATCATCTCATCATCGGTAGTCGTCATCATCGTGCTCATCATCATCATCATCATCACAGAAACTCACTCACCCCCTCTCCCACCGCACACTGTCTTTGGATGCTAAATTTGATTACGCGCTACACATAACTTCAGCGGGGGGTTGGAGCCACCCTCAACTCTACGCTTTTCCCTATGCCCCACCTGCCATAACCCTAACTCGATTACCCTTATACGAGCCCTGATGTATGCCTTCCTGTTGGCTCAGTTAAATTGTACTGGATCGTGCAGCGGCGGGGCCACGGGGGGAGCATTTAACATGATAAATTTACTTTTGGGCTCCGATATTATTCCTTTCTCAATAGTGGCATCAATGGAGACCGAATTGGACTGGCGGCGGCGGCGGGGGAATGGGGTCCATGGTAGTAGACATATTGTAAGGCCAACAACTTCCTCTTGAACATTTCGTTCCACCCTTATCTGGGGGTGGATTTGATCATCATGATGACGATGATGATTAAATGAATTGAAAATTCGGGGTTTCCCTCAAAAGCGAGACAAGGAGAATATTCTGAGGGGGTGGTGGTGGTGGTGGTTAAAGTCGTGAATATTTTATATTTACTCAGTGACGGCAGCGTTCCATTAACCTCAACCGTCAGACTTTAGATGGAGGATGGTTATTGAATAATTTTTAACATTTTGTGCTATATAACCGCAGAGAGAGGAGTTCTTTAAACACTTATTTTTTATTTATAATTTACTTTCTAAGGGACAGAATTATTTGGCTTGAAACTGGATTGAAATGTAGCAAGCATAAAGATATATGTAAGTTCGTATTAGATTGCAAGTGGTCGGTCGGGGCTTGTTTGTTCCAATAAATTTCAGAGAGTGGGGCAGTCATTTAAAACTCTGGAAGTAGATTAAAATAGTGATGAAACGATTATCACTTAGCGATTACGATAACGATTACGATTATCAGCCACAATAATCGACGATTACGATTACGATTATCGTAAATTTTTGCATATTTTAAATAAACATATTTTAAAGTTAACGAAATGTGTATTCAAGTTGTAAAAATCAAGATGTTACAAATTTTACTATTAAAAATTTAAATATTGCAAATTTTTATTCAGAAAACACAATATTTCTAAGTTTTCTGCAGACATTCTGTTTCTTTTGTCGGTCTGAATCAAGCCGCGGCAGTAGAAAACAACCTCTCCGATGCGACGAAAGTTTTAAACACAAATATTTTTTGCGGTTCCTAGCAAAACAGGGTATTGTGTGGCCGTTTTCCAAAACTGAAGTACTCTTGCAGTAGATTGGGTGAATTGACATAAGAATCTAATTCTTCTATTACTGGATTTCCTTATAAAAAAAGTATAAATAGTGGCGTTGTCTTTGAAATTTTAAAAAACCAAGAAGTATGAAAAAAAAAATTTCCGAGTAGAGCTGAAAGAAGCTCCTCTGGATGAGCTCATCAATCAAATATTTTTGGCAGATAATCGACAAATAATCGCAATGATAATCGACGATTACGATTAATCGTTAAATACTGATAATCGTCGATTACGATTAATCGTAATCGAGATCGTTTCATCACTAGATTAAAATTAACAATATATTGGAAAATGAGCGTCATAGTAATCCACAAACTCTTTCGAGTAAGTTTTTGGGAGGCAATACGACATTGTGTGAATGAAACTTTATTTAATAATTAAGAAAAGGTTTTCACCAGAAATAGCCAAATGAAAACTGTTCAAAAAGTGTATAGTCCAGGGAAATTAGTATTTTATGGAGACAAAATTCCAAAATGGCTGAAAATTAGTCCACAGCTTCCTTGTGACTTTTTAAAAAAGCAATTTCCGAAACGCAAAAAAAACATGGCCGCCGGAGATATCACTTTTTGGCAAAAAAATCACTCAAAAACTGGTTTTTTTCGAAAAAAAATTTAATCAGTCAATACGAAACGCTATTGCCTACAAAAAAGACCTCTTGTAATAAGATTTGTTTTACTATCGAAATGTATGACAGAGATGAGTTACAGAACACCAATGCCAAAACTGAAATTGCGACCTGACAATTGACTAACAGAAAAATCATAGTCTTTCGAAATTCTGACGCCAGATGTCTCACAAATTGCTGATTCATCCAATGCTGTCATATCTCATATCTTTGATGAGACGTTTTATTGCAGTCACATATTATAACTTTTTAGACTCCTTACTACTCTTTAGACCGCCGTTTGGAAGGAATTCAGAGTACGTACACTACGGTACGGTAATCAAAGAAAACTGTCAGGGTAACTTTGAATTTAGAGTGAATTTTTTTTCGATGTGCCATTCCGAAGAGTGTTGGTTTGTTTGCATGTCGTTCTTGTACGTCTCGCCGCCAGTTCTAATGCATTTCAAGAAAGTGGAGTTCCTAGAAATTCGGGAAATAATAGATGTTCTTTTTGGAAAAAAATATCTCTTTCGGAATCAGTCGTGCAAAATTCGGAATCAGTCGTCCCAAAATAGATACAAGTCATAATGTTATAAACGATCTTAAAAGATATCTCCACATCTTCAGCTAACTCTCTCTAAGACTCAGATCATGCTTCCAGCTTCTTAATTTGGTCGCTGTTAATGTGGTTCGAAGATCAGTGATTGACACTGAGCCCTACACTTTCGCCCCAGCTGGAGACCAATTCAAGTGCTTTCGCACGAAGCCTGAGGTGGTGCTACATATTTCACCAACAGCGCTATTACTTTTCAGCGTTAACTGTGGAGTTTTTTGGCCGGAAAAGGGGAGAAGATTGAACTTTTAGGGAGTAGATACCGATTTCATTACATGGAAGAGCAAAAAAAACCCCGTCGGCAGCAAAATGCCCAATGAGCGCAATATGCAGTTGTTGATATAAAGATTCCTACATTTTTCAGTCTTTCCCTTAAATAAAAGGCTTAAACATATTCGTCTTTCATTGAATATATTTAACAAAATCAATAACAAAATAACATAGATAAATAACATAATACATAATTCAATTAATAAGACAATATTAAGATGCTCTTGTATGAAAATCTAATAAGAAAAATGCATTTTTTCAAACTTTTGTTTCTGTGGTTCCCTTTGTATGTCAAAAGAGGCAGCTACAGCGTCTGTAGACATATTTTGTTTTAATATGTGAAAATAGAAAATGGAACATTTCTATAGTAAGATACTAAAATCTTTCGAATATTGAACAAAGGGAAAAGGTTCGAGGGTTAATTGGTTAAATTAAATTACTTGTTTTCAATTTATACTCTCCATTTATAAATTATCTGCAAATTTTAATAAAGCTTCTGTATCAGATGGTTCCCAACATGTTTTGTTTTGGCTTAAGTAATTCTTTTGCGGAAAACATATTTTCAATAGTGTGTGTGTAGATTTCGAAAAGTGGAGTAGAATTAGAAAAGTGGCCACTTAATTCGCAATACAAAAAATGTGGAGTAGATCTACTACAATTGTAGTAAAGTTCTGTTCACCAGTAAGCACTGTTCACCATTAAGCACTGTATGTGTAACCTTAAATGAAGAAGTTTTGGGCACCGAGTAGCCAAAGGAGTTTATCCACTACAAGCCACCACAAGAGAGGAGATATAATTCCTCCTTGCGGACATCCTTTTCCTATAGTGTGCCCCAGAAACTTCTCAGATTGGGTCTTACCTTTAAACTTCATAAAATCACATAGAAAACGGTTTCGATACAAATTGAAAATTGATTGGTCTGACTATTTACACCAAAAAAATCACGAATTTTTCGATGAGTATTTTTTTATAGAATGCCTATTTTCATAATAAGTTTGAATTATGTGTAAACGCGTTGTTGCAATGTACTAAAAACAAGTGACATTTGGAATTTTTAAACATTATACAGTGCTGACATCTAGGCGTCACATTTGGATATGCACACCTTTAAAATTTGAAAATGAAGCTTAACATAGTATAAGAACTGCTAAATAATTGTGTAACTAAAAATTTGGTTGCTTTTTTTTTGAAACAAGTTTTTAGAAAAATAAAAAAAAATATTGACGAACGGTGTCCAATTTTTTTTTCCTTTAAAAAAAATGTGCTTGAATCATTAACCCTTTATTCCTCACAGCCTCGTAAAATGCCAAAAAAATTCACTTCTCCACACACATATGCAGTTCGGTAGTCTTATTCAGGCAATTCAAAATCAACCCCTAGCTCATTACCCAAAAGGTACCACAGCGTACAATTATCCTTAAATATTAATGGCCCAAATGTCAAAAACATTGAACCATAAATGACTTGAGTGTCACGTACTTTGGAAAATTTTCATTTTTTTCGTGTGTTGCCCCATCCGTAGATGAGGAGCGGCGCACTTACCCATGCAGAGTCACATTTAAATTCCATTTTCCTCCCTAATCCCGGCTACAGCCGGGTATCAACCCCTCAGGGTCGTTCCTTTCATTTCACATCGGGATGACAAATTACACGCAACAATTTTCATCTAAAACTGTCGAAAAAGTGGGAGATCTAAATTTAACCAGAAAAAAAGAAAATTATTTAAATTCACTCAAAGGACACGGCAGCAGCCATCAAAATTCGGGGGGAGTCGCGGAACAAGTTCGAAAGTGAAAATTTCACTTCTTGTCGCGTGCCTAGAAAAACATCACCATTCCGCCGTCCTCTCCGTTGAGGTAACAGATGCATCTCGGGATTTCACGTATTATAGGTGTTTCCCGAAAGTATCGAGTTCGTTTTTGGTGGTGGCATTTTTGAAAACTTGAAAGATACAAAAAAAAAAAATTTGGGAAGAAAATTTCAAATTTTGAATGCATCCCGGGGCCTTGACATTTACTTATTTCAGGAATTTCCACGAGAGTGTTTCAGTGTTGCTGATTTGGAGTCGCCCTTTTTAAAAATAGACCTTTTCTCGATTTTCTGTTCTAATTCGGCAGTTTTCAAGGTCTGTACTTAGAGGCTAGACATAAATCTATAGATGAGTGAAAAGGGGGCATTTATTGAAATTTCCGATGTTTTTAGGGAGGGAAATTTTTTAGGAAACGAGTGGTTTTCATAAATTTTGTCTCCACCATAGCATAATTGTCGTTTGTTGATTTATATTAGCCCTTATGAGCGGCAACTGAACAGCTGTTCGATGAAATTATGATATTCATTGAAATCTAAATATAGTGTCTTGAACAGGCTGCACAAAAAGTCCTTTTTTAATAGGAGATGAAGTCTGAGGTTATAAGAAATGATAATGGTGATTTTAGCTCAGTCACTTTATACAAAAAAAGACCAAATCTCTAGGAAAGTCCAACCGAAGATTTTCCAGCGGGATTCCCTTTATTTTTGGCGTCACAACTAATTTGTTAAAAGTCCATAAAGCCAACTGGACGGGTACAAAAATTATAGAAGGTCAAAGTCCACGAAAATCAGTAAGCTGATACCACGCAGAATACGAGCCTCATCTACCATTAAGTGTTTTCACAACAGTATCCTCCGCAATATTCCTAGATGTATCTCAAGCATTTGATGACGTATGGTATGAAGGCCTAATACATGAAATGAGTCAGGCGTTTCCGAGACAGTATGTAGACATACTCCCATCGTTAGTCCGGCGAAATTAGCATTTTAAGGAAACAAAATTCCAAAATGGCTGAAAATTGGTCCACAGCTACCTTGGGACTTTTTAAGAAAACAATTTCGGAATCACAAAAAAAACATGGCCGCCGGAGAAATTACTTTTTGGCAAAAAATAACTCAAAAACTGTTTTTTTGGAAATTTTTTTTTGATCAGTCAATACGAAACGTTATTGCCTACACAAAAGTCCTTTGTCATTTTTTCGAAAACCTAAACCTTTCGAAGTTATTCAAGGTCAAGGTTTCCAAAAATCACTTTTCGGCCAAAAAACACCTTGAATAATTCGGAAAGGTCAAGGTTTTCGAAAAAATTACAAGAGGGGTATTTTGTAGGCAATAACGTTTCGTATTGACTGATCAAAAAAAAATTTCCAAAAAAACAGTTTTGAGTTATTTTTTGGCCAAAAAGTGATATCTCCGGCGGCCATGTTCTTTTTTTTTCTGATTCCGAAATTGTTTTCTTAAAAAGTCCCAATGAAACTGTGGACCAATTTTCAGCCATTTTGGAATTTTGTCTCCTTTCGTGCGTTTTTTTGCTAATTTCCCCGGACTATCGTACTTAAAAAACAGACTATTTAGAATAAAACAAAACGAGGAGTATTCTACACTACAAAAATTAAAGCGTGTGAGCCACGAGGTAGTATTATGTTGCCTATACTATACTACCTACAGTTGATTAAAAACAACCACCTAACCTTAGTTCGCCGAGATTCTGGCATCAAAATAGCTCGCCGAAGCATTAATTGTGCCTTCGGTCGCATTGGAGCCAGTACTACACTTAAACTAACACCACTCCTCACGCCTTAATAATATTACAAGTGTTCCATCCATTAAAAACTTGAAATATTTCAATTCTTCAATGATTTCAATGATTTAACAAAGATTATGGCAAAATTTTAAAGGACAGAAACAAATTATTTAAAATTATTCTTGTGATACTGTTCGTACAGTAAAACTCCTTCACAGTAACACCGATTTTTTCCATCGATAACTCCGGAAGTCTTTATATCCTTAAAAACCCATCAATTAAAAATAAAATCAACCCAAAAACCAACAAACCTAGGCGCCAATTTTCATCACAACCTGCTCCGAACAATTTTTATTATTTTATCACAACATCCCGATCGTCTCCAGGCTTTCGTCAACACCAATTTTTTTTTGGTGTTTTTATCTCAAAAAAAATGCCAAAAAATTTTCTCCAAAAAATTCATTCTCATTTCAATCGTGTCCTGGTGTTCAAGGAGTCAATATTTATTATTAAAATATCGCCGACACATAAATAAAATTTTATCAGGACATTATCCTGACAATGGCGCCTAAAGCGAATGTGTGAAGCGAAAATTTCTCTCCTTTTGTGTGTTTACTTCATTTATTTATTTCCTTCTTATTTTTTTTTTGTTGTTAGGCCGTATTTCAGTCGGGATATTTGTCGCCATATCAGGACATTTGCTAGCCAGGATCTGATGTATTTGAGTAATTTCTTATATATATATAAATGTATGTATGTCCAAAGGCAACCCTTATATATTGCAAAGGAGAAAAGGAAACACAAGGAAAGTGAAAACAACAAAAAAATAAAACATCCGTGCAAGGATAACGAAATGCTGAAAGGACATTTACATTATGAATTTATTGTTTGATGTTACCTGAGTGACAGGTTTGTGTTTTTTATAAGGATTTTGTTAGAGGTGTTTTTTATTTGTTGTTTGTGTGATTATGGTTGGAAGAACTGTGTAACTACCGCAGGTGAGTAAACACATTTAATATTTATCCGTGCATTAATTAATATAAAATATTTGTTTTAACTTAAACTTTTGAAACCAAAAAGAGATTGAAGGGATTTCTTCAAAAAAAAAAATAAAGGAAAGATTGAACAAAACTCAAACAAACACAAAAGGATAATCAAACACTTCTCATCCTTGCAGGATTTACTTCGTATTGTGTTTAATTAGTTCGCAAAATATTTGCCCTTAAACCTAACCCCCAGTAGCCTCTACTATACTGACTGTCCACTTTCTGTTATAGTTAGATCCTTGAATTGTATTAGTATGTGTGTATGTGTGCTTGTTGTCATTTTCCAAAATCCCTGCAATGCCATTTATATACACATTTGGTCTAGGCATACCTTACCTGACCATATCCTTCACTAGGCCAACTCTGCCGAAAATCCATTAACTAAGCCTCTGATATGATCCTCCGCCCTTGCGGTAGCACTAACGAAAGGAGAGAATTTCAGAATTAGGGGCAATAACTTTCTCATAAATCTTAATCCTGACAAATAAGTCTTCCACAGAAGACGGTAAAATGTTTGAAAATTTTGGCACAAAGTTTTACAGTGCAAAATCCTTACAACCCTTGTGTACCCCAAAAACTACACACGCATACACACATACATGCAACTCGTATGGCCATCTTGAAGCAAGGCTTGACCAGGGGTCATATTTATTTTACGACCATTATACACAATTTTAGGGCTTGTTTGTTTGTTTTCTTTAGTTCTTGTTTTAAATTACTTTTGTAAATTAAGGATGCTATTTGCGAAATTTTAATATTTTATGATTATTTATACTTTGAGTGCTTGCCTGCATGTGTTGGTATATGGATGGAAACACAAAAGTGTTGAAACAAATGTAAACAAAAATTCCTCAGTTTATTAGCTTTGAGATTTATGGCAGTTTGACGAAGCATTAACAAAATGTGTTGGAAACCAGTTCTTACTGTGCATGAAGGTCCTTCAAGGAGTTTAATTATGACTCCTTTTTCTGAAAAAGGCTGCAATATTTATGAAGGGAGGAATGTTTGTGGTTTATTTTTCAGAGAAACTCGCACTTTTTAAGAATGAAAACCATCTATCTCTTTCAAATCTCTTTTTACGTGTTGGGGTGTTGTAACCTCTCATGTTGACAAGAAAAGAAATCTCTGATCTAAACTCTGATATTACACAATGCAATAGATCAACATTTTTAGCAGAGATCGTTTGCATAAACTGTTAAAAAAAGAAGAACACTGGAAACACTGCAGATCCCCCATTCTATGGCATTCAAAAAATCAAAGAATTTACAAACTCTGACCATAAGACTCCATTGGGAATCGGGTGATCTCTTTATTGATCGAGATATTGATGATGTGCCCCTGTAACCAAATGACTGGTCGCAACTGAAATCGAACAATCGTGGTAATACCCAGGCTTCACCGGTCGAACTGCACAAGTTCGGAAAAATTGGTGAACTGAACTTTAAAATAACCTCAGTTCGCATTAAATTTCCACATATACTCAACTGAGGATAAAACAGACTTCAGTTCGCCCAACTGAACTCGAACTGAAGTTAAATGTAAAAGCTCGCTCAAAAGAGAGTAAATTAACTGGAATAGTGGAATGCCATTCCAGTGAGCTTTTGCATTTCTGGATTCTGGCGAAAAAGCAACAACAATTTCAAGCCCGAACGAACATGAACTGGACTTTATCCCGTGAAGTCACTTCATGGGATTGAACTGAACATTAAGGTAGAAACAGAATGGCACGGAGACCGTGGCGGAGTCCGCCGCTCAGAGAGTTTCCCATACATTTAATTTGTCCGCGCCGCCTGGGGAGAAATTAAATGTATGGGAAACTCTCTGAGCGGCGGACTCCGCCACGGTCGCCGTGCCATTCTGTTTCTACCTTTATTGAACTGAGGTCGGTGAAGCCGGGGCATAATAAAACATAAAACAATGGAAGACAAAATCTAGATCTGGGAAAGATTTTGTGGCGTGCTCTATTACTATCAACATTGTTGCGCCATTTTCCGAGTATAGACGTGATGTCATCGGTGAAGAACTTCTGTTGTTTCTGGTTGAAAAACTGAATCAAGTAATTTTCGCAGGGTTCTTTTAAAGCCAGCTTAATACCACTAAAGTACTTCTGCCGAGATCGGAACAATTGAAGGCAGATCCTACTATGTCTGGACTATACAGGGGATGCATATGTATCAAAACTTCTCAACTAAATACGCCCAATTTTTTACGGATCATCAAAGAAGTTTGTGGTAAATTCATGCCGTTTTCGTTCAATTACTTGGGGTAATTTCTCTAGTTGTCTAAAAATAGAGTTGAGAATCAATGGTTTATCAATGGTCATTTTTGCCATCAAAATTACTAGAACGAAAGCGAGCGAAATATTTACGAGCTGGAGATTTTGACAGGGTCAAAAGTTCCTTCATCGTAGGTAGATGAGAATGAGCGGCACGTAAGGGGGTTGGGTCAGGGTCCTTAGTTGAATGGTTCTGCATCTAATGGAGCAACATTATGGTCTAAAGCAAAATTAGGGATACGGAATCGGTGAAGAGTACCTACTCGTCCAAATACTCATGAGTAGAATCGAAAGAAAATTACTCAATGACTACTTTTTACTCGTTCAAAAGTACTCGATTTCTTGAGAATCGATGAGTTCTTTTTTGATATTTCTGCGAACTGCCTTAAGCATATTACATTAAATCGATTTTTAGTTGCGACAGATTACAAATACTTATTTAGCTTAGGTACATCACGAGTAAAAATAATTTAGTTGGTTAATTTTTCGAAAAGCATTTATGCACCGCCAACTAGCACACACAGCGAACAAATGCGCCTAAATACGTTTGCCAGAGGTATATACGCGGCTATGCCACAGATATGAATGTATTTGTACAAACGCAAGTATCGTTTTACTAAGCCGTCCCCCGACTAATTACTAACAACGTATGCCTAATGGTTACCAAGATAATTGCCCGTTTTCTTCGTCCTATACTATTTTTTAAAGCCTCAATTTTGCTCCCTTTAGTTTAAAAAAGTGTGAGCGTACCGTGCTTCGTTTGGTGCTGCATTTGGAATTTTTGAGTGTTATTTTTACTCAGGCGAACCGTGCCTGTTTCATGCTAAGGGCGGACGAGTTTGATTTTTACTCGGGATGGAATATATATTTAAACCTATAAAAGTCTGTTTACATCCAAAAACGCAAATTGGAGCTCTTTTATCGCACAGAAATATGTATGTACCTATTTCTCTCTGTCTAGATTCCACGTTCGTGCAACAGAGAGAAAAGCATACAAACTTCTGTGCGTCTCCACTTTGCGTTTGGGATGTCGAAAGACTTTAATATTCATATGAGTAAAGAATCGAGTAGGTACCGATTCCGTATCATCCCTAAGCACAAGTAAGTAGTAGTGTAGGGTCTGGGAGTGAATTTAGCGCCTTAGTCTTGTATCACGAGGAAAATGTTACTGTGAAACCAGGAGGTACCGTAGCAATAATATTTTGTCCAGGCTGCTATATTCTTGCAAAATGGTTCAATAAGTCTATGGAGGTGCAAAGAGTATCTACTATCGCCGATGAGTTTGATGGCGTTGTTTTATATCTTATATAGTCACCCTTAGTCAGTTTTCGATGACTCAAGCAGATGAGAGAGAATATTTCGTTTTGGAGGTGTTTAGTTCGACACGATTCTTGTGGCCCCAGGATAGATTGAGTGTCGGAGATAGAGTTAAGTTAGTTAGAACTCACTCTATCATAAAGATAAGGTATGGTGTGTCCTTGTCTTATATTGTCAAAGGCCTATGAAATGGGTTGGAGGGGTTTGGGACTTTTAGAATCTTGGGCAGTAGCTTGGGTTTCAGACTCTAAGCTACTGCCTGCTTGACACGTTTAGAAAGCAGGGATTTGGGAATTTTTATATTTTGGGTTTAATTTTCTGACCTGAACCCTGGGTCAATTCGTCCCAGTTGCCCCCTCCCCTTGTTGCGGGTCTGTCGATCTGCTGAAAATAAAGGTCGTCCTCATCCATAGTATAAAAATTCATTCAACATTGTTTGTAACGCAATCCATTAAAAAAGGACCAAAAAACTCGTTGTGGCTGGAGAGTTTTGTGCTTCAGTTTTTGGAGTCATAGGTGCGACAGTTTTGCTTGGTTATGCACTTAGACAAATGAAAATGAGCTTCGTCATTCAGAATAATTCAAGATCTTGGTCATGCATTTCCATCATCCAATTCTTGTGTTGACTGCAACTTTGAAGCCATGCAGGCCAAGATATTTCTGCAAAATGGTTGTCATGTCCCCAATTTCCTGTGATCGTCTCAAAATGGACAAATTTCGGTTTGAGACCACATTCTTGGCTATATATCATCGATTTTTCAGCTGAACGAACACGAGTTGAATTTTCACTTTTCCGAGGTGTACGAACTTATTGATTAAATTCACTCTACCTGTGCGACAAGTCACTTGACGATGACTACAAGCAGTACAAACTTTTTCGAGCCATTTCCACGATAGTTCCACCAATTTTGTAGTGACTGATCTGAAAACCTCAAACTTTTTAGGTAGATAGGTACTTCTAAAATGTCTTCATAGTGACATTTGTAAGTTTGACAGATCAAACATGGCGGGAAATTTAAAATGACACCTTTTATTGAAAGACCCTTTAATTTTTTTTAAAAATAGGGAAAACCTTGCCGTCACCGTCATAGTTCAATGGTAAACTCTGATACAAAATTACAAAATACTGCAGCCATCCTCAATCTAAGCTTGGCATAGGAACTTCATGTGAGCACGAAAATTCATCGTTAGAACTAAAATTTTTTTTCAATAAGTCGGGAACTTTTTGGTGTTAATAAAAATCGTCAGAACCATATCAATCAGTGGTAGTGGTAGTCTCGTGATACTACCAACCCCGAAGTCTACGGTTCGAATCCACTCCACGGCATATGGTCATTTGTTTCCAACTTCTGCCTCCTAGATAATTCTACTTCTTTCTTTTCCTTCAGCTTTACAGGAACAAGCGAGGAAGCCATCGTTCGATCAATCAATTTTGTCGTATTGGATGGTAATGGTGGAATAAAACTGCGTGTTAGCGTTGGTAGTTCTTTTACTCTTAGGTGTATTTCTATCTATTAGATATAGTCGGGCATTGTTTTCAACAGTACCGGAAAGTAGGAGTATAAAGGCCCAACTCGAACCTACTTCCACTTCGATGATGGTGTTTCTAGACAATTCTGGATATAACAGAAAATTCGCTGAGAGAGATAAAGGCCATGCCTTAATCAGCCTACAAAATATGAAATTTTAATACCTTATATCTCTGAGCTCTAATCTTTAGTCTTTACAATAAATATAGATATAATCAATACCATTTCTCAATAACCCTTACAAAGTTGTAACAACAGCAAGCAAATCCTACCTTCATCTTCATACTTGAATTCAATTAGTAAAATCTTTCTGCTTAATCATTTCTTGTGAAAAAATCCTGGCCTCTCTTCTTATATATGTAGGTACCTACCCACATATACCTATCTACTTAATTAATTCCATTACAATGTTTATTTCATAGCAAATCCACTTTATTATAAAAAGATTTTATCTCGTTAATTCTTGATCTCAACGACAACGTGATACTATACTGCCTACAAAAATATTTATGCTAAGCAGTTTAACATTATTTTAGTAAAAATGCCATCTTCTTTCTTGCATCAATCAGCATTATTCTCGTTAAACATCATCGACACAAGGATTCGAATTAATCATAATAAATTGTTTATCATTAAATCAAGTAAATATATTTATTGTGTAAATGTAAAAGAGTTTAGAATAAAGTTGATTTTTTTTATTAATTTTTATTTTAATTTTAATAAAATATAATCCATCCTCTTCTTATACTCAATAAATAAATAAAATAATAAATAATTAAATGAATAAAAACTCCAAAAAAATAAAAGTTTTCGATGTTTTTGACATGGAGAAAGAGAAGCAGCTAAAAACAACTTCAATAAATGGGTGTGCACCTTTAAGGAAAAGCCACAAATGAAATTCTAATATCACCGCACCGAAAGCTAATCCCCACATATCAAAAAAAAATATAAAAGAAAATATACAACAACACCACAAAAAAAACATACAAGAAGACCAAGTATAAGAAGAAGAAGAAGATGAAGCCCAAAGTAGAAGAAAATGTATGATCCCCCAGTCTCTACTATGGCACGGCTACATAAAACTAATATTCATATAAGGGGTATAGAGAGAGAGCGGATAAAAATTTATGACTCCGCCCTCCGGTAAGAGGTATAAAATCATACCTATACCGGCTCAAAATATACTAACGGCTAAGATACGAGTTTGAGTAACTTTCAAAAAACCCCCCGACAATATATCTACTTATATAGGTATATATATAGTATATCTGCACAATTCTCAACCTCCTCGAGTTTTAAACCATATCGAAAGAAGAAGGTTTTCTTATACTTACTTATTATAGGTGGTATAGGAGCATACACCCTAGCACAGGTTTATGCGGTAGGGTGTTTTAAGGGTTTAAACAATATTTTTTGTTGTTGTAAAGGGAAAAAAAATTATAAGAAGTGGTTTGCTTATTATAGAGGGTGCAGTACCAACTTTTTATTAGTTATAAGAGTCCATGCTAATATTTGCTAAAATATGTTTTTTTGAAAGGTATTCATTGTATAAGAACTGAACTAACTTCAAACCCTACTACTCTGAAGTCCCTTTTAATCTATAAAAAACATATAATAAAATATTTTTCTCCCCCCCGACCCTACTCCCGAAAAAAATATAAACACAACCTAAAAAAAATAATATAAGGAAGCTTTTAGAAAGGTTATATGTAGAAAAATAAAATATTCTCCTTTTCAAAAAAATCCGAAAAATGAAGCGCGCCCTCTTCTCGACCATATTCCAAATTTGGCCCTACTACACTACCATTCAAAAATAATACAACCAAAGAAGGAAATTTTATAAGAATGAAAACCTCTCATCTCGATATAGTATGTCAAAATGATATGTATTAGAAAGAGATAACACGATATTTTGGGGGGGGTTTTATTTGAAATGAAATATAAGAAAAAAAAAGGAAAAATCATCAAAATTTCATATAAAACTTGTGTATAAGTGCGGGAAAATTTGTTGTGTTTTATTTATACAATATTTTTTTTTTCTTATACTTACCCTCTGTGCCTTCTTCTCTTTTTTGGAGTATTGTTGGTGTTATTTTCGAAATCTTCTTATTCATTTTTTTTTGTTGTTATACTCCAGTTTTATACTTATACCACACACCATAACGCCATCTACATTTATATAAATATATTTATCAAGGAAATATACTTTGGTGTATAAGAAGAAGAAACAGTCAAGCAATACTCTACTAGAGAGTATGGATAGCGCTCGGGCCAACAACAAAATAAATGTCGGCACAAACATTTTTTTTTGTTGTATTTATCGAAAACGAGTAGAGGGGATAGAGAGATATTTTCCATAAGATTATTATATTGCTCCGCCTAACCTTGTCATAACCTTATAAAAATTCATTTCATACTTATATGTTAGAGAGAGATGCCAAGTGTTATATGAGAATATAAAGTATAATTTTTCGGAGAATATGCGCAATGTGCATTTGAGGGAGTTTTATTAAACATTGTGAAAATAGAGAAACCAATATAAAAATATTCTCTTATACGATTTTCGAAAATTTTCTTATTTACTATGGTTTCGATTGTTTTATAAATTGGTTTTGGGAGAATGTGTAGAAGAGAGCGAAGTGTATAAAAATGGTTTATATATAGTTGCTGTACCTGAGTTGTATGAGTGTGAGTATTCGGAATTCATGTTTAGTTGAGATTTTTAGGAGAGTTGAAATATGTGAATGAGAGAAAGAGAATGTTGCTGAGTTATTTTTGTTTGATTTCGAAATTGAGAGAGAGGGCAAGAGAAAGAGCTTTTATACGGTATATATACAGTTGATTTTCGAATATGAGAGATGGATTATGATTGGTATATAGAGAATCGGTATGAGAGCTTTAAATATGATATAAAGGTAGGTCTTAAGCACCTTTTGTATCCCATAGATGTAAAAACTAATACACCTTTACAATATATCCGAAATGGGTGGCGAAGATATGACAGGCTGGGATTATGAATTCTCTCCTATGGACGGATGAAGGAAGGCGATGACGAAAAAAAAAATAAATATAACAATACCAACAACAAACGAGAAATATACAAAAAGAAAATGATTGGTGGTGGGGATTTTGGAGATTTATGACACTATTGTGTGTGCTTTAATAGAGGGGGTGGTTTTATAAATATAGTATAAGACTTTTGTTTGTAGTAAAGTATAAGTGTAAATCTAATTAGATAGAGGTAAAAGGTAATATTATTTATGATAAAAGATATTTTTAAGTATGTAATTTTTAAAATAAGGTAATTTCACAAAAATATTATATTTAAAAAATATTTAGAATTTTATGTATAAGTATAAATATTTTGAATGGTAAAAGTTATATTATAACTACGTGGGTTGGCTTGGTATAAGTGTGTAGAGTGTGTTACATTGCAAGGTATAATAGGTATACGCATATCATACTTATACCATAGCCTCATCTTCTCAAATACCAAATATATATATATAGCCATATATATTTATATGTATAAAATGTCCCGGTGGGGAGAGATTGTTGGGTGTTGTTTTTTTTGTTCGGTTTGGTGGTGTAGATATATTCTGTGTGTCTTTCTTTTTCTTTTTCTAAAACCAGATTTTTCGTTTTCGAGTGATTTTTCTTGCCGACGTATTATTATTGTGTCAGTGCTATTTTGACGCGCGCTGTGAACATATCTGAGAGACGGAGAGAAATTATTTGTTGTTTTTTTTTATAATTAATAATAATTATTATTATTACTATTATATTTACTTGGTGTAAATTTAATTGAAATATATATACATATATATTTAAAAAATAAAAAAAGAATATAGTGAGAAAAATATAATTATACTTAAAAAAAAAATATGTGTGAAACGTGGTTTTATTGAATTTGTAATAAAAACGTAAAAATATTAACAACAACAACAAAACAAAAAATATATGATGATAAAAACGATTTTATAAGAAAAGTGTTATCATGAAAATAAATGAATTAAAAAAATTATAACAATAACGAATTTGAGATATTCAACATTTTTGATAAGAAAAAAAAGAAAGTATAAGAGATTTTTTTTTCGGTCTTCTACAAAAGGGGGGAAATAATATAACCTTCTTCTTATATTTATATTTATTTTTTTGTTCTGTCTTATCATATTTTGTTTTATATTTTTTTTTCTGTTTCGGTGTGTTATTATATTGTATGTGCAATGCCTATGTATAACAGTTATGTACAATCAAATATAAAAAAAAAGTGTTATATATATTTTCTATATGTATTTGAGACATAAATATATATATATATATCTGGCCCAAAAAAAATACAGGAGAGAACAAATAAAAGAAAAACTTAACGAAAAAAAATAACATAGGAACACACAAAAATAATAAATAAAGTGTATAAGATAAATTTTTATAAGATAAATGTTAAGTTAACATCAAACAACTCATCACTTATACTATATATAATATATATGACTGACTATCGGTCAGCTGAGCGCGCGGCAAGTGTTTGTATGTAAGTCCTACCAAAATCGTGTGTTTGTTGAAAAGTTCTGTTTTTTCCGATGACAGTTGATGACGGTATCGTGTACAGTAAACATGGGTGTTTTGTGAAAATTATATTTAATAATGCCGGATAATAAATTATGATTATTATAAAAAAAATTGCTCTTATATAGATACACGCATATTTATAAGAAGAGTAATTATAAATAAATAGTTTTAAAACAAACAAACAAAAAAAATATTGTTGATGATTCAAAAAAGTGAATAATACTATAACGGATTTATGAAATATATTAATAACAATTTTTTTGTTTTAAATAAAACGGAAATGAATTCCTACTCTATGTTTTATAAAATAACAAAGCAAAAGTGAAAATTATAAAACAATTTTTATTTGATTTTTATTATTTCTTAAAACAAAAGAAATTTTTGTGCAATATTACAACAACAATAACAACAATAATAAAAAAAATATACAAAAAAAATGAATCAAAAAAATAACCAGGAAGTGAAATCAAATAACAAAACGGTTACAATTACAATTAAATTACTTAAAAATAATTTTAAATAAAAGAAACGATTCTTCTGTAAAAAAATAAACAGAAAAAAAAATACATTACCTAAATGTTATTAACAAAAAAGAAAAGAAAAAAGATTTTTAATTAATATAATAAATTAAAAAAGAAGTAAGAAATTTTTGTTAAATAAAAATTAAACATAAAAAATTAGTGAATTTCATCGCATTTATAATTAAATAAAAAAAAACACCGGGGGGAAAAAGAGAAATTTTTATATATCAAAAAAGTGTTAAAACAAAATAAATTTTTGAATTTCCTATAATATTTTTTTTTGAGAAAGAAAATAAAAGATTGTTTCTCTGTTTTTTTTTGTAAATTTTATTTTTTTTTTAAATTATTTTGATTGGTTTTCATTTTTGGGTGTGAAATGCGAAGTGATTTCAGAGATAATACAGATACTATCAATAAAATGATACAATTTGGAACTGTTAAATATGGAATTGTTAAACAGCTTAAGGATCGCTCTAGATCTGAAAGGGGTAAGAAAAGGATATTTTTTTTAAATTGTTTTTAGTTTAAGAAGATTTTTAGTGGAGTGAATGAATGTGCTTGTGGTTGTTATAATAATGTCAATGGCCCTTTGGATCGAGTGGTGATAAAATAAACATCCTTTGTGCAACAGTTGTGGATTTTGATTTATTTTAAAAAAGGGGATTTTGTTGTACCTATTAATCGACTAGATACATACTATCCAAATGTAAGGTGATCCAATTTCTTTTAAACATAATTAAAAATGAATCTGTTGTTGATAAGAGCTGCACTTTTCGTTCTGATACTGAAATTTTCTTCTAAATAGATATTGAAGAGTTAATTGATTGAACTATTTCTGAAAATGTAGTTATTATTTTGATAACTATGCCGGGTACGTAGGACATTATGTAGTCTTGAACAGATAAATCAATTATTAACAAAAAAAAAATTCTGTTTACCGAAGTTTGTTTTAAGTAGTTATGTGAAAAAAGCTAAATATTTTAAAATCATTGAAATAGTGGTGCAATGCCAAGCTTAGTTTACGTTTTGATTTGTGATCTTATTAACGCTATTTGTAGATATTATAAGAAAATGTTTCTGGTACTAATTCTTTGCAAGGATAAAGTTAAGTCAGTACCTACTTCCTAGGGCCTAGCCACACTCTATGTAAAATGTAATGCAGAAATTATCTGGTTATGAGTTGGAAGTATCTACATTAGTTACGAATTCCGAGAAGTAGTTCCTTGGGAAGTTCTTTTCAATTTTATAACAAACTCCAACTTTAAAAAAGAAGATTCTCAGTTTAGGAACATCCCTTAAACTTTTTTTTGTATTCTTCTTAAATGACTTGAAATATTTTCTTGTCTCCTCTAAAAAAATATCGAGTTTGAATAGGTTAAAGCCACTTTATTTATAATATTTCTATACAGTTTGATCTGCATTCTT
This sequence comes from Thereva nobilitata, assembly GCA_963855945.1. Lineage (NCBI taxonomy): Eukaryota > Metazoa > Arthropoda > Insecta > Diptera > Therevidae > Thereva > Thereva nobilitata. The sequence goes on from OY979698.1 coordinate 20,073,424, forward strand.
TAGGATAAATTCAGTCTTATTATAAAATTCAATTATTTCAAGTGCGTGCTTGTTACTTTGAGCAATTCTGGTGAATTTATTATGATTGAAACCTAATTTTTTTCGTTTATTTGTGTTAATTTCGTAAGTAATGATATAAGATTAGCTTCAATCTACCTTTTGTCTTTTGCTAATTCGATTTTGTTTTTAGGTGTAGGTACTGCCAGTGTTAGTGGATAGTTTGCTTAGATATTTGGAGCAAGCTTGTAAAAAAATTTAATAGTTCTTATTATGTTTGTTTGTTCTCATGGTAAATTCCCACGTAAGTGAAGGTGTCCTATTACTTGCTCTTTAGTTAGTGATTGGTGATTAATAAATATACCCTAGCTTTGGGACTTTCAAACCATTTATCAGAAAAATATGAAAATGTTTAGATTATTCAAAAGAAAGTTTTGATAACAGCTTGAACTTATAATCTCAGCTTCAAGTACCACATTCAACAGCACAATTTTCACCAAACTCCTTTCTTATGACGTTAAAATTCACTTGGCCACTCTTTTAGTTTGATAAACGAGTTAATGGATAAAATTTCTTTTATCTATCACAGTGAAATTTCATCCTTCTATACAACTCTTTCAAATAAAATTGTCTGTGCAGGTCATTTTTAACGTCAAGGAATTATTTTTTAAAGATCCTACTTTAATTTTCTTTATTGATTAATTCACATTGATAAAGTTCAAATTTAGATAGTCATGAATGGATTCGGCTTGCATGAAGGTCTTGCTGGAGTATATCTTAGTCTAGGCAAAGACTTTGGGAACTTTGAGTATGAAATTTAATTCGGTTTTAGATAACATCAAAATTGAACCAAAATCTATTTTAAAATTAGTCATCTCTACCTATGCGGAATATATTGAGTAAATCTCCATTCACCTTTTTGCCGTAAGAGTTGTTGGGCAATTGTAATCCATGCTCAGGAATTGTAGTTTAACATATTATCATTGATCACTTCTAGCAATATACCATAAGCTTAGTTTAATTGAAGAACTCAGAATTGAAGTAGCTCAGGTGCTTCTAACTTTGGATGTTCTTTATATTAAAATTGACTTTAGTTATTTTTTAAACTGTTTTGATATAAAATCGTCTCGAAGTGTGTCTCAATTTTATGTTCTGAAAATATGATTAACGATCAGAAATTAAAAATCAGAACAAGCTTGTAGAAGCTATAAAACGAGAAAAATTGGTCGATATCCGTTTTAAAAAATAGACTACGTTCTTTCTATAGAATTTCAATAACTAATATGCAAAATTATTTTGGTTTTGAATTACACAAAAAAGAGAAAAAAATTTTTTTACCATGTCTGAAATTAAGTATAGTTGCAAAAATTGTGTCAGAGTTTTAAGAAAATTGAAATAAATAAAGGAGGCTTATTGAAATGATTTTTTTCATGTGAATTGACATTCTAAATAGCAAGTTGGCATACGGGCTTAGAGATCATTTAGTAAGCATATTCCTTTCCTAATAGTTTCTTAAAGCATAGCTGGTGTCTTTTGGTAGGCTTATTCAGATAATTTCACTGTGTGATTAGAAAAAGAAAATAATCAAAAAACTTTATTTGAATTAGTCTGAATTATACCGTGAATTATTTTCATATCCCCTAGCCGAGCCGGGTATAAAGAGTTAAAATTGCTATCTTTCCTAAACTGAGAATTTGTTTTACAACATTTACATCAAGTCTAAAAAATTGTAAAAAAAAATAATGATTAGATTAGTTTGTAACTAAGAATGACTTTGTTTTATAACTTTTTTATAGTTTCCTGTGCGTGTCATACAATGTGGTTGTTAAAAAGTTGCTAGGATAGCTTTATTCCTGTTTTATGTAGTACAGTTACTTTTTTTAATATTTCTCTAAAAATTATTGTTAATGTTTGTAGCCATTTATTGTTTATGTGAAAATCTAAGAACACCATTTTGAGTAATTAATTGTCTGCCATAATCATTGCAATATCATACAGTAAGCTTAGATCAAATGATCGAATAATTTCTTTGATCCACATCACTTCAAATTTCATAATATCAGGTTATCATTTTATAAATATTGCTCTCTATCATTTTTTTTTCTATTTTTTATTCGTTTCGCTACAAATGTCATACTTTAATCATTTATACGAGTATATTCGCAGTTTTAGAAAAGAAGGTTAGACCCAATTTCTGTATGATCCACGATTGGGCTTAATTATCGATCAGAATTTTGCTATTCATTATCACCTTAAACGCGATGTCCATGATCAGTTAATGTTTGAAAAGTTGTTTTAAAAAGAGTAAATTTAGAAGTTGTACAAAACTTAAAAAAAAACTAGATTACTTTGGATAAATAAACAGGTTGCAAGATCCTTTATCATTTTAACTCTCAGTATTGGCGTAGAAATTATAGCCATTATTTTTGTTGGTGTTAGTTTATTGGTGGGGATAAAGTTTCAACACAGACTTAACAATAAACCTTCAACACATTCAACAAACCTATCCACAACTCCAAATAAAGCTGTTCCTATCAACCAAGAATATGGATCCATGTCCAGTAGAGAAGTTTGGATGATGCAACTAAAAATAAAAAAGCATTTAACGAATTATATTAGTATTATATTTGCTGCAACAGTCTATTTAGGAATATATACTTATTCCATCACTATACGCTACACTGTAAAAAAATGTAAATCCATAGTGAAAAATGTACAGTAAAATTGCAAATTGCGATATCAATTTTGATGTATATATTCTCGCGCAAACTCTTCATGATGCCCAAATAGTCTTCCTCTTTTTCACCGTTTATACCTTTGGATGCAATTCGAACTGCACAGCACCACGGTAGTGGAGGAAATCTGTCAGCTTAACCTTGATGTTAGAGAGAATTTGACGCGGTTTTTAGGTTTTAACTCGTTTTGGAAGTGCTATTCCGAAGACTGCTAGCTTTTTTGCATATCTTACTGGAGACCCAAGTTTCGTGTCCAATTATAATGCATTTTATAATGGTGGGGTTAGTAGAAACGCGGGAAACCATATTTCCAGTATGGCTGCTTTTGATCTTTCGATGCTCTTTTTGTTTTGGTTTTGGAGGTCTTTCCGAACTAATCAGGCGGCGATGTGTTTCATGCCCAAAATCACTTGTTCACCGTACTCTTTTAATACTCCTACCACGATTTTCGAGCACTAACCACCCTTTTTATGTTTTCGATATTTTCGCCCTTTGTAAACGTTGAAGTTGTACCAGGGTCAGGCAAATCAAGTCTCGGCCTTCTTTGAATTCTTCATATCATTCATATGCCTATGTTTTTAACTCGCACGATTCAATGTCTGCTGCTTCATTTTCAGCAGTTCGGCAGAGGAAATTTTGTTTGATACTCAAAATCTCACTTTTCTTTCAACTAGTTTTTTCACCATAAAAAATGCTGTGAACTTAAAACGATGATTAACATACCCAACTGCTGTGAATACACTGAGTGACAGATGGGGCTTAAATCCCGCGTGATAACTCGGTTCACCATTACCAATTTAGAGAAAAAAAATTTCCTTCAAATGATATATTGATAATTGATAAAAATGTAAGAAGATCAATTTTAAAATAAAGCAAAAAATAAAAAATTAAACTTTTCTTTGCTTTTAATTTGCTTTCTTTCTTGATAGTTGAATGCAAAATTTACCATTCACAGCCTTTACAAACAGATTTGCCTGTTCATGATCGATTATGGATGTAGTTTTTGTTTTACATTCATATGATTCAAAAACATGTTATATGAAATGTAAATAAGATAAAAACAAAATCAACATTTTTATACAATTTAATGATAAGTTTTATTGCTAGATCGTTACATACATTGACTATTCTCTCTTACAGCCAGAAATTTAATAAAAAAAATAAAGATTAGAAAATTCGGCTATTCTGATTCTAGGCCGATGAAATAATACTTTGATATTAATAAGGCTGAAATTATGAATAAGAGTTTTGATAGTAGAAACACCACTTGGATGTTAGGATGATTCAAATCATAAAATTGATTTGAAAAATTACATAATTTAGTAACTTCGGCTATATTGCCCTTTTTTAAATAATTTCTACCCTATGTCTAAAAATATACATTAAAAATAATTCTCTAAATAAATCTCCAGTTACTCATTAAAATAATCTCCAGTTACAAATTAAAAAACTATTTAATTTAAGAACGTATTTAAAAAAATTGTGACATATCTTCTAGAGTTCAGTTTTTTGAGGCGTTAAGGTTTTGGCAATTTTTTCCACCAAAGCTCATCCAGCACCCTACCAGCATTAAAAGCTGTGATGGTCTATTGCTCTTCCATATTTTTTTTTTCATATTTTTGGTTTTGCCCAAATCGATTTTGTCATTTGAAATTTTATTGCTATTTCCAAATGCAACCGCGTTGTAGGATGGTATTTTCAAAATTAGTAGAACACCTAAGATTTGATTAGTTATCAGAAAAGTTTCCTTTTACGGATATTACGGGAAAGTTTAATTTCCTTAAAAACGGTTCATATATTAATTGTGGTACTAAACAAATTTCTTTAAGAAAACAATGTTTCATCGAACTAGACCATTTCACTTAGGTACTTAAATTACACCATGCTAGTCTACTCTAATGCACCTTGTTTATATCCTATCTACTATTTATATTTATTCAAAAGAGCAACACTTCTTATTAATTTTTTTTATCAAATATTTTTACTTCATAATAAATTGTTGTAAATAATGCTTTATCACTAAACCGGCTTATTGCATCTAAACACCACTAATTTTATTTAGATAAAATAACTCACATAATTTTAAAAACAAATCAAACAATTTTTACCTGTCATGTTCGCTTCGGCTTTGTGTCAATAAAAGATTTGAAATCACGTCTGCGGTCAAATAAATTTCAAAATCAATCACCGAAATAATTCGTACTGGTTATGGAAAATTGATATTTTAGGCTAGAGGTTATGATTAGGACTGATTGCGCAACATACTTAGTTACTAGAAGGAGGAGGAAAATGAATTTTAATAATATTTTTAGAAGGAGACAAAATTCAATTTTTGGATCTAAGTTAAATTTAGATTTATAGTTTTTTTTAGAAATATATGTAAGTTTTTGCGGTTCATAATAGTTTTTTTTTCAATGTAACTATTCTAGTGGTTAACTTTTTTACCCTTATTAGTTAAAATCAAAAATTTGTTTATTTATGAAATTACTTGAAGTCTCATCAATTAATCGAATATTGTAATAACAACTAAACCCAACTAAAAACACATTCAATTACATATATAATTATTGCACAATTATGACGTTCTAACTGATGTGCATATAAATAAACAATTGTAGTTAACTATTATTAATATTCTTTTTGTATACTAAGAAAATAATTCTCCTTACTATGATGATGAGATGTTTTGCATGCCAAATATTTTCTTTTTCTATGCAAAGTTATTTCAATAATTCCGATGTGTTTCTTAAAAATAAAACTGTTGAGAGATATTTTGTTGCAATTTTAATCATGCTTCAAATAATTTATTTGTTGTAATTTATTGTGTGATTATTTTTTAGTTCATATTGTGACTAAGTAATTATTTTCCATACCTTAATGTAAAAATACAATATTATTTTTCCACACCTTTTAAAATAAGTAATAATAATGTAAAAAAATAGTATTTGTTTCTAGGTTGAAGTTTTGTGTTACTTAGAATTTTTTATAATTTTATAAGTTGGAATGATTGTCTGATAGTGAAAGGCTGGTTGGACGTTAATCATTTACTTCAACGAACACACTCTTGAATATTATAATTTAAAACATTCATTAGTGTGTCATGTAATGTCACAATCATTTACTATTTTAAGAAATTTACTAACTAAATGACTTGAGACTGTTATAACTAACTTTTTACATTTTGAAAGTAATCGGAATTCTTATTTAGATTGCGATTTTGGTTACGATGCAATTTTTGAAGAAAAATAATCTCTTGTATGAGACACCACTGAGGCAGAGTTGATGGAAATTTATCTTCGTTTTATACTTTAGCCTTCTGTTAATGCCATACACGATTTGGCGTTGGTCGAAAAAAAAACTTCGTTGGAAATGTGTCTTTCATATTTTTTGTCATTTGTCGATGATCTTCACAATCTCTTTTTAAAGCCGAAATGAAGATCGAAAAAAGTATAGTATGATGTTGAATGAACTTAATCCGCAGTGGATCCTGCTGTAGAACAACTGGATTATTTGGATATATTCCTTATGTGAAAGTTGGCAAAGTTGCTTGTACATATGAGGGACAAGCTATCACCACGTTAGTCGATTTATAGGTTTATCAATATCGTTGGATTTTTTAACAATAATCAGACATCGCGTGTTCAGGCCCGCCTCGATCTGCGGTATCAAAGTCAAGATTTCTTCTATGGACAGCATGTGTGCACAGACAAACCTTCTAAAGTAGACTTGAAGGATTTGACGCCACTTGCCAGAGGCCTCCAAAGTGAGGTGTCGCATGAAGTGCCATTCGGTACCACCATCGGTTAGTAATGCTATTAAGCCGCATTTACATCCCAAAGTCAACGCGAAAGTGCACTTTGAAGCTCTTTTATCGCACATAAATTTGTATGTTTTTTTCTCTGTTGCACGATAGTTTCAGAATTTTCGTGCAACAAAGAAAAAACATAAAAATTTCTGTGTGCTAAAAGGGCTTCAAAGTGCACTTTCGCGTTGACTTTGGGATGTAAATGCGGCTTTAAGCTAGCGTCGTGGTTGATTTGACAGACGTGTTGGGCTAATTATTTGGCAGCGCCAACAAAATTTGTGACATTGTTACTATACAAATTTGCGCAGTGTCCGCATCGAGCAATGAACCCTTTTAAGGCGCCAAGAAAAGCTTCGGTAGTGAAATCCATTACAAGGTCCATGTGGATTGCACGAGTTGAAAAACGTGTAAAGATAGCCACGTATGATTTGGAGATAGTTCGTCCACGGCCTTTCATAGGTTTTTTTATTAAATGAGCCGAGATAGTCAACTCCGGCGCTTTTAGTGCACGATATCGACGGCGATACTCTGTCACCGGGTAGATTTCCGATTTGATTCTGCGCATTCGGACTTTACCGATAGCTGACGAAGAATTTTAGGATGAAATGTCTGAATGTACATTTTTCAATAGTTTTGGTGGATCGAAATGCGCAGCGGCGTTTTCTATTTGTCCAAATGGATAACATTTCTACTTTGCTTCTCTTTATTTTGCCCTTCAGTTTCTATCGCCTGTAAGCACAACAAGCAAACAAGACATGTTCTCTTCAACATTCGGACCTGTCCGCCACACTCTTATACATAGAATAATGGATTTGGCTTTTTGGCCAGGGAATATAAAGTTTCAGGTTATCAGTACATATGAGTTTTTACCACTAAATTTCATAAGAGAGAGTATACAGACTCCGAGGGGACAGATGGTCACTTCCAGAGATCAGGAACTATTCTGCAGGCGTTTAGATCCTCACAAGAGGGAGTATAGACGCATAGGAGACAGGACACAATATAAATAATACAAATGCTAAATAAAAATGGTCCAAGAATGGAACCTTGAGGTACCCCGTATTGAATAGTACCTATCTACTATAGCTTAACTTATTACCAGCGGTAACTTAAAAAACTAAAGTTATGCAAAAATTTAAGGGCAGTTAAAGAAAAGTTGACTTGGGAGGATAATTCTTATAGAAGCAGTCTATCGAAAGCCTTTGAGAAGTTGAGCAGTAATAAATTGCCCACGGGCAAATCAAAAGAGTTTCGAACGTCATTTGTGATTTTAATAAGAACAGTTTTGGAGCTAACAATGTTTGCGGAAAAACTCCAGATTGCCATATATTTATAAAATTGAAGTTACATAATTCACTATACTCAAGGATTTGGATTGCTATCAGATTTTCCAGAACTTTTGCTAGGAATGGAAGAACATTTCCTTTAATTGCGCTACAGTCCTTGTACAATAAAATTCGGGCCATGGAAGAATACTAATAGATCGAATATCTGAAGGACCAGCAGTATATAGGAGTAATAAAGGCTACTTGCACTTGGGTCTAGGTGTAATATTAAGTTATTCTTCCAAGATTTGAGATACGTTGATACGTTGCAGAAAGCGTGGATTATATTGTTGCGTTTTTCCCAGTTTAACTGGTTCATAGGATTAATTAAGAAATTACACGTTTTAAATGTTCACACATAAAATCTTTATTAAAAATTTTAAGAATACACAAATTCCCTTCTAAAAGTTCACTAATTAACACTTGCAATTTAGTATGTCTCACTAAAAACACGCATTTGTCGACTTTTAATTACCTACTTAATTACACTTTTATCGCTTAGAACACTTTTATCGCTTTTTCTAATCAAAAACTGACTTAAAACTATCGCTGTGCCTGTTTTTATACATTAAATCTCCTTTTCAATTCAACATCCACATCATTCCACACTAATTGGAGCATTCGAAAGCTTTTCCAAGTCTTAAACCCACAGTTCATCTAATATTTAAATTATTTCTAATAGATGGCGACACATTACTGCATAAATCGTCACAATATATGAATAAAATATAGGCAGGCAGTCAAGGTAGTAATAGTTTTAGAAACATAGACGAAATAATATCGTTTTTTATAAAAAATTGTTACTTGGGGGTTTTTGGGAAACCGAAAATTAATTAATAATAATTAATTTCAATAATTATAAAGAATCTTTTGATAAAATTTTAATTTACTTACAAAATTTATGTCCACCATATTGGATTAGCCATCTTTAATTTTGAAATTTCAAAATTCGGGCTCGATAGAATTAAAGGCAATTTTATGACGAATAGTTTACAAAAAAAATTTTTAAGTTTCATTAATTCCAGGCTTGGGAATTATCGATTGTCCAAAAAATGAGCCGCGCGTCGTCTTACTTGAAGGGAATCAATACAACGTTAATGATTTGAAAATTAAGGTTATGAGCCGGGGCATGAATTTTAGTGTACACATCCGATTTGCGCAAGTTAATCCATGCATTTTCCAGCTCAAGAAAGTAGAGTTGAGCCGGACTTACACAAGGCAGTACATTCGTCCCTTACACGATTGTAAATTGTACTGAGGTATCAATTTTTTGGAATGTTGGTATTTGCGTGTATCGAGATAAAATCATTCTTGATTTTCGATTTTTAACATACATGAGGAAATGAGGCGAGGTGTGATTGTAAATACGTAATGGTGGGTTTCTTCTCTCCTACTTTTTTTGGGGCAGTCAAATTCCCACCCACCAACTTGAAATGAGGCGAAGTGCGATTGCCATTGTAAAATAAAAATATACATTGTCGAGGTATAGGTTTTTTACTCTCTTATTATTAGGTAATTTGAGTCAGTTTAGTGCACAAACTCGTAAAAAAGCTCTTCATTGGTTTTTGTCATTTTGGCATTACAACGGCACCTCATTTGAACTATGACATTGTACTGGCTCAAAATAACAAAGAGGCACCTCTTACAAACTCATTTTACAATCGTGTCCTACACAACACTACTTGAAAGGGCATCAACCTTACGGATGTAAACATTTTAGCGACAATTAAATTCCGCATGCGTTTAAAAAATCTTTTTGCAGTAAGTTTTTTTTAACTTTTAAGAATAGCTTCGCAATCGCCATTCAACTATTACTGACATAGGAGGACTTAAAGACATAGCTTGCTCTACGGAATTATTTTAGACTCTTCAATCCTCATTTCCATTTCAACTTTGATATTTCCATTCACTACTATACCGCTTTTATAAAATACAATCATTAACATTGGCTCCTGAACGGTGGCCGACCAATGACTCAATCAAAACCAAAAAAAAACAAAACTTTAGTAGTTGATAACAAATTAAAAAAAAAGAAACTTTATGCGAAATATTTGCTTACCAATGAAATAAATTATATAAATTTTAAAAATAACACAGAAAAAATATCACAGTAATTTAATTTAATTAAATTCCTTTTTTCGTGCCCAAAAGTTCAAAAACTTTCGGTATATTGACCACAAGTAGAATTGAAAATAACCTTATCCATTTTAAATGAGCAATTACACATCAACATGGAGACTCAAAATCAACTATATGAATTTTGGCACTTGATTTAAAGTTGATTTTTATTTAATTTAATTTTTTTTTGTGAATTTTTAATTATTATTTTCTCACTTTTTTTTTCTGTAAGGTTGTACTAAATAATTTTCTTGTAATATTTAAAAAACACACCAATTTACATAAATTTAAAATACTGTTTGTCATATATTTATAGGTGGTTTATAATATAATAAAGAGTCTAGAGAAAGTCGATTTTAATTTTAATTAAATTTAATCAAATTCCTTTTATGGCGGGTTTTTTTTATGGTAGTACAATATTTGAATGGGTTTTTTTTTTGGTGTGGATAAAGTAGTAATTTCCGTGTTTTAATTGCCACCTTTGAGCTTTAGTTTAATTTATAATGAGATTTTCAAAAGTGAAGCACAAAGAGTTATAATCATTATTCGTAAATTTATAAACGCAGTTAACAAAAAAAATTTATACTTAAAAGGAAATGAAGATTAAAAAAAAATACGAAATTAGTTTGTTAATTTGAAGAGAATCTTGAAGTGTTCTTCTAATTATAGCAAAATTAGCATTTTTTATCGATGCAAAAATTAAATAACGATAAAATCATGTTCGAGCAGGCAATTTCTCTCGTAAAAGGCTGGTTATACCACCATGACTATTTTCATTTTTTTTAGTTGTTTTGTTATTATGGAAGCCTGATTTTGATTATCTAATTTAGTCGCGTTGAGAAATATGCATGAAATTCTAATATTTTGTTGTAAAATTTTGAACAAAAAAAAGTAGTCGTAATATTTAAAACTACATAATGTCCTCGATTGTGTCCCTAAACAAATAATTCAAGCAACAATTTTTATTTATATAATTTTTTTATTATTTTAATTTTTATATAAATAAACGAACCAGATTTTAATATAAAATTCAGGTTAATATTCTTTATTTAGAACTAAGAACAAAATAAGATTTAAACACGAGCAATTTTTATTGTGATCATAAAATTTCACATTGTAGTAAATGTTTTTAAATTTATGGGACCATATTCAAGCGTGTATTTTATTGTATTGTAAAAATCATAAAATTGTTTGTAAAACAAACATTATGCCAAAAATAAATAATTGTTATGTGCGACTTCAAAAGGAAAATTATTGGTAAAATGTGCAATAAAATCGCATATGTTGGTTAGTATATTGATGAAAATTTCATTGATTGCCTTTTGTTTTTCACTAGTTAATTATGCCATCCTTAAAATTTGTATATTTATTTCTATCAAGAAAGTTTTAAATAAGTCTGATTAGGGTGTTCTGTGATGTTGATTCTGGCACTTGACGCAAAATATACTAAATTTTTGAATAAACCGACCATATTATCACGAATCGTTTATTGTTATCGTCATAAAAGAATTAAATAATGCGGAAAACATTATATTTTTTTAAATTAGACAAAGTTTAAGATGTAATCTATAGTAATGACCTCCAGCAAGTTATAGGGCAACCAAACAGTCGTCCCTAGAATAGTCTCCTTTTGCTTGGGGCTTGGCAGTGACATAGGAGATGTGGTACATTTTCCTCCTCGTCCGGTTTTTTTGCAGCTTCTGTAAAAATCGTAGGTCTCAAGACCTAAGCGGGTCACATGTGTCCCTATCAGACTATCCGGCCAGCACTCTCATTATAACTGAAAGGACTAGTCTCCCGAGGCTCAGTAGTGAAGTGGTCGGCCTGAGATCATAAGAGGGTCAGGTTATTTTGGCCAAGGAGCATTTATTAAGATCCCTCCAATGCTTCTTTGCTTGTTGCATTGTGTGCTGTTTGCATCGGAGTTTAAAAATGGCTCAAGGCATACCAACCCTTTCCTTTCCTGGAAGGAGAGTAGCGGTCGTGCCTTTCCAAGCCAGTTTGTCAGCTTTACAATTTCCCTCTATAATTCGGTGACCGGGCACCCATACAAGGAGGGTCCTGAACTGCTGAGCCAACTCGTTAGGAGATCTGCGACATTCAGAGATAGTTCTAGAGCTGGTTGTGCAAGAGCCCGGGCTTTCAGAGCCGCCTGACTATCTGAGAAGATGTAGACAGTCCGATTCCTATCGCCTTTCGGGCTGATTAGTAAAACAGCTTCATGTATGGCTAGAACCTCCGCTTGGTATCTATACACACTTCAGTGATCGGGTAGTCGGAAGGAGACTTCAATCCCAAGCTCTGGGGAAAAGACTTCTCCTCCTACTCGACCCTCGAGCTTAGAGCCATCAGTAAAGAAGTTTATGGCATCAAACTGTGTGATCTATTTCTCCATTCGCGACGTGAAGGGATGTGGACTCCGTAGTTCCTCGTGAAGGTAACCTCGGATATGCGGAAGTCGGTTTTTGTGGGGACGATAACAGAGTTCAGCACCTTCGTGTGCTCTCCTCTGATTCCGGTCCAAAATCTAGATTCTTTTATTCTAAACGATGGTTGCGCTTTCCCTTGCTTTTCCTTGCAGAGTTAGACAAAGTTTAAGATGTAAATCTATTAACATACCCAACATCTTGGCTTAAAATTTTGTTACTTAAAAAAAGATCTTAAAAACGACTATTGAATTACCAATAAAAATGCCGATCATGCAATAGTTTTTTTTGTTAATAACAAGAATGTAACCAAAATTTTGACGAACTCTGACGATCACATGACAGATTCATTTAGTAACTATACTAAATCAATTTACATGCACGCGCATCCCGAAACTAGAAGTTCAACCATCCTACATCAATAAAAAACACTTCACTTAATTAATTCAAATATAAACATAACCCTCTAATCATCATCAATTCCTAGTTAAAAAAACGAAGCCCAAAAAAAAGTTAACATCTAACATCAAACAGTTACCTAACACCTAACACCCAAAACCATAGGTCAATTTCCTTCACTTGTAAATGATCCTCTTTGCTTAGCACATCAAAATCCATAAAAACGATCATAATTCAGCAGATCCGAAATAAGTAGTCCAAATACCTACATACAAAATGATCTGCCACGATCAGTGATCAAGATAGTCCATAGTCTCGATCCACATCGATCCATCTCTTCGTCTATCCGACATTAGCATACCAACGATCAAATTCAGTATTTTTTTTTGTGTTGTCTTCGTCGGATTTCTCATTTATGAATAAATCTAATAAAAATCTCATTAAGCCACGATCGGTCTAATGTTTATTCAGAAAAAAAGGGAAGTGATCAACATCAACTGAAACCGAGCGCGGCCAACGCTTAACTTTCGTGATAATAATGAAATTTAGACCAAGATTTACACCGATTTTATGGTAAAAAAAGCGCCGTCGTCTCGTGGTAAATCAATATGGAGGAAAAATCCATCTGTGTGATGTGTGTGCTGTGCTTCTCTATAGGAAATTATGATCGCCGGATAAATGGATCTCGTTGCGCCCACCTGCCGGTTGCTGTTAATGCAAAATACGAAAAAAAAAATTAAATTAAAAAAAACTCCGAGTTTCCAAAGTTTCTTGTTTTTATTCAACCAAAAAAAAATTATTTCGTATTTAGCCTTCCGTTTTAGATTAAGGCGATGAAAAACCTGCTGAGTGAAAGCAATTTATAATAATTTTTAAGCAGAAAAGAAATTTTTTAATTAAACAGTCTGATTTATAATTAGAAAGAAAAAATAAATAATAATAACCTTGAATTAATTTCTGGAGAGGGGTGAAAAAAAAAATTAATTTTCAAAAATTGATTCAGCAAAAATATTAATTCGAAGTGAAGAAGAGATCGCGCCGCGCGGTGAGCTAATTTTTCTAAATTCCCAAATGTAGTAAACGAGATCTTAATTCACTTTAAAGATCTTCTCATTTTGACTTCTTTGTTCTTAAATCAACTTTAATCACCAGAAAGTGGCTTTGTGGGTATTTAAGAAAGACAAAAAAAAACAACGCGGAATGAAATTGGTGCGTGGGATTTTTTTAATATATATCGACCCAAAAAATCCAAAATGTTCCATTTCATATTTTAAAGCTAGATTATGAGACACTATTTGGGGGGCACACAAAAAAATTGTTTTCGACTTGAAATGAGGAGATATAAAACCGTTTGAGTTTAACGGGGCTGTTTTGTGGGATTTTTTGTTGTAGTTTGAAACTAACTTGCCATAGGCTTACTGTAAGACAGTTATTATTTGTTATAATCATGTCGAAAATGATGTGATTTGAATTCAAAATGGGTATAGGTTAAAAATTTTAAGTCGAGATTTCTTTATACACTCTGATTTACAAGTTCCAATTGTGCATTAAAATCGAAGAGCGCTATTAGTAGCCTTTCTAAAGTGTACCTAACTTAATACCCTTTAATAGGGTTTTAGGAAATACTAAAAGTGTCTAAAAGACTTATTAAATCGTTGATTGTCATTACGACAATTTTTGTTACAATTTTAGGACACTTTTATTCATTTTTGGAAATTTTAGGACACTTTGGGACATTTTGTGACACGTTTTTTAAGTTCAAAAATACTTCTACTGGATTAATTAAGGCACCATACACTAAGAAAAGCATTATTTTTATATTCTTTCGATGTTTTAACAATTATCTAAGAATTTCTTTTATTGTCTCAAAAATCGTTTTCCTTAAAGGAATTATAAAGAAAATTTAGAAATTTATTATTTCTTTAAAATGTTAAATTAATGTATTTTTGACTCCCGCTATCCAAAAAACAAGCCTTTTTTCGCATAAAATATCTTTTCAAAGAGTCTAAACTTGATTTATGAGTCGATTTGTTTCTTAAACCAAAAAAAATTGTATCTGTCACAATAATTGCTTCACGGTTATGAGTAGTTGTCATAATGTCTGTGATGACAACGATGTATTGTTTATTCAGAATTACACATTTTCGTTTTGGGTGACAAGCAAGTTTTGACTTGTTTTTGGTTTTTTTTTGCAACGATACCATAGTCCAATGGTCCAATGATGAACTCACAAAGCACACGTCGATGTAATTCACAGAAATTAATCTTTTTCATAAATAAATTTATTTAAAGACAAAATAGGAGTTTTGCGTGTTGTTTTCATTGCTTACAGCTGCAAAATTAATTGTAATATAATTGTATTTTTTGTTTAAAAGTAAAAAAAAACTAAGAAACTACACACACTTACATACTAAAAAAATTAGCTGTACAGCAATAATTCCAGGAATTTTTTCTACAAAACAGGATTTTTCGAATAATAAAAGGCCATCATAAATGGTAGTAAAAATCCCATCTTCTGCATACCTATTTCTTTGCCTATGTAAATAAAAGGGTCGAAGGACTTCCTCAGGAATTCGTTATGGGTAAAAGAAAGGACGTAACCAGAAACCAGAAAGGATGCAATTTCGCTGCTTGTATAAACTGTAATTTATTTGACGAAAGAAATTGGCTATTGAAATGATCTCTTCAGATATTCGTCAATAATTTAGACGAAATTGCAGAACAACACCTGGAACTGATACGAAATGATCGTTGCTTTGGTAGGTGCTCATTGCAAGATGTCTCTTAAGCTGTGTATCCATTTCTGTCAGGCGAAACTAGTTCTCATCATATAATAGTACAAGTTGGTATCCTTTAGTCTCCCTTGACGTGTTCCATTTTGTTTGTATCAATTTGGAGGACTTTTGCCTCGAGATAAGTCTAAACACCCCAAAGAAACGTTTTAGTTTAAGCATAGGAGTTGTCCATGAATGGTTTTCTTTTCAGAATTTATTCAGCAACGAATCGAAGGTTTTTTAATTTTATAGAAAATAGTAGTAATATCGGCAAAAAGAAACGTTTCAGCCTTCCTACACACAGTCCATGGTAAACCATCCACCATAAGTTACAATGATAAAAAACGAAGAAAATTGTGCTTTTGCTCATGCTTTGAACCTACATATCTTCTTAACGGAGTCACTCAAGTTTCTGTTCTTTATACTAAATAAAAGAATACACATTTACCTAAAAGATGAGCGTAATTTTGTTGCTTTACGATAATTAGTCTAGGAGTTAAGTAAATTTTAAAAAGATACAAATTGTTTTTCGTAAACACCCTGTCTCTTAGTGGATAGTGGGGATAGACCCCTCTCTAGAACAAATTTTTTCTCCAAATACATACAGAACGTAGACCAAAACCGGATTTATTGAACATATGTAAGTCGCGAATGAGTACATATGAGTATTTTATTTAAATCTTTAAAACGACGATATCTCATGAATGGCAATTCGTATGGGAAAATGTGTAAGGACTTTTTTTTGTAGATAATCGCATAATCTACAAACTTTTTAAACACTATTTTATGATAAGACTTACCATTTAAGATGTATTTGCAAAAAGTGATATTTTGACCCTAAAACCCCTTAAACAGTGGGTTTCCTTTATAACCCCTATTAATAACCCTAAAAGGAAGCTCTCTGCCAAATTTCAGCCTGTACCCAATCATTTCCGCTATTTTTACTATTTTACCTGTACTAATATATAAATTAATCCAACCAATAGGTCCAGCAAAAAGCCATTTTAAAATATTTACAAGGGTACTCTTTTTATGTGAAAGTCCAAGCTTAGGAGTCAGCCTCTGTAGGTACTTCCAGTCCGTCATGTCGTACTCTTCATGGTGTAATGGTGTCTAGTAGTAAGCTTGGTTCAGAGGAAAGAATGAGAGGACATACCTAATAGTTTAATAGGAGCCTGGGGAGTACTAAAGAAGAAAGCATTAATGACCTCGCTTTTGAACTCCAGGATGTTGTAGGTGTTCACACCAATAACAAGAAATTTGCACGAAGCCCACGGATGTAACCAAATTCAAAACAAAATATTTCTGAAACCGAGCTTCGATTTCGCAAAGTCAAAATCTTCAATAGCATCCGGTGTAGCAAGAGGCGCAACTGTCGGGGTTAACGACAGACAGCCTCGTCGGAGTGTTGTGCCTCGTGAAGCAAGAGACGTTTGCAGTACAAGACTACCAGGTGAACAAGTACCCGAGCTTAAACTTTCGTACCCTTTTGTTTACCGGTTAACCCAGCAGCGGTCTAAACATTTTTGAGCATAACAAGTAATTTTAATAATGAAATGTAGTTTTATTTTTCAGCATAGTATCTTTTTAAGTTAAACCTCTTTTCCCAGTGATGCTCTAAACCCCTCCCAGTTGGGAACAGAATGCATTAAGAATGGAATCAGAATTGATTCCAGTACATTGGAAGTGATTCCACTTTAGATTCAAAAACATGTAGAGAACCGATTCTTTTTGCTTTGGGATGTCATAGGACGGAACCAATTCATTCCTCTCTGAATTCCCTAGAATCGGTTCGGAATTGATTCCTTAGAATAGATTGGAAATTTTGTTTACGCTTAGCAACGAACTGGGAATACATTCGATTCGATTCTGCATTCTCCAGAATCAGAAAAGGAATCAATTGGAATGCATTCTGAATCAATTCTTCTGGATAGGATTCTTCTTTTCTCAACTGGGCTTTAACTCCTTCAAATAGTGGTGGGCGCTTTGCTTTGAAAAGTAGGTATTAACGCATGCGAGCCAACGGGAAATGGAATCATATCAAGAAGCATGACGGTAGGAAGGCGAGATTTCCTTCCTTTTACGCATCCCGCTCCATATCTTTTTTGTGCAGCCACGTCATTAGAAGGAATGAGTCGAAAAGCTCTAAAAGCTCATTCACCTTTCCCATGCACTCCCGGTAAGGTGTTTGTGATATCTTTTATTTCTACAATTTCTTACACCTTCTAAATATATTTCGAGTGAGATCGTTGGAAGATATTGCTTTAATTGCGAAAGCACATACGGAAGAAACACTGCCCTATTAGTATGAAAATTTTATTAAAACGCTTAAAACATACTTATCCATATTTCGCCATTCCATCCTTCTTTTGTGGAACTACGAAAACGAACTCCTTCCTAAAAGCTTCTTGAGGAAGGCCTTCAAACTTTTCCCGCTCCGGTTGAAAATAAGAGGCCGAAAAATAAGAGAACTTTGGCGTATTTTAGGCTCAAAAATTGAATGGTAAAAAGAGCCGAAAATACGCCGAAAAATAGCCAAGGTAGTGAACATAAGGCCGATAAAACGCCGAAATGACACCGAATATACGCCGACATGTGAATGAACATAAACCGAAAAAAGGCCGATAAGACGCCGAAATATATGCCGAAAACAGGACGAATAAACGCCTTCATTTATCGAAATATTCTTAAGTCCAGACGTTAAAGAAATTTCTAAGTTATTTTAAAAAATAATTCAAAATATGTTTTTACACCGAAAACAAGCCGAATTTTCTACAAAAAAAAAATTTTTTCTGGTAATGTATGCTGAAGTTTTATTCTGCTACTGCCAAAAATATCGGTGTATTTTCGGGCTGTTTTCGGTGTCGATCTAAGCCACAATATATCGGCGTCTTTTCGGCTTGTTTTCGGCCTCTAATAATATTTCGGTGTTTATTCGGTGTCTTTTCGGCTTTAAATGTACTTTTAGGCTGTTTTTCGGCTTCTTTTAGGCCTTTTATTTTCACCCGGGGCTGGGGATGATCTCTTCTGCAATGGCGGCAAGGGTAAGCCGAGTTGTCTAGTCTTGTGTTGCGGGAACAGCACTTTCTTCTTCTTCAAATGTGACCGTTTAATTTCTGCCTTCAGTTTTTCAAGTAATGTTGCATAGTACATCACCGTTATTTTTTACCTTTTTCAAGATAGTGGATAAACACAATTCCATGACTATCCAAAAAAAAACTCGCCATCACCATCCTGACTCTTTCAACCGTCTTTCCCTGTTCCGGAGCAGGTTCACCCTATTCAGTCTAACAGAAAACATATCCGTTAAATTTTTTCGAGCTTATTTCGTGTGTCACCCAAAACAGACAGTTTTGAGACAAAGCCAGGATTTTTTTAATAAGATCTTAATGCGGGGATTTGTCCTGATCATATTGCACAGTACTTCGTCATTGACATCTGATTGATCATCTTCCTGATCTGGGTAAATCTTTCAAATAAAAGTCAGACGAACGAAATTTTGTAAACCATCTTTTGCATGTTCAAGCAGTCCCAATAAGCCCACAATAAGGCTCTCCAAACAATTCACGTAATAAAGTTCGACTCTTGTATAGCGAATGATGCGATCGTTCCTTCCTAGCTGGGATGTTGGGAGATACATAGGTTATCCAATAGTTAAAGATCGTTCAATGATCGCTTGTCGATTATTCAAGATCGTCCACCAAAATTTCGATATTCATAATTTTTCTGACCAATTGTTTAAATTCGTACTGATCGTCGAACTGATCTTGTTATTATATTTCCAATTTCAAATTTGTGGAATTTAGTTTTCATCTTCAAACTTCTACTTTAGTTTTAAAAACATATCAAATAAAAATCGCTCATTTATACAACCCTAATTTCATATTCATCTTGTTAATAGTTATGCTTGTTTCACGCTACAAGCGCCTGGCAAATTGCTGATTCAAAACAAAATAAAACAAGTTCCTCATAAATGGTAAATAATAATCAAAATATCTTTGACACTAATGCGGCTAAAAACTTAAAAATTTTATTAATATCTTAATATTCTCTAAAACTACATCTTTAATGCCTCTTATCCACCAAGAAATAAAAAAAAAGACTAAAAATAAAATTAGTTTTCGAAAAAGCCAAAACCATTATAATTTTCAATAAAACCGAATAAAATTCTAAAAATTCAAATTGAAAATTTTTCAAATAAATCAAATCCAAAAAAAAATTCGTTTGAGATAAAAAAAATTAACATAAACCAAAGATAAAAGTTTTGGAAGAAAGCGTTATGAATTACGAGTAAAGTCCTAAGAGATTTGAATAAAAAATAATAAAAACCACGAAAAAAACTCATTTTGAATTTCTAAAGTAGTCTCGTGTGTGTGTTGTTTTTTTTGTGAATATGCCAATTTCAGGTGTAAATCAATTATCTTCGAGACAGAAGGTATCACAGGCAGACGCGGAAGAATCTTTGAAAAGAGTTAAACGGTGTCAGAAAGATTAGATACGATTAGGTTAAGTACCCGCCAGAGAAGAGCACATTTCAGTCGTCAATCGATCGATCGGAATTTCATCTCGAAATGCATACGGGCGATAGAAATTTAAAGCGTCGAATTTTTGGATCAAATTTCAACGAAATCGCTTGTCGATTTCGATAACAGGAAAAAAAACGTTTTTTGATTAATAAATATAAATCAGACTGGTTTTGGGTGAAAATTGGTTACAAAACGACTTTGTTAAAAACGGACTCAAATTTGTTTTAAGACATATTTTTGATTTGTTTGCGTGAAACAAAGGTTTAATCCTGGACTGATAACACTACTACAAAGCCGGGCTCTAGGAGCTAGGAAATCAATTAGACTTTCTAATCTAGTTAAGCTGTGAATTGCGCGTTCGTCGTGGCTCGGCATATCTCATTTCACGGTGGTTGAGTTTTGAATTTCATGCAAACATGATTGGATTAGATTTTGGCTGATTTTACGCGCGGCTTTTTTTGTGGATTGTTGTTGTTGGTTTTTTTTTTTGAAATTTTATGCTTTATTTAAAAAGATTTTAATTTCGTAAATTAGCCAAAACATAGTTGAGTGTCGATTGAATGTCATGCAATTTTGGTGTTTTTTTTGTTCGTCTGTGCAATTGTTGTTTTGCGTGTGATCAATTGATTATGTTGTGCCTAACCTAGTGAACTTGTTTTGCATTGAAGTTGGTACTGTGAAGGGATTAATGCGAGTTTTTGATTGTTTTTTTGGGTGATTTTGAAATATCCTTCAAAGTTTAATTCATTTTCCAAGTTTTTAATGTGGTTCCGTATTTATGATTTTAGTAGATAAGTATTTGCGTGAATAACAAAGACAATAGTGATAGTTATTTAGTTCTGTTTGTAAAATACTAGACTGAGTTTTTCTTTATGATTAAATTCACGACTGCAATGTTTTGTTACAAATTCTAAATCTGAAGTGTCGTAAGTTTTTTATATTAAAAACAAAAATTTAAGCTATTTAAAAGGTACACTCATTTAATCTGGAAACAGATACACGCGCGCTTGCGTTGCGGGCAGTGACAGATAGCATTGCAAAACAGCGGTTTCCCCGTTTGTATTCCTAAAGCCTCGGCCACGATACGAGCGGCAAGCGGAGAGCGGCGAGCGACACCAGAAAAATTTAATGTCTCGAATTAGCGGCGAGCGGCAGTAGAGCGGCACTTTAGTATTGCACTTTAGTATTGCCGCTCTACCTCTCAACGCTCCCCGCTCGTATCGTTGTCGGATTCGAGCGTTTTTCATACAAAACAATACAAAATAAAACTCAGAATCGCCGCTCTGCCGCTCACCGCTCGTATCGTGGCCGAGGCTTAATAAAAACTCGGTACAGCGTTACCAGCTTATAGCAACATCTTTAACGCGGGTTTTTCAAATGATAAATTTTCGTGTACTTACAGTTTATAGTACATATAGGTTTGCGCAATAATTAGTTTTACATACAAAATTTGCCACAACATTTGTGACGAACAAATGACGAAATACACTATCTGTTAAGAACCAAGGATTTAGTGTCGCTTATAGAAATCAATAGGCTCAGGTTTACTGAAGACGTTAACAATATTGAAAAAACAAAACCCTATATGAGTCTATAGTGAAATAAGAAACTGGACAATTGTATCACGAGATAGAGAGAGATGGAAGCAGACTCCTAATGAGGAAAAGACCACATTATTTGGCCTGTATGGTATCATATATTTTAAAGTTAAAATTTTGATCGACATTAGGCAGTTGGTAGTCCAATTTGTCAAAAACCACTTATTTTCATCAAATTCAACAAATTAAGAAATTTTTACGTCAACATTTTGGAATAATTTTTTATTACACAAATTCGAATCTGTTTAATGATATAATTTACCATAAAATACAGCTACAGAAACATGCTATTTAGTGTGACACAAAAACAAGGTAAATATCCCACGCGCTAATCAAAAGTGCTTCAATGTGGCAATTACTAGCTTTGGTTGACATCGAATGAAAATGAAAATAAAACAAAAGCAAACAAAAAAAAAGTGAACAAAAAATTATCATTTAAGTATTCATAATGAATTTTGAATTCATCAATTAAAATTCAACAATAGTTCGACATTTGCTACAATGTCTTGCCACACATTCATTATTTATTAATCAATAAAATTTATTTATGTAAAGTTGTTTGTTGTTTATTAATGTGACATGATTCACAATGGAAACATGGTATAACATACATACAACAATATAACATATGGATACATTCTGAGAAACGAAAAGGAAATTGAAAGTTCTTCTTCGATGATGTATAAAAAGGGCACACAAAGAAGGTATCTATCGCCTTTAAGACGTTGCATTATTAGATGATCTTCAATTCTAGCACCTTAATGGCCTCGACTAACAAGCAATAACTCACTTGGGTCGAGTAGGACCAGACTTAGAGAGAGTGAAACTGATCGAAATAATTTTTATCTTGTCAACAAAAGGCTTTCACTAATTTCCCACAATATCCAGCGACATTAGAGTTTGTTGTGACAACATTTTTCTCAATTTCCATTGACATCGGAAACTTCGGGGACAAACAGAAAAAATCGCCCCAACCCAAGGTACAAACTCGGAAGAACCAAAGCCAGCACCGGGTCCATGGGTCCATTCTGGTGGTCTTCAACTTCTCTTTGGGACAAAATCTTGTTTCTTCCCATATTTTTCGTTGTTGTTGTTGTTGATGTTGTTGTTGTTGTTGTTGAAGAAGAATAAGAAGAAGAAGTTCTGTGTAGGACCCGTAGGTGTTACCGCCATGGATCGCAACAGGTGCCTTTGTGCGGGGCCCCAAAACTTCATCTGTTTTGGGCCGATTGTGACTAAATTTATTTCTTACTTCTTCAAATATAATTTATTAAGGAAGACTGAACGGAAATGAATTTTTCAAAATGTACGAGCGCGTCTCGAAAAAAAAATTTAAATTCTGATAACACGGGTTTTAAGCTATGTTTAGGGACAAATAAAAATGACAAAATGGGGAAAAGTTATTAGGCGTGAAATTCAAAATGTCTTGATTAATAAATTATGATAAAAGAAGTTTTTGGATGGGAATTTTTCAAAACAGAAAAAAAACAAGAAAAGAAGAAACACTTTTTTTTTGGTTCGTTTTTTTTTGTGGAACCATGTGGCGATAGTGCGATACTTATGGGTTAATTTTGAGGGGAAAGTGGTCACCTGTGATGTTTTAAAAAAAATGTTTTTATTTCACCTTGTTCTGAAGTAGGATTTTTTTACGATTTGAAGTGATTTTGTTTTTTTTTTGATAATCGAAAACTTTTAGGTGAATTGAATTTTTTATAGCTTTTGAGAATATTATGAAGCTTTGGAATGCCGTCGGGAAGATTGCAGAAGAATTTTTATTTGAAATTTTATTCTTTATTTTTGGTGGAATAATAATAAAAATACGAATTTTTGGGCTATATCAAATGGGGATTTGTGTTTTAACAACTATTTTACTAAAATATTATTTCTTCTGAAAATGACTATTACAAAAAAATAATTTTGGATTAATATAATACTAAAATTTTTACATATTAGATTAGAAAGTATTGCTGAACTGTTCTGCGATAAAACGTACTGATATTTCTATAAAACTATTTTTTTTAATTAATGCTTAAATATTCTAGAAAAAACGCATTAAAGTCAGTAATAAAATAATTTCTTGTCTATTATAGTATATTGTGTGCTAATTAGATTTGCGTTTTCTACCGTGAATAGTTAAGCAGCTTACTTCATTCGGAACATTTAATATCTGTAGTACCTGACAGTTTAAGGTTAATTTATTAAAAAAAAACATTGAAGAAAATTGTGTTGAAAAACTTCAATGTCAAAAGTGTTTTACACAGTTTTATGGAGATAATTTCGATATGAAAAATAAACCAGGTTCAGGAAAGACTAGTTGAAGCTGATAAAGAATATACAGGTGTATTGGTTCGTTAAACGAACACAACTCAATGGAGGCACAAGATTTTACTTTTGTTGAACTCAACTGTGAAACGACTTCGTTTATTTTTAAAGCTCGACTTTTTGTCCTTCGAACATTGTTATCTGGGATTTACTGCTCTAATATAAACCAAAGGCAGCACAGTAGGCCCATCTTTAATGGAAACACAGCATTTTAGATTTGAAAACCAATAATGGACCAAAAAGGCCACAACGGCAATGAAATAAAGAGTAGGGACAAACTCATCACTTGTTGGCTTGAAACCTTTCTACAGCTTACCCAACTACCAGGTAAGATCGCCCATCAAGGATTGGGTCAATCGGCTATTTCGTCTTCATAGCTGAAAAAAGACCCAAGGTACTAGTCAAATTAAAGGGCCAAATACACGAGCGCTCCATCCGACCACGCCACGCCAAAACAACATCAATTTGTATGCACTTGAATTTCGAGTCCATACAAATTGTTCTTGTTTTGGCGTGTCATGGTCGGATGGAGCGTTCCTGTATTTAGCCGTTAAAAGCTTCATTCAAATCGACAAAGCTAGAGCTAACAAACTGTTAACCTTCAAGAGGTGGAAGCTAAAAAGAATTACGGGCCATTATTCGCTCAACTATCATCTAACCAGAATAGGGCTGGTAGTTGATTGTAGCTGTCGGTTCTGCGGATCAGTTCCAAACAGCGGAGTACTTGCTGTGCGAGGAAGAGATTGAGTAGCCCCCATTACGGGGCTTCACTGTTCCCAGGGAGATTTGCGATATGAATCCTAAATCAATCTTAGGCTATATCAAAAGCCTTAACCTCGAGGGTTTTTAATGACAGGGTTGTCACAATGTGTCACAGTGTCTGCAAATATCCCCCCAATTGATTAATTAACCGATCGCAGGAATAAAGAAGCTCTGGTGAAGCTCTACAGCTTTTTCCACAATGACTGAAATAAATAATCTTCTGCTTCCACGACAATGGTTTTCCAGCAACAAAAAACTAGCCCACTCGGCTTACTCTCACAGTCTACAGACCTTATTTTCGCGCACCCTCCTATAAATTCGTATATTACTAGACCAACTCGACTGTGGAACAACCTCCCCCAGTTAGTATTCCCGAACTCATACAACATCCAAGAGTTCAAAGTAAAGTTAATCGCGTCCTCCTCATGCATCCCTCAGAATCTCTTTAATCTATCCTATCCGTTGAGCTAAGCTTACTACTAGATTTTGCACCATGACTTGCACTTGCATTTAGAGATTCTGTATAGGCTTTTTATTGGCTTCGGGGTGGAATTTCAATTCACTTGGGAATAGAGCCCATAATTCCATTATTTGTTCCGTCAGGTCACGTTTCGCTAGTACTTGCCATAATTCCATAAAAACTCAGGTTTTTGGTAGCCTATGGTAGTGGTCGGCAAATCGCGGTTCTTTGGCTCCTTGATTGTTGTATAGCACCTACCAGGCGCGCACGTACAATGCGATTGAAACTTCACCTCGCATACTTAGAACTCTGTGGAATTAAACGGGGGTGTAGGTTATATTGCCATCCTTTCTGAGGACACAGACCATGTGCCCGCACAGCTTTTGCTGCTTTTGAAAGAGGATGAACGAAAGCAGATAGACAACATACGTATACAAGCCAAGTGTGGATGGAGGAGTTCGAAGGGGCCGACCTCAGCGAACGTACCGCAATCAGATTGGTGACAATAACTTAGCCTGAAACTCAAATTGCAACCACGTAGGTACTTGTTTGTTAAACAAAACACCCCAGACTGAACTCGTACAATTTGCTCCCACAGAGCTAAAAAAATGCAAATTGGGCAAATTATGCTAGTTCAAAGGCATTTGCGGCGTCCCTCTAATTTTTTAAGGCTTCAGAAAAGTAAAATTGTAGAAGTTCCTCAAAATACGCATTTGTTTGTGCGATGACCTGCTCGACGTGAACCGTTGTCCGCTGAACCATTTTTTTAAATTTGGAAATAAAAATAAGTCACTCGGGGCCAAATGTGGTGAATACGGTGGATACCGTATTAATTCAAACTTCAATTCCTCAATTTTAGCCATTGAAACTGCGCATGTGTGCACTCGTGCATTGTTTTGGGGAAAGGGATTTTTTTTCTTCAAATAACGTCGGTCTTATTTTATTTTCTCATTCAGCCGGCCTAACAACGACGTATAATACTGTCCAGTGATCGTTTGTCCTTTTTCCAAATAGTCGATGAGGATAATTCCACCTGCATCCCAAAAAATCGTAGCCATAACTTTTCCAGCTGATTTCAATGATGCTTACAAAAAACAGACCATTAGCGACGCTACGAGCGCCATCTCTTATATTTTCCAAAGACTTATTGACTCCCCCTCGTATCATGGAAGGTATGTTGTTACTTATCCCAGACAAGATCAAACATTGAAGATGGGGAGATATTTTCTTCGAAGGAGGATACTTGAAATCTACTCGCAACTGGCTGAGCGTTGTAATTATCTTTTATTTCGTTGTAGAAGCACTTTTCTTCAACTATAAACTCCATATTTCTTTAGGTCTTTTTTAATATCATGGTTCGTCGTTTTAAGTTTGCCTTCGTTACTTCTTACTTTGGGACTCGCACTCATTATATTATTTTCGGTTCTGCCGTTTGGTGTTAAAATTATTCGCTGAGCTTTTATCAATCTTGCTACATTTTATGACAAGATATTGAACCTCACTCATTTGAAGGAAAACTTGTCTTAAATTTCGTCTTTTACAAATTTCATAGTCCAGTACATTCAAGCAAAAACCAATAGTTCTGGATGTATGACAAAAATGGGAACTTGAGTAAAATATGGGAGTTTCATCAATTAGTAAACTTAAACCCAAAAATCATTGAACTTATTAAACAACAACTTATTGAATTCAATGTCTTATACTCTTCATAAATCTAAGCTTAAATTACTAGCGCAAAATTCACAAAAAAAACAGTTATATCCTCTAAAATATGTAATTTGTACTTCTTATTAAACCCAAGTTAATCGGAGCAAAAAAATTGCTTTGGAATGTTTTATTTTCACTTCACTAATTTTTCGATTGGGTTTTTGTTTTTTTAAAAATTCCACATTTGTTCTCAGCAAAGCGTGTCAAAACTTTCAATCAAAAAAAAAATGAAAAACTACACAATTACCAGCAACTATAAAAATCAATGAACCTACTAATAACTTCATAATCAGGCCTACTCTGAACTCCACTGGAATTTTCTTACATTGGTAGCAGACGATTGTAAGAAAATTCCAGCGGAGTTCAGAATAGGCTTGAATATTTTTTCAGTGAGCGTTTTAAATGTTTTGAGATTCAATTTTTCGAGATCAGACCTTAAGTCACAGTTAAAAATCTTAAAGTTATCATTATGAAAGACAAATATCGCATTTATATTTAATGTTGTTTAGTGGCCATTGTTTGAAGTGCTTAGGGGACATTTAAAGTCTGGTATGCTGTCAAAAACTATTTTTTCTACGCCTCTGTTAGAATACAGGCGTTCTGATATTACTTTTTGTTACGGAACTAGCAGCATTCCACACCCGTGTGGAATATTCATTCAATCACTTGTTATGGAATGACTACTAGTGGCGACATCTGTTCCTCGTAATCCAAGAATATGATTTATTAATTAAAGAAAAAAAAGATTTATTAATTAAAGAAAAAAGGGTTGTTTCAATAAATAAACCATCAATGATGTTTTGCTAGAATATTTTGCTTTAAATAAACTATTCAATTATTAAATTGCAGAAAATAATACCATTTTTTATTAAATTTTGCGGCGGCCATCATTACAAAATTGTTATGAATGAACACTCCCTACTAATATGTTAATTAGTGTTGCTGTGCCTTATACTTATACCTTATTTTTTTCTTTACAATATATTAATAAAAACTGATTAGAGACGTAGAAAAAGTATAGTCTGCAACACGTTTTGAATGGCATATTCCGCACTCGTGGACCGCCACCCTCGCCTTCGGCTCGGCTGCCAAACTTGCACTTGTGCGGAATATGCATCATTCCAAACTTGTTACAGAATATACTATTATAATATTGACATTTATTCCATATAGTCCGGGGAAATTAGCAAAAAAACGCACAAAAGGAGACAAAATTCCGAAATGGCTGAAAATTGGGTCATAGCTTCGTTAGGACTTTTTAAGAAAACAATTTCGGAATCACAAAAAAAACATGGCCGCCGGAGATATCATTTGTTGGCAAAAAATTCACTCAAAAAACTGGTTTTTTCGAAATTTTTTTTTGATCAATCAATACGAAACATTATTTACCTACAAAATACCCATCTTGAAATTTTTTCGAAACCTTGACCTTCCCGAATTATTCAAAGTATTTTTTGGCCGAAAAGTGATTTTTGGAAACTTTGACCTTGAATAACTTCGAAAGGGTTAGATTTTCGAAAAAATGACAAGAGGGAGTTTTTGTAGGCAATAACGTTTCGTATTGATTGATGAAATTTTTTTTTTCGAAAAACCCAGTTTTTGAGTGATTTTTTTGCCAAAAAGTGGTATCTCCGGCGGCCATGTTTTTTTTGTGATTCCGAAATTGTTTTCTTAAAAAGTCCCAAGGAAGCTGTGGTCCAATTTTCAGCCATTTTGGAATTTTGTCTCCTTAAAATGCTAATTTCCCTGGACTAATAAGAAATCCCTTAGGTAAGCTTCAGAAATCATTTCTTTAGTAGTCACTATATGGTCTCTATTTGTTACCTTTGATTTTCTATAACTTATTACAATTAAAGTTGTCACAAAAATATATTCAGGTCAACTTAGACAGTCTCACTGAAGATCGTTTTTTTTAATTCGTCTAAATTACATTTCCATTCACTTAACCATATTTCTCCACTACATCCCAACTAGCATTGTTCCCAGAAAAATTTAAGAAAGTACAAAAATGATCAAAGCTTTCACCAAGATCAATCAAATCGTTCCATAAAACTATCTTATCCAACAAATTACACTCCTCTTTTAAGTATAAAAGAAAGAAACCAAAAAAAAAACAAAAATATTAAAACACTAATCGATCCCCCACTAAAAATACTAAATAGCAATTTACCGTCGGCGAATCGAATCTTTCACACCTTTGTTAAAATCTCATCCGAAGAAAAAAAAAAGAAATCAGCGCGAAATAAAAGTGCAAAATTTTGCGCAATCAGTAACGCCCTGTTGTCTGTATAAAAGCAGCACTAACCAAGCTATTAATAGAGGAAACAACAAAAGGTAAAAATGTCTTAAAGAATCTCACACTAAGATAAGTGCGGAGCCCCCTTGCAATTTCACACTCTAACGCGCTCTCAATATTATTGCATCAATGATTGTGCATGCATAGTGCGAGAGAGTTTCCAGTAGGTGAGCTGTTTGCTATTGAAAGTGATCTTGGCCAGAGCAACTGATCTTACCACCTCTTTACCACCAGCAACCAATTCATATGGTTTTGAGGCTTGTACCATATAGTAAGATGCACTTACTTACCTTACTTACATCACACCAACAAGACCACATCTCAAGATTAAGTCATAGCCACTGAACAACTTCAGATATCGTGTGCTGGCCACAATCAAAAGGAATCGTTTATCCGCACCAAAAGACAAAAACAGGTTGGAACGTGGCGTTTTTCCTATTTTTTTCCGCTTATCTAATATTGTGGAACACCATGTGTGCATGGCTAGGTGCTTCTGAGATATTTGTACACATACGTGTGGGGTTATTCATAATCAGCGCGGGGATAGGTGAGCGAGAATAATGAGAATCACAGAAAATTAATGCATGATATTAAAAGAATGATTATTGAAATTCTGATTTTTATTGTAATAAATTCGATAGTCTAAACAATTCGTATTGTTTTTATGTTACAGACGTCAACAGTGACCATGAAGAGAACGGATCATCAATACCATGCTCCCCGGTAGTTGCATGCAAATCAGCCAGCCCAGAACTGCATCAGACGATCTTCGATCACCCGAATGAGGATCATCACAACAATCATCATCACAATAATAACATAAATGAGAATCATGTTAATCATCATCCCTTTCCAATACATGTACCAATCAAGGCAGAATTACCAGAGACATATCCACAGGTAGAACTAAATCATAAGCTACCATCGCCTCCACCAATCGATCGGCCACGATCGCCACAAAATCAAAACGAAGTTCAAAATATGTCAGACGGCGAAGTTGACGGCGATGGGGAAGATGATCGTGAGAGCAATCATTCAAACAATCAAATCACACAAATCGAGGAACAGAATCAAAATAAGCATAACGATGATCAACATCAGGAGAACCTCAACAGTAATGAGCATAGCAGCCCGCCACCTCTACTACCTCAGTTTCCGGCTGCACCAGTGACGCTTGAAGCAATACAAAATATGCAAATGGCAATTGCACAGTTTGCAGCGAAAACTTTAGCCAATGGCGGTGCTGATAATGAAGCTGCAATGAAGCAATTAGCATTTCTTCAGCAGACTCTATTCAATCTGCAGCAGCAGCAGCTTTTCCAGATCCAATTGATTCAGCAATTGCAGTCACAGTTGGCTATGAATCAGCTGAAAGAAGATCAAGAAAATAATGAAGATGACGAATGCGATGAGGAGGAGCAAATCTGTGCTGAAAATTTATCTAACCAAAAGTCTGAGGAGGAGGAGGAGGAGGAAAATCAAAAAACTGAAACCGAAAATGAAAGTATGGAAGTGGTGCACCACGACGAGGAGGAGGAGGTATCAGATCATCAAAGAATCAAGGAAGAACCACGGGAAGAGCCTAGGATTCATGCTGATGAGAATAGAATTATCCAAAACGACTTACCGCTTCCGTTGCCGAAACAGGATGAGAATACACCGCTGCCGTATGGCTCAGATCTGGCATCTAGTATTATCACAAACCATGACAACCCACCTTCATTGGATGAGCCAAATTCATTGGAAATGCTGCAGAAGCGGGCACAAGAGGTACTAGAGTCTGCATCACAAGGCATCTTAGCTGGGAACCTGGCGGATGAGTTTGCATTTGGCAAAGATAAATCAGGCGACGGCAAGAACCGTAATGAACCATTCTTCAAGCACCGATGCCGGTACTGTGGGAAAGTCTTCGGCTCAGATTCTGCCCTACAAATTCATATCAGATCTCATACAGGAGAAAGACCATTCAAGTGCAATGTATGCGGTAGCCGGTTCACAACCAAAGGTAACCTCAAGGTCCATTTTCAGAGGCATGCGCAGAAGTTCCCTCATGTACCAATGAACTCAACACCAATCCCCGAACATCTAGATAAATTTCATCCACCACTATTAGAACAAATGTCACCAGAGGAATCACCTCAACATCAGCCACAAATGCCGCATCCAAATGTCCCAGTATCACTACCATTACCATTCCCGCCTGGAGCTGGTTTTCCAGGCTTACCACTATACCGCCCACCATTAGAAATTCTTAAGTCCTTAGGACCATATCCGAATCCGTTTTTCGGTGCATTACCGCCGATGCCGCCTAAGCGAGATCAGGAAATGCCAACAGATCTAAGAAAACCACCACCACCAGTCAATTCACCAAAATTAATCGAGGAGCCGAAGGAAGAGCCTCTTAGTCTTAGGATTAAGGAAGAACGAGAGATAGAGCCTGAGCCACCGCGACCCAAAAGTACAACACCACCCCCTCCACCACAACCACCAGTATCAATGCCGCCACAGCATATTCCAGAATTTCCACCAACATCAACGCATCTGCCGCCTTCGATACACAGGGATGAATTGCAGGATCGATTGCCCTTGAACTATGCGAAGCCATCACCCGAACGAAGATCACCAATACGGAGTCCTGCCAGCATACCTCGCTCCCCATTTTTGGGGCCATTGAAACATGAAATGACACTTTTACCAAGGCCGCATAGCAATGACAATTCCTGGGAGAATTTCATTGAAGTATCGAACACTTCAGAAACAGTTAAGCTGAAGGAGTTGATGAAGAACAAAAAAATCACAGATCCGAATCAGTGTGTGGTGTGCGATCGTGTCCTGTCATGCAAGAGCGCGCTACAGATGCACTACAGAACTCACACCGGTGAAAGACCCTTCAAGTGTAGAATTTGCGGAAGGGCTTTTACTACGAAGGGAAACCTTAAGACTCACATGGCAGTACACAAAATCCGACCTCCAATGAGAAACTTCCACCAGTGTCCTGTTTGTCACAAGAAATACTCCAACGCTCTCGTGCTGCAGCAGCATATCCGACT
Source organism: Thereva nobilitata (assembly GCA_963855945.1). NCBI lineage: Eukaryota > Metazoa > Arthropoda > Insecta > Diptera > Therevidae > Thereva > Thereva nobilitata. The sequence continues at coordinate 20,105,724 of OY979698.1, forward strand.
GCATACGGGAGAGCCAACCGATCTCACACCGGAACAGATACAAGCTGCAGAAATCCGCGACTTCCCACCATCCATGATGCCAGGATCACTATTCAACCCCTTCGCATTTAACTTCGGCATCAACCGGCCCAACGGCACGATAGGATCCGAATCCTCGCAGGGAGAGAACGACGAAAACATGGACTGCAGTGACGATTTCGAGGATGACATATCCGATCACCTGTCCAATGGCGGAGATTTCGATAGACCAAAGTCAGGGGACGATATTAAAGGTATGCTGTTCGAACAAAAGCTGAAAATTGAAAACAGTCGACCCAAGTCCGAGGCTAGCAGTTCAGCACCAACGAGTCCTATTAGTGTTATGAATAAGTCATCGCCAGCTCCATCTGATACGTCACAAGGTGCTTTAGACTTAACTCCACGTTCCGTAATGCCGCCGCATAATCCACCATTTTTACCGACGCGGCCACCGTTCGGGATGTTTCCAAATTTGCCGCTATTCCCGCCTGTTAGTACAACCACACAGAACATGTGCAACGCTATGAATTCGATAGCGCAGTCTGTGATGCCTTCAGCACCGTTCAATCCTCTAGCATTATCGGGTGAGTAGGTGAGGAGCTGCTTAATAGTTTCTCTTTAAATTTTATGATGTTATGTCAAACTTCAAACTGATGTAGGCCTCTTCTCTTATTCTCCACAGGTGTCAGAGGCAGCACGACGTGCGGAATTTGCTTTAAGACATTCCCGTGTCATTCGGCACTCGAGATTCACTACCGGTCCCATACCAAAGAGAGACCCTTCAAGTGTTCGATATGCGATAGAGGATTTACTACCAAAGTGAGTAAAAGGACTTTGTTTATTTTTTTAATTTTTTAGTTGTCATAATTAATAATTATTATGAAATATAATTAATAAATTTTCTTAATTTTTTCTTCGCAGGGAAATTTGAAGCAGCACATGTTGACGCATAAGATCCGGGACATGGAGCAGGATGCTTTTCGCAATAGAGCAGTAAAGTATGTAAGTGTTTGTTTATTTTGTGTTCAGTTAGTTTTTCGCTTTAGTTCCATTGGTCTATTGTTGGTCATTTTGCTATCGATCTGATTGTACTAGTTCTTTGTTGTAATGGTCTCGGTTAGGGATGGATTGATTGTAGACAACATAGAGACGAAAAGACAAAAGACTTCTAATCATGGATGAATTTCACGTTTAACCTAAGATCGGTGCCCTTGATTTTGTGCCAATTTCTTAATCTGATTGATGCTAAAAATAACGAAAAAGATTCTTGATGGTTGATGAATCATTTTGCAAGCCACAATCAAAAAAATAAGATAGCGCTGCTTATTGATGGTAGTTTATACCCGAGTAAAAATGAAACTCGTCCGCACCTAGCATGCAGCAGGCACGCACTAGCCTGCACGGCGCCCTCAGCTAGCATGCACGCTTGAGTAAAAATAAGACTCAAGATAATTGTCCGTTTTCTTCATTCTACACAATTTTTTAAAGCCCCAATTTCACTCCCTTTAGTCTAGAAAGAGTGCATGCTTGTGGCGGGAGCGTGCATACTTTTGTAGCATGCCTATATGTTTGCTATGCGTGCTAGGTGCGGGCGCGTGTGTGGTTGTAAGAAAATTAACCAACTAAATTATTTTTACTCGGGTATTGAGGAAATTTTTTTTTACGATGTACATATATATTTGGAAAAAACGCATTATTTATGGACTAATCAATATTGATGATTTTTTTTATAATTAGAAGATTTTCTCACATGTAACATTTTTAGTATTACTGAAAATGCCAATTAATCGTTCGTTGATCATTACAGACGAACTATTGAACTATCGAACTCTTAGATCGCTTAAGGGTTCAATTAGTGACCTTTTTATAGTGATCCACTCAAAAAAAAAAACCCTGGAACAAGTAATGAATTGGTTTTTCTAAATAATGGTTAAAACCTATACCCGACCCGCAGTATTAGATTAGCCCACTCGGCTCATTCCCTTTGCTTACAGACAGCTCCTTTTACGCGCAGGCTACAGAAATGAAATCGTTCCTAAATAATGAGTGATACATTTAGAAGCACTATTTTCAGTAGGAGTTTTATTACAGATCATGCCCGAGTTGTTTCAAACTGCCGTGGTATTTTTATTCAATATTGTTTGAAATTTCATAATTGGTTTTTTATGCACTTTATGATGTGCACAAGAAAACATTTTTAAACTTGAAAAAAAGTGGGAAAAACGGATCGAAAATCGTGAATTTTTGGTTTTTTTCATTTTTTTTTCGAAAAGTTCGCCCTTTTTTTTAATAAAACTCAATTTTCTTTGTATTAAAAATTCATTTTTGACATATGACAAAAAAAATTGTGTTTTATTTAAAAAAAGTGGAATTTTTAAAAAAAAATTACGAAAAAATACAAAATTCACGATTTTCGTTCGTTTTTCCAACTTTTTTTCAAGTTTAAATATGTTTTCTTGTTCACCATCATAAAGTTCATAAAAAAAACCTGCATTCAAAATAAAAAGGAACCTCATACGATGCACAAAAGTTATTGGCCAATCAATTCTCAAATTTGAAGTCAATTTTTGAGACTTGTATTAGATATAAAGTATAATTTCTGAAAATTTCACTTAAAACATACGAAGTTATAACGAAAAAAAAGTTTTCAGCAGTTTTTTCAGTTTTTAATTTTTTTTGAGGTTATGTGCGCAGAAAAAAATTTCATATTGTAACCGCAAATAACCAATATCATAACGAACAGCTTCATTTTTTTTCGCTTTTCTTGGACCTACACATACCGAGATATACTCATCTATATTTAGAAAGAACGACGAAAATGGTAGATTTTTCACAAAATGGCCGATAAACTTGCATAGTGGGGGTTGCTAGAGGTAAAAAATGTCCATTTCGTATAGTATTCGATGTAACTAACATATTACGATAAAATTTTGAGATTGGAAACAATTCCGTTTTCACTAAAATTTGATGCTTGTTTGACTCCAGTAATACAGTATAGAAATTTGGTGTCCCTGAGTGAATTCGTGAAGGAAATACGAGTATATTAAAAATTTGGTGCAAAATTGTCGAATTACCCATATTCAATATCTAAACGATCAACTCAGCTCTAAACTCTAATACTTAGATTTTTGTCCATCAATTCACGCAGAAAATGCCGAAAGATAAACAGATAAATTTTGGAACCTACTAGTTAAAATTACAACATATTATATATATGAAATTTCTCAAAGTAATTTTTAACTGGCGAAGAGTTTGTGTCATTTTACCGCTTGTCCATAGCACCAAATTTTTGAGATCGTCAAAGTGTTATTTTCAGACCGTTCTTTTGCCAAAAATTCAAACCACAAAGTCAACCGGGCTTCGTAACCTAGGGATTAAAGCACCTGACTTCCATCCCAGAGGTAAGTGGTTTGATTTCACTCCGCAGCACGGTTCTTCGTCTTTCCATTTGTTCCACTTATATAACAATCTTTCTTTCTCGCCTTCTCTCGTAAGAAGCCATACCTGCGCTTTTTTTGCCATGGTCTGGAAGCACCAAATCCTGTTCGAATACCGAAACCCCGAATACAGCGTTTTATCACAGTAGCTTTGCATGGGAGAAAAAGAATAAAATCGCGGGTTGGGTCTTTTCTCTCTACTATCTTTCCGACTAGAGTCTTTCACATAAAAAAAGTTGCACAACTTAAATCGGACAGAATATGTATATTGTTATGTATAATAACAAAATTCGTTTTTTTCCTCCAGTGATTTGTCAAGTAAAAACTGCTGGGAAAAATGTTTACCCAAAGCGACAAATCACGTGAAAACCTGCGCTGCGTAGAATAAATGAAAACCTACGGTCCAAATTAATGCTCTGCATATCTTTCTGTGTGGATCCAAAGCTGGTGTCTTTCCTAAAGTTTTTTATAGCATTATTTGTCAAAAATATGTCTTTTGGTTCTACTTGAGAACAGAGAAAATGTTCAATTTCTCTTACGTCATGATATATTTACGGCATATATAAAAATTAGGCGCGGAACCAGTCTTCAGTACTATGAAGACTTTCTTATTGGCCAACGGTATATTTTCATCATCGCCAACTAAACATCCTTGTGCAGTTAAGGATTTTTTTAATTCTCTTCTGACCGTTGCTTTCTGGTCTTAGATGCTAATTCTCATTGCTTCTATATACTCTTCCACACCACCTCAGTTGGATATTACTCTCCTAGTGGTAGCGATGAAATTTTTCAGGATAGATACACGATGATAGTAGTCAATACCAGGGTTGTCTTGCAAAATAAGATCCGACTGCCGGAAAAACAACTCCTATATCCCTCAACGAGTGAGAGGTTCATTGGTAGTATCATTTAAATTGTAGAGCTCAAAGAGCGATATTCAGGGTTGCCCAAAAAATTTCGACCTATTCATTTTGTAGCTCTTTCTATGAATGGGGCTGCTTATAGTACGATGCGCAGGTTTCCAGGTCCTTTTTTGCTATAGGTTTAAGTTTCCTCTCTATTTTTCTATAGCATGTTCTTTCTTGGATAACTTTCTATCTCTTATTGTTTCCTCACACTTTCGGCCAACCCATAATTTCCGACCTGAATTTTGTATTTTTATTTTTGCTTTTAAAATTTTGTGCATAGCTTGCTTGATAGTTTGTTCTTCTAAATTTGCTTGTTCCATTTATTTTGTTCTCCATTTACATTATTTTATTTATAAAAAAATTCAATTTCTTTTAATTTTTTTTACAGATGAACACATGGAAAGAAGAATTTGAATAATGACGACACATCCCTTCTGGCTACTTAACTTAATCCAAAACAAAATTACATTTCAATGTAAATCAATCCTCTCATTTGTCAATAATTCTCATAGAATCTGAATCAGAATCAGAATTTTGACAATTTCTATTGATGAAACACAAAAAAAAACATCAACAACATTTTTAAGTAAAAAAAAACAAATTGTTACAACCATACTTTCCATTAATAATAATAATGTGCGCATGACATTCATTCATTTGTTACATAAGGGCAAAAACAAATTAACACACAAAATGTTAATTATAAAAAAAGCAAAACATAAAAGAAATTAAAAAATAATTTTGAAAAAAACAAAAATAAAATAAAATCGATCAAATGAAACCTATCCAAAGATTATATAGAAGCGCATGTGATTATGCCAGACTTGAGACTGATTTCGTTTCATTTAAAAAAAAAAATAAATAAAAAAATAAACAAGAAAATAAAAAGAGAATACTAATCACAAAATCATAAGAACAAATAAAAAAGAGAAAAAGAGCGATTATTATAAACAAATGTACTCTTTAGTAATCATGAATCAAAAGTAGTTTTTAAAAAAGTAAATCGAAATTAAAATTAAAAAAGAAAAATGGAAAAAAACAGAAACATAAAACACCTTAATTGTTTTTTTTTTAAACAAATAATTCAGAAGAAACACACAAACACAAACAAGGAATTTTTTTTCCTATTTTAATAAAATTTCTGTGTTTTAATATGAAGATGTTTACGAGAATAAATATGAAAATAAATAGAAAATAAATTTTACAAGGGTGTACCACAAGGTTCATGACTAGGTCCTGTACTATTCAATATGAAAAAAAAAATGAAAATATAAAAAACCAAGACAAATGATAATTTTTTAGTGCAATAAATTCGTAAATATAAAAAAAAACTTTTTAAAAAGTCTTTCATCGTCTCGAGAGAAAAAGAAAAAAAACCAAAAAGAACTAAATAAATAATTAAATACAAAAAAAAATATATTTAATAACAAAAAAAAATTGTAAAAAATTGTATGTAAAAAAAATTTTTATCATGAACAAACACACCCCAAAAAAACAAAAACAGAAAAAAAAACACACAAAAAATATCACTCTATTTCTCTTCCTAATCTAAAAACAAAATTTACGAATAATTGTAAATATTTATAAATATAATTAAAATAAGTTCATATACATTAACACACAGAATATTAACGATAAATTCATTAAAACAACAACAAACAATGAAACGATAATATATTTAAAAAAAAACAAAAAAAAACTTAAAAAATATAAATAAAAAAATAAATTAAAATTAAATAATAAATAAAAAAAAACAGAAAAGAATTTGTGATACTATTCATTATAAAAAAATTTAAATCAATTAAAAAAAAAATAATTTATTTACAAATTGATTAAAATACGAGAGAAAAAAATCAGAAATAAATTTTTTTTATAGAATATAAGTAATTTATGTAATTAATGTAATATGTAAAATAAAAAAAACAAAACAAAGTAAATAATTAATAATTAAAAATACAAAATAAACGTATATAAAAAAAGGTATAAAATTAAGACAACAAAAAAAAAATACAGAAAATGACAAAAAAAAATAAACTTAAAGAGAAAAACAAAAAAAATATGTTGCATAAGTAAAAAAAAAGTGTAAAAACAAAAGTTAGAATAAAAACAAAAACAAATTTTCTTTTTAATTTTTCCTTAATTTTGTTGTCTTTGTGATGTTGTTTAATTTAAAAAAAAAATAGAGTTTTCCTTTTTTCATTTAAAAATTTTTATTATTATTATTATTATTAAATTTATTCAATTTCTCTTGTAATCTACTGCAAACTACTACACTACTACTACTATTACTGTATGAATGTTTCTTTTATATGTGTATATGATTTACAATTAATAATTATAATATAATAAATAATTAAAAAAAAATACAAAATTTTTATTTTACATTACAATATTTTCACACTTCAATTTCGCTTCACTTTTTATAGTTTATTCAATTACTTTTATTATTTCGTTTTTTCTTTCTTTCTTTCTCTCTATCTATACATATATTTTTTATTTAGTCTTAAATCTGTGTAAAAAGGAATACAAAAAAACAAAAAATTTATAATTAATTAATTAATTATTATCATTATCTACTTGTATTTTTAGATTAGCGAGAGTATAAATATTGTAAAACATGAAAAAAATAGAAAAAATTTATCAGTAAAAGAAAAAAAAATAAAAAAAAACAAAAAAAAAATAAAAAAAATTAATAATAATGTAATGATAATTATTGGTATTATTATTACAAAATAAAAAGAGTAATAAATGCAATTTTATGGAAATTTTTTTTGATGTTTTTTAATTTCGTTGTTAATCTTTTTTTTGATTTTTTTAGTTACATATGTATGTGGTTACGTGTTTTTATGTGGTTCTTAACAGAATAATGGGTCAAGCTGGTAGACTTGTATTCTATTCTGGTATGGGTATAATCAAAGGCGTTTTAAAATGGAAGTTGTACCATCGAAAAATTGTGAAACAGCCATGTTAACCATTTTACGGTAGGCGGGAAGACGATATGCGAGTAGTGTCCTCTGGAAAACTCATGGAGCTTCTTCTGCATACCCATTTCTAGAACTGCAAAGAAGTGGTCCCTGACATGTGCCTAAGGTTGCGGGAAATAAAGCTGTAATGATACGGAAGGGGTCTATCGACGAAAAAAGTGCTTTGGACAGTGAATAGTTTTTCTTTGTATAAGTCACCAGGCATGGATAACATAATGCCAATTATACTTCAGAAGACGTATAACATTATTCTATAAAAAAAACTGCCTAATAGTACTGCTGGGACAGAATAGTATGGTTTACGGAAGGCTCCAAAACAGAGATAGGTGTGGGCGCCTTCCTATGCCGTCTCTTAACCCGGCCACTTACCACTTATGGAGAATAGAAAAGGGCGGAGAACCCCACCTGCAGGTTTTGCTTTGAGGAAGATGGGTCTGCCCTTCAAGTTCTCTGTGAGTACCGCACGATAGCAAGGAGCAGGATCACGTCTTTAATCACAAGCCACTAGGCAGACTGTCAATAGGCGAAGCGAAGTGGCAGGGGTGCATTTGGACCCATTATCTCACTAGCAGAAAGATCGTGGAGAGGCTCAAAGTGATTTTCGTTCAGAAAGTAGGTAAGAGGTAAGAGAAGCAAATTTCTTCTTCCAACAACAGCCAGCCATTTATCTAGCCTGCCCTGTCTGAGCAAGCTTCGACAACATGAAAAACCGCGCCATCAAAATCATTGGAGATGGCACATTTTTCGTCTACATAGACTTTTTGATCCACGGCAGGAATGTAGCAGCCTTTGCAATATTGTTTCGTTATGACCATATCGACTATTTCACTGAACTTAGCGCCCACCTGCCTGAACGGCAATATTTTTTCCGCACAACAAGACTAGCACGCCCGACTCAAGGCCTATTTACAATCACTGCGAGGCTCGCATGCAAGAATCGCATACTAGTCTCGCATAAGTGAAGCCTCGCAATACAATTTACAATCACGCACCTGATAAGATTGTCAAATTTTATTTTAAAACACTATTCACATAAGATTGTTTAACTAAAACTTTGCGGTTTTCTCAATTTTATTTAATTTGTGAAAAACTACCGAGAAACACTTTATTTTGTTCATGAAAACACAACCACATAATTCTGACATAAGAAGTTTACAAGCTCACGCATCTCGCATGTGTGAAATATTCAATTTTCCGAATATTTCTGGCAACGCATTCGCGCCTCCCATCTCATTGTAGATTACCAGGTTTAAGTCTATGCTTTGAATCTACTTTTGACAGCTGTGTGATACTCGGATGCGAGGCTTGCATGCCCGTCTCGCATAATTGTAAATGGGCCTTCACTTTCACACCCTGCGCACACTAGGGTTTAGAAATTCGTTTATAAATAGAACAATTCGGCTGTAGAACAATCTCCCACAGTCAGTATTTTCGAACTAGTACAAAATCCGTTCTACGCCGTTAATGACCGTTATTCAGGTCTAAAGACTCCAAAAAGTGTTAGGAAATGCCGATAAAGGAGCACAAACCAGCTTGAACGGCCCTAAGGCTACCGAGAAGCGGGCTGCTGGATAGATAGCACGAATGGACACAGCAATGAACTGCGATCTCCACCACTGGGAATGGTAGAGGGACTTTCTGACTATATGACATCGAAATTGAATTTCCTATTTCCAAGTTTCGGTGTCCAGATCTCCACCAGAGAAATAAGGCAAAACTTCCAGACTGATAAGAGCTATGACGTGGTTCTATACAGAGATGGCTCCAAATCAGGGTCGGCTGTAGTTTTTCTCTCCTCGATAAACCTCCAAAAATACTACCGCCCGCCTAATTCTTCCATTCCAGGTGGAGCTGCTAATAATCTTCAGAGCACACCTGCCAATACAAACGAACCTAAGACAAGAAGCAAGGGTAGACAATAATGTCTATCGGATATCATAGCACTCGGCGCGAGCTATATAACGTTCAAGCCGATCGAAACCTGTCAAAAAGAGCCCTCTTCCTTGGTAGGATGTACTGGATCAATCTTCAGGAGTTACCGGGTCACAGAAACATCAATGGCAACGAATAGGGAGATTAATTGATCAGACTACGAGCAAATATTGAATATACAGGCTGTTTGTGGCGAAAAGAGATATTACCATACACTTCCTTCTCAGAACAAGTACCAGTTGGTGTTCAATTTCACACCAAGTCCTTCTAGGCTGAGCAGGGTCAACGCGACCGACTGGATGATGCTGCGGTAGTACATCACCGGAATCGTTTCGGTCATCACAGGTCATTGGAAGTTTGGCGGGAACATAAAGCACAATTGAGAAATTCATAAAACACGCATTGACGTAGCTGTTAGGAAGAACCAGCAAGGAAGACAACATATCGTTTACAAAGAGTTCGGCTCTGGTAAGGATAAGACGCCATTTGAAAACCTTTTCTTAAAGGTTTCGAAGTTTGAGTTTTTCCTGCTGTATGTTTGTTGGATTACCTTCATAGGTGCAGAAATGATTAGGCCCACCTTCTTGAAGTTCTCTAATTTTTTAAATAAATTACAGTTAAAACCCTCCAGGCATTTTTGCGACTGCTATAATGTGATTGCGGTGGGCTCAAATTTTCATTTAGAAGAAATAAAATTGAAAGCTTGAATATGCCCAAATATGTTGTGGACTCCCCTCCCTAAAGGGTATCAATGCAGAATTCAGCTACCGACTTCCAATTGCTCAAGACTGCAGTGATACCGCAGTGATGCATTTTCGAACTTCTCAGACTCTCACTGCGCAAGGAAAAAGCAAAATTTTAGATTCCTTTCTTTTAGGGTGCGGGCACTATTCCTTTTTGACCGTTTGCCTATTTGGAAGAAATTGAGGGTACACATCCCCATGGTAACTGTCAGCATAATCTTGCTTTTGAAGCGAATTGGACGCAGTTTTTTGGATTTCGGCTGGTTTTCGAAGTGCCATTCGGAAGACTGTTGGCTTGTTTGCTTGTCGTATTCGAATACACATGTTTCGTCGTCAGTGATGATGTGCTCCACGAAGGTGGGGTCCGTAGAAGCTAAGCAGCATGCTTTTGATGATCTATTTGAAAAAAAATCCGATTCAGCTGTGTTGCGACTCTTCCAGCTGGCTTCCACGGTGCTCTATTACGGACCGACGCGGACGACGCATCATGGGAAGAGTGTCGTCCGTGAAGGCGCAGGCAAATTTGTCGCGGTGCGTAGCATCCGCCGCGAGTCGGTCACTTCAAAGGGCCCCAAGTTTTTTTAATTTTGTCAATGTTTTCTTTGTTCGTGGGCGACCACAGATGGACTTGAACGAGGCAACTAAACTACCGCCTCTGGCGAAATGAGCCCTCTTTGAATACAGTATACCATTCATATGCCTATGTTTTTAACAAGAACGATTCACCGTATGTTTTCTGCAACATTTTCAGTGATTTGGCATACGAAACTTCAATGGAAACACAACATTTAAAGCAGACTCTTTTGTTCAACTTCTTCGGAGTCACTCCGCACGCTTCCCTCGCCCAAAATATATTCGTGCCGTGCTCCCAGAACCATGGTCCCTCGCATGGTACAATAATACAAGGTAGGCTCATAAGGAAAGGCTCTGCTTCCATCTTGAAAAGCTTAAACGCAATTTGTTAGAGAAAAGACCTGAGTGACGTCGGGGGGAAGCTTTTTTCCTTTATGAACTGCGATCTGAGTGACGTCACGAAGCCAGAGCTTTTCCTTATGAGCCTACCTTGCAGGGGCGTTTCCAGCCAACTGGTTTTGGGGGGGGGGGGGGGGTAATTTAAAAAAAAACTTAAATTTTTTTTTAATTGCATAAATACCTTTTGCACCCTCCCCAAGCCACTCCTAGCTGAAGTTGCCATTACACCCCCCCACAAAAAATGGTCAAAAATTTCTGCCCTAGTATTCTACGATTATTTAGCCCTAATAGAACCTACATACGCAGTGGCAGAATTTTTTTTCAATTTTTGCCCCTTTTTTACCCCCCTTCCCCCAACTCGCTAATTCTAGGTGGGTCGAATTCCCGCAAAAATGTCATATTATAAAAAATTCTTGAAATTACTTGAAAAGCTTATATACCAAACGGCAGAAGGTTGGGACGACACGATTTTTTTAAGTGCCAGCTCCCTACTAAAAGGAAGAAAGTCATCTCATCACATTCTCTTACGGCGCTTGAGCAGTAAACTTCATTTTGTTTACATAGGCTGTTTCCGCACGAACGTACACACGACAGACAGAAGTCGTCTGCAATCGTCAATTCTCTTTTGGTATTCGGTGAAAAATCGTATGAGCTTCTACACCAGCGTACAACTTGCAGGCAACAAATCATACTGGCTTTGTTGTTGTTTTGGACATTCCCTTTGCGAGCAAAAGGGAATTTTAGAAATAAACAACAACAATGCAGGAGCTATCAAAGTGTTCGATCAAAAATCTGCTGAAAATATCGTTCAAATTTGTGTGCCCTCCCCGTCGTCCTCTCACACGTTGTTCTTTATAAACCACTTTACAGCCGACTTTTGTCGTGTCGTGTGTACGCGCGTGTGGAATCAGCAATAGTGTGCCATATTAGCGGGAGTCTCGGGTATCGGTCCCATAGAAATATAAACTAAACACGGAATGGCTGTAAGCCAGATTAAGCGTACCACAATTTCTGATGTGTTTGAGTTCACTCGGTATTAGTTGTCAGGCAGTGCAGGCCAAAATATGTAGAAATAATAAGAGGGACGTTTTAAAAGCGGGGCGAATAAAATTCTTGGCATAAAATCTATGCCCCCGCATATTGACTTGGCACGGCACCATTCACTCAAGAAGCTACCCTTGACTGTTCGGCAATTTGTGTCCCACTTGTGCACACTATTGCTGTCCTTTTAAACAAGCTACCTTTAGTGTGGTCGCTCACGTACAGGGTTTTTACACGACACAGCCGTTCCATGTTAGTTTATACTTCTATGATCGGTCCCTTCCACGACTTTCCAGCAGTTATGGAAAAATTCACCGTCATAGATCGCCGACTAGATTCACCATAGCTTAACTTGTTTGTTTGTAATATTGGTAATTTTTAAGAATAAAAATAAATAACCGAACGAAAATTCTTTGGAGGGGTAATTACCCAATTACCCCCTCTGAAACCGCCACTGCTACCTTGTATTATTGTACTATGGTCCGTCGTGCCTATATGGGGCTTAAAGTTTGTGTAAAACTCGGTACAGCGTTACCAGCTCACAGACATTTTTTGGACGTCTTTCTAATGAAAATTCGCTCGTTTCACAGAATCCAATCACTTTTCCATCTCTTCTTCGTCCTGAGTGATTCTATAGATGCTTTCGCCAATGTTGTTAGTGTGATTCTAGGTAATAAGCCTGCAGCGATAGTTTATTGTAGAAAACCCAAATGAAAGCGGATCCAGTCATACGTGCTAGGACCAAAATCTCTGTTATCTGTAGTATATGCTTTGCTCAGCGTCACTACGTGGAAGGGCTTGACATTGCGAGCCACTATTCCAATTACAACCATACAATTGAGATCGCCCTAAAAATTCTATTAACTCATCACGAACGAATCTATTGTAATAACCGCTTGTAAAGTTCACCGTCAGCCGTCATTGATTTCTCGATTAAAATGTCAAACTACACTCAAAAAAAAATTCTACAAAAATTATTGAAAAAAAATCACACAATCGCGTTCGCCACTCCTGAAAAATATCCGGTCTATTGTTGAATGTCATGTTTGCATGCCTGTGATGTATCAAAGGTACAGAAATTGCCACCAATTATCCACCTACAGTTCACCTGAAGTGTAAACACGATGCACACGGGGCGGGGAATACCTTGACTTCCAATATCATAAGACAGGTGTGCCCCAAGCACAACTTCTATAAAGTGATGAACAATTTGTGCCCATTGTACCATGACCAGGTGTCGTGGCTGCCGTCGTCATCGCAGTCGTAGTTGTCGATTCCGAATTAACTTTCATCCCTGGCGGAGAGTATTGACTTTACAATATAATTTCTTTCCGGATGACATGCATATGACATGAGAAATGATCGAGGTGAAAGGACAGCAGTTATGAGTTCGTTGAGGGTGACATGAAACAAGGATCTTGTTTTTGGGCTGTTAATGCAGGAAGGATCAGTGAAAATTAGGTGAATGAAAGAGGACGGTTTATGTAAAAAGGGGGATGAGGACAAATTGTTGTCTTATTGCATGTGTGCCAGGAGTATGCTACTATTGACACCCTTTCGAGTGCAGCTAGTGATGACAAGAAGCATGAAATGCACGTGCTCTGGGAAGGACACTTATCCCTTAAATAAATTCCGGTTTTTGTGAGAGTAATTCCGGTGATGTTTATTTATTTTTGGGTTGTTTTAACGGCGTTTGGGATTTTTGAAACTATTTTTTACTGAGTGTTTTTTTTGTTTATAAACAACTACAGTTTGGCATAATTTTCTGAAGTTGTTGACTCCTATTGACCCCTGTAAAGGTGATGGTCTCGCGTGTTGTTATTTTTAATATAAAACGGTCAGCATCCTCTTGTCGAGCTGATGAAACTTTGCTTTTTTATACGCTTTATATTAGCTTGACCTGTATGTTGTATGTTGTATGTTGTAAGTTATATGTTGTATGTTTCATGTAAACAAATCTTGCAACTTGATTTTGACCCACTTCCAGGTAACGGATCAACTTGAAATTTTGCACATATGTATAGTTCGCGTGACAATACAATCTGACCATTTTGTGAAAAAATCAAGATGGCGGTTCCAAGATGGCGGCCGAATTTTGCAATTGTGCTCCCCGACCCCCGACATGGGTATCAAATGAAAGAGTATTACAAGTAGAATACAATTAGTTATGTGGCGTTATTCAAAATTCAAAATGGCGGACAATAAAAAATGGCGGACTACCATTTTCTTTACAACCCACTCGATATGGGTATCAAATGAAAGGAAATGACAAGTAGAATACTATTAGCTCTGTGGAGTCATTCAAAATTTAAAATGGCCTCCAACACAAAATGGCGGACTACCTTTTTCTTTACAACACCCTCGGTATGGGTATCAAATGAACGTGTACGACGAGTATAGTATAGTAAACTGTGTGACGTCATTTTAAATCCAATATGGCGGTCACTACAAAATGGCGGAAGACATATAATAGACTAAAAAATAGAAAATAAAAAATAAATAGTTTAAAAAAACTAAAAAATGCGTTTTGATTTTAAAATGAACTAAAAAGTAAAAAATAATTTTGAATGTAAAGTTTTTTATTGCTCCAGCCAGAATATGGAAACAACCTACCTTTCGAAATGTAAAAAACGTGGGCCTGTAGCGAAAATTTCCGGTGTTAGTAAAATAAGAATATAGGAAGAGAGTCCCACGCTGTTTTACATTTCGAAAGGTACTTTGTTTCCATATTCTGGCTGGAGCAATAAAAACTTTACATTCAAAATTATTTTTTACTTTTTAGTTCATTTTAAAATCAAAGCGTATTTTTTAGTTTTTTTAAACTATATATTTTTATGTAAACAAATTATGCCATTCTGTAACAAGGGCGTTAATTTCGGTGGAAAAGTTGCTATAGGAATAAAGATCAAATTTGGAAAGAGTTGTTTCGTAAACTGTAAACACAACAAGAATACCTAGAAAAAAATATCCTGGATATCCGAAAGGACCCCACATTTCCACATGAAATCGAACCTGGAGTCTCTGCCATGGTAGTCGGACGCCCTAAGTACAGAGTTAGAAATGGAAATTAAAGTCGAAGCTGCCCTAAATCTCTGCTAAAAGGGAACAATTGCTGGAATCTTTTCACCCACACCTACCACCACTTTATCTACCCATACTACAACCGAACAATCAAAATATTGTGACAAAACTTCAAAGGTTAATTTTGTCCTGCCATACAGTAAATACCCGCACGTGTCATTATCCTCAATTGGCTCCCGAAAAAAAAAATCAACCCCAAAAAAAATATCCTTGATATCCTTGCATGATTTACAGCCGCCAGGATCTAGACATGTTCCATGCAAAAGATTCATATCGGCGTGAATATAAATAACATTCAGGACTCTCGTCAACCCACGAGACAATGGGTGGAGAAGTCAAGCTTTGATTAAAGCCATACCGTCGGCCCTTTAATCCTCTCTGTGTGAGTAGTGTGTCCTGTCTCAACAGCAGCAATTTTTCCTAATACTATGTGAAAAAGTGTTGTTTTTATTACTGGGTAACATCAACATTGCCACCTTCGGCCGCATTATATCCTTAAGTTAGGTGCAGTAGCATTTTCACATAGTCTTGAAATGTGGGTAGGTGGTGGGAGTGGGCAAGAGGATGGAGGAGTGGTGGATAGCTGCAAGATAAATGGAAAAATTATGCAATTTGTATTTATGGCTAAGCTAAGGGATGGAAATTGCATGTTTCTACGGGCTACAACTAAATCCGATTTCTTACACTTTTAAAGATCGCTATCGGAGATTGTGTTTAGCTTTGGCTTAGTGGTGGTTTCGTTGGTTGGTCTCCGTTGTCCAGGGTAGATGGTATAAATCTTGTTGGTGTAATATTTTTGCAAGTTTTTTTAACGAGATTTTGTAGTGTGAAAAATTAAAAAGAAGAAAAGGAAATACAAAATCACTTTTGAATGTCCTTGTGGAAAAAGTTAGTTTTTGTGGGCAACAGACGTGGTATTTTTAGCCAGAACTGTAAGACTAGATTTTGATGGCGTTTTTCTTAGCTGTAAGTGTTGTGCAATAGTTTTTACAGGGTTGGTAGTACTTGACTGAAATTTATAATACCTTAAAATTTTTTTGTTTTGGTACGAAAAGCAGGCCTTGTTTGGTGAACCATTTCTGCAGTAAGTACTATTTAAAATTATTTTATTTTTTACTACTCAATATACACTAACTGGGGCTGTTTATGGCACAATAGGCCCAAATAGTGACCGCGATACTCTTTGAACCCAATACCAACCTGAAAGTTAGAAAGAAAGAAGTTTCAAAAACATTTGTGACAAACAAATTTCCACTACTATGACACCATACGTAATCTTTTATTCATATTTAAAACTAGGTGACAGTCGTTGTCTTGTCAATTTATACAAAAATAGATGTAGATAGAAGATATATAGATAGATTATTTAAATTAGGATTTAATGTTGGGACCAGGCTGCAGAGCACTCATATTGGAATATTACAAACATTTACATTGCAACGCTTAGTGATGAACCATATTTTTTGTCTTTCCGTTCGAAGAGAAAAGGCATAGCCCCGATAGTTTACCTACTCTCGAGCACGCCATGTAAAACTGCCCATGAGAAAAACATGTCAATTCAAGGTTTATTCCACACACTTCCAAAGATTGGCCTTGCGATTTATTACTCGTCATTGCAAATGCAAGACCAACAGAAAACTAGACCCGCTTAAGGTCCGTTTATATCTACAGACATCGAGCGTGACAGACACGTGCCGTGCCAGACAAAATAATATTCTTCTATACAGTGTGTATGATTTGAACTTATTTTCATGGAATGTAAGAACACTATACCAACCCGGTAAGTTAAAAATTCTCCTAGACGAATTGATGAAATACAGAGTGGACGTAGCGGCCATTCAGGAGATGAGATGGACTGGACAGGGAATATTCGAAAAAAGAACACATAACATATTTTATAGCTGCAAAGAAAGAGACCACATACTAGGTACAGCATTCATTGTTCGGAAGGAAATAAAGCACCTTGTCATAGGATTTGAAGCCATAAATGAAAGAATGTGCAAGATTCGTTTAAGGGGCAAATTCTTCAATTATTCAGTCATAAATGTACACGCACCAACAGAAGAGAGCCCGGAAGAAGAAAAGGAGATGTTCTACGACTCTTTAGAGAGAGTATACAGAAACTGTCCCCGTCATGACATAAAGATAGTCATTGGAGATGCCAATGCTAAAATAGGACGGGAAGCAGCGTTTCAGCCTACAATTGGAAAGTTTAGTTTGCACGAACACCACAATGATAATGGATTAAGACTTATAAACTTCGCCATGGCGCAAAATATGGTTATATCCAGCACCAAATTCCAGCATAAGGATATTCAAAAAGCAACCTGGAAGTCGCCAGATGGAGTAACCAACAACGCAATCGATCATGTCCTTATAGACGCGCGCCACCAGTCCAATGTGCTTGATGTGAGAGTATACCGCGGCGCAAATGTAGACTCTGACCACTTCTTAATGGGAACGAAAATTAGGGCCAGGATATCGACAATAAAAACAAGAAGAGGAAACAGAGACAGAAAATACAACGTGGCAGGATTGCAGGAAGACCAAACTAGGGCTGATTATGAGAACCTGCTCAACGTAAGAATAAATGAAATTGGTCAAAACACATATGAAAACTTGAACGACCAATGGAATGACATAAAAAGAGCAGTGAAAGGATCAGCAGAAGATATTCTAGGTTTCGTTCAACAAGAACGAAGAGTAGAATGGTTTGACGAAGAATGCGCCCAGGTGACAATGGAGAAAAACCGAGCTTACCAAGTCATGCTAAGTAGGCACAGAACAAGAAACTCTGAAGAGGAGTATAAAGAAAAGAGGCGAGCTGAGAAGAGAATGCACAAAGCAAAAAAAAGGCAGTATTGGGAAGAACAAATGAAAAAAATAGAAGAATCAACAAGCTTAAATGATGCAAGAAACTTCTACAAAAAGGTAAACCAACAACGGAAAGAATTTAAGCCTAGAGTGACAATGTGCAAGGATAAAAGTGGGGAGATATTAAGTAATAAGGACGAAGTATTGGCTAGATGGGCAGAGCATTTCGAGGAACTACTGCTAATGAACCCAGAGCAGGAGCACATTGGTACCCGAAATGTGCAGAACATGAACGCGAACGATGAGAATGACAGCACAGCAGCCCCCACCATAGAGGAAGTACGCCTGGCATTGCGAGCACTAAAAAATAATAAGACATCAGGGTCTGACAGCATACCTGCAGAACTCATTAAGCAAGGCGGAGAGGAAACTATCCAAAAACTACATGAAGTAATAGTGGAAATCTGGAGACGGAAAGAAATGCCTGATGAGTGGAACGAGGGCATAGTGTGTCCCTTACACAAAAAAGGAGACCCTCTATCTTGCAACAACTATAGAGGAATAACGCTATTGAACACAACGTACAAAGTATTTTCACGTGTACTCTATATTAGACTACGACCATACGTGGAAAGAATATTAGGAGAGTATCAATGCGGTTTTCGTCCTGGAAGATCCACAACCGACCAGCTATTTGTACTCAGAGAAACCCTAGAAAAAGCTGTTGAATTTAACATAAACATCCACATGTTATTCATCGACTACAAATATGCTTACGATAGTGTGAACCGTAATGAGTTATTTGATGCTATGGAGCAGCTCGGATTACCTAATCACCTAGTAGAACTGACGAAAATTTCGATGAAAGATGCAAGGTGTAGAGTCAGAATAGATGGTGAACTATCCCCACCCCTCAGAACAAATAGAGGATTAAGGCAAGGCGACGCACTATCCTGCTTGTTATTCAATGTGGCCCTAGAAAAAGCAGTAAGAGATGCATCGATTAACACATCAGGGTGCATCTTCGATAGGTCAGTGCAAATATTAGCCTTTGCCGACGATATAGCTATCCTTGGAAGATCATTTGAGAGCATGAAGGAGACCTTTGTAGCACTTGAGCAAGCCGCAAAAAAAATCGGGTTGGAAATAAACGAGCACAAAACAAAGTATATGTACACAAAAAACGCCAGAAGTAGCAGACAGAACATAACGATCGACACCTACAATATAGAAGCAGTAGATGAGTTTGTGTACCTCGGCACGATAATAACAAAAGGTAATGATACATCGGCCGAAATCAGAAGACGAATAGCACTGGCTAATAAATGCTACTTTGGTCTACGCAGGCACCTGACGTCTAGAAATATATCAAGGAAGACGAAACTGGCACTTTACACGACACTAATAAGGCCTGTCCTACTATATGGTTCGGAAGTGTGGACATTGAAAAACGCAGACGAAGCATTGGTAGGAAGATTTGAAAGGAGAATTCTTCGTTCGATCTACAAAGGAATACAGGTTGATGGCGTTTGGAGAAGAAGATACAACTCAGAGTTGTATGAAATCAGCAAGATTCCAAACATTGTCAAAGTGATCAAAATAAACAGACTGCGATGGATTGGTCACGTCCAACGAGGTGCGGAACGGAACCCGACAAAGATAGTGCTGGGGAAAGTACCGTCAGGAAAACGCAGACCCGGCCGGCCTAAGAAAAGATATATAGATGACGTCGAAGAAGACTTGAGGCAGTTGGGAATAAGAAACTGGAAAAGTCGAGCCAGAGATCGAGAATCATGGAGGCGAATGCTGGAGGAAGCCAAGGCCAACAATAGGCTGTGGAGCTCCTGATGATGATGATACAGTGTGTATGAACGTATTTTTTACATCTGCCGTGACACGACCGCGCAGACACGGACAGGCATCGGACGTACCCGGCCAGTATTCGCGGAAAGAATATTTTGTCTGCTTGACTCATGTCTGTACGTGTCTGTGGGTGTTTGCCGAGCAGTATGAATAGAGCATCGGAACCGTGTAGACATTTTTTCATTTGTTTACGAAATGGATAACATTTTCAACAAAAATATAACTAGTGTCTGTCGTCTGACACGGCACGATAGATGTGAATAAACGGCGTCTGTAGGTGTCGGGCACGGCATGTGCCTGGCACGTTCGATGTCTGTAGATATAAACAGACCTTCAATTGAAACGGCAAATTGGTTGGAATCAGCAGTATTCTTGGAATCAGAACATCCTCGCCTTTGAACTTTCCAATGATTATCGTTGCTTCAATCACGTTATTCATCAGTTTCATAACAGCGAATCTCGTTCCATTACATAGTTTCGCGTGGTTCAGATTGTGTAACATGATTATCACCGAGCCGACTTTGAGTTGTAAATTATGCAGCGGCATTCCTGGCAAATCCAATGAATACAGAATTGAACTGAAGACTTCTTCTGGATTGGTAATTGATTCGATCGACTTAAATGAATGAAATTGACCAGCGATTTGACTTCTATTTTTATGTTCAAATCGTCATCATTTTTCGCTGCCAAAAGAGCTCATTCGCTCAACCAAACATGGTTTTTGTAATTTGCACCAATATTCAGGAACACTTACGTGATCAATTCTTCTTCCGACGATGTGATTTGACAAAAATTAGGTGGAAATGCAATGAGGTCAGTGGAAGCGCAACTGGAATTTTTCCATTTCCAATGTCTAATAATTAGTGGAAAACATTCGTCATTTTGTAACGCGACTCGCATATTCTTTAATATGCCCCGGCTACACCGACCTCAGTTCAATCCACATAAGTGGCTTTACCGGCATTGTTCAGTTCAGAAAGCTTCGTGTGTGACGTATTACATTTGAAAGCTTCATTACTGAGATGTACTTGTTTTCCTATTTTTATATTTTCTTTTGTGATCCATGTTTAATAAAGCTCTTCTCAAACCTCTTACTCGTTTTTTAGTAGGTACTAATGTCAAAACAACGGGTGTTTTCAATGATGCAAGTTGCGTGCGCAATTGACTTATTCAGCAATGGGTGTGTTGCTGAATAAGTCAATTGCGCACGCAACCTGCATCATTGAAAACACCCAACTTGCAAAATACATTAGCTGACATTCCAATATTCCAATTTATTACTCTCTTTTGAGCGAGCTTTTACGTTCAACCTCATTTCCTTGGTATTATTGTACCATGCTCAGTTCGATGTTCTGTTAAGCGAACTGACGTTTGATTTTTCCTGAGTTCTTTATGTGAAAATGTATGGAAACTCATGGTACAATAATACAAGGTAGGCTCATAAGGAAAAGCTCTGTTTCCATCTTGAAAAGCATTACATTAGAAAAGACCGACTTTTTTCGTGTATTTTCCAAATATTTCCTTTCATAGAAACCTTTTCCTGACAATTACGAATAAAACAAAACAAAATCAGCCAAATCGGTCGAGCCGTTTCCAAATGATGCTCCTTCATACATGTGACAATTGATTTTCATTTACTTCGATATCTCATATACAAAAGCTACTGACGTTTCTATTTTCACTCAAAAAGCAAAAAACTTGAGGTAAAGGTATGTGTATCATAATTCTCAGTAAAAATTGTGGATTTTAAAGATTGCAAAAAGGACCACTCACATTAATTAATAACTTGAAGCATAGTTTGGTGTAAGTTGCAGATCTGAAAATTGAATTCTGCGTGACTTACGCACACTCATCGCCACTATCTCCAATTACAACATCCTAGGATAATTGATTTTCCATAAAAGCACTAGAGGGCGGCCAAATTGCTTTTCCCTGATTTATTTTTCACAAATAAAAAACGCAATCAAAGGGTTTTAGGCAATTTTTTATCATTTTTCTCTTCCTCACAAAGCGGCTCCTTCCTATTGATATGTCCTCATTTCGGAGATTAGAAACGGCTTCGCATCCGCCTGACACATGAGTGACATTTGAAAACATCCAGGAGTGCGTGCCTTCGACATTCGGAGATTGCGTTTTGATTCCCGGACGATGTCGTTTCGCCTGCACTAAAAATTTCTAATATGGCGAATAGCTCGAGCGCGGCACCAGCCCCATATGATATCCGCTATCAGAGCATTCCAGCATTTCATTTCGACAGTCCCCTTCAGAGGCGACACTCCACGGTGAGAGATTTATTTGCTCCAACCGATAGGATAGGACTTCGCCCCGGCATAAGGGCGATCCGGCGGCCGGCGGGGGAATCTGGGTCCATTCAAAGTGACGACGACTATCGTGTTGTGCCGCTTTCGCCATCATGATGCACTTCTTTGCACGTTCACCTTTGAGCTGCATTTGATACGCGAAGCGGTAACATTTGCCCGGCTGTTCGCCTCGTTTGCTTGTTCATCCGTTCAATACACCTCCGGTGGGGCCCCTTAAGCTATATAATTTCTGGTATAGTTCCTCGTCCGTGGGGCTCCAGTTGGGCATCAGTTAATTTTGCTTATCAAACAATTTCGAAAGTCAGTCAATCAGGACGTCCGTCAGCCATCACAGAAGGGAAAATTATGCCGGTGGTGGCCTATCAAACCCCGTTGGAAACCTATCATTAGTGCTTGGACGTTGTTGCAACGTTAGACGAATTCAGCTTGTGTGCAGTTCTCCAAGTGACAGCAGGATATTCGATACCGCCGCTGGAGCAACCAACGGTTGTGTGCCGGGCGGACGCGGTATCTATACCGCATTATAATGATTTTCGTATGCATTCTCTACTCCGGCGAAATCTGCATCGTCTATAAATTGGCGAGAAGTGTTAGGGGAATGCTCGGCGATGTTCACCAATTTTGGCTAATTTTAAATGTCACTTTCGACAATTTAATAGATGTTATTGATATAATTTGTGATTAGATAATAGTTCAGAATTTTGCTTAAGCTTTGAGCCAGTCTCTACCGATGTTGGCCGGATCTTGGATTAATTTTGTTCATTGTACAAAAGGCTATTTTCATTGTGATTACATCACAAGTAGTAAAAAATTTAAAAAACAAATATTTAATCCCACTTAATGTGATTTTTGCATTATTTTGTAGTAAAGTAAAAATTACTTTACACAATAGCGGACTCATATGTATTAAAAGCCTAGTCGAAAAAAACCTTTTTTTTGTTACTCAAAATTAATGATTAATATGGACTTCAACTTTTAAACTCTACCAATAACTATACTTTAAATTAAACTCTATGGGAACCCTGTAAGTCAGGTTCACCCATTGGCCGACACAAAAGCAGAAGAATGATTACAGGTTGGCATTGGCAAAAATTTAAAAAATTGATTATATTTTCACATTTCCTTTCACCAAGTCGACAATAAAATAATGCTCTCTCTTATCTTTTTCATGCTAGCAATGCTGGCATCCAAGTTGCCGGAATAAAATTTCATGTCAGCAGACATTCCGAGTACAAAGGTTTTTTTTCTTATGGTATGGTATTGGCTCCTACTGGCCTATTGTACTGTACCTCTTTGCCTCATATTTGTAGGCCAGACCGCTTGAACAGGTTTAGGAGACTGCTCAGTGGCTTGTCGCTTAGATTTGACTGTTTAGGCAGAGGCTTGTTAAACAATGTCCCACTTCCATGGTGATCTCGGGCAATTGGGGCTTCCCGGGTTCCTGACCGCAGTCCTGCATTCTGTCTGTTGGGAAAAGTTCACGACAGAGGGCTTGGGTGTGTTCGGTGGGCCTCCCTAATTCTACTCCGGCCCTCCTTTTCAGCTTAATTGGGCCATATAAGGCGAGAAACACAATTGGAGCTTTTCTGCCAGCTTGAGCTTTTGGAATATGGAAAACCACGCATCTGGTCACAATCCCCGTGTTCTTTTAATGAACTGGGTTTTGGGAGCTTTTGAGGAGCTTTTGAGTTCCCATACAAAATCGAAGAACCAGAAGACCCAGATAAAACCTGGGTTTTCGATTTTGTATGGGAACTCAAAAGCTCTCAAAACCCAGTTCATTAAAAGAACACGGGGAATTACAGCTTCAGATTTTCGGTCAGCCGAAATGCCGATTTTCGGTCTGCTCGAGCTTTAAAAAATTTTAAATTTTCAACTGGCTGCTGTCATGGGGACAATGTCGTCGCGTTTTGTCTGTAAAATTTTATTTTATTTACAAGCCAGCCGAAAAGCTGGCAGAAAAGCTCCAATTGTGTTTCTCGCTTAAGCCCCATAAGCATCCGAGAGCCATCAGGAGAAGGTTATGATTGCACTTCCACCAGTCCGAGATAGTAACGGCAACAAAACCGCTCGGAAAATTATTGGAGGAGACGATTCCGAAGACTGATGTGATAGGATCTGCAAGCGCTTTCACGACATAGATTTCGTCAAGCTAATAAATAAAGTTCGTTAGACTCAGAACATCTAGCTCGGATGTGTGAAGAGCAACCTACTCGAAAAGCTTTTTTGTTAGGGTTTATGGGCTTCCGCACACTTGTCCATAACATCAAAACAAAAACCGGTTTTATAGGCAAGGGGTCGCAGGAAAGACAGTTTTTCTTCCATAATTTTCCATCATTTGTTCACCCAAACATTTTCTGGTTTCACCGTCCATTACACTAACACAAGCATGTTTTCGTTCTCGGCAAAGCTGCTTCGCGGTGCTTGCACCCCACACTACTCCATATGCATTACAATCGTTAAACGAAAACGATGGAGAAAAGTGAGTTCCGAGTGTACTATTGAACTCATATTAAAACCGGTTTGAAATTATGGACAAGTCTGCGAAGGGCCTATGAACATCGAGCTAGACAAGAGCAAAATACGCAGAACCGTGTAGACCAGGACGTCCAGAACTTTGGAATGTGAAATCGGGATCGGTTGAGAATCCTGACCGGTTTCGAGGTTATGAGGAGTCAGGAGGGTGTTTGCGAAGATGGCGATGAACTTTGCATTTAAACTCTTGTATGTTGTAGGAGCTCGGAATTGCGAAAGATTGTTCCATAGTCGAGTTGTTCTACTATATAGGAAAGTATAGTTCTGCGGTATTTTTTATATCGGGACAAAACCCAATTTCAACAAGGAAATTCACAAGATAAACGAGGCTTGCCCTGGAATCTCGTATTTCCAGGAAATTTCAAATTATAGAGACACTTTAAGTGGTCAGCGAAATAACAAACACCTTGCCAACGTTTACAATTTCACAACAAAAATGCAGCCATTTACAGGATCTCGAACTGGCAGATCCAGGGTTCTGGAAGCCTGGCAAAATTGAGGCCTTACTTGGTGCTGATGCATACTCAAAAATAATACAAAAAGGTGTCTGTCGAGGCCCAGAGTACAGCATTGTGATAATCAACAATAGTCTTGGAGTGCGACTCTACTTCTCGATCAAAAAACTTCACGATACAAAAAATAACAAATGACCATCTCAGCAGTCAATTGAAACAACCTCCTCATAACCTGGTAAAACATACAACTTCTCTGCTGTCTATTTAGTGAGAAAAGCAACCTTTGGAACAACAGCCTCACCATACTTGGAGATTCCAGCACGCGAGCAGTTGGCAATCGACAAGGCCAAAATTACCCAATTGCATCGAAAGTAACTGAGACTGAGCCTTACGACGCACAGTGGTCAAAAATCCCAAAAAGCTGGCCAAAAGTCGAAAAATAAAGTTTAAATCTGGGGAATTGGAAATATTGAGTTGCCTTGGCTGGTATTTCAAGTTTGTCAAACGGTAGTCCAAAAAGGTCGATCGTTAACCCTGAGCCGACACTTCAGTGCTAATGTCGACCTTGCCTCAATTATCATCTGCCGCGCCCAAGAGAAGAAAAGTAGTGGTCACTTCAGAAGCACGCCAAAAGTTCTACAGTGAAGCAATTTTTATTTTGTAAAATGGAGCCTTCTAGCGCTAGTAAGTAGAATATTTAACATTTTTTACATAAACTATATCATCAATAAAGTCAAAGGTAATATATAAGTGACTTTGATGAAATTAAACGTAAAATTACAAATTAAAACAAACATTTAGAGAAAAAGTTACTTATTCCGCCGTATTCTGCTATGAAACTTTTTTCATATTGTAGCTTATACTATTGTTTAATGAAATAAACAAAAATCAGCTGCGCATAGTTGCGCTTACAATTTGTTTGCATGATTTTGTGATTTTGTTTCTGCTTCCTTTTATGTAGATGAAAATTTAATCAAACGATTTCATGTTATATTGTAAGCAATTTCGAGTGGGCATGAAATTAATTTTAGTAACTTTCAACAATATACCTTACAAACAGCTCGATTCGTAGAGTTATATACTGGTATAGCACACAAATAATATCTTCCTCACTATTACCCATAGGACAAAGGTCTGAAGAGGCAACAAATTCATTAAACAATTCCGAGAAGATTTCCCGCGAAAATGTTCTGGTACAAATACCATGGAAGATGATGGTCTGTTGTTAGCATCAGATTCATTTCTTTCAAGCCTAAGAAAATTGCCCCAAAAGAAATTAAAATCATTGTCTCCAGAAGCAGTGCGGTTATTAAATCCGCCACCTATTGAGATAAAAACTGATGGCTCTGACACTTCTACAGCAGAATCAACTGATAATGATACGGAAGATTCATCTGATTAGTTTAATACTTACTATTTTTTATTTTTTACTTAGTATTTTTGCAAAAAAAAATTTTTTGAATAGATTTGAAAATGTTTTATTTTAATGTATAAATAAAAAATATTGTTAACAAATTTGTTAAAATATAAGACTTACGACTCATTATTAATATTGATTTTCTTCAGTTCTATTTGGCATTTTTAGTTAACAGTTATAAAACAACGATAAAAAGTTTTAGCTTGAGTTACATTTTTTTTCCGTATATGTGCATACATTATACTGGATCCGCCATTTTGCTTTTTGAAATTTAGACATCAGATTCGTTATCAGCGACCCCAAAAACCCCCGGGTACCAAGTTTTGTCTTAATTAAAACATTTTTTGACTTTTGGCCAGCTTTTTGGGATTTTTGACCACTGTGCGACGTGACGGGGACCTTATGGAATGGAGCAGCAAAGAACAAAACGTAATCGAACATTCGCCCCCGGGGAACCCCAGCTGAGATGTGATGGAGTTTAGTTTACGAATAGCTTGGAGTTAAGAGAGCTGAGTGCCATATTCTATCAACAGCTTTGGAAATATCTAATGCAACCAGACCAGACTTACCAAATCGATGCAAACTTAGCTTGATCAAAAGTCTTTTTTGTCTGAAGTACTGTCGTCATTTCATATATCGTCAGACCCTCTCTCTTTTGGAAATCAATGAAGATTATGGTTAAAATTAAATTGCGGTTGTTCAAGTCTAATGTTGAGACTATACTCTATAAAGCTGCCAAACCTTCTCATCAACAGACTGTGTCATATCCATAAATTCCGCTGATTAGAAAGGAAGAGCTATGGTGTCATGTCGACATAGAATGGATACAACACGAAGTTTGGCCTTAGGAAGTTGTATTTTATGTGAAGTATGAATGGATTTAGGGTATGGCGCTACAACGCGACCTTGAAAATCTATCATCGATTGAAGCCTACAATTTGAAGAATCATTTTTCTGGCAGAGGCCTCGGAAATCCAAAGATCCTGAACAGAACTGAAAACAGTTGCACCAAATTTAACCACTTAAATAGTAACTGTTCCCGCTCTATATTCCACGAGGGAGTAAAGAAGACTAAGAGAAAACAAACTTGAATCTTTTACAGTCACAATTATTTTACTACCTGTTAACCGAACACCTATAATCGTACCCATATAAAGATTCTCTCTTTTTTCTCAAAAGCAATTTCCTTCTGTGGTTTTACGCATTACTAACCAACAACCCAACAAACGATCGAATGATTTCACCAAAAATCTTTTAGTGAATAATTTTTAACCACAATTTTATCGTTGAATTCTG
Source organism: Thereva nobilitata (assembly GCA_963855945.1). NCBI lineage: Eukaryota > Metazoa > Arthropoda > Insecta > Diptera > Therevidae > Thereva > Thereva nobilitata. Next base: position 20,133,541 of record OY979698.1, read on the forward strand.
TCACATTAAACTTTTCTCACAGACTCAGATCGATTTCACATCCGTCCGGTTCTTGTCCTTTTATGCCCACCATTCCAGGGCGACCTGAACCGTGTGTGAACTTAACAAAAAGCGGATATCAATCAGCACATTACACATTCTTGGATAAATAATAAGAGCAATGGAAATCGATACTCCTTATCGATATATGACTGTCCCCGAAGTATCGATATTAAAAGTTGCAATTTTCTACATTCGGATTCCCTTCGATGAGCCAAACAAAGGCGACTCCAAGGTTAATTAATTTCCTCGCAGGACTTGTCCCCGGGGGAATCCTTACAAGACAAAGGGATATGTGAATTGTTTGTTTTGTTATGGAAAATATTTAAAATGAATGACAATTGACTAAGGATTATGAGTTTCCTTTGAAAGTTGAGCACCTTTTGGTCGGTAATTTGAGAAATGTGGATTTGAATGTTATTAATTTATTTATATTGTTGTCTACTCAGATAAAATGCTTAAGCCGACAACATTTTAATAAATACAAAAGAAAAGTGGTTGATAGTCGATTGTTGTACGAGTATATGACTATTCAGCAGAGTTTATTGAATGAGTTTCTCCTTATATGGGTATAAACTTAGAAATTCCATCTTTAGCGCTGCAATAAACCAACTCACCTTCAGCGACTAATCCAAAATCAAATCGCCCAGTATCCATCTTTTTCATGCTATTTTCACTTTTGTGACGTATTTATGGATTTTATGTGACACAACTTCATCCCGTTGCCATCCATCTGCTGTCACACCACTACCTAGATTCAAATGAATGACAAAAAGTGTCCACAGAATCAGAATTTATTCAAATGGGAGAAAAAAAACGTTTTTTTTTATACCCGAAGGTCCTCTTCATTTGCCGCGCTTCTATAGTGTATCGAATGAAAGAGCACTCTTCAATATTCAAATCCACCTTAACCACCAGAAGTTCAGGAGGAGTATAGTATCCAGTATCCATCGGGCAGCTTTATAGCTATGACTCCGTGAGCTGTGTACGGGGAGTAAATTTATCGGTAGAAATCCAGCAACAACAATCGCGCAACGACGATAGGGTATGAGGCTTACATATACCTGCCAGGCTCTCTCTCTATGCAAAAATCCAGCTTTCTGGATAGAAAACAACATCAACAACAACAACAACAACGCGAAAATATCTGGATAAAAACGGACGCTACAAGATATTTTATGAATGCCCTGGTGATAAACGTTTGACATGAGACGGACTTTTCAATTCATAAGCGCTGACTGCTGGGAAAGGTGAGTTAGCACCCAGCCTCTCAGGTGCTATTGATTATCCAATGGGGATTGTGGTGGTGGATCGATTCCACCGGTGCACACTGTGCAGCGCGCAAATGTTGAGGAAAAGGCAAAATTAAATGAATCTCTCCACCACGGTATCGAGTCTAGTCCAGTGTCATTCATTACACACACTATAGCCGACACTTTGTTGATGTAATTTATTGCAATCTTCCAATTGAAGCCCAGATTTAGCTGGGAATAAACGCATCGTCTAATGAGGAGCAACACAGCAATCATCACGTCATATATATATATACAGAGAAGAGTTGACACTAGCCATGGCCTACCTGTGTAAACACTTGACCAGGGTCAATAAGCACTTGAATCGACATCAACTGTAAGAAACTCCCCTGAAACATACATACTATAGTTGTGTTATCCTGCTCGACTCCAGTATCCACCCTCTATACGCACGCACCAAGGCTTATCCTTTGGCAGTATATCACTGACCCTTTGTTTCCGTATGATTTAAGTTCAGTCCCTTCACTACCCTTCGATTACGATCACTCTGGGATCAGATGTCAATATAGAAATTATTTTCCAGAATATTATTTTTGATTTAGGGAAATTCATGTCCATATCCCTGCGCCTCCCTGCACACCAACAAAAAAAAAGGACCAACTCATGGCCCTGGAGAGTTGGTTGCTTACTGGCGCACATATAAAGTCATAAACATAAAAGTTATTGGTGCTCCATGTACCGTCCACGGAAGATTCATGAAATTGGCTCCTTTTGAAGGATACAGGGGAAAAAGGACTACGGTGAAGTGACCAGTTGTTTTTATTACCTTGGTTGATTGGAATATGATCCAGGGATTCGATTTGCACTGGGAACAAATAAAGAAGGAAGAAAATTTATATTTCATAAAGTTTTCTATGAGATTTTCTTGCTGGATTGCCGCAACACACAGAATGGGAATTTTATTGTGTTGGAGTTTATTGGAAAGCGAAAATTTTTGCTGTAGAAAGAGAATTGTAAGCACTTTTAGCAGATATGGACCGTGCCGGGGTTGAGGGTTTCGTTTTTTTGATTGTAGTTGAGATAAAACAAATTAAAATTTTATTGTATTTGTTAAATTTTATTTAAGTAAATGAAAATAAATCTTTCATAAAAGCGCATTAAGTAAAGGTGACGTTTGTGGAAGTGATTGGCTTAAAGACTCTGAGTCACAGTTGAAGAATTGATAACATGAAACAATGTTTGAAAGTACCAATCTGAATGTTTCAGGGGATACCGAATTCAACCACTTTTTGGGGATATCTTTTCGTACCCTTATCAGGGGTGCCGAGCGCACGTCGTCTTTCAACCGGTTTTTCATCTAAGCACTTACTGCCTCTGAGTGCCATTCCCCACCAAATAGACCATATGTGCGGTTCCAAATTCGACTCGGAACTACGCGGCCGCTAGATTGACCTATTGTACTACACCCTATACCTCTTATTTGTAGACCAGACGCACAGTGGTAGAAATCGGCAAAAAGATGGACAAAAGTCGAAAAATCTGAGATAATTGTTTGAAAATAAAGTTATAAAGGTTTTTGGGGTCGCTGATCACGAATTTGTTATTATTTCTTAAAAAAAACAAAATGGCGGCTTCAAAATAGCGACCATCAATATTGAACACTATTTTTCAATGAAATTGGGATTGTGTTTTCCAGGTCGCTGATCACGAACTTGGTATTATATTTTATTCTATTGGATATGGTAACGGTTTAGCCGCTAGGGCGTTTTGAAGTTTTTTTTAGAGTTTTACAAATCACCCTGTATTTTTGTAACCCTTGATCTATTTTCATGAATAAGGTATCAGTGAGCGCAGAATACTGCCACCTATCTAAAACTGAAAAAATTAAGGTTCTACCCTATCAACTTCCATAGTAATGAGTCATCAAAGTCAAAATTTTGGTTTTTTAAACTAAAATTTCAACCAAAATCACCCTTTTCTCCATTTTTTTTTCAAAATTGGAAAGCTTGGACAATTTCCTATCAATAATGTCTGGACAATTTTTATGTTACGACCTTTACTTTTGAAGTTATTAGCAAGTTTGATGTTAAAATTGACCTTATTTGGTACTTTTGGCAAAGCTTTTGTGAAAAGGTACTAAAAAAGTACGAAATGAGCCAATTTTAGCATTAAAATTGTTTATAACCCCAATACTTATGTTAATTTGACCTCGAAAGTTGATTACCAAAGATAAAACGGTTCAATTTAAGCTAAGCACTACTTTAATAATTTAAAAAAAAAACAAAACATGGATTACGCAGAATTTTGTACAAAAAGTGGAATTAAACAAAAAGGGGCAATTTCGGGTAATAGTTCTTGGAATATGTTTTTGCCACAGGGTCAATAAACAATATTGCCGGGTTTTCACTAGTAGAATTAGTGGTAGAGTAACTGGCCTACTTTTAAGCGGTAGAGTAACTTTACCACGGTGCTATCCCACTCTACTCTACTATAACCGAGTTTTCATTAGGTGATTTCCCAGAATAGTTAGTACTCGACCAGTATACTCTACCACTAATTCTACTAGTGAAAACCCGGCATATAAGACAAAAATCAGAGCGGGATATAGCGGCACTTCTTTTGTAGGTCTATTAATATAAAATTTTACTTTTTCGATAAAAAGACAGGTCAAGAAATCTTCACCGTGTTAAAAATATGTGAACAAATGAGTATTCTTGTTAATATTATTAAATTATACTTACTTTCCTGAGAATAATTCATTTTATAGCATTTAAAAATATGCGACACAACACTTCCTATGAATGTTTAAATAATTTGTTGCCGCGGGGGTTAATGATGCTATTGCAAGCAACGCATGCAACGGCCACTTTCAGAATGATTTTAAAAGGCAAGAAACGCTATTTGATTGTTTCTATTTGTCTTATGCTATCCTAGGTACCCTAACCTAACAAGTTAAAATAAAAAAAGTTCCTAAATAAGACTTTTATTTTCCGACTTTTGGCCAGCTTTTTGGCATTTTCGACCACTGTGAGACGGCTTGAATAGGTTCAGCAGTCTGCCTAATGGCTTGTCGCTTAAACTTGACTGTTCGGGAAGGGTCTCGTTGAACTGAGGAAGCCGGTCAACTGCGAACTGACATGGTGATCCCGGCCAACTGGGGTTTCCAGGGTTCCTGACCCCCGCCCTGCCATCGGTCTGTTGGAAAGAAGTTTGCGAAAGCGGGGCTTGAGGGTGCTCCGTGGGGTCCCTAGTTCCACTCCGGCTTTCACTGCCTTGGCTCTCTCCAGCTTAAGCCTGAACCAGATATGACGTGCCGGACCGTAAGAAAACTGAACGAATTTGAGCTCAGTTACGGCACTTTGACAGATAGCCCTAAATTAAAGTGTAAAGTGACCAGTGACACCGCAGTGAAAAGTGAAAATGCAGAGAATAAATAAAGATTTAAGTGATTTAATTGATTTATTTAAGTTGTGGACGGAGTACAAAAAATTTAGAAGAATTCGGAAAAAAAATCGCGAAATAAACAAAATGAGAAACTCCCACGGATATCACCGGGTTACATTTGTAAAAATAAAGTAATTGGATTCAGCACAATTTTTTATTCACACAAGAATGAATAAAAATAACTTTGAATTTTTGTTGTGCATATGTCATAGTTTCTTGATTAAACAATCTAGAAGGCCTTCAATATCTCCTTTATCTCTTTTATGACATTTACTGCTCCAAATTTATTAAAAAATTGTTAAAATGTGAACAGATTTTCTAAATAGCTAACGGATGCTAAGGTTTTGTGCCATTCTTACGGCACCCGTACGTACGGTACGTACCATTCGAGAATTTAACGAACATTCGGCAAGTTCATTAAGTCAATTTAGGTCGGTGCCATATAAACACTCATGTTCGTACGTTACGGTACGTACGGCTACGGTCCGGCACGTCATATCTGGTTCAGGCTTTAAGTGTTCCATAAAAGTCCTATGAATATGGTAGGAAGGGGAAGTTCCATCCTGACAGAGCCTTCGTATCAGGGTAATTATACAAATGGGTGCGCCCGGTGCACGGGGAACATCTTTAAACGACAGTGCAAAAACTACCCATTGCCAGCATCTTTGCCTTTTAGAAAATATCATATTAGCCCATCTCTTTCAGGACAGCTTCCAGTGGCAACGACGAGGAGGTTATGATCGCACTTCTATCAGTCCGAGAGATTTAAAGCACGCGCGTATTTACATACATTACCACCCCGGCAAAGCACTACTATGAAGAAAAGCATTGTATTTGTGAATCAGGCCTGAATCAACACAGCTGGAATGATATGGCCAGCAATAACACGCGAAGAGAAATACAAAGAGCTCAGAAAAAAGAAGAAAAGGCGGAAAAAGGAGGTCTTGGAGAAAAATCTCGTTTGTGAACAAGAAGAGTACAGAGGGCGAAGGCGGCACCAGGGGCGGGAGTTCTTCCGAAGAGTCCGTCGTATATGACGAAATTCACCCAACGTTGGACATACTGTAAAGACAAAGAGGGTAATTTGATCACCGAACCAACAGGTATCTTGGAGTGAAGGGCAGTGGACTTGCATGAATTTCTAAATGGCGAGTTTACTGAGGAGTTGGAGGCTTCACCATTAGCTGATGATAATCCTACGCTGCCTCTACCAAACTTAGAAGAAGTTAGCAGCAATTGAATTAAAAACAAACAAGGCTTCTAGTGCAAATGGCTTCCTGGATAAATATGGAGAAACTACACTACAACAAATGATTCATGAATTGGTTGTGTAAGTATGGGAGCAGGAAATCGATGCCAGAAGACTAATTCATCCTCTGCCCAATACATATACTCTCTAAAAACGAACCAGTAACTATCCATTGGTTTCCAGTGAAATTTCACTGGTTGAACCAGTGGAATTGGAACCCTTACAGTCATGAAGATAATTGCCTAGAATATGAGTCACATATATTTTTTCACTGGTTAAGCCAGTGAAATTAAAATTCACTGGTTGAACCAGTGAACTTTTTGCTAATTCATTTTTAGAGAGAACTTTTCACTGGTTCAATCAGTAAACAGACTCGAATTAACTGGTTTTCCAGTGAAATTATTGTTGACTGGTTGAAGCAGTAAAATTTTCACTGGTTCATTTTTATAAAGTACAAGTACTATAGCGACCTAGATGCTGTGAAGAAAATAAAGTTTGGTATGTTCTGCTTGGCAGGGACCAATTCCTAACACAGCCTCCACCGTAAGGATGGTGCAGACCAGGACACCTAGAACTCAGGGATGCCAAACTGTATGAAAACAGTTGCGACAGGCCAGGCTCCCGGTTGTAGAGCAGTTGAAGAAGAAGAAGAAGATTATTTTATTGCGGATCCACAGCTAATATTATATTAAGGAATTTAAAAAATAGTCAGCAAAGTTGAACTATTTGCGTTTTAAACGACAAAATACAATTTGGCTCAAGAATTTTTAGTTTTAAGACAGTATTTTTAACATCAGGTCTGGGCAAGCCTACGAAACGAAGTATACTGAATTGCTTGCTTTAGTATAAAGCCGTACTGCTTGTATATTCACGAAAGGATTCTTAAACTTTGAGTCTTTCATTGCCCTGTAGCCGCTTCTGGTATCTCTAAAAATTTTCGAATGACCTCGTTGAAGACTACAACCCAGGTGGTCGTTCGATCTCAACCTTAAGGTCAAACCCCAATGTACGCTTCACTTGCTTTGTTTACTTTGCTTTTCAGAGCTTTTCAGATTTTATATGCGAGAACTGTGCCTTAGTCGCTTTGGCATTGGGTTTTGTCTCATAACAAAGCATTGGTTTATTTAGTATGTCAAATCAAAGCAGAAAAGCAAGCAAAGTTGGAGTTTGACCTTTAGTGCTGCATTTATAGTGTATATAACTGCGTAACATGAAGGTATAAAATTAAAAAATCATATCTTGCAAAACCATAATGTACCTACTATGATTGCAGTACTCTTAAATCCCTGAATTTTCCCCTTTTTAGAGTTTGAACAGAAATCGATTTTTTTTGGTAAAAAATTTCAGTGCGTACAGTGTTCCAAAATAATTTTACGCGATAATTACAAAGTAAATTTTATTGGACTACAAAGATTTCTACTTTAAATTGAAAATAAAAAAAGTTCCCTTTGTCCCTTATGCTTTAATATAAATAACCTTTACTTCAAATAACAAATTAAACGAATTTGTAAACAAAGCAAGTGGTCATGCAATTTAAAACAACCACAAAAAAATGTATTAATACAATTCAATTTAAACCATCAAATCCTGCACTGCGCATGGAATGGTTAAATCATTAAAGCGGAAACTAAAAACTATAAGATTAAAAACAAGGTTTTAAAATACCATCAAAAAAATAGTAAACACAAAAAGAAAAACAGATTTCCTTAAATTTTTCCCAACATACACGCTGCTGTGGTAGTTTAATTTGAATCTTAAGTACTTTTTCATGGTACAGTGGTAATCACCATTCGCAATAGAACAAAACAATTGTAATTTGTTAATTACGAAAATTTTTGATAATACAACATGAAAAAAAAGGAATTATAACAATCACGCATAAAATCAAAATTACTACGCGAACTGAGTAACTTTTCACGGTTTTACGAAATTCTCTCATACAAAATCTATTTTGCCACAGAGCAGCTCGAAAATCAAAAAAAAAAACTAAAATGAAAAAAAAAATTAAAAAGAAAAAAACATGCTCTATAGTGACATTGAAAATGGGGCACCTGTTACTTGTGTTGTGATCGGTGTGTGGCTGCTGCAGGAAAAGGCCAAACTTGAAACCTATTTGTAACCGGAAATCAATGAAAAATTTTCAATTTTCATGAAAACAAAACTAGATTTTTCATAGCAAAACATAAAATCGTTTCCTCCAATTGACCGTAAAATACGCCACAGTACGCCTCCATTGAGAGTGCTCACTCAGCGGTAACAAGAGCCCCATTCAACAAGTGCCCCCCGATTGTTGGTGACCAGCCCGGCGGCTCGGTTTTAAAATAGATTAGCAGCAAAAACAGGGAAAAATTTAAATTTCAAATATACAAAAAAAAATCCAATCAATAATTAATTTCCAGTCATAGAACCAGATGAAAAATTAAACCATGCATCCGAGAGTTAATGGAAAACGCGCCAACCAGAAAAAGGCCTCACCGGGCCCCCACCCTGCCCGCCGGGACCCGCCACCCTACTACATATTCAATTCGGGTCCACTGGAGCGGGTCAAAGAGGCAATCGCCCGATAATGGAGGTGGTGGTGGTGGCGGCGCAGGGTTTGGGTCTGGGCTTTTTTTCTGGTTTTCCGTTTAATTAAAGCCAAAACCCCCCTCCCCGCCCCAACGATGGATTTCGTTGTTTATCTGAATTCTTGCAAAATTAATAAAATTATTTCTCTTGACTACTTAACTTCGGCCTATTCAAGGTCCCCATTACCCCCCCCCCCTTTGTCAAAGAATGGGACGTGTAGGGTCGCTGTGAAAAGGTTTAGAAAAAGACCCTTTTCCTTTGGTTTTTGAGGGGACTGTGGAGATGGAAGAAAGTGGAGATTCATCAGAAAGGGTTGACATTTCGCTGCCTTAGATTGAGTCATGCGATAGCAATTGAAGATGGCCGGATGTTAAATGGTACAAAAGATCATCCCCCCCCGGTTGTAATCAACATCTCATTTCATGCCTTCCCCTCGAATGGCCTTTCAGCCCTTTCAGGACCGAGGGCAGTATTGTTGGTGCCTTCTATGGACGCGTATGATTGAAAATTATTGTTGGACTTTGGCTCCATTGTTTGGTTCATGCTGACGAAGATGAACACTGTAATGAATTATTAGTTGAATGATTAAATGGTGCGGAATGAACTCTCAACACAGAGACTTAGATGGCCCTTTTCAGCGGAAGGGGGTTACTCACAATTAAAGTTTGTTTGTTTGAAGTTTTGTGATTCTATGCCATAAATTTTGATCTCATCGACAATTTTTGTAAAAAGGGTTTTATTGAAAGAAGTTAGAAAAAAAGAGATTGACAAACGAGGGATATTTCATAAAAAATGCATAGATTGGTTTTTTCTTAATTGATTGGTCTTAACTTATAAACTAAGTTTAAAAATCCCCCTTTATACTACCAGTCCAGTCATGTCGTTCAAGTCACGGTGCAATGCGTGGTAGTAAGCTTAGTTTGAAGGTTAGAAGAGGATACGATTTGTTGAAGTGGGTTGGGAGGTGCTGAAGCAGATGGCAACTCCCCCTACGTTTGAACTATAGGATGTTGTACGAGTTGGACAATACTTAGGTACGAAAGACTGTAACGCAGTCGAGTTGCTCTATTGATCTAGTAATAGTTATGGTAGTAACGATGGAATGTTGGCATGATTTCTCCATGGATCTATAAGAGTCTAGGCTCTAGGGGGTGCCTAAAGTTGGTTCTTGAGGCCTCAGCGGCCAAACTTTTTGGACTTGTAGACTATAGCCCGTAGTTAGTAGTTAGACTATATTAGTAGTAGTTAGACTATAGCCCGGGCTTCTAGTTGAAGGAGAAATTTGCATGGCTGAAAAGATCCCGGGCATTGGGATGCTTATTTGCCGAATTGGAATATGTCATGCTGCAGAAATACTTAGAAATTATGTCAATTGTAAGTCAACGTTTAAGAAAAAAACATACGTTTTTAGTTGATAGATCGAATGGATCGTGCATTAAGATCGAAGCTTAACATGACAAACACACAGGACTGAAGTTCTTGGTCGGCTATTCGTTACCGTAAAGGTCGTGAGCGTGACGATGACCCAAAATAAGCATGGTCGCTTGATGGTCCACAGATAAATGATGGGTAAAAATTGTGTATATATTCTTAAAGAAGATCTGCATTCGAGATGTGAAGGAATTTTTAAAGCATTAGAGAGTCGACGACCAAAATCAATTTTGACAAATATTTGGTACTAGAAAAAAATTTGTATACGATGGATCATTGCTTAAGTTACCACTTGAAGAGAAACGGAAATTCCTGGAAATTGAGACCTTGCTGAAAAGAATTATTATTGTTGAAGGTCAAGACTTATAGTATCGAATTGTTCTTTCTAATCTATCAGAGTGTCCTTATAAGATTGTTGGAAGAAAGCAAGTCGAATAGCCTATGACTGCTTAGGAATCACTGATAAAAAGAAAGATAATTTTTTGTCTTATTTTTATATACAAGTCTAAGTTTTCTGTTCGAACGGGAAATAGAGAGTGTCTGATCGACAGGCATTTGATTGTAGTGGCTTCCGTAGACTTATCGATTAAGTTATTCGCAGCCACCACAAGTCATTTAATTCGCTGTGGGTTTGTTGATGGACAAACTTCAAACTGAAATCATTTTTATCACAAAACTTTGTTCAGTGGAAGTTTTGTCACTAACCATAATTGCTTCATTACGAGTATTTCATATAGTTGCATTATTTTCAGGAAAGCAACCTAGAATCACACTTCTCAAAAACAAATTTGGTTGTTTTTAAGTTCAATGTGGATTGCAGTACAATTTCAAACGCTGATAAAACACCTCTGGAGAGAAGTAGAAGCGCTTGGATATTGCGACCTTACGGATCTTCGATTTCTTGTTGAGGATCAAACATTCTTGTATTGAATTGTCATTATTGATAAAAAGTAGGTTAGACTCTGAGCCGGATTTGAAATCACAGTACAATGAGTGAAGACTTCGGCGTTTCCCACGAAGAAAGAAAAAAAACGACAAGCTCAATCGACGATCAAATAAATGATCATGCTTTCTACCGAACGGTGGCATCGTTTCAGATGGACTTAGTGTAAAAGCAATGTACTATCCGTAATCAATGCTCGGCCACTTATTTTCCATTATAAGCCGCACACAGCTTTTGAAAGTGTCTCCTCAAGAACGCTACGATCCGGACATGAGTTCACCAAACTTTGCCTTGTACCTGAAGTTGAAACAAAGTATCTATGGTTGCTTTTCTGCTCTGGAATAGTTTTATACCGCTGCTTGCCAAGCCATTCTCAAGATGAACTGAGATGATGTATTAGATTGAATAGTAAGTGGGACATTAAGACATTGCAACTCGGCGATTGAGAAGTATAGCGGCTACATATATTAAAAGGTTTCTAAAACGGATGTGTACAATAATCAACATATTTAAACATACACTGTGTAAAATCTAAAAAGGTTTCGGGGAGACATGACTTCAAACTCAGGTTTACAATTGGTAGCGAGGCTTACCTACTAGGCTTAGACAAAAGTACAAAAGTGATGATCATCCGTCAAAAACTAATTCATAAGGAAACACGGCCAGTACCGGTCAGAAAATATGCGAACCAGATTGATAACTTTGCAATTTACTGCAGATATGAGTGGGAGAACCTCAGAAGCTATCGTAGACTAACACAGATCTCTACCTGGTCTACTTTAGATTTGGAGGCAGAATAGCCTCGCTTAGCAGAGCCCAACAGCACTTTATACGAAAAAGCAATTCTCAAGGATTGAGTACTAGTAGGATGCTGAATTCGAGGATGGCTTAAAATATAGACACAGCAAGAAAGAAGCTAGTACAACGACGCCAAAGATCACATTTAAATACCTTCCAAAATGCGCGTAGAGCTGGAGACAAAATTTGCAGAGCCAAAAAAGCCCCGCGCAGTATTCCACAGGGTTTGAATTCACGCAGCGCCGTGGTTATTTGTCTTCCCACTTGTCGCTTTATTGCATTTCCTCTACTCTAATTCTCTGCTGTCTTTTCTGACATTGTCAACAAGCGAGGAAGCATCTCCTGTTCGATCGCCGAAGAGGCATATAAAAGATATTGCCAAAAATTTTATTCTGCAAACTGGCAATGCTGTACCGAGCAACCAAGCGAAATTCTAGCCTCATCTGTCACTTAGTGGATTCACTGTAACACACTATTAAGTATATTAGAAATAACCTCCTCTTTTTTGAAGTCGGTTAAAAAATCGAATAATAACGACAGCAGCATGAGTCGTAATACGACAAAACTGTTAAATTGCATATACATAAATCCTTGTGCCAATAACCACGATTTCAATTCAAATTCCGTTATAGGACCAGCTCCAGTAGAGAACAGAATGAATAAAACTGGGTGGGCCCTCATAGGCGACTTACTTAATCCTTATCCACAGCCGTAAGCCATAACAGCGGCGTGGGGAGTACTTTCTTAAGTGTACCACGGCACATCGACGTTACTACGACCTAAGATGCGCTACTTTGGATGATTCTAGTTTTTGGCATGCAGGTGATTCACCGACTAATTCCATTGTGGATCATAAATTATGCTAGGTCATTGGTGCCCACTATGTTAAAAGAACTGTTTGTATTCTAGCAATATTCTGCAGTGAGCACGACTCTGGCAGTAAGGTGATCACCGAATTTCTCTTACAATGGTAGAAGGCAAACATAGAGACCATAGAGTTTCGGGAAAAAGAAAATTTTATAAAAATTTCAGATTTTGAATCTCATAAAAGGTAGGATGTAGTTTTTTTTAATCTCTTAAAAAGAGAGTACTTGTTCTCTTTACATATCCATATTCATGCATGTTTCTTAAACTTATTGAAAACAATTTTTTTTAAATAAATATGAAATATACCTAAGTATATTTTGTCAAAGTCCCTAAAACTCGGACTTAAAGCACATTTGTAATGCCTTAAAAACCCCCTTAAAGCCAGCACTAAGCGGTGATATCACTTAAATTACAACTAATAATAACTGATTTCGTTCTCATTACAACAGCGGTACATGTAACCCATACTAACAGTAATTTACAATCCGATCACATAAAAAATGCGTGACTAAAAAACATTAATTCTCCACTCACGTCATACCGCCTCCCCCTAATTTGATTTGAATGCCATATTTTCTATTGATGAAGTATCGGCTTACAACAAGATTTCTTATCGATAAATCAATGACGAGCTTCAATATATGGCAAAAGTCACATTTCTAATCCAAACCATTGACCATAATCACTCCTAATGATTTCATTATTCACTCATCTTGCCGATCGCAGAAATGTGAAAAAAATTGCATAATCAATGCAGCCCCACCGCTATACCTGCTTGGGTAATTCCATCAGAAAACAGAAAACTCTCAGGCCAAGCTATAGTGGCTACTTCAGAAAAAATACAAACTTTACATGATAAGATTCCTAAATATGTCGTTTTAGCATGCTAAGTTGCCTATTGTCGAGTCTAGAGAGCTCCAATATCGAATCATCCGCAATGATCGCGTGTGTAAGAAAATAGCTTTTTGCGGTTAATAAGCTCCCGTCTTAGGGACAATAGACTGTGAGCTGCGCGATCAGCCGATCTACGTTCAGTAGCCGCGCGGATTTAAAAAAAAAATATGGTGACACTTTGATTTATTTGGCTGTCATCCAAATATTTTCCGCGGATATCATGATGTCTTTCGAATTATTGAGATTTGTCTGGATGTGGTTGTTGTGATCAAGCTTAAGACGATCGCGCAGACTCGGAAAGTTCAAAGATTTTTTCGCCAGACAAAAAATATTTCTTTTTTTTTTGGTTGTGTTTCGATAAAAATTCCTTCCTTAAATGAAAGAAAAACACAAAGAAATTCAAGACAGAACAATTCTGGGAGCGAAATGGATAAAGTTCGAAGATTATTAGATAAAACGACGAAATCTTGGACATCTGGAATTGGGATCTTCGTTGTTTTTGACAATTTTGTTTGGTCACTGATTGCTGAATGTTGGAGCGAGTTTAATGTTTATGCAGATTTTTTTTAGATGAATGAGAAGAATTAAGGTTATTTCATTTTCATCTTGTTTTATTTTTCAACGATTTGATTTTCTTCGTATATCCACGCATTGTCAGGTTACCTTGACGTGCAAAAAATAACAAACTTTGACGTACAATTTTCAAGGACGGTTTTTTCAATTTGTTTAAAGTATTTTCTAATAACAAGGAGGCAATTCGTCAAGGATGTTTTCATCACTTCTAATGAACGAGGTCCGACGAATATTTGACTAATCTGTATAGGAGCGTTCCACTAATAGCAATATATGCTCCCATGGCAGTTACTTCTCTTTCGAAAACTTACTTACTCTCCAAAGCGGCAGCTAGACTAGTAAAAACAAATCTGCACATGCCAAAAGGGTCATCACTACAGTCGGTATACTTGCAGTTTTATAGCCTGCTGCATCATACGATCACAAGGATCTGGGAACAACTGCAGTTGTTTTATCGCAAGGACATGGCATGTTTTCTCACGATCACGTTTTCAATGCTTTTCCCGATCTACCGATCATGCAATGAATGTTTTACTGCTACCCATACCAAAGGATCTTCTTTACCGCTTCCCGATGCATGTTTCTGACTGATTTTATTCTCTACTCTTTGAGTCGTTGAAAAGTGAACATTGATAAAATTCGTTATTATAGCGCGGAATCGATCTTGCAAATCCGATTGTTTTCCACGATCATCTAGGCTAGCGTAAATACAAAAATTGGTAAGTGGCTTTATCATCATTATTTTATATTACGTTTAACCAGATAGTTTCTTAATTTGTAAAGAATATCTAAGTAAAGATCGAGAGTCTGCGTAATCCACTCGTTCAGGTACCAACCCAACTGATTTCTTCAGGAGTTTAGTTTTACAAATAAAACTCAAAATTTAGGCACCTGCGAAGCCAAAGATAAAACTAGGCAAAAAATTCACAGATCCTGTCACTTCTTAAAAAATGCCTCTTCTCTCTAGCTTACAACCTCCATCCCCACTTTCCTTTCCAATCACTAATAAACATAATTTGAAGCTAATTGAAACTCCATTAAGAGCAACAGGGATTATGAGATAATATTTCGCTTCCCCTTAGGGCGAAAAAACAAAAGAAATTTGGTAGATGAAAATTATCCTTTTAATAAAGCCAAGGGTAAATGGGGTGCAAAAAGGAATTTTTAATCTGTAAGCGATAGCTGTCTGCGAAACGGTCTACAAAAAAACCTTCCCAACTCCAACTCCAACTCTTTCTGGTTTTAGGGAACAACACCATGGTCGGGGGCTACTGGGGGGGCGTAAGTGGATACGAAACAAGAAGCACTCTGGGCACAAGGCTCACATTCAGCTAGAAAATAACACAAGTGAACGTTCCGGAAAGAAATTATAAAAGATATCGTTCCAAGGCTAAAGAAGCAAAGCAAGCAAGGGACTACGTTAAGGGGTTAATTAAGGAGATAATTATTGTAATCCGATATGTCAACACAGACAAGTTTACACTTTGGGAGTTTCCGTAGTTTTTTTTTTCTTATCTTTTTAATGGGGTTGGGGGGAGTATTATGAAAAAGGAGGACTTTGAAGAAAAATGAATTTATGAGATATTAATTAGGGATGTTCAAGGGTGGAGGATTGTTAGAGGTATTTTTTTTATTAATCTTAGCATATGTATAGGAACTACAAATGTAATTAGTTTTTACAATGCTCTTGCTATTTCCCGGTACAATAAAAAAATCCACAGGCATAGCCGATTTCAATTCAACTCGTGAATTTAAAGTGCTGCTGGCTAGTCATGGGGTATCTGTAGTCTCTTAGAACGCTGTAGGCATTAACTGTTGTTGCCAACAGCTTGTTATTTTCAAACTGATTAGGTAAAAGTCATATTCTTCCCAAATCTAGAAAATAACAAAACTGTACATAGAAATTTTTGCAATTTCCTATAAATAGGGCACACAAGGACGCATGCTTCTGGAGCAAAAGGTGTTTTCTGGTTATGCAGAGGTGTAACGAAAACCTCTAAATCCAAAAAAAACGCTCAATGTCAACGGTCAGAACACTGACTGATATTCAAAAACACTGACAGTTTTCGATCAAGGAGGGAAGAATTTTTTTAAAAGGAGGCCATGGGAAAAATAGAGGAGAGTTTTTTTTCGTTGTGGTGAAAGGTGGATTTTTTTATGAACTAGAAGGAAAAAATCGTAGTTTTAGCTCTAATTGTAATCCCATATTTTAAGTATTTTCTTACCAGTTTTTATTGTACTAATTTAAGAATTATTCTTTTGTACAAATATTGCTCAATAAATAATAATAATAATAACAAAGGAAAAAATATACTTAAGTTTTGAAATTGCGTAATACCATGATTTTGGCTATCTCTCGTTCAAAATTATGTGATTTCCTTTGTATTCTGGTGATTTAAAAATCAACTCAAACTTCGTAATTTTGGCACAATTATGAACAAAATCATGTCAAAGCCAATGCTCAAACCTGAAAATCGAATTCAGCCCACTTCAGCACGTCACTCTTAACCCTTAGGATAGGTTCACACGGCATTGTACTGCACGTTTTTTTGCGGGATAAATCTTACCGAATAAGTAGTGGCGCATACATTGACTATAGAACCGTTCACACGTCGCTTGTACTGCAAAATAACGTACACAGCTCAACACGTTAATCGAATACTCACCGCAGTAGCGCATATTATAACATTTTAACTGTGACTATTCGTTTTTTACACGAATAAAAATGTATCGTGTGAACAGCCAGCAGCTTGTACGGTAAAAATCGAATACTGCTAAAAACGTACAGTACAGTGCCGTGTGAACCTAGCCTTAAATTATCAGTTTGACGTTTTAATAACAGATTTGACTTTGAATTTGAGAACTTCACATTCTTCAAAATGCTAAAACCCAAGAAATATAAAAGAAAGAAGCTATGGGCTTTGCTAGAAAAGGAATCGCCAGTTGAAATTTGGGCTGAAAAAATTGAAGACTTGCGTTGTGCCAGAAAAAACAGCCAAACGAAATCTATTCAGTTCAGTGGGAAGAGTTCTATATAATTTCGAAATCACTTTCCAAAATCACGTAATTTCGGCGCAGTGCGAACCTGGTTTAAAACAGTTCTCAAAATAAATGTAGAAAAGTGCGATAAATAATTTTTCAAAACCACGAAAAAGGAAAAACTTACCGAAGAAATCTTGAAGTGGTGAGGTAAAAGGGCGAAAAGCAAGTTTTGATTTGGAGAAACTAGTATTCTATTAATTGCTACGGCGCACAAGCGACAATTTCCACCCAAGCCTGGAATTAATGAAACTTAAAATTGCCTTTAATTCTATCGAGCCAGAATTTTGAAATTTGAAAGTTAGATGGCTAATCGAATATGGCGGACATAAATTTGGTAAGAAAAATAAATTTTTTTCGTAAGATTCTTTAAAATTATTGAAATTAATTATTATTAATAACAATTTTTTGTAACAATTTTTTAAAATATTTAAGAATCTTTTGACAAAAATTTAATTTTCTTACAAAATTTATGTCCGCCATATTGTATTAGCCATCTTTAATTTTCAAATTTCAAAATTCTGGCTCGATAGAATTAAAGGCAATATTATCACGAATAGTTTAAAAATAAAATTTTTAAGTTTCATTAATTCCAGGCTTGAGAATTGTCGCTTGTCCAAAAAATGAGCTATTTGCCCCACTGTGCGGCGTGCGAGTTTTTGGTGCAGCTTTACAAGACGCATAAATAATCGTCCCGGAGAAACTGGGGTTTTGAACGAAGATATGGTCTTTGTTGTAATTAAGTGAACCAGGACCTGGTCCCAGGAAGCAAGATAGCACCGACTTCGGAACCGAACGAGGATGAGGTCTATAAAGAGTGCTGGACGGAGTCTTACCCTACCATTTGGACATCCAGCTAAGTACTGGTTATGCTTTAAAAGTGGATTGTATGTGAGGTGCGAGTATGCCTTTTCACTTGGCACCTAACCAATTATATTTTTAAAAAAATTGTTATATAAACGTGATCTTCGTGAAAGTATTTGGCACTACCCGAGTAGGCGAACGCCGGCCGTGTTTTAAACATAGTCCTCAGCCATGTGCCGGGCATCAGAAGGTTGTTTTTCGGACTGTACGGCCGTATATGACGGCTGTACGATGGCCTTACAGTTCCAATAAAGGGCATACGACGGTGGTACAGTGGCTATTCACAAGATAAAATGGTCGCATGTATAAAAAAACAGAAAAAAATGTTTTCTTATTTACTAGTTTTTATTATATTTTTGCGAGACTACAAGAGAATGTTGTTAGAGCAAAAAAAGCTATAAAAATTATAGAAACGAAGAAAATGTAAGAAAAATTTCCAATTAATGATAAAGAGCGCGGGAATTCTTGCTAGAAAGTGAATAGAAAGTGAACAAAAACACTATTTCTCAGCAAAAAAAAATCATTTTGGGGAGCGAAAACTTATCGCGTATTTATTGAGAAAAACATCATGAAATCGACATTTCAAAATTTTTATCAACGCACTGCAATTAAATATTTTATTTTTTCTTCAACCGGTTAAATAACAGAAATTGTTCAAACAACCTAGTGTGCGGTGCCTTCACAACCCGACGACTGGCGAGCCTGTTTCTTTTGTGTATCAATAACCTTTAAGTACGATAATCCAAAGGCCGACTGCACATTACGAAAATGATCCCACCAACCACACCCAACAATATAATGGTGCGGATTCTGTTTTTGGCTCAAATTTTCCGTCGTATGTTCGTGTATATAGCTCAGCACTCTACCTTTTAAATTTGCCGTCGTGGACCCGTATGTGGTCTCGTTAAAAATTGTTAAAAACTCTACGGCCATCATATGCCCCTTAAAAAGCCATGCGGCCGTTGTTCGCCCGTTGAAATGCCATCTTTTATGTTTACTCGACCAAAAAGAGTGGTGAATACTATCCCTGGAAGGAGGCATTGGTTGAGGACTTTAGGTAGCCATGTTGAAGAAACAGGCATCCTAAATAATTATCCCTTTGAGGGACACGTATGGAATGGATTGTTTTGAATTGAATAAGTTAATTAATATTTTTTTAAGGAATACTATTGATTATTATAGTCAGTGACTGTTTCACAGGTCAAGGTTGATTTTCTTTGTTACGAATTAGCTACGTTGTAATGCTTTGATTTGTTTCCAAACTTACCATTTTAAAAGTTGAAGAAAACGGCCGGGTACCAGCGCGTTTTTTTGGTTGTTAACTGTCCCTTGTGGTCCAATATGAATTTTATGCAATTTGCCCGCGCAAGC
Source organism: Thereva nobilitata (assembly GCA_963855945.1). Classification (NCBI taxonomy): domain Eukaryota; kingdom Metazoa; phylum Arthropoda; class Insecta; order Diptera; family Therevidae; genus Thereva; species Thereva nobilitata. The sequence goes on from OY979698.1 coordinate 20,152,874, forward strand.
ATAATGACGTAACCAAAAGCCCATCCTTAAAAAGGCTGGTTGACCTATGAAATACGTCCATACGATGACGCGGGCTTTTCGAAAGATTGTTTTGCGTTAGTGGATGGTCCATTAAGTTCGGGTATTGATGATTTTAGCCCAAGTAGTAATTTCACATTACATTATTAGTCATTCGAGAGATTATTGTATTATGTACTAATTTTTTTTTGTAAAATGTTCGCTGATTGCAGTAGTGTTAATGGTTAGATAAGGTTTGGTTTGGGTTTCAAGCATGCTGTAATAGTCCGTAAGGTTTGATTTGATGATTTTGTTTTTCGAATAAAATAGATTGGTCGGGATGAGGTGCTAAGGCACTACACTGGCATAGCGGTGGGCGATGTATTTCTCCCCTAAAACTTTTTATTTCAGGAACCTTCCTACTCTGTTAAGTACCTACCTTACGTTCGCCCTGACGATGTCCTTGTATATTTAGGTCCATTGATTTCAAATTTTCGATTGACAAATTTCTGTAAAAATTTTGTTTGACTATTACAGTCGGAAGATTAGATGGCCAGAAGAACGATGTGTGTCGTCACATATTTCGAAATCCATTATTTTGAAGCCAATCACTAGTTTCCCTGAAGTTTTTATGACTGAATTAAAGTTTAGGCAATCATTATCCCAAAAACTCTTACAATACCCAAAAAAAAATTCAGGTAAACACAAAAAGACATATCCACATTACGACAATACCTAATTCCACAGATAATGTCTTCCTGGTTTTTACGTTTAATTGATTAACTTAAAAACAAACTCTTCAATGACACCAAAAAAACAAAATCCCATTTTTTCCAGTTCCTTAAATAAAAACTTCATCACTGTGTTTTGTCCCCCGACTGCCAAGGATTCCTTCCATATACACTCAATATTAGTCAGTGGAGACAAATGGCAATAAAAATCTCATAAAAATTATCTTAATGACAGACAAGAAAAAAAAGGATGAAAATCGAGAGGACCTTCCACATAAATAATTATTGTCGCAAAGGATAATTTTTCTCTTCGTTTTTTTTCTTTGTTCTTTGTTTTTATTTCATCTATGAAAAACTGGAAACGTTTCAGGTAATAAAAATCCTTTAAAAAAATAAATATAAAACAACAACAAAGTTTTGTCCCTTAATTTCGTGTCGATTTCATCTTTTCTCTTATCTTCCTGTCGAAATGAAGGATTAGAGTTGATCATGACATTATTAATGTACACTAAAATGGAAGAGCTGATAAAATTGACGCTGTAACATTAAAAATTTCGATTTTTTTTTTGGGTAATGTCCTCAAAGGATATATATCGATATAATTTTTTTTGTTTTTTTTGTTAGCTCATTGTTTTTATGTATAAGACTTTAAAAGTATTGGTTAAAATGCGAGTAAATTCCAAAGACGCCACCATAAAAAATTAGATAACGAATATAACAAAACATAGAAGCACTTGACTTCCTTATCTTTTGTGTCCGCCTAAGTACAAGCACTAATTAGTTAAATATGTGCAATAATGAAGCACCATTTGTGACGATACAAAACACCATTGTAGCCCTCGCCTAGAGTCTCTAAAGAACGCACATCTTATGAGACAACTACTGGGATAAGACAGTGCAAAGCTTATGTTTTTTTTGTCACTATACCTCCCATCCAAGAAGTGTTCACGTCTCAACTTTAACACCGGTTGTGCGAGAAATAACAACACGACCGCCGCACAGGTAACAAACTATTAAGCGACAATTATGTAAATCTCCTACCGCGTTTTATGCCCGGTATCCACTCCAACAAACGTCCAGGAGAAACTTAACAGAGCAAAAAAAAAAATATAGATAAAAATATCTTAAGTACGAAATTAGCCAATTGAAGCTTGTAAGATGGACAGAAACAAACAGTTGGGACAAACACACTCCTGGCTTTAAGTTGAACATAGTTCGAGGAAGAGGCAGAATTCATCTAGTCGCGCTGTAAAAGACAAGACAATCTCCTTTGCCCCAAAGGAGACACACCATCAACAGCAGAGCGATTGACTAGAGCCATCTTCAACGCGGAGAGGAGAGAACAGGAGTGTCCCCAAGGCACCGGTAGCGAAGTTTTCTTACACTATAGAATATAAAATACAAAAAAAAAAATACAGAAAAGAAATCTCAAAGATAACAGCGAGGACAAAATTTTTTCATTCGAGACTTAAAAGATCAAAAATTTTTAAAGGCTGTTGAGGAAGAAGCGCATGCGCATCTCAGGAGCCTTGTGCGCATTGAGCAAAAAAAAAACGTCCCAACCTGATGGGGCCCGAACAAGGCTCAGCCAGAAGTCACACTAGTGTTGATTGGGAATACCGGCAGCCCAGCGGAACAGGGACAATCGGATTCCGATAATGGTGATGGTCTCACTCTAATGATCGTGCTGATCGTTTTCGGTTCAGTCTTGTACCCTACCTTTCGGACATGCAGAAAAATTCTTACAAGTCAAGAGAAGAAGTTTTCGCGACTGGCATCTTCTGGGGCGACAACGAAGGGCTCCAACAGCAACAACATATTGCGCCATCAAGACGACATTATGGCGGCGAATTTGAAAATTAACTACAGCAAATGAATTTCTTTGAAAGGATTGTAAAAATGAAGAAAAGGTAAAAAGAATTGCACCAAAAACACAACAACAACAACAACAACAACAAAACCCACAAGAATATATATCGAACAAACAAAATGAATGGAGGATATATAGAGATGCCGCACACAGACCGATTGCGCCGGCGATCGTGGGAGTTGAGCACTGTGTTCCTTCTTATGTATTTATTTCTTCCCAGGAATTAATTTTTCAATATGTTCCCGTATTTATCCACCCGCACACCCCCTCTCTGGGGCATGATTGCGAAATCATAGGATCGCCATGCAAATTCAAAGATCTTCGATTTATTTACCTTCGATTTTTTTTAATCGTTGTGTTGTTTTTGTTTTGATTTTATTATTGACTGCGCTTTGTGTACCTATGGTGATCTTCAGCCCTGCAGCGAGTTATCTACTCCTGGCTCCTGTTTAGAGACCCAGAGAGGGCTGTCGCGATGTCCAAGTCGTTGTCACGGAATCGAAGCATTTTAATTGGTCGATTTATAGATTTAATTACGTATGCAAGGACATCGATTCCGTGATTCTTAATAATGGCTACACAACTTGGCGATTTCTATCGATATTACACACAGCGCAATGCCATAAGATAAGAAATATCATAAAGCAACAACAAACATACATTCACATTATTGCTGATATGTTATTGTAATTATTGCGGTCATTCGTTTGCGATTTCCATTGATGTAAAGCAAGATAACATTGCTTCTCTTATTTAGATCAGCTGCGATCGTTATGGATTGATCAAGTTTTATATATCAGAGAGGTTGGCTGCCTGATATGCGAATTCCAACAAGCAAAAGTACACCTTATTCGATTGAAAAAGCCCAGATTTGATGCTGATGTGGTGTAATTAATTCGGAATGCCATCGAGATGTCGTCTTTTACATATGTTCATTTATTAATAGAATGGCACGGCCGAGAGATGGAGCGCAGGCAACAAATTAAAAATTTATTCGGATTTGATCGGAGCAGATTTTATTGGAGGTCGATTTCGCAGCTGGACACATTTTTTTTTTATATTTTTTTTTGTGGTTGTTGTTGAAAAGCGTGCCAAAATTGCATAATAGATGGGAATGTGTTGTAATCTGTTCGATGCTAGCGGTAGATTAAGGTAGAATTGCATTTTTTCTTCATGTTTTACAGTTGAATACGAGTTTTGGAGTTGGTCTAGCAAAAGAAGTTCTACGTTGGTGTATCTATGTGCATAGCCGTGGCGTTAGTGCTAATTAGATTGGCGCCGTAAATTAACGATATTTTAAATATTTACAGACTTTAAGCGAAAATGAGGAAAAAAATAAATTATACTTTATTTTTTGGATTTTTAATTATGTCATGATAAAAATAAGCATTAATAAAGGCATCCACGAAGGCCAGACCCGTCCTCCTCGTGGCAGAGACTGTAGTTGGAATCCTCCCCCTTTCTGATCCTCCATATTGTTCGTTGGAAATAGCAGAAGAAAAATATGCTTGGAATTTTTTTTTGGCGAGCGAAACGGTCTTAGGCATGGCTCTGTTAGAGATATTATTGTAGGTATTCGTAGACGACCATTCCAAACGCGAGTGCCGATTTACAAAGGGGTCCCCCAACTATGTACTAACCACGTCCAATGCTGCTTGACCTAAGCAAACGAACGAGAACAGGTCTATTGAGTATGCTGATGGCATCCTTTATTGTGCCCATTTTCTTCGCCCTGTACACCTTTTTAAAGCCGCAATTTTGCTCCCGGGCAAGTCTTACTTTTACTCAGATGCATCGTGTCTGTTTTGGGTGCCATACAGGCATTTTGACGCTGTGAAACAGGTGAGTCTTATTTTTACTCGAGCTGTAATCTTCTAGTTCACATATTACATCCCTTCCTTCCTTCCTGATTTCCGTCTATAAGCTCTCTTCTCCTCTCTGATGGCTTTATTTTCCTTTCTGATATCTTTATATTTCCGTTTGAGTGACCGTGTTCTATGAAACTGTAGGATAGATTGGTGCCTACCAATTTTATAGCCTTATGACACTGGCTTTTTCGTAGGCTGAAAATGCTGCCTTGGCTAGGCTGAAACCTGAAAAAAAAATCAAAGGAGATTTTCCCATATGTAAGAGTGAGAGGAGTATACTCAAACTTCTCTTAGCTGGATTTTAAGTGTTATAAAAAGTCTAGAAAACTGTTATAAAAAGCATAGGAAAAGAATGAATTCATGTTCTTTTTTCTATGCTTTTTATAACAGTTTGCTGCATCTCTCGACTTTTTATAACAGTGAGTGAATAACCATAAATTGAAGTGATTATAAATATAATTTAAGTGATTATAAATATATAAGAAGTGGAAATAAATATAATTGAAGTGACAATAAATATATTTGAAGTGAAGGGGTAAATGTTTAGAATTAGGGGCTGCGGAGAAAAATCGCTCCAAAAAATTTTTTTGAGGTGTTTACGGTGATTTTTAAATGTCCCAATAGTAATTTCAAGGCGGGGAAGACATATTTTTCTTATTACATCGTGAGGGGTTGCGAATTGGGGGATTCCTTCGGTATTCACTCACAACTATCTGTTATAATAATCAGACAGTCGTTCTTAATCTCACATGCTATCTCTGTCACACAGTATAACAGATTTCGTCATTTTCAGCCTAGCCAAGGCAGCATTTTCAGCCTACGAAAAAGCCAGTGTCATAAGCTTAGTTTCAGTCTCTATCGTCTAAGTTGGAGTCAATAATTCTGCGGAGGGACAGTATTTTTAACTCATGTTAAACTTTCGCTCGGAATTTCGTCTGAAGTCTATATTTTTCCTGCATTCGACTAAAAAAATTATTCTCTCCGAGCTAGTGATGAGCAAAAAGGCTTTCTGTCTTTCTTGCAGTCTTATCTTATCTTGGTCCGAACGATCAAGACTACAAGACTTTCGCTCATCACCATCTGAGTTGGTTCCAGCGCATGACCTTAAATGTTTCTGGCGCGGTCGTTGCGAAGGACAGCAGCTCTATTGGAGCACCATGCCAATAAGATCAGAGTTGAATTTGGCACCTCAATACATTCGTACAGTTATCAAGCCCCGAAATAGGGTAGTGGTCTAATTGCTCTTACTTGCTGCCATTTATCTACTTTATTTGTCCATTCCCCTTGGTGTTCTTCGTGCAAGCTGTGCGTGCCAAAGTACTACCTCTATATGGGCTATCGACTTATGTTACTTGAAACATTAGGAGCATGGAGGATGTTAAAGGAGATACGGATGAACCCTGCTTTTGAACTTTTGGAAGTTGTAGGCGTTCGCAAAATACTGACTGCAAGTGATTGGTCCATAGTCGAGTTGTTCCATTTATGAACGCAATCCTAAATATGTGGACGTCCCATCGAAGGTATTTTCTTATTGTCACGCCTAGGATATAAAGGAATATGTCAGGCAGTAGTTCTACACCAGCTACACTGAAACGGATTTATTGGAAATACGCAGTGCTTCGTTTTGGAAATATTGGATTCGACTCCATTTTCGACGGCCCCAATCGAAAATAAGTTCAATGTTTCTGTTGATTGAGTTGGGCATAAGTCCACGATCATAGGTCTGGCATGCGATTTTCTTGTATTGAAGTGGTTTAGATGTTACCCAGAGCAGGTCGTTTAGAAATATTAGGAAAAGAGTGGGTGACAAAATTGATCCCTGAGGGACACCGGCAGAGATGCGGTTTAGATTTGTGCCGTCCAATACTATTTTAATTGATTGAATGATTGATTTGTCATACTCCCCTCAAAAGAATTGGAGATATCTAGAACAACCAAAGTAGAATCACCAAATCGATGCATAGACACACTAAAAGATCGACGGTGGACTCTTTTTGTCTAAAGCCGTATTGTTTGTCAATTGTTCAATCATCGAAGTTAAGCAGTGTTGGGATGGGTTTGTACTTAGTAAGGGACCGTTTAAAGACATAAGTGGTAGGTAGGTAGGTAGGAGCGACAGTCTCATCCAAACCGGAGGCTGCGACACAATTGGCGATGAAGTGCGCCATTTAGTAGCCCCAATTATGAAAAGTTTTGCATAAAAGAGGCAGTAAACTAGGAGAGATTTTAGATCCAGCCAGTCATATCTTAGTACCGGATCAAATAACCTATTTTGAGCTTCGAAACCTTTCCCAAGTCCTTTAAGATACCGTGCCTGACATTAGCCAAAGACTAACAGCCACAAAGGGAGTGTTCAGCTATCTCTCTGCCCTGTTCCTATCGGCAGCTAGGGCAGTGAGTGTTACACGGAATTCTAAACTGGCTGTGAGATACCCAATTGGTCAGTTTCCATAATTATCGATTCGATTCTGGCGCGGTCGCGCGATCTCTGATTGTTGTAACACGTCAAGCCTTCCTAGCGTTGACGCCTGATGACAGGCTCTTCTATCTAGAGCCAGCTACTGCGAGAAAGGGAATGGTCGGCTTTCTTTAGCCCGCACAGTAGCTTCTCTGTGAGAGTTGCCCCAGCCTGGCCAATTCATCTGCGGTACCACTGAAGACTGACCCTGGCCAAGGAAGAGAGATACTTCTGACAGTTTCTGCCAACTTGGAAGTTATACCGGCTGAGCATAAAGCCTTGATGGCCGCTTGGCTATTTAATAACAGAATTACCATGCCGCCTGGCCTTGTATATGACGATATCGCTAGGTAGACTTGAAATATTGCCAAAAATTCTGCCTGAAAAACGCTGCAGTACGTGCAATACTTGTAGATTGAGGCAAGCCATGAAGCAATAAATTCATGGGTCTTTTTGAGCATAATTGGCATTATGTTGTTCACGCCTGGCGACTTGTACGGAGAGAAACTGTACACCGGCCACTCCACCGTTTCTAGGGTGACAGCTTGGCACGTCTCCTTCCACGATACTTCTGCTTCCGCTAGTAGGCCTACCCTAAAAATTAAAAGTAACGCAGAAGTGAAGTAGACGTAATTTCTTTCAAAATTGATATATAAACCAAAATAAAAAGTTATAAGAACTGTAGCAAGTGAACAGCCTTACTTTCTTAACTTTTGTTTACTTCTTGTATGGTTCTTACTGCACGGTTACTTCTCTAAACGACTTTTCGAAATTTTTCGAAATTAAGCTTCCACTTCACTTCCATTTTGGTCACTCTCATACATTCATATGCAATGGTACCTAACTTCACTTCACTTCACTTCACAGGATAGGCCTGAAAGCTTTTGGGCCCCTGTTCGGAGGGGCTTCTTGGCAGCCGGCGTAATAGGTGTTTAGGAGAAGTTCCAGGGCTTCCCTAAGGACTCTCTCTAAATACCGTCTCGCTGTTTAATATAAGATGGTTGGTAGGGTTGCTTAGAAAGAAATTTGCCAAGCCTGGTCGATTCTCCTAGACTCTCTATAGCTTGGCAATAATCTCTACATCTACATGATAGAATATTTCCGGCCCTATCCATTTTCTTATACCGCCTTACAGTATAGCCCAGTGTCTAAACGATTTTGAGAGGCCAAAAATTTGCATTTTTTTAGCGGTACTTGGATGGCGGGAAAATTTAGTATAAAATGGTACATAAAAAAGCAAAAATCGATTTGACCGCAACAGATGACGGGAAGGGGACGGGGGTGCAAAAATGTGTGTTTTTTGGGGTGAAACGCTTTTGTTACGATTTCTGGGAAAAGTAGACCTATCGAAAAAAGTTAAATATAAAAGTTGTAGATATGTAATTAAAAAATCTATAACTTTCATTCAAACCATTTTTCGACATAAACTCAAAAAAATGAAGAAAAACGCTAAAAACTGATTTTTTCATTTATGTTTTTTCTTTTCTACAAAAATGATTCGAAATTTGAAAATGAAATTTGGTGAAATAGTCCGGGGAAATTAGCATTTAAAGGAGACAAAATTCGGAAATGGCTGAAAATTGGACCACAGCATCCTTGGGACTTTTTAAGAAAACAATTTCGGAATCACAAAAAAAACAAAATGGCCGCCGGAAATATAGCGGTTTTCCGGTGTTTTCCTTGTATCTAGGTTTCTATAGGTCGTACAATCCCGTACAAAGGCCCTAAATGTTGACAATGTAATTCTCTACAACTTTAGTTCGTAAAAAGATGTTGACCCGATTAACCCTTTCAAAGTTATTCAAGGTCAAAGTTTCCAAAAATCACTTTTTGGCGAAAACTTCACTCAAAAGCTGGTTTTTTCGAAAAAAAAATTTGATCAGTCAATACGAAACGTTATTGCCTACAAAAAAGCCTTGTATCATTTTTACGAAAACTTAACCCTTTCGAAGTTATTCAAGGTCAAATTTTCCAAAAATCACTTTTCGGCCAAAAAATCAGGCTTTTTTGTAGGCAATAACGTTTCGTATTGACTGATCAAAAATTTTTTTGGAAAAAACCAGCTATTCTACAGAATTTCCTTGTCAACATTTAGGGCCTTTGTACAGGGTTATACGACCTATAGAATATAGCTATATTTCCCAAGTCCCAAGGAAGCTGTGGTCCAATTTTCAGCCATTTCCGAATTTTGTCTCCTTTCGTGCGTTTTTTTTGCTAATTTCCCCGGACTAAAAATGTATATTTTTTATGTTTTGAAAAGGCTGCAAAATTTTTAAAGCGCTTGATTATTTTTTTAACGAATTTAATTTAAAAAAAAGACCCAATTTTCAATTAAAAAAGCTGACTGACAAAAATCCAAATTTTTAGGACGGATTTTTTTCGTTGAGACCGCTACTTTGAGATGGTGTAAAAAAATTATATGTCACAAAGGAAAAACATTGATAAAAATTCGATTGCGATCTTTATATTAAGTCTTTTTTTAGTAAGAATTGATTTGCGTAGTTAGTAGATCCACCAGCCTTGGTTACTTTCCAAAGCTTGCAACCATATTTGATGCGTAGTTGAAATATAAAAATCAATGCAATCTAAAGTTTTATTTAATCAAAACATGTAAATCCATGCATTAATAAATTGAATCTAAGACCCACTTTCGATCATGATTAACCAACAAACGTCATTCTCTCCCCCATAGTCTCATCTCCACCCAAACAACAGAATTAACATATTCCCCCTGACATCATAATCAGATATGACAAAAACGGTCAATAATTGCCCCATTAGAAAATTAAAATACAATATATCTGTTCTAGTCCGATCGCGCCATACATCACCAGAATTTCAATTTCCATCGTTCCCAATCCAGCGCGGATGCGAAAAAGTCCAGCTTAGGCGCCACTTTTCAAATCATAGATCGCGGATCGCGCTCAAGTCTCAATTAATAAAGTCCGTCTTGGCTGCTGGTTGTACCGTCGTCGTGCCTCCTCCTCCTGCTTGTAGGTATGTATGCCTTACAATTTTTGGTTGTTCTTATTGTTGATGAATTTGTCTTTTGCTTGGAACGTAAATAAAAAAATAATTTTTATTGTTACCTTGTTATGCTAAGTGGTCGGACGTGAGCATTGTCACCAGCGGATCGTAAATCATCGCGTTTGTCCCCAAAAAATTGATGGCCATATAACTTCGCCATGTGTATTTGATGTGGATTGTAATTTTTTTTTGTTGGTGTTTTAAGACATCGAAATTCGGTGTTATTTTGTGATTTTTAATATTTTATTAATAAGAATAATAATAACGACAATAAAATTAAATTTTATGTGTCTTAACTGAGATTGTTTTAAGAAGACATAGATCGAACTCCGGTTTTTTTATATTATAGTAATAAAATTGTTAAAAGTAATCCCATCGAAACATCCCAGACGAGAGGAATGTCATTGGATCACAGTAGATTCTCAGAACATAACAAATTTTTACAACGCCGCATATTTCCAATGTAAAAATATGTGGGATTTTTATATCCATATATGTCGCCATATAAGTATGTTATATGACATATATTTAACAGAAAATGCACCACGAGGAGTGAATGTCACTGAAAAACTGAATTTGTCGTTTTTATTAAAATGTTGATAACTTTTTGATTCTTTGCAATCGTTAAAATGTCACCGTGAGTTACGATCATTTGCTGGACGGGTTGTCCTTAAAATGCTATAAAAGACGAAAAACGCTTGTTTTATTGAAGAGCTATGTAAACAGCTTAAAGCCCTGTGATGAGTCTGTACTTGTGGAGATCTTGTATATTTCCATTTTATTCGTTGTTTTTTTGATTTTTTTTTTGGGTAAAACTTCTTGTGTTGTTGTGGTTTTTGAAAAACAATTAAACAAAAATTAAGCAATAAATTGCCATATAACTTTCTCGACCGTAATAACTCTTAACTGTCAGCTTTTATAAAGCAAAATTTCATAAAACAAAACCAAAAAAAACCAAACCAAAAAAAAAAAAATAAAAATAAAAACGAACAGCAACAATCCAGGGAAGAGAGAAATATAAAAGTTATTAAGAAGAAAAAGTGGACAGCATCTTTCAGAGGACGATACTACCTACTATAACTGCACAACAGAGCCCCAGATACAACTTCCTCATATGAAGTTATTGCCCAGATAAGAGCTGAAGAAGTCCGAGTTTCACTGGAAGCGCCAGAGGCCGGCCGGAGGGGGGGATTCCCCTCGGCACAGAAAAAAATGGCTTCATATATGAAAAAGACATTTTATTACCCACGAAAATGTGAGGCCATTTGTTTCCATTATTTTTAATATATCTATGAGTGGTCATCCTGATGGCTCGGTGATATACGACAGAGCTTTCAGGAATATCTGAAGTAATAGATTTTTATAGCACTCATTCGCCACGGAGGTTCCCTTTTCACTCATTTCATACAATTTCGGTGATATGATGTGTGAGGGTGGATTTCGCCTCAACAACGTATGGAGTGAAAATTTTTAACGCATATCAAGGTAATTACTATACTTGAACTATACTTGAACATCTGTTGTGGTTCTGTTAAATAAAAAAAAAACTTGTGCGAATTTGACGAAGCTTAAGGGATCTTCTTGAACATTGCGAACTAAATTGATTTTCTTCCATCCCTTCTCGTCCATGTGCATTTACCCCAAAAATGTTATCACCGACTTTGGGTCATGGGCAGCATATATTGATTTTGGTGGTTTCGGTCAGTGGCATATTTAATGATATCTCGTTCCAAGGTTCCTTTCTATTTTTCATGGTAATTTAACAAAGATACTTTGGTTGGAAAAAGGACTACATCAATATAGCTCGAATTCAGGGTTACATGTCCAATATATTTATAGTACCATCATAAGCTAATTAAATTGTAATGGTCACTATGTAGATAAATTCTTTTTGATATCTAAAATAGATATATGTAGCAGTGCTGGTAAAAATGAAACTAAGATTGAAGAATTTTCCTGCCAAACTAGGGTTATTAAATCAGAAAAATCTCAAGCACAACTATCATCTGTCTGAAGAGAATCAGAGTGCAGGTGAAACCTTTCGATGATTGAACAGCAAAATTGATTGAAAATTTCATTTTCATAGTTATTTTTACTTCAGAACAATGTCTATATAATAAAAACAGACTTTTTCGCGGATTACTGAATTGGATCACATCATCCATCTAAACCACACGTATATCCCCATTGTTATAAATCTGGAGGAGGCAATACAGAGCCTTCTAGAAACCTCAAAAGAATGAACTGAGAATATTTCAGAGAGATCACAAACTCTCTCAGACTGGCACAAGTGCTTTGAACACATCATACAGGCGTCGTGCCCAGTTAAATACTAATACACTAAGAAAGTTTTTCCGCCAACAGTTGCCCTCCAGCGTACTCTGTTTTATGTCATAGCTCTCAGCTCCGTCCAGGATCTTCCAGTTGTTCCGGCCTCAGCTAATAAGGTTCTCCTCCACGTTGTTCTAGGTCTTCCAACTCAACTGGCTCCTTGTGGATTCCAGTCAAGGTCGTGTTTGGCTGGATTCTAGTTTTCCATTTCCTTCGCCTGATATCGTCATCTGTCCGTTCTTGAAAACGTTAATATTCTGGGTAAACCGTGCAAAAAAAAACATCATAGAAGAAAGGAAAAATGAGTTCACGGATGATGAAATAATCCTGGAAAAAGAATTTCGTTTGCGAACCAGAAAAATAAGAGAAGCATCGACAGCAGCAGTACCTAGACTTCTACCAAAAAGTGTGTGTTATGGGGAATTTTACAAGGCCAAAAAAGGCAATATGATCGCCCAGGCTTGTGGAAGCGATGGCGAAACGACTTTCATGAATTGATAATTGGCGAGATAACTGAACAATCGAAGGATCCACCAATAACTAATTATCATTCTGCGTTGACGCCAACAAGCTTAGAAGAACTTAGAAAAACCATACACCGGTTCAAAAGCAACAAGCCTCCGCGTGCAGACGGCATCCCTTCTTCGTCTTCTTTTGCTGAAGTTTTGGTCTCAAAAATGCGGAAAGAACGGCTTGGCCTACTACCCTACCTCATATTTAAAAAGGTTCAGGTTGATCAACTTTGTTGCACCCGTGTTGGCACTTTGAGCGTCCCTCCTGACTATTTAAATATTTCATTAAAATTCGTATAAGCCAATAAAAAGTGAACATGTTAAAATGTAGCTCTTCCAAGAATAATTTCATTAAAAATGTTTTTTATTTTATTATTAAAAAACTTTACAAGCGTCTAACTGTTGCACCCGCGCTAATGGATTCGCCCGCAAGTAAAAATAAAAATCACCCGTTTTTAGCCTGAAGCAGGCACGCACAGCGTCAAAACGCTTGTATCGCACCCAAACTAAGCACGGTATGCCTAGTTTTTCCAAATGCATCCTGCTATAAGCACGCCTTTCTAGATTAAAGGGAGCTAAATTGGAGCTTTAAGAAATTGTATAGAACGCAAGAAAACGGGCAATTATCTTGGTGACCATAAAGGGTGCCTTTAGCATACCCAATAGATCGGTTCTCGTTCCATTGCGTGGGTCAAGCAGCATTGGACGTGATTAGTACTTAGTTGGGGAACCGCTTGGTAAAACGACACTCTCGTTTCACATTTTCGATTACAATTACATGTGTAACAGAAGCGTGCATACCTCTATAGCGGAAGTGTTTTCATTTTTTTGTTTCTGTAGCGGGAGAGTGCATACCCGTGTGGGAGGCGCATTTATTTGCTATGTACCTATGTGTGCTAGTTGCGAGCGCATACATGCATTTAAAAAAAATATACAACTAAATTTTTTTTACTCGGGAAGCAAAGGCCAATTAACAAGCTGTGGCGATACAATTGATGATGAAAAATAATATAAAATAGATCGTTTTCGAACCAATTTTTACGTATAATAAATAATGCTCGAACGAAGCAAAAAAATATTTAATTACAAGGATTCACCTATTTCCTGATTTCCAAATACAGCAGCTCTGGCCTCTTTTAAAATCTTATCTACACCTTACCAATCAATTTTAAATTTTTTTGCTAATTTCTTAGCACCAAATCTGGAATCGGTCCAAGTCTCTTCTCAAGAAAAGTTTTATGAAACACAACAAAAAAAACATGATTTATAATAGAAAGTCACCAAAAAATGAAACCTCAATTTACTGTTTATCATTAATTTTTATTTTATTTTCGTATATATTTTTTTCATCGTCATAAATTTCATATCACATATTGGAAATAAATCAAATAACGGTAAACTTATGCCTGATTTAAGTAACTTTCAATATAATATGTATATACCGAGCAAAATCACCTCACATACAGGTGATGTATGCAGGTTTGCATCATAAATAACCGGAAAATAACCGCAAACACAATGAGGGCATTACACCCAAGGTCATATCAATCGGCCTTTATACAGTCATGATGAAGCTACCGAACTGGAGCTAAGCTATTACCGCTGCGGTATACGCTGCGGCACATTCGTAATTCCAATATACTATATCGTCGCAGCAGCACCCACCAGCAGCAGCAGCTATAAACGATCGACGATCTTCAATCGGATCTCCTTGGCAATGCTTGGACGCAGGTTTGTATTCATACTCACGCGTCGCAGCATAATTGTAATTTATGCTCGCTCAACATGACAGTTATATGCGTTTGTATTGAAGCGATCCGCGATCATTCTTGAAGCTACTACACCGCGATCACGATATATAAAATGTTTGAGAAGACATTGGGTGAATTGCGTTGTGCTGCGCGCTGCAGTAAATGGTCTTCGCGCTGGCGAATTTATTTCAGTTCAGTGGAATTTACTAATGGCGCTGCGCTGGTTGGAAAAAAAATTTCGCCACTGAACTACTTAACCAGATCCTCTAAGCGGCAGCCGCCTGATTCGGTAGGTGATGAATGGTGTTAATGCAGCTCGTGACTAGGTGCCCAAAGTTGCTGCGACAACTTTTTTCCCAGTTTTATTACTGCCTGTCATCTGGACTTGTCATCCCAGAATTGAGGATGATGAGGTGGGCAGAAGCAAGCCACCACATCCATGGCCATAAAGCGATCTGCGGATTGATCAAATCTGTCCCGGGATTCGGTATCGATCGTATATCTCTTTACCCATTCCCAATCGGATCCCCCCGGCTGCCATAAATCGGAATGCCTGGCCACGGCTTATGCAAAGTGCAATATTTAATCCCCGGGAGACAGTTATACTAGACATCAGGTGAATTTTTAATGCGAAAACAAAATATTTCCTCAATTACTTTTTCGCTTTGCATTTCACAATTTGAAATGTTGACCGCTTCATTTCCCTTTGCGACGACGACAGCGACTCTGCGCGATCGAGAGCAGAGCTAATGATCAAATGCAAATGGCAGCCGTATTCTAATCGGGTCTCAATTTCTTGTGTAGGTGCCTCTGACAGTCACGGATCACGATTTGATTTCAATTTAAATCGATGCTGTAAAACATTTTGAATATTTAAGTGGAAGTCTCTGAAAAATGTGTGTCTTTTATGCCTTGATGGTACATGCGTACGTTACCAATCCAGGATGAACTTATAATCAAGTTATTGATAATATTATTTGTTGCTGGCTTGTTTTATGGGAGCGGAAACGATGTGAAATAAAATACTGGAAATTTGTTTATTGAATATAAAATTAAGTTTCAATCGATTCAGTCTGTGGTATTCGAGAAGCAACGAGCTGAGCAGAAGGAGTTGAATCATCATCAATCTGTAATTCGTCTTTGGGTTTTATTGAATAGCTATTTGCAAAACTATTTATTGTTGATGTGATTGATGAAATGAATTGAAATTAAACGCGATGAGTAAGTAGGTAAAGGCGCCAGCCTCGATCAAGGACCGATGATGGGGACACGGTTGGCGGTGAAAGGCAAGTTGGTCATGTGTTGGGAGCAGTGGCGGACTAAGGGTGGGGCGGAAGGGCGGTCCGCCCCGGGCCTCTGGTTCCTGGGGGCCTCCAAATGTCTACAAGTTCCCTTGATCAAATCCTAAACAAGGCTTTTAAAATATGGTCAGTGCCTACCTAAGTGGTACTTTAGAGTCGGAGGTCCCGTACAATGTTCCCGTAGACACAAATAAGTACAGCATGTAATTATTAAAATGGGTCTTTACTGAATCGTTACCCTGTACATCGCTTATACATACTTCAATACTTCTTGACCATTTTCATCTCGGATGTATCATGCAAGAGGAGTTTTTGTAAACTTGCCTAGTGTCCACTATAGAGTCTTTTGCGTAGAGCTAGAGAAAACTCTCGCGTAGAGATGCGTAGAGAAGTGTATACACCGTCTAGAGCTCTACACATGTTCTCTACACCCAGTCTACGCGCTCTGCTAAAAAACTCTATAGCGTATACGCAATTTTTTTGCGTTTGGTAGAGCTCTACATCTGCTCTACGCTCTAACAAGCATGTTTGATAGAGTTTTTCTCTCTACAGTATGCATTCTTATTTGCGTTTCGACTGCGCTTCGAATTGTTGTACATCGGCGCAGTGCCGTGGCCAGACAATTGGGGGCCCTGTGCAAAAATTCAGCGAGGGGCCCCAGAGTCTCCAAAAAAAAAATTTCTGTCATAAAGACCCGTCCCCGCGACAGAATTATGGAAAATGGACCCTATGTAATATTTAGTGTTATGCGAGTTCGTCTGATATGACCCATATGCTGATTTGTATGACCCATTCATTGAAGTAAAAATGCAAATAAAGAATTCAAATGATTTTTATTGCCAAAAAATGTTTTGCTCGCTTCGCTCGCGGTGCCCCAAACACGCGGGGCCCTGTGCAGTTACACACCCTGCACATATGCCAGCCGCGGCACTGCATCGGCGTATTCAATAACAACCAAATTCGAGTACGACATACGCAGAAAATTTTGGTATGAAGATGTATCTTCTTCCGTGAGCTCATTCCATAATTCTCGATACATTCCAGCGTTTTGTTTTCTTTTCGCAATCCAATCTCGCTCCCAACATTTCCTTTCCTTCTTTTCCCTTCTTTTGGTGAAAACTCATTTTATTATTTTTTTGATTTCTATTAATTTCCTTTAAATTTTTTACACAATATATGTACGCACGCATCTCTGAATGACTGAGAAATGAAATGACATGCAAAAGTTGATGACCGCAGTTGCGCGCTCTACCATACGACCCTACAGTAGAGAAACACGCATCTGCAGTGTACTCAGTCTGTAGAGCTCGTGGTAGATCTCTACTCAAAATTTCTCTAGAGCAACTCTACGGGCGGTGGAGTGGTAGAGAAGCGCTGTAGTGTACATACTATAGGTAGAGCTCTACACTCTACGCTCTACAGTCTACCGAAAAAACTCTATAGTGGACACTTGGCTTTAGTACGACTTTTGGAATCGATGGGTAATTAAATGCTTTTCCTACTGGGAAATAAACATATACACACACTTGTCCCTACAAATGGCAACTGAATAAAAGGCTTCTAAAATTACATCGACTACTTAGACTGAGGGCCTAATTTAATTTTGCCGCCCCGGGCCTCTGACGGGCTTAGTCCGCCACTGTTGGGAGGGATTTTAGATGCAGTCTGCCAGATTCAGGTAACCGATCATATTTCGCATAAGATCCAAAGCTATTTATTCCAGGCTGTTCGTTGGCTCTCATGATCTCGATGTTATCTCTGTTATCCCGTTGTCAGATTGTCATCAAGATGCCCAACCCGTAAGACTACATTTAAAGGTCTTGATCCACACGCGCTCGATCATTCAAAAAATCTTCAAGATCTGTATTTTGAAGAGTCATGACAAAGTACGTAGTACCTTATGGCCTCACACTCTCTTGAATCTCTTTTTTGATGCGTCTTCAACAAGACAACACCGTTAACAGTAAACCTCAATCAGTTATCGTTAAGATGACACGGTGAAGCAAATTGTCCAGGCACGATAAGATGCTTTTTGAAGCCCAACCAAATTTAGTTGTATTCAAGGTAAGGTCGAAAGAAGGGCTCGCAAATGCCCAAGTAGATTGTTAGAAGAATGAATGTCGGCATCTTAACAAATCCCAGTAATAGCATCGAGACACGACAATCAAAATAGAACGTAAATTCGTCATTAATGGCGAACGCCTTAATACCCGGGACAGACTAGCATCATTAATGACGAATATGACGTCAGAATGACGTAGACCCATAAAAAAGATATGGAAGTAAAATGGAGTCTACGTCATTCTGACGTCATATTCGTCATTAATGATGCTAGTCTGTCCCGGGTATTAGAGGACACGTTAAAATACGTCATTATATTTTGACAGTTGTAACAAGTGGTAGTGTAGTCAAAAATGACAGGGAAAGAAAAATCAAATAAAATTTTATTTCCCTGGTACGTTGCCCACCTGCTGGCCTCCATATTGGCTAATATGGAAACAAAAAATATTTTCTATTAATTTTCAAGTAAAATTAAAATCAAAATCAGTTGATACCTAAAGACACTAGAAAAGCGCCTAAAAACGATATTTTTACAATAATTTGTCGACGGACTCTTTTGAGTTTTCGTAATCGATTAACCAAAATTTGCATAATCGATTTTCTTAATAATTAAGTTACATATTCGTAATAAATGATGAATTTTCGGTATCGAAGATATAATTGAGATCCATGAAATGTGTTATTTTTTTAATGTTTTTAAAAGGACTTAAGTTGAACTGGGAAGAAAGACTATTCTAAATAGAAAATAGAAGGAGCGATATCTATGAAGAATACGGCGAGTGTTAGGGGTGTTAGGGAAAATACATCGATGTTTTATTTCGATGCAATACATCGAGATTGTGCATCGATGTTTTCCAATGAATCGGTTAGAAACATCAATGTTTTTTTCTCAAAATTGAGTATTTTTTCTAAAATTGCATCACTAATTTGTAAGCAATGAAGTATGAATTTTCGGAAGCTGAATTTTAAGATCATTCCAAATTTCCAATGGGTTCTCATGCAGTCTTCCTATTGGATTACGCAAGTAAATAGACAGTTAATCAGAAATAATCATCACAAGGGCGGATCCAGGCCATGGCCCCCTCGAAGATATTTTTTCCACTTAAAAAACAAGACAGATGAAATAAAAATTAACACTTTTTATTTTGCGATTATGATTTATTTATTTTATTCAAGTAAAAAGAGTTTCGAATGTATTTATGTAATAATAATGATACCTGCAAAAAAATGGTGCAATGTTTTTTTTCGT
Organism: Thereva nobilitata; assembly: GCA_963855945.1. NCBI lineage: Eukaryota > Metazoa > Arthropoda > Insecta > Diptera > Therevidae > Thereva > Thereva nobilitata. Next base: position 20,172,030 of record OY979698.1, read on the forward strand.
TTGTTTGGCAAAAAATTCATGGCGATGTTATTGAGAAAAGAATTATTTTTCTAAAAAAGAAAAAACAACAACAATCAAAAAGGTGTTCAAATCAAAAAAAAAAAGTTAAAACAATTCAAATTGTGATGAGATTCAAATTAGCACACTTACCTAGAAAGTTTAAATGGCCTTAACTACCACACAATATCTTCACTTAATCTTGTTCTTTTTTAAGAACTTTCTTTTTCATTTATAAAGGCTTCTCAATCATCAAACTATCAAACTATCAAACTAAAATTAACACTGAAGCCAAACGTAACGACATTTTGTTATATAAAAAAGAACAGTGAAAGAACAGTGCCAATCGTTCTGACTATCTATAATAAAGGCTGAAGTACAATGATTCCGTTCCGAACCGCACCGTAAGCGTACCGTTCCGTGGAGTTAGATAACTGGCTACAATACAGCCTATTCATTCCGTTTTTGACAACTATTAAGTTTAAAAGAAGTGAGTGCAGAAATAATAAAATGCTGTGTCCAAATAGAATTAATTTTTTTTATCAAAAATTTCCGGACATGTTTTTACTAATTCAATTAATTTTTCGTCTTCCATATTTATGTTTTAAATTACCGACCACCAAATGACACCGAATGAGGTTATGTCTTCCGACCTTTTCGTAAAAAGATGGAATTTGCTCATCTTTTCCATTCCGCACCGTTCCGAACCGTCCATTGTAGTCACCCTTCCGTTTTCACGAACCCTTCCAATGAAAATTCTAACAATCCGACTTTTGACATTTATACAAAACGGTACGGAACGGAATCATTGTACTCCAGCCTTAATATTCGAGTGGTGCCACTTTCAAGATTTTTCCAAGAAATCGGACGAGAATTTTTTTGAGAAGAGAATTTTTTTATTTTCTGTTGTTTTGTTTGATCGGAAGAGAATTTTTTACACAAGAGAATTTCGTTGTGTGTTTGATTTTTTTGCTATTTCACGTTTTGTGTTTAAACAGGGGCCCCACTAGTTGATAATACTGAACTAGTGTCATTTAGAATGGCGCGTTTTTTGAAACATCATAATATTGATGCAAAAGTTATCATTCAGTGAAAACACTACATTCGTGTAAGAAATTAATGAAAAAAGTCATTAAATAATTTAATAAAATTTATTTCGGTAAAAAAATTGGGTGGGGGGGGGGGGGTAAAAATATGAATGGCCCCCCTGTAAAAAGTTTCTAGATTCGCCCTTGAATCATCAGGCAGTTTTCCAGCTCTTGCGGACAAATTTGTGATGATCTTCGCTCTAAGAAAAGTCTCTTCTAGTTTGTCAGAGGATCTGAAGAATCACATTCGCCGGTCTCATTTTTTGCTCTTAGTTTTCTTCATCAATTCTTTGACTTTTGCGATAGCCGAAGAGCAAGCGATTGGGTCTGTAACATGCATTTTTTTGAACCTTGGATCCAATATCGTGGCTGTAGCGAATTGAGAGTCCTCGTTCTACATCGAAAATACATCGATGCATCGAGTAAATAAATACCTTTTCAAAACATCGGATTGATTCAATGTATCGTATTGTAAACATCGAGTGAATTCGATGCATAGATGTACTATATCGAATATGCCTTGCGAGTCTGGTAATATGTGTATATTCCATTCGAACAGATTTAGCGTTTCCTTGATTAGTTACGTTAACAGTGGCCGAGCCTTGCTGTTTCCTAGCAAATACTCGTAGTTGCGACGTGTTTTTAGAGTATTGTATTAAAATTACTACTGGATCAATCTTTTTGGAGATTCTAGCAACTAAACCAGATAAACAGAAGCGATACGTGCTTTCGTTATGATGATCAGTTTAAGACCAGCCTGTCAGCCCATATGTAACGCAGCAAGGAATTGCTGTGTTGAGGAGAGAAAAATATTAAAAACAAATATCTAATTGGAAATTGTGGACCGAAACTTTATTTTTTCGCATTTTTCCTTGAGCGTTTTTATTTCTCTTTTTTCAGTATAAAAAAATTAGGAAAAAATTCTTCTTTATTTTTCACAACATTCGAAAAAAATATCAACCTCAAAAACTAGCTTCCATTTACCATTATATTTGTAAGATATCTTAACAAAAAATTCTTTTCATTATAAACTCCAAAATCTTCTGAAGCGAATTCTCCTCTCTCCGTTCGTCCTCTTCTTATATGTTACAGCGTTATCCTGCAGAAATCCTTCAAAGGAACTTCACCATTACTCGAAAGAAAATCTCTAGAAAGGAAACTTTCTGACCATCCTCAACACCATCCTCTAATTTAACGGTAACATGCTTCCGTGCTTTTAATGTGGCTTCCAGAGGACAAAGTATAAGGGAAACTTTTAAGACACGTAACACACCTTGCGACTCGAGATATATAAGAAAGGGCCCCAAGATGAAGCCAGGAATTTTATGTGTCGGTGATACGTGAATCACCATCACCGCATCCTTGTATCCAAAATGTATGCCCGCCACCCATTTACGGTTATATATATATAGTAAACTTTCGTAAAGCGTCCTCAAGGCTTATGGTTGGGGGCGGGGAGGAAAGGATGGATGGAAAATATTTTTATCTCAATCTATTAAAATTTTTGCTTATCAAGCACTTTGTCCTCAAAGTTTCTTGAACGTAGACATCGTAGTCGTCGTCGTCGTCCAGCTTGTACGCGCTATACTACGGCTATGGGTCCTTGTAAGTGCTCGAAGGATGGCCCCCCGGTCCGCAGCGATGGGACGTGATATAAAGGGGCCATTCGTATATATCCAAGAGTCCTGAAAACAGCGCTGATGGCATTTGCCAGTTGGAAGCTATTCTTTTTATCCATCCACTTTCTTGTCGTCGTCGTTTTTTTTGTCGTTTTATGAATTTTATATGAAGTACCACAGGGTACCGAAATGGATGCTGTAGTCGTCTCTTTTATGGTCAATATGAGTTTCGGCTTGGTTCGTTGGATATATGATCATCGGACATCGGGCATCCACCCTGTCCCCATCTTTATAGACACATGGGTGTGTGTGACCCATGTGTGTCCGATTAAGTGTGAGTCTTGAAATCCATTTCACGAAGTGGTATATTTTCATAAACGAAATGGACTGCAAGGCTATTACCATAAAGAAATCTAGGACGATAGACAGAGAGAGATACGTGCTGTATATGAAATATACGTGTGCGGAGGGGTCGGGGGAGGCTGGGGGTGGATTGTCCAAATCCATACAGTTGGATTATTACTTGCCTGCTCCTCTTGTTATGCGGTGTGATGTGTACTTTTCATGATTTTTCCCAAAGGACTCGCAAAACCATTTCAACAATGATACGTTTACAGGATTTGCAACTTTAGTGGTTTCGTGACTTTGATTTGCAAAAAGAATAAGGAGGAATAGATACAATTTTTCGTTTTCTGCTTTGTTCTTGTTTAGTTATCTTTTATGGTTAGTACGAAAATTATTCTTGCAATAAAATTTATTACTATCGATTCTTGTTTATTTTTTTGTTTTTCGCCTTCAGGTGGAATTTTTGTATTAGGCTGGTTGGGCACGTCTGATGAAAGGTAGAAGATATTTGTGAAACTTTTGTGTACCAGGTCATATGAAGTAGATTCGTGGACTGTTCTCTTTTACGAGAATATACATAGTATATAATAAATTGGTAAAAAGTTATAGGCATATTTACGCAGCAGAACCAATGAAGGCCAAGTTTTAATATATACTATTGTCCACAAAGAACCTCTGCTTTAGACACTGAATAGTTTGCTCTGTAAAATTTTGTTTTCGTTAGAATTGGAGTCTGGACTGGACTGGCTTGGACCAAAGCATAAGCCTCAGAGATGCGCCAAGGAGAAGGTCGTGCAGATGAATCAGGAATGTGATGCATCCATCTTGCGGCGAACAGGGTCCACAAGGCAGCCTCCGAACTTTGGGTGAATTTAAATAGAGGAGTTCCGCAAAGCTTGCATTAAGGGCAAAAGGCGCAGTCAGAAAGAGCGAAACCGAGCTGGGATTCAAGAAACTCCTGAAAAAGTTTAAATAGTAAAGGGAATAGTTAACCATGTGCTTACACGTAGATAATGACGGTGGTAATTATGGGCAGGCGTTCTCGATGGGTTATCTGCCAAAAGCTATTGCAGGAATGAAAGAACGTTCCGCGTCTGAGCGCGTTGAACTCAGGGCCGGGCGCTGGGGCTTTTTTGGCGCCCGGTGCAGTATGCCATATTGCGCCCCAAATCAGCTATTCATTTGTTGATCGCAGTGAAGGACTATGGAAACGGAAAGAAAAAAGGAAACACTTTTTTAATTTTTTTTTCAAAGATTTTCAATTTTTTTAAAAATCTTAATTTCTGAAATACCACGCCCGTTCAATTGCGCCCGGTGCAAATGCACCATTTTCACCTATGAAAATGCCGCCTCTGGTTGAGCTGCCTAAACCACGAATTCACCAGAATAGCATACCTAAGGTTGGATAAAATACAATTTCGGTGTCGGAAAAAGCTATTGCTATCAATATCTCCATTATTTGTGTAGTAACAGTGTGGTGAGATTGACAGTTAGAGTATCTCCAAGTGGATTTCACCAGGCTTAAGTAAAGGAGTGTTCTCTGAACAATGGAAACAGAAAAAAACAGAAGTCCATAACTAGGCAACTCCAGAAGGGCTGTCAGCATTCACGCCAATATGTCTCCTAAATAATGTTGTGCGTACAAACTAGTGAATGTTAATTAAAACAAAATATTCGGAACAAAAAATTATTATTCGGCTTTACATACAATTGTGTGGCCTGAAAAGAAAATTAGAGACTGACAATTTTTTTTTTAGAAAATATTCTGTCATAGAAGAAAAAATTTGCAAGGCTATCGTGTTCATATAAACTCCGAGCAATACAGTTATTTGTTTATATGCTCGAATGCTATTTTTATTTCAACAAATAATGGGGGAAAACTTTGCGAGCGAGTAATGTTTAATAGCATTGAGAGAGTGTGAGATCTGTCGGATAGACAGCGCAGTTTCAGAAAGGCCAGCTTGATATAGTAAGCATGGAAACAAGGGACACTATGTAGGGAAACAATTGTTTCACATTACTGCCCCACAATATTAAAATGCTTCAGTACAGCTAGTTAGAGCAAGACCATCGAGATGTGGATAAGGGCCTTTCCACTCTAGTATTCTTTCTACAGTATGCAAATCGGATTGACAACAACCGCGATTTCCACACCCGCATTCTTGCAGCGGCGTAAGCTTTCATATTCCGATTAAGTACTTGAATGTGCGCGTGTGCTTTTGTGATCACATTTCTAAGCCCAAACTGTTTCTCTATTTGTGTTAGTGAGTTGAAGCCCGAGAAATAGTTTTAAAATGTGCGCACATATCTCTCCAAGTTCATCACTTTTTGTAGAGAATTCTCCTTGATTCTCTTACCCCTTTCCTAAAAAACCGGTTTGAATACTGCTGCAAGAATACTGGAGTGGAAAGGTGCAATGGGTAACTTTAAATAGTTTGTGTGAGTGTCTATAATAATTGAGTCCTAAACTGGCGTTCCTCATGTAGCAAATGACACAAATGTTGGGACAGTTGATTGCAGAGCCATCTTTGAAGATGTTTGAAGATAGCAGGAGTGGATTATATTACCTGACGTACATTTTTTATCATAAGGACAATCTAGTTTAGTTAATTTTGAATTAAATCGATTTGACATGAATTAAATTTGGTTTAATTTGGTCTGAACTAACAAAAAACTTAATTAATTTCCAACTCTCAGACGTTAATGGTGAATACATATTCTCAACTTATCTATAAATTTACAAGATAATATAAAATCAGACATCAATAACCAATTTTCAATTTCCAACTAAAATCAACTTTAACAAAACGTATGAGTACAGGTACCTACAACAACCAAACAAAACTCGATATTTTAAAACTGACATTACAAACTAAAAATTTGTTTTGCATGTTCACAATCACTTATCCTTGATATTTTTCTTTAGAATCGGGAAACAAACAAAACCTCGATTCTCATAAATTTTTCTACAAGTGAAACGCGAAGAAAAGTTTCTTATGGAAAACATGGAAGGAAATAGCAAAAGAAAAACCTTCATCACCCCCAGACCAGGAAAATTTATTGAAAAAGGGTTAGAGTGAAAAAGAAAAATGTTACTAGGATGTATAGTTTATTTTGATACTGTTTGATGTTGCGAGGAGCGAGGATTTAGTTGTGGGAATCGTAGTAGGAAACTGTTTTTTTGTTTTTATTGTAAGGCTTGTAATCACCTTTCATAGATGTAAAGTTTGATCTGAAAATTTGATTTCTGGTTGATTTTTAGTAGGAAATATTAATAACGGTTTTAAATTAGTTTAGTTTTCGCAAATAGAAAGAGCTTGGTTCTCTTGTGGCTAATGTAAAACTTCTAAAAGGCGAGAGATCATATTTTCAAATTCAATACATTACCTTTAAAGCCACCAGTAAGTCTAAGTAAAGCTGTGCAAAATAACGAAAATATGTAAGTTAACCATTACAAATGTGACAAGCAAAATATTAATATCCTGAGCCCTCATAAAGACCCATAAAAATCAATAATGGATTTTAATAAGAAGACTATTTGACCTGCTTCCACTTCAACCTGGCTTTGGACAAAGTTATACGAGATAGGCACAACCTTCCACTAGTCTATCTCAATACAGTCTATTGCAGATGATGTAGACGTCCCTGTAAGAACTCCAACCGCTGCTGTACAGAATTCTTTCGACCGGATAGAGCGGGCTGCAATGCAACGAAAACTAGTGCTGCGCATGCGCAACAACAAAAGCAAAAACAAAAATACATGGAGCCCTCGTCTGCGAGACTGTTTTTCATATTTCATATTTATATGGGATAAGACACAGTTTGGAAAAATACCCAGTTTTGTTTTATTAAAATGGGCAGGAAAAAAAAATTTTTTTACACTCTGATTTTTCAAAAAGTTGAGGAAGTGGTCATAGATTGTAGCAGTGTACCTAACCCAATTTTTGATTTTTTTGGATAAGGCACGATTTGGAACTATAGTACCCAATTGTATTCTACCTGTCAAACCCTTTCATTCAGGGTTTCGAACCCGAACCGAACCCGAACCCTGAACCCGCTCCGGTTCAAGATTTTTTTAAAATATATGAACCCGAACCCGAACCCAATCAAAAATTCGGTTCAGGTTCAATTTTTAATGGCAATTATTATCTAAGTTTGCGGCGGCGCTTAGAAATTCATTAACAGAATTTCTAAGGAAAAAAAAATTTAGAATTCCGGGAACAAAAAAAAATTGATGCACCTCTATTGCTTGAAGTTGCTTCATATTATCTGTTGCAGCAACTCAAGTCAGTGTTGAGAGGGTTTTTTCTGCACTGAAGTTTGTTTTAGCTCCACCAAGAGTGCATTTCTCCCAAGAATCATTAAGAAATTTTCTATTTGTGCGTTTAAATGTATTTTTTTTTCTAAAATAAATAAAAATAACATTTTAAAATAAACAGTATATGAAATTGTTTTTTGTTTTTGTGAAAAAACTTGAACTCAAACATGAACCCGAAACCGAACCTGAACCCACTAAATTTCAATGTACTGAACCCGAACCCGTACCCGCACCAAAAATTTACAGGGTTCGAAGCCCTGATTTCATTGATACCATGGCGGGAGTCGGGGAGCACAATTACAAAATTCGGCCGCCATCTTTGAACCGCTATTTTGATTTTTTTTTACAAAATGGTCAGATTACATTGTCACGCGAACTATACATATGAGCAAAATTTCAGCTCAATCAGAAACCGGGAAGTGGGCCAAATTTAACTTCCAAGATTTTTTTGCATAGTTTGTTACAGGTGAGGCTAATAAAAAGGGTTTAAAAAATACCAATTAGCGCAAATCTTCCAGTCTGTCATCGAATTTATATTTTTATGTATAATTTAAAACCATCAAACCCAAATACAGAGAGTAGACCTGACACTCAGATAATTTGGTACCTGGCTCTTCGTCTATTAGAAGTAGTACTGTAGACTTTAGTATGTATTCTGTACTGCGACATTGCAGCAAATAAAACAGCGAGTTTTAAGTTTGTATTTTTACACGGATTTCTTCAAGAAACTTCATGATAAATGAATGTTGTTAATAGATAGGAGGATTTTTTAAAAGGTATTGCTAAAAAGTAGATATGTATGTAATGACTTTGTAAGCTTTGCAAGGTTAAGCAAGACAAAAACGTTATTAGAACCACAACGGCCATTTTTGTTTCAATACAATAATATCCATCAGAACAATTCATGAATACAGTTTATATTCAAACTATGAAATCGACCTCCCAAAAAGTAAGTAGTCCAACTCTATCCAAAACACATTCAAAATATTAAAAAAATATATATATAATTTTAAAATGGAAACGTGCACCAGATCCCCACCTTGATAATTTCATTACAATGAAACGAGAATTATCTTTCGTCGCATTTATCACGAATTAATCACTCAATCTAGTCACATGCCTTGTGTACTGGGGATTCCCGAAAATAAAAACAAGCGGCGTAAAAACCAAACTAAAAAATAATATACATTTTAAGTGCCATTCTTAATGTCCAACATCCACAGCCGCTTACTGTCAAATATTACAGATAATAATTCATATTCCAGGCCAGATCCGCCTCCACGAATTATGCCCATAAACATTATTAGAGCCGCGCCGAGCAGCAATGAATGTCGTCACATAAACCAGAAACACACTTCGAGGCATTTATTAAATATTCGCAATACATAATTCACATTTTATGTTTATCACCATCCACCGTCCAAGCACACGTGAATATAAAGTGCGTGATTGCCGTGTTATGATTATTTTACTTCATTTCTTCAACCTAATTCCACTCGATGAATACTAAATGTTCATCACGTTCATCCCACGTACGCGCGAGAGACGACGCTGCGCTCTAGCGCTGTACGGTCCGCGCTCGCATATTGGGTTTCTGGTATTTGTCGGTACTTTTTATGAGAGCCATAGAGTGGCACTTATTTCAGGTAAAATGCCTTAAAAATTACTGATTGCTTGTTATGATAAGGATTAAGAATGCCTTCCGGTTAAACTGAGGTAATATATCGGGATTATGTGTGTGAGAAAGTTGAGTTACGTTATGAAAGGTTTTTGTCTCTAGGGCTTCTGAATGAAATAAAATGAGAGAAGTTGTGGCATAATCAGTGCTGTTGTCTCTCGTCTATTAAGACTTGAGCAGGGCAATTTTTGATAGGCCACCCAATGTCATAGATCAACCAAACCTATGCAAGAAATATGTGGAACACGTTACCTCATCGACCCAACAGTCTTTTAACCCAGAAGTCACCGTTGCACATAGTTCTCGAGTAAAGCAAGGGTGCTTACTATCCCCCTTATTCTTTGTTACTGTGCTAAATGAGAGAAAACACTTCAATCGCTCAGAAAGGATTGTGGAACTGGGAGCAATCGTCTCTGTTGAATTACTTAGATGAGCTATCATATTCAGAGGGCATGCCCCGGCTTCACCTACCTCAGTTCAACAATGTTCAGTTCAATCTACATATTGTAAGTGCCTTCATCGGATAAAGTCCAGTTCATGTTCAGTTCGTGCTGGAAATTGTTGTTTGTTTTTCGCCAGAAGTAAGAAATGAAGAAGCTCACTGGAGTGACATTCCACTATTCCAGTTGAATACTCTCTATTGTGCGAGTTTTTTTTACTTTTAACTTCAGTTCGAGTTCAGTTGGGCGAACTGAGATCTGTTTTATCCTCAGTTGAATATGTGGAAATTGTATGCGAACTGAAGTTATTTTAAATTTCAGTTTTTTTTTTTTTATGACTTTGGATGGGATAGTATGGCGGCTTGAAGGCTTCGGGAAAAGTTTTCAATAGTAATAATAATATTTATGGGAGATCCGGTGCTGGGATTTAGTCTGGGTTCCAATTCTTGGTGGAGTTTGCATATTAGTTTTGTTGTAAGAATACTTTTAAGGGTGCTGATTTTTTTGTTGATTTTCCGCAACGATAGCGTTACGTAAAAAAGTTTAATGCCATTTGATGGGAAATATCGCGATCTTTAATTTTGATTATTACCACTTGCCTCGAAAAACCAACGAGATAATAGTGAAAAACCGCGAAAAACTGACATTTTATCCCTTTTAACCAAAACAGCGCCAAAACTACAAGTCCTATGAGAAAAAGTATTATTACCTTTTTGATGGAGAATATCGTGAGCTTTAGTTTTGGTCTTAACAACCTGCTCAAAAAACTCAAGGTGTCAGTAATAAGAGCAAAAAACTAAAATTTCCTAATTTTCCTAAATTTTCGCTATTTTCTCCATCTAAAGGTGCACGATGTCGACACACTCTTTGCCGATTAAGTTGTACACCTTGAAATTTTCGGTATTTTCCACTAATTAAAAATCACAAAATCCAAAATTTTTCCACAAACTGTATTACACACTGAACACCCAATTTATTCACAGACCTTATTAAAAAAAACACAAAATCCAATGTTTCACTTTACACAAATTGTTCACGCCTTTTCAGAACAAGGAAAACTCGTGATTGTCACTTGTCATTTTTAACAAACAAATGGAATTTACGTGTTCTTCTTTCTTGGTTTAGAAAAGTTCCATCTCCAAAAACTTTCAATATTTTTCCATTTTCGACTAAACTTAATTTTTCATAAGATGAGGATTTCCTGATCTGGACCAGACTAGATCTCGACTAGGAAAACCTGGTGTGGCATGCCTTACCACTGCCTGATCAGGACCCGATATATGTTAAGGGTTTTCCTCAGCTAAATTCTAGTCGGGCAGATACGTAAAGATTTTTCTCGAGTGCACTACTCCTTCAGCACCAATTCCCCCTCCATTCACTATCTTTTTTATATGACATTGAACCCAACATAAAAATCACAAACCAAAATACTCCTCAACAAACCTACCGTCCCGTCTACACAAAAAAATGATGACAAATATAAGGATATAAACATCCTTAACATTCAGCAGTCATCGTTTACTTATCCGATGTATTATCTTTTATCTCTTATCTCTCTTATCATATTGAATTATTAATTTGCCATAATTTGATTTTTATGAGCCATTTGTTACCGGGTTTTTAGGAATTGAAGTAAAATATGAAGTACCATACTCTATAGACGTGATGTTTCCTCAACTGAAAATGACTTACGGGATCTAATGGCCGTATCCAGTTCTGGTTCGGTGTGGCATATCAGGATGTATAACATATTATTTGGGGCGAACATGAAAGATGCCACAGCATTAAAGCTGTATGACCCTTATAGATTTCCGAGGAAAGTCCGGTCCATAAAAATCCATTACGGAGTATCATAAAAATCTATTATGATGAAATATTGCCCAATATGGAATAAAGCATCTTTTTTTCTTGGGCCAATTTTTTTTTGCTGCTTTGAAGGGTGGAAGTTTTTGCTGGAGTATGCACCTTTAAGATATTGAGTAGTAGATAAGATTTGATGGATTTACGTTTTTGATGATACATGTTGCATTGCGGGTTAGAGGGGTTCTGGGTTAGATATGGGGAAAATGTTGAGATATTCCACGAAACCCGTGAAGTATCTGTTATTATTATTAACACTGATGACCTTTAATTTTTGGTTTTTGTTTATTCAATCGCATACCGACAACTCTATGCATAGAAATACTCGAAGAGAAATTCTGCTTTTCAAAATTTGAATGACCAATTAATGCTTTCATTTAAGAAACGCGAATTGGCATTTTTAACTTCATATTACACCAATGCTATTTCCTATGATAAAATCTTAATTGTGATTCAACAATTGTTTGTTTTATTTCACTGTTATCTCGATAGTAAACTACGAAATTGCAGTTTAGCTTACAAGTTCCTAGAATGACTTTTAGAGCAACATTACATTTTGCTATTGTGCCAATATTTGTAATAACAAAAATGGTTTTAAATATGCAAATTAGTAATCCCGTGATGTGCATATGGCAGTACACTTTAATTACAAAATATGAAAAGCATTGGTCTTTCATTTTTGGGTAATACACGGGAGAGGGGCGTTCGACCGTCAGTGCTCTTCGTACACCTCGACCTGTAATAATTTTTTGGAGAAGGAGAATACCTTGAACGTTTACATAATACGCTATAAAGCAAGTAGGCAAGTTCACGATGATTCGCCTTAATTTTAGAATTAAAGAGCGCTGTCTACCTAGGGTATAAGTTCGGAATACTGATTATGGAAGGTTGTTCCGCAGTCCAGAAGTTTTGCTTATGAATGAATTTCAAGGCTGGAGTATGAACGAAAAGAAAGCTTGCAGACTGTATGATGGAACCAAGCGGCCTACTCTTGTGTTAAGGGAAAAACATTCTCGTGAAGGCAGAAGAGGATGAAATTCAGTGGAATAGTCCCTATGGTAATAGCGATACAACTTTGTTAGGGCTGTTGTTTTCTTGCGGTGGCTTAATCTGTCTAAGGAGGAGCAAATGGCCCCATTATCGATTAGTTTGATAGGGCGGTTTTACACCTTACCACGATAAGTCGGTTTTACCCGACTAGAAATCATAGTTGGGCATGCCTAAAATAAAGTTCGGCCCGCGAGGGGTTTTTCTGGGGTTTGCCTAAGTTAGGCCACCCTAATAGATACCGCATGAGGCCCTAGTGCCAAAAGAAAGGGGCAAATTTAACTTAGTTTCCACTGGGGTTTGCCTAATGAGGGCCTAATGTTTTAATTTCTGGGGTTGCCTAAGTTAGGCCATACTAATAGATACCGCATGAGGCCCTAATATCTAAAAAAGGCGAAAATATCTACGTAATCATAATATATGTTATTTGTGTTATTCATGTTACTTATGTTATATCGAAAAACAAATTGAACAAATCGAGAAAATTTAACAAATTTTAACAAATAAAATCGAAACAAATGTCATTTATTAAAAAAGGTTTTGTTTTTTTTTCGATTTAACATAACTAACACGAATTACACAATCATCAGTAAAGCGTCCAATCAGCAAAGCGTCCACGTTAGGCTGTCGTTAGGTACCTGTTAGGTACAAATTAGGCATTTTAGGTTCTACTTAGGTTTGCCTAACGTGGGCCAAACTGGGTAATCCTAATTAGGCCCAAAACGTTACATTTTATATTTGGCCCTAATGTGGATTCCACATGGGGCCCTAGTGTGGAAGTTAGGGAATCCCCATGCGGCCCAAACAAAATATTTCTAGTCGGGTATTTGCAACTGCTACGCTTGTTTAGCGATTTGGAATAACTGGTCATTATACCGCATGTCCTTTGTTTATGTTACTCCTACTATGTAAAAGGATAGATCAGACGTTGGTTGCACACCGTTGAACATAGGTTTATTAATGATAAGACAGTACTTCATTTTAGATGCGTTGCATCGGGGGCGGCGGAACAGGCCCAAGCCATGTGTTGAATTCGAAAGGGTCAAAAGGGGGGATGGGGAAGAGGAGGAAAAAATGGTATATTAGGTCTCCAAAATCTTCAATCTTATTCAACTTTTTGTTTGAAACTATACATATATAGAAATATGTATGTTTACACAATCAATATAATATACTTATATAAAAATATCTTTAAACAATATATATGAGCATTTCTATCGAAAATTTAGACTTTCTTAAACAAAAAAAAGGAAATTTTAAATCAATGAGCACGTCGTTCAAATATGGTTTTTCAACATCATTTATCTTTGCTGAACATTATCCAATAGGTCTTCCAACGAATTTCGAAGGCAGTTTTTTTTGCAGTATTTTTTTGTATCAACTTTCATTATTTTTGTAAACCTGTAAACTATTTTTATGAGTAAGGTATCAGTGTACGCAGAATACTCAAACTCCCACCATCTAGAACTGTAAAAATCAAGGTTACACCCTACAAACTTCCAGAGTAATGAGTCTTCAAAATCAAAATTTTGGTTTTTTTAAATAAAATTTCAACTAAAACCTCCTTTTACTCCATAAAATACCTAATTAACTAATTTTTTTTTTGCGAAATTGGAAAGCTTGGACAATTTCCTATCAATAATGTCCACACAATTTTTATGCTACGGGCTTTACTTTTGATGTTATTAGCAAGTTTGATGTTAAAATTTGCCTTATTTGGTGTTTATATGGTACTTTTTCGGCGAAGCTTGTTGAAAAAGTACTAAAAAAGTACGAAATAGAGCCAATTTTAGCATTCAAATTGCTTATAATTCCCAAAATAAAAGCCGCAGGATAAAAAGTGTCTGGACATTATTCATAGGAAATTGTCCAAGCTTTCCAATTTCGTAAAAAAAAATAGTTAATAAGGTAATTTACGGAAAAAAAGGTGGGTTAAGTTGAAATTTTAGTTAAAAAAAACCAAAATTTTGACTTTGGGGACTCATTACTCTGGAAGTTTGTAGGGTGGAACCTTGATTATTACAGTTTTACAAAATGGGAGTATTCTGCGTACACTGATACCTTACTCATTCAAAATAGCTCATAGGGTTACAAAAATACAGGGGGATTTGTAAACCGTAATTTGAATGGACTAAATGTGAAGTTGATACAAAAAAATACTGCAAAAAAAACCGCTTTCGAAATTTGTTGGAAGACCTATTGGATAATGTTCAGCAAAGATAAATGATGTTGAAAAACCATATTTGAACGACGTGCTCATTGATTTAAAATGTACTTTTTTTGGTCAAGAAAGTGTAAATTTTCGATAGCAATGCTCATATACTTATATAGAAATATATTTACACAATATATATACTTTAGGGCGGGTCATATTTTTAACCTACTTATTACACCCCCCCCCCCCCGCGATATTCTAGGGGTAATTTTGAGCAACTTTGCAAAAGAAACCATAGCTCGAAATTCGATTTTGAGTCTCCAGATTTTCAAAAATAGGTAATTTTCAAAAATAGTGAAAAAACCTACAAAATATGGATAAAATGTACGAAAGCGCCATCTAGCGGCACTTGTAAGTGAAATTAAACATCAGAAATAGATTCCTTGACCCTGAAAACCCCTATATCGCTACGTGTTCCTGGAGAAAAAACTTGTTTTTTTGGTAAATGTATAGTAATCTATACCCACCTCCGATTTTTTCTGAAATTTTCAAATTTTATGTATTTTGGTGCGTAGAATCCATTTTTGAAAAAAATTAATTGCCGCTGACGCACCGTTTCTGAGTTATGCAATTTCAAAATTGCCAAATTTCGCTTATTTCAAAAGTGGAAACAGTCATATTTCCCCTCCGATTTTTGTGAAATTTAGATATTTCATTGAACATTGAGAGCTCTGAGCATTTGTACCATTTTCGAATACTATGTACTATTTTTGCGAAATATTTCTTTTCTATTCTGGATTTCACGTCATACCAAGCACGGTTACTAACTAAGTCACAAGATTATATCAGTCTTGCTTTTTTTCTAGTTCGTGGATATCTTCTGCTTCACTCCTTCGTATCTGCTGTCGATATCGATGGCATATTTTAAAATTTGGTGTGCAACTTCTGCGCTTGGCCTATAATTTATCCAATTGCAACATTGTTTTTACGTTTCAAGTTCCTATAATCATGTTTTTTTTGATATCCATTATTCTGCTGCGTTGCACCACCACTTGATGGCTACGTAAGGAATTGAGAAGAGAAGTGAGAGTCCTCTTTAACTAAGCCTGCTATCCAGTTATACAGGAATCTCCTTGTTGGGGTCTTGCAAGATGCATTGATGTTGCGTTTCTGGGAAATCAAAAACATATTACTATTTTGGGCAAATTTGCAAAACGATCTTCTAAAACTGTAACAAAAACGAGAAATATAACAAAAAAAGGTCCCAACTATGTAAGTAATATCAAATGAACACATAGAGATTCTAATTGTAGAACCCTAAATTAACAAAAGTTACCGAAGGCCAAAGTTAGTGGTGCACAATTTTAAAAGGTTAGCACTTACCATTCAAAGCCTTATAAGGGTCCACTTTTTATTCCCTAAATGATATCCATAAGCTTCTCCAAATTGCGAATATTTTTCTTAAAATTTATTTTTCTTTTTACAAAATTTCCGCTCCCATTGCTACAAAAAAATTGCAAGAAACAAAAAAATGTTAAAACAAGATTGTCGTAACTAAACATTTCTGAGCATTTTTAAGGGTTAGGAAAACCGACAAGGCATGTACCCGGCAAATTAAGGCGAAGGACAAAGTTTAATTGGAAAACTCTTTCCGCATCAGGCTCGAAACTAACGTAAGCACCTCCTTGCTGTAAATTTAAACTAAAAACTTTTTACCATTTTCTTTTTCCCAACTACTCATTAACTTCAGCCCCTGTGGCACACTCATTTTGGGCGGAAAACTTAAACAAGAAAGTTAAAAAACTTAAAAACAAAAAAAAAAATACAACAAAAAAATTATGAAAATGGAAAATTGTTAAATGGATCAAAAAATTGCCCCCAATTTGTCTTTTCGGCCGGAACAATTTTTCCTTCCCTTATTTTTTTGTGCTATTGTTTTTTTTGGCATGGGGATGACTGCACCCTTTCTCGAGAAGAGCTGCATAATCCCAGTGATGAGGGTCCGTTCTACAGCACATCGCCGCGGGATAGAACCCTTTTCCACTTTGGCTCTATGTGTATATTTGCTCCTCGCCATATTTAATATGCAAAATTTCAAGTCGGCACTGAGGCAATTTTTCAAGCCATTAATTTCGATTCGATATGAATTTGCATTTCGTACTTTGGGAGGACCAAGAGAGGATTCTACTACTATCGGCTGGGAAACGGTCTCATTGTCCACGGGTCCCTGTCCCGGATACCCGTTCGCTGTGTGGCAATCAAATTAATTGGACACGGAAGAAAAATAGAGCCGTAGTAGCGTTTAATTTCTCTGTCATTAGGGGATAAGGGATGGATTTAAGGAAAAATTGTCCATTTCCGGAGAGGCTATGCTGTGGAGAAGAATGAATAAAAAAAACGTTTTTTAAGGGGTGAGTGATTTGTTTGGTGAATTAAATTTTAATTACGAAAAAATAAATTGTGTAAGTGTATTGTTTAGAGAGGTTTTAAATGGTGCACTTTACGATATTAGTTAGAAGGTGGTGAAGGCTCCATTGCTTCAGACAGAGACTTGGACCCTCTTGTCAAAAACATATGTTGAGTAAGTCCAAACGTAAAAGAAAATTCACATACCTGATGGTGTCCTCAAGAATTAACAGCAACTGCCCATCTAATTCTAAAACATGATCATACAAATGCACCTTACACTCTTTTTAAGATTCGGCGAGTAACAGTCTACACTCCGCGAGATCCGAAGTCAGATAAACTAAAAATGGAAGTCATTGTCACTTGCAGTCTTTAACTAGAAACATCCTTAATCCTAAGGATAATGTGAGCTCTAATCTGATCTAGCTGAACTCTGAACGGATTGAGATTGTGCTTCCCAATTGAATCTAGCATACCTTTTATATATGTACTTCTATTAAAAATCCAATTCAATCCAGCAGCACTCGTAAATTAAGCCCCGGATGGGTATGTAAGTAACGTAATAGTGATCGCCACAATTGTGTCTTCACCCTTCGTCCTTGCATGATGCTCTTTCAATCATGCAAAGACGCAGGATGGAGACATAATTGTGAAGATCACTATTTTTCAGCTGTACTCGTGGAAACCCTTTAGATAAGAGTGCTTTTTTTAATGTGAAAGTCCAAGCGTAGAAGTCACCCTTGGTACTACCGGCCCGTCATGTCGAACTCGTCATTGTACAATCTCTGGTAGTAAGCTTAGTTCGACGGAAAGGGTATAGGACAGGATAGATTAATAAGAATCTGGAGAGAGCTGAAGGAGGAAGCGATGGACCTTGCGTTTGAATTCCTGGATACTGTAGGAGTTCCCACAAAAGGGAAAACATTTTCAACGAAGCCCACTGTAACAAAAATCAAAACCAAAAAATTTTGTAACGGGGTTTCGATCGATTTCGCAAAGTTCATCTCCTCAATAGCATCCGACTGAGCCAGAGATGGAAACGTCGAGCATGAAACAGCCTCGTCGGAGTGTTACGTCTCCTGAAACAAATGAATCCCACTAACCAGCCGACCAAGACTGCGACACCGACAGTACCAGACTACCAGATAAACAAGGAGGAGTATCGTCCGCTTAAGTCGGTGAATAGCCTTATTAGGGCTACTACTAAAAGAATTTGGAGGAACAGAGTGTAGTGCTTGTAGTGACTTTAGATCCAGCCCGTCATATCCAGGTACCAGATATCTCCTATTTTAAGTTTCCAAAACCTCTCCAAAGCCTTGTAAGAAAAAGTTTCCAAATGGTGTCCGATCTTACTCAGAACCGTATTACTGCAAAATCCTGTTTCTCCTGTTTGTCTCTCCAGCCTATTCCTCCGTACAGCTATGGCAGTGGTTTTTGTTATAGCATTTTATATTTGCCCACATGTTTCCTAATCAGTGGCGTACCTAGAACTTTTGCCGCCCGGGGCGGTCTCGAATTTGCCGCCTTTCTAAGTCAAATCAAATGCTGGTTTTTATTAATTAATAAACATAAATAAATAATTGTAATTGAGACAAACTACAGGTGGGGAACTTTTTTACCACTGGTTTCCATATTTAAATTAGGCAGTAACAAAGTAGGCCGCGTAAGTTGTAGCCCAGGGAAATTAGCAAAAAAAATGCACGAAAGGAGACAAAAATCCAAAATGGCTAAAAATTTGTCCACAGCTTCCTTGGAACTTTCTAAGAATACAATTTCGGAATCACAAAAAAAACATGGCCCCCGGAGATATCGCGTTTTCCAGCGTTTTCCTTGTATCTCAGTTTCTATAGGTCGTACAACCCCGTGCGAGGGCCCAAATTGTTGACAATGAAATTCTCTACAACTTTAGTTTTTACAAAAATGTTGCCCCGATTAACACTTTTAAAGGTATTCAAGGTCAATGTTATCATAAATCACTTTTTGGCCAAAAATTCACTCAAAACTGTTTTTTTCGAAACAGTCAATACGAAAAGTTATTGCCTATAAAAAAGCCCTGCGGTCATTTTTTCGTAAACTTAACCCTTTCGAAGTTATTCAAGGTCAAAGTTTCCAAAAATCACTTATCTTGCAAAAATGACTCAACAATTGATTGACCTTGAATAACTTTGGTAACCTAGGTCTACACTGGCATTCTTTCATCACTAAAATTTCAACTAAAACCCCCCTTTTCTCCAAAAAATACGTAATTAACTGATATTTTTCTTTGCAAAATTAGAAAGCATGGACAATTTCCTATGGATAATGTTGGGACAATTTTTATCCTACTGCTTTTATTTTTGGAGTTATAAGCAATTTTAATGCTAAAATTGGCTCTTTTTTAGTACTTTTTCACCTAAGCTTTGCCAAAAAGTACCAAATAAGCCTCAAATAAGGCAAATTTTAACATCACACTTGCTAATAAATTCAAAAGTAAAGCCGTAGCGTAAAAATTGTCAAGACACTATTGATAGGAAATTGTCCAAGCTTTCCAAATTTTGCCAAAAAAAATATCAGTTAATTACGTACTTTTTGGAGAAAAAGGTGGTTTTAGTTGAAATTTTAGTGAAAGAAAAAACTAAAGTTTTGACTTTGTTTCTCTGGAAGTTGATAGAGTAGAACCTTGATTTTGACAGTTTCAGATAGGTGGGCGTATTCTGCATATACTGATATCTTATTCATGAAAACAGCTCAAAGAGTTACAAAAATATAGGGTGATATGTAAACCAGAAAACTTCAAAACGCCCTAGCTGCTGAACGGTTAAGATTTACCCCCGCCCCCCGCCCCCTCTCCCATACCATTTTTTGTTCGTCTATCCAAAACTTATCCACAGCCGGCCGCTTTGTAAGGTTATAGGTGTACACCCTGTATAGGAGTCGGAGTCTGATTTACAATTTAAACAAATTGGAGTCGGAGTCGCAAATTTTGAAATCCGACTCCGTAGCCCTGTGATAGAACTTCTACTCGACATCGACACCATTGAGGTCTATCCGAGCAAAATTTTTAGAGCGAATATTTTTAATCCTACATTTTGATTTAACGATGAGGAAAAATATTCGAGATCATATAGTAATTCATAATTCGTAGAAATCAAATGGTAAACTTATGAAGTGAACGAAAAAGTTGTTTTTTCCAACTAAAACTAAATATACCAAAAGGCCGCCCCAAAATATGTGCCGCCCGGTGCGGACCGCCCCACCGCCACCCCGTAACTACGCCACTGTTTCTAATTGTTTCGGAAACACAGATCCTAGTTAGCGGGTTGGAAAAATCGAATAAGATAATAATTCCTTAGTCGCATCTTCTCCCAATTGAGTTTCCTCTACAGTCTACACCCTTGAACTCAAAAAACGTAACCAATTAATATCCTTAAAAAAAAGTTGAAATAAAGAAAATTATCCTGCATTAAATATTTCCCAAGAGTTCGCTTAAATTAGGTTAAAGCAAAAGATTCCAAGAAATTGATGAAGCCTTCAGGGAATTCCCCACAGCCTGAAATCATTCATTACAGGACTAATGATCATTAGTCGGAGGAAAATTACGTTAAGTTCATTACAAGAAAATGACCACCACTCATCTGTGATCCGGCAGCAGCAGCAGTAGCAGCAGCAAACCCCGTGCATTCGACCCCAATCTTAGGGCATAATCCTCGAAGGGAGTTCATTCCTGGGCCAGCCCCCGGACGCTCCGGATAAATGAATCAAACTTTGAATAATTACTCCACAAACATCCACGTGGGCTGTAGCAGTTCCTCTAGCACTAATACGATATTATTTATGACGTCTAGCAGCACACACAGTTAACCCCCATTTCCTCTGCAAGGCATATGACAACCAAAACGAGGAAGAAATGTGTTTCCCTTTGGAATGACGCTGCAAGCTCGTAAATAACATCGGCCATAGCAGACAGTCCTGAGGTATACAGAAGAAAGGTAGAAAAAAAATATATGGGACAGGTATCCAAAAAAAAATGTCCACATGGCTAAAGGCAGGCGCGATTAACTCCTTCGGTGCTTTCTGGATAATTTTTATGCCCAAAATATGCTAATGACGCCTTCTGTGACGTCTGTCAAAATATTAGTAACTGGCATTGTCGCTGCTCTATTTGGTGCCCCGAACGACGGAGTCCGATAAGTGGCCATTGTTCAATTATTGGTCGTTTACGTCATATTTGGGTAAAATTATTACCAACGTCACGCTGATATGATTTCTTCGTTGGTGAATGGGAATCGACTGCGCGATCATCTTGTGTGCTGCCTTTTTTATAGGCGCTTATGAATGAATGAATGAGAAAATCCGCTGTTCAAATGCAAAGCACCTCGTATTCGAAATCGTACCGGGACACACCTGTGTTTCTGTCATTTTTACCCGAGTTTTATGTTTGCCCAGAATACATGGTGCATAAATATATTATGCTGTAACCGGAAATTAATTGAGCTCGACTCTTAAGGGGTAATGATATGGAGACAAACATTTTTATTGTGATTATTTAGAGCAGTCATAATTTAAGATAAAATATGCATGAGAAACCTACATTAAACTCGGATCGAACCTAAATTATGGCATTAAATACCGACCGAGTTTTTTTTGATAATTTTTAAATTAATTTTATTTTCAATATGGAATAAATGACTTTTTTTCGGAGATTTTTTTTATGCATTTTGAATTTTTATTGATTGCATTTTTAAGAGTGAAAAATTATTTCCAGTTACTTTTTTGTCGGGAATTAATTATGGATTGATTATGTTAACGATACTAGATTAAATGCTACAAACGAGGAGTCGAGGTTAAGCAGGTGACGATGCGGGCTGGTTGTAAAAATTTTTGGGTTTTGCTTGAGGTGAATAATGTCATAGAAGTGTTTGCTTAATGTCTAGTTTATCTGCGATTTAGCTTATTTAGATTAGTTGGGTGCAATAACAACAGTCGGAGTGCTATCAAAATCTAACACATTGAGAAAATGGAACTAATTTTGTATGAAGAGAAGCAATAATTCGTTTTTTGAATTCCTAAAAGTATAAAGAATCTCGTTTATGATTCATTTTGAGCAAGTATGAGAAATATAGTTTAACTGGTCACCAGCAATCTTCTGATGCATTATGCTCAGCGCCAGATTCCGAATGCACTTTTCCCTTCACAAATTTTTTATAGGCTCATGGCATGACTTCAGAAAGCGTAGTGAATGTCGGCGGAAAATAATCGTTGTGACAGAAAAGTTGATAGGCATACTATGTCATATTGTATTCTTCAAGCAACCTTTTCAGGCACGCTTGAGACTAGAAATTCGTTCCTAAATAGAACAGCTCGAGTGTTTAACAATATGTTGAAGTCAGCCTTCCTGAACGCCTACAACATCCAAGAGTTGAAAACCCAGTGTTTATCGCCATCTTTTTTAACACCGTTCTGACTTCTCATAATCTCAAACCAGTTCTATAACTCGAACTAAGAGTTTAGTATGACACATTGCCATGACGGGACAAACGACATGACGGACTAGTAGTACGAAGGGCGATTCTTGAGCTTAGAACTGCCACATAAAAACCCTGCACTGGCCGTGTAGAACATAACCGATTAGTTTTCACAACTCACTACAATCTCAGTCTATCGATCGATATCGATCAAAAACGATTAGATTTACTCATCGGACTAGGTTACTTACCTTATCTATAAGTCCGTCATGTCTTTCAAATAATGGTCCTTATTCTGGTTGTCACTTATGGTGACAAATGGCGAAGTGAGACCAAAATGCTAGTATGGTTCTCTAAAAAAGTAACATTTCAGTGAGATAAGGCGATTTTTTTTTATGTGGAAGACTAGTGCTCAGGGAAAGCAATCTATTTTCTTCGTATAGGTGCAATGTCGAACAGCAAGCTCTAGTCGATAGATAGTGAAGGGGAAGAGAGAAGTAGGAAGGAACTGCCACAACCACCTAACCCCAACCATTTCTATCGCGAATCTGGCATCGGGGCATCGAGAAACAACTCGCTGGAGTGTTATACCTCCTGAAACGAGTTGAATCCCATCAACCAACCGATGACATGCGCTTGGTGGAGCGTGGCAGTGCTAGCGGAGGCTATGACAGGAGGAATGTAAAGAGGAAAGAAGGTGCGAAAGGCGAAGGACCGTGGGGCTCTGCCGGGATTTGAACCCGGGACCTCTGGGATGGTAGCCAGGCGCCTTACTCCCTAGACTACCGTTGTCACTGATATCGAGAAACGGCGAATTCAGTGACAATTGTTCTCACTTGATGTTTGTAAGTGAGATTTTTCTCATTTGATATTTAAAGGTGACATTTATCACTATGGTGAAGTGACAACCAGAATAAGGGTATATTATAGCCAGGGCTGTTGGGTCCAAGAGGAGCTCGCATCTCAGGAATCATTGGGATGATTGTTTGGCAATTTGGAATATGTGATCATTCTATCGCGGATCCTCATATAAAATTATGCCTAGGGTAAAAGATGAGTCAAACGTCACAGTCATACTCTTCACTGAGACAGAAATAAGATTATTGCACGTTTTACTAGAGATGGGACAGGACAGGTTGAATTTGGAATGATTCATGCAGCCGCAATCAAGAATGAGATCAATGTCGCTTTATAGAGTTGGACATGAGTTCACGATCGAAAAGACAATTTCTGGCATATGCATGACTGCGGGGTTGAACCCTATAGACAGGACCGCCACAATGGGAGAGCAACTGGGACGAATTGCCCCGTACCCCAGGTCAGAGAGCGCCCCGAAAATAGATTGACACAAAAAAACTTGTTTTGTTATGAAGCTTAAAAGGGCCCCAATTATTTTTCCGAAAATCAATTTTCGGCCAAAAAATTCGGAAATAATTCGGAAAGGTCAAGGTTTTCGAAAAAATGACAAAGAGGTGTATTTTGTAGGCAATAATGTTTTGTACAAGTAGATGAAAATTCTTTTTTTGCAAAAATCATTATTGTTGAGTAATTTTTTGGCCGAAAAGTGATTTTTAGAAGCTTTAACCTTGAATAACTTCGAAAGGGTTAAGTTTTCGAAAAAATGAGAGGATGGATTTTTTGTAGGCAATAACATTTCGTATTGACTGGTAAAAAAAATTTCGAAAAAAAACAGTTTTTGAGTGATTTTTGGACCAAAGAGTGATTTTTGATAACTTTTACCTTGAATAACTTCAAAAGGGCCAATATTTTGGGCCAACTTCAAAAGGGCCAATATTTCACTGCCAATATCTTTGGCCCTCGTACGGGGTTGTACGGC
This sequence comes from Thereva nobilitata, assembly GCA_963855945.1. Taxonomy (NCBI): domain Eukaryota; kingdom Metazoa; phylum Arthropoda; class Insecta; order Diptera; family Therevidae; genus Thereva; species Thereva nobilitata. The sequence goes on from OY979698.1 coordinate 20,196,264, forward strand.
CTATAGAAACTGAGATACTACTAGGAAAACACGGGAAAACGCGATATCTCCGGCGGCCATGTTTTTGTTGCGTTTGCGAAATTGTTTTCTTAAAAAGTTCCAAGGAAGCTGTGGACCAATTTTCAGCCATTTTGGAATTTTGTGTCCTTAAAATCCTAATTTCCCCGGCCTACTAGGCAAGGTTATGTAAACGAAATTGAATAATAAAATAAAGTTTGTCATGCAAAATTACAGTAACATAATTTTTTTTAAGTGGCATGGTCAAGCTCCGGAATCACCCTTTGTACCACTCTAGTCCGTCATGTTGTTCAAGTCATGGTGCAATGTCTAGTGGTAAGCTTGATCTGAAGGATAGAAGAGAAGGGATATGTTAGGGGCTCGAGGGTGCGTGAATAGATGTCGATGAACCTAGCGTTTGAACTCTGAGGTGCTCGGAAACACCGACTTTGGAAGACAGTTCCACAATCTAGTTGTTCTATTTATAAACGAACTTCTAAACCGTAATGTGAGCGAGGGGAGGTCTGCAGTGTGTGGGGGTGAGCCGAGTTGGCTAGTTCTTAATTTCAGTGGAGCAGTTGCTATGGTAATAGTGGTAAAACTTGCTGAGGGCTGCTACATTCCTATGGTGGCTTAAAGGGTCGATGGTGGAGCAAAGGCTGCTGTTTTAAGCATGTACGCTGTCCATGGTAATAACAGCCATGGAATTCAAATATACCTGTTAGCCATGCGTAAAGTTAGAAATAGGTCTACACTAAGCGTGATACATTTTGTTTGGTGGAGTACAGGGAATTTGACTACTGCGAAATCGTTTAGTTGACTACAGCGGGATTGACATCGGGCTTCTATTGTATCAAAGGAGACCGCCGGGCTCTACGTGCGAATCGAGCGCGCACGACATACTTCAAAGAGAAATGTGACTCCCCATGGTACACTTGTAATTCAAAATTATTTTGGATTTAGACCGTGCTGTCTATCGAGTATAAGAATTTGGTTGGATTCAAAATATCCCACAAGCTTTTATTTAATTTGATTATTGTTTCCATGAATCCAGAACGAATAGAAATAATTATTATTGGGCGATAGCTAAGCGTCTGTTTTTGATCTGTCGTCCTCTTATGCTTTAAGAATTTTATCCATAATCATAAGCCTTAAGCAGCGAAAGTCTAGTGGTAAGCTTGATCTGAAAGGACGCCTCCCTGAGGTAATAGAGCCTGATAGAAATAATAATCGTTATTATTCGTATGTTTGGGAATAGAGAATCTTTCTTTTTAATAAATTTTCTTGCCCCTAAATTCTCCTAGACAAATTCAGAGTAAATATACATAGATCTGGAATAAATTTGTCGTACTCACTAAATTAATATTTTTAACAATACTTCTGAAATGTAAAATAATGTAACCTTTGCTTTTTCAATAGACCAGTTTATTCCGCCGTATTACTCCTAATTTGAATGTTTTATCTAAAATTTGTAGTTTTTTATCTAATTGTTGGTGAAAGTTTAATTAACTTGGGTAGAAGGAATCTGAGTTCATTTTCCAAAAATAGCATAAATTTTCCACAAAAACAAAGCTGGAATCAAATTAATATTAAAACACACACACGCACCAGTTTTTTCCCTCATAATATGATTAATGACAACATTCCCCAAAAAGACAAATTGATGAAATCTGAAACCGAAATGGAGTCATCTTCATAATCAATTTATCATTTCCTATCATAGGGGAAAACATAGAGTTCAGGGGTAAACCTTGGATGGCTTCAATCATTCCGCATCCAGACAAATTGCCACAATGGCCCCCCTCTCAGCCAAAGCCATGAAAAATGATTAATTCCGGAATAAATATGAAAATTATGTTGTTCCCTTTCATTTTTGACAAATCCCTCTCAGTTCCGGATGTTGCTTGTTTACTCAACGGAGCACCTCAGCCCGGCTCCTTTTGGAGTCATCATGAAACGCTCCGAGTTAATATTTCTGGCTAGTGTTAGCCACTTTTCGACATCAAACGTGAAAGACGTGCAGACAGATGATATAAACACGATCGGCGATCGGGTGTGATCTAGACCTACATGTCCGGGGCCATGAAGTCGTCGAGGAGATCCAACTGAAGAAGGTCCAAAGATCACCCAATATGCTAGACGTACTATATGTAGAGATGCACTGCCAGGCATACAGTTGGTGCCGCATACTATAGTACTAGCACTCGTTCAGCGAGATCCTCTAGTCTAGATCGTCGGTGCCGCGTCAGGACTGATCTGTTTACAGCTGTTTCGTCTGTTTTCGTTCATAAACTCCAAACACATAAAATATGAGTGCGTTGATTTATGATCAACCCCGAAGGCACCTGGTTATCTTAAGTCTAGGATCATATATCGTTAATTGCTTCATTAAGACGGAAATTATACCATCGGCATGTCAGTGAATGTGTCAGTTAGGTGCGATGTTTAGCTTTCTAAATTTTGTAAATATAACACATTCTTCGGGGGCCATCCAGGGAGAAAAATTATGCAGTGGAGATTGATGCTGGCGGAGTGAGGAAAAATATTCTGTCAGAAACTTTTCGAGATCCATTTCTTTTGGCTTTGGGGAATCGGGGTTTATTAATGATGTTGGCTCTTTAAGTGGTGAAGTGATTTGGATTGATATAGGCTGCCTGTTTTACATAACATTTGGTTACTTGGAGTTTTGTTTGTTTAAAAAGGGGGGCGCGGAGATAGCGTGTAGTTTATGAGTAATGAAGGTACTAAAGGGCTTGAAGTTTATTGTATAGAAATTGTTACACTGACAGGAATTAGTTATTATATACAATATACAAATTATCACATAGAATATTTTTGTAAAAACTATTACCCTTCATTTCACTTCACTCATTTAATATAGTTTTTGTTGAGTTGCAAGAAATGCTATCTTATTTTTTACTTTTCTTATATATTATATTTTTGCTGGGTTGCTGGTTTCAAACATATAGTCCGTTCAAATTAGTCAAAAAATCGCTGTTTTTCAGAAATTTTCCCCACAGCTATAAGACCGGTGCCAAATGAAGGATTTGGGTTGGCTAAACATGATTTTCACAACCCGCAGTTCGAAAAAAGGGTTGTTTTTGAGAAATATACAAATACATGATGGTTTTCGCCTTTTTTTCTATTTTTTCAGATTCAAAGCAACCAAAAAAAAGCCGTTGAAAAACTGCAACTACTCCTTTGATCTCATTTAATTTTTCATACAAAATCATAATTTTGGCGCAAAATCTAAAAAGGCGCAAAAAGGCCTCTAGCGGCGAAACTATACGGAATTCAAAGAAACAGTGGAGACAAAATTTGTAGGTAATTTTAATCCCTACAACTTTGCTCTATAGATATTTTCACCAAAATGCATAGTTTCTCCTCAAAATAGAAAAAAGGCGAAAACCATCATGTATTTGTATATTTCTGACGAGTTTAGACGACTGAAATCCTTCATTTGGCACCGCTCTCATACCTGTGGCGAAAATTTCTTTAATTTTTCCTAATTTGAGCGGATTAATATTAATTTTTTTGTCACACATGCAAATTTAAATAAAAAGGAAATGGGAAAAATTATTCAAATAATTTTAATAGAAGGTTGTTAGGGTACTTGCGAAAAAGGGCCTGTATTTGATTCACCAATCTAAAACTCTCAATAATTTCGATCTTTGTTATGACTGTCAGTAGTACCTTTCTGTTTTGGCCAAACTACCTTCATCATCTACCAAATCACCGTTCACCTCCTAATCAATCAAAAGAATTACGTCCAAAACTCGTATCCTTGTTGTAATATTAAAGCAATTCTTTTCCAACTGATAGAATTTATACTCTTCTAATTCTCGCCGTGCGATTTCTATTCCCCATTCTAGACTAATATTTATTACTTAAGGTGACTTAGAAATATGTTTATGATGACACTTCTCCACTACGACTGAGGTTTTATTATGCAGCAAATATCGATTCTCGAGTTACACACAATTAGTAAGAAGAGTTTATTTATTGTCCTTACTTCAGACACATAAAAATGAGTCAAAGTACGGAGTTTGTTTGCCAACGGAAGGATTTACAATCCTTTTGCAGTTTGATATTTATTGATTATGCAGCTTTGTTTCATTTTAATGATGGATTGCGACATGGAGAATCAATTAACAGTGTAAGCCACAGTTTTTATTGACCGGGAGGGCGTTCAAAAACCTTCCTATGGTAAACCACGAGGTAAGCTGTGGTTATGCTGCATCACTTCACTTAACCACGAAAGTTTATGTTTGAGGAGTAGTATGGCGCAGTGGCGTAGATAGGGGGGGGGATCAAGGGATCAATCCCCCCCCCCCATGAGCCAACGAAAATTATAATAGAATTGAATAAAAGTCTTCGTATCTACGTATTTAAGTATACATGAAATTTCTTAAGCACCAGCACCTCTTTTGGCATTATGTAATGTGCAATTTCGTTTTTGCGCACTTATATAAAAATCATCTAGATATGTTTTTGTGACGGCTGTGCATTTAAGTATTGTCTAATTTCCGCGCTTCGAGCAATCCGACCAATCAAGAGCCACGAAAAGGACGCTCACTATAATTTTGGACACATCGAGCACATGTAAAGTAAATACAATGAGCCAATAGTGGCACCTCGGTTCCTAAATACTCAAAATTTTAACGTTATAATAAATCAAGAAATTTAATCGTTTTTCCAATTTTGGGTGAAATAACTAGTAGCTATGAGCATATTTTATTCAATATCCCGAGTAAAAATAAATGATGGCCTTAGAACGGGCAAATGCCGACTGTGATTGAAACATAGTCCTCGGCTATCTGGCGGTTAACAGAAGGCTCGTTGCAGGACAGTACGGCCGTACAGGGGGCGATTGACGGTGAAACAACGGCCTTACAGTCCCAATAACGGCCATACGACGGTGGTACGGCGGCCGTATGGTTGCTATTACGGGTATACGACGGTGGTACAGTGGCAGCAACGTGGATATTCGCCCTCCTATAATAAAGTATATTTCACTGCAATTAAATGTTTGATTTTTTTTCGGTTGTGTTTTTTTTTCAAGCCGTTAAATAACAAAATTTCCCACTAAAATATAAATCAACACGCACCACACACTTCACGTACAACAAACCGACGACTGGCGAGCTCGTTTCTCTTGTGCATCGATATCTTTAGTATAAATCGAAAGAACCATTGTACATAACGAAAATGATGAAGTTCCCATAAAACACATTCAACAATACATTTGGTGCAGATTCATTTTTTGGCTCAAATTTCCCGTCGAATGCCCGTTTCTACAGCTCAGTACTTGGCCTTTTGAATCTTTTGGTCAAATTTGGCCGTCGTAAGGCCGTATGTGCTCCCATTAAAAATGGTTAAAAACTCTACGGCCATCATATGCCCCTTAAAAAGCCAAGCGGACTGTGTTTGCCCTTTATAAGGCCGTTTTTTATTTTTACTCGGGTATTTAATATTTCGAATATTTTTTAATGTAGAAGAGTATCAAAATATAAGCTTCCTAAAAAATAAGACTAACTTTTGGCTTTGATTGTCAATTTAATTCCTCCTTAATATTTTGAAGTTTATAAAAATTTCCGAGTCAGTAAAAATATTAAAGTTCAAGAAAAGATTCTACGGGCAAAATTATGATAAACTTTAAGTTATAAGTTCGGGGAAGTTCGGGAAGCACTTCATAGATTGTTCTAACCCGATTCAATTTTATCGAGCACAATACACAGTACACTTATTGCCTCTGGCGAATCAACAATTCAAAGGCGTTCCTTGGAGCGTTAACATTAATTTCCTCTAGTTTATAATTGAGGAGTGTCTGTTCAAAAGGGCGTATTTCCGTTTTCAACTTTTTTTTATTTTAAAATTATTTTGAAAATATGGCATAAAAGTCCATCGAATGAGCCTAAAAACTTATTCAAATGGAGCGTATTTTCCATATAAAAAATTCCAAAAAATTAGGATTCCAATCAAAAGGGCGTATTTGTGCATCTTGTGAAGGAAACGGTAATCCGTCATTTTTTTGTTGGCCATATTGGATCTATTGAGTATACTATATTATATTGTCATCGAAACTGAAGCTGTGTGCAAAATTTCAGTATGATCGAATAACCGGAAACCCCTCAGCAAAAGAAGGTTTACTTAAAAATACGATCTGAATTTTCGTTTCATATAATTGTGACTGTAAGCGAAAGGAAGGCCCAATTATAAGACTGCTGAAGCTCAACAGCATGACTGTTGCATGGAATATTTTACATCATTCTAAACTAATTTTTGACGCTGATTTCAAATATATTATCAGCTTTTTTATATCAGCTTTAGTTAATGAATTATAAGGAAGTGTGTTTTTTTTAGAAAAATACTCTCACCGTACTAAAATATTTTATTTAAAAAAACTACAAACTGCACTGCACGCAGAATACTCCCACCTATCTAAAAATGTAAAAGTGAAGGTTCTACCCTACCACCTTCTAGAGTAATGAGTCATCAGAGTCAAAATTTTATTTTTTTAACAAAACTATCAACTTCAACTACCTTTTTCCCTAAAAATAAGTAGTTAGTCAATATTTTTTTTCCAAAATTGGAAAGCACGGACAATTTCCTATAAACAATTTTTGTGTTACGGCCTTTATTTTTTAAGATATTAGCAAATTTTGATGTTAAAGTTGGCTTTATTTGGTAGTTTGGTGCTTTGGCACTTTGGTATTAGAGCCCTAGCACAATATAAAATTTAATTTTAGCTCAAAGTTATACTAAGAGTGGATAGGTGGACATAAAAATCTTTTGCTAAAAGGATTTTTGCTTTTGACAGAACCCCAAAAAACTTCACTGCAAGTATTTCCAAAAATTCTATTCAAAAAGGCTTATTTTTTGAAGTGACTAATCAAAAGGTCGTATTTCTCACAATCCCGATCAAAAAGGCCTATTCCTAAACAAATAATTACAAAAAATATAGTGCATAAATGTGCATTTAAATTTATTTTAGCATTTCATTTTTAGGAACAGGCAGTTTTTTTCGATTTCTGTAAAGGTTGTTTATGATGGAAATACGCCCTTTGGAACAAATTTATTCTAGTTTATAATTGCAAAAATGTGTTGAAATTGTTTTGTTTATTATCTCGGAATGAAGAAGTTTTTACTGCCAATAAAACAATTCGGCAAGTCTTGAGACGGTGAAAACCATAGAAATGCAGAATTATCGTCAGAAACAACAGGGAACCCTTCTGATGCATTAAGTTGTGAAAATCCGATCAATCAAAATATACTAAGTCATATCCCCTCCCATCGCAAAAAGCTACCTACGCCACTGGATGACGGAGGTTTTTGAACGCACTGTGGTTAACTACGAATTAAAGAAAATGAAATTTTTTTTTCCATAAAATAATGTCCGCTATTTTCTTCAATTATTTCGAATGTGTCCATTAATTATTTATTTGCAATAATCTAACAAATTCCCCTTTAATTTGTTCATGTGTTTACCATTAAAACAACTGTAAGAGAGTTGTTTTTATTCTTCTTCTTCTTAACTATCGCTAACCATGCTCCCGAGCAGGGTTAAAATTTAACTACACCATGGTTAAACACGGGAATTTTTGAACGCCAAAAAGTTTTGCTCGTGGTTGTGTTGGCTGGCTGGCTAGTGTAAATTCACTCAACGAATAGAGTTTTCTTTAAGATTTACGAAGATTATAGATGTTTCAAAGCGCTAGACGTCATTAAACCGTCATTCACTGGCTTCAATAATATATCCCCAGCGGTCCTTAAGGAATGTGCCACACCTTTGCTTCAACCCATACGCAAGCTCTTTGCTGTATCATACTTCGAGTATATCAAGACTCTTGAAAACTACCTTAGCCTTCGAAAATAGTACGAGCCAGACCTTGTCTTTTATTAATGAGCTCATGCCAAATTACATCACGCATCACTTACTCTTGATTATGTCAACAAGCTTCGTGTCGAATGAAACACTTCCAAAAACGAAGTAACTGTCTTATCTCTAATAAATAATAATAATAACAGAGTATCTCGAGAGATATCAAATCGAACCTGGTATGAGTTCCCACTCTCTAAAAATGAACCAGTGAAAATTTTACTGGTTCAACCAGTGAACAATAATTTCACTGGAAAACCAGTTAATATGAGTCTGTTTACTGATTGAACCAGTGAAAAGGTTTCTCTAAAAATTAATTAGTAAAAATTTCACTGGTTCAACCAATGAATTTTAATTTCACTGGTTTAAGCAGTGAGAAAATATATGTGACTCATATTCTAGGCAATTATCTTCATAACTGTAAAGAGTTCCATTTGGCATACTCAATAAATCGGGACTTGTTTGTTTACGGCGGGCAAGCAGCATTTCGGTGCTTAGATGGGGGCCCGCTTGGGAAAACGACACTCGCGCTAGAAAAAAACTTTTTTCTTTTTTTACGTGAATTTCACTGGTTCAACTAGTGAATTTTCACTGGTTCGTTTTTAGAGAGTAGATTTGTAGACTAGACCGCTTGAATAGGCTTAGCAGTCTGCTTAAACCTCATCTGACTCATCCACTTGGAGGCAAAGCCCTTCCGAGTATTCTACCCTTCCTATCTTCGATGGGTGTTAATTTAGATAAAGAAACCGCTTGGAGTTCGCCAGGCACAGAAAGCTCACCAGAAACAGTGTCACAGCTCTGCTTGGCCAAAATGTCCGCCTTTTTATTGGCGAGAAGCCTTTAATACCCTTGACCCACATAAGGTTGACTCGATTGAGAATTCTAAGTTGATCACAGCCGAAACCTAATTCGGACTTAAGGCCCAATTACAATGAACGGATCTACGCGGATTGAAATGTCAAAAGAACGCACCGCAGCGGATAGGAAACTGAACTGATTACAATGAACGGATCTGTTCGCGTTTAAACGTCAAAGTGTTTTGTGTATGTTTATAACCACTTTTCGCCTTATTATGAAATAATTCGTATTCTTTTACTTCTCCTATTAATTTTGTTCGCCAGAAAATATATTTTAAATCTATATATATAAAAATGAATGTGTGTATGTATGTATGTTAGCAATAGGCTCCTACACCGGCAACCGATCTTAATGAAATTTTAACCATGTGCTATTTACATTAAAACTTAGAACATAGGATATTTTATTACTTTCTAAAGCCACTCCTAGGTGGCGCTGTCATGGAGAGTTTCGTTGAAAATCAACGCAGAGCTTTGAATTTTTGCATAAAGGTCCCTATGATGCACCTCGAAGCCCGATTTTCGTAATTCAAAATGGCCGCCGAAATATGACCGAAATTTAAAATGTCCGCAGAAATGTGGTTGAATTTGCCAATTTTATTCCGATTCCAATGAAAGTGGATATCTAGGGGTTTTAAGGGCGCAAATAACGAATTTGTAGTCAAAACTTATAAATTCAAAATGGCCGACAAATTTGCAAATTGTATTCCGATTCAAAACTTATTCAATATTGTGAGGCCAATATGGCGGAAGAATTTTGCCAAATAAGTGTCATTTCCCGGTTAGCTGTAGTAGATTGTTCAAGAGTTAGAAAATCGGAGAATCTTGACATTCTAGCTACAAATGAAAAAACATTGAACATAGTGTATCCTGAAGCTCTCTAAGCAATCGGTTCAGAATTGATCAACAAGGTTTTTTTTGGAAAGATGGTAAGGAGAAACGGAAGTGTGGGATGATTTATGTATAATGGATAAGAAGGAAAGAAACCCGTCACCTCTGAATTTATGGGTATAAGTCTAGGATTCTACAATACGGGATTAGGCTGGCATCTGGGTACGTTCATGGTTTAACAGAATACACAGGCAATTTTTGTCATACTTCAAATAAATGCATTTTGAAACTAATGACTCCAACTTTTATAGGAATAGTTGGTTTTTCGTTAATAGTTAAGAAGAGTTGAATTTTGAAGGTTTGGATTGATTTTAAATGTTTAAACGTTGGGTGCAGCGAGGCGCACCGTGTCCCAGCTATCCAAAATACAGAAAATAAGCGGTTCATTGAGATCCCTAATAGTTTCACATTTTGTTATTTGAATTCAAAAACACCAAAAAATTGCCTTTTTCAAACTCTCCTACTATATATTAAAATTCATATCACCTGATTACTACTATTGGCTTATGGGAGCAGCATAGGCGCACCGGGTCCCAGCTAGTTATATAAAAAAAAGAAAACAAAATTTAACTTGACTTGATTTCTAAACAAACAAAAACGAATCCGCCCAGATCCGACCAAATGCGCTTGTATCCGTTCATTGTAATCGTTCAATTGGAAAACGCATGCTCGGAAAACCACTTTGACAGATCAATCCGATTCTATTGCGCTCTCATCCGTTCATTGTAATTGGGCCTTTAGTCCTACGCGATTTTACATCTACGGCTGTCCCCAGGTTGTCAGATAGGATAAAATTATGATTGTTAGCGAAGGCCATTCTTAAGTTTTCATAAGTATATGCCAATATAGCGCATACTTCTGCCTGAATGGCAATAGCTAGTGTGCCTAAGCTAAGCGCTCTACTATACCTTTAGGAAGGTCATACCCCAGCAAATCCAGAAGTACATCAATAACATCAAATTATAACCTCCTTGATTGAAATAAGACGCTTTTATTTGTTAAGTCTGCTAAAGTATGTTTGCGACTCATAACGACGAACCAAAACTTCGCCAAGTCAAGGAGTGCCAACTTCCTCATATTATCTCAAAGGTCCATATAAAGTAAGAGATGCCTTTTTGCACGTGCAACCACAAAATCACCAAAACCACGTCGCGCCAATTCATTCGGGAAAATATTTTTTGATAATTATTCTGATTCTCTCCCATTGCTGCCATTAGTACAGCAAAAAAAAACGTCCAAAAGAAGCATAAAAATTGCGGAAGACATCAAACCGCACTTTATCGCAATTAAATTCCGGGCACATGCTCTCCAGGTAACTTGTATAACGCGACTACTGTTACCTCTGAAAGGTAGAAAATAAATTTTGCACAAAACTCCGTGCAGAAATTGAAGTGTTTTTTTGCCATTTTCAGGTAAAATCTGTATTTTACCTCAGCACTGAATTTATGAATATCACGACCGAGTCACAAACTATGTCTTGGCAAATATAATCTTATGAAGCCAACACCAGGATTGGATTATTTTTTTTTTTAATGTGGAGTTCAGTCCCGAAGATTGCTGCTACTGCATGCGGCGCGGCGGCGACGGTGGCGATGTGGTGTGCGAGGAACGCGATCGTTTTTGGCCAATTTTTGGGGCCATTGGCATATAAGTTTCCCTCTAAAAATCCCGGTTTTATTTGGACAGTGGTGGATTTTTAAGTAGCCTTTGATGGACAGATTTAGATTGAAGATGTCTCGTTATTTTGGACATTTTAGGACGTTTACGCAATTTTGCTGCTGAAAAATAAAGGAGTAGCAAATAAAAATTCCAAGATAATAAAAATGTTTTTGGTTGACTTTTTTGAACGTGATTGAACTTACGAAAAAAGATTGGCTGAAGTCGAGTGCGCATGTCAAATTAACTATAAAATGAATAGAAAAATGGCAATGATGGGAATTCCAGTGCTTACGACCTTTCTCTATGTCTGGGACTGCAGCTGAAGAGAGCAACAAAGTAATCCACATTGTTGTTTGTTTGTTTTTTTTTTGTCTTCAGATATTTCTCTTTTTGTGTGTGGATGGTTGTGTGTTAATTAATTTATAACCCCTTGGGATTCTGTCTTTAATTCTGTTGTCATGTCCCGGCATCCGCAGACATTCCCTGAACTGAAGCGAGCGCCTTGCGCCAAGTTCTTGCACCTCAGAATGATTTTTCGCTATCACAGAAATCCGTGGATCTTGTGTTGCAGTTGTTGAACTTATTAATGGCCTCATAAACCATTGACGAACAGATTGGCACTTAAGTCTTTTCTTAAGGTATCCAAGATCTACACACGGGCGCGCACACGGGCCCCGTGTGGCTGGCTACGGCTGGGCTGTATGCGTGTAAATCTTGCCAAGGCATTTGATAAAGCCTTAAAGACGCCCAACGGCCCTCAAGCTGTTGCGCAAAAGGTCAACAAGGTAACCACAAGGAAGCGATTCCATTCCATCTTCATGATTGTAAATTTGCTCCTCATTGCCCCCGATAGTTGTCCCCCTATGTTATCAGTAAATTATGGAATCGAACTGTAAAAAGGTGGAGATTTTTGCATGCGGCGTGTTATTTAGGTGTTGTCCTTGGCCAGTGCTGTTAACATGCGTGTGCTTAATGTAGAAACGCACAAATGTATACAGCCGGGCAACTGGGCAATGATACAAGGTGCCATTGATATAAGATGACATCGGGGCCATTCTTTCTTCTCATCTTTATGAGGATTTGATAAGAAGAGGAAAATAATTTATCGGATTTCTATTTTACGAGATGTCACGCTGATTTTACCGCATGCTGAACATAAGTAGTTGCCTTAACGGCTGCTATTCAATGCTGGGATGGAAAAGCCAAGATTGGGAATCGGTCGGTTGGGAATTTATGTCGGTAATCTGGCTTATAAGTTTAAGTTACGATTGAATTTTATTTGAATATTAAATAAGCCATCGAGCAACTTGTAGAATAGGTGAAATGCACACACTAAAGACATTCCTTTATAGATATGGGATTTTTCGCGCATTTTATTACACTATTTCGAATGATGTTATATGCTGAGGGAATAGTACTTAGTTTCATATTCGATAAAATTATGGAACTTATCAGTTCAAAAGTGTCAGTTTTATGTAGATCACTCACGCTTCGTGCAAAGTTATATTCATAAGGAAATTTTTATATTCGTTAAGCGTACATTGTGACTTAAGTGTAGAAGCATTTACAGTGCACTTTAGAAAGGTCTAGGTGCGATTGCTGTAAGTAGTGTTTTTATGTAAAAAGAACTAACCTCCCTATTCTAAATTGTGACCAGTCATAAGTCACACGATTTTGTCACTCGTGCTTGTCATTGCGAGTTTGTAACTATTTTGCGACTCCTAATCGAAGCTGTATGTATGTCGAGCCTGGGAGAAACTATGGAAAATATGCTAGAAACCTGCTGTTGATACACTTGTGACCTGCTGTTTTTATTGAGAGTTGTTGGGACTTTTTGTGAGACTCACCACACAAATCTGATTGCGTTGGTACTTGTGACTGTTTTTAGAAAAGAGGTATAAGCTTAGGAATCACCCTTTGCATACCAGTCTGCTATTTTGTACAGGATCATGGTGCGATGCCCAGTAGTAAGTTTAGTTTGAATGAGGAAGATAGGATTGGTAAGCTAGGTCTAGAAAGGGAGTTATGTACAGATGACGATAAACCATATATTCTAATTCAAAATACTGACTGCGAAAGATTGTTCCACAGACGAATTTTTCTTTTGACTGCACTGATAAAAAAATTGTCTTGATTCCAGCAATTCGATAGTATTCGTTTCGTTGTCTTGAGTAGAAAAATTTTTCAGTCTTAACATGAGAATGCTGTCTCAGAGTAAGACACTGAAAATTCTTGAGTCAACCAATAGTATTTCTTCGCTCAATACTTATATTTTTCGACCAAGATATATTTTTCTCGAAATAAGATTGTTTAATTTTTTACTCAAGAAACTAAATTCTTAATTCATCGGACTTTTTCGGTTACCGGATTTTCAAGCTCTAAAAATGTATCACAACTATTAAGACCGATTTTAGAACTTGCATTTTTTTCAATTATAATATCATCGGTCTCGTATTTTTTTTTACTTCAAGTCAACTTTTGTCTTCATCCAAGACAATAAAACCAAGACTATGAGTATTACTTATCCCGAGACAATTTTGTTTTCGTTATATCCAAAACATGAGTTGCTTGGTTCAAGAAAAAGTGCTTTAAGCCAAGAATTTTTTTTTATCAGTGCAGTATCTATAAATGAGCCTATAGGCCGCGTAGTGTGAGCAAAAAGGAGATCTCTTACGGCGCACAGTGGGCCAAAACGACTTGTTGGCTATCAAAAATCTGTAACTTTTGTTGTGTTAAAGATATCATAATGAAACTTTGGGAAATAAATATTGACATTATTACCTTTTAATTGATAAAAAAAAGTTCAATTGGTTTACAGGGTGCCTCAAAATAAATCAACAAAATTTGAAGTAGTCAATAAATGAATTATTAATGTTATTTTAAAAGTTTTAACCACATTTTTAACTTAATCTTTTATTATTTTATTATCTCCTTAACAATATTTAAATAAAAAACAAATTTTACAAATATATACAAAAAAATAAAAATTATATTATACTCAAATACTAATCAGTTGGCGCACTTTCAAACATATTATCCATATTTTCATCTGTGTCTAGTAAATAGGCCATTTTCTCTGGATATTCCCTGCTTCTTATGGGCCAAATACACGAGCGCTCCATCCGACCAAGCCACGCCAAAACAACAACAATTTGTATGCACTCGAAATCTCGACTGCATACAAATTGTTGTTGTTTTGGCGTGGCGTGGTCGGATGGATCGCTCGTGTATGTGGCCCTTAAAACGTTTGTCCCGTAATCTCCGAAATTATGAGTTGTGGTATCTGTAGCGCTTGTATTCTTTATTTTTTGGCTTCCTAGGCTTTTTCCGACAGTTCGCCAATTGGCAAAAGACAGTGAAGTATTATATTTTTTTCATGCATATTTCTCATTTAGTAATATTTCTGTTTGTTCTGCATATATTCCGAATTTTTCGGCATTTATAGGAAGACCACAAGAAAGAACATTTAATAAGGTCTTAAATCTCTTTATAATTTCCACGGACATTTTGGTGATATCTGCTGTTATGCCCGGGTATTCAAAAAATCTCCTCGCTGTGTTGCCGTCATTTGTGCTTCAAAATTTAGGCGAAGATTTTATGATAAAAGTCAAATAGTTTTTTTAATGATAGCATTTTAATTAAAAAGGGCGATTTTTCGTTCAAATTTGTATTTATTTTTTAAAAGTTAAAAATAAATACAAATTTGAACGAAAAATCGCCCTTTTTAATTAAAATGCTATCATTAAAAAAACTATTTGACTTTTATCATAAATTCTTCGCGCCTAATAATACCTCCTCCTGTATAGTAAGTGATTTCATTAATAACAATTCAACCTTCCCATACAAACATTTTCACAATAGAACTTTGAAATCATAGAAAATTCGAACATTTTTAAAAAAAAATGAGCTGTTCAAATTTTTCTTTGACTTGAGCCATTCTAAACACAAAGAGGGCGTAAATATTAAAAAAAATTGTTGCCATAAGGTAATATATTTAGTTTACTATTGAATGGCGATTAGTTATAAAAGGTGTGCTGAGACAGAAGATTGATGAAGTTTTTAAGTCTAGCTTCCATTCCAATACCGAAGTCAAGCAGCATTGGTAGCGGTTACTACATTGATGGGAACAGTTTTGGATAAAGCTACGGTTTCCTAAGAAGACGATGGCGTTATCTATCGGCCGTAGTGAAGCGGTGGGTGACGTCACTAAAACGTTGACTATTAAGCCAGATGGCGTTGGTTTCCTAGATACCGTTGCCGTAAAATGACGTTGACGCCACTTAAACGACGGCCGTCACAGTGGTGGCAAACAGTTGTTGAACGTTGAACAGTGGTGAACGTTTTTGTTGTTATTTTAAATTTTTTTTCAGGTTAAAAAACGCCAGGGAAAATAAAAAAGAAGGAATGTTGTATATGTGAAACAAGTGAAATGGCGAACAAAAATGGTGCTGCTTGGAATCGAACCATGGACTCTGGGATGGTAGTCGATCGCCTTATCCTTTTTTTACCGTCGGTATGTTATCATGAGCCTGATAATGGCGTTGCATATGATAATTATTGTAATTTTAGCTCTTTATTGTTGCCAATATTTTCAGTTCGTCAGATACTTTGTGAATTTCGCACATCTGAGTAAAAAAAGGCCTTCAAAATGCTCTGTGATTATTTTTCTTAGCTTTATTGTAATTAATTAATTGCTACCTACACAAAAAACAAGTCAATTTTTCTTTATTAAATCGATATCTGTTAACCTTCGAATACCAGTTTTTGTGGGTCATATACTACAAAATGTGGTCGCTCCTTTTACTCGATCCCAATTCGTTTTTTTTTTAGTTTTATTTTTATCCATTTTCAATTTGAAAGCGTCTATTACAATATGCCTTCATGTTGTGGTTAATAAATATATGCCTTCAGGGGTAAACTGCAAGAGATATATATGCACGGTGAAATAATTAAACCCCTTCAGATCAGATATTCTTGTACAACACAATATGGCTAACTGGACCATATTAATTATTTTCATGCCTGTTACCCAAGTCTTAATTAAAATGCATGGTCGGTGACACAATATTCTCCTCTCTGGCATCCCAACTTGGAGTCTTTCCTTGCCCATTAAGCAGACTTCAGGACAAGCATTCACCACCTCCACCGCATCCCTTCGCTGGCCGTTTACCGCCAGGACCAGGTCTAGCGGAGCGCTCTTATCTCGACGGTAAGAAATTTGTAAATTTCACTTCATATGAGCTCGATATCTAGATCCTATTGATAGATGGAGCTTATAGCAAGCATACAGCAGCAGCTGGACCCATGGCGACGATTACTGCGCGGCATGACGATGTCAAATCTTGCAAGTGGACACGCCATGCTCCGGCAACGGCAACCACCGTCACCACAAAAGAGTTACGGCACCGGAGACTGATGAAGGAACTAACAGCGACTGATGGAAATAAATTAAGGCGAATGCAACACTTTTCAGCGGAGCCAAATGGAGCCAGCGGCAGCAGCACCAACACTAGCGCAAGTCGTGACTAATTACTGAAATTAAAGGCCTGTAATTAATTATGTATCTGCTGCTGATACTCCTAGATTTGTCTGCTGGGTCTGCTTTTCCCGGCAGTGGCCCCACGATTTTTAGGTACTGATCTCTGTCGTCTATGAAGTACTTTGACATTGCGGTGGCGGATATACCCGACTTGCAGGGAGTTTTGTGGCCAGGGCGATTATGCAAGGAACTGGTAGTGGGTCTGCACAGACGTCATACATGTCATACCTAGAAAGAAAGTGCGGTCCTTTTATGACGGTTAATGACACAACAACCGGAAACCATCGTTGCACAGATAGCATACAGCTCAGGGGGATGCCATCAACTGCAGTATTTAATGTGGAACGATATGCAACCAAGGAGCACCATGCACAGGTCAGCAAAAAACTCTTTATACCAAATTCGAGGCCATTAAGCTCTTCCCAGGACATCAATCCTGATTTCATTTAACTTCTTTGTCTACCCCCGCAGGATAACTGAATCCATTTAAAAGTAAATTGTGACATTTTATTAAAATTGCAACAATGACACTTTCCTATAAATTCGATGGACATTCATACCCGTAGTCTGTAACACGCTGGTGAATATGGGACGCAGCTGGACAATAGTCAGTCGATGCCAGCCCCATATACACTTTTGGTGGACAACATACTCTATATATAACTACATATTTGTGAAAAGCACACCCTGTTTACTGGATGCCATACTGATACTGTAGCCCGAGCGGATGAAGGGCGAATATAATTTTTCAGAAGGAACATCCCGGCACATAAATAAAATCCAATTTCATATATGAGACGCCAATTAAAGCATTGCCAGCAATAAATTATTTTCATTTATTTAACAATGTCATATTGTTAGGGGATTGTCGAATACGGAGGATTGCGTGGGTGTCTGCCAGACGTAATGCAACAATGGCGCGCGGGTCAATCCGGGGACTCATCTGTGCGGATATTAAATTGTTAAATGAACGGATGACTAGATTGCAGTTATTGAAGGGCAGATGTTTCCGTTCACAATTCGATTAAGGTGCTGTTAATGGAAGGGTTTTTTTTTAAATTGTGCTGGAGTATTTCTCGGAGTGGAACTGCTTTCATTGTTCTTGTTTTCATTTTACATTGACTGTTTTAATGCAGAAGTTCAGTGGAAAAAATTACAACTACTTTTATACGTCTTTTTTTTAAATTGAAAAATACACCATGTCTTGGCCAACACCGATGTTGTGTTTGTCACAATTGTCGAGTGAAGCTGGTTATAGCACAAGCTTGACATATTTCGTGTGGGAAAACATCATGAATGTAATTTTTTCTAGTTCTTATATCTTTAACGATATTACTAGAAGTAGAATTATTCGTGATCTCTTCAACTAACCGAGTAAAAAATAAAGGATGGCCTTACAACGGGGGAACAACGCCGCTTGACTTTTAAGGGGTATATGACGGCCGTAGAGTTTTTAACCATTTTTAGCGAGAGCACATACGGGCCCACGACGGCCAAACTTGACTAAAAGATTTAAATGGCCGAGTACTGAGCTGCACACACGGGCATACGACGGCAAATTTGATCCAAAAAAAAAATCTGTACCAATGTATTGTAGAGTGTGGTTTGTGGGATCATTTTCGTTATGCACAATCGGACTTTGGATTATCATACTTAAAGGCTATCTATGAAGGGTCGTACACTTGGTTGTTGGTGTTGATTTATATCTTAGGGGAAAATTTTGCTAACAGGTTGAAGAAAAAAAAAACAATCGAAAAAATAAAACATTTAATTACAGTGCGTTGATAAAAATGTTGAAATGTTCGAATTCAAAGATGTGAGCACCGGATCAATTAATACGCGGTGAGTTTTATGTGACTTTCGCTCCCCAAAATGATTTTTTTGTTGAGTAGAAGATTTTTTCACTTTCTATATGCCAGAATTCCAGGGCCCTTTATCATGAATCGGAAATTTTTCTTAAATTTTTCTATGATCGAGGACTATGTTTAAAACACGGCCGGTGTTCGCCCGTTGTAAGGTCATCTTATATTTTTACTCGAGTAGACATAACAGAACTGGTTTGAGGTGCGTTTAAAAGTCATCATCATACCAGGGAATATCATATCATTGGTAACATACTGAAAATATTGTAATATTTCTTCTCGGTCGTTCTCGGATTTGTCAGGGATTATTTGGAACAATTTATTTCAAAACCAAACTTCTTGCACACATGTGTTCCTCCTTCCTTTTCTTGGCGGTTCAGTTTTAACAGCCGTACTATATTGAGATGTGACACTGCGTTATGTATGCATTCAAGTAGGTGCCTCTGAACATGAAACTTCTCGGTGAATTGGAATTTTAACTTTCTCTTTTCGGTTAGCCGTTACACTGCCCCCTTCTTAAACTTCACGACAATAGACGAAATTACCAGGATATTTTCCATTTGGAGCTAGGATGTTAAGATTTTTCGATTTCCCAACTCTTCAACAACCTACACACAGCTGACCGGGAAATGAGACTTTTTTGGCAGAACTCGTCGACCAGATTGGCCCCGAAATTTAAAATTTATAAGTTTTGATCATAAATTCTTTATTTGTTACCTTAAAATCCCCAGATACCGATCTTCATTGGAATCGGAATACAATTGGCAAACTCATCGGCCGTATTGGTGCGGCCATTTTGAATTTAAAAGTTTTGATCATACATTCGTTACTTGCAACCTTAAAAACCCCTAGGTATCCACTTTTATTGGAATCGGAATACAATTGGGAAAATTTGTCCGCCATATTGGCGCGGCCATTTTGAATTTATAAGTTCTGATCATAAATTCGTTATTTGCTACCTCAAAAAACCCCAAATACAGATTTTCATTGGAATCGGAACACAATTGGCAAATTCGTCGGCCATATTGGCGCGGCCATTTTGAATTTATAGGTTTTGACCACAAATTCATTATTAGTGGCCTTAAAACCTCCTAGATACCAACTTTCATTGAAATCGGAGCACAATTTGAAAATTCATATTTTGGTGGCCATTTTGAATTTCGGTCATATTTCGGCGGCCATGTTGAATTTCGAAAATCGGGCTTCGAGGTGTTTCATGGCAGACCCCCACGGACCTTCATGAAAAATTTCGAGGCTCTGCGATGACTAGTGCCCCCGCTATAGCGCACACATTCATACATACGTACATACATACATACAGAAACTTTCTTTTATTAATATAGATAGATAGATTACTCTTAACGAAACATTCTACTTTTCCTAATGTGGCAGTTTTAAGTTCAGGAACTCTCTCTGAAATATTAGTGCGTCATGCTGTTGGCAGAAATATGTTTGGGGGTCCTTTAAGGATTTTGAAATTACAAGTTCATTCAGGGCATAAAATATACAGTAGATACCGAACGGTCGGTTCTTTATTCGCGGATGAACCTAAAGTTACATAGTGCAACCTAGAATGGAACAGGTGTTATGTAGACAGGCCCTGTGCTTAGCTCTGGGGCTAAGTTCAATCTTTCTGGCCGTAAATTAAGCTTGTCCTAGAAGGCCTCAAATATAACTCCCAGACCATCTCTAACGATGTCCCACAAGGGTCTGTTCTGTCACCTGCACTTTTTATAATCTTTACAAATGTTCTTAATTTGCTCTAAGCCACTTCACAGTATCGCTGATGACGGTATTCTCTGATATCGACAAGAGACCAGAAAAATATAGTTAGACTATTACTTGAAAAATGCTTGGAAGATAGCTTACTTCGAGTAGTCTAAAAAACAATGCCCGGATTTTCTTTAGAGTAAACCAACAGGAAAAAGAATGGTACGACCATCAAGAAATAGGTGAATGGGTGACGTGTTCAAAGCCATACGAAAATCTCGAATAAGAAAATCTCGAGAGAACTAGAAAAACGTAGAGACAACAGGAAGACCAGGACTGAGTCCTTCAAAGAGCACCATTCAAAAAGAGGTAGATGTCGAACAATGATCTTCTTTAAGGTTGTCTGTCACAAGATTCACTCTTCGCTTTTCTGTTGATGTTTTGGTGCATTTTCCATCAATATGAGCAACATTCAAGTGCACACAAGCTCCAGTCACAGTCTCATATGGACAATGACGTAAATAATTTTAATATACTTCCTGTTACTCATTTTAAATCCACAAAAGATTTGAACTATCAAAAAAAGAAACCCTCAAGATTAATATGAATTTAAACATTCCCCATTCACCATGAAGTCATCCACCCATTTAATTTCCCTGCAACAATAACAACAACAACAGCAAAAAAACCCCGACGCGCTATATGTCATCCCTAAAGCGACAATAGACACCAGTTCAACCCATCCTCGGAGCCCTTCAATAAAAAATATAAAAGATGATCCTGGTGGCTGTAGTCGTCGCATCTGGTCAAATATTGTTTGAAAATAAAAAATTGAAAGAAATGATTTCATTTTTACTTGTTGACAGGCGATGCGAATAAGCCATTGAGGGAAGTGTCCTGAAAAATCACGCTACCGACGACGACAAAGTGACAATCCAAACAGAGGGATGAGCCCCAGAGGGTTGCTTCTTGGCAAGCAGGGATGTCATCCGCACGTTTTTATTCTCCCGCAAAAGGATATTCGTGGATGGTTTCGCCAGACCAATGGAGGTAAGGGTTCACACAGGAGAGATTCTACTATATCTGGAGACGGAGAGATGACAAATATGAAGCATGGCATATGTGTAAATACGGTGGCGGTAA
Organism: Thereva nobilitata; assembly: GCA_963855945.1. Lineage (NCBI taxonomy): Eukaryota > Metazoa > Arthropoda > Insecta > Diptera > Therevidae > Thereva > Thereva nobilitata. Next base: position 20,217,801 of record OY979698.1, read on the forward strand.
TTGAAATGGATACTGTGTTGGCCCGGTTATTGCGGAATCTAAAGGGAGAACGAGTTACGAGGGGAATTCGTCATTAAGTAGAGAACACGACTTGGAATACTTTATCAAATCAAGTTGGTCTAGGATTAACTAAATTACAAACTGCACTTGCTCCGTTTCAACTTAGACTTATCAGCATGGGACTTTTTTTTACAATAGTTGGATGCAGCCCTTCCTAACGGCATGTATACGTTGTTATTCGGCTAATTATAAGTGCTTCCCTTTAACATCCTGCAGCCACATCTCCTCAGATCATAAACGAATAAAATCACGACCTTCTCCGGCATAGACGTGCTCTTTACTGGAATTCCCATATCAGTGATAATCCTGTCTCGTTTGTCCGAAGTCTTCGGGAACAGGCAGTCGTCTTGTTAGGTTTGTTGATTGGGAGCCATAGTTAAAGTTCGGCTTGCAACGACGACATATCGCCCTGCAGCGCAACAACATATAGAAGCGTTTGTCACGTTAATTAGAATGCATGCGCCATAGACAAAATTAAGTCCCGATATTCCGTGTGGCTTATTGTATTTTAATTTAAATAAAAGAAAGAGCAAATTTCTACACAGTGTGGCATAGCCACAATAAAACCGAGTCGACTGCGCGCGCTCAGAAAACATCGCAGCGGACATAATGGTCATGTTCAGGTTGATCGTTAAGAAGGTTCATTCGAGACATCTCGACGATCGATCTGCTGTTGTCTATGGGATTCGCAGCCGATCGCTTCTGGCTTGTACAAATGTTGCGAAAAGTCTCCTCCTTTGCCCGCGCTATTCAAATGATGATCTTGACTTGAATTTCAATGTTTCTGGTTTTGTTTAAAATTTAAGATGCTACTAAAGATAAGAAAATGTGTTTACAGTTAATTCAGATATTAACGTCTAGGATATCATGCCAAGTGGGCACCGGTATCGGACTTACATCAATCATAAGAAGGTGTGAGGTTGTCCGCTGAGGTTTATGACTTATTATAGAAAATGGGTGGTCGGTTTTCTGTAGCGATATATGCAAGATGTGTCTTTGGTAAAAGATAAATAAAAAATTGAATTTGCAGACAGAATGAATATTTTCACGATTTTGTTAAATTGTAGTTTATTGTGTGTAGTTTGGATAGCATGTGAATTGTCTGCTCTAGGACTGTGGCTATACATATGCTGTAACTTTTTCATATATTGTTATGGGATCATGAAAGTAGCTTGTAACTGTCTCTGCCTTAGCAGAGGTAAAATGTTGCCAGAGCTGCTATATTTCGACGTTGGCTCAAAAGATCGATCTTGGAGTAAATAGCACTATCATCAATGAAATTGTATCGGTATCGTTTTGGACATTGTTTACACACGAAATATGTGATCTTTCCAATTCAGCCGCCAGGCAAATGTTACCCCAAGGATAATAAGACATAGGGGCGGCGATTTTATAGGTGCGAATGGTGCACTTGCACCGGGCGCAATAGGTCGGAGGCGAAATTTCAGAATTTATGATTTTAAAAAAATTTAAAACTTTGAAAAAAAAAATTAACAAACTGTCTTCATTTTCATAAATTAAAGTAATCCATTTTTATTACTGCGATTTATTTTTCCATTTTATTTTCTCAATAAAATATTCTGTACGCGTCTGTCCCCTAACTCATGAGAATCTCTCGAGTGCAAGAAGTTACACAAATTTTACTTTCCCTCGCACATGAATTTACCCGAGATTTTCATAAAGTTTTTGCCCATGGAAGATTTTTCCCGAAAAAATTTTACTCAACAAGTGAAGTAAAATCAGAAGTAAAAATTCAGGAGCAAAATCGCCCAAAAGAGAAAAAAATCTTGATAAAAGACTTTTGCTCAAACTAAGCAAATTATTTCTTTCATCCACAGAGTGTTTGTGTCTGTTTCCATTATCCTTCACTGCGATCAAAAAATGAACAGCTGATGGGGCGCAATATGGCATAGGTATTGCACCTGTCGGCCCTGTTAAGACATGATCATCCATTAGATCCAACCAGTTCGTCGAAATGGAGGAAAAGGTAGAGCAGGTCAGTCAGTCAGGAGCAGAGATACGACAGGGCTTTATTTTGGGAACTTTGAACTCAGCAGAAATCATGCGACCAAAATTAACAATGTGATTGATCTCTGTACTGACTGAATTAAACATGTTTTGATGATCATGAAGGCAGCCTCCTACTTGCTTTTTTTTGCATTATAGAAGGCAAACAGACCTGAGTATTGGTTGGGCGGTGTCCGAATGTGACTCGAACATGGCACGGTCAGTAGCTGTCGCTACAGTCCGATCGTAAGTGGCCCTCAGGTCACATCTTGGTCAAGATGACTCTGCAATGCTCCTTGAGAGGTAATCAAACTGCCCCTGCCTGTCTGTGGAGCAGACCTAAAACGGCGGATCTAGAAAGGACATACTCGACAAAACCCACACTCCAAAAGTGTAAACAATCGTGTCAAAGAGGTTAATGTACGATCAACGATGGACTCCCGATACCAGGCAACCTCCGATTTAACTTAGTCTTCCCATGATAATGCAGAGCTCTGCCATGGGTGGCCGCCCTTTCTCGCGCAACTCCTGAGATCAATATTGATTCATATTCTGAGGTACTGGGATGGGAAAGAGGCTAGGGTGGTCTTTTTACCCAAAGTGGGGAGAACATCATACAAGGAAACAAAATCCTATCAGACTCCCTTCCTTTCTCCATAAAACGATGGAGAAGGTTTTAGACAAGCATATTAGGGTTGCTCTTACAGCGAGCCTATTCCCCTGCTTGGAATTCTTGCCTACCGACCATCCATATCTACAGAGACTGCCATATTTAAGCAGAATTGCGCTGGTTATTGATTGCAGCTGTCAATTCTGCGAGGCAGCTTCCGAAACAGCGGAGCACTTGCTGTGCGATTGTGAGGCTACAGCGAGGAGGAGGTTCAGTCTCCTCCATCGCGGCTGTGCTGTTACAAAGAAGTTTTGAGATATGAATCCTAAATCAAATTTTAGGCTATATCAAAAGCCTTAACCTCGAAGGCTTTTTATGACGGGGTTGTTACCATTGTTTGCCTTATTTTTATGGAAGATATTTATCACTGATGTTTTTAATACGCTTTTATTAGCTTCACTTGTAACTATGTAAACAAATCTTGGAAGTTAAATTTGACCCACTTCCCGGTTTCCGATTGAGCTGAAATTTTGCACATATGTATAGTTCTGGTGACCATTTTGCAAAAAACTCCAGATGGCGGTTCCAAGATGGCGGCCGAACTTTGCATTTGTGCTCCGGACCCCCAACATCGGTGTCAAATGCAAGGGTATGACAAGAAGAATACAATTAGCAATGTGGCGTCATTCAAAATGGCGGCCAACACAAGATGGCGGAAAACATAATAGAGTAAAACGTAGAAAATATGACCTATCAACTTGAAATTTTGCATATTTATATGCATAGTTCGCGTGACAATGCAATCTGACTTTTTTGTAAAAAAAATCAACATGGTGGACGAATTTTGCAATTGTGTTTCCCCGACCCCCGACATGGATATCAAATGAAAGGGTATATCAGGTGGAATGCAATTAGTTGTGTGGCGTCATTCCAAATTCAAAATGGCGGCCAACGCAAAATGACGGATTACCTTTTTCTTTACAATGCCCTCAGTATGGGTATCAAATGAAATGGTATGGCAAATACAATGCAGTAAACTGTGTGACGACATTTTAAATTTAATATGGCGGCCAGCACAAAATGGCGAAATACATTAAACAGACTAAAAAGTAGAAAATAAAAATAAAAGAGCGCCCACGCTATTTTACATTTAAGTAAGTTATATGTATAATTTTTACCAATAACTTCATTAATTTAATTCTTAACTTGATTTCGAAAAATAGGCTGTTCCCATATACTGGTTGGAGCAATAAAAAAGCTCACATTCAAAATTATTTTTTACTTTTTAGTACATTTTAAAGTAAAAGCGTATTTTTTTAAGCTATATATTTTTTTATTCAATTTTGCAAAGCGCATATTCGCTTCCTTTTTTTCTTTACTTAAAGTTTTTCAAAAATCCATTTTCTCCTTTTCCTTCTCTTTCAGCGCATTTCAAATCTTTTATGCTCGCTGCTTCTCTTGTTGAATAACAACTGGTGAGAATAATTAAAAACCACACCTGAAACACACATTTTTTTTTAAAAAAAGGGTCCTTGAGCCTTGGACCTATAACTGGTGAATTTAGCCTAGAATATCCTTTAATCATTGTTAAAACATCATGAGAATTTTCTCATTACAAAAAATCCCACATCTGAACGTATTTATAAGAATTTTCGGATGATGGCGATTAAGTGTTGACCAGTGTACCGCAAGATCACAAAAAACAATAATAAATTCATTACATAAACACCTTTTGCCATTCATTTTACAGTATTCAAAATTTCATTCTCTTTAATAATAACCAAATGAAAAAAAAATGAACAACAAAAACAAAATAATCGCAATGAATTCCCAAAAGGTATAAAAACAAAAATTTATTTACACTCCTTGTAGTAGGATTTATGACTCGAGGATAAGGATTTATGAAACCAAAAAGGAAAGCGTTTCTGCATAAAATCCCTTTGAGCTGCTGGCAGCCATATATAGAGTCCTTCTCACTCTCTTTATATGCTGACACCCATTCTCCGTAAATTCCATTAATTTTGAGCAGGCAAAACTTTGCAACATCCATAAATCACCACTTGGTCCAAATTATATGAAACCTGGAGTTCTGGGCCAGTACATTACCGTCAATATGTGAAGATATAATTCGTTCGATAACTTGCTCCGCCACCACGCCATCCAGCATCCAACTACCCGGCAGAAATCCGGGATACCAACAACAACGGGTCCACACACATCTATGTAGAGAGATCCGAGCCAGAGCCACCTTTGTGGTTCCATATATACACTGGTTCATATTTGGGACTTGGCGGGGGATGGGGTTGATAGAAAGTCTACTACTTGCTACACGTGCGGAACTCCTAAGTTATGGCCTGAGAATTGGGAGGCTGTGGATGGAGCTGGCTACCACTGCCGGGATCCATCGCTGAGAAAAAGACCCGAACGAGAGATCCAAGAACATAGTGTAATTAGAAGCTTGGGAGTAATAAAATTTTCGGATATGTGTCGGTGGATATGGAAATGGTGATCTATGGCATATCTGCTCCGTGTGCCACAAGGCAACTTTTTCACCCCCCCCAAGCCGGAACTGAAGCCCTGAATCCTGAATTTCTCCGCTTCCACTTATAATCGCTATTGCGGAAGTCAGAGGTAATTAATCCTTGGAGCGGTGAAGCGCGCCGGGAGGACAAGCCGGTTTCTACGTGGATATTGGATATGAAAACTTTTTTTTTGTTCCCTTGCTCATTCCGTTGCACATCGAAAAGAAATATCCGGAATAGCATCCTCCAGGGAGCTTCCCAACTATGTCGCTTGGCTTCGGCTTGGAGCTGTCCTTGCTGCAGCGCGGCGGCTTCTCATCGGGTGAATCATTTCATCATTATATGAAGGAACATTCTATCCCACAAAGCTTCTCATATAAATTATGATCGATATGGCAGTAAATCAAATTCCACGATGACATGATGTCATATCTTGCTAGATGCCCCTCGCTTCTGTCCGCTCGGCATCCGTGGACATATCTACCGCTTTTAAACGCTTCTCAGGTGTTCTACGTGGATCTCGCGCTCAACATATACACGGATTCACCTGAGTCAGAAAACATGGCCATTCTTTGGTAGGTAGCCAAATGGAGGTCTCGGCATATGCTTTATGTCTTTTGATGTTATCGAATGGAATTGATATTTTAACAGAGATTATAAAATTATGGAGAACTGATCATAACTTTGTCCCTGTCCACCTCTGGTGCTGCTGGTGCTGGTGATGCGCTGACCTTCAACCGGGAAATAGAATCGCGACAGAAGATCTCCGGTGCTGATACATAAATTTGTCTCTTAGAATTTTTACAACTTTTTAGATTCCTGCTTGGATACCACCACCACTACCACCGTTTTGGGAATCATCTTCGTTTCTGGTCGTATAATGTCAAAAATATATGAAAGTCGAATTGATTGGAAAGGCCTTAAATTTCTGGATTATTACTTTGTTTTCTCGGATGATATTAAGTGGAAAAAATTGATTAAAATGTTTTCTGGGTGTTGTCTCGATATTTAAGATTATTCGATAAAAAAAACCATTTGATTTCACGTTTTTGTTTATGGCTACGGAGTTCAGATTTCCATTTTTATCGCAGATTTTGACCAACGACGTTCCAAATATTGTTGCTATCATATTCCATGCCATACTAAATATTTTCTATGTTCGATCGTACATAAATTTGCAATTTTTTGTTACTACGTAAATAATCACAGATTTTAAAGGATAAAAACTATTTTTTTTGGTAACCCCTTAAGTCCTTATGTGAAGTGGCCATGATTTTCCAATTTGAATACTGTGAATGTGGACAAAAGTGGATAGTGAAATGCTCCTCGATTAGTTTGCACTAAGTGCTCTTTCGTGTTGGAGTTGCGATACTAGTTGAAGGGAATAATGAGATCATTGCGTTCAATCGCTTTTGATAAGTATGCGATAAAAAAGTTTTTGATGGTAATGCTTATAGAGGAGTGGCAGTAAGAGATGGGATCTCGATTTCATTATTAATAGTTCGATTTAATAGAGGATTACCTACCCTAAGATTCAATATCAATACGGGTTTATGCAGTGCCGGTTTTAGCACTACCAGCGCCCCTGTGGAAGATTTCTACGTCGCCCCTACTTACTATACAAACCGATGTGAAAAAAAGCAGAAAATAAAATAAGGGAAAGAATGAAATAATAACCATTTACTTACAAAAAAACTAATAGAATTTTACTTTTCTGGCTTTTCTATCGGCAAACTCTATTTTTAAGACATCGAAGTCTATGATTATGCAATTTCATTCTCGATTGACAAAGTTGCCAAGTTTGTCAATCTGGATTGAGATATTTTCGATCGCTGATAGGTTTTTATCAGTTGTTATAACAATATTCCTTTCATGTTTGCCCCGTTGTCATAACCCTTTCCCATACGATAATTACAGTCCCTGTAATTAAATGTCAAAAAATGGCCATATTTCGTGGTTTTTGTTTTTTTTTGCAAAAACCTGTCGACCGATTTCAATTGTCCAAAACTCATAATTTTCGTCTTTTTAAGCGCTATTACGTACTATTTTTTGTTTTCCAAAAACAAAATTTTTTCGCACCTAAAACGTTGAAAAACGTGTTTTCGCTACCATTATTACCTTTTTTCCACCTGTTCTGGACCGATTTTTTCCAAAACACATTCATTGACTTCCTAAAATTTTTCTCTTAATTATAGCGTCGAAAAATCGCAGGGTAGATTTATTTCAACTTTTGAATACTTTTCCGCTATCTCTCCTGGACTAATTGGCCAATTTCAGTCCGTGTATATTTAAAACATTAATGATCAGTTCAGTTATTCCTGCATCAGTCGACTCATTGATTCGTATAAACTCTATGAAATGTTTTTGTTATTATTATGTTATTGTCATCTGATATGTCTGATGATAAGTCAACAAATCATATTGTCAATGAAAGTCGCTCTACGTGACTAAGGCCCGGGGTGCAATCAGCTATAACAGCATAAAATATGGATTTTTTGGAACGCGATATGATTTTAGACTTCACTTTTTCACCCATCAGCTCTATTAATTCGTTTTGAATATTTTTCGCAATATTGGTCTGAAATATCACCTTTCAAAGCTAAGCCAGTAGTTGGACTAAACCCAAGAACTTTCCGTTATGAGGCGTATATAGTTTGTCTGAAGTGCCTCAAAACGCAATATAATTTTCAGCTAAATAAAGTGTAATAGAGGTAAAACCATAAAAGAAGACGACGAGAAAAGTCTCGTTTTCCATGCGCATTAGAACAACAACAAATTTCGCAACAAATTTCGAAGGGGAAATTTGAAAATACATAAGCTCATTTCTTATGCCCGCAATTTTTATTTGTCTGCAGTTTCCAATGTCCCCTGCTGCGCGCTCCGTCGTCTTCTTTTATGGTTTTACCTCTAAGCATCAATCTAGACAAAACATCCATCCACACCACAAAATTAGCTCTTCATTAAGATACGTTTAATCTGAAGTTTTATGACTTTTTCAGCAGTATTTGAGTGGACTATAAGGAATGTGGAGACTGTTAAGGCCTTCACAGACCAACACGAAACCGCGGTAGCGGGAACGGGAGCGAATTTTGGCGGGACTCAGCGGGAGCGAGAAATTATGAGCCAATCACACCCAGCGAAGCGGGAACGAATTCGTCCCGTAAAATTTGTCTTCAATTCCACCAATTTCATCCCAAACTTTATCTTGCTTCTGAAAATTTTTATAACCAGGGTAGGAAAAATCTTAAAAAAATGGGTTCACTTTTACTAAAATTCATTAAGTTTTTCAAAATTTCGCTTCCGCGATTTCACGTTGTGCTGTGAAGCTACTGCCAGAATCAGGCGCAAACGCCGTGCGGACATTGGCTTCGCGGCATGTGGCGACTTTTCACTGACATGATGTTGCGGTGTCGGCGGCGCGCTCCGACTTTGAACACAACAACGAAATCAAAGTGACAAGTGAACGTGATTGGAAAAAAAATTGAAAAACCTGAATGATTTACATATAATTTTTCTATCCTACAGGGTTTGTCTTTTTTTAGGTGCTAATTTAATTACCCCAATTTGGAAAAATAAAGATTTTCATTAAAAAATATAAAATTCAACAAATTTGCTATCACAGCCAACACCAACACACGACTCCACACATATGCCGACCACCACCAAAACACGACTCAAAACACAAACATCTCTTGACACACGCGGCGGCAACGCGCAGAAAGTAGAAAGTAAAGCAACTTGCGCGGTGTGTGCGTAGCGTAAATCAGCATTTCGTTAGTGCGCATTTGAATACACTACTTCTATTCTCTCTGTCATTGCCCGCACGGCGTTTGCGCCTGTTTCTGTCAGCAGCTTGAAGGCCTTTAAAGGTGACCTGGCCGCTGCCGAGAATGCAACAAGTCACAATATGCAACTGGAGAGCCTTCGGCGCCCCTCCACGACTGGCGCCCTGGGCGGTCGTCCAACCGCGACCTACTCTAACGCCGCTACTGGATTTATGCCTGGCCCCGCGTTTCACCTGGAAATGTCAGGTCGAAGAAAATATTCGGAAGACGAAAATGGCGCTTCACCAATGTAGGAAAGTGTGAGGTGAGTTATGATAACTCACCGAGATAGGCATTTTAGACACATACAGATTATGGCGGTGAGGCCCATTACACTGCAAATCTCAGCTTTTGGAAGTGTTTTATTTCATCACGCTTAAAATGTGCTATTATGACGTCATCCATTTGATTAACATTATAGTTACTTTTTACACATTTTTAAGTGACTGCAATGTTAATCAAATATGTTACGTCATAATAAGAAAAAGAGTGTTGAAATAACACACTTCCAAAAGCTGAGATTTGCAGTGTATAACATATGTTTTATTGATCTGGTGGACTTAAGCCTCATAGAAACACTTGGACAGGGTGCATGGGTTTTATTTACTTCTAGCAGCACACCAATTACAGTGATGGATATGTGCTGACCTTGCCGATATTTTTAATTCGTGAAGACTGTGGCAGTTTCGACGCTTGAGATGAAAAAGGATAATTATTGCCGTCCGAGGAAAACCCCATACGGGCAACCACAATCAGGGATTTATGATTCATTTGGAAAGGATTTCAAAAATGTTTCACTACTCAAAGGGAGACCAGAAGATATATATTTTCATAGGCGAGTTCATGATTGACCACAAGGTGGCTGAGAAAGTCTTCTCAGCCGATTTATACATAGACTGATCGCTGAGTCTAGGGAAATACATCTCTGGGTCACCTAAATGAAGATCATGTTCAGCAAAGCGAAACATTTTTCTTATAGCACTAGTCAACCCTCAACCGAGTTGAGGTTAGGCATTTAAAAAATGCGGAGATTAACGAATCACTACCTTTGGAGTGTGTCCAAAAAAAAAAAGGTGTGGGAACCAAAATAATATGAAGCTGGCCTAGGTTAGAGGTCGATTGGAACTAAAATGTTTACAGCCTTGCAAGCCAGGGGTCGTCTTCAAGTTTCCGGGCCCTTAACCATATTATGCTATTGGTAAAAGTCTGGTAAGGAAAGAAATCGAGAAATGGGACCTCAGAGAACAGCAGATACCATGGAATACTGTGACCACATGTTGACAGGCTTAGGTGATGTTGCCAGACTTAGGAAGGAAGATCCTGCATGTGCAGCATGGTTTGTTCCATTAACCACAGGATTCGGAAGTTTCAGATATCAGCTGAATGGAATGAGCATTTTTGAAGATGGCACCTGGCGACCGCCAAGTACATTATGCATTACAGTCTGATGAGGATAAGGATGACTGCAGTCACAGGATTCCATTAGTTGGACGACGTCAACTCAGTCCCCTTCAACCCGTTTTACACGACAACTAAAGGAGTCGAAGTCACTGGGAGGCCTCTAGATAGAAGGACGAAAAACGATCCTTGATCGAAATTTTTGTTTGGATGTGGATTCCTTGTTCGATTTATATACATCGTGAAAACCCATGAGTATCTGCGATCCGTCTTTAACTAAAAAACTAAAGAAAACTAAGAAGTGATACGCGTATGCTTTGATTAAAAACTCGCGGCAGCGCAAGACGAATTCCTAATGAGTAACCTAAGCTTCGAGAGCAATCATCAACCACTTACAGCTAAAAATCTGGAAACTTCCTTTTAAACAATTTTCAGCATTTTTTTCAAAAAAAAGAGAGACTAAAAGTAAAATTCACATACCCATAAAAGTGCAAGTTTTAATATTCAACAGTTTACTACTCCAATTTGTGTTTTTCGAGTGAACTGACAACGAAATAACCATAAAAATAACGTTAATTAGTTGTTTCAGTTTCAATCAAGCATCGACACCTGTTGTGGCACGTACCACGTCCTCCATATAAGGTAAGGGAGACTCTAATTAAAGGCAGCAACAAAAACACAACTGGACTGGAGATGACCAAGTGCTATTTGCATTAATTGCAGCATAATGAGGGTCTAATTATTAATTGCATATCAGTTGGACCGTTTTCGATATTTAATACGAAAAATGCATGAAAAAATCGGCGAAAAAAAATTGCACACACGCAGAAGAGTTAAGCACCGGCCAACAACTGGTGGTCATCAATCTGACCATGAATAGCCTGGAATTACCATAAACAGTTTTGACCACCATAAGTTTCTGCAGAGCTGTCAGATGGAAAACTCATCAGGTAGAGACAAACGAGACATGGCTTATGGCTGGGATGGCGAGCTTCAATCTTGGCTCGATTAAATCGATTTCTTGCACAACGAAAATTTTTTTACTATAAATAGACAAATTCGAGAAAAAAAGTACGTGGCAGAGAAACTGTGCCATAATAAATCGCAATGTTAATAAAATTAACCATAATCAACTATTTTCTTGCTTCATCAATCCACGGGCGGCGGTTCTGGGCCCAGCTATACTGGATCCAGCGCCATTTCTGCTTTATTTAAATTTAATACCGCGATTTTTATCAGCGGGCCCAGGGCGGACTTTACATTGTAAATAACTTGCGCTTTGATGATTATAAATTTTATTTTAATGTTCAGAAATAATTCGAGATTTTATCGTGGCGCCAATTAAAATATACAAAAGATAAAAGGAGCCAAGCTCTCCTATTTGTCTAAAAGGCATATGTGGATGGATGAAAGATTTTTTTATGACGATCATATTTTTTCCGGGGGGATTTCGACTTTTTTTTTTTAGTTTCAAAGTCGATAAATTTGGATTTTTTTTTCAGGTTTTTGTTTATTTTTTCATAACGAGTCGTTAAATTTTTTGATTTTTTTGATTTTCTTAAATTTATACAATTTCACAAAAATATGAGCAGCTTGTTAAAATTCTTGAAAGCTTACGTAATTCAAAATTCTAAAGTCATCCTATGAACTTCGCTTCACGCTTTATCCGAAAATATCCCCTTAATATGGCCTTAGAGAAATTCACCTAACCAGTAAATCCGCCTACTTTTGTAGAGAGCAAGGGTATACTGTTTTCAAGCCTACCTGGGTCCCCATATCACTATCTACAAACATTGGCCAAATCTACACTAGTATTCCTTCAGCAGCAGCAGAACCGGATTTTTAGGAGAGATATATACAATATACATACATAGAAAGGGCCAGAAAATTTCGGCGTGAAAATTTAACACATAAACAATGAGTATTTGCTTACTATCTTACTCCTATATGAGTACCAAAATTACCTACACGCACACATATGTATATCTCCGTATAAAGACAAGAAAGTTACTCGCGATGAAAGAATACCAGTGTAGACCTAGATTAACTCGTAAAATTGGCTCTGCTGCTGCTGAAGGAATACTAGTGTAGATACGCACATTTGCATAGTTTTGCTATTACTGATTTAACTATCGCGCTGATAAAGGTAAGCTAAGATCTTGTATCCTGACTAAAAGGCACATTAAAGCCTACCTATATCTCAAATTCAGTGCAATGCACTTAACTATAGTTAAAAAGCCTCAGCATTCATGGCTCATCACCTTCCTGCATCCCCAAATGAGTATACGCAGATGACAACAGCTCTAAAATCAAAGAGAGCAAACCTGGTCATGGGATGCGACGTCAACGCCAGATATACGCTTCGGGGAAGAACTGAGAAAAACGAGCGCGGGGAGTCACTATTCGATTATATCATTAATTTAAGCCTACTTAAGCCTAAGATTTTCTAGGGTCTGGTAGAATTCTTGGACATCATCACACTGTCTGTCTACGGTAACTGAAGGATTCCAAGAAGTAAACTGGAGAATATCAGATCATCCTTTTCGGATCACCTGTGGATACGCTTCAGGGTAAACCTGCAGGTTGAAAATCCACAATCGTACAGAAACCCAAAAACGGATTGACTGGAAGAAGTTTGGTCAAGCCCTGAGAGCGAAACTCTCTAGAGAGGGCTCACAGGAAAGGATAGACCTTATAGACATAGTCGAAGATAGGTTTAACAGTTTGGAAAATGCTATCCACACGGCGTACAAAGTATCCTGTCCAGTACGATGCAACAAAAAAACTATACCCTCGTGGTGGAATGAAGACATCTAAAAAATCAAGAAGCTACTAACAAGAGACATATACAATAGCTATTATAAACCATGCATTTGGTAGGCCTACAAATATTGCCTAAAGATGTACAAGAAAGCCATTGCCTCAGCCAAGAGAGATACTTGGCGGGGGTGTAGCCAATCTTCCAAGAGCTTAGGAGACTTTGCCAAACTAAGCAAAATCCCCTCCCTAGAACACTCCAGCCTGTGCCTAATAAAAAAGGGGAATGTAGCTTGGACGGAATTTCAGGATGTAAGGATGAAATTGAAGTCGAACCATCAGGGAATAGCCATCAGAGACACTCCTGGGAGGAAATTATTATTAAAAAGGCGACGGTTTTCTGGGCGATTAATAAGTTCTCGCCCTTTAAAGAATCCGGCCCCGACGGCTTACTACCAGTTATGATGCAGAAATTACCTGAGTAAGCAATACCATGGCTGGTGGTCATGTTCAAGAGCTTCTTATGGCAGTTATGTAACCCCGAGTAAAAATAAAACTCGCTCGTTCTTAGCCTGAAACAAGCGCACACAGCGTCAAAATGCCTGTACGGCATCCAAATGAGGCAAGGGTAGGCCTGAGTAAAAATTCTACTTTTCCAAATGCTGCTGGCTGCAGGCACGTAGGTATGAATAAAAAACGCACGCAATAGTCCAAACGAAGCAAGGTTCATTCACACTTTTTCTACACTAAAGGGAGAAAAATTGGAGCTTCAAGAAATTGTATAAGACGAAGAAAAGGGGCCAGTATCGTGGTGACCAGAAAGAGTGCCATTAGCATACTCATTAGACCGGTTCGCATTCGATTGCGTTGGTCAAGCAGCGGTAGATGTGGTCAGTACTTTGTTGGGGACCACGTGGTAAAACGACACTCGCGTTTTGAATGGTCGATTACGAATTCGTTCATATCTGTAACACGGGAGCGTGCATACCTCTATAGCGGAAGTATCTTTAGATTTGTGTGCCTGTAGCTGGAGCGTCCATATCCGTGTGGCACACGCATTTGTCTCGGAAAAATTTGAGTCTTTTCCCCGATAGGTAGCGTCAATTGCATATAAGATTACTTAACTGACATTACTTAACTCAAGGTGATACTTCGAAATTGGTGCATTATGTTTCGGTATGTTTTGCAATATTATTGCGGTAAAAGAGAGAACGCTGCGCAGGGTTGTGAAAAAAATTTATGCGTTATGCAGCGAAGGCTCTAGTTAGTTAACTAGTTATTTCCCTGTAATCCCTCCAGCGGACTCTGTTTTGCGCGACAGCTCCCAGCTCCGCCAAGATCTCCCAGTTGATGCGGCCTCTGATAACAGGGTTCTCCTCCACGTTGTTCTCGGTCTTCCAGCTTGACGGGTTCCTGGCGGGTTCCAGTCAAGGGCCTGTTTGGCTAGATTCTCGTTTTCGCGTCGCCAAGTGTGGCAAATTCAATTCCATTTCTTTCGCTTGATTTCGTCGTCTATCTTTCCTTGACTGGCACCATAGTACCTCATTTGAAACTCTATCTTGCCAGCGAATTTTTAAGATATGACGTAGGCTTCTGTTGATGAAAACGGCTTCTGTTGCGAAGGCACTGCTGCGGTGAAAAGCTCGCTCACTTTCGTTCTAGTAGTTGTGATATGAAAGATGAATCAACTTCTGGTCATCCAATCACTGAAAAAATTGTTTAGCGTTTTTATTAATGACCTTCCTCTAGTAATAAAGCATTCTAAGGTTCATATGTATGCAAATGATGTGCAGCTTTATTTCTCTACGCCAACAGATCAAATCCATAATTGTGTGGAGAAGATTGCGGCTGACTTGCACAGTGTCTCAAGCCTGGTCTACACAGAACTTATTACAACTAAACCCATCGAAGTCACATTGTATTTTCTTCTCACACTCTTCCATCTCTCAAACTGATCTCCCAATAATTTCTTTAAATGGTGTTCCTCTCGTTCGCGTTTGTAAAGTAAGAAATCTAGGGATTGTGCTTAATAGTAGTATGACCTGCTGCGACCACATCAATTTCATTATTGGAAAAACATATGGGCTCCTGTCCAAACTCAGATATCACTGTGGTTTGCTTAAAAGCACTGTCCATTTGAATTTAGTGAAAGCCTTATTCCTACCTCTTCAAATGCATGGCTTTTCTATTTTCCCCTCTCTCGATTCTTCTTGCGCTCGAAAGCTTGAAGTAGCCTTTAACGACTGTGTTCGTTTTGTTTATAAGCTACGCCATTTTGACCATATTTCACCCTATTTGAATTCCGTTTTGGGCTTCTCACAAAACTGTTTTGAACCATTTACGCAAAAGCTGGATACTTTTTGCATCCTCACGAGTTGAGCGAAAACAAAAACATTATGGACGGATTAACAGCTCCGATGTGCTTCTACTGTGGACGTTCTCAATTCGATTGTGGAAGACTTCAAACATTACACCAGGCAATCGAACGAAAACGGCCCAAATTGAATAGAGTTGAATGAAAGGTGTCTTCCATCATGACAGCACTTCTTTAAAAAATTCCGTCACAAATTAAGAGAGTTTAGTTTGGAAGTTTTGATGCATCCACTGAATAGTAAAGGATACCACCCTCTGACCTATCATTTGTTCCGATCTCTGCAGAACCCCATCAAAAGAATAAATCTGGTTTCAAAAGAAGTCTTTGAAAAATACTTCATCCAGTTTTCACACCAGAAACCACAAACCACAGAAGTTCTTCTTCGATTGCATCTTGAAAAATGGTGAAAAATTGTCGGTACCAATGCAGGAAATTTGGTAGAAATGAATTCATTTTGATAAAAGAAAATTATTTAACCAAACCTAATATTTGAATTGTTATTGGTTAACCTAGACCAAATATTTCTTTTCAATTATGAATTTCATCCCATACTGTAGCAAAATACTGCTGAAGTATTTCGAGATCTCTTCTTGCCCGCGAAAAAGTTGACTGTAAGCAGAGGGAATGAACCGAACCGTCTAATCTAGTGTTGAGGCTTTGATATTACGGTGGAAGTTCGACAGCATATATTTCGATAGAACAATCGCTATGATAGTAGCGATAAAGTTGACAAGGCGGTTTCAATTGACTTTCTCATGGTGGCTCAAAGTGTAAATCGTGGAGCAAAAGCTCTTGTCACCGATAAGTTAGAGGGCTCTTTTTTACATATTATCTAACAACGCCAAGGTAGTTTTCGAAGCCCCGCCGCTAATGACGGAGTTGTATTCGAGGAAAGACCGAATGTCGGATTTGTATATTACAGCCTAAGCTGTAGGACGAGTTTGCTTTTCTTAAGGCACTGAAAAGTTCTGGGTCAATTCATCTCCGATCCTTTTTCCCATATTTTGGAAGCATTTAACCTCGAGAATGTTCCAAATATTGTCTTCCAAATATTGCCTTTAAAAGGTAATGATCGATCAGCAGCGTTCACTGTTGTTCTTATATCCTTGATGTTTGATTCAACTGTTCTCTCTATGAATATGAATGAAGCCGATTAAATTATGACTGTCTCCGTACATTAACTGTCAGTTGAAGTGGTGAATGTGTGTATCAACGTTTATTTAAAATATTCACGATAATAATTTCCGTCCCAGTTTGAAGGTCGCTAAAGCCCATTACGAGTCCATTTCATTTGCATGCTTCAGCATTCCTCTTTCACTCAACAATTAAGCGAAAATCTCTTCCCATCAAGTGAATGATAAAAATCTTTTGAAATCCATCAATTCTTTCTCATTAAACGTACTTTCACCTGAAGTCTCATAAATATTTCACCTCTTTTCCGCATTTGTTATACTTAATTTTGTATGTGTGTGTGTTTGTGAGTTTCTATAAATTTTTTTTCGTGAAACTCTAATTAACAATTTCCCATGCCAATTGCCTACGCAATGGAACATTTATCTTTCGTCTTATACAATTGACAATAATAACGGTGCTCTGGAGGTAAATGAAGTCTGGTCTTAATTTTATTCATTTACATGGCAGCAACATTTTTCGATGAAAATTCCCTGAGTAGATAAGCACATAGCCCAGCGTTTGGGAGCAGGCTGTCCCCCTCTAGCTTCCATCATCCAGCGACTTGATATCTTGACATCATTATCCACGTCATGTGGAGCAGCAGCCGCGATTACTTCCCAAACGTAAGTTGTCTTCGTCATTTACCTGACATTGTCGAATGGCAGCTAGGATAATCTGCTTAAGATTCATTCGAGGAAATATCGAGAGACGCAAAACAGTTTTACCTTTGGGTAGTAGTATAGCCTCCCCCCGTCGTCGTCGTCGTTGTCGTTGTTGCCGGTGTGTCGTTTACCTGGAGGAGGTTCAAGTGAAAACGCACTTAAATCCAGCTCAAGACTCTAGTCTTACTTAAGCTCTAAGAGGCCACTGGTAGCTGCCACAATTGGAAAACTCGGGCAGAGCCAAAAGCGAAGAAGGAATCCCGCTGATAAAATCGCTTTAATAAATTTATTAACGAAGAATTTTCTCAAAACGTAAATTTATGCGCGGCCAAGTAGAATAAGTGCGCCCCGAGGAGGGGGGAATCTTGAAGGAGATCTTCATATCTCCATGTGCAGATCCAGCGATATCTAGATATCTGACCAGAGAGTCCCGCCGGTTGCGATGGGGACTCCGGACCAGCACAGCTCAGCTCCCCAGTGCGGGTGCAGTGGGGTACACAATGTTGGATCACAGAGATAACCTAATGGCGGACCTGACTGAAGGCTGAAGTTGCGCTACGTCAGGGGAATATTTATAAACCTTTCAATTTGTGAACCATCTTTTCCTTTGATATACAGACGCGGGCATGTATATGTGGGGCTCCGCAGCATAAATATGCATGCCGGCCAGAGATAATAAGGGCCGTGTTACAATTGAGGCTTTGGCTTCGACTTCAACTCCGACTGCAAAGAAAGTCCCCGGAGACTTCGACTTCAAAATTAAATTGTAGCTTTGACTGCAATCAGCTGTTTCCTTTCAAAGCAGAAGCAAAGTAGAAAAATCAAAATTTTAAAATGTCTGAAAAGGAATTGGAATTTTTTTTAATGTTGTTCGCAGTCTATAAAAAAAACTCGGGATTCAAAACCGTTCCTTTTCCTTTAAAAAAGTTGTTTTCAGTTTTTTCAGATAAAGTGAAGTTGGCTGCAGGCGGACGAAACTTTGAATTTTCTTAAAGCCGGACTGCAGTCGAAATACAGTCGCAGACAAAGTTCAGTCGAAGCTTTTATTTAATCTGCTTTAATGACATTACATGTAATCAAAGCCCGAAGTTAAGTCAAAGTAAAGTCAAAGCCCCAATTGTAACATCGGCCTAACTGAAGGAGGACGGAGCCTTTTTCTTATTACTCCCACAGCCGATTGATGATGGGAAGAGACAAGACAGCGGCCGTGGATATAGCTTAGGCTATGAGCAGTTCCTCGGAGTATATACGGAGGAAAGTGCACAATGGGAGGGAACACATTTGTCTTAATTTATGCACAATGGAGTAATTAATTCATTAGCGTCAAAATTGGCGTCAGTTTGGTAGAAATATACACTTCTGGATTGGGATATGAAGACGGTAGGAGTTTCGTGAAATAGACGGGGTTTTCGCTCTGATGAGACGCCAGTGAAGTGTCTTGACAGTTTTCTTGGGTGAAAGGCAGTTTGAAAAATGGATTCCAACTCTCTGAAATCACTAATGGAATTTTTATATAATGGGATCACTACGACGTTCGATCGCACCTTCACAAAAATGTGGTATATATCATTCTCAAAATTCATTTAAAACATAGTACAAGTACTTTCACGTGAAAAATTTCATATCGACGACAAAATCAGGTGTGCATAAGAAGAAGGGAACCCTATATTGTTGATGGGACCGTATGAGTGTAGTACACTATGAGTTGCTGAAAGGTAATAAATCGCCCGAGTAAAAATGAAACTCGCCCGCACCTAGCATGCACACTGCCGCCACAGGTATGCACACTCCCGCCACAGCGATGCACGAAATCGCCTGTATTGCTTTAAAAAAATGCAGAGGACGAAGAAAAGGAGCAATTAACTTAGTGACCTTAAAGGGTGCCAATAGCATACTCAGTAAAAAGGTTCTCTTTCGATTGCGTAGGTCAAGCAGCATTGGAAGTGGTTAGTGTTTAGCTGGGGGACTGCTTGGTAAAACAACACTTGCGTTTGGAATGGTTTGTGCCGATGCGGATGCATTTATTTCCTGCATTTTCGTGCCAGTGGATGCCTTTAGTAAACAAATTTTTAGATTTTCGTGCTTGTGGCGGAAGGGTGCATACTTTTGTGGCATGCCTATTTGTTCGCTATGCATGCTAGCGACGCGCGCGTGCGTGCTAGTACGAAAATTAACCAAATAAAATATTTTTACTCGGGCGCCTAATGGTTAACGGTTCGTTATTATACTAAATAAACCTGATGTTTTGAAGACAGTAATTCAATGTAAACGTCAGTCTTAGGCCAGCAGAAAGGGTTTAACGCTTCATCACAAAGGTAGACCGCATGTGAGAAGGGAAATTGCAAAAAAAAGTTTCTGAGTTTCGTTGGGAAACTTTACCTTTTTCTCCGTATTATCCAATTATTGATACTTCATATTTTTCTACGTGAAAGAGTAGAGATCAGAGGGAAGTCGCTAACTTTTGTATCCGAACATACCGCCGATGTGTTAAGGCTGCGCATCCCGCCGATGTGTTGAGGATACGCCTCGATGAGATCGAATTATGCGCGAACGAAGCTATGTGAGATATTAAATCGTTGCCTGAATAAAAGCACTAGTTTACCTTTTGCTGAGCACAAAACTATAATGTGCTGATCATCAATATGGGAAAACAGGTGTCTGTAAGGATCAAGGTATGGGAACAGATTTTTTACTCACAGCCCGCCTTCAGGTATACCTGGGAATGATGATCGACC
Source organism: Thereva nobilitata (assembly GCA_963855945.1). Lineage (NCBI taxonomy): Eukaryota > Metazoa > Arthropoda > Insecta > Diptera > Therevidae > Thereva > Thereva nobilitata. Next base: position 20,237,923 of record OY979698.1, read on the forward strand.
AAAGGCTTAATTAAGTTAGTCTAGGTCAGTTTAGCTTTAAGCAGTATGGGCAACAGCGGTGAACAAGGCGGCTAACAGCAGCAATGGAAGGCCGCATGCAGACTAAAGCTGGAAACTGATACGTGCGTGCGTACAGTGCGTGCGGTGTATCTGGCGTATTTTTTCTGACAGATAGCTGCGTGCTTGGGCTCCGTCTAGTCCAACACAAATAACCAAAAATCAAAGCGACGAGTGCGTGCGTCTGTTTTGTTTGCTGTAGGCATTTGTTTAGGTATTTGAGGCTATGCGGCAATTCGGAAAAGTTGGAAGTAGACCAGTTGTTGCGTTGTATGCCTTCCGTTTATGCAACTTATGTTAGTTCGCATTTGGATGCACGCAATTGTATTATATTTCTTTATTTCTTTATTGCAGCTTAAAAATATAATTAAATTACACTTTTATTCTTAAAATACAAATGTTATATCAATCACCCTACGCATCAACGTACGCATATATCTGTCTCCAGCTTAGGGGACATCGTCGCGTGCTGCGCATACAGGACCATATCCAATGATACGGCGTGCGTGATAGCGGGAACGATCCCTATATTGAGATACTCGCGAAAGAAGGCATGCGGCTCTATGATCCACAATATGCTAGAGGGGAGACAAATATAGTGCGGCGGAAGATGTCGTCTGAAACGTAATGGTAAGGGAAGTGGGACGAGTCTGTTTAGAGTCGGCGGACCCTCAGACTTATCCCAAACGTGGAGAGATGGGTTACGAGGGAGTGTGGGGAAGTGAGTTACGACCTCACGCAACTCTTGCCAATCGAGGATATAGAAAATACCGCCATCGTTTCGAGCACGATGGCTCAGCTCTGCGACTAGAAAGAACAGGTATCCAGGATAACTTAGATCATGTTTTCTTTTATTGTGTGAGATTCGGCGAATATGGGCCGAGACCAGAGCCGAGGTGCCAAAACACTGAACAACATGCTAGGACATATATGATGAGGAACGAAGATGGATGGGTGGGGGGGGGGGGCTCTAAAAGCCATACACAGGAAGTTGAGGCTGGAAGAAGCTGAAGGAAAGAGAGAAAGGCAAAGTACCGCAAAGTACATAGTATTAGCAACTAGAAAAAAGGTGAGCCGCGACGCTATGCTAAAAAAGTCAGTCACGCGGGAGAGAAGACAGGAACCTGTCGGTAGTCAAGGGTAGCTTTTTACCTACCAACGCACGAAAATAAAAACAGGTATTTTCCGGGTGGGTACTGCTACCCACCAAAACCATATTATCCGCCGGCTGTGTGCCTAGCGACTCTTTCGCGCATTCTACAAACAGGGAAATCCTTTATAAATAGAACAACTCGACTGTGGAACAATCTTTCGCAGTCAGCATTTCCGAACTCCTACAACATTGAAGAGTTCAAACGCAAGATTCATCGCCATCCCCTTGCACATCATCCCGCCTGCACATAACCCCAAAAATATTCTTTCCCTCATACTAAGCTTACTCTTAGACATTGTACCATGACGTGACCAACGACATGACGGACTGGTAGTAAAAAGAGTTGTTCCTGATTTAAGAAGTAGATATAGAACTTGCAGATCTAAAACTATGTGTTCAATATGCCTAAAAAATTGAATCGATAACAAAAATGGTGCAACTACCTACGTATAAACTATGTATGGAAGCTCTTCTCTAAAGCCAGCTCTGATTACATCGTTAGTGTTATCATTAGTTTCGAATCTCTCATATAAAATTTTGATGATCCTCCAATTAACAAAGTAACTCCAACGTTTCACATTATTGAATACATTTCTAAAAGGACAAAATTAAAAACAAAACAAAAATAGAAAAACAAAAACAACGAAGAAAATTTCGAAAAACCAAAACGAACTCCTATAACAATAGGAAAAACCTGCTCCAAGCATCGATTGGCTCCAACCGCAAGTGAATTAAGATATGAAGGAGGACAAAAGACTGAACATAAACTGAAGTCAACCTACACGGCACAAAAGGACCGAACCGAAGAAAACTTTGCCTTATGCTCACCGTTTTCAAGATAAGAAGGAACACCGAGTAATGGTAACAAATAAATGCAACTAAATGGCATGAAGATATCGAAAGAAGTAATGTAGGAGGCCTTTGACTCTTAATCTGGTCTCTCGGAAGGGACTACACGTAGCCAGAAAGGCCCCCGGGGGCACAGAGCGGGGCAACAGGAGAAGAGCGGCGGGAATGTGCAACAAAGTGTACCTACTACCGTGGCAGAGGCTCCACTATATGGGGGCACCTCTGCACCCGGCACATCCAGAAGCAGGATGCCCTTCGCATGTATCTGCTACTGTTACCATTCGGATTTCATGTCTGCGGTCGGAAATTAAGAGGCCATGTTCCATTCATCCGCAGGCTTTACTAATCTCCCCGGGAGCACTATGTTTCTCTAGTCCTATGGAAGGCTGTGCTGTGCTTCTATGCTCGGAACGGGGTATAACTTGCCATTCGACGTGGTTATGTGCTTGAATTTTCCGCTCGTAACGGAAACATGAAGGAGCTTTGGCCATAATTCGAAACCCGAATTGGGTGTCACATACAACCACCCTCTTTTCAACCATCACCCACCACCAGTCTCCTCCACCCTAGTTCTAAACTTACTAATACCAGCATGGATCGAGTCCTGGAGTTGGGGGTGAGCATTTATGTGTCCCAATCGTAATGTATGCAAATTTATTTAACACATAACGCAACTGTCGTACCCAAAAAGCCTCAAAACTCCATCACCTCCATCCTCGTCGGCCCGGGGAGGACAATGATGGAGTCATAGAAATCCAATGGCTGGAGGTGGGTGGACGAAAGGAAAGATGCCACCAAAGCCCTTGTGTGCGCCCGGGTCCTGGATCCTGGAAATGAATATCCTATCCTAGGTGCGTACCATGCGCCCGTGCTAGTGATGGTATATGCCCTGCGGTAGAATTTTCGATATACGATTAATATTCCGGCGGATAATGTTCTAATTCAAATGGCGCCGCTTCTGCATTTCCAAAGCGTATTTGCGTTACCAGCAGAACATATGCGCGTAGGGTTTGGGGTTTTGTATGGGGGTGTGGTGTTAAGGGCGGCGGGTGGTTATTTCTAAAATGTTTATGTAGGAACTGGAATTTATGTAATCAAATGTGCGTTTGAATAATTTGGTAGTAACATCATTTCGAGGACGCTTTGTCCCCACCACCACCACCCCGCAATGTAGCATGAGTTCGCGTTTGATATTCACCGAAAATGACGCGCACACGCCCCAGTCGTGGTCCTCTCTACAATTAATGCGATTCTGTATAATTTGCAAATTTCAAATATTTATGTTGTTGAGCATAATTTATAATAATTAGATTCATTGCCACTGGAAACAGCGCGGTTTTGTCCAACTTAAGAAAATAAATATTTATCGATTCATGCATCCGATGACATTTTTGTTATCATTTAATCATTTCCGTCATTTTTATTTTGAAATAATTTACAATCCATTTTAATTGCGCGATTATACCACGTCGAGATTATTGGAGCTGCTAGTCCGCAAGTGCTTACAGAGCGCCGCCTCGCTCCAATCTGTCTGGGATTGGTCCATGGAAATATGAAAAGTTATGAAAGATTCTCATCTTGTGGCGAAAAAAGCTCCACTAAGCTCCAACAGAAGCCCCCCATAGATCCACCTCTGCCAGAGTTGCTTGAGTGTATTGGTTTCTTTGGGGATAAGCTGTATGCTAAAAAGCTTCAACCTGTCTCAAGATTTGATTGCTTATGAATATGAAATCTTGTCCAGGTTGCACCCGCCCACTTTCAAATTCTGAGATGTTGATGAGTTTTGATTTAAGGCGTCTTTTAGGGGACAATTGGTTGGGGTTGTTGAACTTGTTGAATTTTATAAGACAAAATTTGATTAAGATAATTTGGACTTTCTTGCTAGACGATTTATGTGGTGATGGAGCTAAATTGTTGGTTTTTAATGGACGACTGCGCGGATTTAAATTTTTACAGGCGGAGTTTCTTGGCAGCAAAGCAAGCGATTCAATGTGGGTTTATAAGTGCCTTTATGCTTTTGCTGAGATTGCAAAATAAAAAGGAGTGAATTGGTGAGCAGTTGCAGTATTTCTTTCTTGAATTCAATTCTTTCACTAAACTTTTCAATAATATGTCATAAACCAACAAATTTAGACTACTTTTTCGATAAGATATTTAAATTTTTCTTAAAAGTAGTCCTGATGGTTACAATATGCAGTTTTCTTCCATTTAAATTAAGGATGATTAAAAAAAACTCCAGTTTAATTCCAAAATTTTATTTTAGATATTTTATGAAATTTTTAGTTTAAAAATAATTTCGATGACGGCTGACACTAAAAAATCCCATCAGAATTAGTCCAAATTTGCAAACAGTGAACACTTCGGACCTGCACTTTCGTGTACCTATGCCCGTTGTTTGACTGCTACTGATCAGCCCTAAAATAACTCTTGAATTAATGTTCTACACTTATTTAGATTTTAATTATGATTTTTCTGGGTGTTTCCCAAGACAACATAATTGCAGAGGATAGGTCCTGCGATTTCTGTTTTTCCCTGAAAATGTGTGGTGAGAACAAAAACTGAGTGCGAGTGTTCACTCAACATTTTTGAGAGAACACTCAACTTGGGGTGAATAAAATCTACTTTCGTTAAGCTCAACTAAAAAACTTCGTTCCCATTTTTTGACATTTAATAGCAGTTTCTACTTTGATGTGAATAAAGTTGAAATTTGAAAACTCTCTTTGAGTGAAAACTCAAGAAAAGATGAGGGTGGGGGTTACTAGCCTCAACGTATTATTTGTGTGAAGAAGGTGCTGATGTACAAAAATGGAAAAAGAACGATTTCGGTATTCAATATAAGTGCAATCTAAAGCAGCTATTGCGCCAGGAAAGTTATATTAAGATTACCACTCTTTTATTGCTTCTCTCATTTCCTCAAAGGTGGTTGGAAATTTAATCCATTCCCTTGCCTTCGCACGACATACTTCAAAAAAAAAAAATTCGAAACTGCTCTTGTATGAACGCCAATGTCCTCTCCGACTCCAACCTGAAATCCCGGAGGCCCTACATATCTTAAGAATGTTTTGATTCTTTCATCTTTTGGAATTGCACCACCTCGAGTTTCTCTAGTATCATCGGATAGGATTGATTGCTTAACCATTGCACGATATCGAACTCAAATCGCTACAACGCTTTGAAATTTTTACCTGTTCCGAGTTTCTATATTAACGAACATATTTATTTTATTTTTTAAATTTTACGATTCACTGTCCTGTTTGTAAATTTCACCCAGCAATTTGATAACTAAAATTAACATTTCTTATCGCATTATGGTTAAGTGAGTGCAAGCAATTTGAGGGAATTTTTATTCATACCATATTAAGTGTTTACTCTGGACAAAACACTCTTCTCAAAAGAATCCTCTCAGAGTGTTCACTCAGTTTTTATTCACACCACTCAATATCTGCATATGTCGGTATCAATTTCACCCATGTTGTTCAAGTGATATTTTTCGGTGAGAAGATGTGTTAAGAATCTGTGAAGCTTCGATACCCTATTTTCCTGGCCTGGCTTTGGGGTACGTCAAAGCACTCAAATTTATTTTGGAGAAAAACGTCCAGGTTGAGAGTGGCCTGATTGCCCGAAAACATACTAATCTTGGCGCCTTTCAAACCTTTCACAAGGTTGAATCTAGCGCACGCCTCAGTGACAGGTATTTCAGTCTGGAAAACGACACAAGTTCCTGTACCAAGTTCCTACTTTGACCCATCGGTGAACCAGTGGAGATTTCATGGACCCTCAGGGAAGCATCCACAGTTCACCAACTAAGATCGGTATACGCAACAAATTGAAATATTTGGGATACTGTTAAGGATATCCACATTTCTTTTGATGATATAGGGCTAGTTCAATGAAATCTGAAGTCTTAAGGCACTTATGGCGGGAGGATTTCAATATGGAGATGTTAAATGGGGAGAGGTTCAAATAGATCCAGTAATGGAGAGGAGAGCAAGCCGCTGCAATCTACTGCACTTGAGAATCGCCGTGACGTATTTGGTCTTCGGCCACCAGACCAAAGCGGCATAAGTGACAATAGGTTTAACGATCATATTTTACATCCAGTAAATCATTGTAACATTTGGAAAAAGGCAGTAGGATGGACTTATTTGGGTTGATTGAGAGGCCCTCCGTGGCACACATTCTTTGAAGTTCTCAGAGTCCTGTTCTCATGGCCTTTGTAATGGTCAAGTCAAGCTTCCCCCCGACAATGATGGCAAGATTATTTGCATAGGAAGCACTAGTGAAACGTAGAGACGACTGGAAGAAGGGACTTCATGAGCTACAATGACTAAAACGTCATTAAAGAATAAGTTGCCAGAATATAAGGTTGAGATCCTAAAACAATTAAAAACGTTAACAACAACTTTTGCAATATTTTATTAGTTTATACTATTTAGACGTGAATCTGAAATCCTGTGTTTTACTACAATAACGCATTAACTACCGAAGTTTTATAATGGCATATAGAACACTCCTTGATTTTTATCTATTCAACGTCAACATATTTATGTTTTGAGAATGACAAAGGTTAATTTGGTAAAAAAGCACAACTCATTATCATAAAACTCAAACTATCCAATTCCTTCAGTGATTTCTCAACGAAAAACTTAAAATACTTTTCTGTTTCTTAATAATAATAATAATTAAAAAAAATAAATAAACAAAACAAAAGAATTCTAAAAAACTCAACTTTCAGGAAGTCCAAACCTCAAAATAACAGCATTTACCATTTAATACTAATTAGTCCAGTTAACATCTTTTATTATGTAAGCCTTAAATGCAAAAACCAATCAATTTCCATCCAATAAAACATCTAAAACCAATTAGAGTGTCCAGATTTGTTGTCACTACTAAACATGTTCCCAAAATATCTACCAAAAAAAAAACACCCATATCCCACCCAATACAAAAAAAATTGTTTTCCATTTTCAAAAATCAGTATTTAAAAATATCCCAGGAAACAAATGAACAGAAAAATACACAGAATGAACAAAAAAAATGATCATCGAAAACAATAGAGTTAGTGAATAAATTAATAAAAAAATAAATTGTTTTTTTTTTTGGAATATGGAAAAGGTGGTTTCCACGTAGGCGTTACATATTTTAATTTATATGACCACTGAAGCTGAAATAATTTGGATATCAATATTCATATCGAAAAGCATAATTCCATAAAATACCTGAATTTCGACAGTTAATTGCGGTGCTAATTTGCCCCACCGCTGGCCAACAACTTAATTGGATAAAAATTCAAATGTTAGGCGGCAACGTACAAGGTTTATTTTTTTTTGGTGCTGTAGAAAGAGTGGCGGTTTGGTGAGCATTTCACCTTTTATCTTGTTAAACAATTTTTATTATCTAAACTTTTGTTTGACATGTCCTCAGTGGACAGGAGATTGTGTCCCGCGTTTTGGATAGGGTTCACTGTATGTCCCTACTTCCTGCCAATACTACTGAATTCCCCCCGAGGGGGCAGGTGAATATTTACCTTGTTTTTCTGTTTATATCGAAAATAACCATAAAATATGAATTTTTATCGATATGAAAATTATACGCTATATACGCCTCCGCCTTCCAGTTGTGTGTTGCCTCCTGGCTTCCATTAATTTTATAATTTTTTTCATTAATTTCACATTAATTAATTCGATTTTTCCCCGATAAGAGATACACCGAAAGCGCTGATTGCGCGAGCATTAGACACGGTCTTTGGTATCGATATCCACGGATATATCGAATGATTCAGGTAATTAATTAACATAACGGCCGCCGGGACAGAACTACCGAATTGACACAGCACCGGCAGCCGCTCACAATGGACCGTGCTTAGTCTATCGGATGCCAAGCCCCGAAAATTCTTATCGCCCAGGAAGTCACCTTAGGAGTTTTGTTAACAACAGGTGACTATAGCGGGCCATCATCAAAAATGATACCTGTTCTGGTTTCTCCACAAACGAAACGGTGTCTGTCAACACGCAATTCATTAACCGAAAAGGGGACAATTTATGACGATTGTATGCTTTCGGTGTGTAGACACTCGGATTGGGGATCAAGATCAGCCGGGGGGTATCCCCTAGGAATCGGGGGCGGGGGGGGGCACAATTGAACCCGAAGACACTTTCGACTTGAAGTCCACATGCATGAGGAGCCACTCTCGCGGCGAAGAACATGATTAGCTAACGACCCGTGATGGAAATGCCTCGTCGGATCCGGAATGCCTTGCTAATTGTTTTATCGCACCATTTGCCTCTATTAAGCCGGGCCCGCGAGATTGCTCCTCATCTTGCACAGTCGCAGCGCTCCGGCGGGGGATTCTTGCTGGTTACCTACCTTTTTCCCCCTGGTAACCTGTCGAGGTGGAGATTTTCCTTTCAGTTCGGTTGATACTGAGACCGAGAGGTGCGGTAGTGCAAGTTCGTAGGTAACACCTACTGTTACTGCCCTGTGCAGTGGTGCTGTGCAGTACAGTGCACCAGTGGTAAGCTGCAGTTGGTCTGCATTTGCCGTCTTGAAAGAGAGTGGACAAGGGCACGATAAGGCGATCTTTAGGAGCTAAACGATATGCAGAGGTTGAAGCGGTGCTGGGCTGAAAAAGATAGCGATGGTAACAAATTTTTCCCATGTCTTAATTCTGGTGATTTTGTTATTGAAGGAAATGCGAAAATTGTAAGCTGCTAGCAACAACATTGGCTTGACATTATCTAGTCGAATATATCGCGGTGTTAATATAGCTGGAGCCGAGCTTAAGTGCCATGGAGGGAAAGCTAAAATAAATTCTATGCTAATTTGTGATTTGTAAATGAGTGTAGTTGCGGAAGGTGTGAAAAATATGGTCAGTAATTTGTGTAAAATAAACGAACGGGATCAAATTTTTTAACAAGTTTTTTGAAGTTGATCGAATCCAGGCGCGGATTTAAAGCGGGGTGTCGCGGGGGTCATGACCCCCCCCCAAAAGCACTCGCTGTTTAAAAAACAAAATTGATCCAACTAAAAAAACAAAAACAAAAAATAACCAAGCGACCAAAACCGACCGAACTTTTTTGCAAATTAAAAAAACGACCCTTTTTTTATCTGATAGTGTAAGCTCAGGTGTCAGCCTTTTGGCCTTATCACGGTTGGCGAGTTGAAAAAACGACAGGCGTTCTCATTTCTCGTGCCATAATTGGCGAATGCAGCGACATGACAGTTTTCGACAAAACCTTATCATTGTTGTCGCTTGAAAGTTTTTCGACATTTCTGATAATTAAAAAATTTATAAAATTACATTATTTATTCAATCTATTTAAAAAATATTTATTCAATCTAGTCACTTGACAGTCGTGAAAAACGCAGCTTTGTCTCTTCGAACGCCAACTGTGATAAGCATGAAGGCGTTTTTCCCAACAAATGTCTGTTTTTTCGAAAGCTATGATTCCGTTTTACAGTCGCCGCGCCATTTCTCACTTCAACCGCCAACCATGATCAGGCCCTTTGTACTACTAGTCCGTCATGTCATGTCGCACACGTCATAGTGCAATGTCTAGTAGTAAGTAAGCTTAGCTCGAAGGATAAATAGAGATAGGATAGATTAGGAGGAGTCGGGTGCAGTGTCTCCATATGTAAATCGAGCGTTACCGTGTTGCAAGGGCAAAAATACGGTGTTTCTAGACACGGTGAATCTGCTAAAAATGTACCGTGTAATTTTTCTTCAATTTTCTTCAAAAATTCCACTTTTTTTTGATAAAACTAAATTTTTTTTGTCAATACAAACAAAAAGAGTTTTATCAAAAAAAGTGGAAGTTTTGAAGAAAATTGACGAAAAAATACAAAAATTCATGATTTTCGATTAGATTTTTTCCACTTTTTTCAAGTTTAAACATTTTTTCTTGTTCACCACCATAAAGTGCATAAAAAACCTACACTTAAGTTAAAAAGGAATCTCATACGATGTAATGCACAAAAGTTATTGGCCAATCAATTTGAGATTTGAGGTTAATTTTTGGGACTTGTGGTGGATATTTTGACTTAAAATTTTTACGAGTTATTGTCCACATTATAAAGTAAAATTTCTGAAAATTTCATTAATTTTTACTTAAAATATCCAAAGTTGTAACAAAAAAACCAAAATTTAGCAGTTTCTTCAGTTTTCAATTTTCTTTGAGGTTATGTGTGCAGATTAAAATTTCATTTTGTAACCGCTGATAGGTAACGTCATAATGAACAACCACAATTTTTTTTCACTTTCTTTGGACCTACACATAACGATAAATTCTCATCTATATTTAGAAAGAACGACCAAAATGGTATATTTTTTACAAAACGGCCCATAATTTACGTAGCGGTTGCAAGAGAAAAAATCCATTTGGTATAGTATTCGATGTAACTAACATATTGAAGAAAAATTTGAGACTGGAAACAATTCCTTTTTCACTAAAATTTGATGCTTATCTGACTCCACTATTAGTAAAATCCGTAAAAATGTTTTTTTCGATTTTTTGAAAATTTGTAACCGAAAAGACCCCTTTAATCCACCAGAAAATTCGGTTAGTTTTGTTCGTTTTGTTAATTTTGTTTTTGTTTTTTAGGAGTAGAAATTTTTTCCGCCATTTTTAATTCCGTGACCCGCCCCCGACACAAAATTCTAGATCCGCGCCTGATCGAATCCTTAATTTTGGAAAAGGCTTATGCCGAAAAAGACAAAATTCAACCTCTTCAAACCATCGTGAATCGTGCCTGTCAAAAACACAGGCATATGAATGATATAAAGCGTTGAAAGAAGGCCGAGAAGTGGTAGTAGATTTGCTTCCAGCCTGTCGACGTTCAACGTTTATGATCGACTGAAAGATCATTAAAACCAAGGAGCTGATGCTCGGTAGTCGTGACAGGAGTTTTAACGAGTTAGCTGGCGAAGTGAACATATTTCCAAGGGCTTTAATTTTGGGTACAATTTTGGGCATTGAATGAGTCGCTGTTCCACTGGTTCCTGTAGCTCGTTTCTGTAAGCAATAGAGAAGTTCTCTACCAAAAATTCTCTATTTAACGTCATTTTGACGTCATTCTACACCACTGTGCCCACATTTCACCGTATCATTCTTAACAGGCACTGTGTGCGTAACGTCATGGGATAGAGATTTTTCTCCACTGAAGTTACAGAAACCAGCTACTGAAGGACTTAAATTTCTCTAAAAATATTATCGAAAATCGCTAAAGATAGGATTTTCCAAGCTTTTACAGACTCCATCTTCATGAAACGAATGATAACTGGAGATGAGACATGGGCAAAATTGCATCTCAAAAATGAGCTGAAACCCAAAAATCACGTAAAGCAAAAATAAAGATCAACGGGTTTGTTTGATTACCGTTTTGATTACCGTTGGTGTGGTGCCTTTCGGATTCCTTCCATAAGCACCAACGACGAATAAGGATACAATTTGAACGTCGTGAAGAATTCACATGAAAATCTCTGCTGAAATCGGTCAGATTTCATCAACCATAGTTCATCCTCCCCAAAAGGGTGTCATCAAGCACCATACTCGCCTGATATGGTCTATTGTGCTTTTTCCTGTTCCCGAGATTAAAGATTCCACTACAAGGCATTTCGAGTCCATTGCAGACAAAAAACAAAATACTCTAATAGCCTTATGACACTGGCTTTTTCGTAGGCTGAAAATGCTGCCTTGGCTAGGCTGAAAATGACGAAATCTGTTATACTGTGTGACAGAGATAGCATGTGAGAGTAAGAACGATTGTCTGATTATTATAACAGATAGTTGTGAGTGAATACAGAAGGAATCCCCCAATTCGCAACCCCCTCACGTTTTAATAAGAAAAATATGTCTTCTCCGCCTTGAAATTACTATTGCGACATTCAAAAATTACCGTAAACACCTCAAAATTTTTTTGGAGTGATTTTCCTCCGGAGCCCCAAATCTAAACATTTACCACTTCACTTCAAATATATCTATTGTCACTTCAATTAAATATATGTTCACTTCAATTATATTTATTTCCACTTCTTATATATTTATAATCACTTAAATTATATTTATAATCACTTCAATTTATTGTTATTCACTCACTGTTATAAAAAGTCGAGAGATGCAGCAAACTGTTATAAAAAGCATAGAAAAAAGAACATGAATCTCATTCTTTTCCTATGCTTTTTATAACAGTTTTCTAGACTTTTTATAACACTTAAAATCCAGCCAAGAAAAGTTTGAGTATACTCCTCTCACTCTTACACATGGGAAAATCTCCTTTGAATTTTTTCTTTCACGTTTCAGCCTAGCCATGGCAGCATTTTCAGCCTACGATAAAGCCAGTGTCATAAGGCTATAAGATAGTGAAGGTCACACGTTAATCAGTCTTCGAAAAATGTATGGAGCTACCATAGTTGAGGAGTGGGCGAACAAAACTGCACATGTCGAGTTTTGAAAATTGTTCAGAAAACGCAAAAAACCGTTTATGTCTCTGAACTGATCACATTAGCTATTTATGATAATGTCAGGTTGTGCCACTATTTGAACTAATTCAGACCCAAAAAAATATTTTAAAAATGTTTAATACTTTAAGAGAAAAAATTAAAACAAAAATGGACATGTGCCCTTTTGCAGGGAGGGACACAACTGGACATGTGCCTTGTTGGTAAAGCCTTGAATGGATATTTGCTAGGTAAAATTAGACAATTTGTTGTAAAAATTGTTTTTAAAAATTAATTTTATTCAAAAATGTCACTTACTAAAAATTGTTCACTAAAAAAATTTTTATTTTAATTCTGTTATAGACCAGTGCCGATAATTTTTGAGAAAAAAAATTCTTAGCAGTATAGGGATGGCGGCAAAATTTAGGATAAATTGTACATAAACGGGGAAAAATCGATAGAACCGCAACAGATGACCGGAAAGGGGTGGGGTTTCCAAAATGTGTGTTTTTAGCGGTGAAACGCGGTTTTTTTACGATTTCTGGAAAAAGTAGGCCTCCTTTCGAAAAAAAGTTAAATGTAAAAGTTGTAGATAATTAAAAAATCTGTAACTTTCATTCAAAACGTTTTTCGCCATAACCTCAAAAAAATGGAGAAAAACGATAAAAAACATTGAAAACCAATTTTTTCATTTATCATTTTTCTCTTTCACAAAAATGATTAGATTTTAATGAAATTTGGTGAAAATGTTCATTTTTATGTTTTGTAAAAGCTGCAATTTTTTTTAAAGCGATGGATAATTTTGTTTATTTTTTAACGAATTTAATTTAAAAAAAATTTCAATCAAAAAAGTTGACGGATAAAATTTTGATTTTTCAGCTTCTCAGGACGGCTTTATTTTCGTTGAAACCTCTACTTTGAGATGGTGTAAAAAAAGTATAGTTTCACAATAAAAAAACATCGATAAAAATTCGAAAAACCAAAAACTTCCATTTTCAAATATGGATTTTTCCGTAAACTTCACTGATTTTTTATCTCTCTTTGAAATAAAGTTCTGTAATCTGTAAACTTAATGTAACATCTTATAAGGGAACTTTATGTAACAGTTTCAGGTTCGGACTGCTGAAAAAATATTGTTTAAACAACTATTTCACAAACGAAATCGAGAAAAAAATAACATTTTTAGGTAAAAAAAATATATACGTATTATGGTGACTTATACATTAAAACTTACTAGCAGGACCCAGCAGTCGAATTTCGAGGGCCATTGTCAATACCTTTTTTGAATTTAAATCTAGAAGTCTTCAAGAACAAAATCTTTCGAGAACAATAAAACAAAATTGAAAAATGAAACAAATTTTTTATAGTTGGGAAAAAGCAATGCCAAAAACCCATTTTGCCACCTTCCATATACTGCTAAGAATTTTTTTAGTTTTCTGGCGTCTCAAAAGCGTTTTGGCACTGGTCTATTATACCATGTGCCGTTTTGAATTTCCATTGTTGAGTACAAACCCTTTTTTGAGTGGAATACGTGCCCTTTTGAAAATCCACATTGACGCATGGTTGAAAAATATAAATATTCGTAGGACATGTGCTTTTTTGTAGGGAAACCTTCATTTTGCTATCAAAAAAGTATGACATGCAAGTACTTCTTGAAGTGCCTGAGAATGAATTTAGTTGTAGTTTAGTGTAATGGACACGGTTCCGTCAAAAAACTTAAAACGGCCAACCATGGACATATGCCGTTTTGTTCGCCCACTCGGTACCTCGGAACCAGACTAACGTAATTCACACTAGACCAACTTTTCAGGAGAGCACAAAAACTGTAAAAAATGTACTCTATCTCTGGCTGCAGAGCTAACTTACAACCCTTAGAAAATGCAAAAGGCGATTTTTCAACGGCCTTAAGTTGTTATGGCTTAATGTAGAATCAAATTTTACGTACAATGATGTAATAACCTGAAAATCATAATATTTGGACTTACGTTCGTCTGGTTCTGAGGTACAGAATTGTCTCTATCGGGCCTACTGTATGGTCGTTCATACACAAGGGACCATGGTTCTGGGAGCACGAGCTTTGTTTGAGCAAGGGAAGCGTGCGGGGCATTTTTTTTTGATTTGGCATGATTTTGTCATTTTGGCATTACATTTGAATTATGACATTGTACTGGCTCAAAAGAAAAAAGAGGCACCTCTTACAAACTCATTTTATAATCGCGTCCTACCCAACACTTTGTAAGGTCAATTACAAAATGAGTACAGTCGACGGTAAACACTTCGACTACCAATGGTGTTTCTGATTTCGATATCAACAAAACCGATTCTTCTTTTTGTGTTGCTTTTTGATACCTAGTCGAATGAGTTCACCTGCGTATGCATCACATTCTATAATACACAATCTAGATCCATTCTGTAGACACCATTTTATAGCTCCTTAATTAAACTTCGAAATTGCAATAAATTAAAACCCATCAAGAACGAAATAAAATATTTTACTCCTGTCCACAGTATCTCTCGCCATCGTCCTCTATCCATCGAATATTCTAAATTTAGTACCGCAACAAAATAAAAACAAAAAAAAAACCGAAACAAAAAAATCCTTTAAATATTGCATAAACAAAATAACGACGATATTCAACCCTTTACCTCGTATTCTCCTCCGAACATAATTAATGCCATTAAATTTAAAACCGGCCCGTAGTAGATCCTTTTCGTAAAATCCGTGTATAAAAAGGCCAAAGAAAAAAAAAGTGGAGATAAAAGTTAAGATGAAAAAATGCAAAAATCATTCGTTCCCATTTTTAATATTAAAATGGAAACGCAGTAAAAGTTTTCTTCCTTTTTTGGCTGTGTTACTCCTGTTTGCTGTTATTTTCCATTCGGTAACGTCCTTATAAAAATTTATATTCAGCCCACGCCATTTCAAGGGATGCTCCTTGGTGAAGAAAAGCAAACAGAGGAACGTGCAGAGATATATATCATCAGCTAAGGCAATCTCCATCCATGGATATAACCCAACCCAGCGGTGATATAAATTCTGGAAAATGCAAACAAACAGAAAAAAAAGAATTTCTCTCCTGCCCTTCTTCGTTTTTATGTGTATTTTTTTTTTCACCCCGTATATTTTTTTATATTCCTTACCCTCGGAATTGAGAAAATATCAAGAAAAACTCATTCTCTCCCTCTTATGGGTGATTTCTTCGAATATGATACCCTCGAAGATGATGGGGAGTTTTTCTCGCTACTGCTGATTTTATCTTAAGGCACTTTCTCCCAAAAAAAAATAAGAGAGAAGGCAAAAAATAAGAACGCTTTTTGCTTCGAGATAAGCGTGGAGGTGTATATTTACCCTTCATAATTTTCTGGGCCATTACCCGTATATTAGACGAGGGTGAAAATTGAATGGCAAAATGTACACCAGGAGCGATGGTATTGATGGATTCTTACCTTGTGTTGTCTTTGTACGAGAGAGTATCCTTGAGGGAATATAATTTAATATCTTTAATTTTTTTTAGAGGGGGAGGGGGTTGATTTCAGAAATTGGTTAGCTTTATTTACATTTGATTATTTTTTGCAAGGTATTTAATTTAAGACATAGAGTTAAATTTTTTTACATTCATCCTCCTACACTTAATATATAGTTCAGATCAACTGACGACCTTCTTGCCTGTCTAATAGAGCACCTTAACCAAAGTGTCCATCGCTTTGTCGAGTCTAATTTGGTTGATCTAGGCCTCTCCAAGGCTTTTGCCCAGAGTGTGGCTCTGCCCTGTTGACTACAAAAACTCCAAACTTTTGGTATCCGTTCAATTCTAACCCACTGGGTTTAGAATTTTCTTTCTGGACGTTAAGTCAAGGTAGAGTCCGCGCCATAAAAGAAGGGAATCTCAAAATCGCTTCTTCCATGCGCAGTGAGAGTCTCAATTTCGCACAAGCTTATTTATATTCTCAATCCCAACTCCACACGCGCGCTCATTCCCCTCATTTTATGGAACTGTAGTCTAGTATTATATGACTGTGCTCCGCACTTTTCAATGCTACTGCACTGCGCTCCATACCCTCCAACCAACATCACAGCTTCGTTGATGACGGTACTCTGCGTTACTCTAACGCTTTCGACAATATAACATAAGGATGTGTTAGACCTTGTACTTGTGATCGTGAGCTCATGTTCAAGTTTAGCATAACGAACATCGAACTTGTTTTTGACTGGGTCGCAATAATTGGATTGAATTTAACGTCCACAAAATAGTATGATGTCTCGTCTTGTCTTCAATAAAATCTTAATCTGAGTCCAACGGTGGATTTCCTAGCATCCTAGGAATAACATAAATCGAGGATCTTTAATGGAGTGATCACATATTCCAAATCGCCAATTGCGAGCCTCAGTATCAAAGGCGTTAAGGCGCCCGACTACAATGCCAGCAGTCTTTTCACTTGTCCCATGTTTATAGCACCCCCTTTTCCTGGCTTTCCTTCTTTAGAGTAATTTCTTACCCTTTCACCTGGTATTATGTATAAGCATAATAAGCGAGCAAACCACCTTTTGTTCGATCATCGAAGTGAGCATTCTGTTCTGGTAATATTATTAGATGGAAGCTGTTGACTAAAAATCGAGTCTTTTCCTTAGCAAGTCTTTCACCCTCTCTTTATACTGTTTTTCCAAATAAAGATTGCTGCCTGTCATTGCACTCAATGACCCAGAACTATCGACAGAACAAAGGGCTTCACATTTCACTTTTATAAAAAATTCGGCTTTTATAAAAAATCCTAAAATAAAGCCTGGGTTTTCTTAAGCAATGCAGCCTCCAATCCGAGGTATAATCTAAAAGTTCCACATTTTCCCTTCCTCCTTTGAATACAGTTCGTAAATCTGGACTGCCATCAATTTTCACAATCTGTACAGAAAGTCGGACGGACAAAAATCCTTATCGTGTGGACCCATCATTTATTTTCGAGGACGTAATGCACAGACTTTTGTGTTCGCACAGCCTTTTGTGCTGATAGTCCGGGGAAATTAGCATTTTAAGGAGACAAAATTCCCAAAATGGCTGAAATTTGGTCCACAGCTTCCTTGGGACCTTTTAGGAAAACAATTTCTGAATCACAAAAAAAAACATGGCCGCCGGAGATATCACTTTTTGGCCAAAAAATCACTCAAAAACTGGTTTTTTCCAAATTTTTTTTATCAGTCAATACGAAACGTTATTGCCTTCAAAAACCCTCTCTTCTCATTTTTTCGAAAACCTAACCCTTTCGAAGTTATTCAAGGTCAAAGCCAAAAAGTCAAAGTTTTCGAAAAAATTACAAGTGGAGTATTTTTAGGCAATAATGTTTCGTATTGACTGATCAAAAAACAAATTTCGAAAAAAACACTTTTTGAGCGATTTTCGGCCAAAAAGTGATATCTTCGGGGGCCATGTGTTTTTTGTGATTCCGAAATTGTTTTCTTAAAACATCCCAAGGAAGCTGTGGACCAATTTTCAGCCATTTTGGTCTCCTCTCGTGCTTTTTTTTTTTGCTAATTTCCCCGGACTATGACATGTCGGCAGAATGTCTATGCGGATTTTACTACAGACTTATTTTTTTAGAGTGTGTAGTTTTTTAATGGAAGAATGGAGAAAGTGCAGGGGAAAAAGACGAAGTGTCACGTCACGGAGTGGAATCGAACCACGAATCTCTGGAGTGGAAGTCCGGCAACCTAGCTCATCAGCAAACCTCCTGCCGCCGTCGCAGCGGGAAGAGTCGGAAAGAAGTGGGACTAACTTAGCAGTTATAGCAGCGAAATCATTAGAAGGTTCTATGGTTAAAAAAGGACCGATGAAAGAAGTATCTACTATCAATGGAACTTCATTTGATAGATGCATTTTTGAATCATGGCGTTAATTCTGGTGAGTTCGGTGAGTATATGTAACATATTGAAGCTTCAACAATTTTTGACAGGGTATCAAGCTTTTGTACGTTGTCGCCTTGCCGTTTCGAAAAATAACCCTTTAGGATCAACGAGCTCTAGACGCTTCTGGACAATGTATTGGCTTAAACTGTCCAATTGCACAAGTATACATCCAAATTGATTGTTTGTTTGATTTTTGGGATCTCGAAAAATAAATTTAAATGTAGATTATAGTGAAATATTGAACTATATTTGACCGAAAAAATACTAAGTTCTATGTTAGGCACAAAACTTTTCACACTACAAGATTGTTTTTTGTATTGGAATTGGAGATCTAACAAAGTTTTCGACATATACACATACAAATCTTAACAAATTGAGCATTTTTTTTTTTGAAAAATAAAGCCCTAAAGTTAATCACCCAAAAACATTTTAACCACATTTGTTACGATTAATTTAAAATCTCCTTAATCGATGTCAAAGGAATTCGATTCACAAACGACTTACATCGATTCCAAAGATCCATAAAATTTTGCTTATTATATAAATAAACATAAAAACATTGACTTTATTCACAACATTGTATCTGGAAATCGGATCCGCTTCGTTTACCAATAATTACTAAAAATTACAAATATATTCTGCCATACAAGTTTGTTATGGTTACTTTACAGCCACACAAAATCGATGCAAGAAATTTTCATTTGAAATTAATTAATACAAAAATGCCAAAGTCTGTAATTAAATGCGTTTCTTAATTCCAGCCCTTCTCACCTTAAGTAGCATAAAAATGGTCTACAGCCCCCATTACTAACCACTAAATATCGCAGGCCTCATGTTTCGCGAAACATTTTCGTTCTTGTTCCACACACAAATGGCCAAGCGGAGACCGAACGATATAAAATTATGGCTTATAAATATCCATGGTGGTTTTTTTTATCCGTTTTAATTTCTATTTTATTGAATATGGCTAAGAACTGGCGGATAAATAAGAGAACCACGACAACAGCTGAACATACTGAAATGGTAATCTCGGCCAATAAAGCTGAAGAAGTTATTTCGGCCATTAATCAAGAACACCACCGATCCCGGCTCGTACATATGCGCGCACGAATCGGTCGCCGTGCAGTCCTGTCCCCCGTGCATGATGGTATGGTGTGCATCCTTTGTTCGGGCCTCAGAGTGCGTACATGCACCAGACGACTGCAGATACAGCCAAAACAATAACCAATATTCGCTGATTACTATTCATTTATGCCGGGGCTGAACGACGACGACAAAAACTGCACAAGGGCCTCAAAGCGTGTATTATATGGTCGGGCCCCGTCTTGGAGAAGATGTTCGCTGGCTCATTGAGGCCCAAAGTTGGGCACTGAGACACTAAACAAAAGCTCCAACATATCCTCGGGCATACTCACTCTCTCTGTGCCAATGGGAGCCGGACTTGTGGCGTGCCATGGGAGCACATACACAGATATGATATCCATAAATCTCGTTAATAACCAATCCCATGTTGGAAATGCAAATTGCTCATGTCATATGCCCTATCGTAAAATATGTTCTACCCGGCAAACATGAATGCGCAACAGCAATGGCAGCGAGAACAGGCCCAGGCCAGCAGCAACAAGGAGGAAGCCTACCATGAGCCCCACAGTGACGACGGCTATGGTCTTTTGGTGTGTACCTAAGACGTTGTCGGTAGGTAAAGTGGGTAAGAAAAATATGGCATAAGGAAAGCCATCCAACCAGCTAAGTTAGTGGAGTATACCTTAAGTGAGCCAGGAATCAACCAACCGCACCAATCCATGGCCATCGCGGAACATGTTGCACGGATTTGTTAGGAGGAGGCGAAGGTTCACAAAAGGTGCTTAGAGGAAACTTTGCCATTTACAGAACGTGGTGGATTTGGCCAAAATGTTTTTGGTGGCAACTAAGTTGTTTCTTCGTGATGGATGTTTTTACATTAATTATCATAACCGACTACTGAGTGCATGAAATGCAACAATGTCTGCAGCGTAATCGATGTAGAACGTTAAAAGTAGGTGCATCATCAATTAGGACAGTCTCTAGTGTTTTCTTGCACTAGTTGGCTTCAAGATAAAATTTGCATCAGTTGTAAGAAAACTAGAATTTGAGACAATACTGTCATCTGCGGTAGCCTAGAGTTTGACTATCATCTTTGAAGTCTGTGGTTCGAATCCACTTCGCGGAATGCCATTTGGTTTTTCCACTTGTAACACATAGATTCTTTCATTCTTGTCTTCCCATTTCACGACAATTGCCTGCGCTTTCTCCTGCATGTATGCATAATAAGCGAGAACTCCATCTCCTGTTCGATCACCAAAGTCCGGTCTCTGTCGATGTAGTTATTGGATGGAAGCCGGTGAAATAAACCTGCATGTTGGCAATTCTTTAACAGTTCTCCATACTATCTTTATACTGTTCGACATTGCACTCAATAATAAGCCGTGAACGGAACAAACGACGGCTTTACCTATGAGCAATTGTCTTACCCAATCTAGTCTATTTTGAACTTCCCAGTTTTTAGGGAAGTTATTGTAATCGGTCCAAAAATCGAAAACGAAATTTTCAAGGTAGTCCGGGGAAATTAGCAGTTTAAGAAGACAAAATTCCAAAATGGCTGAAAATTGGTCCACGGCTTCCTTGGGACTTTCTAAGAAAACAATTTCGGAATCACAAAAAAACATGGCCGCCGGACATATCATTTTTTGGCAAAAAAAATCACTCAAAAACTGTTATTTTCGAAATTTTTTTTTGGTGAGTCAATGCGAAACGTTATTTCCTACAAAAAAGCCCTCTTCTCATTTTTTCGAAAACCTAACCCTTTCGAAGTTATTCAAGGTCAAAGTTGACAAAAATCACTTTTCGGCCAAAAAATACCTTGAATTATTCGGAAAGGTAAAGGTTTTCGAAAAAATGACAAGAGGGCTTTTTTGTAGGCAATAACGGTTCGTGTTGACTGATTAAACAAAATTTCGAAAAAACCAGTTTTTGAGTGATTTTTTTTGCCAAAAAATGATATCTCCGCCGGCCATGTTTTTTTTGTGATTCCAAAATTGTTTTCTTAAAAAGTTCCAATGAAGCTGTGTACCAATTTTCAGCCATTTTGGAATTTTGTCTTCTTAAACTGCTAATTTCCCCGGACTACCTTAAACAATTAAAATACCTGGAAAATTTCGATTTCGTGCGTTGTTTTTTTTGCTAAGTTCCCCTACTATGGTCTCAATAGCATTTTAAGCAAAAATTTGAGAAAAAGTATGTGTGTTTGCGTATTAGTAGGTACAGTACAGATGTAGATAATATTGATGCGGCAAAAATTCTTGGAAGGATGATTTTTCATAAATCGTTAATGTAGCATAAAAGAAGCTTAACTCTAAATTTAAGTGAAATTTCCATTAGACGTTTTTTGGAAAACTCAAAAAGTTTTTGAAAAGCGTTTTTCTCTGAATCTACGCACTTTAGAGAAAAGTGTTTAAACCAAAAATTTAGAGGACATTGTTACCTACAATTTGTGTCATAGAGGTCATGCTGTACAACTTGAAATACAGAAGCTAGGTGGCGCCAAATTTTCCAAAAAAAGTGTTTTTTTGTTTTTTGTTCCAGAAAGAATGGTTTTTTTTACAAAAGTGTAAATCAGTAAATTGTTCCTCTTAAAAATGTCTACAACAATTATTTAAACTTTTTTTCCCTCCGACTTACCGTTGCAAAGTTATAGGCAGTAAATGCTACGCTGCGTAGTTAACGGTGCTATTGTTACTAAGAAGCGTCCATTTTTCAGTTGGTATGCATACATAACGACGACATAATTAATTTTATAATTTTATTTATACTATCTTTTATTAGTGATTGAAATTACAAATTCTTCATTTTTATTAGTATTACTAATACACCATTCTATTTTATTATTTGTGTTGTGTCAAAAAAAAAATATCATACGCATTCTGAAATCTGTTAGTATTGATCACAATAATACATTGTTCATTGGAGTTGAACTTTAAAACAATAATAGTTATTAAGAGTTGTTGTTAATCAGTTTAAACAATCATAGTTCATTCAATGGCAACGTACCAATTATAACTGTACTCAAATTAACCTGTGTGCCATCTTCAGAGCACAATTCTCCACTTCAGCACGCTATAACTTTGGAACGGTAAGTCGGAGGGAAAAAAAGTTTGAATAAATGTTGTAGACATTTTTAAGAGGAACAATTTATCTACTGATTTACACTTTTGTAAAAAAAAACCATTCTTTCTGGAACAAAAAACAAAAAACCACTTTTTTTGGAAAATTTGGCGCCACCTAGCTTCTGTATTTCAAGTTGTACAGCATGACCTCTATGACACAAATTGTAGGTAACAATGTCCTCTACATTTTTTGTTTAAAACACTTTTCTCTAAAATAGGTAGATTCAGAGAAAAACGCTTTTCAAAACTTTTTGAGTTTTCCAAAAAACCTTTACTAGAAATTTCACTCAAATTTAGAGTTAAGCTTCTTTTATGATCCATTAACGATTTATGAAAAATCATCCTTCCAAGAATTTTTGGCGCATACCCCGATTTTCCAGTCCATCTGTACTGTACTACATATATGAATGGTCATTTTTTCCTGCACGATTTCGCGCGAACCAAAAAAGATATCGACTTCCTTGAGGTGC
This sequence comes from Thereva nobilitata, assembly GCA_963855945.1. Taxonomy (NCBI): domain Eukaryota; kingdom Metazoa; phylum Arthropoda; class Insecta; order Diptera; family Therevidae; genus Thereva; species Thereva nobilitata. Next base: position 20,260,985 of record OY979698.1, read on the forward strand.
CGTTCAAAGCGTATTTTGCAATTTTTGTACCTGCACGATATCACGCGAACCAAATATGATACTTACTTTTTTTAGGTGCCGATCGCCATATTAGAAAAGACAAGAATTTCATAACATTCGGTCAAGCCCAAATTAAGATCAGTGCTACAGGGTGGACAAGCCCAAAGGTACTCCGAGACCTGCCATTATTTGGACTGGGTTTCGTTATATTTTTTTGCAAGAAGGCGCCACGACACCGCAGGTCCATTTTCAGCACTGTTTCGTAATACGGCTTCTTCTTACTTTAGCCATTACTAAGCTATTTCTGATTTAAAAGTAAAGTAAAAATCTCATTGCTTTCTATCTTCAAAGCCTGATTCATCATTAAATCTTCCAACTTCAAAGCGTATTCGAAGATCGATTCTATAAATTTAATGATAAGTAATGACTCCAGGATCACACATCCTCGGTATATCCCCTAAATTTTGAAGAGAAAAGATCTAAAGGAAGAAATTCGAAATGTTTTTAATATTTACTAACTGATCTTGGATTTACTACGAATCTTTTACTGAAAAGGAAATCAAAGGAAATTGTTTATATATTCCTGAAAATGTATTTATCAAAGAAAAAAAAATTTATTTTATTTAACACTCCTTGCCCAACACAACATGCTTGATATGCTCGATTAAACATTCAAACAATATTAGAATCGCTCACTTAAATTTCATCCAATTGTGAAATAAAATCAAATTGGATTTGGTCCTAATTTGCCATTTAAAACGGTCGATCAAATCGTAAAAAGTACAAAGGCTTGCTTTAAATTCGATTCGGTAATTAAATAAATAATAAGAAAATGATTTAATTCCACATTAAAACCAACATTAATATACATGTGAGAAGAATACTGAGAATCCTTAAAGTATGTTCGTTCATTATGCAATTCTCCAACCATAAAATCAGAACCATCAGAACATTGACATCCAGCGCACGACGATAGGGAAGACTGCCATCTGCGTACACTTCTTGCCCCATATATTACCCTGAAAAATCTATTTATAAGAATCCCACCCTAAACTCCAAGTAACAATAATTTTTCCAAGAAAATCACAAACAATTACACTTGACGTCGTTAAAAATTTACAAAAATAGCTTCAATACAATGCCAAACTGAGCCATATACACTGAAGCATTCGCGTATACGGGCATCTGTGTGATCATGGATTCGCCGAGGATATATAGTTTAGTTAAGTTATTGAAGAAAGAATTCGCAACTGCGCACGCCTAACTTAGTATGGCTATGCTAGAGCTAAACAGCAGCAGAGAAATTGTAGCGCAAAAAAAGACAAAGGATCTTGCGCCATTCTGCACCTTATGAAGAAATTTTCACAGCAATGTCAAAAAGAAGAAGACACTATAGTCACAATTTGGACAGTGAACAAAACTCTTAGAATTTAAGCAATGCCTGGAGTGAAGTGCTGATCATGTTTTTAATGTTGTGTGGCATGCAACAAGAACAGATCCTCAGACACTAAAAACTCAACGTGAACTCATAAATAACGATCAACACTGTTCTGAAGTCCTATTAATAGCTTAGGCGATCGCAACTCAAAACTGACTCCGAGTAAAGCATATACTTTATATATATATGTTCTGACGTAGCATCTCTAAAGCGCAGTTTTAATAGAGAGCAAGATCTATCGAGATATTAGTCCGTCCCCAGGCTGTCGTGTCATTTGTTTTATATCCATGGGTGATCTATAGTACACCCAACCGATATAAATCATCAGACCAGCTGATATACAATGTTCCGAACCGCCGGCTATACACACCAAACGCATTCTACTGTCGCCCAGATGCTGTAGATCATAAAATTTTATGAAACATTGCGCGGTAGTGTCAAAATATGCGATGCACCTCATTATAAGACCGAAATGTAAATAGTTGTCATCATTTTCCACCGTGCACGCCAGAATGATGGTCCGTAAAATAGCCCCCGTCCTAGAACCAGGCTAGTAGTCAGGGCCTTCTGTAGCCGCGCCGCCGATCGTACTTCTTGGAATAAACCGTGAAATATCTTCGCACAAAATTTTCCACGCGATCATAATTATCCGGTGATCGTTAAGGGAGCATCTGCCAAGTTTAGTAGGTAATGCCTGGATTAAGCGAAATGGCGGGGCATCAACAGCGATCCAAGCACAAAGTCAAGATCACTTAATTGGCAATTAAACCAATTAGGACCGATCGTCAGCGTATTTGTTGATCATAATATTATGACTATGATCCGCGCGTCATGTCGTCCTTAATTTACTCCAAGACATCTCCCTCCACTATACCGATCCTCATCTACTCCGCCTGTCATTCGCTCATTCGATAACTATTCTGGCTATGCGTTTGCATTTCTAGCTTAATGACTCTGACAGAAGGTATTTCGGATCTATGGTGATATGGCCATGAGTCGACGCAGTCTGGCATGCTCGGTTCTATCTCTACGACTATTAATTATGAGGAGAAGATATGAATAAATGCGAGATGCAATGAATGATTTACAAAAATACTTACGGCATACAAAATATGGCTATGACGGACTATTAATAAGAGAAACATTGGAGAATTAATTCGCATTTTCATAGGAATACGTGATGAATAATTAACTGCACAAGAATTATTACCGAAGACATGATGTTTTATGATGGCGGGATGAAGATGTGCATTCTTGCAGTTAAGGTGATATTGAGTTGGATCAGGGCGGACGGGGCAAGAGGATCGGGGGTGAATTATTGTAAATCATTTTAATTTGCAAATAAATAAATCTAAAATGTTTTCTGATTAATTTATTGAATCAATTAAAATTGCTTTTACATGGGTGATTTTCTGAAGAAGTTTAATAGACTCATAACAAGAGTATTAATGAGTGTGGAATAAATTATAAAGGAGTTGGCAAATAGATTTTATTCATTTAAGCCAAGGTAATAATACGGGATTTATTTCTTTCAGCATTTACATCGAGGCAGAACCGATGTAAAATTTTTTGCAAAAATTAAAACATTTTTGAAAAATTGGGTTAATGACTGCATGTGACTGCATGATTGCAATGCTTTACTACGTTCTAGTACAGTGCTGGACAATAGCAGCTCTTGGTAGCTACACGAACTCCCAGAACTGACATTCGAAAGGTCCGTGGTCCGATGGCACGCAACGGCATTGGTCATTCGTATTTCCAGTTCTACCACCGAGAAGATCCTCACTCTTAGTTCTGTGGCTCTCTAGCTCAGTCTAAGAAAATATCGACCTCCAATACCTAACGTCATTGCGTCGCGTGGTGGGATCAACTATCTAGCTGCTATCTTTCCTGCAATTTCTTTAATTTTCTCTGTTTCCTGGGTTTCGTATATCTTAAACCTCCGGTAGATGGCCTTCAGCGCCACTTGCACCATTCTCCAAAAATCCACGCATATCAGCTGGTCCAGGATGTTCTCCGGTGTTATCTGAACCTCAGTGGGTGCTTCCAGCACAGTCCTGTGCCCCTCAAAACTCGGGCATTTAAAGAGGACATGCTCCACGTTCTCGATATCGTCCGGGCATTCTGGGCAGAACGGTGGATCGTTCAACCTGCAGCGGGGAAGATGTGCCCTGTAAATTCCATGCCCACTCAGGAACTGCGTGAGGTAGCAACTGACTTCCCCAATGTTCCCTTATAATACCCACTTTTTTACATTTGGTATGAGCCTATGGGTCCGTCGGTCCTTAATAGACTTCTCCGACTTCCTCTACCATGCTGCAATCAACTGGCCACGTGCCAGAATCGTCAAATCCCACTACGACACATGCTGCTTCATCGGACTTAGTATGGTGTGCACAGCAAGTTCGAAGGGCACTTATCCAATAGACAGACAATTACCACTTATGGAGGATAGAAAGAACAGAGAACTCCTAATGCAGGCTTTGTCTTGAGGAGGATGCGTCTGTGTTGCATGCTGTTATCTAGGCTAAAATTCAAGCTATTGGTATTGTTTCAATTCTATAACATAGAATTTAGGGTCACAAAACTTGTGTGTAATTCGATACTTCGCGTGAACAAAACGCTTTAAGGAGTATCCAAACATGTCAGGGACGTGCCCCGGACGTTCGATTTTTACTCCGGGCCGGACACGGACATGTGTGAACAATTCATATAAAATGTACGCACCAATATTTTTTGAACCCCTGACGGAACACTAATATGTGTGGATACTTCTTTACTCGTTGACACATGTCCGTGCCCGAGCACGGGATCGTTCACACATGACAGAACACGGCCCTGTGACGTCCCGGCACTGCCCTGATATGTGTGGATACTCCTTTAAGCTATCTGCTATCGTGGAAAATGCAAAAGCTTATGCTTACCAATAAAAAATCACTGAAGCTTACCGTCGTTTTCAGACTACATAGAATAAACGGACGTAATAAGATAAGTCTTATTATGGATCGAAACTGAATTGGAAGCCCAACATAGAAAAAAGGGCATCGAAGGCCCTTTCTGCTTCCTGTGTACATACAGAAGTAAAGCTCCGGCAAGATGTGGGACTTGAAGCGACAAAGAATGTAAAAAATCGAAACTATGCCTGTGAGGAAAACTAAGCCAGAAGACAACAGAACATTTTCTCTGCAATAGTCTGGCCTAGGTAGGACGTAGGATGAGACCACAGACCGTACTATTTCTTATAGTGAAGTGTGTGATCAGACCTTTGGAAACTTTTTCCTGCCAGACTTGGGAGAGGTTCCAACTTCAGACTGTAGCAGACTAACGCAGATGTCACACCGACCCAGTGATGTGGTTATGTGTTTATGCTGATGTACTGATTTTGATATTGCAACAAAATCACATCACCAGTTAATGCCACATCTAACAAGGCGATCAAATGAAAATGTGTTGTCAAAATGAAAATGGAGTTTGATGAGGAAATTTCATTGTTGTTATTACTAAAAAGGAAAATTAAAAAAAAATCGAAAATTTTGGATTCATCCTTTTATATGGGCTTTTATTCCTTTTGGCTTTAGGCTTATCAGCAGACGCAAACGGAATATTTTTAATATTGACGTAGGTGAAGTTGGGAAAAATAGTGATGGAGGTATATTCCAAAATTCAACTTTAAATCAATGCTTGCAAGGTGGAAGCTTTCATATTCCGCGTCCAGCGCCACTACCAAATGACAATAAAGCTTTCCCTTACTACTTTACTGCAGATGAAACATTTAAATTGAAAGAAAAGTTTTTAAGGCCATTTCCACAAAGCCATCTGACAAATACAAATAGTAGAGTCGGACAAGCAAAACATAAGGAATCGTTTCCAGTCTCAAAAAAAAATTTTTTAATATGCTAGTTACATCGAATACTATACGAAATGGACATTTTCTACTTCTGGTAACCGCCGCTACGTAAGTTATGTGCCATTTTGTGAAAAATCTCAATCGTTCCTTCTAAATATAGATGAGAATTTCTCGGTATGTGTAGGTGCAAAGGGAGCGAAAAAAATTGAGGCTGTTCATTATGATATTACCTATCAGCTGTTACAAAATGGAGTTTTAATCTGAAGACATAACCTAAAAAAAATTAAAAACTGAAGAAACTGCTAAATTTTGGTTCCTTGGTTATAGCTTCGGATGTTTTAAGTCAAATTTGATGAAATTTGATGAAATTATACCTTATAATGTGAGCAATAACTGGTTAAAATTTGAAGTCAAAACAAGGCTCAAAAATTGACTTTAAACTGTTTTTTTGCATAATACAACGAAAATTGAGTTTTATCAAAAAAAATGGAATTTTTCGAAAAAAAATGACGAAAAAATACAAAAATTCACGATCTTCGATCCTTTTTTTCCACTTTTTTTCAAGTTTAAAATTTTTTTCTTGTTCACCATCATAAGGTGCATAAAAAAACCTACATTCAAAATAAATACTTTTACTTGTATTAAAATAAAATCCTTGGTTTCTTCCATTACAAATTTTAAAAATCAACTGAATTTTTCAAAATTATCACTGACATCCAGATCATTTGCTGATAATCAACTGGTGACTAAAATGTCACCACATCACGTCACTTATAGTGTGACATGATCCATTACAAAACCAGTGCTGCTGATAATCAGTATATCAGCATATCAGCACATCACTAGTTTGGTGTGGCATATGCCTAACTCTAAAGTCACTGTAAGGATACTTTCGTAAAGGGTTTTCACGTGTGAGCTTAAAACCCGTGCCTTTCGTAGATAATTGTGGTCCCATCGTTTTGGAGGAACTAGTATCCTTACCTACCTAACTACCACCTTTAGAGCGGTAGTGTAAATTTTTCTTATTTCAGGAGACGAGGCTGCTATTGAGAATATCGATTTTGCAAAATCGAACTTCCGTTACAAATTTTTTTGCTTTGATTTTTGTTACAGTGAGCGTCTTGAAAATTTCTTCTTTTTGGTCTGAGCTCTTACAACATTCCAGGAGTTCAAACACAATCGCCTCCTCCTTCAGCACTCTCCAGACTCTTATCAATCTATCCTATCCTCTATTCCTTTCTTCGAACCAAGCTTGACATTGCAACATGACGAGTATGACATGACGAACTGATGGTACAAAGGGTGACTCCTCCTAAGCATGGATTTTCACATAAAAAACAAGTTATTGTCCTACCTTTGCATTTTCTAACTTTATCTTAGCATCTCGTCCAGGGCAATCTAGGGTAAATTGATTACTAGATATTTTGCTTGTGTACCTACTTTCGTTGAAAGTGGTTCCAATGGGATTCGTCTTATTGCAACTAAAATATTTGCTATAGCACCTGTTCTATAATAATTCCTCTCCCAATCTATTTCAATTGCTTCAACTTCTGCAGTGTATTTCTCTAGTTGATCTAGGGGCACTCTTAATTATTCAAGCTTATTTCAAGAGTGCAGTCATAAATCGTTATCCCTGAATCGCTTTCCTGGTATATTCTTAAGAGTACGTCCAATGTGCTTTCGGATACCAAGTAATCAATAAATTTTGCTTGAAATGTTCAAAACAAAAATTGGTCAGTGTTAACTTTAACCTAACTTGAAATGTTAACAAAAAACCATTTTTCAATTTCATTTACTTCTTATTCACTCTTACACTACTTTCGCTCTAAAGAGATCCGATTTCAGTTTTGGATATAAAATAAATGAAATCCGTGAACTGAAACTGTTCAAACTTCTAATTATCCTGAAAACCACATCCGGCAAGTCCTTACAATTGTAACCGTGTGTACCTTGGCTGTGATCACTTCGTATATTCCATAGGTTACTTATAGCCTCATTAAGCTAGAATTTCTGGAGGATCGGTGACTCAGATCTTTTTCTTTCTTGAAGAATTAAATCTTCAAATATTTGTTTGGTTTGGTTTATAACTGTTTAACTAACTAATTAAGAAATACTTCGAAAGTTCTTCCTCTTCTCTTGATAATTGTTAGTTGTGAAAAACTACAGCAAGTATCTATCTACTTTGAATGATCACTTAGAATACATTGTTTCACATTTCGACTCATAAGATCACTCTTACTCACGCTTCTCCTCCGAAGAGAATTCCACAATCGAAGAATTTCCTTGTAATTAAAACTACAAATCCAATATAACCAACCAACTACAGTAACATAACAAAAAATTCCATTTTCCCACGATCAAACATCAGATCATCAACTGATCTTGTCACATATCATTTGAGCTGCACACATGCACCAGAAGTGTCCTCCTGAAAGATCCTTATTACTAGACAGTGCCAATGCCGCGGAAGAGATGAAGGCGTGCAAAGAAGCGAAAAACCCGACACCAGGTTGCACTTGTGTCACGACAAGGTGCCTTACGTCTCGTCGCGATCATCTTAAGCTGTGTGAAAAGCAAAAAGCCGCCAAGACCGCTCCAATCGGGCGCGATCAGATTGAGCCGAGATTGCCACAAGGTGAGGAAATTTGTTTTTCACATTTTTCCCAATCTTTTCCGTGAAATTTTCTTCACTATATCGCGTTGTCTCTTCTTTCTTTTTCTTGAAATTCTCCTTGACGTTCAACAAGAAAATTTCCGATCCTCTTTGAAAGGTTTCACGGGGGCAAATGTGCACGTGGGAAATATGTTTAGCTTTTACCTGTGACAAGTTTCGAGCGGAATTTTTTCGCTGTAGTAATGGTTAATTCCATAAAAAGTTAACAATTTCTTGTCATATTGCAAGTGAAACATTTTCGATTTAATGTCTTCCATTATTTTTGTGACAGTCGTTTTACCACTGGTGATTTTTTAAGACTTAATAAAACTCTCCCAACAGCCCCGAGAAATGACAAGGAACACTTGGCAGAAAGTTGCTGTCTGTCGTCGAAGTGAAAGTGTCTCTGTCTACGCTTATCATAATGTAATAAATGTCTGGTGAATATTTTGGCCAAAATCCAAGGAAATGCCACTAAAATTCTGAAGACGAGCAGACATAGGACAGATTTTTCTCAAAAGATTAACGCATCAAAATTCATGTCATTGCGATCACAACTTGTTTTTTTTTTTTGCATATTTGTAAGACGAGATTTTCATTCTTTTCCACCCGAAAACTTTTTTTTAAATATTTAATAGCATGTGAAGTTGTCGTGAATTAAAGTGAAGATTTATGAAAAAAATTTAACCTGTCAACATCTCATAACAATTTGTTAAGGTTGGATAAAATGAAGATAAATAAAATCCGAAAAATGTTTTTCTTTTTCGTAGTATATTCTTTTCTCGGTGGTGGTTCTGTTTTGGCCAATGGTATTTATAAGTCAGCCGTGAACAATGGCGCTAACTAGGTGTGTACTTGGCTTAATGATTGGACTAAATCACTTTGATGTTGCAATTATTTTGGGTTTTATACCCATGTAAAATTATATACCCTATGATATTTTAAATCAAATTGTTAAACATTATTGTGAGAAAATTTAAATATTAAAAAAGTGTTCTTGCGGCTTTGGGTGGTTTTATTAAAATTATTTTTAAAAATTCCCTGATTTTTGTATTGTTACAATTGCGTATTTATAAATTCATGGCTCAATCACTAAGAGGATTGCTGTACCTAAATAAATTTTTTTAAAGTAAATTAATTCAACAATTATTGCTTTGGCGCAAGTCAACCTTAGAACCAACCGATTTATCTGAAATTATATTTAAAGTAATTTATTTTTTCTTACTTTCTAAAATAAATTTTTTTCCTATCTTTCTTGCAATTTCGTAATAATTCATAGAAAAATCTCAGAATAAAGCACCACCACTTAACTAGCATTTTTGAATCCGACAAGTAGATGCAAACACCATTGTATGAGATTCGTACCTCAGGGATCAACCAATATATTTTATGGTAATAAAGAAATAAAAAGACAAAATGAGTTCTTCTGCATTTAAAACAATTTTATTTTAATTTATCACAATGCATTTGAGTTAAGAATGACTTTTTGGTTTAAACTTTTATTGTATTTTTTGCAATCACGCATGGTAGACCGATGGGAACCAGGGAACGAGACTGTGAGTGGTGATTTCGGAACTCTAGATCAATGAACTGTGATCTAGGAATTGCTCGATCGGCCGTTCTGATCGCATTGGAGTTTGTCTATTGTGACTGATGACGAAATATCTCCGGAATCGTTTAATTACTACTAAATGAATCAGTGAAAATTTTACTGGTTCATCCAGTAAACAATAACTTCACTGGAAAATCAGTTAATTCGGGCCTGTTTACTGATTGAACCAGTGAATAGTTCTCACTAAACTTGAATTAGTAAAATTTTCATTGGTTCAACCAGTGAATTATATTTCACTAGTGAAAAAATATATGTGACTCATATTCTACTCTCCAAAAATGAACCAGTGAAAATTTCGCTGGTTCATCCAGTAAACAATAATTTCACTAGAAAATCTTGCGTCTGTTTACTGATTAAACCAGTAAAAAGTTCTCTAAAAAAATGAATTAGTAAAAATTTCACACTCAATAAACCGGAGGGCAAGCAGCACTTCAGTACTTTGATGGGGGCCCGCTTGGGAAAACGACACTCGCGTTAGAAAAAAGCATTCTGATCTTTTTTACGTGAATTTCACTGGTTCAACCAGTGAAATTTCATTGTTTTCCCATTGGTTGACTAAGCAATGATTCAACCAGTGCAGTTTCACTGGAAACCAGTGAATAGTTACAGATTCGTTTTTAGAGAGTAGGTATGGGCTCTCATAGTGGAGGTTCGAAATGTTTCCGAACACGATCGACTCGTGTTAAAATGATATTCAGCATCCTCCAGAGCTACTGGCATGTAAACATCCCTTTGAACAGGTTGTCGAGGATTTGTTTCCTTTATATGTGTATGTTTCCTTTATTTTTGGAAGTCTCAGGTGTCGATCGTATACGATCTAGGTTGGTGAGCATTGTGAGTGGGTCGTGATTGCCGTGTGGATACCTAACAAGACAAAGAGCAAGTCCTCACTCCAATGAGTACTATTGTCCATTGCCATTAAGGCTGCTTTTAGGTGGAACCGTATGACCCCTTTTTTTTACTTGATGTGTACCGAGCAAACTTGACCACTTTATTGAACGGTTTCAATTCGCACTGCGTACGTTGATCGACTGTTATCTCAAGAGGTACGCCGATACAACTGCATTTGGTGATGCCATCGGGTGAATTTTTTTTATGTGAAAGGGCCTGAGCTTAGGTGTCACCCTTTGTACTACAAGACCATCATGTCGTTCACAAGTAGTAAGCTTAGCTCGAAAATAGAAAAAGGATATGATAGTTTAAGGATGTAGTCTGGAGGATGCATGAGGAGCAGGCAGTGAGCCTCGCGTTTGAACTCTGTCCACTATCGTTAAGTTATAGACGTATCCGCGAGGTGTTGACTGGGGTCCTAGAATGTCCACAGGTACTTGGTCAAACCTATGATTGGAAAGCTTAAAGACTTCAAATGCAGATTTGATATGTCTCGAAGCTTTGGACTTTTGGCAACCAACGCACGATCATTGATCACTCACTGCGACTGTTATTGATCGATGGCCAGAAGTATTTCTTGGCAATGGCTCGTCCTATATCAGGAATACCAGCGTGATATTGGCTGTATTCGGAATTGAACGCTAGCCTATCTAAAGAAGCGGGTCTGTAAGGCCTAGGAATGTGTGTACTAGTTTGATACCATAAATGCAAACACAATTGTTTCAAATTCTCACGTCAGGGTGTAATATTCAGTTAACTCTGAAAAATAAAAATCTTATATAGAGGCATTATTATTGCACATTCTTATCATAGCAGCGAATTTCTTCTACCAGTCATGATTTTTATATTACTGAAAGCCTTATTATTTTTCGTTAATATATTTGTGCTTAAATGCCAGAAATAATAGGAGAAGACGCCGGACTATCATCTATTAGATCCGCGGTTCGATTCCACGCCACCGCGCTGTGATCATTCGTTTTTCCTACTTCCGCAAAATATTTTAACATTCGTTTTGTCTTGTCTCTCCCTTTAAAATTACCTGGCGGCATTACGTACAGCCTTCTTAGAGAGTTGGTTAAATATGAAGGGGTCGTCAAGCAATTGATGAAATAATTTTGAAAGCAAGATAAGGTGACATGATGACGGAAGACTGAATAAAAATCATCCTGTCGTATAATGTCAAAAGCATCAAAGGTCAGGTCACCACCAATGAGTCTTTATCCTAACGCAATCAACAATTGATCAGATTTTCATCCAGGGCTAAGTAGGCGCTGAAAAAATATCTAGAGTTACAAAACTTGAACCTTTTCATTGCCATCCGTCTAAAGGCAAACATTTTGTACCAACACAAAGTACAAAGTACTACAAAGTAGTTTTTTTTTTCTAAAACATATCGTTGTTGAAAAATTAAGGTTTTGCTAGGGTGTACTACACATATTGCCTGCACGTACAAACCACTTATAGTCCAGTCCCCAACCGATATCACCTCTAATTTTTTTCGGAGGCGACCGATTTACTTGAAATTTTAACAGTAGATAGGGAATGACTCAAAAATCAAAGTCTACCATATGCCAATGTGCGCTTTTTCTTTGGGAATGGTTCCCACCGCAACTCCGGGGTGGAAATATTTTTGGTCAAAATAACCCCGTTAATCGATAGAGAGGCTAATTTTAAGGAAAAATGTGGTACAAACTTTTTTTGTAGAATTGATATTTTTTTGGTTATAAGCATTTGAAAAGTTGCAATTTTCATTAAAAAACCCCACGTTTTTGAACAGTTTTTGGTCAATAAGTCCAAAAATAAGCGTTTTATCAAAAATTTTTTTATGACTAAAAATAAAGCTTTTCAAAAACGAAGAAAATGGTTTTTAAATGAATGTTCTAGATATAAAACAAAGCGAGTAATGATTGATCGAAGGGACCTATTTCAAACCAAATACTCACAACGTTGTATTTAACGTCGAATAACGGAAAATCGATGCATTTTTCGAGGATAACTTATATTACAAGTGCTTGAAAATATCTTTAAAATGAACACTGATAAAAGTCATTTGCATGTAAAGTGAATGAATTATGACAAAGAGCAGGTGTACCGTTCAAATTTTTTTTAAAAAAATGAACAATAAAACTAATACCACTTCTAACTCAAATTCAAAATTTATTATGTTCCACGTACGATTCACTTTATTTTAGAGATATCTATCGGATCTATGAGCGATTTTCAGGGTGTATTTTTCGAAATGGGTACGATCAAAATGAAAAGGGGATATTACAGATTTCTGCGTTTATTTCAAAACAAACTCAAAAACTATTGAAGATACGTAAAAAAACTGTTGAGTAACAAAATTTAGATTTTTCTTCAACAACAATTTTGGTTTTTTGTGTATTGCTGTAGCTTAAAAACTGACGGAGATATAGCGGATTGAAGTTTGTTTTATAGTGTAAGTACCACCTTTGCTTAGCCCTTTGACCCTTCACGTTTTGAAAATTAAGGGTTTTAATATAATACAATTACCATAGTTTTATAGCCAGTGAAATTACCTACAAAATGGTTTTGAATGGACACCGTTGCTTGAAAATTGACCCCGCTACAGTAAAAAAACTGAACGGCTTTTTTTTTAATTTTCGGAACAAATGATTTCGGAGCTTTTGTGAGCACATTACGGTATTTAACGTATACATACATGCTACATTTGGTATACAGGTTTAATATACATTTTACAACAGTACTTCCAAAATAGAAGATATTCTAGAAGCTGGAAGGTATTGCGCAATAATTTTGTACGGAGCTGCTTAAAATGTGCAATTAAATAAAATGAAAAAATTGACGGTTTGCAATCTTTTTCAGAACATAGGTGAATTGAGTGTTCGGGGGTCGGTACCCCGTCAGTATATATATATATATATATATATATATATATATATATATATATATATATATATATATATATATATATATATATATATATATATATATATATATATATATATATATATATATATATATATATATATATATATATATATATATATATATATATATATATATCCACGCACACGCACCCATACACACACACGAAAAAATTTACTAAAATATTTTCTGAACTTATAACGAAATTTGTGTGTCTCAAAAAGGGTACACTTTGAAAAGGGTGGTAGTAGAGCCTAAATCCAAAATTTCATTAAAATCGGTGGCCGCCAAAAAAAAGTAGAGGTAATACCCCATTTTTACAGTTGGGGACTGGGGACTCTGGTAGAAAACTAAACAGAAGTAAAAAGAAGAATGAAAGTGTTGCCAATGCCAAAACGTATTTATATACACTAAAAACATATATTTAATGGGATAGGAACACCTAAGAGTGAGAAACTGGCGGTAATTTGTAATTCTACAGTGATTTGTAATTCTACATAAGCCATTTGTAAAAAAACTGGAAGACATTTATAGAACTTAAATAACGATTTTCGTCAAACTCAAATTAAGACAACAAACCAGGAGAACCAAAACGGACAATTCAAAGCATTGTTAATTAAAGAATTTACAATTGTAGTTTCAGTAGTAGTTGCCTTTTGTTGCGTCCACATCTAAACCAAGCTTAAATCGTTCCCGCCTTTTTTAAATTATTTCGTAAGCTTCGGTCTGTCTAGTTTTTGTAGTTTTATGCCCATATTTTTGAATGAGCTATTCCAATATAGTGTGGCGACGTACCAAAAACACAATAATATACAAACACTATACGTACACTATGGAAACTACTGTACAGAACTACTGTACAGTATCACTGTATACACTGTAGATTGTTTGTTGTAAATAGGTCATAGTTAGTTTGTTTGAATATAGAGCTTTGTAGCACGTTATGATTCACATGTAGATTTGTGTAGAATTGTATATAGTAATTTGTAAACAAATTAATAAACAGTGAGAAATCGAGAGTACAGCTGGATATTATTAATTAAGGCGACAGCCCATCTTGGGATTACAGGTCCGGATTTCCCCGAAGGACGACACGGCATTTCCCCGAAGGACGACGCGGCGATCCCCACGGCAGTCTTGAGGTCCGGCCTCCAATAGGACAGCGTAGCAGCTCTCAGGTGCCAGAAGGACGGCACCCCCCATTCTCCAAAGTGGTGACCCCGAGTGCGGAGGCGGATAGTGCAGGGCGCTTAGCTGGCTCACGTCTCCTGACGAAAGGACTCCGAGGCGAGAGGGCGCCTGTAGCGAGGGACCAACCAAGCCCCAGACTCTTCGCCAAGCGGACAGGCGAATCGGGAGGAAGATTCCATTGGGCTTTGGACTAACCAAAGTTCCCAGCGGTTGTTAGGTTAAAGTTTAAATTAAATACACATTTTGTTTTTGTTTTTGTCGAGTTACAAGTATTTAGTCACATTTTTTTATACAAACACACCACAAACACTAACACGAAGTCGCCGCAGTAAGTACGTTCGTTCACGAGTCGCGAAGTAATAGGTTACGATGGAACAGAGGTTGGAACGTGAAGTACCTGTAGCAGTCCCAGGAGATGTAGTTAATAGAATAGCCATACGGGTGCCGCCTTTTTGGAAAAGAAGCCCCGACTTATGGTTTATTCAATTAGAGGCACAGTTCCACACAAGTGGAATAACACAGGACAGTACGCAGTATTATACTCTGGTGGGCAATTTGGACGCAGATGTCCTCACTGAGGTGCGAGGCGTCATTCGTAACCCCCCGGAAGTAGGAAAGTATGCGGAGCTGAAGAAGCACATTCTTGCAGCGTATCAGGACTCGGAGCAAAGGCGTTTGCAGAAGCTGCTGGGCGACATCTGCTTAGAAGGAAGGAAGCCAACGCAGCTGTTAAACCAAATGAAGGAGTTGGCAGCTGACGGTATCTCTGCAGAGGTTTTGAGGATCCTCTGGTTGCAGCGTCTTCCACCCCAAACACAGGCGATTTTGGCAACCAGCGTGGATCAAGACATTGGTAGGCTTGCGGAGATGGCGGACAAGATAGCGGAGGTGGCTGTGGCATCTGGCGTCGCAGCCAGTTCCTCGCTCGAAGGGCCTTGCACCCAACTGCGGGAAGAATTAGCGACGTTGAGGAAACAGATGGAGCAGTTGAAGTTCGATCGTGGGCAAAGTTCTCCAAGGCGTCGTGATCCCAGTCGGAGGAGTTACCAAGAAGACACAGCAGGCGATACATCATTGTGCTTTTACCATAGAAGGTTTGGTGGTAAGGCTAGGCGATGTCGGCAGCCATGCTCATTTCAAGCAAAAAACTAAGTGGTGGGCAGCAAGAGGCGACTGGCCAGCCCGCCTTATTTATTAGTCGCCTTTACCTCACGGAGAAGACAACAAGCAAGCGATTCCTTATTGACACTGGAGCCGAAGTTTCGGTGGTTCCCCCAACAGCAGAGGAAAACAGGAGTCAACCCTCGACACGACTATTGTATGCAGCCAACGGGACGGAGATTCCCACATATGGACAGCGTTTGATTCAACTCGACTTGGGACTCCGTAGGATTTTCACTTGGCCTTTTATTGTTGCTCGTGTAACGGAGCCCATAATTGGATCAGATTTCCTCGTGAATTTTGACCTGCTGGTTGACGTAAAAGAAGGTAAATTAATAGATAAAAGTACAAAACATTATACAGTGGGTGCAGTTACGGCTCGTAGCAGTATGCAGCTGAGTACACTTAGTGCAGACTTACATCGTGCGCTAAGGGGACTCGAAGACATCACAAAGCCCAACCCAGTCACAGAGGTTAAGCATCGGGTGGTTCACTTCATCCGGACGAATGACCCGCCAGTTCATTCAAGGCCCAGACGACTTTCACCGGAGCAGCTGAAGATTGCAAAGCAGGAATTCCAACACATGCTCAGTTTAGGTATCTGCCGCCCATCAAAGAGTAATTGGTCCAGCCCGCTGCACATGGTAAGGAAGAGCAATGGTGACTGGAGACCATGCGGAGACTATAGGAGGTTGAATGCGATCACGGTTCCAGACCGCTACCCAATCCCGCATATCCAAGATTTCGCTTACCAGCTAAGTGGAAGAAAGGTGTTTAGCACTGTGGATTTAACACGAGCGTACCACCAAATCCCGGTCAATCAGGACGATATCCAGAAGACGGCCATCACAACACCTTTTGGGTTGTTCGAGTTCCCGGCGATGACCTTTGGATTGTGCAACGCCGCGCAGACTTTTCAGCGGTTTGTGCACGAGGTAACAAGAGGACTAGATTTCTGTTGGCCGTATATCGATGACTTCCTCATTGCCTCTAGCACAGCGGAGGAGCACAAGGGGCATCTAAAGCAGTTGTTTGAGCGTTTCCGGGAGTATGGCATTGCGATAAATCCAGCCAAATGCGTGTTCGAGGCATCGAAGGTCAAATTCCTGGGCTACGAGATTTCAGAAGAAGGAACAAAGCCACTGCCGGAAAAAGTAGAGGTCATTAGGAAGTACAAGAAGCCTGAGAGTGTGCAGGAGTTACGTAGGTTTTTAGGAATGATTAATTTTTACAGGCGTTTCATCCCGAAGGCAGCAGAAATCCAAGCACCACTTCATGGGTGTTATGCGGGAAACAGGAAGAAGGACAAGACCGCTATCCTTTGGACAACAGAGCTCAGCAATGCTTTTGAAAAATGTAAGCAGGCATTGGCTGACGCGGCTCTTCTCGCTCACCCAGAGACAGGTGTGCCATTAGCCCTGGTAGTAGATGCGTCAGATACGGCTATAGGTGCGGTTGTTCAGCAGAGGATTGCGAAAGGATGGCAGCCATTGGGTTTCTTTTCAAGAAAGTTGTCGTCGACGGAAGGAAGATATAGTGCTTACGACAGGGAGCTCCTAAGCGCATACGCTGCAGTAAAGCATTTCCAATACTTGTTGGAAGGCAGACGTTTTGCATTATATACAGACCATAAACCACTTGTATTTGCATTCCAGCAGAAATCGGAGAGCGCATCACCCAGGCAGGTCAGGCACTTAAGCTACATTGGCCAGTTTACCACGGACATTCAGCACATCTCTGGAAAGGATAATGTGGTCGCAGATGCATTATCGAGGGTCGAGGCCATATTTCCACCGGCTCCGGTAGATTATGGTGAATTGGCAAAGGAGCAGGAAACGGATGAAGAGCTCCAACACTTGCGCGGGTCAGCAACAGGCTTGAGGCTTTCCAGGTATGAACTGGCAGGCGGACAAGGTTTGTACTGTGACACGTCGACTAACAAGATACGCCCCTACATACCAAGAGGGCGCCGACGAGATGTGTTTGACGCTATGCACAATTTGTCGCATCCGGGCGTAAGGAGGACAACTAACTTGGTCGTGGAAAGGTTCGTGTGGCCAAGCATGAAGAAGGACTGTCGGATCTGGTCGCAATCATGCCTGGACTGTCAAAAGAGCAAGGTACAGCGACACGTGAGAAGCCCGATTTCAGACTTTCCGCAAGTGGAGGGACGGTTCCAACACGTCCACCTGGACTTAGTGGGGCCCTTGCCTTGCAGCGAAGGTTACACGTACGCGCTGACGTGTATAGATCGATTTACAAGATGGCCAGAGGTGATTCCAGTGCAGGACATCGCGGCGGAAACGATAGCAAAAGCATTTGTATCGGGGTGGATCGCAAGGTTTGGCACGCCGAAGGAGATAATAACGGACCAAGGGCGACAATTCGAGTCCACGCTTTTCAAGGAATTAGGAAAGGTATTAGGCATAAAGAGAAGCAGAGCATCCCCGTATCATCCACAGGCGAATGGGATGATAGAGCGCTTTCACAGGACTTTGAAAGCGGCGATAAAGTGTCATACATCAAGCCAGTGGGCAAGCAAACTCCCTATAGTGCTGCTTGGGTTGAGAGCATCACTTCACGATGATATCAAGGTATCACCAGCGGAGTTGGTTTATGGAGCAAAGCTCAAACTTCCGGGAGAATTTTTCGTAGTAGAGGAAGATTCAAGAAATACAGCTACTTTCATCAAGCAACTTGAGGACTACATGAGGGACATCAAGCCAACTCAGCCAATTCGTCATGGTATGCAAAAGGTATTTATACATAAAGGTTTAAAAATGTGTACCCATGTATTTGTGCGAACGGACGCAGTTAAACGTCCTTTGCAGCAACCTTACGAAGGACCCTATCAGGTGGTGATGAAGGCAGCGAAGCATTTCACCTTACTTATAAACGGCCGGCACAAGGTCATATCAATAGATAGACTGAAGCCAGCCTTGCTGATGAGTAACGACGAGGACCGGACGGAGCCAGAGAAGAGACGAAAAAATGAAGATAAAACAGCAACAGCAAGCCCAAGGACAACTAGGTCTGGAAGAAGCGTACGAGTCCCGGACAGATATCGTTGTCACTGAAGGGGGAGTAATGTGGCGACGTACCAAAAACACAATAATATACAAACACTATACGTACACTATGGAAACTACTGTACAGAACTACTGTACAGTATCACTGTATACACTGTAGATTGTTTGTTGTAAATAGGTCATAGTTAGTTTGTTTGAATATAGAGCTTTGTAGCACGTTATGATTCACATGTAGATTTGTGTAGAATTGTATATAGTAATTTGTAAACAAATTAATAAACAGTGAGAAATCGAGAGTACAGCTGGATATTATTAATTAAGGCGACAGCCCATCTTGGGATTACAGGTCCGGATTTCCCCGAAGGACGACACGGCATTTCCCCGAAGGACGACGCGGCGATCCCCACGGCAGTCTTGAGGTCCGGCCTCCAATAGGACAGCGTAGCAGCTCTCAGGTGCCAGAAGGACGGCACCCCCCATTCTCCAAAATAGCATTGGTTTATTTTATCAAGTGAGAATGCCATGAATTGAATGTGTGATTTGAAATCAGCATTGATTGATTTTGTATGAGTTTGAATAATCACTTTGGTGAAAGATATGGATGAAGATGGCGCTGGAAGTTATTTTTTGTGTGAGTACTTATTTAAATTTTATATTATTGAAAACCAAAACATTTATTAATTTAATTTTTCAAATAAATCCTTTAGTAGATGTAATTACAGCAATTATATAAAATAAATCTGAGCTTAAATACTTTGATATGTGGAAGACTGTAACGAGATATTGAACATAAAGTGTAAATATTACCAAATGGCTTAATGAGCGTCTATAAAATGGAAATTTGATTGAAAGAAATTTGGAGGATAAACTTGTCAATGTGTTAGGTGAATTTTGTTAACCATGCTCTCTTCAAGTTCGTCAAGTTTTTATACAGTATGTTTTTAAACAAACACGTTCACGTTTCTGAGTATTTTTCATAGCTGTCTGTCTATAGTCTTAGGTTGTAATTGTTATTGCTTGAAACATTGTCATTGTTATATAAACCAGCATAAACCTCTCCAACCCTATATATGTCTGTATAGTTAACACCTTCGCCTGTCCAAAAGTTCATTTCAATGTAACTGTTGGACTGTTTTAACAAGTAGATGTAAACCTATTTGAACCCTTAACATATACAATCGGCTTATGCATTTGTGAAAAACATTGAAAACTAAAACTTGTAAGCGCTTTACAATAGCAAAATGTTTTTACATGTATTGAAGTGAAGTTGTTTTTTTTCTAGTTAAACTCACAACCTATAGACATTACCAAAACAAGCTGCATTTAGAAGGTTTCTTAGTCTAGACTGGGTAATTGAACTTATTGGTTTTAATGGCAATTAAGTCGTTTTAGATGGAACAAACCATTGACACAGGTGTTGGTAGTGCCACAATGTCATATGTTAGGTGAGAATACAAGTGTATTTATTCCTAACCAATTCCACTATGAAATTGACATTTTTCTTTTGGTTTTAGTGAAATTTGAGTCAGTTAATGATTGCAGTACATGTCATTTTATTTCAATGGATTCATTGATTTAATTAAAAGTTATTCCACTCTCTTAAATTGTATTTTACTTTATTCATTTCCTTATTAGAATATTCTAATTACAATTTTTTTTATTGTTTTTTCACACATATTTCTACACACACACACAAAAAAACATAATCCAACATAGAAATCTCAAATATTTCATAAACAACACACAAAAATTCTAGTCAACAAATTCGTTGTTCAGCCACCCAAGTTCCCTCGTGAATCTTATGCATATTTAAATGCATCCACTTTGCACCAAAATGACACAGCCTCTTCCCGAATGCAACAACTTTGTCCGTTTCTGAATACCACACCGCATATATAAAACAGGAGCAGCAAAACCTTCCAAATTCGAATTATATGCATCCCTAGATCCACAACAAAAGTCAAATCGTAAAACAGGGCGTCTGGGTCGTACAGCCTATGCCACGGCAATTTCTCATTTTCCAACATCCAAACCCGCGACGTATAAAATTCTTGAGAAATCTAATTTGGAAAAATCTGCGCCAGCAGACTGCGCATGCAATTTCGAGCCCATTATGTCTGGTGATTATAAATTTCATATAAATGTTCTGCACGTCATAATAGGTCTGGTATATGGTACACACGGTGGTGCTACGGGGAAATCGGCCTGCCCTGCCGCAGATACAGGGTGCATATAATGGATGCAGTTTTATAGGATATGTTAATATGCGCACGGCTCCTAGTTTATGGATCAAAGTTCGCACCAAGAATCTTCACTCTCTCACGCACAGAGTTGTGTAGATTAAATTTTGAGGTGAATATTAAATATTTTGGACAGGCGACGACAAAAGGGGGATGGATGCGCCCAGACTGTGTCTAATTTTAAAATTTCGGTAATGCAAATGGAATAAGACCGCAACGAATTAATGGAGGGTATGACACTTGCAAGATGATTATGGAGGCGCTAGACTGTCTGGTCTTGGTGAAATTAAAATTTATTTTTATTTTGTTCGTTTTTTGATGAGGAGAGATTATGAGCGTGATTGCGCTGCTATGACTTAGGAAACTATACTATATACAATGCCATTGCTATTAGCGGTTTTGGACTATTAACAAATTCTTAGATCAAAGCTGTGTGATTATAATTAGACAAATGCGCAAGTGTAAATTTCTAAATAAAGTGATTAATAGAAAGGCGGCAAGAGAGACAACAAAATCTTACAAAATTTCTCTAGTCCTTGAGTCATTTTCTTTGATTTATTATCTTTACGTGTAAGATCAACAACAGACCTGATATTTAAAAAATGAAACAAATCCTTGAAAAATGCTGAGAAGCAGGCATTGGTATGCATTTTCCTTTTGTAAACTATGGAAACGCTAATGACGTACTTTTTAAAGCAGAGGTTTGTTTGGAGCAACAAGAGATTAATATAAAGCACAGATGAAAACGGGTTGGACACAAGAGAGAATACGAGGATTTAATTTCATGAACTTTCCTCAAAAATAAAGCCTGCGACAAACAGATACGACCTCACCAATACTTGTTAACATTGCTTAATAATAATGGAGCAAACAGCACCTCCAGAAGAAAAGTTTAGATACCAGCCTTCGTTTATGACATACCTAGTCATAATTGGACACAAAGCGCAAAACGTAAACCTATCCAAAAAGGGTAAAAAGCTCAGCAAAGTGCACACGAAAACAAAGTACATGACTTTATCAATAAGAGAACAACGATTAGGGCGAGGCATCAGCCTTCACGATCATAGAATGCAAATTGTAGAGCTTGCCAATAAAGCCTTGACAAAAGTATGGATCCGGCATTAAGTTATCTGTTTTTTTTGATTTTTTTGGCTGATTTAGATTTAAAATAAAACACAAATTGTTATAAATTGCTTTGCGTATAATTGGAATATTTTGTCCTATAAACGCCCGAGAAATACGGTCGAATATTTTAAACTCTGGTAACTTTCCCCAGATTGCCATCCAATCCAATTACTTCTTTTGTTGTAAAATAAAAATAACTTTTATCCATTTTTGATTTCCGCGACTGTATGAAAGCAAAATAAACTTAAAGCAAAGCACATATTTTTAAGCTTACTTGCTGTAGACTGTAAAAGCTGTAAAAGTTTCATATTGCTGTGAATGCTGCTGCTTTCAAACTACTTCAAAGCTTTCAGGAACATACTGGGCCGGCTGCAAATGCTTCGGCTTTAAAATACTTTGCTGTGAAATGGGGTCTGTTTGCTTACACTTTTTCAAAGCTATTTGCTCTCCAAGGGTGTAAAGAATTTTGCTTTCCTTCAGCGTTTTTTTTTGATGGCCCAACTTTATATAGAAAAATGGTACATTTGTTTAGAGGGGAGAAAACTTTTTTTTATGTGTATGTGAAGCATTCGCAGCCGGACAAGCATACCCCAGCATTTGTAAGCAACAGCATTCGCAGCAATATGAAACAAAAAGCTTTCACAGCCTACGCAGCAAGTTTGAAAATATGATTGCTGTTAAGCAAAGCAAAGTAAATTGCTGTGGTCTTCTTGGCAGCAAAGCAAAAGTCAACAGCAACAGTATTAAAATTGCTGCAGCAATTTAAACTCTGAAATTGTTAACAAAATACTAGATGCTAATAGTACAGGATCCGTAGAACAACGACCTTCACCGATCGAGTAACCGAATGAAATTTTTTTTCATGATAGATAATATGGTAACAAAGGTAACGGTGATGGGTTGCCTAACAAAATATGTTCAAGGCTATATTTAATAGGCGTTTTTTCGCCATTTTCCGCCTTTTTCTCTATTTTGAGGAGAAACTATGCATTTTGGTGAAAATATCAAAAGAGGAAAGTTGTAGAGCATAAAATTTCCTACAAATTTTGCCTCCACTGTTTTTTCGTATTCCGCATAGTTTCGCCGTTAGCGGCCATTTTGCACCTTTTTTCAGATTCTGTTGATAAATCAAAGCGTCCAAAGAAAAGCCGTTGAAAAACTGCAACTACTAGTTTGATCTCATTTAATTTTTCATACAAATGCATAATTTTAGCTCAAAATCTAAAAAAAGGTGCAAAAACAGTGAAGGCAAAATTTGTAGGAAATTTTATGCTCTACAACTTTGCTCCTTTGATATTTTAACCAAAATGCATAGTTTCTCCTCAAAATAGAGAAAAAGGCGGAAAATGGCGAAAAAACGCCTATTAAATATAGCCTTGAACATATTTCGTTAGGCAACCCATCACCGTTACCTTTGTTAGCACATTATCTATCATAAAAAAAATTTCATTCGGTTACTCGATCGGTGAAGGTCGCTCTTCTACGTATCTTAGACTAATAAGCTTTTCATCCATTTTCTTCAAAATTTTTATTTATTTATTAATATTGTGATATAAACTTATGGTTTTGAAAGAATTGTCATTTGATTACCCACACATATAAAATCGCATTATATTACACAAATTGTTCATTGCAAGGCGTAGACTCGTGTGTCAGCTCTGCTCAACAATCTGACAGTGTGTTGCATCAACACGTTAACTCGTGTATCATCCGCCGGCAAAATTTTTGAAAATGTCTTGGAAATCCACTAAAAATGACACAGAAATTTGGCAAGTCTTGGTCGGTTTTAATTTTGCCTGTGTAGGAGGGAATCATAATATCGCAAAAAACACCATATTTATACCTATCCAATAGTCGCGCAGTGTATTTCAGATTTAATATATATTTTTGATCAAATTTTATGTTATGCCTAACCTAAGTTGTATTACAAGCTTGTCAAACAAAGTTTTGCCTATTAATCATGTTCCAAATTATTTAACAAATAAACTCTTTTCCCACTAATTCCATTTTTTGGTCGAGCTTTTAATTATATTTTAAAATACTGGACTTTTTCGCGAATAAAATGAAGTATTTGGTAAAAACCAAATTTTTGCTGTAAAAAGCATAGTTGTATTCGTTAAAACTTTGATAAAATAAATAAATTATTTATAATCTACAATCAGTTCATAAATTTTTCTTTCAAAAAAGCTGAAGCAATTAAAAAAAGACATTTAAAACATTAATATTCATATTAAAACAATCAAATTTATTTCACCTGTTTCCTTTGTTGCAATACATCCGGCGTTAAGATAAAAATAATCTTAATACTCAAAAAAATAATTTAAATTATACTTTAGATATTTACACAGATAAGACACCGTTGAAAATGTTAAACAAAAGCAATCAAATTACAAAATTGTAAAAAAAAACACGAAAAACATAAACAAAATCGCGACTTCCGAATGTGGCACGTTAACCCTGAACTAATTTTTATATAATCAAAAAACGAAAATCGAACTGAAAACACCTGAAAAAAAAGTAAAACCAAACAACAAAAAAATTAAAATTAATTCTGGCGAAACAAATGAAATAAATTCGCGTATTGAGAGAATTCAGGTGTTAAAAATTTAATCGCAGGTAACTTACTCGTCCATCCGTCACAATATTGGGTGGCAAATCGAGCACTCAATATCGATGGTACCGCCGCGCCGCGTTGCCGCCCCGCCAGTATACCGAAATTCCAATTTGGGCCGTGCAAAATTTGTGCAGTGAAGCACAGAATTAAGAATGCCGCTCCGACCTGAGGCCATAATATAATTTTACTAATTTCGACCTGAAGACGTCTTGAATAAAAAATGTTAATTAGCTTCAATTGCTCGCGCCAGGTAATAAGCAGCATGCAGGTAAGAAAGAGGTGCCAACCAGCAGACAGCGCCTCTATGTAACAAGCAGAAACTTCTTGATATGCGCTACATAACAAATGCTGGATAGTTGTTTTTTTTTTGTTGGTGGGGGTAACAGGGAGGGAGGGGAGCAGAATTTCATATAACACAAAAAAGTTTCCAATTTCGTGGAGATATTTTCGATTGGAATTTTTAATGCTGTTTTCAATTTAGATTGATTTTGCACGGGCTTAGATAATACAGGAAATACTAATTGGATTGTTGAGGTGTGTATGTGTCATAAAAACGCGCAACTGGTGTCCTAATTTTCTAGTTTTTGTTTTTTTTTTCGGGGTAAAAAATAAGCAATATTGAAACTTTGTTATGAGGAGAATTTTTGATTATTTTTTTTATGGACGAGTGAATTTTATTTTTCAGTCATAAAAATTCTTAATTTTTTTTGTTAGTTTTTCATCCATTATCTTCAATGTTACTAATAATAAATTTTAAGGAATTGCAAAATTTTGTTTAAAATTTCGATATTTTTTTATTATTTCAAAATTAGCGTGTCTGAAATTTCAAATTAAATGGATTTTCATAATTGTTTTTGTGGTAGATCTCCTCTTGTTGTTATGGTCTTTTAGCTTCCAACTCTCGTAACTTAAAAGTTTGCCCGCTTTGTCGATTTTAATGGATTTTTTAGCTTGACGAGAGCCTTGGGGCCTTCTCCAACTATGCTGAAACAGCTTGTTGACTCAATTCCTGATGGGTGATCTTACGTGGCAGCTTGCTAGCTCCTACTCTAGCCAGGCCATCGGCAATTTCATTACCAATGTAACCTTCGTGGTACGAAATCCATATCAGCGTAACATTGTTGTTCCTGCTGAGGAATTTCAGAGATAGGAGACAGTCCAGGACAGCCTTAGATGATGCCCTGTGGGATTTCATGGCCAACAGGGCAGCTTCACTATCCGAGAAAATGAGTATGTTAGTTTGGGGCTGGATGGCGAGAACCTCAGCAAGAAAAACAGTGACGGTAATCCCAAGAGCCATGGATATTTGGAACCGTCCGTATACTAAAAGGCCGTGCTTCCTCTGAAGAGGGGCCTGCCGTGTTGCCATTCTAAACTACTTACTTCCCATAACACTGGTTCCAGGTTTACTTTCTTGAGAATCGATAAGTGATCCACAAAAGGAGGAGAGCCTTCTTCACTACTAGGTGGAGCGGAGGAAGGTTCAGTAGGGCCTCCATAGCCGCAAACGGACCGTTGCTTTTAGCTCCACAGGCGATTCTTTGGACCTTGACCAGCTTAATCACAGCATTCTTTTGTTTGATTCTGACCCACCATGCAATATGCATACGTGGCCATGCGCATTATGACCGTCGTGTATAGGCGAAACATTAACCTCGTTTTGGAGTCCCAAGTTTTGCCTAGTAATTGACTACAGATATGGAGAAATTTAATTGCCTTGGCAGTTACTCTCTCCATCTGGGGTTTAAAAAAGAGATCCACGATGATACCTAGATATTTAGCCTCGTTTGAGAAAACCATTTTTTACCATCTGGTGAGGGATCTTTTAAATTTAGCTTCCTTCTATTAGTAAATGATACAATGGGGCATATTCTGTCAGTAAACTTTTATCATTTCATTTTAAGTTATGCCATAACATAAAAGAATTCTCTAAAATCCTATTCTGTCCGACAAATTTTATTTTATTTTATCGATCATAACATAAAATATTTCCTGTTACGCTCTATATCTATCTAATATTTTATGTTATGTGTTCATAACAGACATCATAAAATAATTTTATAAAAGCATGACAGAATACGAATTTTTAAAATATTTTATTTTTATTTTATGAAGAAGAAATTTTGTCATCATAACATAACATAAAATATTATTTTATGAAAAATTACAGAATAGGGCCCAATGAAATACTTTTGTGGGTTAATGCCCAAGTTCTTGCTCTGACACCAGCTATGCACAAATTATCGAGCGCCTTGCATAAGGTCTAAGATGGTGCCATCATGACCATTATGACGATATCATCTGTATAGGTGTATGCTTTGAAGCCCCGGCTATTCACGATTACGATGAACCATAGGAGAGGTGATAGGGCACCTCCTTGAGGACAGCCTTTAGCAGCCATTACCGTAATCGATTCGCCATTCATCTCAGCAGTTATTAATCTGCTGCCGAGAAACGAAATGATCGCAATGGCGTTTTTTACTGCCGCTTCATTCATCGTGTCAAAAGTAACGTTGTTCTTGTCATACGTAACCTCGATATCTGCAAAAGCGCAGAAAGAGACTTCCTTGTCTCGGAGGGACCTCCCGATATCTTTCACTAGCACGTGAATGGCAATCTCTGTAGATCTGGTTCGCTGTAAAACATTCTCTAATATGCCCGTCTAAAACCTTCTCCACGATTTTCAGAACGAAGGACGAGAGGCTGATCGGTCGGTTGCATTCTGCTTCCTTATGCGATCTTCTCCCCGATGGACCAGCGCAAAGATACCCTGGAACAATGGCAGCAGGATTGGTAGAATAACTTCCAAGCCGCTCTGAAGGAGAGCCGGGAAGGTTTGGTCTTTTCCAACAGCCGCGCTTGATCCGCCCGTTCGATCTTACCCGCAGTGAAAATCCTGTTTTCCAGGCCTTTGTTCCTATTGTAGGACCTGTTTGTAACTTCGATCCGATCCTTAACCCAATCCTAGTTACTTCAGAACCCGGGAAATTAGTGCTCATCAACAGCTCCACGGTAGGTCGGTGCTCTTCGTAAAAGACCCTCCAAGAGTCTTGAGGGAGACAATGCCATTTGAGTGATCCTTAGACAAGACGACTTTGTCCAAATAATTTCTTGGAGGATAGAAACTGGTCTATCTCTTAACATAATTCTTTTTATGACCTTCGTTTGAAACTTTTCAAATTTTTGTTGTAGCCTTCAAACCTTCCTCGTAGAGGTCCCAACTACTTGAGACCTTAGCCATAATAAATAGTTTCCCAAGTTCTCTCTTTTGCTTGCAGAGATCATTGTTCCACCACGCAACCCTTCGGTTGCTTCTTCGTGTTTTCGCAGGACAACTGTTTTCAAAGGCTGTCAAGATCGTTTCCTGCACATTGGCAGAAACAAGATCTAGATCGGCCCATCACTGAGGCCATTATTACCTATGTGGCTGACTCGTAACCCGAGGTCTGTGCGATAAGCCTCCCAGTTAGTCTGCCGAGGAACCCTAAATGCTTTCGAGGATACTGCAGAAGCTCTCAAGTCAAACTTGATATCTCTGTGGTCAAAGATTGGTGGCTCACTTGTGACGTGCCAGTTCAGTATTCTGGAACTGACGAATGTGCTGGCAAAAGACAAATCAATCACATTTCGCCTAATCACATTAAAAAACGTAGGTTCGTGCCGCCTGTCATTGTAAGTAGTTATGAAGTAAAGAAGGTATTCGTCCCTAGAATTAGTACTGGTGCTTCTTCACGTTGGCGATGCTCGTTGGCGTAGTTGAAATCAAGGGCGGCGGAGCATAATCATTGTGGATGGGGAGCATGCGAACAGATAACCATTAAATTGTAAAAAAAAGTTAATCGGTCAATTTATTTACCAGTGGTCTCTTGAGGTATGTATATGGCTTTAAATTCTTTAGTTAGCGGTTATGCCCCACTAGAATTTGGGGGGGGGGGTAGTGGTGATGGTTTTAAAAGGGCTCCTATGCGTGTTGACCCACTCCCTCATTTGGACCTCGTGCGGCTTGCCCTATAAGGCCTACGAAGGGCATATAACCCCGCCCCTTGAGGAAAAATCATTGCTGCTACCCGCCGATCCCGAGTGGAAAAAGAGGTCGAAAAATTTGAGAATTTCGGCGTGGATATGTAAGTAATAACTGAGCCGGTTTCGAAAGATTTATATTTTACCAACGCGGTCCCCCAACTGAGTACTGCTCCCGGTCAATGCTGCTTAACCTCTGTAATTGAAGCGGAACCAGTCTATTGAGAATGCTAAATGACACCCTTCACTGTCACCAACATAATTGCCTGAAATATGAAGCAATGCAACAACAAAAACTAAATCTTCGCCAAGCTAAACAATACGTCAAGCGGATGTTGGGATTCCCCATTTCATTTGTAATGAGGTTTGTCTCATAAGGCCCATATGAGAAACTGATAAGGCATACCTCACTTCAGTATCGCTGATTTTTTTGTGTGGTGTTGATGGGGAATCTAAGTGGAAACCCCTCTTTCGGCATGTCCCTTATTTACCACATGTGGTCCTCACGGGGAAATCCCTCTTTCGGCATGACCCTGAGGCAATCCCTTTTTAAATGCTGATCGGGTGGGGTTTAAAAAGCTTAGGCTATACAATTATAAGTTCTTAATAACTCTGATATAATTATTTAGTTTTCGTATGAAAAGCTTTGCTTGTATGCGGCCTTTCGACCATGTTCCTTCGTCGCCAGCGACCGATACGTCCTTCTAACATTCTGAGTTATTAGGTGTACATGTAATATTTTAGGTGTGGATTTCCCCACCCAAAGCGAAAGTGCCGGTGCACTTTTCCTTCCATCCCCATGCGCTCCGCCGCCCCTGGTTGAAATGTTCCTCCGGGTGGGGGCGGGTCTTCTCCAGGAAGGTAGGCCGAGGCTATGACACGCATTCCTCCGTCTCCATGTCGCATTACTTTCGCTACCACCAGATCTTTGAAGACGAACTACGAAAGGAAGGCAGTATAAGTATTTTCCCCATGAGCAGTGCTGCTGGAGTAGATCAGTCTACCAGCATTAGTTCCGAGGCTACATATTCTTCGTCGGTACACCCATGGCTCTTAGATTAGAGCCACATCCAGGTTATCCGAAAGAAACCTTTTTCAAGTACTGCTGAAGCAGACTTGTCGTAATGGAAATTTATCTAGAGAAGATTCTCATATAGGAAGCAGTCTTCAATTGCTTAGTCACCTCTTCGTTGAACTAGGCTCCCCCTACGACCCTCCCAGAAAATCCAGTGGTCACCATCCTCACATTCGATTAATTTACCTCTTCCATTCCCGTAGCAGACACCTGAGCGGCTTCAGTGGGTAATTTCAGGATTTCTGCTTCTTTGGTGATCGGAACGGAAATGGTCGCAGTTGTTCGCAAGGAATGCAAAATTATCTCAACCCTTTATTTCTCCCAGTTTTCACTTCACTTCACTTAGCTTCACTTAGCTAATTTAATTCCCATTCTTCTCAAGAATGCTAAGAAGAAATGGATCGCCACAAAGTTTTTACCTTAGTATAATAAAATTCGAGAATTTTCAAAAATACGAAAGAAACCAAAATAAAAGCGAGACTTACATACCTCAAACGAGTCAAGTTACTTACATTTCTCCTGTGCTTCCAAGTCATCAACATTCAAAAATATTCTGAAAATTTGTAGGGAAACGTTCAAGGTAATAAATAGTTACAAGAAAGTATTTTTCGAATATAATTTATATTTGAAGTTAAGTCTTTTATTATTTTTACATGCTACCTTAGTTGCTTACTGTCACAATACAAATACTCTCGGAATATTTTTATAACTTATAAATCTTTGGATGACTCCCAGCGACACCGACCCTACTGACCCAAGATCACAACCAATACCCCAGCCCGCTTTCCCCTCTCAAGGATGATCGATATGTGTTAATACTTTTACTACTGATCAGGGAGGATCACCACCTCACGATCATGCTGCGAGTCCTTCCTCTCTGCTCTGCTGCCTTGAGGATGATATGATAGCGGTGTTGTCATGGCTTGTCTGCGGCAATCTGTCATTGTCACTAGGATGGCGACCGTAGTGACTGTCCCACATCCTGGGGAAGGATTCGTTTTTTACTGGAGGGGAGCCTTGCTGGGACCGGGACTGATCACAGTTGCTTGAAGTGGGACTTGTGCTGGATCGATGCGGCTTGTCGGACTGGGGTGATATTTGAGACGGATGATGGTATCCGAGATTGGGCATTCCGGATCCAGGGTGAGGCAAAAACGGACCAAATCCTAGTAAACCGGAGTATTTGCCAGGACCAATGGATGGTGGAATGTGACTTAATCCACCGAAGGGTTGATTCTGCATTGGGTTCATCTCGCCGAACTGTTTAAATGAAATTATAAGAACTTCTATCAACACCACACCTGCAAATTAATTTACCTTCTGCTGCATTCCATTCAAAAACGGCGGCAAATACGGATAAAATATATCCGGTCGCCGCTTAAGGAACTCAGCATCCTGCGGACCAACCGTCATCGGCCGATTCAGTGGAAGCTCTAAGGACATTCGACGGCCTCGACGCGATGACCCGTTTGTCCACATATGCGTGCCCATATGAACCTGCGATAAGACACAAACAAAATACCTGAAGAATTTCTTAACTTTCACACAATGCAGATTCTCGTGTCTCACCTTCAAGTTGCCTTTGGTTGTGAACGCCTTTTGGCACACCGTACACCGGAATGGCTTGTCCCCAGTATGTGTTCGCATGTGAATTTGCAGTGCAGAGCTTGAGCTGAAGTTCTTCCGGCAAACAGTGCACAGGTGCTTTGTGTTAACAGGTGGGTCCAGGTGAATCTGCTGCAGTGATTCAACACGTAACGGGTGCGATGGCTGTTGGCTGATATCTTTCACCAGAACCTGTGACTGTGCTGCTGCTGTTGTTTGATTTTCTGCTGTTGTTTCCTTTCGTGGACTTCTTGGTGTGGCCACGGGTGGTGGTGATCGCGGAGCTGAATTCAATTTGATTTGTGCAAAAAAATGTTCTTTTATTATTTTATTACAAAAGCAAAGAGCAGAGCAGGCCCACTTACCTATTTGTCGTTTGGGAAGTGGCTGCTCAATGTCTGGCAATGAACGTTTTAGACCAAATTTGATATCGTCTTGGTTATTTGATAGAATGCTTTGGAACGATATCGGAGGAATATTTTGTTCATTTTCTTGGGACTTCATGTATGTCAACGAATCTTGAAGACTTGGCGATTCTATTTTTGAACTTGTTATGGATTCTTCTGTTGAATGATTGGAATTTTGATTGCCGCCCTCTCGCGGTTTATGTGTTAGTAAATGCTGCTTCATGTTTCCCTGTAAGGGATGTGATTTTATTATTGAGGAATTTTTTTCGACATATGGTTAGATAGACTACAAGATTTTTACATTATTAGAATTAGTAGTTTTAAGAAGGCAATACGTTTCCATGTTAAAACTAACTATGATTTGTTTAGATTTTTTCAGTTTGAAATATAATATGAAGACATGCACGAAACCATATAAAGTCATATTCCTACAAATTGAATATAGTCCAGACGCTAGAGCAGTGAGACATATAAATTTTGGTTTTGGCGTGATGTAACAGACTTTTTTGGTGGAATTGGTTAGAAATGACATCCCCGACAATATCTACGGCGCAAACATGAAAACACCTGGAAAATTTATGGGAGCCCAAAAACTGCAAAATTTACGAAAAATTCCCAGTTTTTTTGACCTTTCTTGATAAATATCTCTTAACGAAGGCTTCTAGGCGAACAGTTTGTTGGACATGTTTTGTTCGTTATTGGATTTGCTAAAACTCTAGCCAGTTTCACACAGGCCAACAGCCAACAAAAATCTGCTGTCATCGTCCTTCCCTTTTGAAATTCGATGAAAAGTCGTTACGTTCACACGAGCCAAATTTTCCAACCAACTGTACGTCAGAAAGCTCTAGCTGATTGTTGCTGTTTTTAATCTTAAGTCTCCCTTCTGATATTTCTCTCTCTTTTCTTCCAGAAAGAAAAAAGCCACACCGCTGTCAAAAAGTTGACTCGAAAATCCAGTGAAAGAGATGGTTCAAAAAATCTGCCCATCCCTTCGTCCTCTCTCACCCTCGTTTCAACAAATGACGTTTTCGGTCGATTTTTATTGTTTGGCTGTTGGCCCGTGTGAAACTGGCCTTAGCGTAAGTTTGATTTTTGAAATTTGAATTTTTGCATTGCAAAATACCGAAAACTGCGAAAAACCGTATCGTCACTTTAAATTTATGCCAACAAAAGAAAAATTATTATTTTTCAATGTAATTCTGGAATTTGGTAGTTTAAGGAATATTTAAATAGTTTTTGCATAATGTGTTTTGCAATTAAGTGAATTTAAAAAACTAAATTTGTTGCAGTGTCAAAAAAAGCTCCCATATTGGTCCTGATTTTTTTACGTATGCTCTATCATAAAATTGCTGTTTTTTTTAAATTTTTTATATGGTTTTTAATTTTTTGAAAAAAAACCTCTTAGTTGTTAAATAGCGCCAGAAATGCTCGGCACGTTTCAAATTCGCTCGAAAAAGGCCAGTTGTTTTTTAAAAATGTCCAAATAAAATAAAAAAAAAATTTTTCAAACAAAAGTAATTTTTCTAATTTGTTTAAGAAATTGTTGTTAACAATATTTTA
The DNA here is from genome assembly GCA_963855945.1 of Thereva nobilitata. Lineage (NCBI taxonomy): Eukaryota > Metazoa > Arthropoda > Insecta > Diptera > Therevidae > Thereva > Thereva nobilitata. The sequence goes on from OY979698.1 coordinate 20,294,363, forward strand.
TTGCAAGTTGTGCTCGATTCGCTACCCCAATTAAAAAAAACAGGTGCAATAATAAAAGCTGAGCCCTTTTTTGAGCGAATTTGAAACGCGCTGTTAGCTAAGCCATATACCTACTCAGCTCAAATGAGGCTTCGGGCGCACAACCGCCGAACTGATCAAATATGTTGCGAGTACGGCAGCGCAATATAAATAACAACCCTGGAGTAACTACAAAGTGCCATACCATCCTTAAAGCACAAGCTGGAACCTTATACAGAAGCAGCAATTAGTGAATACCAAGCTGGATTTAGAAGAAATTAGTCCACAATGAACCAACTATTTTCAGTAAAGTATGTCCTCAAAAAAAGCTTGAAATACAACATTGACGGTGCATCAACTTTTCGACGATCTCAAACAAGCATACGACAGCATCGATAGAGAAAAAATGTATGCGACAATGCTAGACTTAGACGATGTTGATAGTGGATTTAACGAAAATGGCATTGAAAAACACAAAGATTCAGCATACAAGGGGTACTGACTGGCACCCATACTCCTGGCGAACGCAACGCTGCTTAAAAAATCAAAACAGTTGATAGGATATGCACACGACATAAACTGCACTGCCCCTGATTACTGTTATACGAAAGAAGAAGCTCATGGAGGTCGAAATTTAATTATAGGTGCACGTTCTTTATGATGTAAAAAGTGAGAAAAAAATATGGTCCAAAAAAAATGTTTGGCACATACTTTTTTTAGGGAAATAATAATCTTTTTTGAGCTAAATTTGATGTTTTTTTTTCTTAAACACCCTGTATTTTAGTGGATATTGGGGATAGCCCCCTCTCTAGAACAATTTTTTTCTCTAAATACATCCAGGAATCACCCCTGAAAATATTACCCACGTGGTTCAACAAACGATCTATTGAACGTCTGATGACCTATACAAGTCGCAAATGAGTATTTCAAATCTTTAAAACGGCGATATCTCATGAATGGCAATTCGTACCGGAAAATGTATAATATCTATCGCTATTTTATTTCATAGTTTTATTATTTGTAAACTGATTTTTATGATTTTGATCATTACAGAAATATTTATTGACTTTGGGCTGGGCTTTTAAAAAAAACATCAAATTTAGCTCAAAAAAGATTATTTCCTTAAAAAAAATGTGCCAAACATTTTTTTTTGGACCATATTTTTTTCTCACTTTTTACATTATAAAGAACAAAAAAAATTTCAAGTACGTGCACCTATATTTAAATTTTGAAATTTTGAATCCGTCTAAGGGCTGAATTTTCGTACATTAGTCCGGGGATATTAGCATTAAAAGGCAAAAAAATTCGGAAATGGCTGAAAATTGGTCCACAGCTTCCTTGGGACTTTTTAAGAAAACAATTTCGGAATCACAAAAAAACAAACATGGCCGCCGGAAATATATTGGTGTGTCTATAGGTCGTACAGCCTTGTACGAGGGCCCCTCTTCTCTTCTCTACAACTTTAGTTCTTACAAAGATGTTGACCCGATTAGCCCTTTCAAAGTTATTCAAGGTCAAAGTTTCAAAAAATCAAAAGTCAAAAAATGATTGAAAAACTGATTTTTGAGAAAAATTTTTTGTTCTATTTATACAAAAGATTATTGCCTACCCTAATGACATCCTTGTCATTTTTTCGAACAATTTTCGAAAAATTTTGCAAAAATTAATTAGATTTTTTGGCCGAAAAGTGATTTTTGGAAACTTTGACCTTGAATAACTTCGAAAGGGTTAAGTTTTCGAAAAAATGACAAAGAGTTTTTTGTGGGCAGTATCGTTTCGTATTGACTGATCAAAAATTTTTTTCGAAAAAACCAGTTTTTTAGTGATGTTTTGACCAAAAAGTGATTTATGGAAATTTTGACCTTGAATAACTTTGAAAGGGCTAGTCGGGTCAACATCTTTGTAAGAACTAAAGTTGTAGAGAATTTCATTGTCAACATTTAGGGTCTTTGTACGGGGTTGTACCAACTATAGAAACCGAGATACAAGGAAAACACCGGAAAACCGCTATATATCCGGCGGCCATGTTTTTTTTGTGATTCCGAAATTGTTTTCTTAAAAAGTCCCAAGGAAGCTGTGGACCAATGTTCAGCCATTTCTGAATTTTGTCTCCTTTCAGGCGTTTTTTTTTCTAATTTCCCCGGACTACATATCCTCATATATGACATTGGCTGTGGCAAACATGGAAAACAGAGTCCCCGCTTGGCTAATAACAGCGTATCAATAACTGATTACAATTTTGCACTGTGCTAGGTGATGGCAAAATGTTTTGAGTTTGATTACATTATGCACTTAATCCACAACCTTTTCATAGACTTTGGAACTCAATTCTTTAATTCAGCATTTCGCAAAAATGTACTCTTTTCTTTTATGTAAGTTAACCATATCCACGGTAACAAGCCAAGTAAAGATATTCGGAACAGTTTATAGACCAATTTCACAGCTACAAAGGAATCTAGCAAGACCATGTCTGCTCTACCTCGTCTATTGTTCAGCCTGGTGTTCAAGAAATTCATCCGAGATTCGGCTGTGACAGGTAGAGGCACATTCTTCCACAAGCCTTCACAAATACTGACTTACACAGATGATATCGGCGACATTGGAAGGATATGAAGGACTGTACAGGATGATTGAATTGGTGTCACGAGTATTGAAACTGTTTATCTACTTAATGAAATTCCCCATATTTAAGAATTGTAGGTCAGATTGCATATGCCCCGGCTTCACCGGCAGAACTGCGCAAGTTCGAGCAAATTGGTGTACTGAACTTCAGTTCAGACCTCCGTTCCCATATCTACATTTTTGCATAATGAACTCAGGATAAATCAAGCCTCAGTTCGCCCAACAGAACATCGAACTCAAGCTACGGTAACGAACTAAGCTATGGTAAGTTGATAAGGAAAAGCTCTGTTTCCAACGTAAGAGCTCGCTCAAAAGAGAGTCATCAACTGGAATTATGGAATGCCATTCCAGTGAGCTTTTGCATTTCAAACTTCTGGCGAAAAAGCAACAACAATTTCAAGCACGAACTGAACATGAACTGGACTTTAGCCGGTGAAGCCACTTATGTGGGTTGAAGTGAAAACGGTGAGGCCGGGGCATTAAACAGGTATGTCGCTCAGACTGTCTTGTTCGAATCAGGATCGTTAAGTAATGAACCACTGACAGAAAATTACCTTAAGAGCTTGAAAAGGTTAGCGACATCTGATGCCCGTGGCCGTATACCAAATAAATAAGTGAAATAAAGTGAAATAAGTGAAAAATGCCCCAAGGCACCTCTTAAATCACGTTCAAAGTTGCAATCAACACAAATAAATTTAATTTAATATAATTATTTGAAAAGCACTTTAGACTTCCTTAATAATTACAACAATAGAAGAAGACGTTGCATGTATCATCGCATAAATATATCAACAAAATGTCAAAATGACTTAATAATCATAGAAAACATCGCCCTGAGTAAATGTGCCATGGTTTGCGAGGCTGGATGAAAGTGATGATAACAATTAAATTCCCTGAAATTAAATCCCCCCCCAAACGCCAGTCCGCGCACTCAAGAACAATAGTGACTACAGCTTGATGCAATTATTTTATATTTTCGATCCATGCCAGTGTGTTGCTTATAGAATTGTCTAAGAAAATAATTTGGCACAGGTCCAGTCCCGCGAGAGATGATCCACCATCATTACTCAAAGCATTGTGTCTCCTCTAGATTCTGTGCCGTGATTATCTATGTTCATTTAGTGGGAAACTTTATAGTATCGCGTCGGGTTTTTAGTGATTCCTGTTGTAGGAAGCTATAAAACACCTTTAAGGCCATTATCGATGGCAGCTTAGTCACACTAAGAGGCACTAAGTCGGTACGGCCCCAACACCTCTGGCGACTTTATTTCCATAATTATTTTAATTTTTTCGAAATAAATGGCACAAATTATACAAGTCTAAGGCGCACTTTTCACAGATTTACAGATTTACTGTCGTTGGATGGATTCGAGCTTATAAAATTTCTTGTTTTTTGAGCGGTCTTTCTGCTCGTTTTAGTCCCGGTGACTGTTGGCTGGGTTGCGCGATACCCCGGCATCATAAATAATCATGAATATGCATATGGCGCTCGGATAATGTCTCACTGTCTCGATTGCTGTCGTCCAATATGATTCATTGCGTATTATGTCTCGGGGGAAAGATAGACCAAAGTTGTCTTGCAGACATTTGTCTAAGGCACCTTCTTGCCCCGCACTGTGACTACTTCTACAGTTAATGGGGAGATACACTTCTATCTTAGTCCGGTAACTGCAACTGCAGTGATTTTGTTGCACCGCGAAAAGATACTGACAGCAATTAATTATGAATACAGCCTCAGGTTGAGCGAGGGAAGTGGGAGACCGTGTGCCTTTGGCTTTGGATAATCGGAAAGTGTCATGAAAGTTACTAGTGATAGGAACTGAAACTGTCTTAAGCTATTGGATATATGTGGATTTGTGCATGCAACTTGAGAATTTACTTAAAAAAATTATATTTTATTTTAATTCGTTATATTTTTTTAGACAAGGCCAAATTTTTGTTTTGTTACTTTATTTTTGAATTTTGTTAATTTATCGCCAATTGGAGGATTTCTGAATTCTTTTTGAACTAAAGGAAAACGTGTTTGTGACTTACTTTTACACCATCGTAATGTTGGGCTGAATGCATGATTTCTTCTTTCTAGAATGGAAATAAATTTTATTATCAGAATTTTTTCGGTTTTATTTTGTGGTTATAGAAATATGGAAAATTTATGAAAATTTAACCCAAAACGTTATGCCTTAATCTAATCATATGTCTAAATATATAGAGCCATTCATATTAGGCCTTCAAGTCAGTCAATAATTTCAATGACGCTGGATCTGACTAATACTATCTTGTTAAAGCTGTGGACTTTATATCACATTTTACTGTCAATAAAAAATGTTGGATAATACATATATTCTTAAAATTATCTGCATCTCATGGGCTCCTTGGCACTTGGTTTCATCCCATTTTTGTGAAGGATCGCCAATGTCGCCTTCATACCAAAGCCAGAGCGATTTGATCACACCCAGACTCAATCCTTCAGGCCGATAAGCCTAGAAATAACAGTGTTAAACAAAGGATTTGCGCGTATCTAAGAAAAATGAAGAAGGACTTGGGTTTATATTATCCCTGATACACAGGCGAAAGTAAGAGTGATGAGGTCCTGTTGCACGAAATCAAAATTGGCGCTCTTCATGGGCTGGGTAATCGCAATAGGGCCAGCCTTATGTGGTCTCGGACTAGCAGTGAGAAACTAGAGACACCAGTTTGGCGAAAACTACCTTAGACAATCGGACTCCCTAATCCTAATCGGACGTCCACCGAACACTGGAAGTCCACACCTATGTGATGAACTCTACTCTCTAAAAAAGAATCAGTGAAAATTTTACTGGAAAATTAGTTAATTCGGGTCTGTTTACTAATTAGTAAATTAGTAATTTAATTGAACCAGTGAAAAGTTCTCTCTAAAATTGAATTAGTAAAAATTGCACTGGTTGAACCAGTGAATTTTAATTTCCCTGGTTCAACCAGTGAATTTTAATTTCACAGATTTAGCCAGTGAAAAAATATATTTGACTCATATTCTAGGCAATTATCTTCATGACTGTAAAGGGTTTCATTTAGCATACTCAATAAACCTACAAAGATTACAAAGGTCAAGCAGCATTTCAGTACTTAGATGGGGGTCCGCTTGAGAAAATGACACTCGCATTAGAAAAAAGCCTTTTTCTCTTTTTAACATGAATTTCATTGGTTCAACCAATTGTGAAATTTCACTGTTGATTAAACAATGGTTCAACCAGTAGATTCTCACTCGAAACTAATGAATAGTTACAGATAGAGGTTCTTCTTGGACTGTGTTTCACCGCTCCTAGAGAATTACTGTGGTGTAGCTAAAATGAAGTGAGAACACTAAGTGGGTTGGTCAAGGCGCACAACACCCTAAATTACCACCCATGGAGGATTGAAAAGGTGGAAGAACCGAGCTACACTACAAGCCCTGCCAACCCTGCCACACGGGTATGCACGCTCCCGCTGCAGGCAAAAAAATCTAAAAATGCTTCTGCTATAAAAGGTATGCATGCCTTTGTTACAGAATGAATGTATTCGAAATCGACCATTCCAAACGCCGGTGCCGCTTTATCAAGAGGCCCCCAACTAAGTTACTACCATGTCCGATGCTGCTTGACCTACGCAATCGAAGGAGAACCGGTCTATTGAGTATGCTTTTATGGTCACAAATATAATTGCCCGTTTTCTTTGTCCTATACAATTTCTTAAAGCTCCAATTTTGCTCCTTTAGTCTAGAAAAGGTGTGAAAGAACCGTGCTTCGTTTGAACTATTGCGTGCGTCTTTTATTGATATGTGTCTGTAGCGGGCCATACAGGCGAGACAAAAAAGTGGTACCGGAAAATTATTCCGATACCATTTACAACCCAAAACAGTCTATTATTATTATAGGATAAAACTTCATCTTTACCTACACATATTATTATTTTATTAACACTGGAGCGTTTCGTTAGCGGCCCACGCTTTTTTTCCATTTAAGTAAGTTATATTTATAATTTTTACCAATAACTTCATTAATTTAATTATTTGCCTGATTTCGAAAGCTAGGTTGTTCCCTATACCGGCTAGAGCAATAAAAGCTTCAAAATAATTTTTTTTATAAAAGCGTATTTTTTAGTTTTTTTAAGCTATATATATTTATTTTCTACTTTTTAGTCTATCATATATCTTCCGCCATTTTGTTGTGGCCGCCATATTACTTTTGCCGTTCCGATAACTTAGAAAGCCCAGCTCAGTTTAAGACAAGAAAGCAATGATAAAGAAGGATAAAACGGAGTAGAAAAATGCATAAAAATTCTAAATCATCGAATTTGCACTTAAGCATTTCTGGCTTTTTACTGTAAATATGTGCAATATTTTTCAGTTCATTTTAAAATAAAGGCGTATTTTTTAGTTTTGCTAAACTATACATTTTTAATTTTTTACTTTTTCGCCTTACGTCTTCTTCCGTTTTATGGTAGTCGCTATATGAGGTTTAAAATGACGTCAAACGGTTTAATGTATTCTATTCGTCATACTCTTCCATTTGATACCCATATTGAGGGTGTTATATAGAAAAAGTAATCCGCCAATTTGTATCGGCCACCATTTTGAATTTAGAATGACGCCACACAGCTTATAGTATTCTATTTGCCATATCCTTTCTTTTGATACTCATATAAAGTGGTTAGAAAAAAATTAATCCGCCATTTTGTGTTGGCCGCCATTTTGAATTTGGAATGACGCCATAAAGCTAATTGTGTTCTATTTGTCATACCCTTTCATTTGATACGCATGTCGGGGATCGAGCAGCACAATAGCAAAATTCGGAACCGCCATCTTTTGATTATTTCACAAAATGGACAGATTCCATTGTCACGCGAACTATACATAATTTGATGTTGATCGGATATATGCAAGTGGGTGAAAATCAAGTTGCAAGATTTATCTAAATACATACATACATTCATATATACATAGAGGTGAAGCTAATATAAAGCGTATAAAAACAAAGCTTACATCTAAGAGCCGTAAACATCAACGAGGATAATCCTTATTCGTGATTTTATCATATACTTCAAGCTGGATTATCCCGAATTAGATTCAAGATTTGCAATATGATAAGAAGAGTCAAATTCGTGAACATATTTCAACAAATTTCAACAACAATTGGGTTGGTTAGAAATATTTTGTTTATTGTGTCATTTAACACTTTTTATAAGAATTGCACATAAATATGCAAACTGCAAAAGTTTTTTGTCCATTAAACGAGCGTTTGCAATGTTGGAGTTAGGTTTACACTGGGGTTGAGCTTTAAATTGAAGTAGAAGTAAAAGCGAGAGATTCATATACGAAAAAACAATGAAAGTCGCGATACAAAATCCGACTTTGGAGTGTGATATTGTAAACTGCTTAATCAGGTCGTGACTTTCGATAATATTTGAAAGGCATTGCCAAACCTTAAAATCTTAGGTTCATGTGTAAGCATGTTTTACAAGTATCACGTATAAGATATTTCGTCAAGATATTTAAAATCCTGGTTGATGTTTACTGCCTAATAGTCAGCGGAGGCAGCGGTGCAAAAGACACGATAATTTCATCCCTAATGGTTTTTATTCGAAATGTTTATTCTCGGGCAATCATTCAAGGATCCAAGAGTCAGCTATTTTAAGTTAGGGTCGGGCTGACCTTGACAAAATTGGAAACGAGTAGATAATTCATTTCAATACTCATTTTGCAGGTGTGGTGCAAAATCATTTCATCCCTCACCAAATTTTTACAGGACATTTATTATGTTATCGAAATGATAAAAACAATAATCAAATGCGCTTCCAATAGGGGAAAAACCGTCAGCTAAGGTATTTTAGTTGTTGAGCGCGCAGAGAATTTCAGCGTCGGATAATTTAAATAACCGTCTGACTGACGAGCTTACCTTAGTATATCATCAGCTAACTTTCATTCCCGGAAAATATAGTCCTTCTATTTATCAAACAGCAAAATTTCGAAGATCATGAAAATAGTTGGTCCATATCTCCCTGCAAAGATATTTGCCCATTTTTCAAGGATAAAAAAATTTGTTTTGCGTTTTATTCCTTGAATTATGGAAGAAGCACAGTGCACCAGACATAATCGTTTCTCGTTATTACCATGCGAATTGTTCTGCTGATTCCAGTTACTTTATGCTTTCACAGAACAAAATCTAAACCACAAAAACCGATCTCCCATCGTCCATTTTCAGCATATAAATTCTGAGTATTCTTCACGCATTTATCAACGGAAATTATGCGTACGCCGAGCTCTCTTCCTCAAATTGCAATGAAATGTTTTATTGTTTCACATTTAATAACTTCTGCACCTGGCGCCTATGTCAGTCGAAATTCCTCTAAAATGTGATTAAAAATCGATTGTTTTGTTTCATAGTTTTTTTTTGTGTGTTTGTTCAAAATCATATTTAAAATCCAAACAAAATCATTAAATAATCCTCCAAACTGACAGCTACAAAACCGACAGGCATTATCCCTTCAAGCCGCAAACATCAACCCAGACAAGAACAGAACAAAACGAGAGAATCTCTCCGCAGCAGAATTTCGCCATTAATTAAATGTCGGATCGTTTTGTAGAGGAAATTATGAGCGGATTATTAATTGCCGGCTTTCATGTTCATGAACATGAAATCTTCGCAGTCACATGGCAGGCATTGTGCCGTATGGTAGCCGAACATGGCCGCAAATAGTAGTGAGCAACTCTACGGCATAAATGCGATTATTTTTATTCCCCACTTTTGTTTTTTTTTTGTGTTTTTTTTTTGGTTTCACTTTAATCATGTATGGCAATTCCCGGGGTGCCCCGCTCCTTCGGATAAAGAGATGTCACATTCGAGGAAGGATTTATGACAGAAGCTAGAAAGCGTCTCTTCTATGGCATATATGAATTCCCCGCTGATTGAGCAACTTGTAGTCTATGATGGACGCTATTAGTAAGGCCGTTAATTAAGGCCTGGAGAAATCTTTGCGGCAATCCAGTAACTGGTGCACGTTGTCAGAAGATGTCACATATGAATTGAACATAATTATATGATGTCATTAGGAAGGACTTATGAGACTGACATATTGCTAGACCGTATAAGTATGTGTGGGGCTATTGGGAGGATGAGATACTTACCTTGGTCGAGAAGGCCTTGTCACATATCGAGCATTTGAAGGGGCGCTCTTTTGTGTGACTTCGATAGTGGATTTCTAGTGCTGAATTGCAGGCGAATGTCTTGAAACAGATGTGGCAGGTTGTGTTGCCTCCTCGTAGACCTGCGAAGTAGAAATAAGATTTAATGAGTTATTTTCTGTTACAAATTTTGTTGCAAATTAGTTTATGTTTAGATCTTGTAGGTGTTCATAATATTAAAAATCAGCACGAATATGCATGATGTAATTTAAAGAAATTCAGGATAGAACAGACTTTTTATTAAGTGAATGAAGAATGACAAGCCGAGAACATTCCAGAGACTGTGCAATGAAGAGATGTATAAGCGCTATCAAGACTAAACATTGCGAAATGAGAAAAACTCGGCAGACGTCGTTGAGAGGACACGCATGTTATATGAGTGAAGCTCGGAAAGTCCTTTGCGGTATGGAAGATATATGGCACTGCAAAGTGCGGCTGAGGCGGTCTAAACTTCCGCTGGAGGGATGTGGTACACTCGGACGCCCAAAGCTTAGGCATGCCAAACTGGATGACATTCAGTAGGAAATGAGGCTGGTGGAGATAATGGTTTCGATAGCCAAAACCAACAAAAAGCCGCATCCCACCAGCATCTTTAGTGCTAGTATATCTCTTGGATATAGTATACCTAAAGTTTGGAAGCCAGTCAATGTGGTCTTTAAACCTGGAAACTCACCAAGCTTTTCCCGTTAATCATGTAGATCCATCAAAAGAAAATATTAGGTTTAAAACTGAAGATCTAGCAGGTGGCCTTAGCTCCTTCAAAGACTTCCAAGCCTAGTCCCTGTTTAAACCACAGATTCCATGTCGTTTCTATACAATTTCGAAATATTCAAGTCCTCAAACAAGGTTCGTCAAAAGTAGTAAAAATTTAACCCACAAACGTGATCGCAATGTGGTACACAGATGGGCCCAAAATCTACTTAGAAGCAACCTGACCTGAACTCTACGAGCTCTGATGGAGGCTGACAGTAGTCTTAGGTAAACTCCTCTACAGTATTTCAGGCGTAAACATACACCATAGGATCCCAGTGTCTCCCAATTAATAACCCTAAAAGCCATCTGTTCATCTATAGAGACATGAAGCTTATAACGACATGAAACGATTCCCTAAATGCCATCGCACCCAATAATAGAGTTGTCCTGAACCGGATACAAGGATATGAAAGATGCATCCACAACCAAAATATTTCATGTACAGTTAATAACCCTGAACGTTGGAGCGCCGTCTTGGTCGCTGGCGACGTAGGAACGTGGTCAAGCAAGCAAGCAAGGCTTTTCATACGAAAACTATATATTCGTATTTTTATATGAGAGTTATTAAGAACTTATATCTGTATAGCCTAAGATTTTTAAAACCCACCCGACTAGCATTTTAAAAGGCCTCATGTAGCATGTAGGCCTCATGTGGCAAATGAGGCGCATGCCGAAAAAAGAATTTCCCCGTAGGTTCACCGTGAGGACCCCGTGTGGAAAATGAGGGGCATGCTTAATTTCCCCTTTCCCCTTAATTTCCTCCTGAACCCAACACGAAAAAAAATCAGCGATACTGTAGTGAGGTATATATGCCTTATCAATTTCTCATAAAGCGCCTATGAGCCAAACCTCATTACATTACAAATGAAATGGAACAATTCCAACATCTACCTTACGTATTCGGAAAGCTTTTTAAAAAGCTTTATAGTAACACCCTTAAGCTTTAGTTTTACTCATACAAAGCTAGTTTTTGTCGTTGTTGTTTTTTTTTAATGCGGTAACGTGAAGCTTATGAATCACCCTTTGTACTACCTGGCCGTCATGTCGTTCAAGTCATGGTGCAATGTCTAGTAGTAAGCTTGGTTTGAAGGATAGAGGAGAAAGGATAGGTTAGGGGTCTGGAGGGTGCGTGAGTAGATGCCCAGCGGGAAAATGGAGTGCTGCAATATCCATCTTTAAGCACTCCTTAAAAAGCTTACAGTGGTCCCGTTCCCATACCAGTTCCTGTTCTTTTTAACATTGCATGTCATTGAAATTGAGCCTACACAAGCGTTGTGGGAGCATTATAAAAAAGCTTTTTAAAAGAATATTTATGGAGGCGTGCGGATGTGTGAATAAGCTCCGATGCCGAAAAGCTTTTATTTTTGTTCATCTTTTGCAATTGCTTTTCCTTTCCAGGCGCGAGTGTGGTTTTACCAAAGCGGTCCCCCAACTAAGTATACTAACCACGTCCAATGCTGCTTGTTCTCCGTATCGAGCGAGAACCTGTCTATGGAGTATGCTAAGGTCACCCTTTACTGTCACCAAGATAATCGCCCGTTTTCTTCGTTCTATAAAATTTCTAAAAACTCCAGTAATGCTTTCTTGGGAGCATATTTGGCAGCGCTCCTAATTTTTCCCGCGGTGTAGTTGTAGGAAATAAAAAGATCTACAACTTTTGTGTGAACGGTTTTTACCCTAACCTCAAATTTTTTCGGAAAAATAGCGGAAAACCGGTTTTTTGGTTTTTACTTTTTTTCGTTGACAAACAAATTTTTATGATGCTGAAACTTTGGCAAAAGATACCTTTTAGTGTTGTAAAAAGGCAGTAATTTTTTCAGACGGAAATATTTAGAGGTTGTTGTTAAATTTAATTTTTTTTAAAAAAAAGCGACATTTTTACCTGCGATTCCTCTTAAAACTACGCTTCCTACGGAGTTGTGTTTTGGCTCACTTATTCGTTGTTACGTCTACTTTCGATAAATGGTAAAAAAAAACGGTATACTTCAATGGAAAAAATGACCGGAAAATCGAAAAAATCGAATAAATGACTTTTTTCGTGGTAATTTGAATATTTATCTTTGGAGAGTGGTTTTCAATCATAAGACAGTATTTGCATGTTGCACGGAACTAGTTTATCTTAATAGCATTTTTATGAATCAAAATTGTATAAAAAATAATACGTCATGAAAAAATCGAAGCATTTCACTGCGGGTCTCAGCTAATAAATAGCAGCATGCAATTCGTAAATGGGGTAAACAAAAATTAAATATTTCTTTAAATATTCTTAAAACACCAAATTGAAAAAAATTATGCATTAAAGTTCTCACCTTGTCCAGCCAAGCCAAGGAGATTTTTGGGGCACCCGCCCAAATGTACGAATTGCATTGTTGCATTGCTTCATGTTTCAGGCTATTATGTTGGTGATCGTAAAGTGTGTCATTTAGCACACTCAATAAACCAGTTCTGGTTCGATTACAGAGGTTAAGCAGAAATGGACGTGATTAGTACTCAGTTAGGGCACCATATCGGTAAAACGATACTCGCGTTTAAAAATATTAAGTTTTCGATACCGGTGCAGTTACTACTCACATATCCACGCCGAAATTCTCAACATTTTCCGGCCAGTTTTTTACACTCGGAATCGGATAGCAATGATTTTTCATCAGGGGGGGCCAAATAAGGCATTCCTTATGACGTGGCGCGAATGGGCCAAGGCGTTAGATGCGCTATGTGGAATTTATAGGGAATTCCACACGCGGTTCAATGAGGCAGTGCGGCTAGCCTCATAGAACCCTATCTGTACTCCCTCTCGAAAAGCTAGTCGGACATAACCCAATACCCATGTAGGGTTTAACAATTGGCCCAGTAATGGACCAGTACTGGCGCAGTAACACCAACCATGATTGGCCCATTACAGCAAAACTGCTGGATGATAACCTCGGCCCAACACTGGTCACTTGTAATGGCTCACGATACTGGGCCAGCAAAGACCGCCAAGAAAAATTTAGTTTTTTGAAATTAATAATTAGTTGATACGTAAAAAAATAATTATACAAATATTTTATATGAAATTGCATAATATATTGTAATAATAGTTCAACGCAGTAAGAAAAATATAAAATTTAAAATATATGACATTAACGGTTGCCAGCGTTGCTGGCCCAGTGTCGTGAGCCATTACAAGGGGCCAGTATTGGGCCGAAGTTATCATTCAGCAGTTTTGCTGTAATCGGCCATTCATGGGTGGTGTTATTGCGCCATTACTGGCTAACCGGCACCCAGTACTGGTCCATTACTGGGCCAATTGTTAAACCCTACATGGGAAATACGCATTAACTGTAGACTCAATCAATATTTTAAAATAGATGACTTTAACGGTTGCCAGGGTTGTACCAAGCGTGGCCCAATAAAATATACCGAGTCTTGGCCGACCGATGACAACCATACTTTGGCCAATCAACCTACATGGGTAACCACAAAATTTATTAAAACCATATAACTCAATAGACAGGTGGTAAAAACAGTGACCGATTAACTTTTTACATTTTAACGGTTATCTGTTCAGGTGCCCCCTACCCACAATGGGCGTGAATCTAAAATTTCATATGGCAGCCCCCATTTTTTCGCGGATTCTGATTCTCCGAAGAGAATTATGAAACTTTTTGTCTGTAAATTTTTTATCTGAAGCTTCCCTGCACACTCAAAAATCATAAAAAATCAAAGTGACCCCCAAAAATCATTCAATTGAGGGTACATAGGCCGATCTTCAGTTTATCAATTTGAAAAAACTTGGAGGACCCAAAATCCAGGACAAACTAAAATTACTTACTTACGTACTCTGACGGCTCTACAATCGGAATCTTGGGTTCTCGCAACCGTTCTCTCCACCGGTCCCGATTCCGAGCCAATGTCATCCATTTTGACCGTCCTGGTCCACGAAATCCGGAGTTTGGGTCTCCGTCGCTGTCGCACCCCATAGATCTTACCGCAGAGAAGAAAATTTAACACTTTAAAAAGATGTGATCGGTGGTTTTAACTATAAAGTATCCACACATATCAGGGCCGTGCCCGGGACGTCACAGGGCCGTGCTCTGCCATGGGCGAACGAGCCCGTGCCCTGACACGGCCTTGTGTGAACTAGTAAAAGACTATCCACATTTATTAGTGTTCTGTCAGGGGTTCAAACAATATCGGTGCGTACATTTTATATGAACTCGTTCAAACATGTCCGTGTCCGGGTCGGAGAAAATAACTAACATCCCGGCCACGTCCCTGACGTGTGTGGATACTCCTTAAATCGCTTCGAAGAAATCTAAAATTCAAGTTCAAGTTCGTATAAATTCAAATATGCACAGTAAATTTTATTTTTGTTAATTCTGCTTTTTGTTTTCAAGTTTTAGGCTGGTATAAAATGGGTGTTTAGAAAAAGAGCTCGGTTGAAAATATATTTGCTGGTTCAACTTGAACATCAGACTTCCAAAAAAGCCCCCCGGAGGATTTCAAGAAGTCGCCCTTAACGTTTCTGCACTTGTTTGAAGATCAATTAAAAAACTTTATTATACGAAATACAGCTCGATTTGTGATTTTGATTGGAAATGTTCTATAGTTTGCTGTAATAAATCAAAGGTCTAATTTTAGGGGTACTATTGAAATGTACTTTCCGCCCCCCAATCTAATTCGTGATACCGTAAAATCACTGCAGCTGAATTCAATCAATAAAATACCCATTCTTGGTATCATACCAGCTCCTGCACATGTGCAATTGCTTTAACTCTCCCAGAAAACCCATATCGTATTACGACAGTATTTCTGCCTCTAAACTCCCCATTTGCATCAATTCCACAAAACCATTTTCCGAATTTATATATCAATTTCAGAAAACTGAGAGCGCATATTTCCAAATCCCCATAGAAAGCCGTTTCCCGCCTCTATGTGTATGTCCAAAAACAACAACAACAAAAAAAGTCCCCAACGAAATTACGATCATCCGAAGACAAAGAAATGCAAAACGAACAACAATAAACAAAGACACGAAAAAAGGAGGAAAATTCTGTCCCATAAGACGCGAAGATATAAATTCATCGAAGAATTTGTTTCGCGCGATCAAAACTTATTTTCGTTTAGCATAAATGGCTGTGAGCATAGCCACAGATCGATCTTAGTCAATTGCCGCATGCATAAATATCGATCGCTCAATATGCATTCGGCCGGGATCGATCGGCAATTTAGCGGCCGCAGTTACCGTAAGCGCGCCCCGCCGAAAACGGAGAACCGAACCACGCCGCAAATATCGGAATGAAATTTATATAAGTATCGAGATAAGCGCGAAAAATAGAAGGATAAGACGCGATGATAAAAGATCATGAGGAATGGGGAATATATTGTCGACGGCGGCGCGCGGCTCCAATAGTGCCCCAAACCGAAATAGATTTTGAATGGTGTGCGGCGGTGCATCGGGGCGCGCAGCGACTGCAGCGCGGTCATCGGTGGCTAAAACATTTTAGTGTCAATTTATATTGGCCGTGTGCTTGAATGGCTCGAACGGTTCGAAATAGCGCACACCGATGATGCGAAATTGAATGATGGATTGCGATTCGGAGTGGCTCGACACCGGTTGGCTAAAGTGGCTGCAATTACGCGTTTGATGGACTCTTGATATAATGTGAGTCATCGCGCAAACGTCTAATTTTGGGTGCGTCTCCGCTTAATTATTTTGAAAAAAAAATTCCTAAGGTAATTTATAGATCGACGGCTAAATTAAGAACAAATGCGCTTTTAGCAAATTTTTGTGTTTTTCTTTTCTTTGTTTTTTTTTCGAGTTTTTTTTCACGTTGTTTTTCCTCCGGATTTTGAGCGAGGAAAATTAAGATTTGAATGAAACTTAAAATAACACTTTAGAGTAGAATGATAAACGATTCAACTTAAAATGAGACAAATACGAAACATTGTAATAGGAGAAGATCGTTTTTTACAAACATCGACAAGTTCAGTCTAAAAGGGTCCAGGGTGCTCCCCAATTAGAGATCATTATAATATATCAGTCTCACGCATAGTTACAGTGATAAGACTGACTTGAAATATGACCACGTTTTAGTGAAATCGTTTAACATTCTAATTTACACATTCATCAATTTCATGCCATGTAAAATACCAGTGGTTTTTAATTATTTTGCGTCTGCGTACTTCATAGGCTTCCTTCCATTGGTATTCTATCGTGAATCAGCCCTTGTAGATTAATATTTATTTTTGTTTCAATTTTCATGCGTATTTGTCGATTTTCCTAATTTTTGCTAGCATCGTTAAAAGTAAATTTTTCTTCGTATTTTGACGATCGATGGTTAAGCTTATCATTTCGAACAAAACTTATATGGGTTTGCAAAAAAGTTGTTCAGCGCTTATACAGAGATCATTGAAACCATTTTTGATCACTATGAACAGAGGTAATTGGTCGTTAATATACCTAAATGTGGGGTAAATTGACTTTTTTTAAATGTGAAAGCGTAACCCATGGGCAGGGGTGACGCTTTCATAGGTGCAAATGATGCATTTGCGCCGGGCGCAATTTGAGCGGGGCACAATCTGAAGTTGTTGAAAGCGCCTTTTATGTTCAGGAAGGCTGCCAAGGTGGACTGTTTTTATTCTACATGTAGAATTCTACAGTGGAAAGAAACTAATACGTGCAGTGCAGTGACCACCGATTATCTCTTGAACTATGAATGTTTGGAGAACGACTTATGGACTATTATGGAGATTCGAGTGTACAGGTCTATAGATTTGCGGAGCCGAGGATTGTGCTAGGAAAAAAACAGTGGAATACATTCTGGAGCAGATGATGAAGTTGGGGATGTGTGGAGAATGGTGGCAGTGGCGCTGAAGGCCATCTACCAAAAGCTTAAGCAGTACGAAGCCTAAAAAAACTGCATTAGCGAGAGAGTTTTGTGAAATTAAAGCCCAAGCAAACCCAGCATAAAAGCAAGATCACGAAGCAAATCCTGATTGGACACAGGCTTTCATAGGTGCAAATGGTGCACTTGCATCGGGCGCAATTAAACGGGGCGCAATTTCAGAAATTTAGATTTTAAAAAACTTTAAAAAAAAATTTGAAAAAGTGCTCCCGTGCCTTCATTTTCATATATTAAAGGAACTTCACAGAGTGTTTGTGTCTTTTTCAATTGCCTTCACTGCGATCAAAAAATGAACAGGTGATGGGGCGCAATGTGGCATACTGCACCGGGCACAAAAAACTAGTCACCGACACGTAGAAGATCAAACTCTGATAAAATATATCGAAGACATGAGCTCCACGCTGTTTCTTTCTATACCTCTTCACAACGTGGGTAGGGGTTGATAGTTGGGATACAGTAAAGGAAGGATGTTAGATAAGGAAGGATGTCAATTGGGTTAGCTGACACCGTACACTCGATTACTGCCTATGGAGGTTCGGAAAAGCGGAGAAATCTTCAGGCTGAGTCTTGAAAAGGACGAATTACTCTCTCTGTCACTGACCAAGTATAGCTTGTACGAGGGTATCCTTGTTTGATGCCATTTTGCTTGAAAAAAGCGGTCTAAGCGACAAACCATTGCGAAGGCTATTCCTTCAAGGGGTCTACCCTACAAATTTGGGGCTTCCAAGAGTGGGGAGTACAATAGGTCCACATGGCATCCATAGTACTTGTGAACCGTATATCTCATTAAAAGAAGAAGGAGAAGGTCTATGGATTGGCCAAAAATTACTAACCTGTTGTTAACGCATCTGAAAGGGTTGAAAAGTATGATTTTGGTCCCAGGTACGGTATTGGTTCAATGTAAACCAGCCTTAACTCTAGTATTTACTTTAATATTTATGTATCGAATAAAAAAATATACTTAAAAAGTAAAGTAGGTAAAAAGTAAAGACAACACAAACTACTCACCAATAAGTCCCAACGGATTAAAAGGTCCCGACGGCAAAACCGACTGCGCCAGCGACGCCAATGCATTCGATGTATTCATCGGTCCTTTACTCAAAAGCGGAAAATTTGAAAACACATTCGATTGTGACTCTGCAGACTTTTGACTTGCACTGGATTTTGGCGTTAAGTCTAAAGCACCATCAGGCGACACGGTAATACTAGAATCTACTCTTTCATCGACACAATGCCTACCGTCACCTTTATTGTCACTTAAATTATCATAATTTTTTAGGTTATCTTCACTACCAACATCGTAATCTTCATCATCCTCATCACAATCCATAAACTCATCATAATCACCCTGTGACGACTCGGATCTTTGTCCAGAAAATTCTGACATTGTTGCGTCTTGATTCTCTGATGTATAATCGGTCATGTTTGGTGAAGAAATTCGTTCTTCATTAGTCTCAAATCCATTGGTTTGACTAGAATTTTCCAGACCACCTTCTGTTGTATGAGTTCGTATATGTTGTTGTAGAACTGTTGAATTGGAGAATTTTTGATGGCAAACTGGGCACTTAAATTGACTTCGTATTGGCGGTCGTATTTTATGGATGCTCATATGCGCCTTGAGATTTCCTTTTGTGGCAAATGCTCTTCCGCAAATTTTACATCGAAACGGCCGTTCACCGGTGTGCGTACGAAGATGCATTTGAAGAGCACTTCTGCATGACATGACTCTCTGACAGAATACACATTGATTTGGATCACTTAGTTTACTTTCGATATTGTCGACTAATTGTTGAAGTTTTGAAGTTTCTGACGTTTTGTCGATTTCTATTAAATTCTCCCAGGAATTGTCGTTGGTGCTTAGATGTGGAAGAACAGTGGCCATGATTGATGCTGAATCAGACGGAAAATCTGAAACACTTGAATTTCTACTAACAGACGATCTATGGGAGGTTTTTGATAAATTTTCAGGCTGTTCTTGATCACTTTCTTCGCTACATATAGAATAATCTTCAAAATTTTGTAATGGTTTTGCGTAGTCTTCTTTTTTGTTTGGTAATTTTGGAAGTTCTTCTTCGTGAATTCGATTCATTTGAGGCGTTTTTAATTCAGTTTTTACAACAAGATCTTCTTGCTTCTTCGAAGATTTACTAAGATCCGCAGGCTCTTCCTGTTCTTCATCCTGTTGTATGGGAATTGTTGAAAAGGAATTTGATTGATTAATCGATTGTGATTTTATCATATCGATTGGAGATCTAAAAGGAAACGGAGCTACTGGAGGGAATGGTAGTGACAGAGGGATATTTGTATTCGAAGCATTTGGAGGTGTAGCAGGTGTCATATGATGATTTGGTGAAAGAGGCCCCATTAAAGGAGGATGGAATTTAGTCATATGCTCCGGAAGAGAATTTGGACCCATCGGAACGATCGGGTATCTCTGCGTGTGCCTTTGATAGTGGACTTTTAAGTTGCCTTTTGTTGTAAAACTACTTGCACAAACATTGCACTTGAATGGTCGTTCACCTGTATGTGATCTGATATGAATTTGAAGAGCTGAATCTGATCCAAAAACTTTTCCGCAATAGCGGCAGCGATGCTTAAAAAACGGTTCATTTCTTCCTTTACCATCCAGAGACCGGTCTCGGTTATAAGCTAAATCATCAGCTAGATTATTTGCTAAAAGACTTTGTGAAGCTGAGTCTAAGACTTCTTGTGTTCGCCGTTGAAGCATTTCTAGGGAGTTTGGTTCATCCGGTGGCGGGAAGGGATCGTTATGCGTTATAATACTAGAAGCTAAAGAAGAATTGATATTGCACAAAGGAGCTTGAAGTGATAGTTCCAAGGGTTTTGATTCTGTAGGTTGTAGTCTTTGGCTCACGTCTTCTATAACTGGTTTTGTAGTAGTAATTTCTTCTTCTTCTTTCTTCTTGTCATCAATTGGTTCAACTTTGCTTACATCTTCTTCTTTACTACACACATTACTTTCTTCAATTTTATCTTCATCATTCTCTTTCACAACACAACTATCTTCATCTTTCTCTTCAATTTTATCTTCACTAATACTATCATTTTTTGTCGATCGATTCACCGATAATTGTGACTGCAACTGACGAATTAATTGTATTTGAAGCAATTGCTGATGATGAAGATTAAATAATGTCGATTGCACCACAGCTAAATCTTTTATAGCATCGTCATAATTATGATTATTTGCCATTGCTGTAGCTGCAAATTGTGCTACAGCAACTTTAGTATTTTGTAGAGCTTCAAGGGTAACATGACTGGATGTAAATGGAAGCGCTGTCGCTTTTGATAAATCCAAAACTTTACTTTCATCTTCGTGGTGATTCTCTTCTGCGGTGCCGCTGTTATTATTTTTATCTGCTGCTGCTGCTGTATCTTCACATTTTATGTAAGAATTTTTTATTTGTATTTCTTTTGATAAATTTTTATCATCAATTTCTTTTTCAATTTCATCATAATTGAAATGTGTTTCATTTTTTTCCCGCTCTTCGGAGCACATTGTATCGGTTTCGGATAGTAATTCGCTGCTGTTGTCACCTGTGGAATTAAAAGGAAAAGATGAATGTATGAGTAAAGTTGTTTTTAAATGTGTTTTAATATTTAGAAAAATTCACTTTGAATGAAAGCTATATTTGGAATTTTTGTGATTGAATTGGAAACAACTAAATTTTTTTAATAATTATATTTATTTCCTAGCCTAGTCCCCTTAGATTATGATTTTATACAAAATATCTCGTACCATAGTAATTCAAAACGACAAGTGCACATCTTTTGCAAATATTTCAACCACAAGTAGCCGCCAAATTCGTCGATAATACTAGCGAGTGATGCTAGATGGCAAACTCCATAAGGGCAATCTTTGGGAACCGCAAAGCCTGTGGGTCAAACTATGTTGCGATGATCTTGAGCAGGGTCATTCTAAAGTTATTGGGTGCCTTCATTTAGACAGCGAGAGACACAGTGTTACACTGTGTCCGACACAGAAGTGTTCCATCAACGACACAACTAAGACAATGCTACCAACCCTCGTCAATTGAAATGTGATCGTTAATTTATAATTACAACAATATTGTTTCATTTTTAAGATTCCCAGCATTTATAAGATGTAATTAGTTTAAAGGAATTAGTAACATAAAATTTTCGATTTACTTGTCAAACAAAAATAAAAACGAGGAAAGTGCGCCGTGGCGGATTTTTCATGAACTTATATGTTTCATTTGGGCTTACACAGAACGACACAGAGCGACACGCTGTGTCGGACACAATTGCCTTTCTGTGTCTAAATGGAAGGCACCCATTGAAGGAATAAAGGACATACCAAAACCGAGATTTAAATCTAATTGCAAGCTTATAAAGATCTAAAATTTTAACCCTCTTATGTTATGCCATATTAGATTTTCCCTAAGATACCGCAGATCGGAGCCCACGTTTAGCTCCAAAGGAGAGAGGGTATAGAGCGTTATGCTTAAAACTGTTGGCATGAAATATGCTTTCAACACTTCGAAGTGCAGCGATATCGTAGTATCTAATGCGCGTTGTGATAAACTTACCTACTTCTAGGTAGGACACTGCACTACGAGTCAGACGAGAAAGTGAGGGAGTACAGGGCAAATTCCGGAGTTCCCCAAGGTTCCGTCCTAGGCGTCTTTCTGTAAATTACCTCGTACGATAAAGTACTGACGCTACGACTCCCGCAAAAGGAAGTGCCCTTCGAGCACCATTGATATTTTTCCGGCGGAGAGTAAGAGCTTGTACGACCCGAAACATGCAAGTGGAACCCAAGGCAATGCGACGGATTCCAGTTGGGTAGATGAGGTTAGTCGGAATCTGACACTCTACCGTCTGAGTTAGTAGCTCCGGCGGTATTTCCTGTTATAGGCATGGGCCTTACAGGCTGCCGAGCACACACACACACACATACACACACACACACACACACACACACACACACACACACACACACACACACACACACACACACACACACACACACACACACACACACACACACACATATTTCTGCTGCTTGACTATTGAAAGATTCCCACCACTCCCTCATATAAAAAGGGTATTGCTTGGACACCCTAGCTACTGTTTTTTAAACTGATGAGCTAGATACTCTCAATCTAGATACTACGGGCTCTTATCACTGTATTCATTGGCGAACATTGTGTAATGCGATAACTACCAGTTTTGCATGGTGACTTCCTGATGATCGGACTCTAATAATACATATCAAGTACTGGTCCACGCCTAGTTTGGTCAACCCGAAGGTGTTTGTTCCAATACTCTCTAGCAACGCGGCGGGACAGTTGTTGGGACAAAGGAGAAGTGATGGTTGACCTAATTAGAATAGGACAATGGACCCTACCCGCAACCTTTTTATCCGGGGTGATTTCTTTTATGTCAAATTCAAAGCGCAGGAGTCACCCTTTATACTACCAGAACGTAATGTCATGGTGAAATGTCTAGTAGTAAGTAGTACAAACGTTAAGGATACGATAGGTTAAGCGGAGTCTGGTGAGGAGGAGGCGTTTAAACTTTAGGATAAACTTTAGTGAGTTCAGGAATACTGAATGTGAAAGGTTATTCCATAGTCGAGGTGTACTGCTCATAAACGAATTCCCAGACTATAGTGTGGGCGAAAACTAAGACTGCAGACTTTAACAGGGAGCCGAACGGATTAGTTTTGTGTTGCGAGAAAGACAATACCGTGGAGGCAGAAGGTAATCTATTTTGGTGAAACAGTCGCAGTACAAAAGTAGCGGAAAACTTTCCCAGAACTGCTACATCTTATTGTGTCTCAATGAGTTAATTCAGGACGCCATCACTAATTAGTTTGATTGCGCGGTCCTGCATCTTGTCCCTCCACGCAAAGGTGTTTTTAGAGGCCGCAGCCGAGTAGTAAATCAGTTGTACCTACCCATCGCTTTACATCCTAGGCGTAAAAATAAGGAAAACCTGCGATGGAATGACAACAAATTCCAAATCGTCAAACAAGTATCCCAGTGCTTGGGATTTCTTAAGAGGGCAGGATCCTCCTCCAGCCATCGGTGCTATAATATACCAATCCTAAATTCGGCCTTATCTCGATTACACCAAGTGGTTAGATAAAGTGCACAAAAGGACCCTCCACCATCGATCCTCTGAGCCACCATAGTAATCTGGAGCGCGTTCAAAAACCTTACTATGGTAAACCACGAGGTAAGCTGTGGTTATGCTGCATCACTTCACTTAACCACGAAAGTTTATGTTTAACCATGGAGGTTTTTGAACGCACCGTGGTTAACTACAGGTTAAAGAAGAAGAAAAAAATAAAAACAAAATTTTCCCACAAATAGTCGCCGCTAATTGCTTCAATTATTTCATTAATTAATTATTTGCAATAATCCCACAAATACCACTTTAATTTGTTCATGTGTTTAACATTGAAACAACTGTCAGAGAGTTGTTTTGATTCTTCTTCTTCTTAACTATCGCTAACCATGCTCCCGAGCAGGGTTAAAATTTAACTACACCATGGTTAACCACGAGTGAACGCCAAAAAGTTATGCTCGTGGTTATGTTGTAGTTAACCACGGAGTTTTTGAACGACAAAAGTTTACCATAGTTAACCATGGTTAACCATAGTAAGGTTTTTGAACGCACTCCTGGCAAAAAAAAATTATCGTCACAGCTATTGTTTCTACGAAATAAACGCTCCCCTGCCTCCGCGGCAATCTTATACCCGCAACACAAGTTTACCCGGCTCGCCTTATTCCTTCTGTCTACATCCTCCTTTTCGTGCACTATAACTAACTAATTGCTCCTTTAATCCCTGATGCGACATAGCTCGAAAACAGGGCGCACTATTACTACAAGGAATTATTTCATAAATGGAACAACTCGACTGTGGAACAATTTTTAGATTCCTTGAATACACACAATTCTTGCGGCTTCGAGCAAAACTGAGTTCTATGCCCTGTTGATTGAGTTAGGCATGGGTTGACGATCATGAAGATAAGGTTTGACATGTGTTTGGCTTACATTGTCGAAGGCATAAGAGTAACGCGGAATACCGTCATCAGTATGACGTGAAGTGTGTAATGCCCCAGTTACACGAATGACAAAAAATGACAATTGTCATAATCTCTGGTCATAATTAATGGCATTGTTGTTGTTTATTTTTTATGACAGAAATAATGACACAAATTATGACCGTGTATGACGATAATGACAAATTATGACAGAAAAAATGGCAAGTGTG
Source organism: Thereva nobilitata (assembly GCA_963855945.1). Taxonomy (NCBI): domain Eukaryota; kingdom Metazoa; phylum Arthropoda; class Insecta; order Diptera; family Therevidae; genus Thereva; species Thereva nobilitata. Next base: position 20,319,105 of record OY979698.1, read on the forward strand.
TCATTCGTGTAACAGCACCATTAGAGGAGATTAAGAGGACGTCATTCATAAAAAATAGGAACAGAACGGGTGATAGAATTGAGCTCTGCGGATCACGGACAGAGATGGTGTGAGCTTTAGGTTTGACGCCTTTCAATTAAATCCAATTCTCAATCCGGTTCTTTAGAATAAAGTGGATAGCAATGAGAGTTTAGTCACACTATGACAAAAGACTTGGAGATAGCTAGAGCAATCAGACCACACCAAAGATATTTAATGCTAGCAGTTTTGTGAGGCGCATTAAAAGTTTGCCATACTCTTTTGTCTGAAGCCATATAGTACTGTTTGTCATTTAGAATTAAGTTAGACTCTAGATGTTCTATAAGCTTTATATTTATTAGAGACTTCGCGGTCGCGATACTTTTATAGACAGAACTATCAATATAAGTTTGGAGTGTATTGGGCTGCACGTCCCACGTTGGAGAAAACATAATATTTTCTTATACTCTATGTAATTTCCAATAATAACGAGAGTTTATGACGACAATTGCTATAAAACAAAGTCTGCTCATGAAAGCAACTTAACACGCAAAGAGGGCACCTAGAAGATTGGAAGATTGAGATGTCAGTTCCACCTAACTCCCCCAAGGCACAACCCCCCATGGCCCACATTCCCTAACCCAAAAACATATCTCTTAACATCAGCCAAGCATTCAACAATTCACAACGTGCCAAAAAAAACCTCACATAAAATTACGCGTCGCTCACATGCGACCTTAATATTCTCAAAAAAGATTATTCAAAAAGGAAAAGCGCAGCGAAAAAATATTTTTTATATCGATATGCAAGAAGACTGCAGCCCAGCGATATATCAGCATCCGCCGCCGTGTGCAGCTAGAACTGTTATCAAAATTTATTCATATTAAAGATAAATTCATTTCTGAGAGATTTCTCCTCTTGCACAAGAAAGCGACGCATTTTGACATTAGGAATAGGATTTGCGGCTTCCTACCGGGACTCGTCGTCAATTTTGGTTACGTCCTCCTCAGATGTATGTAGTCTTGATGCATATAGTCTTATATCCGATCTGTACATGCCTACATATATCGATACGGGAATAATTTAATAAAATTAATTTAACACGTGGAGGTGATGTCAGATATATAATGGATATTTTATTCAGCGCTATTTTATCAGAGATTTTTCAGATTTTTATCCAAATGGGTCTTGTCTTGATGACTAGTTTGTGGTGAAAAATTGTGGGTACATGATCGAAAATTTTATTCGAGGATTTTTATATCATTTTGAAATATGATTACTTTTGGGCCTAGACTTTTTAGACATTGACTAAAATTGATCCACAAAAAGGGTGACATTTGTTTATGGAATATGAATCTGAGATATTTTATATTTTCGTTACTAAAGTAAATTTGTGCAATTTCTGAATTTCTCACGCTATTTGAAAATGTATTTTGTGTTATGTTGGTAAGTCTGTCCGTGACATCTATCTAAACTTGTAGTCATAAAAGAGTATTTGTTTATAAACGTATATGGAAGCAGCAAATGTTGAGCAACCTAAATTTGTGTGCATTCGGATTTGCACTTCATGTTGTAAGATTGTCCAATTTGTATTGGATTTTGTTTAGGTTAGCCATCATTGGAAAGATACGTGCTATATATATTCCGGACTTGTAGTTATTTAAACGAAAGCGTTGTATAGAAAAAAGGTACTTATTCAAGCCATATACTGTATAAAAAGTACCAGGATACATGGGTATACGAGAACGACTGGCAAAACAATTACACACTCTTCGGAATGACTCCCCGAAAACCAGTCGAAATTCCAAAAGCTGTGTAAAAATCGTTTCAATGGTCAAGCTCTTGCTGACATATTCCTTTGATTACTGTGCTGTGGTGCACTCCAAATTCCTTCCAAAAGCGACAACTGGAGCATATAAGGAATACTATTTAGGATAATGAAGCGTTTGCGCAAACATATCTGCCGAGAGTTTGGTCTTCATATGTAAAATGCCTAAACACACTGCAAACCCAAGTGTGTGATATTAAAACGCATTTCGCGTGTAAAATCATGTAGTCACTTTTTACGCGTTTAAAATGTGTTATTTTTAATACGCGAAAAGTGTGTAAATTTAACACATAAAGCGCGTGTTTAAAACACACCAAATATATGTTGCTTTGAAGCTTTTGAGTGAAGCTTTTTCAGCGTCGCTTTGCGGAGAGTAAACTTAGAAAAATCGTCACAGTAAACTTAAAATTTTTGATGTAAGCTGCAACGACTTGTCTCGATGCCCTTCTGTTACCGACTGACTGTAAAGAGAGGTCGTGGAGCTCTTTGGTCATTGAGTATTTAAATAAAGAATTGCAACTGTCTAACTTTCCTTTAATTTATCCTCTCATGTGTGTTAATTTAGTGAAGTGTGTGATATGACACATAATGTGTTATTTTCACACGTTTAAGACGTAAAACGATAAAACGTTACAATTTCTTTAGCGTGTAAAAAATATTATACGCTGAACGTGTGTGATTTTTACACGTATGTCTTTTTATCCGCATTATTTTAACACGGTTTATTCCTAAAACGCTTTATTTTAACACGATTGGCCGAATTTACACGCTTATGAAGTGTGTAATGTGTTAAAATCACACAAAAAAAATATTCTGGGGTTTGCAGTGCAGCCCCTGTAGAGTCACATTTCTCTTTTCAGACACCAAATTGCATCAGTTCCACTCACCTCCAAAAAAGAGCTCAACATATACATAGTATCAAAATACCTAAAGTAGTAGTAGTGGTAGTATAGTAGCAACTTTTTGATACTTAAAGTACATATTTGGATAGATGCAGCCATTGATGCATGGAGAATGACAACAGCAACAGAGCGTCTATTTTATCTTTCTTTTAATGAGGTATCGGATCAAAAGAATTCCGTGGCCACAGCTTTGACCTATTGTACTCTTAGCATCCCCTAGCTCAGGAATTATCTTTTGCACCGGTCTGTCATGCCGTTGGTCATGAAACAATATCTAGACAATAATTTGAGTTCGACAAATAAAATTTTTTTGAGGTTATGAGGAGTCAGCACGATATTCAAGGATATCGCGATGAATCAAATGCCTTATTAGGGCTACGCGGAAACACAAATTCCTTCTCCAACAAGCACAGACTGAGCTGTAATATACAAATTCTACATTCGGGCTCGCTCGAATACAACCCCTTTTTTGGAAGCGGCTCCCCTTCACTATCTATCGATTAGAGCTTGCTGTTCGACATTGCACTCTATACGAAGAAAATAGATTGTCGACAGTACAAAGGGCTTTCCCTGAGCTCTAGTCTTCCACATAAAAAAAAAAAAAAAGAGAGAGTACAAATAAAGGCCCTTAAATTGGTGGCGACACATCCATCTTTAGAATCACCGGGGGAATATAGCAGAAGAAATTTTTTCGCAATTATCACAGAGATTGCTCCTCTGCAAGAAGCGTTTTCGGCATTAACACCAATTGTACACCCATAACACCAGGTTTACCCACTTGCCTCATTCCAGCAGTCTAAGCCCGCCTTTTCTCCGGCGTTAAAAAAAGCGATTCGGTTATAAACAAAACAAGTCGACTGTGGTACAATCTTCTGCAGTCTGTATTTCGGAACTCCTGCAACATCAGGAGCGGATCCAGCCCCCAAAAAAGGTTGTGATCACCCACCCGAAAATCGGCCAAGTGCGAGTCGGAGTATGAACTCGCTCATGATTGATATAATGCATTCCTAAAAAGGAGATGCTTACAAAATATTTGACGCCCTGACCAAGATTTTGTACAGTGTATAGTTCCATGAGGGCAAAGGCGTGGGGCAAACACTAGTAGGTAAATTAATTTACCTGTAAAATGTTAGTTTGTTCGCTCACAAAAATTACAAAAGTAAATGTGCGTTTGTTTGCACATCACAATGTGACAGTTAGACTCTAAACTACTGAACCGATTTTGATGAAATTTTTACAACTGAAAAGGATTTCAAATTAAATTAAACGCTAGTATACATTTTAAATTAAATAATTTTATTTAGGTGCTTACTTAAATTGGAAATTCATTAACAAAGGAAGAGATACGTTCTTGGGAGCGAAGCGTCTAAGCAGACCCACTATTGACAAAAGTACCACGACATATGGAACCTCACTTGATGCAGCTTTTACGCGATTTTTAGACCAGTTTCAATCGAAAATATTTCAGTTCAGTTTTCAAGTCCCTCGTTAGGCTCGTCACTATACTTCCTGCATCTGTCGTTGGCCTTACTTTCCTGAAAGCGTCCTATATATCCGACAGACCTCACCGTGAAAGTGTGACGTCACAAGTCTATTACAAGTACACCAATGTATAAAGAAAATATGAAAAAGTGTTTCTGATACCAAAAGAACTTTTTCAAGCCCTACTAAATGTTCCGTGGGAACAGTTTCAATCTCCAAAAAAAAATCTTTAATGGAAAGGTCATAAAAAGCGAACTTCCCTTAATCAACCTTAAGTCGCCGTCCATTACATGAACTAAAAACATATAAAAATTCAAAATGGTAGCCCTTAGCCATAATTTGGAGCAAAATGCTGGGGCTAACCAGTGCCTGTTGAATAAATTCCCATAAAAGAAGAAAGCATTCAAATAACTTCCCAATGAAATCCCTGCTCGGATCGCATTCGCTCTGCTGCCCTAGCCCACATCCATTCTGGCCACCCGAACAACCTCCACCCAATCCCTTTGAGTTAATGCTTCACGGTGGCAAATCCACTCAAGATTGAAGCATTCTGATAAAATTATAAGCTACAAAATAAGAGAAAACAAACACACACACACACGCTCGCATGAAAAACAAAAGGTAAAAAAATTAGTTGAAGGTAAAAACCGAAAAAATTAAAATTAAATGAAAAGGAATGAGGCTGAGAGCTCGCACACGGCTAAAAAGGAGTCTTTGCAGCCTTTCTCAGCCAGCCACGGAGCACCAAGGGCTGGACTTGACATCAGGCCGGACTTTTTGTGGTGGACACGATGGTGGATGGAATCGGGTTTACCTGGTCTTTTGCATATGTTGACAGTTTTTGATAATTTATTCCTTCCGGAGGCTCTGTTCATTTTAATCAACATGTCCGATGACAGATTTAATGACGGACTTTCCTTGCACAGAATTTATAAGGTCAGGTGGATCGTAATGCATGAACATGTTTACAAATAGGGTGCCTACGCCAGCGGGTGCCTCCGGCTCCCCCCGTCCCCCGCTCCCCACCGGGCATTAGCTCAACTTTAGAATGTTTTAATTAAGACCAAAAATTTTTTTCGCACTAAATCGCATCCAAAATGAGCTTATTAAATAACTGATGGAGATTTATGTCCATCCGATTACTTTGAAGAAGACTAATATCCTCGGATTTATCTCAGGTGCACGATCAATTCTGCTTATTTACAATCTGCAACATTTCGGCAGAATGGACGTAATCAGCGGCGGTATGGGAGCATCTGGGAATAGAGATTTCCTCGCGGCTCTGGCCGTTATCACGCTCAATTCGGCGCTGAACCAGATGAAATGTACTTTCATTACGGAAGCACATTCCGTCGACACCAAATCAAAACTGCGCGCTTGATTGATCAAACAGAATCTATAACGCTCGATATTGATTGGTTTTAGTGCGGCCGCGCCAGTCTCGATAGGACTGTTTCCGTCCACCGCCCGCTGGCAGGAAACTATTCTCACTTCACACGTCTTCCCTGACCGCGCGAGGATCCCCAATTGAGCGTCTTCTCATCCCCCGCTCTGCCCCTGCCCTGTGGAAGATCTATGGAGTCTAATTTAAAGGTGGTAACTGATGAGTCTCTATCCCAGAAAGTGTGGCTAAGGCCGACGATTTATTTGTTACACGCGTGCACACGGGCCTCCCACACAGTTCGGCTGCGCGCGCACTCCAATGTTCTATCGACGTTCTAGAAGCGCGCGCGGGGCCACGTGAACCAACGCAGATGACACGGGGGGGATCTTCGTGCAATCATCTCCGTCTGTTATGACTTCTGCTAATTGACTCGGCCGATGTTTGTTTTTGTTATCGGTGCGTTTTGTTACATTATGAACAGCCGAGAGATTCCGTCGTGGCTAGATCGCCCTAGCGGCATTAGAGGCCGAGCGATCTCTCAATTAGGATTCCCGGATTCCGGGCTCCCCCCTCCGGCATTCTGATCATAGCTGTGCGACTGCGGGAGATACCCTGGACGCATTGCTGGCGGCTGAGTGCTAGAATTGTGGCGTAGCTCGACTTATGAGCTCAATTTTTAGATACGACCACGACCGCTATGAATGGCCTTTTTCTGGTTTCTCTCATTTTTTCTGATTACATTTTAAATTGTGATGATTGTAGGTAAACAGAGCTTTATTTTTTCACTGTTTTGTAATAACGACGATGGGGAATTTCATGGAGTTTAATTATAGATTTCAGATGAATTTTCCTATTCATAAAAAAAAACAAAATTCTGGGAATTGTGCATCTCGGCAATAACTATTAACGAGCGCAGTTCTGTAGTGAATTGCGTACATCTTCATAAAGACGCGAGATTTTTAGCGAATTTGAAAATTCATAGGAATTCATTGAAACCAAAATATTTTCCATTATTATCGACAATGTTTCGCTATTTTACGAGTAAAGAAAATGAACAACTTCTCTGGTTTCTATTTGAAAAACGGACACAAGTAATTTTCATCGGCTTCCTTTAAAGCCACCATAGGAGTAGGTCGAGGACCATAGATTAGGTGATAGTCAAAGGGTGCTACATACATATGACTGGACTATACAGTGAATGTATCAAAACTTCCTAACGAAACTCTGCCAATTTTAAACCGGTCACCAAGAAAGTTTGTGGTCAGGCGTTATACTGACCGAAGACAATACATTTCCTATTATTCAATTCGAGCCGTTTTCGTTCAATGACGTAATTCTCACAGTAGAGTTGAGAGTCACACAACTTTTTCGACGTCAATCCTGCCTTCACGAGCTCTTATGACGACTCACCATCCGTGACTGATTTTTCACCACCTGCACCGGTTATAAGACATTTCAGAAATGGGTCGTTTTTATTGCGTTTCATCAGCGCATGAGAAATTCGTGAGGAACTATATATTAAGTTTCTTTTTACATCCAGCTGTGTCTAAAAGGTTCAAAATAGGTTTTGTAGTCAATGCCTAGCTCTACACCAATATCAGCACATTTTTCGAGGATATCATCATATTTTCAATGATTGGACCAATAGAGTGACTTATCTTTCATATGAAAATTATCAAAATAAAAGCGAGCGTGCCGTTTACGCGCAGCAGATTTAGATAAAGTTGCCTATATCGTATTCAGCACAAATGTTTTACAAGCCTGGGCAGCGTTCTTCCGTTTGTCTTTCTCTCCATTTTTAAAGTCAGCATTTTGAGGGGTGCAGGTGAGGCCCCTCTGAGGCTAGCCAAACTGCCCCATGTGGATTGCGCTATAGGGCACACAAGGGGCTTCTAACGCCTTGGCTACCCCATCCCGAGTGGAAAAAATAGGCCGAAAATGTAGAGAATTTCGTGGTAGATATCTAAGTAAAAACTGCGGTGGTGTTGAAAGCTTTATATTTTTGATATTTTTGTAACGCCTTTTCGTCTTCCAACGCGAATATGGTTTTACCAAGCGGTTCTCCAACTGAGTACTAACCACGCCCAACGCTGCTTGACCTCCGAGAACCAATAATTTGACTGGAAAACCAGTTAATTCAATTCTGTTTACTGATTGAACCAGTGAAAACCTATCTCTAAAAATGAATTATATGTGACTCATATTCTAGGCAATGATCTTCATGACTGTAAAGGTTTCCATTTGGCATACTCAATAAGTCGGCTCTCGTTTGTTTACGGCGGGCGAGCAGCATGTCGGTGCTTAGATGGGAGTACGCTTGGGAAAACGACACTTGCACTAGAAAAAAACTTCAATTTCACTATTTCCTATTGGTTGACAAAGTAATGGTTCAACCAGTGAATTCCCACTGGAAACCAGTAAATAGTTACTGATTCTTTTTAAAGAGTAGATTACCAAAGGCCGGGTCTTCACCTAGCGGACGGTACACCTCTTTTTTCACCTGGTAGTCCGGTACTGCCGGCGTCCCAGCGGCTGGTTAGCGAGATTCACTTGTTTCAAAAGGCAGAACATTCCGGCGAGGCTATCTTCCGGTAACTCCGATGGTTCTATGTCTTGCTCATTCGGCTGCTATTGAGGATATCGACTTTGCGAAATTGAACCCTCGTTACACTGTAAATCTGAGTTTTTAAAAGTGTTTTATTTCAAAACGCTTAAAACGTTTTATATTGACGTCACCCATTTGATTAACATTGTAGACACTTTTTAAACACTTTTAACCGTTTTAAAAGTGTCGACAATGTTAATCAAATGGGTGACGTCAAAATAAAACGTTTTAAACGTTTTGAAATAAAACACTTTTAAAAACTCAGATTTGCAGTGTACAAAAAAAATTCGTTTCAATTTTTGTAACAGTTGGCTTCGTGCAAATTTCTTCTATGTGTGCAATCCCCGATCCAAATTGCGGGCCTACACTGCAAACCCAAGTGTGTGATTTTAAAACGCATTTCAAGTGTAAAATCATGTAGTCACTTTTTACGCGTTTAAAATGTGTTAATTTTTCATACGCGAAAAGTGTGTAAATTTAACAGACTTAATGCGTGTGTTTAAAACCCACCAAATATGTATTGCTTGGAAGCTTTTGAGTGAAGCTTTTTTAGCGTCGTTTTTCGGGGAGTAAACTTAGAAAAATCGTCATCGTAAGCTTAAAATTCTTGATATAAACTGCAACGACTTGTCTCGATGCCCTTCTGTTACCGACTGACTGTAAAGATAGGTCGCTAAGCTCTCTGGTCATTAAGCATTTAAATAAAGATTTACAACTGTCTAACTTTCCTTTAACTTATCGTCTCATGCGTGTTAATATAATGAAGTGTGTGAAATGACACATAATGTGTGATTTTCACACGTTTATGACGTAAAACGATAAAACGTTACAATTTTTTTTGCGTGTAAAAAATATTATAGGCTGATCGTGTGTGATTTTTACACGTTATGTATTTTATTCTGCATTATTTTAACACGGTTTATTCCTAAAACGCTTTATTTTAGCACGATTAGCCGAATTTACACGCTTATAAAGTGTGTAGTGTGTTAAATTCACACGGAAAAAATATTCTGGGATTTTGGAGTGTGGAATGTGAAAGCTTCATTGAAAGCTTCCAAAATTAGTACTTTAGGATTTGTGTACAACCATTCACATCGAAGCCTGCAGTCAAATGAAACTGATGCTGACAAAGACCGATCATGAGTGGACCCCTTATTTTGGACTCAGACTCGAGCCAACTGGACTTAAACTTGTGCCTGTGCCCCGTATATTAAAAAAGATATATCTCAGCGTCGTGCAATTATGGCGACAATATTTCAAGCCAAGTAAAGATATTTACTATTTAGACCAGTCAGTGTCTACAATATACATCAAAAGTGAAAGGTCTGGTCTCCAATCTCTACAATGTGGTGTTAGAGAAATCTGAAATTTGGGCGTGACTTCAAGAGGCACATTATTCTAAAAGATCATCCAAATAATAACATACTCAGACGACATTGACACCATTGCAAGAACATAAGGAAAGTAGGTATAGGACGCTTTCACCAAGATTGAGTGAATAGCAGGGGAACTATTGCTGCATATTAAAGAACTTAAAGCGACCATTTTGATTTTATTTGCTCCGTTTTTGAGACGGTATAAATTTTGACCCCAAAATCAAGGTACTGAAGCAAAAATTTGAGAAGTACCAATATTTCACCTACGTTGCACAGTAGGGTCAGTAAAAAAATTACCGTTAAAAAATCGGTGGAGCCGTCAACTTTCATCGAATCAACTTCGCTTTTTTTAAAAATGTTCATTGGGCAATTCTCGATCGATCTGTCGAACCGGATTTTTCATACATTATTTCAATTTTTTACAATTTGCAGTGGAAATTGAGTTTTTTTGTCAAAAATATAGTATATTCTGCATTAGCCAAAATGCAGAGAAACGTGCCAAAAAGGTATATTTGAGCCTAATATAGTTTAGAAAGGTTTATTAAAATTATCTCCCAGCACTACCCCTCAGAGAGGGTGAATCAACTCCTAAATGGGGGAAAACAGGAAGACGGTATGAAGATATATCAAAAATGCGGCTCGACAGATCGATAGAGAATTGCACAACGAACATTTAAAAAAAAAGCGAAGTTGATTCAATGAAAATTGACGCCTTCACCGTTTTATGAACAGTAATTTTTTTTCTGACCCCACTGTACGTTGGGCCAATAATAGCAACCGACAGCCATAGTATCAGAAATGGAGGGCTCGAAAAGATAACAAAACTCTCTTTCACATTACCATTAAAATGCGGTTGTCAACAAGCAAAACTGCCGATATTGGGCACGATTGACCAAGCCATGAAAAGAATTTGATTTGCAAAAAGGTGAATTTTATTTGTAAAAAGGTGAATTTAATTTGCAAAAGGATTAATTTGATTTGCAAAAGGGTGAATTTAAAGTGAAAAAACTGTAAGACGAAGAACCATGTCGCGGAGTGGAATCGAACCAATGACCTTCGAGGTGGTAGACGAGGGCCGTAACACCTAGACGGGTGAGCGGATAATACTAGAAAATAAGTTATAATACAGTAAATTTGTGCTCAAAAGGGTTCCAAGCGAGAGGGTTGTGGGGTAGTTTTTTCCATTGTATGTGTTTTTTGGGGTGCTGAAACCGAATCCGAGGTTTGCTAGCAAAATTTTGTGACGCAACATTGCACTTTTTTCCGTACGAATTTCTATTAAAAATTTAAAATACTTATTTGTGTTGGTCAGGGTTGATTCCTGGATATATTTGTCACTTTCCACTAAAATACAGTGTGTTTAGCAAAAAACATTTTTTTTCAATTTAGTTAGAATATCAGCTTAAAATTTTCGAAAGGAAAACCCTAAAAAGGATATTGCTCCTGTAAGATCTTACAAAAACGAATGCTGCCTTAGAAGGGCTCGAGATGTAGCATTGGAATATTCATAAATACCCAAGCCTAAGAACTCTAAATTGAGTGATGACACGCTTCAAGCTAGTGTAACGTTGCAGAGACTGGTTTCCCGGACATAGGAACATTATGGCGAAAGAGAAAGCCAATTACCTAACCAAGCAGGAAGCCTCTCACCGGGGTTCGAAGATAGAGAACTAACAAGCCTAGAAAAAAGAATTTCTAGACCCGTTTTTAATGGTGGACCAACAGAAAAAGAGGCGTAGGATGATCAAGAAATAGGTGGAGGGTGAAGATTACTGGACGAAGATACTTAGAAAGGCTCGAGGTCTACAACGACTGCAGCGCCATTCAACGAAAATTATGACAAGAATATGCAAATTCTTTAGTCCATACCAACTCAAGATATCAGGTATGGTTGGTTGGCAGAAACTAATATACTTTTATCTTCATTAATTTTCTGTAATTATCATTGTGCATCAACTACACGAAAATGCTACAGAAAAGAAAATTGGCGCACTTAAATAACACAGAGCCGTTCTAGCTCATTTTTTTATATTGAATATTCTAAATAAAATAAATGAAATTCCTAAGAACAAAATCTAAAAAAAAAACATACCTTGTCCACTTTTTACATGTTCATCAAGCTTGCTCAATATTCCATACTTGACAACTCCGAACTGCATCATTACCCGGTCGCTTCCAGCAAGGGCACAAACCCGATCCGTCCACCTTCTAGTAACTAAGCTAAACTATACATAAAACTTTACACTAGATCAGATCCGTATATCACTCGTAAATTGCGGCGAAATGAACCATTCAGTCTGCATATTCTATCGCGTCCACGTCGCGCTGTTCATGTCTAATTTGATCGGCGAAAAAGAGACGAGAACGCACAAACACACGAAAAAAAAAATAGAAGATTAAAAACAAAAACAATGAAATCTCAACTAATTATAAATCTACTCCGACGTTTAGAGCACACACAAACATTATAGATTATAGATGAATACTTAAGATACACGCGGCTTTAACATATGAACAAAAATACAAAACACTTTTCGGCCGCGGAGCGGTAATAAGGGAAAACGAAACGAGGCGAAAAAAAATGTGGACTTTCATTAGTGTTAATTAAAAAGGTATACACACGTGTTTGTGTCCAGTAGTGACACCTGTCAGCGAGCGTGTCAATTTGACACAGTGTCAAACACGATCTTGTGTCAGCGATATTGTCGCAGCGCAGCGGCGGTATCTTCCTGGCGCATCTCTCTCTATGCCCCCCCGGTCTTGATCTGAGCAAAGATTTTCCCCCGAACGAAGTTAAGAATTTTCTCTTCACATTTTCACCTTCAATTTTATTTATTGTTATCACCCGTGTGGACGCTTTGTTTTTTTTGTGTGTCCCGCGCGGCTGGCAGCGGACCCACACCCCCAGTCACCGCCCCCCAGGCAGCATTAGTCGTAATTTATTTGCGTTTTGATTACGTTTGAAACATTTTGAACAATAGGAAATATTTTCCGGAGCTGTGCCATAAATTTGGGGCGAAATGAGCGTTTTTGAGCGTTTGAACGATTGTTTTTATACTTTTTCCTGAGCCAGAGAATTGTTGATGGCCGATGAATGCTGAGTTATTTGCGGATACTTTGCCGCTGCAGGACCGCTTCTCTCTCAGCTCGCGGTATTATGAGCGTATTGTGATGCTACGAGTCCAACATCTTATTTATCATATGTCAAAACGTTTCGCCTTTTTTTTTATCACAATTAAAATTTTTCTGTTATGATTACACCCGATGGTATTTTTATACCAAGTCAAAATAATTTTCTATGGCATTCGGAAAAGACAAAAAAAAACGTTTTTATTGTTGGCGACAGGGAATTTTTAAGTTGCTGTATGAACATCAAGTTATGAGTACGAAATTATATTCGGTGGCGGCTATTATTGGACAGAGTCTGCAACGCCAAGTGGTTGTACAAACTATTCAAGTTTTTATTGTTGTATTGTAGGGATTGCGCTAAAAAATGTGGAGAGAAATTATTGAAGGTAAGAAAGAGAGAATTCTCAAATAGGATGTGCTTTCGTCAAATTTTATATGTGGACAGGGTGATGCAAAATAAACTACTCGATAAACATATTTCATTATTGAGTTCACCACGACCGGGATGGAAAAAAGAGGGTAAAAAATTTAACTAGAGCAATCGACGGAATAATAAGGGAAACTTATGTTCACAGCGTCAACAACTTAGCTCCTAACGGCATGTGTATCAGGCTGGCAAGTCCACTGAAACAGCCAGAACCGGATTAACCCCAAGGCAATGAGGCATTGCCTCGGGGCCCCCACCACATTTTTTTGAGAATTATGAAATGAAAAAAAATCATATTTGCGACTCAAGTTAGAGGACAAAATTCCGAAAGAAATTTCATTCGAAATTTCTAATTGCGAATCAAATTCCCGGGCCTTAGCCAAACACCCGATCCCTACTTTATCGACCATGGCCAGTTTCACACGGGCCGACGACCAACCAACAAAAATCTGCTGAAAACGTCGTTTGTGGAGAAGAGGGTGAGAGGACGATGAAAAATGTGCCCATCCCATCGTCTTCCCTCACCACTTTCTTCACCAAAGGACGTTTTCAGCAGATTTTTGTTGGTTGGTCGTCGGCCCGTGTGAAACTGCCCGAGTAAAAATAAATGATGGCCTTAGAACGGGCAAATGCCGACTGTGATTGAAACATAGTCCTCGGCCATCTGGCGGTTAACAGAAGGCTCATTGCAGGATAGTACGGCCATGCAGGGGGCGATTGACGGTGATACAACGGCCTTACAGTTCCAATAACGGCCATACGACGGTGGTACGGCGGCCGTACGGTTGCTATTACGGTTATACGACGGTAGTACAGTGGCAGCAACGTGGATATTCGCCCTCCTATAAGAAAATATATTTCACTGCAATTAAATGTTTGATTTTTTTTCGGTTGTGTTTTTTTTTCAAGCCGTTAAATAACAAAATTTCCCACTAAAATATAAATCAACACGCACCATACACTTCACGTACAACAAACCGACGACTGGCGAGCTCGTTTCTCTTGTGCATCGATAAAGCGAAAGAACCCATAAAACACATTCAACAATACATTTGGTGCAGATTCTTTTTTTGGCTCAAATTTCCCGTCGAATGCCCGTTTCTACAGCTCAGTATTTGGCCTTTTAAATCTTTTGGTCAAATTTGGCCGTCGTAAGGCCGTATGTGCTCCCATTAAAAATGGTTAAAAACTCTACGGCCATCATATGCCCCTTAAAAAGCCAAGCGGCCGGTGTTCGCCCTTTATAAGGCCGCTTTTTATTTTTACTCGGGAATGTCAAAACGTTTTTGGTTCTGTACACCAGAAGACGAGCACTGCCGGGACATGCAGAACACACCCTCACGGGTAGAACTGTAGGCTTTTCAAATCAAGCCAAATACTTAGGAGTGGCGTCAGATGCCAAGGTCAACTGAAACCATCACGTGGATAGTCTGATGAGCAGAACACGCAGATCCCCGTGAGCTTGCCGCAGAGCTTGTTGATTCACACAGGGGTTACAACCAAAAGCAATGTATACAGAAGGGCGCTTAAATGACCTGTCTTTTCATCACCAGAGCCACCCGCACTTTCCGACTGCAGGACTGGAGAAGTGGAGACTCTCCCCAATTTGGTGCCGCTCTACCTTGAGGTAGAGAAATCGGCCATTAACATAGCGCTGTGACTAAAAGCGAATGACAACGCAAAATATTGATTTTAAACCTACATAGGTATGTATCTTCTAAACGGAGCCGAACTATGTTGCTCTACGATAATCGGTATATGAGTTATTAAAGCTTAAGTATACCTTGCAAACTTTTCAAAATGTATTTTCGTAAGCACCCTGTATCTCAGTGGATAGTGCCGATAGGCCCTCTTTCTAAAACAATTTTTTTCGCCAAATATACCCTTCAATCGCCCTTTAACGTATTAGCATTTTAGTCTGAAACACCCTGTATGTTCGTGTTTGTACTTTTGTTTACTTTACAAACAAGGTCGGCTCTGGCTGAACTACAGGAGCTAAGGTGCACTGGTAAAGGAGTCATAGAATGAAGAGAAGCTACCATTTTCTACAGCGGGAGTGATAACTCCAGATGGAGGTTTGGATTAGGTTTCTTTGTGTTCAAACCACTAACAAATAAATCCATAGATTTTACACCGTTATCGAATCGCGAAATTAAGAATTAAATTCAGATTTCATAATGCAAAGTGCATCACGGTGCATGTCGTTTACCGACTATAGAGAAGCTGGAAGATGCCGGAAGAGTGCCTTCTAGGCACCACAATGGTCCAAGTCTTTAAAAAGGGTGAATTGACGAACTGCAAAAATTACACTGTCAAACACAGCTTTCAAAGTATCTACTATAACATATTTTGTAAAATAGACTTAAATAAATATATGGCACTATTATTAGATACAATTTGAAGGAAAAATTAAGGAATTTGAGAAAAATTCTAAAAAGATATCGATACATATTATAGGCTAGTCGGTGAGGCATTTTCATTGCAATTTTGGCCCATAGGCGAGATTATTGTTGGAATCGCTTCGTTTTAGGGGGTAGTTAAACACCCTAAGTTTTCCCACAATTTGGTTGACCGCATAAATTTTTAATTAACTTATTGTGAATACAATAGGAACTTTTTTTTATATTTCTTTCAATATCAGCGTTCCTGCTAACTGAACTGAAATTCTCTAAAAAAAAATAAGCCCTGTTAGAGGTCCCTAGGTGCAAGGGTGCTGTTGCAAATAGCTTCCAAAGTTTTCAAATCACGTTAGTTTAACTATTTGTTTACTCGAAAACAGCTGCACATAGAAGGCGGAACGTTTTTATATTGGTTTATTTATGTCGCGTATAAAAAGGTACGTGTCATATAATCGATCAAAATTGCGATTTTCCAAAAATTCCAACGGGATTTCATTTTCAATCGTTTAAGTTTTCTAAATGAGTTTCACAATTACAAACTGATCTTACAAAAAATGGCAGCATTGTTAATTAAGTTTAAAAAAAACTTGATCGTTAATTACTCAAAAAGTAATGAATCGATCTTGTTGAAATTTTTTGTACATTGCCGGGACTACATAAACACTATCTTCCAGAATTATCATATTTTGTAAATTTTTCTTTACCTAAAAGAGAATCATCTATCATAGCCTGCGTTTATGTAGGCAGCACTTTGTAGTAAAGTAATAAAACTAGATCTTTGTAGTAATCGAACTAGACTAGAGCCGTTTCACAGTTTTCAGGACAGCCGAAGTATTTACTCCGTAGACAACTATATTTTTCTAGTACTGCCACATTTTAGTCAAGCCAAAAAACAGTGGTCTAAACTCGGCCGCTCGATTCATTCTTATAGATTACAGCTTTCCTTTTCGTATACGCGATAGTGAAGAAATTCGTTCATGAATATAATATCTCAACTACGGAACATCCTCCCACAATCAGTATTTCCGAATGCGTGTAACAAATCTCCTCCTATTTCTGGTCCCTCTAGACTCCTTTTAGCCTACCTTAACATAGACTTATCTTACGAATTAAGTTTACTACTAGATATTCCACTGCGACAAGGTACGACATGAGCGAGTGGTAGTGAAAAGGGTGACTCCTACGTTTAGTTCTGTCACATAAAAATCAAGTTCGGGCACACATTCGCATACTCTTTAATTTCAAGCTAGTTTAAGGTCATCTACGCGATAATAATTATAATAATAATTTTATTTCGAAATAGTACACAAGATTTACATCTTTTGGATAGATAAGAGTATATTGAACTGAATCTTCTGTTTTTGTTTTTGCAAACTATGTTTCTGATCATATAGCCGTTTTAGTTATAATTCATAAGAACTAGCTGCCATTGATCGACGTATTCTAATTCAACTACTTGAATATGAAAATTTGGCAAAGACTATTATTATTCAATTGTTTTACACAATTTTACCACACACAACACAATGCATCAAGAAACCTATATTTTATCAAAAAATGTAGCAAATAATTCTTGATTCATGGAGCAGTTTCTGTTATTGAAAAAATCTATTCACAATTTAGAAATAATTATAGTTTTACTAAAATGATCATATATTAGGTGTGGGAAAAAATTCATGGTGTTTTCTCGATAGAAGGCGTCAGTTGCAAATGAGTCCTACTAATGGCGGCAACACCACTCGTTCATTTGACAGGTGTCAGCTTGAGTGTTACTTTAAGTGTAGGTATATACCTAAGCATCGAAATCGATGCCGTGGCTGAAAAATGTTGTTTACATTTCAAAATGGAGAAAACCAATGAGAATTGTGGTATATTGGTCAAGGGAAAGAACGCTGCGCAGGATTGTGGAAAATTTTTTGCTGCGTAGGTACTGTGAAGGTAGCTACTTCATCAGTATGGTTAGGACGCTTTCGCTCTAGAAATTTTGATGTGAAAGATGAAAATTAAACTCTGGTCGTCACGGAAAAGGCTGATGAAATTTTTGAAAAAGTCCAGCAATAGCAAGATATGCTAGTCAGCAGTTGCGATATTGGTATATGGCGCCAGGAATTGAACAAAATGTTTTGAACTGGTTTGAACCATTTACACACAGCTGTATAGGTACAAAAGAAGGTGAATGTGTGGATCGCTGAATGCAGATACCTATGGGTTGAGCTCGAAAAACATCATACACCGATTTAAAATCTGCGATGCGCTACTGAAACGCTATAAAATCGATCCATTTTTGAAACTTCTAATAACTGATAATGAAAAATGCGGCATTTACGACAATCGGAAGCGTCAAAGATCGTGAACAAGGGATGGTGAATCGTCACAAGCGTTCACGAATCCAGGGGTGGTAGCACGTAAGTTGTTTCAATCGACCTCTTCATACAAAAATTCAAGTGTTACAAAAATTTTTGTATGAAGAGGACGATTGAAACAACTTACGTACTACCACCCCTGGATAGAAGTCGAACAAGGTAATGCTGCTATGTGTAGGTGATTGGAACGAGGTACTTCCAAGGTCGGACGATTGATTCTCAACTATACTGTAGACAACACTAGAGAATGCCCAGGCAATTAAAGAAAACGGCCAGAATTGAGTAATAGGAAAAGTATTGCCTTTCCCATCACGACAACGGGCAACCACTCTACTTCTTTGATGACCTGTCAAAATTTGGGAAGGTGCATCCACCGTATATGTAGCCCAAACATAGCACACACTGACTTTCATTTGCTTCGATCTCTGTAGAACTCCTTCAATAGAATTTTAAGATGGCTTCAGAGGAACCCTTTAAAAACTACTTGATTCAGTTTTTCAACTAAAAATCACACAAGTTCGTCATCAGTGGCATATGACTTGTAAAAATTGTAGATAATAGGAGCATCTTTCGTTCAAATAAATAAATGTTCACTCTATAAGCAAACCAGTGGCAATCACTTATAATAAAACTTTTAATAATCAAACCACTTTTAATTAAATAAAAATTATTGAAAAAAAACGTTTTACACTTAAAATTTCAATTTAAATAAATTTTTGGAAGAGTATAATATGAATATAGTCACTAAAACACAATATATTAAATATTATCGTGAAAAACTCAGAAAATATCGTCGAAGAAAATCAGAATACTCAGATGCCGACGGGAAAATACTAAAATTCAATCAATCAATACAATATTCAACAGATTACACCAAATATAATTTTAGGCAACGGTGACACTACTGTGACAATCTGACAACACATGTGTATAAGACTTTATAGTATTTCTGAAATATGGTAAGTAATGGACGTTGATACAACAAGGAGAAAAAAACACGTTTATATTATTTTATGTAACTTAATCATCACCTATAATCGTTGAGAAATTCCAAAATATTGTTGAATTATAAACTTTGTAAAATTATATTATTAAACCTAGGCAATAATTTTTACTAAAACACTAGTTATGTTTTTCACACCATAATTTCATATGAAATACGAAGAATTTTCGCGCGTTTTTTTTTTGAAAAACAAAAAATATCACTTACATAAAAAAAACAAAAAATAAGGGTTGTGTCGAATCACCACTGAACGAACGAGAAACATGCACTTTTCAAACCACTGATAACCAAAAGTCAAATCCGACTACCACAGAACAGAGAGGAGTTTTTTATGCAAACATATTGTGTGTTAAAAGGCTAGAAAAAAAATTAAATCAACAACAACAACAAAAAACATAGAACAACCAGCAACAGACTTTGGACATATCTATACTTTTTTTTCGGGGGCTCTATTTTTTTTTTTTTATTTTTATTTTTATTTTTTTTTTTAGTAAAAACAACAACAACAAAACAATCTTCACTCCTTAGCCTGTAACAGAATTTTACTCAATACTCCCCATTTTTGAAAGGCATGCGAAATTTCATAGTGTTTTTCCTACCCTACACCATAATATCACAGAGAAGACGCCGCGCATTCAAATCCTAGCCATGCGGAGAAGGTGGTCTGGTCAGAGAGATGCAGGCCCAGGATGACACCAGGCAGCCTGCGCAAGCATTCCTGATTTACCAAAGTGAAAAGCAAGCACACCATCATCATCTCTCTGGCTCTGTGTCCATTTCGAATTTGATATATTTTTTTTTTTGAAAATGGTATTGTTGTTGTTGCCTTTTTTCGAAATTACTTCATATGACAACTTCACCTCACCTAATGCAAAACCAGGTAAGTAACTTGGCGGTGGATATCCCCTGTTTTTGACTAATACTAACGCGTATAAGAGAGTATATAGCATGGAGTGCATGCGCAGAACATAATCGAGCTTTTCGTTGAATTCAAGAGAGAGAGAGAGAGAGGAATTCGATTTTGAATTGGTAAATAGAAATTTTCGAAAATGAACTGTGCTTTACTGAAATGGTTTGAGTATAAGAGTTTTCGAATTCACTCTCCCTCTCCCAATATATATTTACATCATTGAGTATAAGAGCGTGATTTTGATTGTTTTTGACGATGTTTGAGAGAATTTTTCGATCTGAATTTGTATGGTGTGTGTATGTAGAGAAGTAAATAAATTTCGTGAGAGACCCTATATTTTTTACTCCCTGGTGTTTCAGAGATTATGTGTACAGCGAGAGAAAAGCTGGTGAAGTTGCTTTGGTGTTATACGCTGAGTCTCTAAGGAGAGGAGTCTTTCTACTCTGTTATCATATGGTTATGACAAGGTTAGGCGGAGCGAATATAATATTCAATTCTGTTTAACTGTGCCTGAAAGCTGGATGGATGCCGCTGCGCTACATAGTTAGATAGGGTGTAGGAAAATATATACACAATCATACATCTCTCTCACCCAAGAGTCATGTTTATATAATATTTCATCTTTGCCAAGCCGTTGAGAATGCACAATACCACGTCGTATGTATGACAGAGACGTGCAATACTTGACTTATACTATGTGAAAAACAAAGATGGGCGCCTTTCAGCCCCGTTTTATGCTTATACTAGCATTTCTTTCACTGTCATAGCATCTCTCCCCACCTCCGGCAAAAAAACCGTTTGGTATATTGACTATAAGAGTATAAGGAGAGTGGGGAAAAAGTTATATGTATGAAAATTTGCTTACCAACAATATTTTATGGTAGGCGGAGCCATAATTTCGTTTTATTAAAACCAATTTTCCTTCATCTATAGGAGAAATGGGATTTTTGCATTTTCTTTTCTCCTTGACGATTATTCCTCCTCGGGTTTTTCATGAAAATTCTGCCGTCCTTTCGCCTCTTTCTACACCCATGCCACGCTTAAACCATTCGTCCTTTTTGTATTTTTTTTTTTTATTATTTTTTATTTGTTTTTTGTGTTGGTCCTGTGTATTTTTCCCGTGAAAATTTCTGTTTCCAGAGATGAGATAACTTTCTCGTCTTTCTGTGTGTTGTGTAGAGAAAACGGATCCTGTGTGCATTGAGCTTTATTTATTTTTTTACTAGATATACTACAGAAAAGGGAAAAAATATAGAGAAGCAACAACAACAAAAAAAAATATATCGAGATGAAATGTTGATAACAAGAGAAAGTTCCATACCGACAAATAAAAAAAAAACCCGGAACACAAGTCGGACAAGGATAACAGGACGAAAATTTCACAGCGAAAAAGTGAGATGTTAGATGAACAGAAAAAAAATGATTTTTTTTTTCAACGCTCCGAAGGATATAAATAAGAACGAAAAAAAAAGAAATACTCGGTAGAGATGTGGAGTAATACTGAAAAATAAATTTTCACCGTTAATATAGATAAGAGAAGGAGTAAAAAGGACTTGGAAAAAAAATAAAATAAAAAAAAGGAGTCACTCCTGAAAGGAGTCTGGGCTTAAGCTGTGGCACCTCTGCTATACCTCCTCCATACACCCACCGACCCATCCCGACGACATATCTCCCTCTGGTGGTGTAAGTGCTTGGCCCGATTTTCTTTATTTTCCTCTCTTTGAGTCCTTTTTCACAAGTTATTGCAAGTCGTCCTTTTTATATTTGTTTTTTTTTTATTCCTCTGTTCACCCAACATTTCTTTTTTTTTGTGTGTTAAGTTTTCATTTCCGTTTTTTCCCACTATTTTCTTTGTTTTATGGCGATTTTTTTGTTCCTACCCCCACCACTATACTTCGACTGATACTATATATAGATTCTATCCTTGTGGGTGGCTAGTGGTACAGGGGTGGTATGGTATGGTAAAGCTACTTTTTGGGGATGATGAAAAAAAAATTATATTTTTTCCCAGCTTCCTTCTCCATATTTCGTATATTTTTTTTTCTTCTCTCCTGTTTTGTTTTTGTTGCCCTTTTTTCTTGTGGGTGGCTCAAAAGGGAGTCAGATGATTTATGAAAGTCTGGGGTTTTTTGCACTTTTTCTTCGTTCGATGAAGGCGGCTCTTGTGTAGGTATAGTAGTAGTAGAAAGTAGAGAGTTGTAAGAAAAACTTTTTTTTAGAGTATTATCCCGTTGAAAATAGTGGTGGAGGATTTATTTTTTAGAATAGAGGATTGCCGGGGGTTGTGTACCCCAGGGTGGGTGGGGTTGGTGATGGTGCAGGAAGTTGAACTTTTACGGAAGTAGAATTGGTGCAAAAAAGAGATGCTGCTGGTGTGTGCTGCTGCCTTCACACTCGGGGAAAGGTGAGTGAAAATCTTTTGGTTTTAAATTGAAAGAAAAAGATTTTTTAAGATTTATAAAGGAAAATGTTGAGTTTTTTTTTACTTTGAAGACAGTGTGAATGGTTTTTTTTTCAGTATGGTTTTTCTTAGGAAGAATTATGGGGTTGGAGTCTTTGAGATATAGAAATTATGTCTTTGACATAATTGGAATAAAACTTTAAATAAGTTTTAATTATAGAGAAAGCTTTTAAGTGAAAATGTAGATATAACTTAAGATAGTACAAACATTGATTGCTATGAAGTCTATATTTCTGTTTGGCTGCAATTCTGATGATGTGGTTCACTACAAAAAGATCTAAAAGCGGTAATCTGAACCTCTACAAATTCAGACGAAATTTAACCCTATGTAATTCGAATTTAAATTTTTTTTGCAGATTTGGGGTTTTTTACTTCAACCAAATAGTGACTTTTGTTCTAACTTGAACAGGCATGGCTATATTTAGTTTTTGTACCAAATATATATTTTTATTATTTATAGCTATTGTAGTAGCTACAGCTTGTTTTGGGGTTTATTCTGTAGATTTTATTTTGAGTAAAAAATTGAGTTGAATGAAATGGAATTGGATAAAATTAGAAGCAATAAATGGCTTAAGGAAAGAATTTTCTTAATGAAAAAGGTAAGATTTATATAGAAGATGAATCTGGTAAAAAATTTGACATGATTACGATGGTGAGAAAGTCATGGTTTCTGATAGGTTGGTATTACCTACATATGTGTAACAAAGAAAAACCCCTAAGTACCTATTTGGTATTAAACTTAATTCTTTAAGATTTTTCGTTTAAGGTAAAGTATTCAGAAAGTAAATATTACGCACAGGCGCCGATCTAGAATTTTGTTTTGGGGGGGGGGGGGGTGGGTGACGGAATTAAAAGTGACGGAAAAAATTTTCTACTCCTAAAAAAACAAAAACAAAATTACCAAAACGAACAAAACTAACCGAATTTTCTGGTGGATTAAAAATAAACGTGACCGAATGTGTTTTTGATGAAGACGCGCCCTTTTTTGTGAGTGCAACTAACTTCAGAGTTTGCAAATCAAAACATATAGAAAGAGAATAGACCCTTGTGCTGAAAGTCGAGTCGTCACGACGCGACAAGTCGTTTAAGTTGAAAAAGGGATGTTTCAAAGGAATCACGAGTTTCAGTACAGGGGCTTAAACTCATCTTAGCATTTCCACTCTAGGCCTCTGTGCTGAAAGTCGTAATTTGACTGAAACGTCACTTTCTTCAACTCAAACGACTTTTCACGAAACACGACTCGACTTTCAGTACAAGGGCCATAGATCAATCTGTTGTTGACCTTGAAAGTAATTTTTTTAAGGTCGTTTTTTTTAATTTGCAAAAAAGTTCGGTCGGTTTTGCTTGTTTGGTTATTTTTTGTTTTTGTTTTTTTAGTTGGGTTGGCATTTTTGGGGGGGTCATGACCCCCGTGACCACCCCCTCCCCCCTGAATCCGCGCCTGATTACGCAAATTTGGACTAGTTTGCTAATATGGAACAAAAAGGTTTTTATAAAAAACAGAAATGTTGCTCTTTAAAATTGATAGATCTCAACACTTTTTTTAAGGTTTGCGTAAGTATCTACCTATTATTAAGACTACGAAAATGTTAATAAATTGATAGACTATTTATGCTAATCTACAAGCAAACTTTTGGTGTATTGTGAATCCATGTGCATAACTACAGTCAAGCGTCTCTAATTTTGGCTTATAATGATCAATCCTTCGTTCTAGATCTAGATCCTACTATTATAAAGAAAAGGATAGTGATATGTCCCTGTATCACAAGCTGCGGCTTCTGTAGATTCTCCGCCTGCATCTATCTACGACATGTATCTACTTCTAGTCTGGCCGATTATTTTGATGTTCGATTTTTTTGTGATCCGGCATCCACTGAAGAGCGATCCTGTGCAACCTAATTAAGGAAGAGAACTGCTGCAAACAGGCTTCGGCCAGGTTGTGCGATTGTATATACGGGTAGACCACGCGTAATGCCTTGATTACTGCTTGGGTATCCAGCTACGCTGGCCATGGATTTTGGGTTCGTCGGTATTCCAAGACAGGCTTTAAAGATAGGTACTCTACCTGGAAGACACTGACATAATAAGGCAAGCAGTAGTATCTTTTGAAGTTTAGCGAGGGTGAGAAAACCCCACTTCTTACACTGGACTCTGATTTGAGAATCAAAAGATACTCACTATTTCTGATGCGAAGTGCTTCTTAGGGCCTGTGCCAAGTTACAAATCAAATGTCAATTTGTATGGAAAACGCATTTCGATTTTACAATTCAATTTTCGGAGGTTTCTGTCTTTGGAATTGTAAGGAAATTTTTGAATTGTAGGGAAATATTAGCCAAACATTCATTTGACGGTTTGTTTTGGATTTGCTTTTTGGTAGTTGAATTTCCTTTTTTCTAATTATTGGAGAACAATATCGCGAATTCTTTCAATATTCAGTAGGTATCTACATGATTGTCCTCACCGTATAATATGACACATTAAAGGCTGATCGTGCTTACACGTTGCAGACGTAAAGCAAAATTAAAACATGTGAACAAAATAAATTCTGCATAAAATTTGAATCATTTTTTAAAACTTTCAAATATGTACAATGCTTCTTGCAGTTCACCCCCCATGGATGATGTTCGTGAAGCAATTCCATTTCCATTATTTTAAAGACAAACATCTTCTTTAAAAAAATTATTAAAAATTTTATAAATTACAAAATTTTGTTGTGAAATGAAATGCGTGAATTGTATTTTGGCACACTTTGTAATTTCGAAGTGTCCGTGGTGAAAGTAGCAAATTCGGAATTTTAACTTGGCACCCAGCCTTAGTAGGCAATTGAAATATATTGTGAAGCAAAAGTAAACATTATACTCAAGTATTTTATTATTTATATTAACAAAATTAAGAAATTCACGTATGATCCAAGGAAAAAGAAAAAACTCGCGAAAAAAGCGTAGTGAAAATTTAGTATATACAAACAGAATCTAAGCAATTGAAGATATGAATTACAAGTATCAGTATTTTGTGGGATTTCCTTGTGCTTTTATGATGGCATAGAATGTCTTTTATGTCTTCGCATAGAATTGTCGAGATTTCGAGCAATATCCGATGTCTCCCATTATTCAACCAATGCAGTCTGGAAATATGTTTTGGAAGTTATTGTTCGTTTTCGAACAACCCTGTGTAAAACTATTTTCTATGGGAGTAAGGCCTCGAGTATGTGGAGAACAGTCAAACTTCTTAAGGACGTTGTACAGTAGCCATGTTCTCACAAAGAATTCGCTGTATTTTTTGGGTTGTTATCTTGGAAGAAGCTCCAAGGAGATACCAGACCTAGTTTCGGCACGATTGGCCTTAAATTGTTTTAAAATATTCAGACTGTCATTAGGTTACTTTTTATTGCAGACTCAATGAAAACAATATTCCCTTTTCCCGCGGCCGATAGATATCCATCCTCAAACCATCAGTGAACTTTCGCCATGTTTCATAGTGGAAGCGAGGTTTTGCGGAAGGAGTTAACCAAATATCTCTAACTCGATCTTGTCGGTGAAAAGCAAAATTTCCAAAAATGCTTGAGAAGCGTTTAAGTGTTTTTTGGCGTAGTTGGCGCAGAAATACACGGTTTCTTTCATTCAATAGGCACCTACTCTTCGTATTACTGATGCACTCCTACTTCTTTTCCGTGTTTTTGAGTATCTAACCTCCTTTGGAATTTGGACGGCACTGGAACTCGGGTTTTTCCTCGCTTCATGTAGCATGACACAGCGTTTTTGCCCTTTTGATGTTACCTAAGCTCCTAAAGGTGGCCTAATTTTCAGAATGCTAATACCCGAAATTGGCCAGGGCATCATATGAACTCGGTGCTGAAGTTGTTAAAAGCACCTTTACGTTCTGGAAGTCTGCCATGGTATAATGTTTGAATTTTTCGTACCAATACGCATGAATCCAATTCACAACTTCAGGCCTGACAGTAAGAGACGAAAGCTTCTCAAATGCATGAGATATCTAAACACAGATGCAAAATTCCTTCTTAAACCAGCAACCCGGGCTGCAATCGACTTCAAAAACAGCCTTGATATGGTTGGAAAAGGCACAAAACCTAGCTTTCGAACTCATTGTTGATGGCTCATTGAGCTATCGTAGGAATATAGTAACCCTTGCTAATTTTTATGCCTACTATCGTAGCAAATATTCTATAGAAATTATTGCTTTTCTGCTTTGACGGCAATATAGTCCGGGGAAATTAGCAAAAAAACGCACGAAAGGAGACAAAATTCAGAAATGGCTGAAAATTGGTCCACAGCTTCCTTGGGACTTTTTAAGAAAACAATTTCGGAATCACAAAAAAAACATGGCCGCCGGAAATACAGCGGTTTTCCGGTGTTTTCCTTGTATCTCGGTCTCTATAGGTCGTACAACCCCGTACAAAAACCCTAAATGTTGAGAATGAAATTCTCTACAACTTTAGTTCTTACAAAGATGTTGACCCGATTAACGCTTCCAAAGTTATTCAAGGTCAAAGTTTCCAAAAATCACTTTTTGGCCAAAAACATCACTCAAAAACTGTTTTTGGGTTGAGGAGTTTTGCTGCATCAGCCCTAACAGAGTCTTCCCACCTTCATCGTGGTTTTCCAACTGGTCTTTCCCCATCTGGTAGCAGATTCAGGGCTTTTTTGGACACCCTTAAGTCATCCGCTTGCCAAAGTCACAATTCATGATTACAGCGATTCGAACCACAGATTTCTGGTGTGGTAGTCGGACACCTTAACTCCTTTTAGGCTACCTATGCCTGCTCACTACTAGGCATTAAACTACATGAAGGACTGGTAGTACAATGGGCGATTCCTAAGCTTAGTTTATCATATGAGAAAAAGACATAGGAACTTCTGTTATAGAGTTTTGGAGGTGTCTGTCTAGCGTACCTTCAGGGAAAATGATTGCAAGCTTACCGGCCCACACTCATTCACCGTTTCATGCACTTCTTCAAGGACCAATAATTCCACGCATCCTGTTGTCCTGTAACATTAATGAAATTATGTATATGTTTTCTTATGCCATTTTTTCCATTGTGACGGTTTGATAGGTTTCTTTCCGTGATACTGGTTTTCTGCCTAAAACTCTCTGGACTTCAAGCAATCAAGCACCTGTCTGGGACCACATATTTGCAACCTAGAAAGTTGGTTTTCTGGTTAAGTTCCAAGTCTTGTCCAGTGGACTTTACCTGTACAATCTTTCTGCCTGACGTCTCTCTGGCTTCCTCATTCCTCGTGAAGCAAATTTAAAAAAATAATGTAAGCCGAATGGCAATGCAATTTTATTTCAAATTAAATAATATCAAAAAACACTTTCAAAAAATCTTAAAAAATAAATCCAAATCGAATTTGCAATCTAAAAACACGTTTATTTTCCATCTTCATTCAAACCTTGCCTCTTTATCACAAAAGGGAATTCATATGAAAAATAAAAAACACGTCATAATAGCAACAAACACACTCAAAACCCACTTGAATCTGAGAATGCCATCAACAACAGAAATAGCAAAAATTATCCTTTTGTTAGTTAATAAACACAATTATGTGACAATTTAACACAACAACGATCAGATCCTTTAGAGAATTAAGGAAATTTCAATAACCGGTAGCATCGTTCATCCTTCATCCTTCAGCTCTGAAAGATATCCTCACGAAGATAAAAAGTCCTTCAGACTATGACAAATTCCTGTGTTTGGTCCCTTTTTTTTGAATTTTTTTTCATTCCTTCGTTCTTCGTGTTTTTTTTTTAATTTCAAAAGTGAGTCCTTACAGACATCAAGAGCGTGTAATTTGTTCATTGTCCCATTTTCCATCGGCGCATAGCTTCAGGGACTTGTCAAATAGTACATTGTCCTTGGGTTGACAATCTGTGTATATTTTTTTTCTGCGTGTGTTCTCTTCTATACCTTAAGATCCTTTTGATTCGAGTCATTCATGCAGGAACAACTAAAGGTATAAATTTACTTCTCATTGGATTTGGGCTTGGCTTATGTGTATATATTGTTTTTTTTTTTGGGTTGGATCTTTTGGATAGTTGTCAACCTCTGATTGTCATCATACATGGTTATGAAGCCGCCGGCAGAGGATTTTTTTAAATAGGATCACGATGGAGGAGGATTTTGATGGTTATTATTTTTCAATTCCGTCATCTTTTGTAGTATTGGGGCATATGATGAAGACTTTATGGTTGAGTGGATTCAGATTATGCCTAAGGTATTAAGAGAATTGCGCGCACTGTGCGGCGACATTTGGGCTTATTTGCGGTTGGGCAAAAGAAATTCGATATCTTCTGATATCGTATTGTATTTCCGCTGCACTGTCCTTTTTAGTAATTATCCCTTATCCGTGCCGTCATATTCAATCATCTTATCGTCCTGCAATGGCAGATGTTTCGTGTTTTTGGGGTGGTTAATTTCTGATAACTTTCTAAAATTTCACCAACGGTGTGTCTTCCTCCCTGAAATGCATTATCATCATCGCAGGACATGCAGGACCTTCTCCATTCAGGTTTTATGAGTTTTTCTTGTCTGATTAGATTTCATTGAGCCAAGAGTTTAGAGCCAAGTGGCAGAGTCAACTGCCAGACGCACATTCCCCCACCACATGACGTCCGATGAACCTAATAAATGCCAGAAATAAATTTGACTGTCGGTTAAGCGTATTCGGAGAGTGTAGAGTGTGGTGTGAGGCCGGCGGCTACTGAAAGTCCGTTTTAAAAATGTGTGTAAAAACCCTCCACAAATCGAAGAAGAGAAATATAAAGGACACCCCAACTTTGTTGGCTTCAGCAGCACACGACGACGACGACGGCGACGTCAGTGTTTTCCTTTTTGGCTGTGTCGGTCGGGTCGGCGGGTATTTACCGCCAGTTTTAAGGGTCGAAAGCATACTTTGAACCTTGGCATACATTCCACCTCTAATCTGCACCTCGTCCCTGAAAGTGTCGTCTAACAAACAAAGTATATTCGGGGTAGTTGTAGCCGAGTATAGCGTATAGTGTCTCTCTATATAAGTATCTCTGGTGTTGAGGGTGGCAAAAGTCGAGGTCTTCCTTATGTGCCAGGATACGTACACTACATACATCGTTGACGCTGCTGTTGTGTCGTCGTTTCGTTGTTGTAGCCGTCTACATCTGAACTTAAAATGAACACTGAAATTCAGGCCGTATATATGTGAAAAGCAAGGACTTTGTTACTATACTCTAAATTAGGGCAATGTCTACGCTTTAAAGGTTAGGTCGAGGCATTTTTGTGTTACTTTCTGTCTGTGCGAGGGTGGAATCCAATGTCTAGAGCAACTATTTTTGGCACGTGGCACACTTCTGGTGTTAATTTTCATTGATTAGCTATCGTTGGGTATGCATTCGGCTGTCAATGTCCTGAATTGAAGAAAGGACTCGATTTTTTTTTAAAATAAAATTTCCACCTAAAAGATAATTGGTTATTAAGTGAAATTTGAAGATAGGTAAAGAATGTTTTCGACATGTTTTCAAGCAACTACAGAATTGGCACACCCATGGGTGGAGGAGACATCCAATAAAGTTTGACCTTATCATGGAAGCAACAACCCAAATCTTGAACTTGGGCTTGAAAAGGTCCCGAAAACAGGAATCTATCGTACAAAATTAAAGCCCATATAATCTTAAGTCAACCACAACACTTCAACTATTCACTCTCTTACAAAATTCAAGCTTTACATTTCGGTCTTTTTGATTGCGAAACTCTTGTAAAAGTCGGATTTAACCCTTTCCAAAAAAAAAGGGAAAATACCAAAGAGCAACAAAAAAATACATAAGAAAAAAAAGAAGAAATCCTTAAAACATTTTGTGTCTACAGAACAAAAGCCTTGACTCTTGTATAATATACTCTTACTATATATAGAGTCTGGTGCTATTGATTCCATTAAAGATACCCAGAGTGGCCCCGAAAGACGATTAAATGACTTGTGGAGCTCAACCAGATGTTCACTCGTCGTTGATAAGGACAAAGGATATCTCCTCTTCAAGGAGTACGGATTTAAACGCGCGTAAATACATTAAAGTGTACAAGCAATATACCTTTAAATGGTTTGTTTCCTCCTAAACTTTGTATATATGTATATGTGTGTGTTTGTGGCGCATATATTTTACGCGCGAATATTTTTTTTTGTATTGGTGTGTTATCAACATCCTTTAAGGAGATAAAATATTTCTTATGTAGTTGTGGTCCAAGTTTAGGTTTTCTCGTCTGTGGGAGGCTTATGTGGGCTTATATTGAAATCGATTGATTCTTTTCCGGGACAACACAAATGTTATACTTTAGGTGACACACAGCGAAGTACCGAAAATTTTGTCTTTAAGAAAATTCGAGTCTTACTTGGAAGAAAAAAAACAAAGGTTTTTTCAAGTGTTTGGTACTTAAGGGTTGTGTGGATTGTGATAATTGAAATTGTTAAGAAAAGAGGAAGATTGTTGCTTTCTTAAGAAAATATTATGGGGTTTTGGGGTAGTAAGCAGATTTTAGCTTTAAAATTGGACTGGAATTTTCAACCCAATTTTAGAAATTGGGAAATGTTGTAGTTTCATGTGCTTGCAACAACCACTTGTTGGAACTAGTTTTTGTACCAATGCCTTTAATTATTTTAATCTGTCGTTCAATGCCGGCCACTAAAATTGAAGTCTATAGATCATCTTAAGTCGAAATTTCTATGTTAAGACGAAGGTTCAAATTTTCTGAGATATAAAGATTGTAGTTTAGACTTGATTAATATTGCCGTAGTGTTTCCTCTTTAAGGGTGTTAGCTCTATCACTCTTGGTATCACAACAATACCTAAGACCTTCTCTAGACTATCGAAACTGCAGAACTATGGTGGATCGAACTATCAATTAGCTTGAATTAATAATGTATGAATCCAATTAATATAAACAAAAAAGCCGGATTCAATGTTTGTTTTTATCCATTGTCTCCTGTTGTTCTATTACCAATAGTCGCATAGCAATTTTTTACTCGTATTTACTTGGAACTACTCCTGCTCTCACAGAGGTTTATATAGGTTTTACTCACATCGACAGATTTTGCGTTCCTTTAATTTTTTACTCCGGAGTAGGTACTCTGGAGTAGAAAACGAACACCGCTAATATTATAGAGTGCAATGTCGAACAGCAAGATCTAGTCGGACAGGAATGCAGAATGCCAACGCCAACACGAGGTCTTACTCCACCAGTTTCGATTCAATGCAACTCTGGAAGCTGATTGTTAAAGGCAGTGACAGAGGAATGTGTAGGGAATTGCTGTAAAGAACGAAGCCAAGGAAAACGAACCACTTGGTAACAGGAGTGGAAAGACTATGCCGCAGCGAGGAATCAAACCTCAATTTATGGGTAATTTTTACGACCTTAGAACGTATGACGCTCCAAAAGCTACTACCAAAATTCCACTAAAACCGCCTCTTTGTTTTCCACTCTCCCTACTGGACTGCTTTAGACTTTAACATTGTGGGAATGGATCGGTAATCACTACCTAAGTTTGGCAGCATACTTGCAGTCGATGCGGCAGTGGGTAAATTTTTCGGCTCTCCAAACAAGTGCTCTTAACCTGGCCCTATCTAAGTACTAACAGCTCCCATGCTGCTTTACTTTGGTCTATGCTAATGACACTTTAGCGTCGCTTGTGATTGTATCGTTTTCTCTTCCACTCTGATCTTTACGACTGTCTCCTTCCGTCTCTTCTTGATCAGCATCAATTCCATTTTAAGTTCCTTGGGTAGCCATTGCTTGATTCCGGCATAAGTTTACAAGAAAGGAGATATATAAAAAAAAACACATTTAAAAAAAAGTTTTTCTTAGGACAATTTCTCATTAATTACAAGAGTTTTAATAATTTTAGAAAATGACCAATTTTGGCCGTAAAAATAAAAAAAAATTTGAATATTTTATAGCATGTTTCTTACATTAAAATACATGTTTCGTCTAATTTTTATGAAAATCTACTGATTTGTTCATTATAAATAAATAAATAAAATAAATAAATAAATAAAATAAATAAATAAATAAAATGAAAAATTCGAATTTTTTGAGGTTAGGAAATATTTTTAACGTTACCTCGCACCATCAGTTCGATAGCCCTTTTACTCACGAGTATTTTCCTTTTTTTTTCTACGACCAATAGAGCCATAGATATTTGAAAAATAGTGTTACGATGCACTCAAAATTCACCAAAAATGCACTTTTATGCACTTTTCTCGCTATGCTAGCATTTGATTTTCCAAACTTTTCGGTTTTCGATTCAAGTGCATGTATGAAATTGAAAAAAAAATTGTTTTTGAAGTTCCGGTTACATCACTTTTCATCAATTTTTTTGTTCATTTTCTCTCTACTATTATGAAACAATTGAATTTTGTGCAGCCCTCCAAGAGATGCGATATACAAGGAATGAGTTTCTGAAAAAATCTGATTATGGCGTATCAAAACACTATGTGTTTGAAGTAGGTTCTATTGTTAGCAAATAGTACCTAATGTTATCGGCTTTAAGCGAATAACGAGGTATATTTAAGAATTTAAGCCGTTCGCGCACCTACAGGAGAGTACTCCGACTAAGAAAATGATCCAGGAAGATGTAAGGGCCTTAGGTCGGGAGTTGGTATAAATGCATTACTATGGCACCCTCAGCTTGCGCGAAAACACTAATGACAATGGTCAATGGCTTAAAGAGGTGTCAGCAAGTAAGGACTTGGTAGGATTCGATGCGAACGAACTGACTTAATTATTAAAGTTGATCATGACCAATGTGACAACCCAGTTAAAGATTGCCCAGACCAATAAACCTATATAATAACAACGGTCTAGATTCCTCCTTCCCGATTAAAAATAGAAATCGCCCGCACCTAGCACGCAGCAGACACGCATACTCTTAGAATGAAAGTGACCTAACTCAAAAATTGCAATTTGTGGGAAATGAGCAAGAAAGTCTTCAAAAAAATACAGTGTTCATGCATATTCGAATAGTGCGATCAACAAAGGTGACCCTGTTCCTTTTTTACTCATAATTCGGGCTATTTTTTAAAATGTGTTATTTTTAATACGCGAAAAGTGTGTAAATTTAACACATAAAGCGCGTGTTTAAAATACACCAAATATGTATTGCTTTGAAGCTTTTGAGTGAAGCCTTTTCAGCGTCGCTTTGCGGAGAGTAAACTTAGAAAAATCGTCACAGTAAAGTTAAATTTTTTGATGGAATCTGCAACGACTTGTCTCGATGCCCTTCTGTTACGGACTGACTGTAAAGAGAGGTCGTGGAGCTCTCTGGTCATTGAGTATTTAAATAAAGAATTACAACTGTCTAACTTTCCTTTAATTTATCCTCTCATGTGTGTTAATTTAGTGAAGTGTGTGAAATGACACATAATGTGTGATTTTCACACGTTTAAGACGTAAAACGAAAAAACGTTACAATTTCTTTAGCGTGTAAAAAATATTATACGCTGAACGTGTGTGATTTTTACACGTATGTCTTTTTATCCGCATTATTTTAACACGGTTTATTCCTAAAACGCTTTATTTTAAAACGATTGGCCGAAATTACACGCTTATGAAGTGTGTAGTGTGTTAAATTCACACGGAAAAAATATTCTGGGGTTTGCAGTGTAGTTCAGCTAAGTTGATTTGAGCCTAATCCGTGGATACAAAGCTTTTCTGCGTTGTAATGAACTCTCGGAGCACCATACAAATAAGAAGTGATCCGAGTCGATACGTTTGTACACATGGTCTATTCGGTTGCGAACGGCTCCATCAGGAGATATCCAGGCACCTTTATAGTGGTCTTTAGATGCAAATCTAGTGGCTGCAACGACCAAGTCCTTACTTGTTGCCATTTCTTAAACTCCTTCTCCAGTGACATTAGTATTCTCATGCAAGCTGTGGGTGCGCCGCGCCGAACATGCAACCTGTATACAGGCCCGCCACATCACCTTGTGGGGCCCGGGGCTAAAATATGTTTGGGGGCCCTTTTTGACCAAAAACTGATTTTTTTGAAACTTTGACCTTGAATAACTTAGAAAGGGTTAAATTTTCGAAAAAGTTACAACAGGACTTTTTGTAGGCAATAACGTTTCGTTTTGACTGATCAAAAAAATTTTTCGAAAAAACCAGTTTTAGAGTGATGTTTTGGCCAAAAAGTGATTTTTGATAACTTTGACCTTGAATAACTTTGAAAGGGTTAATCGGGTAAACATGTTTGTAAGAACTAAAGTTGTAGAGAATTTCATTGTCAACATTTAGGGTCTTTGTACGTGGTTGTACGACCTATAGAAACCGAGATACAAGGAAAACACCGGAAAACCGCTATATTTCCGGCGGCCATGTTTTTTTTTGTGATTCCGAAATTGTTTTCTTAAAAAGTCCCAAGGAAGCTGTGGACCAATTTTCAGCCATTTCCGAATTTTGTCTCCTTTCGTTCGTTTTTTTGTTGCTAATTTCCCCGGACTAAAAGGAAGTGAATTCGGAGCGCTGTTAATATGCTCCGATTGGATGCTTAAGGAATTGTATGGAACGAAGAAAACGGCAAACAGAGACCCGTTCTCGTTCGATGCGTTGGTCAAGCAGCATATTGAACGCGGTTGGTACTTATTCGGGGACTGCTTAGTAAAGCCGCTGTCGACACTCGCGTTTGGAAGGACGAAAATGCAATTGCACAAGGTGAACAAAAATATAAAGCTTTTCGACACTGCAGTTGTTTCTCATATCCACAGGCGCTACAACATAAACTGGAGGGTTAGAAAATGTTTTCTACTTTTGTAACTGCTTCAAAAACGCTTCTAAAAAAAACAGCAGTGAAAGGAGTGCTCCCCACTGCGATCATGCAATATTAAAAAGGATATAGAACTGGGATGGAAGGGGAACGCCCCAAGCTTTTTAAGAGAGTTCTAGCTTCATTTCCCGCTGGGTAAGTTTTCTCTTCTCTAGTGTTTACTATTTAAGTATGACTAGTAGGAGAATCCATATCCATACAAACATAACATATATTTTAGAGTGCTGCATGCTTGGGTTTCAGGCTCTAGATTAGAGCTTGCTTGACAAGTAGAACGCATTGATTAGGCGGTCTTGGCTTTTTGGGTTTCAAGATAGTTTCGGGGCCCCTAGGCGATTAGTATGCAGGGGTATGGGGTTTTAACTTTTTGGGTTTCCATCTATTCTCGGGGCCCCCTAGCCGGGGGCCCGGGGCAATTCGTCCCAGTTGCCCCCCCTATGTGGCGGGCCTGCCTGTATACGGGCTCCCGATTTACCTTAGCGTTCAAATCTCCCAAGATTATTTTTACATCATACCTGCGGCCGATATTAATTTCCCGTTCAACTACTTCGAACACCCATGTAGGGTTTAACAATTGGACCAGTAATGGACCAGTACTGGGTGCCAGTTAGCCAGTAATGGCGCAATAACACCACCCATGACTGACCCATTACAGCAAAACTGCTGGATGATAACTTCGGCCCAATACTGGCCACTTGTAATGGCTAACGATACTGGGCCAGCAAAGACCGCCAAGAATAAAAAAAATTTAGTTTTTTGAAATTAATAATTAGTTGATACGGTAAATGAGGGGAAATTCATTGATTTTTGATGTAATGTAAGGAAGTATACTATAGTGCAACGTTTTAACGTTGATTACGGCCTCCCCCACGATAAGGTGGCAGTATCAGGTATCAATATGGTTCGGCTTCGAAAAGTTAGCAAGACAATATACTATTTTATTTTAATATATGATATAGTTTAGTTTGACCCCCCCCCCCCACTCTTGAAGAGTAGACTCAATCCATATTTTAAAATATATGACATTAACGCTTGCCAACGTTGCTGGCCCAGTATCGTGAGCCATTACAAGTGGCCAGTATTGGGCCGAAGTTATCATCCAGCAGTTTTGCTGTAATGGGCCAGTCATGGGTGGTGTTATTGCGCCATTACTGGCTAACTGGCACCCAGTACTGGTCCATTACTGGGCCAAATGTTAAACCATACATGGGAAATACGCATTAACTGCAGACTCAATCAATATTTTAAAATATATGACATTAACGGTTGCCAGCGTTGTACCAAGCGTGGCCCAATAAAAATTACCGAGTCTTGGCCGACCGATGACAA
Organism: Thereva nobilitata; assembly: GCA_963855945.1. Lineage (NCBI taxonomy): Eukaryota > Metazoa > Arthropoda > Insecta > Diptera > Therevidae > Thereva > Thereva nobilitata. The sequence continues at coordinate 20,355,524 of OY979698.1, forward strand.
CCATACTTTGGCCAATCATTGGCTCCGTTGTGAGATCTGGCAAAACCTACATGGGCAATTATTCTTTTCCATCGTCCGGAGTCTTTTGGGTAGGTAAAGGATGTGATCACTACTTTTTAATATTCCTTTTGAAGCAATAATAAGAAAATCTCCGAAACGTAGCATTATATTTAACTTAAATTTGTATACGCTTATCTTTCTACGATTATATAAAAATAAAGATCACAGAACGTCGCCTTAAGCAATGAAATAAAAAGCAATAAAAAACCAAACTATGGCAGCCATATTTAAAAATGGCTACACCCCTTTTAATATCACATCTTATAACGTTCGATCTAAACCTGATCTCATTGTATTATTTCCGTATTCTTTTTTTTATTAATAATTCACCCCAACGCAAAAGGGTTGGTGCATAACTACCCCGAATAAAATGGAATAAAAATCCGGTTCACAAAATTAATTCATCACGAAAAAAAGGGGGTTGTTCCCTTCCTTTACCTGATCGCGCAACGTACACCGGTGTGTCCTTAATATAGTAAAAATATACAATTGAAAATTTTTGTTATCCTTTAGGGTGTAGTACTTGCAATCATAACACAAATTACTTTCGTTTCAATGAATTTTTATAAATTTTTTTTTATTTCATCCTCTGAGATACTTTCATTTTTGGACTTAATATCCTTGATCATGCGCGGCTTGTGTATGTGTCACATAATTGTCAACAATTCGTCCTGTTTTTTTTGTCTCTCTTTCTATATCGCATATGTAATAAGTAAAAACCCCCTTTGGCGATTTTGAGAGAAGAAATATACCGCATACATACCCTATTTGGTATAGCAACGCTGCATCCTTACACGTATCCTTATATTTATTTAGGATTGACGAAATTTTGCATTGTCACAGGATCATAATAGTTTTACTGTTGCTGGATATATATGTATTTTTTTTTGTTCAATTATGTCTCGTGAAATTATATTTTTTAGGAGGATTAAATGCAGATTACAGCATATTTATTGTGCTCGTGTCTACGTGATGCGAATTTGCTCGGTCATGCGTTTAATATCCTTGCGAGCATAAAACGTAACTGGATATTTTTCGAGAACAAAAGGAATAAAAAGGAAGAAAAAAATACATTCTCACAAGTTTGTCGATTTTGTTTGCGTTTTTGCAGAAAATTTTATGTTTTTTTTTCCTATTTTTTTTTTCATAAAACTTGAATGGGCTTTGTACTTTGTGTATTAAGCCTGGGCTTAGGTAATTTGTAAAACAATGTCCTGACTCAACAGAATTGTACAAAACATAAGAATGCGATTATCATAGAATAAATGCGCAACAGAAGCAATCCCCTCTATTCTATATGGGAGGTGGTATCAGCATTATACTGTAGTTATCATGAAGCCTATAAAGATCCCTTGATGTCAATGTGTAGTGCGCGGTACTGAATTGAATTTAATTTCTTCAATGATATATCCTCAATTTCAAACATTCATACCAATGTACATATAACCATACTATAACAACATAAACATATCTAGCATTTTTTTTCCTCATTCGTTTTTCTGTGTGATTATAAGCAACATTTTTACTAAGGTTTCCTCTTGTGCTTCTGATATATTCTTTCTATTCTTTTCTACATTTGAAATTAAAATCCCAAAAAAGACACAACAAACTCAGAAGCAATTTTGTAATTTCTATGTTTTCTATGTTTTTCTTTGGTTGGTGGTTTTTTTATAACATACATATTGCATAGTATCAATAATACTATAGCGTTTCCATTCGCAGCTCAGCTGGTTTAGCTTTCTACTTCCTTCTATAGTCTCTATATATTTTTTTGTTCTATAATGATCTAAGTTAGTTGTTAGTTAATTAGATTATTAGTGGCACCAGCGAGTATTAAATGAAATTTAAATAAACGCATTTAGTTACTTAATTATATTTGTTTTGTGCAAAAGCATTTAAAACTCTTTGGAATGCCGCCGACCAGCGCGATATTTTTAGCTAAGTTTAATTCGTAAGCCTCTTTATAAGGGAAGTTAGATTGGTTTTAAGCTTTTTAAATCCTTTGTGAAATGTGTTATAAACCTCTTTTGATATTTCGCGCGGTACAAAAAAAATAAATAAATCCGCATAAAGGCGCAATTGTAGCCTTGGTCAACAGTATTTTATTGCAAATGCGCTGGTAACATTCTTTTACCTGATTATAAATTCCTTTGTAGAAAAAAACTGAACAAAACCCATCCCTTTTATATAATTTGTAGTAAGACCTTTTATTTATTAGGTCACCTTTAGCCAAACCTCTGCGCAAAATTTTTGCCCTACAAGTTTTCTTCGGAGATTATCCATACCCTTGGACCGACCAATAGAAATTTCTTATATTTTCTCCAAAGCCGCGAGTCTGGTCTTCTCTAGATATCTCCAAAGCAGATCTCCGTGGGCCTGCCGCAGCGCTTTTCAACCCTAATTGGGGTCTACAACCAAAAATCACGTATTTCACATACATTACGATCACACAGCTCCCCAACTCCAGAGAAAACTCCAATTCCTCCTTCGCAGACCCTATTCGCAAATCGCCGCAGTAAAGGTAGAAATAGAATGGCACGGCGACCGTGGCGGATTCCGCCGCTCAGAGAGTTTCCCATACATTTAATTTGTCCGCGCGCCTGGAGAGAAATTAAATGTATGGGAAACTCTCTGAGCGGCGGACTCCGCCACGGTCGCCGTGCCATTCTGTTTCTACCTTAAAGTATGCTAGAAACCCGGTTCTAAAGCTGAGACAATAAATGGCCACCTAAGCGATGGTTTTCAGTGAGGAAATTATACAATTATCAGCGTTACGAAAAAGATACCAGAGAATGCTATCATCTGTCTATCCTTGGTCTGGTCTGGTATCATGCATGGGATCGTTTTGGGGCCGAGGCCACATGTTTTTCTTTTAGGCGGAAAAAACAAGCTTGTATACTACGAGTATGTCATATCGTTCAGGTCATGGTATAATGTCTAGCAGTAAGCTTAGTTTGAAGGATAGAACAGAATAGGAAAGTATTGAGGGGTCGGGAGTGCTCGAGAAGATGTCGATGAACCTTTACATTTGAATCAGTTGCAGGAGCTCGGAAATACTGACTGCGGAAGATTATTCCACCGTCAAGTTGTTTTATATATAACCGAACTTCTAGACCGTTTTGCGAGCGAAAGGGGGCTATAGGGTATGCGGGTGGGCCGAGCAGGGTACTCTTGTGTTGCGTGAAAATATTGCTGTGCAGACAGGAGTTTCTTAATTTCATTGGGACAGTCACTATTGTTATAGCGATAAAATTTGGAAAGGCTGCTATATTCCTACGGTGGCTTAAACTCTGCTAGCATTCAAAGGGTGCATGCGTCATGCAGCGTGTGGGCTCCAATGAGGTGCATGCCGAAAGAGGGATACTGCGCAAGTTCGAGTAAATTGGTGAAGTGAACTTTAAAATAACCTCAGTTCGCATGCAATTTCTACATATTCAGCTGAGGATAAAGCAGACCTCAGTTCGCCCAACTGGACTCGAACTGAGGTTAAACGTAAAAACTCGTTCAAAAAGAGAGTAATCCAGTGAGCTTTTGCATTTCTAACTTCTGGCGAAAAAGTAACAAAAATTTCAAGCACAAACTAAACATGAACTGAATTTTAGCTGGTGCAGCCACTTATGTGGATTGAACTGAACATTATTGCTTGCCTTGCTTCATACTTCAGGGAATTATGTTGGTGACCATAAAATTTGCCATTTAGCTTACTGAATAGACTGGTTCTAGTACGTTTGCGAACCGCAAGTAGTATTGGATGTGTAGTACTCAGTTGGGGGACCGTTTGGCCGTAAAGTGATATTTGGAAACTTTGACCTTGAATAACTTCGAAAGGGTTAGGTATTCGAAAAAATGACAAGGGGGTATTTTGTAGTCCATAACATTTCGTATTGACTGATCAAAAAAAATTATCGAAAAAACAGTTTTTGAGTGATTTTTTTGCCAAAAAGTGATATCCCTGGCGGCCATGGTTTTTTTGTGATTGAGAAATTGTTTTCTTAAAAAGTCCAAAGGAAGCTGTGGACCAATTTTAAGCAATTTTGAAATTTTGTCTCCTTAAAATGCTAATTTCACCGGACTATAAACTTTGTTATTAAACGCATTTTATTTGTTCTAGGAAAAAGTTCGTGGAGTTAAGTTACGACGAACCACTGATCGCAGAGACAACACTGAAAGTTCGTGTGAAATCTGACAGTTTGATCATTACTTTGAAAGGAGTGTTATTTAAACATCGAAATTGGCGCAGCAGTTGCAAATTACGTTTGAAAAAATAATGAAAAGTTGATTTTGCAATATTATTTAGAAAAACGTAGCGAAGACTTGTTTATTATGTCTATATCAAAATCAGCTGTTAGGAAATGACTCGATCGCCTTCGTCCTAGTAATTTGGAAGTGGGTTCCTCACTAGTTGAGCACGAAAAAAACATGAGAGAACGAATTAATATTTACGATATACGCTATTGAAAAGAAATGGAATCGACTCATTTCTGAAACGCCTCACATAAATCGGCGAGGAAAAATACGGCAAAATCGAAAGCATCAAGGAAAAAACTCGAACTAGAACAAATTTTTAAATTAAGTTCAAAAGTAATGTGACGTTTTATTTTAGCTTCATATAATTAACATAATTGAACATAATTAATCATTGTGCGTCTTAAGGGCCCCATTCACGCTCAGTTTATATCACAGTTTGAACGGCGCAAACCAAAACTGCACGGTTAAATCGGAGCGTGTGTATAAAATCCGGAGTACTGTTCAGCTAAAATTTATGGACTGTGTAAAAAATGTGAGCCGTAGATTTTGAACTGCCCAAATTAGAACTGTGCAGATAAAAACTGAGCGTGAGTGTGGCTATTCTGTATGTGCTCAGTCCTTTTCAGTTTTTAGCATTGAACATATCCAAACGGAACTTAAACCAAACTGAACTAAAACTGTGTAAAAACTGTGTAGTGAGTGTGATGAACTGAGTAAGCTTAAAACTGTACAGATTTCGTTACGATTTAACTGCGCAAACCAAAACTGTGCCATAAACTGAGCGTGAATGGGGCCTACATGGATTGGTGCAGATTCACATGGATATTTACTAAAAATGTATTTTATAGCAAACCATTATTCTTATCGTTCATTGCTTCCCTGATTTAACATGAAGCCCAGTAATTAGCTCAACACTAAAATTCAATTAGCTCCACACTTCTCCTTTTTCCAACAAATAAAACCGAGCTGCACCTAAAACATATTTCAAAGGATTCCCAACAAATTGCAACAAAAATATCCTTTATTCACACATAACTTATCCTAATACCACGATTTTCATTGTCTCCCATCTAAGCCCTACTCTGCAGCACCTTCCCATGACCATAGCATGGCGCCTTACCATCGAAACTATGTCTCAATACTGAATCTAGGCTCCTTGTTGTGCCCGAAAAAACAAAAAACACATGAAGCAAAATTTTCGATTTAATTTCATTTAAGCCTCGCGCATATATCCACTGTTGGAAAAAAAACTCCCCATAGTCCCCATACCGCCTTTACCGCCTCACAGCTCTTGCCTGGATTGTATGTTTCCTTCGGAAGGAATTCCGTCCATTACCTTCCCAGATTCTACCAGATTCAGAATTTTGTATGCAAATAATCTCAGTCACGATTTTCTGGTACTGTCCTTAAGTCGTATTCAAACATTTGCAAATGCAGAAAAAAAAATAATCAAAGTTGTTAATTATTTCTGTAGCTTGGTCCTTTTTGCCCTTCTGGCTTTATTCAGCGCCCAATAAAGGCAGCCTAGAGATGTTTTGTCGGAACAAATTTTCAATTGTAGGAAAAATGCACGCGAGGAAATCGGGATAGATCGGGGCCGTCGAGGGAAACAGCAACAACAACAACAACAAAAAATGCCAGAAAAATCCGAATTAAAATGGAAAAAAGCAGTTTTAAGTCGGTGCCGATGTAAGGTTCGATAATTGCCGGTGAGGAGATGAAAATCGGTTTTGGGGGTGCGCAAGATGTACGGGGGCGCGGATCCGAGCAGAATCATTTTGTTGTATACAGAACAGGACATGAATTACATAACAACGTGACTTATCGGCATTTCTTTATCTAAAGATCCTCTCCTCGGTACGAGCGCTGGTGGTAGGTGCCTACTACATCCTATGCATATTTATAAGGACAATGTCCAATATCTGAAGTTCGCTTAGATAATTACGATAAAAGAACAATGAACGTGTCAAAATTAAAATAGATTTCCTAGAATTTTCCGTGTCGTTTCTTCGATTCTGTTCCATCAACAGGACGATACCATGACGGACCCACACACGTGCAATAAATCCCAATTGGCCATTCAACCTCTGGCGGATATTTCCTGGATGGAACACGCTCTTCATTCGCCGCGAGGTGTCAATAGGAAAATCCTAAAATTATCCGAACCATTTTACTTGAGAGTCAATTTTAAAACATATCCCAACATAAGAACTGCTGACATCTGAACAACAATCAAAGTCAGATTTATCAAAATCCGTGGGCGTACCGTTTGGAACACTGTGGCGTCAAAAGGCGGAACAGCCAACGCGGCGCGGCGAACGAATGGGAATCGAACACAATTTAAAGATATCAAGAAAAAAAAACAAAAATGAAAATGTCTTTAAGACGCAAATAAAAAATAAAAAATAAAAGAAATAATAAATAAATAAAATTAATAGAAATGAAATAAATGGCGTGTTGAGAAGAGCAGACAGACGATGACCATTAATAATTTATGAAGGAGTTTCGGCGGCCACGAATTGGCCGATGTTCAGGTAATCCTCGAGACAAGCACAACATTCTGGTGCCGAGTTCATTCAGCAAAACAAGAAATTAATGAGGATCAACTTAAGTTGGGACCATTTTTTTAGTGCAAACGACAAAAACCAAAAAAAAAACAAATTTAATTTTATCATTTTTATGCCATTCCTTGGCCTGTTTTACTTTTAAGGACGTTGTGTACCTTCAGGTAGGTCTTTCGATGTCATTTTAAGACCGAAGAAGATTTATAATATGGGCGGAATTTTTACACTTGTGCAAATTAAGACTTGGGGAGGAATGTATTTGAATGGAATTTAGTTCAGTCGTTAAGTATCTAGAGGGAGACATAAAGTACAACAATAGAGAGACTATAGAGAATTTGTGGTTAAAATAATTTATCTAAAAATTACTTAACCTAACACTTAAAAACATCAACTTCAAATTATAACATAGGTTCTCTAACCATTAGAGTCTAACCCCCTTATCCTTAATTGTGACCAGTCATAAGTCACAAGCTTTTGTGACTCGTGTTTGTCGTTTGTCACCATCAGCTGTTTTGGTATTCTAAGTACCCAGTCACAAGAAAAATCACAAATTGAATGTTAAGTGAGTTTGTATTCGTGTAATGAGATTAAGCAAAGTTTAGGCCAAAACGTGGCCAAACGTGCGTCAGAAAATATTGATGCACTAAGGCAAAGTTCGAGCACCTCTCATCGACGCTGGCTGTGTGTCGAGTCTGTGAGAGTATTATGAAAATATGCTAGAAACCTGCTTTATACTCTAGTGAACCTCCTTTTATACAGTCACAATTTTTGAGAGTTGATGTGACTGTTTGCCGATTGTCAAAATTGGGCATTTTTACACGGGCGCACAGCGAACGAGCAACTGTGCACTGTGATCGTTAATACTCCTTTGCACTTTCATGCAAGGTCGGAACGACTTTTACACAGGAGCTTCAACGAACTGTAATGGCAAAATTTACTGACTTATTGTTGTTGTTTTTTGAAAGAGAATTCTGCACTTTGTTCCCCCACCAAAATCTATCAAAGTGTTCGATGGAAAATTCACTGGGAGTGTTCGCTGAAGTTGTGTGGCCATTCCATCGCCCTCTCACACCATATTTTCCTGAAATCAATTTTCCAGCATATTTTGGTTCGTTCTAGGCATGTGCGAGCTCCGTTCGAGCCGGGCCGATTCGAGCTGACACAAGCTCGAGCCGAGTAGGAGCCGGGCCCGAGCCAGCTCGGAAGCTCGAGCTTGGCTCGTTGGCTCGAGCTCGGCTCGAGCTTGAAAGCTCTTTTAATAAAGTTTTATTCAACAATAACGTATGTTAGGGGCCATCCATAAATTACGTCACACGAATTTCATGATTTTTTGACCCCTCCCCCGTCCTTGTCACAGGTTGTCACATTTGTGAGACTCCCCCTTCCCTAGTGTGACGTCACATATTTTGCAATTTTACATCTAGCAATTATTAAATTAAAACAGCAGTTCCGAAATTAGTTTAAATTATTTTTTAATAAAATCAACATCAAATCAAACATTTGAAAAAAATTAACAAAACAAAAAACGATTAATTATATTAATGAAAGATACAAACTTAATCATCTTGAGTCCATGAAATTTGAATTCACTCCGTTAAATTATTTATAACTGGCATAGCAGACACTTCGTTCCCGTTTGGGTTGTTAACATATTAAATTTTGAAATGTGACATCACGAAATTTAGAACCCCTCCCACCCCTTGTCGCAGAATGTCACACTTCGTCGACCCCCTCCCTCCACCTTAAGGTGTGACGTAATTTATGGATGGCCCCTTATACGAAACACATAATTGAACAAAAAATTCTGAGGCGAACAAAAAAAATTTGATTGATTAAACGACAAATAACGATAAAGAAAAATTAAGATGAAGTAAATTTTGAACGTAGAATGGAGTTGTTGATTGATGTAACGCTATTACCAACAATATGATTTAGCTTTTTTAATAAAATCTTATTGCTTTTATAAAAAAATAATGAATTCAATATATATAACAATGTTTTTAAAATATCTGTTTTCATTGACATCTATACCTGCTGTGGAAACACACTCTGTCAATAAAGATTGGAAAGTTGATTAGTGTGTTTCCACAGCAGGTATAGAGTTCAATGAAAGCCTTGTGGTCCAACGGTTAACGCTGCAGCCTGACGTCCTCGAGAACTTTGGTTCGATTCTTCAAACTCCGACAATTATCGATGATTTTGAGAAAATTTATTATTTAAATTTTTTTCACTGTAAAAGACGCTGTAATAAATGCCGTGAAAAACGACGTAATTTTTGGGATGCCAATTTCGTACGTAATTTCTGACGTAATTAATTACGTAGTTTCTTACGGCCTTGGTACGGTAGGTCTTGGATTGGTAAGGTCACGAAACATGACATTTAAAATTTATTTTTAGATGCCTGTATTATTAATCGACGGGCAGTCTCAAGCAGACAAGCCAGCCCAGGCCACCGAGCAAGCTTGAGCCGACGGGCAGAATCGAGCTGACAAGCAGGTTCGAGCCCACGAGCAGGCTCGAGTTGACGAGCTGGCTCGAGTTGACGAGCAGGCTCGAGCTGACGAGCAGGCTCGAACCCGGCTTGAGCTTGGCTTGAGCTCGGCTCGGCTCGACTCGACAGACGAGTGCTCGAACTTTCGAGTACTCGCACATGCCTAGTTCGTTCGCTATATGCCCGTGTAAAAGGGGTGATTGTGACAGCAAAATTAGACTACCAAATTCTCTCAAATTTAGACTCACAACACACTTATAATTGCGTTGTGACTACCATTCCAAAGTTCCGTGCTTCGAATCCACATCACGGCATAGCCCTTCGTATTTTCATTACTCCGTTTGTAGTATTGGGAGTAGGTGTGTTGGCGTTGTCAATTAGTTCACTCTTCCCTCTTCTATCATTCGACTAGAGCTTGCTGTATGACATTCCACTAAATTACAGAATGGTCGAAAATACAACTGCGCTAATTTCCCATACCAAGATCTACAGTGCAAATTTTCGCTTTTGGAATTGCAGCTTTACACACTGAATACAATTTTAATAAAATATGTGACGCCACAATAACACACACAAATTAATATTGTAGATTCCGTTTATATACTCAAATACGTTTTTCATCAAAAAATTGCTTTCACTAAGCCTTGATGCTGCGCATTCGAAACTCAGTCTGACAAGTTTATTAACAAAAATTGTCAGCCAGACAAGTTGTAATAGATAGAAGAGATCTTAAACTTTATTTTAAACAAAAAATCAAGGAGGTGTTATGTAGTGCATTTTTATAAAAAAACATAATTTATAACAAAAGGTCTGTCAGAAGTTAATTAACAAAAATTGTTAGCCACACAATTTTTTTCAAAAATGGTTCTTTATTTACTACAAATTGTATAAATTTCAAGCAGGTGTTTTGGAAAAACAAATCATTTTTTTTAGCTAAATTCAAAAATTTATAAAAAAATACCAATTAACAAATTTTTACTAGTCTGGCGGGCGTAACGTGTTTTTTACATGTTTTTCAGCCATTCTCACTATATAATTTTGAGGTGTTCGATGGGGTACCTTTTTTGTCATAGGAGCCTACACTATTAGTTGTCCGTGGCCGTATATTTATATATATTTTGCAGTCTCACCTCGCCTAATTTAAAGTTGGAAATTTTGCTACCGCAAAAGATGTAAGAAATGTCTCTCTAGTACAAAATTTCACTCCCTCGAAAAATGTAAGAATTATGTCTCTCCAAGTTCGTGTTTGCAATCTCACCTCGCCGCAGTTCAAATTGGATATTTTACTGCCGCAAAAGAAGGAAGAAATGTCTCTCTACTACGTAATTTACAATCACAACTCGCTTCAATTATCTCGAGACACGCTCATATATGTACATACCAGTAGGACATTATTTTCGAACCGGGACATTTAAAAAAACTGAGGCCTCAGTACAATTTACATCGTGTAAGGGCCAAATGTACTGCCTCGTGTAAGTTCGGCTTAACACTAATTGAAAGCCAACAATACTCGCGCCATTGGCCAAATACCACTCGAAATGCTCGAGCATGTCATTGAAAATTGGAACTTAAGAATGGACCATGTTAGCCACAGTTGCGGCTAAAATGTGAAAAAAAAATAATTTTCAAAAATAAATGTAAAAAATTTTTCTTTTGTATGATAACAAAGATTACCCGATAAAAATATTTTTTTTATTTTTTTATATTTTTGAAAAAAGTACCTCTAAATGGATCTTATTTCGACGCAAAAAAATTGGAATAATTTTAACCCTTTATTTTGTAAGTCTCTATTATTAAAAAAAACTCCCATTTATTTATCACATTCACTTGACATTTGTAAATAAATATAAAAAGATAACGCAACTGATATTCATATTCATCGCAATCAAATACATTCACTTATTGCATATATCGCAACAAAAACAAAATATAAAATACACTTTTATCTAAAACTTTATTTGTTTTCCCTAAATGCATGATCATCACTAAATGTAATATACATAATCCAAACAACCATCCTACACACCACCAAAAAACCGAAAAAATTACATCCCAACCAAAAAAACCATTTTGAAAATCATAAAAACTCTTGTCGAAATGAGACATTTTAATAAAAGACAAGAAAAAATACAGTCAACAAACAAGCATCAGAAGAAAAAAAAACCCCAAACACGGTTCATAAAATTGTGTACAAAACTACTTTAGTATGCGATCATAAGTTACCAAAAAATGCATTCCTCTACCTTAAGTTGTCCCTCTATAGTAGATCTGTGTAGACCCTAAAGCAGCTCACCTAATTTAAAATTCAACCGAAAAACTAAAGCTCATTTTCCACTTAATGATGTCACTGGATTATCAAAACAGACCGAGAACGCATTAAAAACGCATCAAAAACTGAACGCGCCAACTCTAGTCCCTCTTATTTTATCTACTTAACAAGTTCTCAACCGGATTCTCGTCATAGTATCATGCCTGGAACTGCCATAATTTCGGAATGTGAAACTCCTGATATGTTTGTTCACACCATTTTCCACCGAGTTTTGTCGTCCAGATTGTTTTCGGAGACGACAGACACCGATCTTGAACCAAAAAACAAAAAAAACGAAAAAATAAACCAAAATCTTTCATCTATTCGCCCACCAAAAATATACACTAAGAAATCTATGGTGGATAAGAAGAAACCGAAGGAAAAAAACTGGAATTTATCCACACAGAAATTTTATCCAAGATATTGCGCACCCGCTGCCGAATGCAGGGCCGCTTTTAGACCGAAATGACAAATTTATGAACATAATTTGGGACCGATTTTCAATTTTATGCCGCAAAACTCGGTCCGCATACTAATCATACCTATGGCCGCGCGGTACAGAACTGGATAAATTTTTTGTTTTTAGCCGAAATCCGATACAAAAAAAAACGTTGAGGAAAAAAAGTCGAGGAAAATTTTCCAATTAGAATGCCGCCTTCGTACGCCGCGCCATCGTTCCCTCATTTCAATTTTTATATTTTGGGAAAAGACGAAATTAATAGTTCCTAAGGTACTTTTAATAATCCTCCGCGGGGCTGGGAGCGCACACCGTGAGTGGGTTACACTGGTCCCGGTGCACCAGGTGAGAGACACCACACAGCTCAATCGCTGGAGGCAGACATTTCGGCGTCTCTTTGCTGACGACAGCACAGGCAACAACAACTAAACAACAAAAACAAGCTCGCACCTTCACCTGTCCGAGCCACCTTCAACGATTATTCCCTAGAAGTTATTACCCAGAAAAGCGAGATCCTAGAAAAGAGTCACCCTCGAAAGACGAGGGGAATTCTAATTAGTCTTCAATTAGTACCTCAACCATGATGAGCACACACATCGCCTCTTATCTATCTACTGTCCTGCGTTATGGTGGTAGCAATTAATTACCCAGACGTCATCCACATACGCGCGTCCAATCATTTCAACGATATCCTCCGATATCGCCCCATCCCCTAACGGTAGTTATTACTTATCAATAAGCCGAATAATAACCGCAATAACAGTTGACTATAATCCAATGGAGTCACGAGACCTTCAGGGAGTGTTCGGCCAACTGGATGCCGTCTCGCGGGTCTCGGATGTGGTGTCTTCACTACGTCTGCTGATATCACAGGGCCAATAAAGCCCCATCCCCGGTGCACTGCTATCGACTCTGGATTTTGATAGCGTTATGACGGTATTACCCGCTGGCATGCTCTGTCCAAATAGCGCCCAGCGCCCGCTAATGAACTCCTCTCGGCGAGGGCTTGATTATGGCCTGATTTATGGCCGCAGGAACGGTGACTGTAAAAATTGTTTAGACCAAATGAGATTGTAAAACTACGCTCTAAAAATAGTGGATGTCGGATTTCGTGGCTTAACACCAAGCTAAGAGCATAAATGGGGGATTTACGGGGAATTACCGCGGGTCTTTAAATGGAAAATGGAAAAACGGAATTCTCTGGCGCTTTCTTCGGTGGGTGTAAAGTTTGTGTCTTAATAACAACGAACGAAGGAGAGGTCTTAGATCACCTATCAATATTTTAGAGTGTTCTTGCTTGACTGTTTACGGGATTAAAAAATTACTTACTGCCCTATTACTAGCTGCTGAATGGTGCGGGCATAAAAAGAGATTAATTTGGAAATAAACTAAAAACACTTAACCCATCAGTGGTGACACCATCCAGACTTTAGGCGCTAGTGACGTCGGTCTTATATATAGATTATTCAAGGGATGCCGATTTAGGCCCATTTTTTGCGGATCCCTTTTCTTCCCTTGTCTAGAGTCAGCCTAGTTAGGGTACCAGTGCTCCCATACTACGATTCTCCCAGTTATCGCAAAGAGTGTTTGAAGGGAGCCTGTCTCATATGCTCTAATCACAGAGGTCCCGTAATATAGGTCCTTCTCCTCGCGTAGCCTTCCTCCAGGGACAGTTGATAAATGCAATCTTCAAGAATTCTCACTCTCATTCCAACGTAGGGAGTAGTCCTAATAAGCCACCGGCTTCACTGGGTAATAATAGGGTACCAAAGTTCCGCTTAGCTCCGGTTTTCACCTATCGGACGGTATAACACCTTGTTTAGTCTGTTACTAGGGGTGTCACAGCCTTTTTCGTCTGGTTAGCGGGCTTCGTGAAGATTACTTCCCTTTGGTGTAAACTCCTTTAGCACCCTTCAGTCTCTTATGGCCCCACTATAAAGCCCGTAAGAAACGCACGTCGGCTGTAAATATCAAACTTTCGTCGAACGTATAATGGTTTGTGTATACGGAAAGTTTTCACAAGTTTAATATTATTAAAGTGCATAAATAGACCAGTGCAAATAATTTTTGGAAGCAAAAAAATTATTAACAGCATGACAAATGTTGGAAAGTGAAGGAAATATAGCGAGCCAACCAGAAAAATAAATTCAAGTCGATCTGAGTTACGAGGGTGAAATAGGGGTAACTTTAAGGAGTGAAAAAGGTTTTTCACGATTTTCAGTGAAACTAGACCTCCTATCAGAAATGTAGGAGTTGTAGGTGAACATTTTAATTCAAAAAAATTACAGCGTATTTGGGACATAAAAAGGTGTTTCCATAAAATTTCGTGAAAAAAAATTTTTTTTTAACGGAGCTAAAATTCAAAAACCAAAACACTAGTTTTTTCGATTTTCCTCGGAAATTTGAGGTTATGTGAAAAAATGGTTTGTACAAAAGTTGTAGATCTTTTTATTACCTACAACTCCAGTATATTTAACTTTTTTGGATAGGAGGTCTAGCTTCGCTGAAAATCGTGAAAAACCTTTTTCACCCCTTAAAGTTACCCCTATTTCACCCTCGTAACTCAGATCGACTTGAATTTATTTTTCTGGTTGGCTCGCTATATTTCCTTCACTTTCCAACATTATTCATGCTGTTAATAATTTTTATCAGTTTTGCCTTTTTAAAAGGTATCTGCACATTAACTCTTAAAACGTGGCTACTAATCTTTGCATATTAAAAATAATCATATCTATTTTCAATTATAATAAATTTCTCATCAAAATCACTCCTATAAATTTGAAGCACAACATTTTCCATACTCTTTCTTGTTTAAAACCCACAAAACAACAACAAAAAAAAATCAGCTGTCATTAATTTAACTACAAATTCTCACAAAACGTACGTTGAGCGCGGTTCTTTTCGCATTTTCACGTTTAACGAAACTTAACGAAACAAAATATGACCAACGTACGTCCAATATGGCCGAACCCATTAATTTCCATGAGAGCGCCCAGATGACGTGCGTTTCTTACGTGCATTATAGTTGGGCCTTTACTGACATGTCCTCTATTTCTTCTTCCGAATATTGCCTATGAGGAGTAGGACATGATGGACTGGGAGTGCGAAGAGGAACTTCTAACCTTGGACTTTCACATAAAACAACGTGAACGGTTTCCTAAGAAAAGTACCATAAGCTTTAAAAGTGACACCCGCTCATATTCCCTTTTTTTATGCGGCCCTCGGCAGACGAATCAGTACCTTAGCCTTTAGTAAAGTTAGTGGGCTTTCTGGCCTATCCGTTTCTTGATGCAATTTGGTACCGAGAGCGTATGGCTCCGTAACACAGAACTTTGACCGCTACTTTGCTGGCCTCGTTAGCCTAAAGTTTAAGCTGCCCGACTCTAATACAAGACATTCGTAGTTCGAAGAAGGCTACAAGGACCCAGGCAGCCCACAATGGTTATAGGGAGCGGTGTGAGGAGGCAAATGTCCCCAAAGAAAAGGAAAGAAAAGTCGCTTCAAAGGAGTGACAAAAACGGCCAGAGAGAGAGAGAGAGAGAGAGAGAGAGAGAGAGAGAGAGAAAGCTGAAGAGGGATCAGGTCGCTCGGTAAGAAAGGTCTGCCTGATCTAACGTAGAGTGGAAGACGCTCAAAAGCGAGTAGGAAAAGAAGCATCTGGAGAATAGGATTAAGTCGTAAAAAGAGACAAGACCGTGGGTATCCAACGCGGAGATCCTGATAAAGGTCAGATCGGACACTTCTTTAGCGAATCTTGGGGAATAGGTCGCGCACATCAAGCGGATACAAAAGAGGCCTTTTAGTGCAGGTGAAGGCAGGAGAAGACAAAATGGAAGGAAGGAGAAGATTAAATCCTCACTAGGAGAAAAAGCGCAGGTAAGAGCACGCAACAACCAGGTAGCGAACGAGATTAGAGATCTGGACGAGATCACTTCCAAAGAGTTGGTGTGCGAGGCATTGCAGAATCAGCTAGGTCGGCTGCAAGTGCAGGAGCCGAGGTAAGCAATATGGTGGTCACTAGACGGCCACCATAAATATGGCGGTAAATCTAGCGAAAAAAGCGTAAGAGGCGGAAAAGGTCCCCATAGGATGGGTGGTCTGGCGAATAAGGGAGCGAATAGCTCTAAGGAGATACTACAAATGCTGTGAGTTCGGCCATATACCAAAGAACTGCACCAGCATCAAGGACAGCAAGGGATTATGCCTGAAATGCGAAGAAAGTCGGTATATCGCCAAAGACTGTGCCTGGAGCCCTAAATTCGTATTATACCAGGAAGTGAGGAAGAGCAACAGTGGCCACGGCATAAGCAGAAGCAAGTGTCGTGACACCATTGCGTTACTGGGCTGTCAGCTATCTACCTGCTTTCTCTACTGGAATTTCATTGCCAGTATCGGTCTCTTTGCAACTCGCATTGGCTTTCAGCAACACTTCTACGTTTCTCCATACAAACTCCAACCTCATTATTTGGTGCAGGATGTTCTTCGGTGTAATCTGCACATCGGCCGTTTTTTCTAGCACAGCTCCTGTGCTCAGTAAACTTTGGTCATTTAAAGAGGATATGGTCCGTGTCCTCTTTAAAGTCGATTCGCACTATAAGGAACGTAAACGTCACGTCCCGGAACGGCAACCTCACGTCAATTTTGCTGTCGATTCACACTAAAACTCATTGAAGAATATTTTGACGTGCCGTTGCCGTTCCGTGACGTGACGTTGACGTTCCGTATAGTGCGAATTAATATTTATTGTTCAGAAATTCTGTCAGAATTCGTCGCAATACCTTGGGCTTCATCTTGAATTGTCCGAGTCCTACTCTCTACCGTCAGAATATCAATGGGGTCATTTCTCCTATGACACGGTCTCATCGATACCTCTGTGTTCTTTACCTTCATACATCGATTTATAGTATCACTGACGTAAAAAACGTTCCCGCAAAACCCGATAGCAGCTATTGACATTGCCGGAACAGTTTGTTTTTCAAATTTTACGTAACAGGTCCGTTCGGCAACAACACTTTCACCGGCTTTCCCCGAAAGAACTCGGTTTTTCTGTAGGCAGAAGTAAAAATTTGTTAAAGGGTCCGGAACGAATAGAGCATCTTTAAAGATGTGGATTTCTCCGTTGACTATGGCATTCGTTGAGGGTACTTCAATGTCACAAACTCTGTATACTTTGGCTCTTTGTCCGCCTCCAATTTCGATAAACCAAACTTTTGTTATACTTCCTCAATGGTCTGGAACGACATATAGGATAACATAAGCTTTATTCTGCAGAGCTGAGGCCCCGTTATAAATTTTTTTGGTATGGATTTTTGTAATCTTCCTTTTTTTGTGGTATTATGAAGTTTAGGAGTCACCCTTTGTACTTTGTCATGACGTTCAAGTCATGGTGCAATGTATAGTAGTAAGCTTGATCTGAAGGATAGAATAGAAAGGAAAGGTTATAGGGTTTCATGAGAATTTTTTTTGTAGAGGGCCATTTATTCCAATTTAAACAGCTCATTTTCGCACTAATTGAAATTCAAATATTACCTGATGCTGATTTAGCTCAATATCAGGTGTCAGGGTACACCTTGGGGAATACCCTCTCCGTCCATAATGATATTGCCATTTATGTTAGGAATGACGTAGTTTAACAGACTTGACGAATTTATTTGACTTATAAAAGAAAACTGGCTCAGAATCGGGGCCGGTGGAGAGAACAGTTGTGAGAAGCTAGGACCCGATCCCGGTTGTAGATCCGTCAAAGTAAGTAGGTAAGTAAGTATAAAAGAAAACGCATAAGGGTTGTAAATTACGTATTATAGCCCTTTTGTGAGAAATTTCAATATGGTATTCTAAGCTGGCTGTTCTTCGTATGTGTTATGGTTCTATGTCATACAGAAATTACGATGCGATTTATAACGACTATTTTATACCCGGGACAGACTAGCACCATTAATGACGAATATGACGTAAAATGGAGTCTACGTCATTCTGACGTCATATTCGTCATTAATGGTGCTAGTCTGTCCCGGGTATTATCCCTAGTTTCCAGTGTTCTCATCATTTCAATAACTACCAAAAAGAATTACTTTTCGATGAACCACCGCAATTCCATTCCATATGCTTGCACAACTCTGCTACCACCGCACAATTCATCAAAAATAGTTCTCAAGCCCACTTTAATACCTCATTTTTTTATTAATCCGCCTTAGGGTCTTCAATATCATCATCATCTGGTCTTTACTGGTGGTGGGTCTACTTACTATTGTAATTGAAATATTTTCCATCATCTCAAGTCATGTGTGGCCTAATTTGTTGCCCAAATAAAGCGCAAGAATTATATTGACGTTGACATATCCGGAAAAACGATTATGCGACATTGAATCTATACTACAATACCAAAAAAAAACGAAACCATTGTGTTGTGTCCAGGGGAATAATATTAAGTGCCCTTGTTTCTTTTTAGATATCAACGAGGGCGCCACCACTATGTAAACATATGTCCAATGTCCATGAAGAATCATTTGTCGCAATAATTTTCAATAAAAAAAAATTGTATGTTTCATTTCAGGAAAAATTAGGGAAAAATTGCTTAAATTTGATGATGATAAAAAAAAATAAAAAAAAATAAGGCATTGACGGACGGGATTAGGTTAGGCACCATATGAGCCCATTTCAGACAGTTGATGACTTGCGCTTGTGTGTAGTTTGCCGGTGTCATAAATTTACCAATTTTTTTTTTTGTGTTACCCTCAGTATAAGGAAAAATGACCCAGAAACAACGTTTATTATGACCCTGATAGTTACCGAAATTTTTTTTTCTTTCATATAATACTTGGGCATCACGAATTGAAGATGATGCGTTTTTAATAATTTGATGAGGTTTCAGAAGTGTTAACTAGGGTCTATTTAGTAACAGTTGGTCAGAAATATGCTTGTGCAGTATTTTTCGGTGGTTGTGAAATTCTTTTAAAAAAATAAAAAAAAAAAATAATTCGAATATTTCTTCTCACACATCCTGTTTCCTCCCTATTATCCTGTTTAGATCGTATAGACAAATTCTAATCCCTGATTTTCATATAATTCGATTCAATTACGTTAAGCTGTAATTCGCTCCATAAAATCTTGAAATTATTTCAAAAATTCAACCCCTCAGAAAATCAGATTCATTTCAAATTGTTCCTTTCAGAATCCGGAAAATATCTGCAGCCTTAGCCCAGCACAGACTCTCATATAACAAGAGTAGAGCATCCCTAGGCGTAAAGAGTATATATATGATACCAGTAGTGACATGGTGTACTTTTTTGAAGTCCTCCTTCCAGACCAGAAACAAGGAATATTAACAACCTCCGAACCTGAATACCTACCCCAACCCTGCCCCTTACCATATATAGATACCGAGGAGGGATGTAGGAAGTGTCGCGCTAAATTCCTCGGATTCGCTTCTGCTTCTATACGTTAACGAAAGAAGGGTGCTGGTAGATGGATATATGGTGTCACCCTCTGCCTGGGGGTGATTAACAATCCCCCGTTTTGCAAAATATGACTCTATTATGCTGTGTGTGCTTCTGTGAATCTCTCTGGTGCGGGGGAGAGAGGTGGAGCCGTATAACATGATATACCATACAAGTCTGAATCCTTTCAAATGGCAAGCAGCAGATAGAAAGATATTGCTCCCTTTTTGGATATCTCTCAGTCTTGCCTCAGTCATCTAGACTTACTGTGTATACTCTGTATGCGTATATTTAACGTATCCCATTAACTGGGGTTATGCCCCGATGCCGATGCTGATGCTGCTGCTGGCTGGCATCCTTTTTATAGAATGCGCATTTCGTTTAAGGGAGGTAACTTCTAGTTTAAGCCTCCTAAGGTCGTTATAAAATCATAAAATTAGATGAGTGTGCTTGGATAGATCTGAATATGGCTTGTACTTAATCCCTTTAAACGTAAAGCACCCGGGGTTGTTGTTGTTGTTGTTGTTATACATATGTATTTTAGCAAAATGGGAGCGGTTGCCGTATCACTTATTCAATTTATAAAACACTATAATCTGGGAATGTAACCGAATGTGCACGACATTTTCCGTTTTCAATTTCATGAACCGACGATGAATTCGCAGAAAAAAAATCGGGCATGTAGTTAATAAATCAGAAACCGAATTATACTCACGAAAGAAACCCCTTTTCAGAGTCGAGCAGAGAGCCACCACCAGTAGTACGTACAGAGTTCGCATATTTCAACACCCTTGTTCCATTCATGTGCAAATGTTTACCTTCTTATCCTTTTCATGGCCATAAATTTATGATTTTTTAGCCCACAGTATCAACAAACGGAATCCTTATAGAACTTGGCTTTCAAGCACCATCGCCACCACCACCACCAACCAACCCCCAAGCGTTAAGGACTCGCTTTGTTATTTCTGTTTGACATCAGCCCTTTAACTGAGAGATCTCTTTGGTAAAAACGTAAGGGCGACCACGTTCTATATACTAACACGTAGCGCAAGCAACAAAACCCCCCAAAAAGGAATATCAGAATTTCGTACATCAGATTTGACAACTTTATTAACTTTGATATCGCACGCGATTTGCTTACCGTTATCACCCCATACCACCTACCCACCCACACCCCCGATATAATGCTGCTCTGCTCCGGCAACAGCTACAATTTAGCAACCAAAGGAACCTCATCAAATCCCACCGGGACAGGAAGTCAGCCGAGGCAACTTACCGCAGAGCACAAACAGGATTCAACCCTTTCCGACCGCATGAGTTGTGGTTCGTTCGTGTATCGCCTTCGTCGCCGTAACTTCTTGATATTGTTTCATAGCGCTTAAGGGCTGCTTTGCGATGTTTTCGATGATAATATTCTGAGGTGACTGGAATTTATGAACAGCCCCCACTCTTGCACACCCCCCCAACCCCCCACCGCCTCATCGCGCTCTACCCGTTTTTGCAGCAGCGATTTCAGATTTAGCGAGCGAATGAAGGAGCTTACTCCACCGTGTCATGACGGATATCACTCGACACAGGGATGAGAAAAGGTGGCAAGAGGGACGTAAGTCAAAGAGGATTTTCAAGTATGACTCTATTTGTCTTATAAAGGGTTGCTTGTCATTTTCTGGGATTAGATTGAGGTTTATTGGATATTCGATGGTGAATTTAGAATTTTTTTTTGTCTGTGGCGGTGTAGGGAGCGGTTGTGAATCGGTGGAAATGCGATTTTCTGATTTTATTTTCCTATTCTTTCCTTTCCAAGTGGGGTGGGAGTACAACTCTCTATGATAGACAAAACCGAAATATTTTTTTTTAAATTAATTATTGCTGCAAACGAGACGAGACGAGATTTGGCCCAGCCTCGTCTCGGTCTCGAAAAAATGGGTATTTGCTGGTCTCATCTCGTCTCGTCTCGAAAAGTCTCGTCTCGTCTTGAAAAGTCTCGAATTTCACTGTCAATAATACAAATTGCTCAGTCTTCTGTATTTCGAGAAATATCAATATGTGCCATATTAATAAAATTGTATACAAATATTCCTTATATTTCCATGCTAGTCACTTCCCAGACGTAGACACGTAAATCAGTGCAGTGGCACCAGGGCGGGGTAGAGGGGATCAATGAATCGAAAGTTAATTTCTAATTTTTGTAAAGTTACATTTACGTAGAGTCCGTTCCATTTTAAATGCGTTGAAATGAAATGAAATGACAGTAAAATACCTCTTCTGTTTTGGAATGGACTCTGCATTTAAATTTTAAATGCTTATGGAATGCGTACTCTTCGCCTTGTTTCCGCAGCCTGCTCAAGTTATGTATTGGTGCCGAATGTTTTGCTCGTCAAAGAGCGCAGCGTGAAGATACTGAAATAGTTGGAGTCGATACGACTTCAAAATAACGATTTGGTTTCGAGACCTCGAGATGTCTCGCGAGATCACGAATGGTAGTCTCGGTCTCGTATCGATTTTTAATCTTGAGGTCTCGTCTCGATCTCGTCTCGAAAATCGAGACGAGACGAGACGATTTCGAGACAAGTCTCGTCTCGTGTGCAGCACTAAAATTAATACAACTTCAGCGCGGAGAAGACTCGCCATAATCCAGTGCTGTAAACGAAACCCTTGAAAGGGTAGTACTTTTACTACATACATAAATCTTCAAATTGGATTCGTATACTAAGATACGGACACCAAACGTTTCTACATGTGCTGTGCGGTTATTTAATTTGAAATTTCAATGTCGGTTCCAGCGCCCGCTCCAGTGGTTACGTCGCGACGCACCGGTTCTTTTTTCCATAATAAAAAATATGAAAAAATTCAATTTTATCAGTTAATCTTTATCATTATACAAAAGAACCATTCTTTACATTTATTTTTTAAAGATTATTTCTATTTATTACTTGGTCCATCCTGAAATTCCAATTTTCAATGACGCGTTCGAGCATTTGGAGTGGTATTTGGCCAATGACTTGACTTTCGACTGTAGCAAAAAGGAGGCGTAATATCGCGAGCGAGAAATTAACTGCTCACAGGATTTTTCTCTCAATAAAGCCATACAGAGTTAGAAGAATTCAGTGCAGAAGAATTCATCAACGAAAATAAGACGAAACATACGTGGATCCCTAATAGAAATAGTATTGCCAAGGAACAGGCCAAAATATAACAATCGACAGATATAATATAGAATCCGTAAACGAGAAGAATACTGTTAGTGAACAAAACATACTACAGTATGTTGAAAATGTTAAGTCAAAAAGAATAAGCAGAAGCGTAAAAAGATGGTAGGGCAGCAGTTTAACCTGGGAACCAAATTAGTAGTTGTGCCCACTCGAAAAATTCCGATTGGGTAAAATACCCACTCGAACTGCGAAAGTGCACTCAAAAAAATTTTGAGCTGTGAGAGTTCAAATGTACACTGCCTGACAAAAGTTTGATCTCAAGTAGAAAAATGGGAACCAGGTACGGTGGGGTGTACTGACCGTATTGTAATTAATTTTGTAAAATTCCGGGTTGGTTTTATGAGGTATTGATGATTTGGTTGCCAACTTTTACTAATTGTTCTAAGAAATAAGGTACAATTTGAAAAAAATGGGGGAAAACCGCTGCGACAAAAGTTTGACCTCACCAGTTTTAAAACATTTCTCTTAAGACTAAGAGCGAGTGGTTGTTAGAGAAGTTGTAAATTTTACTAATTTTTTTTTTAAATAAATCGGTACAAATATGGAGGGCCTCGGTAGTCTAGAAGGTAAGGCGCCTGGCTACCATCCCAGAGGTCCCGGGTTCGAATCCCGACAGCACCACGGACCTTCGCCTTTCCCGCCCTCTTTATTGTTCCCTCTTTACATTCCTCATTCCTCCTGTCATTGCCTTCCGCTAACACTGCCACGCTCTACCAGCGCATGTCATCGGTTGCTTGATGGGAATCAACTCGTCTCAGGAGGCATAACACTGCAGCGAGTTGCCCCGATGACAGAGTCGCGATATAAATGGTTGGGAGTAGGTGGCGTGGCAGTTCCTTCCTTCACTTCTTTCTTTCCCTTCACTATCTATCGACTAGAGCTTGCTGTTCGACATTGCACTCTATACGAAAAAAAATAGATTGTCGACAGTACAAAAGGCTTTCCCTGAGCTCTAGTCTTCCATATAAAAAAAAACCTAAACGAAACATTTGGTCTAGGCCAGTGATTCCCAAACATATTTCGGTCATGGACCCCTTACTATAATAAAAACTTAATCATGCACCCGCAAACCCAAGTGAATGAAATTTTATGATATAATAAAATCTACTAAAAATACTTTAATCTGTTCTCTCTGAGAAGACAATTGCACGTAGCTAGGTAAATGAATTAGGTACAAATTTTTAATTGTTAAGAAAACAAAAGAAAAAATGCAATTGTGCTTGAAAATATAGCTGTTCCTAATACTTAAATAATTTTAAGTAAGAAGGATCCCGGCGGGAAAAATTGGGAGCGCCGCTCAGGGGAACTGATTTTGAGCTTACTGGAGTTTTCATAAATTTTATAGAACGAGAAAAACTGGCAATTATCTTAATGTTCGTGCCATTAGCATACTCAATAGACCGGTTCTCGTTTGATTACAGAAGTTAAGCAGCATTACACGTGGTTAGTACTTAGTGCGGGGCCGCTTGGAAAAACGACACTCGCCCTAGGAAAAAAACGTAGAAACAATAATTGCAAAAGGCAAATAAAAATAAAAGCTTTTCGTCACCCGGGCCTTATTCACATATCCATTAACTTAAAAATTTTGCAGTAGAAAATAAAAATAAATAGTTTAAAACACTGAAAAATACGCTTTTATTTTAAAATGAACAAAAAAGTAAAAAAATAATTTTGAATGTAAAGTTTTTATTTCTCCAGCCAGTATATGGGAACAACCTACCTTTCGAAATCAAGCTCAGAATGAAATTAATGAAGCTATTGGTAAAATTTATAAACAAAAAGCGTGGGACGTTAACAAAAAGTTCCAGTATTGATAAAATAAGAATATATGTCGGTAAAGAGCGTTCCACCGTTCCAAATTCTGTATGTATAACAAAAGTTTTGTAACAACTGCAGATATAATACTTTTAGTTTTGAGAAAATTTGATTGATCTCCTTGTAACTTTAAATTTCTTTTATCAAATTTGGCAAATAAGTCAGTCAAATAACCTGATTGCTGATAACATGGCTTTTTAAATTTTTGTAATTTTTTATATGAAACCTTCTAATATTTTTGGAGGACCCCCGGTAGATCTTCGCGCACCCCCAAAATAATTTTGAATTATCACGGACCCCCTGGATCGTCCCATAGACCCCAAGGGGTCCATATGGACCACTTTGGGAATCACTGGTCTAGGCGAATCAATAACAATTAAAATTAATACTTAAAATCAGAACAATAAATATCTGACGTGTGATTATGTAAGTGGGTTCAATTCCGGGTTAATTTCTCACTTAAAACTCCCACTTAAAAACATAGGATTCAAAAATAGTCAATGACGAAATTTGTGACTTTGTCTGTCATCGACTTTTCAAAGTGACATGTGAACCGAAAACCAAAGAGAGTGACAACTTGAGACAAAACGCCTTTTAAATGACAAAAATATAAAAGCTATCGATAAATCGACACCCAAAACAATACGTTGATCACACCGTAGTAGTAAACGGCGTGAAATTTATATTGCAAATACAGCATTTAACCAAAAAAAAAAAATTTTGTTTTGTTGTCTTCGATTGATTTACGACCCTCGCAAAGGCAGAAACTTTCTTAACTTCCACGTAAAAACGCTTATCACACACAAAACACTCTCTGAAAAAAAAAGGTATAAATTTTTATCACTGACATTTTTACTCTGAATTAATTTTCTACCGTGCAGGTGCCCCCAGTGCAGAGGGGGCGGTAATAAATTAAAGTCATATAAATGAATTGTTACTAACTTCATCGATGCTTTCTCACTTCTTTCTTCCTTTTTTTTTTGGTTGTGTTGTTGGATTTTGTTTAATGTAATCTAAAAAAAAACACAACTCCAAATGCCACAGTTAAAACGTGCGCATTCGCTCAGTCGTTTATTAATTTACTGGAGCTCTAACCCTATATAATACACACACCTTTCAGGTCCAAGATAAGATAATAAACACAAGCCATGCTCGGGCATTTAAGTGAATACTAATGATCTATTTACATCTGCCCAGTGAGCTGCCAGACTCTAAAGAGAAATTAATTTCATTTTTAGAGCCTGCGGCTAGGAAGCGATCGTCTAATAAATTTCGTGATTATCGCGCGGAGTCCAGAGGTAACGATATTTTATATACAGCACAGGTATGATACGTGGCTGTGGCGGAAATGAGCAAAAATGTGTGCTTCAGGGTTTTTTTTTTGCTTTTCTTTTGTATATTGGGTTATAAAAGAAGAAAGCATAATCGATACTCATAAATTGTATTAACCCCGTGCCAACTGACATATCCAGTTGTTGGTCGAGTTTAGCCCGAGGCTGGGCAAAAGTTGTATTGGAGGGTAGCCCTTGAATCAGAAATCATCAATCACTTCAACCCTCTTATTCGGGATGAATGAATGTCCACACGCTAACTACCATGCGAGAGAGGCCTATGGTCAGGAATTGGTCACTTCTGCGAAGCACAATGAAATCTGTCATTCTCTAAAGTGCGTCGCTGGTAGATTTATCCGCCCTCACATTAGTCCGGGTTATTGTCCAGGAATAATCGTCCGGAAGTTGAAAGTTTAAATTTTGTTCATCGAGAGAGTTGAAATGTGGCGGTGCGGATGAATTGGTTGCAAATAGACCAAACCTTTGTTGTTGTTGTTGTTAACAAAAACTATGAAGAAAAAGTGAAAGAAATCACGGTTGTTCATCTCTTGTCCCGAAGACACCGAGTCATTACCCAACATATTATCTCTTGGTTAATCGACCTTTTAAATAAGATCACCTCTAGTCAATTGGTCGCGGCTTAAGCCGGATGAAGCGTTTATGTTCCGCGACTTCTATTCCATCAATTTCTCCCCCGTCAATGTCCCCCCGGCATACTGCAGAGACGACGTTGAACAATTTCCAGCAATACACCATCATTCATCCATCAAAACGGGCACTTTTGCATATATTCAAGAACGTCAAGAAAATGATGGACAGATTTTATGTCCATTTTGACGAGGCGTTGATAACCACTTCACGAGTCCAGGCACTCTGAGACTACGGGCTCCAGTAACTTCACGCTCGATTAGTGGCGGTCATTGCAAAAATGAAGACCTAATAACTCATAACCATGCGTGACTTGCTGCACTCGTAAAGGAGCGATTCCTCATCAAAAAAATTATTCTTCATCCCATTTTAACGACTCCTTCTTGACCTCTTCTCAATCAGCAGGGATTTCTCCCGGCTCCTCATCATCACCATATCATCTTCATTTCGCCAACATACAACTCTTTGGGGGCAAAAATGGCCTGCACCACAACCCGTTGCCAGGTTATACTCTCGTAGTCGACGTATGTTAGTCAAAGTTATAAGGTAAGAAGTGGAAATCGTTAAAATGGAACGAATTTAAGAATATTTTATCAGAGGTAATTACTTTGGTAATTTTTATTGCCACGAACAATTGACTTTGACGGGATGTTATAATGCCTTCAATCTTGCCGTTGCCAGAGGGCTTTTGTGTTTGGTAATTTATTGAAATTCTCACGAATATACTTTTCAGGCTCTATTGTGGCATCCGAGATAGCAGCGGACTAAAAGAGTCCATTTTCTACATTCTCCACAGCGCGGATTCGTTTCGTTTCTTTCTTTCTTTCTATGTTTTTTTTTTGTGTTATACTAGACCAAAGTTATCAGGAATTCTATGGACATCGTCTTCATTACATGACGAGATTGAGGCAGTTGCAGCAGTCATAAGATTCGTTTTAATAGAGCACGGCTTTCTTACACTGGGAAAATTTTATTCATTCCCATTTTAAAGAGGTGATTCCGATTCCAGTTGAAAATTATCTATTAAAAAATAGTGAGAGACAATAGGCTTGGGACCATTGAAACGGGTGTCGTTCTTCTTTCTAGGGGAGTTCTGAATACTAACAAGTAGAGTAATAAGAGGTCTAATAACATTTCAAACGGTTATGAAATGACTTCTAAATTGCACGTTAATAGAGGTTTGTTTTCGATGGAAAATGTCTTCTTTTTTTAATAATTGATCCATAAAGAAGTTAAACTAGTTCATCTATTTTTATATTTTCGCATGCTTCTTTGACAATGTTTTGGTATTTTTCGGGTAGAATCATGATGCCTTTTCACTGTGGTTTCAGTTTTAATAACTGAATCAAGTAGTTTTCACAGTCTTCTTTTGAAGTCAGCTTAATTCCATTAGAGAGATCAGAGATCGGAATAAGTGATAGAAGGTGCTATCTGGACTGTTCGGTGGATGCATCAAAACTTCTCAAACAAACTCCCCAATTTTTGACGGGTCATCAAAGAAGTGTGTGATCGGGCGTTTTCACGATGAAGTCAATTATTCAATTCATATTTTTATATTCGTGCAGTTTTCGTTCGATTGCCTGGCGTAACCTATTTGGTTGTCCGCACTAGAGTTGAGAAATACACATCCTACCACACACACAGTATCTCCCTTATCCACTTCAACCCTGGCTTTGCGAATGCTTGTGACGGATAATGTCATGTCTGGTATGTTAAAGATTAGTCCAATATTATTTTCGTCAAGACACGATTTGGCCCGAGCTTGTCTTGAATTATCGAAATCGTAAGAGTAGCGGTGAGTGTCGTCATTAGCTTAAAATGGGTGGAATTGGACTAAGGGTAGGATAGTGATTAAGATCAGGTGACAGAACTGATCGCGCGGGAACCCCGGCAGAGCTAGGGTGGTGTTTGGAGTTCTTCATCTTCTTCCTATCTTCTGCCAGTCATCTCTACGTCTTCTAAATCTTGACTGTTCCTAGACTGATTTCTCTATTGTAAAGCAAAATTTTGTATCAAGGAAAGTTTGTCAACCTCTCGTCACACCCTCTACCAAGAGGACCGGTCCCAAAAATTTGTATTCCTTCGGGCATGGGTAGTCTAGTTATACCTCTAGAGACACTAGGTTTACAGATTGGCCCGTCCACACGATACAAGCAGATTTGCGCAAATTTGTTCCCATATGAATTTTTTATAATTTTTCAGGGGCGCAAAAACAGTCGTAAAATTGATGTTTTTCATAAAAAAGCCATAAAAACGCAGGATTTCTGCAAATCTGCGTGTGTCGTGTGGACGGGCCATTAGGATTGGTGTATTAATAGTGTCCTAAAACCCTCCTTCTTTTTCTAGGCTTGGGATCGGCACGATATCCTTACAGAGTTCTTAATACTCAGGATAATACTCTGTGTATTTGGATTTAACGCCATCTAATACCACATAGAAATAAAGGGCCGAAGACTGTCAATCTAGTTTTGTAGAATGAAGCCAATACAAATATAATATCTTTAAAAAAAACTTTGAAGATATCTAGACCAACCAGACCAGACTAACTAAATTAATGCAAGCTTAGGTTCTCTGTAAGGCACACTAAGCGATTGCCAGTCGACCTTTTTTTTTGCTTAAATTTAGGGTCGCGCCCCAAAAAGAAGTAAACACCAGCCTGGTCTTCCAGGTTGAGCTTTATGCGGCAAGCTGACAAATTAATACCGTAAAAACCCACCTGTGTCGAATCCTTAAGGAATGCCTCGGTCAGGACGGTCTCAACGGCAACGACCCAGCCAATTCTAGGCCTGTTTTGGGTGGTAGCGCCATTGGTTGCCAAGGTTGCACTCTCGATACCACATACGAATGTAAGTAGTTGCTATTGGCAGGTAGTCAGGAGCAACGCTTTCATAGGTGCAAATGGTGCACTTGCACCGGGCGCAATTGAATGGGGGCGCAATTTCAGAAATTAAGTTTTTATTAAAAATCCAATCTTTTAAAAATAAAATTGAAAAAGTGTATCCTTTTTTCTGTCTTTTTCGATTGTCCTTCACTGCGATCAAAAAATAAACAGCTGATGGGGCGCAATATGACATACTGCACCGGGCGCAAAAAAAACCAGAACCGGCCCTGCAGGTAGTTGGAGGGATTGTTGGATTTACCTTTTTCGGTATGGCCTGAACATATGCAAGTTTCCAAGTCTGCATAAACCCCAGAAAAGTATGATTCCATAAAGTTTGTACAGAGATTTAGCTAACGTAGAGGCGCAATTTTTTTAAGGTCGATAGCAAATATATCGTCGGGTTCAGGGGATTTGTTGGCATGAAGATCTTTGAGGTACCTATAGTGGGTCCTAAAGAAGGCCTATTGAGCGTGCTTAACACTTGCGACAGAAGGTCACTTAGCAGTGGTGTACAGAGAAGAAATCGAGGCGAACAAGAGGTTTAGTAAATCGGCCTTGAATTTTTTGTCTGTTATCAGCTCCCCTTTGTAGGTAAAGGAATTAGTAGTGGGTGATTTTTCTTGATACGCGTTACCAAGGACCAAATTTTGTTGTTGCCAGAGTTTGAATTAAAGAGTTTATTTCTCAACCTGTTATGAAATGATGATTGGACTTTCGTGATGGTAGATTTACAGAAATTTCTTAGGTTGATGTACCCACGATGATGCGATTCACTTGGGGTACTCTTGTACGCTTTGAATCGGCTTCTTTTTTAATGCGTTCATGAATTTCCGATCAAACCGTCTGTTCTGCATAGGCTACACAGATTAGTGGAAATTAGGATAAACAAACGAATTCCTGTGTGTATGATCCTTGTGACACGGATAGCAGCAGAGTTGATGTTTTTGCTAAGAAACCATAGGTCCCAGTCAATCGTTTGGAAAAAACGAATAAACCTTAGCGAATTGGTCTGCCCGATACATAGTTCTCTTAGCTGGTTTGGTTAGGATGGGAAATTTGAATGAGAAGTAGGTGCTGACTATGTAGTGGTCTGGATTACCGAGAGGTGAATGAACTTCGACAGAGTATCACGATTGGAAAAGTCATACTATTCAAACTGTTTCACAGGCTAAAAAAAAGAACTAATCCGAAAGATTTTTACTTGCAAGAAGTCCCTTTGGTGTGGATGGGAGGATATCTCTCTGAGTAAACCATAGACTTGCTTGAGCACCTACAATATTCGACAGTGATAGATATTGCTGCTTCAATCAGCTGTAGAAAAATTGTGCAACGAGTGCAGTTTGTAATGATACGGTCGATCTTGCTTTCAAGGTCTATCACTTTTCTTCGAGGTGAAATTTATAATTTAATATAATTTTTTTAAGGAGAGTTTATGCACAGCAGAATGATTTTTGAAATATATTTGGCATAGCCCGCGTCATAAAAGAAGGGAATAACAAAATCGCTGTTTCCATGCATAGTGAGAGACAAGCATGCTACTTTGTTTGTTTAAAAACGCAAATAATTCTCAAGAACAATTCCACATGCGTGCTTTTCCCTTCTTTTGTAGCGCTGCCTCCATTGTATTGTTGGGCAAAATGGGATTTGGGACCGAGTACTTCTTGTTAAAATGGATGACGGACTTGCCACCAGCAACTTTTTCGGTTTTCCACTCGCGTTTTTGCTTTTTTCAGACATTTTTCTCTTTTTTTTATGTGGTTTTATGGCGAATGGAAATGGCAACCGGCGAGAAATAAAAAATGAATAATGAGTTACTTTTGCACGGAGTAAATTCGGATAGAGTACGGAGCACTTAGCAAACATGTTATTTCCGACAGCACATTCGTCGTTGAAAAAAAAAACGATTACGATGAAACCAATTTGAAACTCTATGATTCTGCGCGAATTCGGACTTCTAATAGCGATGGTTATTAGGTATATGTCAAAGGGGGTGTCTGAATGAATGATTTTGGAGCAAATGGAAAATCACTAATAAGTTTGACAAGGCCGTTTCGCACCTTGTCCAGATACGTTGAGGTGGTTTTCAAGGGCCAGTCCACATAAACGAAATGTATTCGAGGTGTCTCCCCATGAAGGACATGCAAATTGCAGTCTGGCCTGCTGCCTGAAGGAGGAAATTATATTTCTTAAGAAATCTCAACCATACTACCTGGGGTACTTGTTTGGCGATTTATAGCATGTAGTCTTTTCATTGTAGACCCTCGCTAATTGGTTGCCTAGGATCATCCAGTAGATCCAAACCGTCCAGTGAAACTTTTGTTAGAGATAAAACTACTCTTTAATTCTTGCCAAGCGTGCAGCGTGCCATGTCAAACAACAAATTCTAGTTGGAAATATTATAGAGAGAAGAATGAAACAACAAGGTGAACACATGCGGTTGTACTCCACCCTATCAGCGATTCAACAGCAGATAGATTCCCGCTTATTGAGCTTACAGGCGTTGGCAAAAAAGAGTATAGCAAAGTTGTGTAAAGAAAGAAGACAATGAAAAAGGATTATTATCTGGAAGGACATAGAACCATGACACTGCGGGGATTCGAACCACAAACCTCTGGGATGGTAGTCAGGCGCCCCAACACCTAAGCTGCTGAGGACCAAGATACATCTTACAAAAAAGGTTAGGAAAATATTGGGAACAGTAAATGATACTGGGGTATGGAGAACACGATACAACAACGAGCTCTACCAGTTATACCCAAATTACATTTTTTGGATGGAGTTAGAATAAGATGCTGTCCTGGCTACGGTCCCAGGAGTTGATGAGATTGAATTGTGCCTCACTGTTACCCTTGGCCTTGCGATCTTTACTTATACATTTTAGCAGTGTTTTAGATCTGTGTGAAATTAATTTATGATAACTCTTTCACATCTAGCTTCACTTAGCCTTTTAAATTCATTTTGTTTCAAAACAAAAATAAATCTGTTGAGTTTAGGCTGGAGTTCTTTTACAATGAAAGTAGTTTTACAGGTTCTTCAGTTTCAGTTCAGTATCATGAATTGTGGTAAATCTACTTTGTACGGTAAATAGTGCTGCCTTTGTCTTCATTCTCCACACTCCATGATATTTTCCAAATCATCTCTATCCCAACGAAAAACTAATTTTCAAAAATGCATTAATAAAGACTCTTACGGCCCTAAACATCCACTTAAATACTGATGCCCCAACCATAATCTACCTCGCCATACTTTAATCCAAGAATCTTCCACTCAATCAAGACTGGCATCGGTTACCCTTGTTAGATATAAACGTGTGACAATCCCGACATTTATTATAATGAGCGAAGCTTATGTCGGCGACTAAATGAGAAATTTTGTTAAAATATTTATGAAGTCTCGCAGCCTATCAAAAGGGACGCACGTTAAAGACCAAAAATCTCATCAGCTAACACGATCTTGGCCGCGGAGACCTTAAATGCGAAGATGATCACCGGAGATTCTTATGAGATAACAGAAAATGAGGGAAGAAATCACCCGACGAGGCCCGAAAAAATCACAACAAGGAAGAGACGATCGACAAAAAACGAGAGGGCCACAGACAAAAAGATGAAAATGACTGGAAATTTGTGCCATCGGGACATCCAGGATATTTAAATTAAATTTTAATTTATCTCCCATCCGTTACTGGGTATCAAAATAACAAATGGGTGGATGCTGGCTAAACAGGTGTGGTTGCATGCTGGAACCCTGCGGTACTGTGGATTCGAAATGCGCGACTTGAGAAAAAAAACACACACGATCTTTTTCTGTAGTGTTATCATCTTCTTTTGGGGATTGTGGTGTGATGGCGTTCCTCTGCGACAACTAACTTCCACTGGGCCATGCACCAGTGCCGGCTCCTCTGGCTTCTTCTCTGCTCTGTAGGTTCGCTTCTTTCATGATGCCTGTCCCCAGGAAGACATAATGATGTTATAGAACTTTGCTTAAGCGTATTAGGTTTCAGGCCATTCTCGAGGAGGAGATCTTATAAAATTATTTAGCACTTCGTACATGAACATTTATCAATGGTTGGAGCCGGGGAAGAGCACGAAAATGCCGAGATATATTTTCAGATCGTGAAGACAACTCGAGAAATTTAAGACTCTCGATCCGACTTTTATTACAGCGACAAAATATCACGAAACGTGGGTGTAACTTAATATTATGAATGAAACATGTTTTTGGTTATTGATGATAGGTTTTTTTTTGTTTGTGACTGTGGTGTTAAAAGGAATTATCGAGGTGATGAGAGAGAATATCGGAAAATTTCTTTAATAATATTTTTGAGGAATTTATTTCGTTGCTTGATGAGAATAATTGGATACAAAGGTGCAAGATTAAATCTTGGGGTTTTTACCCAAAGGTGTGCATTGAAGAAGGAAATATTTTACGGTTTTTAGTTGAAATTTCTAGAAATAATGGAACGAGGTTTGCTTTTGTTCTGACTATCATAACTTAGGAAGGCTTAAAGAACACACTGCAAATTAAGGACGATTTACGACAAGCGTGTTTTCTAAAAAGGTACTGATCCACAAATAGACATTTTCTGAATTCAATTCAAAGGACATTATCATTATTTTTGATTGCTTTAGTTTGATTAGAAATGCAGTAATGTTTGTAAATATACTATAGGAAATTTGAAACAGCTTCAATCAATGTTAACAAAATACTATAAAATAAAAATTCGGAATTTTTTTTCCTGATTTCAGTCTACATTGTGATAAATAGTCGAGCACTAAGCCTACCCTAATCAGGTAAGTCTTGAAGGCTGAATTTAAGCTTCAACATCGAAAAGAGTGTACAGAAGTCCAGCATAGTTTTCTATGCCAATACACAGACCTTTCACAAGCAGTGGGGCCGGAAAGCGCGCATAAAACAATGGCTCTACACAGCAGTGATTGGTTCTGCTTTGTGCCGACCTTGTGGTGACTCTGGCAGAGTAATATAACAAATCCAGAACAGATCAAGTGCAAAGAATGGCATGTCTCGGAATAACAGGGACTTTGCGTAGAGGCCACACTGTAGGAATAAACGTAGTTCTTAGGTAGTCTACACTGTACTGAAACTACGGGGAGCGGGCTGCTGTGTGGAAAGACTCATGGAAACAGCATACAACCAAACTGTAAAACAAAGTCGGGTATAAACGTTCGAGTTTTTATTCCTCTCGTTTAAAATTAAAAAATACCACCGCCTTCCTAAATATGCCACTATCTTCTACTTCCAAGAAAGCCCAAAAAGCAGGGTACACTGCAAACCCCAGAATATTTTTTTCGTGTGAATTTAACACACTACACATTTCATTAGCGTGTAAATTCGGATAATCGTGTTAAGCAGCCTGTCCAAAAAATTGGAAGTGATCCAACAAAATTGTTGTGATTATCCTTTTGAGTCTCTTTAAGTACAAAACCAAAAAGGGAATTTGTTCCGAATTATAGTTCCATGAAATAAAAACAGGACCAGGAATTCGACTTCACATTTTCTAAGGTGCAATCCTTTTAGCCTTTTCCGTACACCAGTATCTAAGGATAGCATATCGAGGCAATAAGCAAGAATAAATTTAAAAAATACTTATTGTTTATATGATAGCATCAGGTGAATCCTTGCTATTACAATTTTACAATTTTTAAGCGTTGGTTCTATGCCACCTCAGCTATGGATCGTTCATCTTGGAACAAATGATTAAAGATGCGCCGAAAAACTAGTTTCATTAGGATTTTGGGTTTGGTCTTAACTGGATCTTGAACAAACAAAATCTTTCAATCAATAATAAAATTTCCAAAGGACACTTAAAAGACACCTTTATCGTACACAGACAGATTAGTACAAGTTCACCAGTCGCGCAAACCAAGACGCACTCGTTATCATTTTCATTCACGTACATTATCAGCATTCCTTAAGCAATTACTGCGCTCTAATATAAAATTCATTTCGACATAATCAAAAGGAATAAAAAAAAAATAAAACTAAAAATTTGCACACATTCAACAATAAAAAAAACTCCGCCATTTATATTTAAAACAATTTCTCAACTCTCAGCATTGATTCGCTGCGATGAGGCAAGACAAGTTCACACAAAAAGCAGAAAACTGAACCCAAAACCAACAAGACAAAAACTCATTTGGATGGCAGCCATGCTGGGAATATTCATTGGCCAAGAGGAGCAACTATTTATCGCGGTTATTCATATCCATTATCCATCAACTTGTCTAGTCACATATAGAATGAATTTTTTGGCACCATCAGCCGCGATCGGTCAATAAACGATGAGGAATGGCGGCGATCTGGCCGGCGATCGATATATTGTTTCCGATACTGATTGTTGATTAGATAAATTTTTCATAGAGGATAAAATAAATTGAATTTAAGATAAATAAGATATTTTTAATGCGAATGTATTTTTGGTATGTTAGCAAACTTTTTGCATTTGAAACGCTCAAGTATTTTTGGTACGTCCCTTTGATTTGACTGGCATGCAAATGGTGATAGCAGCAGCACCAGAACATCGAGGAATTGTGTCATGAAGACATATATTTTTGGGTATTTGCTTTGATAAATTTATTTTATTTTAATTCATTTATATTTGCTTTTGTTGCTTTTCGCTTGCACACAGTACACTTTGTTGCTCCTTGCATTGATAGAATGACTGTATTGAATTTTAGTACAAGTTGATGTTATTTTTAAAAGCAAATTCACTCTAAATATGCATGATCAACACAAAAAAAAAATAACGAAAAATTATTGGCAACGTTCGGGTACGTGTTATGAAATCAAAATTTTGTTTCTTATTAATAATAATGGCTTTGTTACTTGCTTTGGCTGTTTTAGATGATCTTGACATGATCGTGCTTTTGTTAACCCATAAAACTGATCATCAAATTCTAAAATCTGTTAAAAATTTGGAAAACAATACTTTTGTTGTGTGATTTTATACAAAACAATTAAAATACTTTAGAGCTTTTATGCTTTTACGAGACTATAAATTCAATACCCATGGAAATTTGTAGTTTTATGAGTAAGCAAATGCTATTTCGCAAAACAAATTCTCAACAACATAATATTACTTATTATCGAAAATAATGGTTCAGTAGCATACATTGCATCGGTGAGTCTGGTCTAATGCCTTTGAACATCTCCAAGGGTTTTGATAGATATCGAAGGAGCCTTCGACAATATACCCTTTGACATTAAAGCTAAGGCTTTAAGTAGACTAGGGTTAAGTAGCATTTTCTGCCACAGGATCGACTCTATAGGTACCATAGCAAAAAGATATCTACAGGGAGGAGTCTTATCTCTACTTCTGTGGTTCCTTCCGATAATTGAGCTCCTAGAGCTACGCAATGGCAAAAACTTTTTCGCTCAATGTTATGCAGACGATCTTGTCATCGTGGTAATACGTGAAACAGAAGGTACCATGTCAAACCGTCTGCAGCAGGCACTCGATTTGGTCTTCACCCAGGAGAAGAACATTGCCGGGATTGCCAGAAACTTCAACGACAGCAGAACTATGGACTTTTCACAACAAGCCAAACACTTAGGAGTGACGTTGGATGAAAGCTCAAATGGGACCATCTTATGGATACTCAGATGATCAGGACACGCCGATCTCTGTGGGCCTGCCGCAGATATTATGGATCCACATGGGGTCTACAACCGAAAACCATTTACTGGATATATATCTACTACCATCATAAGGCCCATGGCAATTTACATGGCTTTAGTGTGGGGGCACAGAACGACGCTTAAACTTTCATAACTAAATTAACCAAAATTCCAAGATCACCGATGACAGCGTAGGAGACTCTCCTCAATTTGGTACCACTCAACCTTGAGGTAGAGAAAACTACCATTAACGATGCTGAGGCTGAAAACGAATGGCTACTTGGGCTTTGGTCTTGGGTGGAGAATTCTGTTATTGTCCACGTTATAGAAAAGATTCTGGAAGCGTGAATGCTATCTGACTCCATGTTCGTGAAGATCTAGAAATTTTGGCGACCTTCTTTGCATAGGCTATACTGGACCTTTCCTAAAATTCTGCGGTGTGGACTAGTATGGCTCCAAAACAGAGACAGAAGTGGGTGACGAAATCTTGGATGAAAACCGCAGATTCAGTAAAGCGGTAAGCCTAGGTACCCTAGCAACTGGTTTTCAAGCAATGGTGTATCGGATACAGGGCATTTGTTGGCATTTGACACAGCGCTCTGAATTACCCTTCTTGGAGGATAAGTAGGGCGATCACCCCGTCTGCCCTTCATTTTCTCTGTAAGTGTGACGCGATAGCTAGAAGAGTCAAGTCTAAGTGGCAAGCCACTGGGCATACTGCTGAAACTGTTCAAGCGGGGTGGCTCACAAATATTTGGTATAGGGGTGTAGTCCAGTAGACTAAGCGAAGTGACCGGGCTGCTTTTGGACCCAGTGTCTCATCAAAGAATGGCATCCTGTTATACTAAGAAAACTATAGATTGAATTCTAATGAAATATTTCTAAAACGAAGTACTATCTGCCCTTTGTTCCCCTGTTTCAGTGTATGATCTTCATCTAACTATACTGATCTTTCTCTTAACCCAGATTGGAATGATCATTTCCAATTCGTTGTTGGAGCAGTTTCAGCAAAACTTGCCGAATTTTTTTTTGCGTCGATCCATAACTACAGATGATACTGAGATTCACCACTACACTCCTAAAACCAAATAATAGTTAAAAACAGTGACCTGAAAAGTGTAAACCTGCTGCGAAAAAAATAAAAACGGTTGGTTGACAAGAACTATGATATAGTTCTATACCCACGTGGCTTCAAGTCGGATGTAGGCTCTTCAAAACCTTAGCTTAGATTAGAAATACAGACGAACTCAAGGAGCCAGGTTAAATCTGTTATCGGTGGGTATCAAGTCATTAGTCACAGTCTATATAACATCTAAGCTGGTCGGAACCTATCAAAAAGCTGTCTTTCCCTTAGTTAGAAGCTACAGAATCACTCTTCAGTTTGTACCGGATCAAATTATCATCGGAGACAATGAAAAGGCAAATAAATCCACCAGGGCAGAAGCAAACATTATAGACACAACAATGGGATTAAGGTGCCTCCGACTACAATCCTAGAGGTCTGTGGTTCGATTTCACGCAGAGTGATGGTTCTTCATCTTTCCACTTGTCCCATCTAGATAATATTCCTTCTTTCTTTATTACTACTTACTTTAGAGAAATCTCGTGTAGTCCTCCTAGCATTGCTTGTAACCATAATACTTGCCATGAGTATATCCCTAGAAGCCATCTCCTCTACGATAATCGAAGTCAAAATTCTGTCGTGGTGGTATTAGATGGGAGCCGGTGAAGCAAAACCGCACGTTGGACTTGTTTCACTCTTCTCTCTACTATATTTGTGAATAATAGAACTGTCAAAAGTACTAAACCAAGGAACTTCACCTCTGAGCTCTAGTCTTTTATATAAAAAGATAAACCGCTAGTAAAGATCACTTTCAAATGGAGGAGTCTAAAATCAGATGGAGAACTGTAAAATCAAACAAAGCCAGTAGAGATCGCGGGACCTTGTGATGATGCCATTAAAGAACATCGACAGATACCTAAAAATGATCACCAGACACTGTTCTTTACTTAAATAGGGTTCGAAGCTTAGAATAGGAGATATGATCTGGTACTTGAATATGACAGGTTGAATCTAAAGTCACTCCTAGTTCGGGGAAATTGGCATTTCGAAAAAATGTCAAAAGGGCTTTTTTGTAGGCAATAACGTTTCGTAATGACTGATCAAAAAAAAATCGAATAAACCAGTTTTTGAGTGATTTTTTGGCCAAAAAGTGATATCTCCGGCGGCCATGTTTTTTTGTGATTCCGAAATTGTTTTCTTAAAAAGTCCCAAGAAAGTTGTGGACCAATTTTCAGCCATTTTGGAATTTTGTCTCCTTTCGTGCGTTTTTTTTTGCTAATTTCCCCGGACTATAGTACTACTCTATATTTACGTACAAGTTTTTCAGGAGTGCGGTAACAAAACGGTGCCTTTTCAGCGCCAATTGTTTCCCCACTTTCGGCTCTTGTATGTGGGTTATTTATCTGCGCAACTACCCTTCCGACTTTGCACACCTAAACGCACCTTTCCAAGTCTTGGCGACATTTAAGTACTTCGACTCCTCATCCTCCTTTCTTACCAGGGGCAAAAACTATTTCTTTTTTCAGTATTGTGACCTTCCAAAGATGTGTGCTTAAAAATATTTGTGGTTTTTTTTCTATTAAAAAATCCCAATTCCAAATCGCTTTATGATCTGCTTCAAAACACGGCAATGCCATAATTTATTAATATCAATTAATTCCCGAAGCTTTCTTTTCTCAAGGCCTGGCCAGCAGCACAGTCTTCGGCCACGTTCAATACCTTATTCTAATTTCCTGTTTAACTGGTCATCATATCTCTGACAGGTGATTAAAACTAGACTAATCCAAAATGCCCATAAAAATTTTTAGCCATAAAATAGCGCGAATGAATAACCAAAAAACCACAATTAATTCAGTCCAAAAGCTAAGTGGAAAATATGAGTAAGCACCTGTACGGGTTGAGTTGAGAGTGAGGTGAAAAACACAAGGTTTTTGCCACAGCGCAGCGGAGGAGATATAAATTTTCAAAAAATTTGTCACACGCCCGAAAAACACGATGAATATTTACGCAGAGACAGATTAAAGGCCCCCGTTTTAGCAGCATCGGTGCCAGATGAGTCCGCTGCGGCACTCCACTCCAAGTGGACGGATAGTAGCTGCCATATGCCGAACGAAATTAGTTTTTTAATCCATCTTCGGACTGATTGATGCCGGGCTGTTAATCACGGCGCGCTTTTTCGTATGGCAGTGAAAGTCGCCTTCGGAATTAGGGAAATGTCAACTACTCGCGCATAATTTGTCCACCTGAGAGCCGCGCCGCACAAACGTGATCTTGAAAATTTCTGTTTTACTAATTAATCGCGATCAGCCTGATTAATTCATATGCGGGCGGGCGGGGGGTGTTGGTTCAATATTTCGGGAATTTATTACCGCAGCGGTACAGTTATGAAATAGATCGCGGTGCCAGTGAGTGTGGGCATTTATCTTATTTATTTTGACAAAATATTATCGGGTTTTTTCCATGTTCAAAAGTGGCGAGGAATGTATATACGAAGGCGCTTTTTTCTAACTAGACCGCGCGCATCTAGGGAACATTTATAAGCAAATTATTATGCATTAATTCGATACGTAGGCTTGGATTAAGAGATGGATATATTTAAATAATTATTCGGTGTTTGTGGACTTTAAGGAGGTGGAATTTCTGATCATCATCATCATCATCATCATGTAGCGCTCTTAAAGAGATTTTCATTATACATATATCCACTTTTTTTTGTTTTTCACGATGCTTTTCGGGAACATTTTTTTTTGCTGTAGATATAAAAATTAACATAAGCAGAAATATATCATAAAAATGCTGCGCAATATTCTTTTTTTTTCTGTAGGGAGTAAGTTTGGTTTTGTGAATTTTTTTTTTAAAAATGATTAATTCAAAACTGTTTAAAAATTTTAAGAAAAAACATTGTGTGGGTGTAGGATTAAAACTATAATTTGTATGCGCATTTATTATAAGT
This sequence comes from Thereva nobilitata, assembly GCA_963855945.1. Taxonomy (NCBI): domain Eukaryota; kingdom Metazoa; phylum Arthropoda; class Insecta; order Diptera; family Therevidae; genus Thereva; species Thereva nobilitata. Next base: position 20,396,626 of record OY979698.1, read on the forward strand.
TTAAAAACTTGATAAAATAAACGGTTTTTAGTAAATATGTCGATAATAAATTTACTGGATACGATGGTATTTTCGGTGAAACTTTTTCATAAATTTCATATATAATTTTTTTCTCAACTTTCAAATTAGCGTAATACACTGTTTGACATTAAGACTCAAGACACACTTGTCAAGTTGAATCACTTAAATTCCTTGTTTGATTTGCTGGAGTAGACATGACACTTTATCAAAAAGAGTGATTGAAACAAAACATTAAAAAAATTAGCAAAAAAATGGATGTCCGTAGCTACAATATTTTGAGACATAGAATCATTTTGGACTTATAGGAAAAACCCTGAAATTCAATTTTAAGTTTAAAAAAAGCAGAAAAATGCCAAATATGTTTGATGTTTTTTAACTAATTGTTGGTAATTTATTTAGTAATAATTTCGTAATCATTTTCGCAAGTACTGTAAATAAAGTACTGGAAACCATTTAGTAAAATTAAACAGCTTTTCTTCTAGAGCGGAAATGAATGCAATGCAATTTAATTGTAGTAGAGGTGAGTAGTAAAAATCGACTTTGATTTGGCTCTAAGGAGCATAAATTAAACTTACTGGTTGGGCTCTCGGCTATCAACGTGGTCCCAGAAAAAACTCACTGTTTCGAATCCTCTAAGAAGGCCTCGGACCGGATTTATCAAACGGCTAATACTGAAGAGACGAAATATCGACTTTGATTTGGCTACAAGGAACGTAAGGACAATAAACAGTGCAGGGCCTCTAAGGTCTCTGCTCTTGGAAGTAGAAAAATACAAAGTAGAAATCATCAGACCATCTTCTGAAACGGAAGCACAACAGGGACACGTCAATTCGGAGTAGCTTTTGTATTCGATAAATCTCTAAAGCCGCAAATTCTGGACTTCCAGCTAATCAGTGAGAAATTGTTCACATTGCAAATTTCGCAACATTTCCATAACACACAGATATAAATTTTTTTTGAGTTTCTATTTTAATGATGATTTTCTAAGCCTTTATACCAAAAAAATAACTAAAACCATTGTTGATTCTTCAAAAATGTTGCTTTTGTACCGTTAACAATGATCAATACATATTAAAGCTTTTGTATGAGCAGAGTAAATAACTATGTATTGTTAAGCTCCTTATATGAAGGAGGACGATTTGAGGTTCTACAACAATGAGATGTACGAGTGCTGTTAGTATACCTATGTCGGTTCTGGCACAGTGAAGTCATCGGTTTTAGTCTCGGCTTAGTTTGAAGCTTGGGTTTTGGTTTGTTCTTGGCTTGAAGCTTGGACAACAACCTTGGTGGTGAGCTTTGGTTGGGCTTAAAAGCTTTTATTGAGCTTTAATATTCTAGAGATATCGCCACTAGCTTTAATATTCTGGACTACAACCGATAATGTCACTGCGTCAGAACCGACATAGCTATACAACTGGAAGCAATTCGTTAAAGCTTTTCGTCAAGATTCTGTAGCTTTTCAATATTATTTAAAGAATTACTATCCTAATTTATCGGAAGCCAAAGTAAAAGCTGATATGTATTTTAGTCGGACCACAAATAAAGAAAATAAAGGCCAGCAATGAATGTTGACAGCTACTCAGCACTCACGAAAATCAAGCATGGGACAGCCTCAAAGCAGTGGTTCGTGTTTTTCTTGAAAAAACAAAGCTGACAACCACAAACAGCTTTTTTCAACTACGCTTGTTAACTTTAAAGACATAATGTTGCAAAATGTCCCTTAAAGAAAACATTAATGGTTGTTCGCAAGATACCAACTTCGTTGAGGTGCCGATCGACGCATATTAACGAAAACACGCTCTGAAAAAAATTTCATAACATTCGTTCAAGCCCTTTTTTTGTTAGGAAATTTTTTTTCTGGATTCGCATCGGTTGATAGGACGATTTTTTGTCAATTTCCTCTCCTTTTGTTTTGGATCACCTTTCGCTTTATTTGGTTTTTTGGCGGTAGGAGCGAGTGGAGTCTCCATAGTGGCAGAAGCCTGACTGTCGGATCGATCGACGCAGGCGCATAGAAATTTTACAGTGCTGCCACTACACCCAGACGCAAATTCCCTGAGACTCCCAGGATTTTCCCGCCAACGACACGGATTTAAAAAAATAGTGGAACTTTATTTTGAGACGACCCTCGTACAATATTCAACACTATTCTTTATATGATAGAAGTCATGCTCGTTGAATATTAGTCATAAATAATCCAAGTACAAAATTAAATACGGGGAATGCCCGTAAGTCAGTACAGACGATGTTGCAAGTCGCTACAATGAGCAAGATGTCATTATTATACATTCAATTAAAGAAAGGAGATTCCCCGATTTCGTCACAGTATAAGTAATAAAAAATGCCGTGCCAATTTCGATCGGTCCGAATCGTAGGTGAGACAAAAATAAAATTTACAAGATATTATTATTATTTATTGTGAAATTTTGCCGCCCCCTAAAGGTGCCGCCCGGGGCGGTCCGCCCCTACTACGCTATGCCACTGAGTGAACTTCGAAATCAACAATACATTTCTAAATTTTATATAAATTTTTTCAGGCTCGTTTGTATTTATATAAAATAAGTAAAGATATGCTATCTACTTTTAAATAAAGTGTTCTAATAAATCTTTCTTACCTGCTGGCTTAAAAAATTTTAAATACTTCAACCAAAATTTCTTCAAATATCTATCCAGTTTCTGAGTTAATTTGTTAGTGTAACTTTTGCGAAACTTAAACTTTGTAAATTCATTTCATGTTTACAAAAAAAATATCAACTTAAAAAATTATCAACCATCTTCAGCTGAATAAAAACTTATCAAAAAAAAACACCATCCATGTTACATCGAATATAATTAACACATAAATTTCGAAATTCATGGGGAAAAAAAACATATAGAGTCGAAGCTGAAGTTAATAAGGCCTCTTAATTATAATGAGACAAGCAGCAGTAGGTACACGTTTTTATCCAAATCAGATAATTCACACACAACTCGCCAAAAAAGCCCTCAACTGCCCTCTGCCTACAAATATGGATGTTGCTGCTGGGTCCGACCACAGCGATGGGGCGACAAGGGATACTTCTGTTTTTAAAATAAATCCACATCCTTCGAATGCTTCTTATTTATATATTCATTCCCAGTGAATTTAGGTCTTAAGGCCGTGCCAGTCGACACGATGGATCTGCAGCCCTGATAATTTTTAATAAGTATCCTTCCTTCAGCCTTTTCTCTCTGATCTAGATATTGGCGCAAAATTTATAACCGAGCACGAAAAAAATATGTCTCGTTCCACTATGCGACGATCTTCAAGCAAGAAAAACCTCAAAACTCTTTTTTCGGAAACATTGTATTCAATCCGTTCGGCTTCAATCCGTTCTGTAGTCGTCGTCGTCGTAATCCGCTAATTGCTTGGAAAAGTCCAACGAGATCCGGGGCTGATTCTAGCGATTCTTTTTAAAGGCTACGAGCCACCAGAAAACACATTCTTCCATCCCTGATTAAGTTGAGCCGTAAACACAGGTCGGTATTTATGTGTTTCATTAAGACTATTAGAATAAATTTCCGTTCATAAGGTCTCAATAAATTGTCCGCCTTGGCAAAAATAAGAACAAAGCGAATGCCAAACACACACAAAAAAAACCCAAGACATTTCCCTTTGACCAAAGAAAGGAATGGTGGAGAGAAACTCCTTGGTACCGATCGACATAAAACGTGAAGTCAGCCGGGGAACAACACACAATTAAGAACTAAAACGAAATAATCAGAAAGGAAGGCATTGGCTGCGGGGCGACTTATTAGAGTCGGTGAAATAATAAAATTCAGAAAGTACACAACCAGCATTAGGAGCACCCGGTCTGTATGGGCTGGAAACATATATATAGGAAACCTCTCGGTGCCCCGATTGCGACCGTCTTGGGGCACCTTCGAGTAGCTCTATGGCGGAGCACCTCTGGAAGTAAGATATCTTCCTGCGATGCTCGGGCCAACAATAAATGAAAAACAACGAGTAATGAGAGCAAGTCGCATTGTAGGAAACTCCTTGTCCCATATATTTTTTTGTTGTCGATTATGTGAGATGTATCGCAGAGGCAGTCGTACCTGTGCATATACGAGTACCTTTACCTGGTATCCCACAGCCTTCCGAGGCATTGTTTTGAATGCGAGACTGGTTCAAAGACGTAATAGAAGAGTCTTCTGCACGTTTATAGAAAATACGATTATGAAGGCATCGAATGGGAAATTGGAGATTATCATTGGTGCTTAAAGTTGAATATTAAAGCAACTTTTAAAAAATTAACTTTTGTTTTATCGGATCGCTCGGAAAAGTCGTGCTAATTTACAATAAATTGAATTGGAACAAGCTTAGGTATGTTAGAGTTGTTGGAAACGGAGGATTCTTCTTCTTCTACAGTACTATAGTCCTTATAGAACTTGGGCCTATTGAAATCTCTCCTTCTAGTCGTCCCTTCGTTTTGATAGTTCTCTTCAATTTCTTATACAAAGTTTTCGTTTGTCTTCTAGCACGTCATCATCGGCTTGGTTATCATACGCTTCTTGGTCTACCAGTATAAATCCTGACTAACATTCTGTCTTCAAAGGCTCGTACAATATTTTCGAGTCATCGCAGTCTAAGTAGAGTAGCCCTAATAAGGCATCACGCCGGCCTAATCGGCTAATAATAGGGTACCAAAGTTCTGCTTAAGTCGATTCTTAACCTATCGCGCGGAGGAGGAAGTACACCTTCTTGTTCACCTGTTAATCTAGTAGTGCTGACGTCACAACCTTTGCGGGCGGATAAGCTGTGTTCTCTTGTTTCATGTGGTACAACACTTCGACGAGGCTGTCTCTGGGTCAGCCGAGTGCTGTTGAGGATATATTGCTGCACATCGGAAGCTTTATTTCCTTTAATCGTCCAAACTTTGGCAAATTCCTCCATCCAAGAGTTCAAACGCAGGGCTCATCACCACCTTATTTAACACCCCCCCCCCCCCAAAAACCACCACAACCCGTAGCCTATTCCACCCGTACTAAGCTTAGTGCTAGACAGTGCAACACGACGTGACAAACGTCATAACGGACTGGTAGTACAATGGGTGATTGCTGAGCTTAGCAGTGCAACATTAAAAAAAATTAGAGGTACTTTTAAAAATTGGGTTAAAACTTTTTTTAAAATTCGATGTTTAGCCCCATCTATCGGAAAAATTTTGTGCTACGTCCACAACAAACACCTAGGCAATCATATTCAGAATACCTGTGCATAGATTTTGACGTTTCAGGGCCTTTGGCACCCTATGCAGAACTTGCCTCATGGCGTCCTCAACATTTTTTCTCCATTGTTCATTGTCTTCGTTATATTCTCTGTATAAATTATCATCCGACCCATCGATTTTTTGCGGAGATAGCAAACCATAATCTCCACAGCATTTCCGCAAATTGAAAGAACAATATCTCGCAGGCACAGCATTTCATTCGCGTTCCTTCGATTATCGCGTCACGCTATCAGTCTGTTCCGATAGTCGGATCAGAGTGAAAAAGTAGGCTAAACGACTAAGAAAATACTCAGATTAGCCGTTTCCGAGCTTTGAGGTACATATTCAATTGGAATGATAAAAAAAGTTTCCACTCCCTCTTATCCGACAATCGGATCAAGTTTTACGTCTAAACCGATAGTAGGATCCGAGTGAAAAAGTAGCATAAAACATGCCCAAGAAAATACTGAATCTTCCCGTGAAAATCAAATAACCATATGAAAATTATTTTAAAATCCCAGACAGACACTCCAATTACATTAATATAGAAAATGAGCATGTGGTAAAACGCGCGTATCCGTCTTCAACATAAACAAATATTAAGGCATATTGCAGTGAATCATGTGACTTTTTTACTTTCATACTTTCTATGAAGTATTATGTCTCGGTTATCACATTGATGTACCAATATCACAGAGACTTTATTTGTAGTCGGTTCAGTATGGCGATCTCTGTGCTCTGTTTTGTGGGTTGTCGGTCTGCATCTTATAATTTCATTCTAATTGTAGACCTCTAATTGTAGACCTCAATATCCATTGTTGCCTAAGTAAATATTGATCGGACTATAGGCAACCCTAACCACGAAAATCGGCCAAAAAAGGAAAGGCTTTCATATATAGTACGATCAAGAATTACTCAGGCGAAACTAAATATTTAGATAGAACTTTTTGAGGCCTACAACTGGAATGATAAAAAAAAGTGTTCATTCGCTTTCCTTCGACTATCGGTTCAAGTTTTCCTTCTAATCCCCTAGTCGGACACGATAGTCGGATGCGATAATCGGATCCGATAGTCGTAACCGATAATCGGAGCCGATAGTCGGAATCGATAATCGGATCCGATTGTCGGAATCGAGTAAAAAAAATAGCCTAAAACATGCCCAAGAAAATACTGGATCTTCCAGTGAAAATCCCATCGAAATCGTATTAGCTTTTTCCGAGATTACCCCGGACAAACAGACAGACCTGCAGACAGACAAAATTTTTAAAAATAATCAATTTTCTTCTAATATCATATAAATAACCATATGAGCTTACAAAATGATAATTATTTTGAAATCACTGACAGACACTCTAATTATATTTATATATGTAGATAGATAACGAGGAAGGCCGTCAGTGTAATCCGTCCTGCAATGCAAGAAATCCCGGCATCCACTCCTATCTCTGGCTTGGTCTCATGTGTACCATAAGAGTGCACATTTTGGTATCCTACGGAAAACCCAAGTGAATAACGGAGGTGTTATTTTGTCTGTAAGGCTCGAGGAGTGGTGTTGTCCCTTGCGATTGACGCTGATATTAGCTGCCGATTTGAACTGCGTACCTTGATCGGTTATGATCTCAGGAGGTACACCAAATCGTGGGACAAATACAGTGATGAAACTTTTTCCACTGTTGAAGCACAGATGTCCTGAATTGGGTATGATTCATGCTATCTAGTGAATCGCTTTACTATCGTTAAGATTTAGACGTATCCAGAAGTAGAGGTCCCACTAATCCATATGGATAGGTATCGTCAAACTATTGTTTGGGTGCTTAAACGCTTCAAGTGGAGATTTTCTATGTCTCAAAATTTGGACCACTCATTGCAGCCTTCGTTGATCGTTGGCCAGAAGTATTTCTTAGTAACGGCTCGTCTTATGTGTTCGGAATGGAACGCTAGCTTACGTAAGGAAGTGAGTAATATAAGATCTAGTAATGCCTGTACTAGTTTCACACTAGATCTAATGAGAGGTAAATGGTAAATGGATTTCAAATCTTTCGGTGAACGTTGAATTGGTCCAATATGCCTCCTGATAGCATCTGATAGTATTTCCGCTTCTAACGCTGACAGTTGTTAAACATCACAACGGAAGGTTGCCATCCTGTTGGCTATTTGACCAAAGCCTCGATGCAGCGGTTGTAGCCAATATTTTTTTTCCTAGATACAGCGGTACTAAAGAAGGACTCGATTGAAATCAGTTTAATAAAAAAGCAAACAGAAAACTTATTCATAACGAAACAGTTTTCGCGTCAAAGCCCGTCAAGTTTCAAGCTCAAGATCTCTCAAGTTTCAGACTCAGCCAAGTTAAGCAATAGTCAGTTCCCAGCGTGTGGTTGTTTATTAATCTTTGATTTCATGGATTTTTGTTCCGCTTGAACTTTAAACTTTTATTCGTACCCTTGAATCTTTAGCCTCTTATAAAGATCTTCAGATATATTAAGATTCTTCAACTTTTTATATGCAATTGATATGTTTGTGTATTGTATGATTCTCAAGTCGCATAGGTACAAATGTGACGATAATTTAGTAATTACGATCATTAATTTCTTATACTGACCCTTGTGGACATGCTATACACATTGTTGCTAGTTTTTTCATTTAGCAATTGAGTCGACTATAGCACCTTTGCGACAATCTAGAGCTGGTGGAAGAATGTGATCATATCCAGCAGATTGGTACATGGGAATTCGCTTCTACAGTATCTCATAGCAGCAGTTTTGTCTTCAGAACGGGCATTTTAACATGCTTCCATACAATAAAAAGCATCTTAAATACCTCCAATCAATCAATCAACCTCGATTTTATTATTTCTATCTGTTAATAACACCCCAAGTAACGCATGACTGCCCGGTGACCGGCCAATTGTGTCAGTAAGAAATTCTATAAGAAATCCAAAAATCTCTGAAGCCATCCTCCAGCTGACGACGGTTATCCATAAAATCACATTTAAGCCTGTTTCCGATCATTTAACAATCGATCAGCGCGAAGATGAGTGTGAATGATCGGATCTGATCGGATCCACTTCATAGTATCACAACAGTGGAACCTATTCATCCCGCTTCACTCCGGCGATTTTCTAAGATGATCATGGAACGTGCGTGAAAGCTTACGAATTTGATCACGCCAGGTTTCTGCTTGGAGAAGAATCAAAACGACACAGAAAAAAAAACACAATTGTGACACGCGGAGACTATGGAGACTATGGTGGAGAGTGGCAATGGGGATCGTGTAGAAGATGATGATGATGATGCTGGAGCAGAAAAAAAAATACACACACACATACACTTCTGGACTGGCTTCAAAAGTTTTATGAATGAAATCAAGTTTTTCAGCGTTGACCTGGTTTTATCGCTGTTAGACGCTGTACAGTGGATAGAGCATCCGACGACGATCTGAATGAATTGAGGTTTTCTTAGGCCCCAAAGACGGGCAGCGTCTTGTCGGCTGTCGGTTTTTCTTAATAGCCTTCCTCCACCGTTGGGCTGTAGATGAAGTTCATTGAGGAGAGCAAAACTAGCGGACAGCAATTAATTTTTTTTCTGCCTTCTTCATCACACAGCATCTAGATGAGAAAGCCCCCGTCGTAACCGAATGCAGAAAAACTCATTCTTGTGGGGTTCATTTCCATACGTCGTCTATGCACTCCCCCTCGAGACCTCGAGACGAAGGCCAAGGATTCCAATGTATCTGGGCTAGAAACTATATACGTCGAAGAATGCCCCTTTTTCGAGAACGGATCGAATCAGGAATGAAATTTCGGAATGAAATTCTTCAGGATATATTCTCTACTTCAGGTACGTCTACGTGCGCCTGCAGCCGTCTCTCGGCCAGCACCGTCCTCTCTCCGCCAGTTTGATACTTTCGGCATTTTATGATTTCTGAATTGATTTTTACTTGAAACAGAAAGTCACTTTACCTTTATAAAAAATTCCCCATCTCCTTTCATCATTCTGACACGCATCACTAGGAAATTTCGAAATTTTTTCCATCATTTTTGTTGTTGTAATATATCCAAAAAGTAAGGAGCACGACTTTTATCGCACTTTAATGCCATCTTCACGGATGTTTTTCGAAACACTTTTTCTACCAAAGATTCTTTTAAGATGGAAATTTCTGTGGAGTCATTGGCTTCTAATTTTATAAGTTTTAACTGGAGTTTTTGTTAATCACACCACAATGAATGGATTTGATTAGTTATGTTGTTTGTTTCGTTTTGATTATAGAAAAAAAAAATAAAAAAAAAAAAATAAAACGAAAAATTTTTATCTGCTACTGGTGTTTTTCGATTCGTCGTCTTTGGGTGTGTTTCTGGCTATTTGTTAAAGGTGCGAGATGAGGTTAAGGTGCTTTGACTTTGCGGTAAACGGTGGCAGTTTTTGTGTGGGTTTTTCTTTTTTGGGGAATTAATGACTGGCAGTGTGTCGAGATTGGTTTTTGTTCAAAACTTCAGGTGTTGGGAGTTAGTCACTTTTTCATTTCGATCGTTTTCATGCTGCTTCAGTTTAACTTCTTGTGATACTAATGCCATAAGAAAAATTATGCATACAACTTTATGTAGTGGTTAAGGTATGTTTTTAAACTTGATTGAACATTACATAAATTTAAAAAAACGTGCACATGCCTATTGAAGGAGAATGTGAATTAATTTCGATCTTACCTTTTGCTCTTAATATCGATTGCTGCGATTGTTAAGTTTTAAGAGTAAATCAATTCTCCTACCAGTGTCCAAACATTAACTACCACAGCAGCCACTCAAAAACTAAGGACCTGTTTATTTAGCACATGACACCGTACTTTTGGATACTACCTAGTTTATGGACGTAATCTTGGTGCTCATACAGGGTATTTTGCACTAAGTGGCTAATCCGTTAGGGTGTGATTCCTGGATATATTTGGAGAAAAAAATTGTTCTAGAGAATGGGGCTATCGACCCTATCCACTGAGATACAGGGTGTTTAAGAAAAGTAGTTTGGACAATTTTTTAATTTACTTAAACTTTAATCACTCCTAAACTATTTCTCGTAGAGCAACCTAATTAGGCTCATTTTTTAGAGAAATGTTATTATGATATCAATAGCATAAACCTATTTCCCTCCGTTTAGAAAATATGTTACTTCAAAGTCAAAATTTTGTTTTCTAAAAAAAAAATTCAACTAAAACCACCCTTTTCTCCAAAAAATACGTAGCTAACCCATAATTTTTTTTCCAAAATTAGAAAGCTTGGAGGATTTCCTTGGAATAATGTTCAAACAATTTTTATGCTAGGGCCTTTACTTTTGAAGTTATAAGCACTTTTAATGCTAAAATTGGCTTCATTTCGTACCTTTTTAGTACTTTTTCACCTAAATTTTGTAGAAAAGTACCAAATAAGCATCAAATAAGCCCAATTTTGCGCTCGCATAGTAACTGCACCATTCCTGCCTCTGAATCTTGTCTTCGCCAATATGCGCAAACGGGTTTTCACACGGAAGCTTCTCTAATGAGGAGTAGCTCCTTGTCCTTCTAACGCCTTTATATGCCTCTACCTTCTCCTTTGAATTACAACCGAGATCTCTCTATATCTAAAGCAGTATCCACGACTCAGCGCCATTTGGACCTCTAATCCCATTCACTTACAGGCCGGTCGGCAGAAACGGCCGATGAAGGCCACACAACATTAGTTAGTCTGTCTGAGGGATAAGGACTTGAGGCATCCACCTGACAGGCCGTGGACTGCAGGTGACCTCAAGATTCCTTACATACACAGGCGAAGACGACAGTTTAGCGCGCATGCATCGTATTCACTCGATGTTTACAATCCATCCGATGCTTTGATAAGCTATAGATATATTTACTCGATGCATCGATGTATTTTCAAAAAACATCGAATGAAATTTAAACTAGAATAAACCTTGTTTTAAAAGTTAAATTCCTTGGACTCGAAGATTTGCTTGCCAAAGAAGTGCAGTCGCTTGTCCGTAAAGAAATTGACAAGAGAATGGGTGTAATAGAGAGGAACTCCTTTCGGTATAGCCACGATATTGGATCGGATGTTATAAAAAATGCATTTTAAGGCGCGTTCTCACGATTCAAGTTTAGTTAAGCGATTATAGTTGCCCAACAAAACTTGAATAAAATCTGTAGATAGTACGAACCTAAAGTTGATCAACTATATAGTTGAACAATAAAAGTTTGACCCAGTCAAACTTTTATCGTTTAAGTCCGCCTTTTCCTTTCAACTATAATCGCTCAACTAAACTTGAATCGTAAGAACGCGCCTTTAGACCCGTTCTACACATTCAATTTTTCATTCAATTTTCAGACGTTAAAATTTTGAGTGTACACGGATAGCAAGACGAGCTCATTTTTTACCTGAACTTAAAAATTTAAAGAAAAAAGTTTAATATGTGTAGACACGTGTTGTTTTTCAAGCCAAGAAATATGGCAGTATTGAACGTCAGAAAATGGAATGAAAAATAACGTAATCTGTAGAACCGGTCTTACAAACCCAATCGGTTGTTCTTCGGACTTCGGCTATCGCAAAAGTCAAAGAATTGATGAAGTAAACTATGGAACAAAATGAGATGGGCCAATCTGATTCTTCAGATCATTCGGAAAAACCAGAGGAGAACTTTTCTTTGTGGGAAGATCATCACAAATTACTCCACAAGAGCTGTCTATTTACTTTTGTAGTCCAATAGGAAGACTCAGGGAAAACCCATTGGAAATTTGGAATGATCTTAAAATTCAGCTTCCTATACCTCATACAATTGCTTACAAATACTTGACCATGGCTGGAGCTTCAGTTCCATCTGAACCTTTACTTGATGTACACTGTAAAAAAATATGTAAATTCACAGTGCAAATGTACAGTAAAATTACAAATCGCGATATGAAATACTAATTTACTACACAATTATTGTAATTTTACTATAAATTTAGTAATTTCACAAAATGAAATTGGAAATCTCCAATACTGCATAACGTAAATGTTGATTACCATTATGTTCTGTATTTTTCTAAATCGTTTATGTAGGAAAATTACAATATTTCTTATATTTATCAATGTTATGTACTGAAAAAATCCTAACACTTTGTACTGTAATTTTACTAAAGAGGAGTAATTTTAGAACATAAATTTTCAGTAAAATTACAAATCGATTATTGGAATGTAAGGTTTAAATTTTTGCTCTCGTGGATATAATTCACAGGTAACAATGGAATACTAAGCATATAAACCCAATTGCTTTTAAGTTAAGGCCAGACCTTTGACTTTGTCAGGGTCTGGGCAGTTCTTCTAACAGCCAAGAAATTTTGATAGGCATTGCCTCACGTACATGCTTAATAAGGCATTGTGAGCAAAATGCTAATTTTTTATGTATAAGGACTGGGAATTAACTAAGAATAAAATTTGGCGCTTGGAAATATTTCAGGCAGGGCCAAGCACATTGGCAAAGGGCGGTAATCTTCAGCTTTGGGTTGGGCTTTTCGTCTCTCTCTGGTAAAAAGTTGCAACAAGAGTTTTGGAAATTTACAAAACTATGAAGAGAAAGCTCCAATACTGATTGTATTTTTACATCCCACAAACAATTTATATTTACTACACAGTTGGTAAAAATACGTAAAGTAGATTAGGAATATTCCTAATAATATATATTGCAAATTTACAAAACTGCTTGTGAATAACACTTCCAGTATTTTTTTTGTAAAATTACCACAGAAATTTTTTACAGTGTAATGTTAGAAAAAGTACTATATTTTGAGAAAACATCGATGTTTCTAAACCGGAAAACATGTATTTTATAAGTGAGCACTTCTAAATACAATTTCAGATCTTCAGGCATTATACTTGGCCTCAAGGCGAGAAACCTTCAAGCCATGGCCTGCCGGCGGCCTGTGTGTGAATGACGGCGTTTTGCTTCGAAAATTCACGTTGTCAAGATTTAGAGAATGGGCTTTTGCAGGCAGATATATAGTTCTATCATAAGAAGCTAAATGGTAAATAATTCGTAACCGACTATAGGAGCACCCACCAGCTTGATGAAAGGGACTGTTTACTTTCAGTTTGTAATCAGACATGCCAAACCTTGCATGGTCAAATCCAAGCAATATTTTCCTCTGTTTTATTGTAGCGAGACTGGAGTGGACGCCAGTAGAAAGGATGTCAGAACTTTGGTCCCTGATACTGCCACGGGATATCTAGAACCAGAATAGTCAAATGAGTGATAAACCACTAGGTTACTCCTCCCGAATCTTATCAACCAATCTGGCCTACAAATGTATGGCATAAGCCAGTGGCGGATCCAGAAACAATTCTTGGGGGGGGGGGGGGGGCGGAAATGAAATTTTACTCAAAATCTGGAAATGATGTTTTCTGAAATAGTATTCGGTGTACAATTAAAAATTATATACATAGGTGCGGGCTAATTTTATTTTTACTCGGGAATAAAACTCTCATGCACACTCCCGCCACAGGCATGCTTTAAAAAATTGTCGAGGACGAAAAAAGGGCAATTATCTTGGTGACCATGAAAGGTGCCAATAGCACACTCAGTAGAACGGTTCTCGTTCGATTGCGTAGGTCAAGCAGCATTGGAAGTGGTTAGTGCTTAGCCGGGGCACTGCTTGGTAAAACAACACTCGCGTTGAGAATGGTCTATGCCGATTCGGATGCACTTATAAATTGTTCATGCCTGAATTTTTAGATATTCATACCAGTGGCGGGAGCGTGCATGGCTGTGACGGGAGAGTGGATGCCTCTAACGAACAAATTTTTAGATTTTCGTGTTTGTGGCGGGAGCGTGCTAGTAGGAAAATTAACCAACTAAATTATTTTTACTCGGGTAGTTAGTAAGCTTAGCTCGAAGATATAAAAAGGATATGATAGGTTAAGGATAATCTGGAGGATGCATGAGCAAGAGGCAGTGAGCCTTTGGATCTTATATGAGTTCATATTTGTTAAGCAGCCCGCTGAGCCACAACCTTTCCCGCTAGCCAGCCCAGAAAAGCTGTGACGCAAGAAGTACCACACTACACTGATAAAAAAAATTTCTTGGCTTAAAGCACTTTTTCTTGAACCAAGCAACTCATGTTTTGGATAAGTATAACGAAAACAAAATTGTCTCCGGATAAGCAATACTCATAGTCTTGGTTTTATTGTCTTGGATGAAGACAAAACTTGACTTGAAGTTAAAAAAATTACGAAACCGATGATATTATAATTGAAAAAAATTCAAGTTCTAAAATCGGTCTTAATAGTTGTGATACATTTTTAGAGCTTGAAAGTCCGATAAACGAAAAAAGCCCGATGAATTAAGAATTTAGTTTCTTGAGTAAAAAATTAAACAATCTTAGTTCGAGAAAGAAATATCTTGGTCGAAAAATATAAGTATTGAGCGAAGAAATACTTTTGCTTGGCTCAAGAATTTCCAGTGTCTTACTCTGAGACAGTATTCTCATGTTAAGACTGAAAAATTTTTCTACTCAAGACAACGAAACGAAGACTATCGAATTGCTGGAATCAAGACAATTTTTTTTATCAGTGTACTTGGTGAATAAGAAGGTGGACCATCCGCTAGGTGAAGATCATACCTAAGCGGAACTTTGATACCCTATTATCAACCGGTTAAGCTGGCGGGATGCCTTATTAGGGCTACCTCTGAGGGCATATGAGTATTTTAAATCTTCAAACCGGCGATATCTCATAAATGGCAATTCGTACAGGAAAATGTATAATATCTTTTTTTGTAGATAATCGCATAACCTACAAACTTTGTAAAAAGTATTTTATGATACGACTTAGCGTTTAAGAGCTATTTGCAAAAAAACTGAGTTTTTGACCTTTTGAATAATGTTTTTGCTCCCCACCGATCTTTGGGGAAATTCGACATTTCATTTATGATTTTTTAAGGGCTGTTCCAATTTTCAGCTATTCTCGGTTTACCTATGCCGCAATTGAATGACCTTTTTCACTGGGTATAAAAAAAATTGTGTACACCTGCGTGTTCTATTTAACCCTATTGTTACCAATTTATACGAAAATTGTTGCATCAATGCAATGGACGGGTTAAAATGAATGTGTTCCTGTTTTCCTTGAGATTCGTGACTCGTGAGTTGGGCTTCGGTAGGTAATGATGCAGGTTTAAACGCTCATACCAAGAGTAGTCGGACTTTATTTTTGAAGTGGGACATTTAAAAAAATTGAGGCCTCAGTACAATTTACGGTCGTGTGCTGGACAAATGTACTGCCTCGCATAAATCCTGTTCAACTCTAACCGTAGGTAATATGTTAATGAAATAGCTCACAGAGTATTGCAAAATTGGGTGACATTTTTTCAAGATTATTTTTTTCGTTAAAAATAAAGAGTAATTTTTATGATTATACAGGGTGTACCCATTAAAGTTACAAAGCGGCCGTCTGTGGTAGTGATGAGCAAAAATCGTGTTGTTCTTGCAGTCTTGTCTTGGTCTTGCACATTTAGCAAGACGACCAAGACTTAGCTATGCTTGCAAGACGAAAACCAAGACCAAGGTTTAGCTATGTTCGCATGGCCAAGACCAAGACTTACTATGCAAGAACAAGACCAAGACTCTATCAGTCTTGTCTTGTTCTTGCGATTGCTCATCATTAGTCTGTGGATAGGTTTTTGATAGACGTACAAGAACTGATATGGGTTCAGGAATCGTAACGGTTTAGCCGCTAGGGTGTTTAGAAATTTTTTTGGTAGAGTGTTGCACCCTGTTTTTTTGTAACCGTATAACCTATTTCCATGAATAAGGTACCAATGAACAGAAAAACCCTATCTATGATGGTAAAACCGATGGTTCTCTATCTTACCAACTTTTGGAGTTATGAGTCAAAATTTTGGTTTTTTTAACTTAAATTTCAATTTCAGGTACATTTTTCTCCAAAAAAAACGTAGTTAACCTATACTTTTTATTCCAAAATTAGAAAGCTTGGAGTATTTCCTATGAATAACACTTCTGCTCAATTTTTATGTTACGGCCTTTACTTTTGAAGATATTAGCAAATTTTGATTTTAAAATTGGCTTTTTTTGATAATTTTCGACAAAAGCCAATGTGAAAATGTTAAATAGTACTAAAAGTGCACCAAATAAAGCCAATTTTTGCGTTTTCCCCAACCCCTCCAACGATTTTTGTTCGTCTATCCTAAACCTATCCACAGCCGGCCGCTTTGCAACTTTAGTGGGTACACCCTCTATATATATAGGTAAATTTCCCAGTTCAATTTATTTTACTGGACATTTTTTTTCAGAACCAAAGTAATCCATAAATCTTCTTTGCTCTTGGCGGGGGGGGGGGATGTCCCCCATTTCCCCCCCCCCCCTTTGTATCCGCCACTACATAAGCACTGTTAATCTGGTCAACATTTCTTAAGAGTCAGCTCAAAACAAAAGAAATTGTTTATGGTTAATGTCCGACAACTTTTTCCAATCGTAATTTCAATGTATTCAACTCCCAGCTTAAAACATAAAAACTTAAAAAAAAAAGAACAAATTGTGGCATTTCTTGTTCCTCATAATCAAAACAGAATTTATGTCCAAATACTGTCAAACGTACACAGAAGCGATCACCAAATAATTAATGCAAAATGCCGCATTAAAATCAAGAGCGCTGCTATCAGCATGACATAAACAGGTATCCACTACCAATTTTCCACGGTCATTAAAGCCGAGAACCACGCGCTCAAAAGGAGGAACCAGTTTCGCCGCGGTGTCATGCCGTGTCAAAACGAACTCCCCTGAACGCACTCTACACCACTTGATAGTATCCGAAGGCACTGCTTGACAGGGAAAATGGAATATCCATAAATTTTCATAATTTTCCAAGATAACCGATTTTTTTTTATTCGTCAATGTTTCCTGCCGATTACCTGAAGCCGGGCCCAGAAATTAAGCGATAACCGAACAAGAACTCGGCAGGTTTTCGAGCCGAGGAATCAGGCCCAGTCGCGCTGCTGTTGAGTTAGTAATTGTGGATTTTTAATAAATTTTATCCTCGATAAGAAATTTTATTGTCTCCTGTTCGCGCCGCCGTTCACCTAGTTCTAGCCTTGATGGCATTGTCATGCTGAGTAATTTTGCAGGTGATATCGCCGTCGGTTTTTAATTGTGCTAATAAGCTCTCTCAAGGTTTTAGGACAAATAAAATAGATGATAAAAAAGCTCATATTAAAGTGATATGAAATGGCTGCCCTCGAGGAATTTTAATTATAGTCGATCGTAGGTGGAAGTGTGACTTGCAGCCGCAGCAGGGATCCCTTTAATGTTGGTGTCGTGGCCTTTGTGGAGGATTAGTCACACACAATCACAGCCATCGACCACAGCGATCATTTGAATATCTTACCGGTGGCGCGATACCCCATAAATAAGGATTATGAGACCCAAAACAATGTTTACTAAAGAGCCGAAGGTGCTTTGGTTTTCTTAATAAATTATGCGCGGAAGACAAGGTGTTCTCTGCGGTGTAATCAGGCAAGCTTTTATCGGCGCGAACCACCTATGCCTATGAATAAACATTAGCTGCGCGGTCAGATGACTTCTGGTTAAGTTATAGCCCGGTGTATGAGGCATCTTCTGCCGGATTTCTAATTTATGTGGTAACTGTTAAGCCCCGGAGTGAAACAATAGACGCGACATAACAATAAATATTTTCACTATGATTTCTCGAATGATGATGACGATGATGATTAACTAAATCAATGGAATTCCAATCGATGTTCCATCATTAATTTTCCGTTTCTGCCAATAATCTGTGCCCATTGAATTTATAATAGGAAAATTATTCCGCGATTTATGGCCAGTTAATGCCTGCTTAATTGCTTATGGATATGCTAAACGGCAATCTGCTAATTAATAATCTTCCCGTACACGAGAGAGAGATGTGAATTCGGATGGGGAATGAAAAGTGGCACATTTCGCTTCGATAAGGGCCCACACTTTAATTTCCATGGCTGTAAATTTTTATTAGCCCTTTTTTTCCTCTCTACTATCTATCCTCTTTCTTTGTCCCTCTATCTAGACGTCTCAGCGGAAATATCCATTTTTATATTCTTCTTTCTTTTTTTTCGTGAAACAGGTGGTTTGCTTCTTTATGCTGTCACGGTGACAGCTGGTGAAAGATTTTATAGGTCATACCGATTTATGTTATATGATTTTTAATTAAGCGTCAAATTTTTAAGTTATTTCCCTTTATTAGAAAATTAAATAGTTGATAGCGCTTTAAGATGATCGGATGGGATTTATGTTGGCTATTACGTATGGGTTGTTTATATCCGTCAACTTGTACGGTACACAGCTGCAGCTTGAATCGGCCGGAAGTAGTTCGCCTCTGCATAAAGTGGTCCCGAGAGAGAAAAGATCTTAACATTTTTGTGAATGAAGTTAACGATAGACGGATCTACCAAATTTGGTAATTGATCAGTAGTGTACCTGTTCAGTTTTACGATGTAAAATTTTATTACCAACTAATTTCTTTTTGATAATGCCATTTTTTTATTTCTCACGTAGAACTGAGATTTGTAGAATTCGAGGACGAATCAATTTCAATTGAAGTTAGTCTTAAAAAGAAAAATTCTGATAGGCATTCATCTTCGAAATTGTGCTTCAACCATCTGTAGATACTAGGTTTATTTATTAGTCAGTCCTAGAACTATCTAAATCATCCTAGAACAAAAAAGTACAGGCTTTGGCGTTCATTAGCTTTAAAATTTGTTATTTTTTGTCCGAGAGTGTTCTAGTTTGGTGTTCAATAAGTTGTTCTAAAGTGTTCTAAGATTTACTTTTTGGTTCTAGATTTTTTTCACGACAGTTTTGGACAAGAGTTTTTTGTTGTTGTTTTTTCTTAGTTTTGACAGATGTGTATATGAAATTATGAGAACAGAAAATGTAGAACAAAAAAGTACAAAAAAGCGTTCATTAGATTTTCTGTTCTAAGTTGTTCTAAAGTGTTTGACATTGAATTGCTTGCTGTTCTATTCTATTCTGCTCTGTCCTGTTCTGAAAACTAATAAACAAACCTACTATTAGTACGGGAGCTAGCAACACGTCGAGAAAAAGTGCATTTTAGTACGGCTGGTTTTTTGATATTTCTTTTCTTATTGAAGTTAGAAAGGAATGCGCTATATCTGGCAGCTGGGAGCGGTTGCGTTTATCTCTGCGCATCTCATCTGTGCAGAAGAAAATTGTGCATTTTGAAATCATTTTAGAAGAAAAAAATTTTTTACATTAATTCTTTTTACACGACTGCCCCAAAAAAAGGTGTGTAATGTGTTTAGGTTTGTTGTGTGTATGTACGTTGCTTTCTACCACCATAACTTCTAAACGCCTGAACGGATTTAGATGACTGAATGACTGATGACTGAATTGTTTAATGAGTCTTAGTAACATAGGCTAGGTTAATTTTTAAAAAAAAACAATATGACGGCCGTCAGACGCAATTTACATCACGCCCAATTTAATTTTTTTTTCTGATTGGGTCAATATGGGTATCAAACGAAAGGTAAAATTGAGACGATTTCAAATACATATAACACTTAATAGATATGTGTTAAATAATCGCAAATTTTAAGCTTAAATAAAATTAAATTACTCGAAAGGTTTTTTATTACACCATCACCATGAATGAACACTTAATAGTTAAGCCTTGTATGCTGTTGAGGCGAAATTAAAATTCCCTATACAAACGCTATGTAACACGACTGCCCCAAAAAGGAGTGTAATGTTTTCAGGATTCATGTATATGTATGTTTGTATGTTTCTTTGTTCCACCATAACTTCTAAACGCCTGAACAGATTTAGATGGCTGGGGTACCGTTAGAATCGTTTAGTGAGCCCGAGTAACATAGGCTAGGTTAATTTTTAAAAAAACAATATGGCGGCCTTCAGACGCAATTTACGTCACACCCGATTTATTTATTTTTTCTTCTGATCGGGTCAATATGGGTATCAAATGAAAGGTCTCATTGAAACGATTTCTGCCTAATCTATCAGCGTGTCTAAATTTAGATAGAATAAATCAAACTTAGATAACTTTACTTTTGCATTAAAACTGTATCTCAATAGTTGTAAGTGCTTTAATAATAAGAAGTAAAATAAAATCACTTAATAAAAACTACATTGGTTTACGAATTATAATCACTAAAATATCATAAAAGAAAAAACAAAATAATTAAAAAATTAAAAAAACACGACGCCGAATTAAAAAATGAACTAAAAAGTCAAAAACAAGTTCCTTTTCTACTTTTAAGTACTCCGGAGTAAAAAATTAATGGAACGCAAAATTTGTCGATTTGAGTAAAACGTATGAATTCTCTGTGAGAGCAGGAGTAGTTCCAAGTAAATACGAGTAAAAAAGAGCAGAAAAGGAACACGCCTAATGTAAGACAGAAACAAGGTAGAAGATATTTTATTTATTTTGTTAAGTATCACACAACTATCGTAATGTATAATCTGTATTTTTGCAGTCGGGGTACAAAATGTTATGAGAATAAGTATAATTAAAACTGTACCCCGACTGAAAAAATACCGATTATACATATACGATAGTTGTGCGATACTTAACAAAATAAATAAAATATATTCTACCTTGTTTCTGTCTTACATTAGTACTTAAAACTTGTTTTTGACTTTTTAGTTCATTTTTTAATTCGAGGTCGTGTTTTTTAATTTTTTAATTATTTTTTAGCAATATAAATTTTTAATTGCCAGAAATTTTTGTCTTTGCAAACGACGCGCCAGACACAATTTCTCTAATTAAAAAATAATAATTTTCAAACCATTTTAGTATAGCTGAATACCCCACTTCTTGCTCCGACACCAGCATCTCGCAGTGGGGTTCAAAGTAGGCATGTCGATTTAAAATCGATTAATCGAAGAATCGATCTTTTCGAGTGAAATAATCGATTTTTTAGATCGATCTCAAACACTGAATCGATTCAGTGAATCGATTCACAAACCCCTCGGATCGGGCTCAATTCACTTGGGGGCTTCCACACGCTGAAAACATCGTTTTGTGTAGAAGAGGGCGAGAGAGGATTTTTCCAACCAACTTTTTCAATGGATTTTTCAGCCAACCTTTTGACAGCTGTGTGGTTGTTGTTGTTTTATTTGAAATTCCCTTTTGCTAGGAGCATAAAAGAAAAGGAAATCACAGTAGTCAAAAGAGAATTTAGACAAAAAACAACAACATTGTGGAGTACAGTTGGTAATTAAACTTCGCTTGCGAGAAAGCCCATCCGATTTACCGAAAAAAATGACAGGAAGGCTTTTTTGTAGGGAATAACATTTCGTTTTGGTTGAACAAAAATTTTTTTTCGAAAAAAGCAGTTTTTGAGTCATTTTTTTGCCAAAAAGTGATATCTCCGGCCGCGATGTTTTTTTGTGACTCTGAAATTATTTCTTAAAAAGTCCCAAGGAAGCTGTGGACCAATTTTCAGCCATTTTGGAATTTTGTAATTAGTTGTCCGTGGCTCAACAAAAATTGACTTACCATTCGATTAATCGAGAATCGATCCTTTAATGCTCGATTTAATGGAGACTCGATTTTAGCGCGACCGATTCGAATCGAATCGAAGATCGATTTTTTTTGGAATGAATCGACATGCCTAGTTCAAAGCCTTATTTTACTGCGGCTTCATTGACCGCGTGAAAGGTAAAGTTGTCAATTACACCTTCGATATTTGTAAAAGCGTATAGAGAAAGATTTTCTTGGCAGGGTGGGGAATATGTCTCAACTAGCAGTCTCCGTTGATCTGTCTGGCCGGTAGGCCTATTTCAAGAAGTGGACTGGGTTCGCTGTAAGGACCTCCCTAATATGCCTGTCTAAAACCTTCTCAATCGTTTTCAGGAAAAATGAGGAGAGGCTAATGGGCCGATAGGATTTTGTTTACTTATACGACATCCTTTCTACTACGACTCATTAATTCTAGGCGTTTAGCAGGCTAGATGTGGACCTTCGCCAAATTTTTTGGTGATCAGTAGCCGATTCCGGACTTTTGAAATCAGAGTCAGAGCTATGTTTAATCACATTCGCCTTTTCATTGTAAGTTTTGATACACATAACCCACAAAAGGGTGGCAGATTTATGGTACGCAACCCGTCAAGTAAACGTTGGCATTTTCAAACCAATTTGGACATAGTCCTAAGGGGCTTTTTTTAGGGAAAACCCATGGTACAAATACTACAAGGTATGCTCTTACGGAGAGCTTTTATGGTGTGACGTCACTCGTAGCTGATTTGGGTAATTCTTTTACAAACCGTACGGATTTTGATGAAAATTGACCGACACCTCTCCGATTTGGCTGAAATTTTTTTAACGGATTCTATATCGAAAAATAAGAGATACGTGTCCGAGGATTTTATTTCCGAGATATTTTCGATAAATACAAGTGATTGAAAATTTGAGAAAAGCAAGTTTTTTGGCTTGGAGACTCATTTTTATAAATTTATAACTCCGGTTCTATTGGCGCTACAAACATCTTTTCTTTTTCAATTTAAAGCTAAAAGACTGAATCTTGAGAAAAAAAATTTTAAATAATAATTATTAACAAATTCATATTGTTATTAACAATTTAATTGTTTAAATCAATTTTTTACAACGGCCCCAACCTCGTATTAAGTTTTTCATATTTTTATCGTATTCTCCATTAAATTTTACATAAAAAACATGTTTTCAAAATATAGTACCTTTATTGTAACTATTGTTAATACATTAATTTATAGAACCGGAGTTATACGTTTATAAAAATGAGTCTCCAAGCCAAAAAACTCGCTTTTCTCAAATTTTCAATCACTTATATTTATCGAAAATATGTCGAAAAAAAAATCCTCGGACACGTATCTCTTATTTTTCGATATAGAATCCGTGAAAATTTTTTTAGTCAAATCGGAGATGTGTCGGTCAATTTTCATCAAAATCCGTACGGTTTGTAAAAGAATTACCCATTTATGGAATTTCATTAGGAAATAAATGGGTTTCAATTTTTAACGTAAAAACTACTGAACCGATTTCATTGGAATTTTGCATGGAGCTAGATCGGTCTACTATCTAACTCAATTGCAATGGAATTGGTTTAGTAGTTTTTATGTTAAAAATTAAAAACAATTTATTTCCTAATGAAATTTATAAGTAGAATAGTATGTAAGAATATAATATGATACCAATAATTTTAAGTGTTCAAAGCATTCAAGAGATAAAATGGTATTTAATTAAATAAAAAGTGAAAAGTTTCTGGTATTAAGTTACTCTTCTTTAATTTTTTTTTTTGCTTTTACAATATTTTTCTTTATTTGCAAGAACATTTAAAATTTTTAATTCTAAAGTAAATACGGCATCTGAAAAATAATTCCTTGCATTTTAGAGGAAGTGCAATATTTTCTGCAGCTTTAAGAATGTATTTTAATAAATCTTCTTTTATTAATATACTATCCCACTATTTTTTTTTGGAAAATATTCTACAATTGTTTTATTTTTATCCTTGATGGTTTTACCAAACCACATTTGGATAACTCGTTTACCTACGATTAAAAATTCGAGCATCCTCCCTAAGTGTAGGTTCTAGCGTATTTAATAATATATCCAGCAAAATTTTCCAGGGCATCTCCCTGCAATTCCTCGAATTAAACACTGGAAATGTAATGAAAACTGGAATTCATTGATTCTTCAACTTTTTCCTCCGAAATATTCAAATTTTCCAAAAAAAAATTAAATTCACTCACGGTTTTCATATGGAAAAAGGGTAAACAAAAAAAAAGCTGGTTACGAGTGACGTCACAACAAGAAAACATGGCGAAAAAGCTCTCCGTAAGAGCATACCTTGTAGTATTTGTGCCATGGGGAAAACCCAGGATAGTCTTTCTTGTGTGTTTACGAAAGCAATAATTATCATTCTCGCTTTTCGAATGGCTTAACTCTAGGTGACCAACAACAAAAAAAATAATTCGATTTATTGCATATAAAGCAGGGGTTGAAAGCAGAGTCAACTTAAAGAGAAGCACTTATTTTTAAACTTTCTTTGCTGTAGACTCTAAAAGCTTTTTGTTTCATATTGCTGCGAATGCTTTTGCTTTCAAATTACTTAAAAGCTTTCAGGAGCAATTAGGTGAAACCCCTATGTACGCTTCCTTGCTTGAACTGGCTTGAACTTAGTGAGCTTTTCAGAACTTTTCAGATTTTATATGTGAAACTTGTGCCTTAGTCACTTGAGCATTTGGTTTTGCCTCATAACAAAGCATTGGTTTATTTAATATGTCAAAGCAAAGCGAAGCAGCATAGAAAGCCAAGCGTACATTGTGGTTGCACATTAAAGGTCCGGCTGCAAATGCTTCGGCTTTAAAATACTTTGATGTGAAATGCTTTCTGTTTACTTACAGTTTTTCAAAGCTTTGCTCTCCATGTTTGTGAAGTATATACTTTGCTTTACTTCATCATTTTTTTTCATGGTCCAACTTTATATAGTACAATGGTACTTTGTTTAGAGGGGTGAAAACTTTTTTTTATATGTATGTGAAGAAGGAACAGTTTTAAAATTTCTGCTGCAATTGAAACCCTGTATCAAAGCTAACTTCCAGCGGCGGAGTATAACCATCAACGAATGTTGGCTGTGACCTTAATTCCTCCCTTCCTGGTAGAGCTCGTTATATCACTCCAAAACCCCTCTACACTAACTGCAGGTGGAGTGATTGGCGTCATACTCATACCCTGGATTGTTTGCTTGAAATGGCTTGCATAGAGCGGTCTGCGATCTATATACTGTACTGATTACATCATATACGAGATTTTTGTCGCTGATCAGATCTCGTCAGATATGGTTAGTCCTTTTCGAATTGTTAGCCTCTATCTGCTTCTGGTTTATGGAATAAAGACGACTAGCAACCGCCTCCAACTCACGCCGACGTAGCTGAGATTTTTAATATAACCACCACCCATAGTATTACTAACTAGATTGGGTATCTTTAGTCTTTGAGTTCTACAGAAATTCGTAAATTAACCCTTTCCAAGACACAGAAGTCTATTAGGGAAAAAGACATTTAAGGAAGTTCAATGAAAATATTAATCATAATTTTATCGAGCAAACAAAAGACAATTTTCCGACCTGTTTGAATCCCAGCACCTCAAAAACGAGTAAATCTCAGTGCATTGTCAAACCAACGCCATGCAACATTTGCCTTAAGAAGGAGCGCACTATCAAAGTGAATCCCAGACGCTCCTACCCAAGGACCCTCCTAGAGCCCCATAAAAACAATTCTAATGCAATCACAATATTCAAATCACAAAAAAAAATCGACTCACTCTGAGTGGATCCTTCGACTCCGTCTGCATCGTCCGCCCCCAGGTATCCTGCATCCTTGGTGCTGCGGGTGGTGCTGCCATTGGTGGTGGTGACGTCCTCATCATCTCGCGGGACTTCCTTGGTGCACTTGACATCCTCATCTTGAACTCGAATTGGTCGCGATTGCTTGCGGCGCGACATTTTCCTTCCGACAACGACGACGACGGCCACGACTTTTTTTTTTGGTATTCAATTTTGCTCACCGCGGCGCACTCTACTTTTCGCCGTCGTCGCTTTTTACCTGTCCCCGTGTTTTTGTTGTTGTTGTTGTTGGTGCTGTTGCTGCAGCAAATTTTCTTCGTGTACGTTTTTTTTCGCTGTTGTTTCGTCTTAAGATTTTCTTGTTCAAAATCGATCGATTATCGCGCGTTTTCCACGATTGTCGCGTTTTATGCACTCAAACACTTGCGCACCCATTTTCTTGGTTGTTTTTCAGTTGTTATTAGCCTCGTGTTCAGTCTTTGAGGGTTTTTGCTCTTTATACCTGGATGGATACCTGAACGCTAAAATGTTGGATAAAATGACGCTCCTGTGTGGTAGCTGATGGTGCTGTTGTTAAGCCCTAGAGCAGCCTCAGCTCTTCCTTCTTATTCTTCTTCTTCTCCTGATGATGATTCTGCTGCTGCTGGTATTGCTGCTGCTGTTGCTGATAGTTGCTTGCTGCAGATGTCACCAAATTCTGCTGGCAGCAATCAAGTTTCGGTTTATGTGATAGCGCAGCGATGAGTCTTCTTCTTCGGGCCTTGTAACCTTCGGTGGAATTCGCAGTCAATGTTCTGAAATTTTTTTACAGATTTTTAGGAATCTTCAGAAGTTTGTAATTGAAGAAGGATCCTTAAGGACTGTTCGGATTTCGTGTTTTGTCTGTCGGTCTTTAATGAAACAAAATGAACACAGGATGGGAGGAAAAAATTGCTTATAAAAATACAAAATTCTAAAACCACATCAAGTGAATTTTATTTTGTAAAATGAATTTAATTTATTAACTTGGATGGGCATAAAATATGGTCGTTTACTTGTTGAACATGGTTTTGTTCCCAGGGTTTTCATTTGAGTGTGTGGCGGTGGCTGCAAATGTTAATAAAAAATAAAACACCATGAAATTGCCCGATGTAATTCCACGCGGTGGTTTATCCAAATTGTTGAAAGTTAGAGGGATAATACCTAACGAGCTTAAGCCAGTATTTGGTTTTGGAGAGTTCAACTTGACGCGGTTTTTGTGACTTCAATTTAAAATATTTCAGGACTAGGAATAAGTTAGTAAATTTATTGTTTGTAAGGATTGCTATTGACAAGCAGGGCTTGAAAATAGATGAGAATGTCGAAGGGAAGACATTAGCGCGTAAGGCCTGTCCAAGACAATGTACGACAATGTAGCTAAGTCGTCCTTGCATTATGTTCTGTAAAAGATATGAGGGTTAAACGATAATGACACTAATCTATTATAACGTCTTTATCCTTCAACCAAGAATTCTAGATAAATAGTTCAATTTTGATTTGTTTCGTCTATGTAGTGATTGTCAGTTGCAAAATACCATTCCATCGATACGAAATTTGTAACGTTTCAATTGAGGCACACAAGTTCAGAGGAAATAGTGTAGTTTGTCAACTCTACTCAAGGTTGGACCTTTTCTGAAATACCTACTGATAATTATAAATAAAGCTGTGAAACTAGAATTCAATTTGTTTTTTTATAACTGATCGTGATAGAGCCTTTCTAAAAATGTTACTTACGCTTCAAAGAAGTATGATTGAATTTGCGCTTAGGTTTAACTAGGCAAATATTGGCCGCATGTTATTAGAGGAGAAGGGGGGAAGTAAGTTTAACTTGTTCCCACAGGAAAAACGAACAGCAAAAAAACTCAAAAAACTAAAGGTCAGTCTCAAACTCGAAAAGCCTTTAGCTGATATAGTGCGTGAAAAGTTCTTCAACACATTAGCTGTGTTCCAAAATTCCAGCAAAGTTCTTGCAAACAGTTGGCTTCTACTCGTAGCTACTCATGCCTTTGTTGAGAAGTAGGAGCGAGTAGAAGCTAACTGCTTGCGAGAACTTTGCTCGAGCATACAGCTATTATGCGAAAGATCCGCAGTAACACTATAGTTGGGAGGCATAAGAATATATTGTTTAGTGAAAGATACCGGAATCGCGAACTGCTTTCTATCGATCCCTTTCGTCACTCTAAACAAGCTACTTAAGGCATGTGGTGTTCCCAAGTGCTTGCCCATCTAAGTGCTGACAGTGCTCAATGCTGCTTGATTTCAGTAACCAAACGAGAGCTGGTTTATTCAGTATGTTAACTGGAATCCTGAATTTGGAAGACATATAAGCGAACTAGAAGCAGTGCCGGATTTAAATGTTGCGGGGCCTCCAAGAAGAATATTGTGATGGGGGCCCTAAAATAACTACCCCCTTCCCCGTATATTTCAACATCTTGTACATTGAAAATCTTCAACATTTTGAACAATTTGACATAAATAAGTGCTTCCTGTTTCACATATGGAGATCGACGGAGATCTCAATTAACACCAAATTGCGGCTGTTCAACTCCAACGTTAAGGCAGTTCTTTTGTACGGTTGCGAAACATGGAAAGTCACCCAATTCATCACAGGGCGCCTACAAGTTTTCATCAACAGATGCCTACGTCGTATCCTAAAAATCCGCTGGTAAGATAGAATTTCAAATGAAGAACTATGGCGCCGTGCCGGCCAAGAAAGGATAGACGACCAAATCAGGCGAAGGAAATGGAATTGGATTGGCCACACCTTGCGACGCGAAAACGAGAATCTAGCCAAACAGGCCCTCGACTGGAATCCGCAAGGAACCCGTCGAGTCGGAAGACCTAGAACAACGTGGAGGAGAACCCTATTATCAGAGGCCGCAACAACCGGGAGATCCTGGTCAGAGCTGAGAGCTGTCGCGCAAAACAGAGTCCGCTGGAGGGCAAGTGTTTCCGCCCTATGTCCCATGAGGGATTAAAAGAGCAATTAGTAAGTAAAGTGCTTTTGGTATGGATTCGATCACATAATTTTCCGCCTGCTCTTCTCTGCAGAAAATTGGTTGATGATCACGTGAAACTGAAGAGATCGCATCTTATCATGTTCCATGCTCATAGTAGTCAAGTCCGCTTATATTTCCTGGGACATAGTTGTTCGCAAATAATAGTTTGAAATGTTCGTAGTTACGTTTAGTTTTACATTTATTGTTTTAGTCGCAAAGCTATGACGGTTGTATATTATACAAACATTATGGCCAAACGAATTTTTTAACTTCCCGTTTATCTCAAGACCAACCAAACAAAAAATAAGAGGCGCGGGGCCCCATGAGGGTGGGGGCCAGTGTTGAGCCTTGGCGATTAGGTAGGATTGAAAAAATGTAGTAGCAACAAAAAATTAGAATATTCAGCGCTACACAAGGTCTTTTGGTCAAGTTTGCAACTTTTAGCATTTAACACACACACATTTTAAAAAATTTAAATAAAGCAACAAAAATTGGCACAATGGTATGTATAAAAAAATACACTTTGACCACGGTAAATTTTTCAAAGGAGCCAGCACAGTTTTACACAAAAACTGAAAAGGCCGATCTACAGAATAACAAGTTTCAGCTGACCGGCACTGACAGTCTTACAGGTTTTGATGTAATCTTCTTCTCCATTTACAGACGGAAATAATTTAATCCGAGTCTCTATGACACATATAGCAGAGGGTGTATTCGACGGCAACCGATAAGTGAAAAATTGTACTCGAATTGGAATAAAAATAATTTTTCTGATGAAGTGAAATATGTAGCAAATAAGAAACCGAAAGTAGTAGAATTTTGAAAACGCGAAATGTAGTAAATCTGCTACTATTGTAGTAGAAGGCTCAACACTGGTGGGGGCCTACAAGCAATTACTTGTTTTGCTTGTTGGTAAATCCGGCAGTGACTGGAAAAACCGATAAACTCGAGCACACTGAGAGAAAAAACGATCTCGACGATAAAGGGTGAGGCAATCCCAGGGTAAACTGACGTAGATGAAAGGGACAACATAAAAAGAAACAATTGGGAAATCAAAAAACAAATAAAAAATAGATTTGGCAAATATCGTGCAGGAGCACTGTCTCGTAATTATATAGAATTTGTTTTCTAGATAAAAAGGACACTTGTTAGAACCAACCCCTGCACTGGAGAGATAACCTAGATTTTTTTATGAGAAAAAAAAACCAATCCTTTGTACTACCAGTCTGTCATGTCGTTCAGGTCATGGTGTAAAGTCTAGCAGTTAGCTGAGTTTGAAGGATAGAAGAGAATCAAGCAGATCAAAGGAGCGGCAGATGGCGATGAGCCTTACATTTGAGCTCTTGGATGTTGTACGAGTTCAGAAATGCTAACTGTGGTAGATTGTTTCACAGCCGAATTGTTTTGTTTGCAGACGAAATTCTAGACTGTAGTATGCGCG
Organism: Thereva nobilitata; assembly: GCA_963855945.1. NCBI lineage: Eukaryota > Metazoa > Arthropoda > Insecta > Diptera > Therevidae > Thereva > Thereva nobilitata. The sequence goes on from OY979698.1 coordinate 20,426,687, forward strand.
AAAAGGATGTAAGGGTGAACCCAACGGGCTTTTCTTGTGTTGCGGGAAAAATACTGCCGTGCAGGCACAAGGGTGATAATTTCAGTGAAACTATAATAATAGCGATACAATTTTCTCAAGGCTGCCACATTCCTGCCATGGCTCAAACAGTATATGGAGACGTAAAAGCTGCCATCAACAATGAGTTTGATGGCGCGATTTTGGATCATTCGAAGGCGGTTTCTGATTAATGAATTGTACTCGAGACGGGGCCGAATATAGGACTTCTAAATTGTAGCAATGGCTAATGGAAGAAGAAATTTGCAGCTCTTAAGAAACCCTAGGCCTGCATGTTTGGCGGTTTTCTTGAGATGCTTGTTTGGCGGTTTCAAATATGTGATCATTCCATCGCAGATCCTCAGATAAAGTTATACCAAGATGTTTAGAGAATGGTACGCTGTCCTCTAAGCAGAAGCAATATTAGTGTTGGCTGTAGTAGTAATGAGACACTACTTTGTTTTGGAGTCGATGATTATGACACCGGCCCCAGTAAAGAATGAGTTAAATATCTCTGTTGATAAAGGTGGACATTAGCTCACGATCGAACAAACAATATCTGGCATGTCCTTGTCTTATTTTCTCAAAGGAGTAAGAGTAACGTAGAGTAACATTATCAGTGGAGTTGTGAAGAGGATTGGTCGGGATTGAGAGCTAATCATTTATGAAGATTAGGAAAAGAGCGTGTGATAGAATTGACCCCTGCGGAACATCAGCCAAATGATGCGGTGTTGAGATGCCTCCTTTTAGATACCTCCTCACAACAGCAGTGAGAAGTTTGGCATATTTTGAAATACCCAAAAAAAAATTCACCATGCCAGGGTAGACGATCTAAATATCCCAAGGCGTAGATACTTCTATAGAAGGATATTCTCTAAATCAGTCGTCGGCAAACTTTTCAGTAGTAAGATCACCTCAGATAAAATTAGTTAGTCTTAAAATCGACCACCTTTTTAAAATCATAAATTAATTTATTCTAACGATTAAAACCAAAACATACTTTTAAATTGACACACTACACTGCCTTACTTCAATACAAAATGAATACTAATGGAGATTGCAGAAGTTCAACTATTTTTTAAAACTAAAATTTGCAAAGCCTACTGATTAACGTATCAACAAGTCATTTCAAATATATTTTGAATTTTACTGACATCAAATTCTACATTTTTATTTTACATTTTATTTCACATATTCAAATGGAATGAGAACTTTTTAAATGGTTGGTTTAGAACATGAAAATCAACGCTGGGATTTATTTATGGAAAATCCATAGAATGAAACTTTCGAGCAAAGGGATAAATTTAAATTTTTGAAGAAAGAGTACTTGATCAGGAGAGAACATAAATGCTGTCAAAGAAAATTACAATAGTACTACCAGAAATAACTGAAACGTTAGAACGCTTGAAGTTCAAGTCCTAAACTTCCAAAAAAATACCAACCACTCAGTGCAACAACCTGCAGCAAAAACATCATTTATAGAAGGTGAAATTAAATCGCTCTGCTGTGCAGTACAGCAAAGAGCCTCTTACCAAGAATTGGCACAAGCCTTCAACAAGAAAATCAAGCTTTGAGCAGCAGGTAGTAAGCTTATAGTGGTGCTTGGACTGCTCCGCTGTAAAGGCGGACTACCAACAAATTATGATTTAATGTTATAAAGAAAAGGGCAAGACATATGACATTAAGGCGACATTCACTAACAATTTTCAAAGGTGGATTTCTTTATTTTGGCTGTCGATTTCGTCATGTTAGTTTCACGTCATGATAACTGAGTAAGCATGGTATACTAGGAAGAGTTTGAAGGATTAACAAGCTATAGCCTCTAGATAGCTTCTTAATACAACAATATTTAATGTGAAGTTGAAAAAAGTAATAGTATTATATCTAAGAATAACAAAAATACATAAAGTGTTATGTTTATTCATCTACTGTTATAAAATCGGCGTTGCCGATTAAGGCAGCCGGATAAGGATTTTTTTCTGAAAAAAATAGTGGATCTCCTTGCATTGAACTATTGCGCTGGGGATCCGATATAGTGAGTAATGCCGGATTCATCGTTTCGTCTTATTAGTGTCGCACTCATGCGCGCGCATACATTTTATATGAAAATTTTAAATTCTCTCATTTTATGTTTTTGTGCGGCAGATTTATTTTCCCTCTCAGAAAAAGTTAATTCAACTTCAACTTTTCTGCGGCAGAAATGTCAGTTGCCTTTTAAATTTTTTAAAATTTGTGTGCAAACATGGCGGAATCATCGTTAGCAACAAAAGGTTGGTTATAATTTTGAAATGAAGCATTTTCATGACAGCATTTCCTATAAAAACAGTATACAAAATTTTTTCAAAAGTCAAACTTTTTATTTTGTGCCGCAGTTTTCAGCTGAAACAATGAACCGACAGTGAGAAAATTCTCTTTTAAAAAAATTGTTCGTCGCAAAACCGACGCAACGATGAATCCAGCATAAGACAACATTTAGAATTAGAGTTTCAGAACGAGACTTCAGAGAACAAATACAACCGAAGTTGACACGAAAAACTTGAAAACCGGTGAAATAAAAGCAGTGCTTCAAAATATAGTAAGGATGGTCCTCGAAAGTAAAGAAGAACCTCTAACTGCAATAGATATTAATGTAAAATAGTAGAAGCTTAGTAATGGAATAAACAATGTAGCAAAATATATCGTAGGGTTGGAACCCAAATGCAATTGAAAAGAATGGCCATGTTAGTAGTAAATCAAATTAACTAATCTACGATATAAATATTGTAAGACGGTGGGCGCAGACACTTCAGCAATTTATACAAAGAGCTTTAAACAATCGAGTGTGGAGATAGGACTATGAATAAGTAAGGACAGAACCTAAGCTCTAATAGAGTCTCGATCTAACTGAAGAGAGATAGTGGATATACTCGTGCTAGAAAACCTAGGATCCAGATCCATGATTGCGGGCAAAAATGGAAAACAAAAGGAAAAAGAGAGATGTCTTCACAGAAAAGGGTTTTTAAAATCCAGATTGACAGACAAAAACAAAACTTATGATATAGAGTACATACATACTTATAAAACCTGCGCACTGTTACGGAAGTGAAATAAAGAAGGTCCTCTTGATAACAATGGCATATGAAGAAATGTATGCCATATATCTAGTGTTCGACCGAAGGTTCGGCTTCGGCTTCGGCCAACTTCGGCCAAAAAAACACCTTCGGCCGCACATTCGGCTTCGGCCAAAGGAGCCGAAGGTTAGCCGAAGCCGAAGTTTTTATATCCAGCCAGGCCAGTCGCTGAAAACGAAAAGAATTGAGAGTGTGATGTGAATGTGACATTGAAACGTATGGTATTCCTCAAATAAAAATAAAAAAATCTTAGTTTATTATTTTTGGAAAGCCGCAACTTAGTTATTTAAAATGCATATTGCAATCATTTTCGGCACTATGACTATAAAACAAAATAACAGTGAAGAATTTTCATTATTATGTATATGTTTCAGTCAGTATACCAAGATTTCTGTGTATGATTGAACCTTCGGCTTCGGCTTCGGTTTCGGCCGAAGGTTATGGCAAAAGCCGAACATTCGGCATCGGCTTCGGCTTCGGCCTAAAACTGACCTTCGGTCGGACACTACATATATCCCGAAAGTCGCTAGACCATTAAAAATTTGAATAACTGTTCAATTGTGAGGCCCGCAATAAATCGAACTTGTCATTTTGGGGCCAGAAAAGTACAAAAGGCTTTTTATAGGTTCTAACATGTAGGAAAGAAGCATCGAGTCAACGTAAAACGTGGGTGGTTAATTCCAATCATATTTAGATAGATTCTTGAGTTTTATATTACCACTGTTAATAGCTGCAAGCAAAACATTGCAAAAAAAATCATATAATAAAATCTGGGATTCGATTTTTGAAGATACAAAAATATCGGGAGACAGGAAATTTTTTTTTAATTAAAACTCCCAATAAAAAATAAATTAGACGATACAAATTTAAAAAAAATATGATATGAAAATATGATGATATGATATGGTTTTTAATATGATCCTTTCTATTTCCAGAAAAAATACATTAACATTAATTTCTCGCAATTTTTTATAGACTTTCTTATATTGATCTAGATGTAAAGAAATATTAGTGGTAACGATACATGGAAAATGGATATGCGTCTATAATTAATTTCAAACTCAAAAGAAATAAAGTGAATCCTGCACGCATAACCAAACCACATCTTTTAACCCATGTCAATACCTAGAAAAGATCCCGACTTATCCTCTTTAACCCAAAGTCAATTCATCTTACCAAAAAAAATTATTCAATAGAATCAAGCTCCCACTCACAATGAAAACCTTGCGAAAAAAACAACAACTCAATTTCCTTCTTATTTTCTTATTCGTGAAAATTTATTTTGTTTTTGCAATTTCTAAGTAAACATTAAAAACCCGTCGGCATATCATGAATTATTTTATTAAGAGGCCTCCGTGTGCCTTTCCTCTACAAGAATTTCGTTTTCGTTCAACAGAATAAAATAAACATTTATCAAAAAAAAACAATGTTTCATGAGGTAATGCGTACTTGGAAAATAAACGAAAAAGGAAGAGTGTTTTATTTTTATCATTTGGTAAATGTGTGAATGTACCAAAAAAAGTAAGTATGTACCTACAGGTATGCATTTACAAAATCACCTAATCCTCATTTGTTTTGTATTTTAAAAATTTCAAATCCACTTGTTATTAACAAAAATACTTCACAATCACTAAACACAAGACTTTTAACTATATTAAAAAAAAACATATCACATTTACAAGAAAAGATCGGAAGTCGAAGTGGAGGAAGTGGATTTTAATTGGAAAACTCCAAAAAACTCCAAAAACTCCAAAAACCTTGGTAGGTGTGTTCTGCAGCGACCGATATTAATATTAATCATAATTTTCACCGACGGCAAGGAATCAATTTGGAATCGATTAAAAACCTGACAGACAGACAAACAAACAGACACAAAACCCACACACATCAAAGCAGCACAAAACACTCCCCGGCTTCGGTCATAGTTTAACTTTCATCACACAAGAAAGTCGCCCTCGCCTCGGTCTAGAGATGAAACTCGCCGCATTTGGTGGCGGCGACGGCGGCGATGCATTCTTGAGGATTTTTCCTTTTTCGCATCTTTTCCGCCCGGTGCATGGCCGTGGGTGGTGGGTGTATGCGCGTCCTCCAGATGCATGCTGAAGCCCCTAATTCGGATCATCGCTGGGAGCCATCGCACCAACCGTTCGGGGATCTCTGCGAATGGGGCGACCACTACAAAGCCAAGATGAGAGTGAGATTGCACACCTCAGAAGACGCGGCTATTGACTATACGCTCCTCGCCTGGCAGAGTGGAGACTTTCGATTTCGAAAATTTCGCCAAAAGAGAGCGAGATTGGAGCTGTTGTGTGCCACTTCTGGGGGAGCCACCGGACCCGACTGTAGAGGAACTTTTCTTGGGGAGCTTTGGAGCAAAAGCTTCGGATTCGGTGTGCAACGGTGTGTTGGTTTTCTTAAGGAAGGTGTGTCCATCAAGGCATTCTCTCTTTAATTTTGTGCAAAATGCAAAATCAGCAACGCTCACACCGAAGTTGGGGAAGGAAGGGTCTTCTGGAAACTATTGACATTTTCCTTGGGGAATAAATGAATGTTTGTCTTCCAACAACGGCAGTTACTTAAGCTTGAAGTATCGATGCGATCCGAACAATTTTTTTTGTCTGCTAACACTTGCACTTCAGACGAATGCACATTGAAAAAAACTAGTGCTTCGGCAGGTAACAAGCGTATCTTTGTCAATCTCCACGATAATCTGTGAAACCCACAATAAACCTCTTAAATCTAAGAAAAGGTGGAAACTTTCGAATAGCGCAGAGCAACAATTGCCTTGTGACGAGAACTTACTAAAATTCATATGGAAATAAGTAGGAAGAACTTGCAAAATAATTACAGGTGTTACCCTGAATTGGTAGTTGAATCCTTAGTAATTATAGATCCTTAAAGAAATTGTACATTTCAAAGGATTGAAATACATCTAATGTTTCCAGCTTTGTTTTAACTCCACAAATGAAACTCAACATTGGAATCATCATAAACTAGTCTAAAAGTCCCATAATAACTATACCAGATCCGTTAATACTTATTATATTTTTGCAGTATGCTTGTATGGTGGAAAGTGACTGACACAAAGCCAGGCGCGGATTTCATGACCCCCCAAAAGCACTCGCTGTTTAAAAAACAAAATTGACCCAACTAAAAAAACAAAAAATAACCAAACGACCAAAACCGACCGAACTTTTTTGCAAATTAAAAAAACGACATTTTTTTTATCTGATAGTGTTAGGGTTTCTCAAAACCCGGTCTTTTTTGGATTCGCCGAATCCGAATCTTTAAAACTGAGAACCGCCGATTCCGATTCCAAGTAAAAACTCACAATTTTAATTTACACAAAATATATATTATATTAATAGTCCCATAAATAGGTCGAAAAAAGGCCTTCGCGAAAAATACCGCACGCGATTTTTTTTCTCAAATGAATTTATATATTTTTAGGAGCTTAAATTCAAAATGCTAAACTTATAGTGAATGGAAACCCGCTTAATTGTATATCTCAGAAACTATGCATTTTACGACAAAAATAGATATAATATTTTTTGTAGATAAATAAGTGAGTTAACTTTTTTGTTTAGAAATTTTTTGTGTAAAGACAATATTTACGGAGAAATAGTGCTTCAAACTTCATATATCACTTTCTTTGCACTATATTTCGTTAATGGTTAATTCTACATGAAAAAATCCCACGTAATACTTATAGAACACGCGATTATCTATAATTTTTATTATCAGCATTTTTTACGTAGGGCTAATATTTCACCAATTACAGCGCTTTAAGTTTCGAAAAACGTAAACTCAAAAGTAGTATTTTGCCAATATCTTTTTAATTACACGTTTTCTTTCAAAACTGATTATAACGCTTTTCATGCGCAATTTCATTGCCCATATTTTTTGTTCCGCAAGGGCTGTGGAAAAGGGTTTGTGCTTATAACTTCAAAAGTAAAGGCCATAGCATAAAAATTGTTCAGACCTTATTCATAGGAACTTTCCTATTTTAGGGAAAAAAAATTAGTTAACTACGTATTTTTTGGAGAAAAAGGTGTTTTTTTCTATCGAAACTTTCCGCGGAACACCCTGTATAGTTCTACTTTTGCCAATAAAAATATAAAAAAAAACATAACAAAAATGTACTAATTACTTTTGCTTGTTTTGAATTGCTAGTTGCTGGTTCCACGGTAAAATAATTCCAAACTTTAGATCTTTGGCAGAGCTATGGCAGATAGCTAAAGTCATATTAATTTTAGAATATGTGCTTTAATTCAAAAGGAATTATTATTTATAGATACTTGTAATGTAATATTTTTTTAAACAAATTTTTGAATTTGAAAAGTTAAACTGAAACTAAAACAATCGAGAATCCTAAAATGTCAATACAATTTTCTTCACCATGACATAAAATCCAAACACCCAGAACCTACCAAGATTTATTTTTTTTTTTCAAATTTTGAAATTTTGAGTCAATTTGTTACTTTTAATTACCAAAGTTTCTAACAGATGGAACAACTAATTTTATTTTTTGTTACAATCAAGAATATTTATTTTAATAGTGAATTTCATATCGAGCAATCGGGGAATAGAGATTCGGCGAATTTCAGAAACGGATCCCGATTCCGAATCCCAGGGGAAAGATTCGCCGAATCCGATTCCGAGTTATTCGGTATGAGAAACCCTAGATAGTGTAAGCTCAGGTGTCACCCTTTGGGCCTTATCACGGTTGGCGAGATGAAAAAATGACAGCACCGTTTATCGTTCTCATTTTTCGTACCATAATTGGCGAATGCAGCGACATGACAGTTTCCGACAAAACCTTATCATTGTTGTCGCTTGAAAGTTTTTAGACATTTCTGATAATTAAAAAATTTATAAAATTACATTATTTATTCAATCTATTTAAAAAATATTTATTCAATCTAGTCACTTGACAGTCGTGAAAAACGCAGCTTTGTCTCTTCAAACGCCAACTGTGATACGTCTGAAGGCGTTTTTCCCGACAAATGTCAGTTTTTTCGAAAACTATGATTCCGTTTTACAGTCGCCGCGCCATTTCTCACTTCAAGCGCCAACCATGATCAGGCCCTTTGTACTACTAGTCCGTCATGTCATGTCGCACACGTCATAGTGCAATAAGCTTAGCTCGAAGGATAGAGAGAGATAGGATAGATTAGGGGGAGTCGGGTGCAGTGTCTCTATATGTAAATCGAGCGTTACCGTGTTGCAAGGGCAAAAATACGGTGTTTCTAGACACGGTGAATCTGCTAAAAATGTACCGTGTAATTTTTCGTCAATTTTCTTCAAAAATTCCACTTTTTTTTGATAAAACTAAATTTTTTTTGTCAATAGAAAAAAAAAGTGGAAGTTTTGAAGAAAATTGACGAAAAAATACAAAAATTCATGATTTTCGATTCGATTTTTTCCACTTTTTTCAAGTTTAAACATTTTTTCTTGTTCACCATCATAAAGTGCATAAAAAAACCTTCACTTAAATTAAAAAGGAATCTCATACGATGCAATGCACAAAAGTTATTGGCCAATCAATTTTCAGATTTGAGGTTAATTTTTGAGACTTGTGATGGATATTTTAACTTAAAATTTTTACGAGTTATTATCCACATTATAAAGTAAAATTTCTGAAAATTTCATCAATTTTTACTTAAAACATCCAAAGATGTAACCAAAAAACCAAAATTTAGCAGTTTCTTCAGTTTTCAATTTCCTTTGAGGTTATGTGTGTAGACTAAAATTTCATTTTGTAACCGCTGATAGGTAATGTCATAATTAACAACCACAATTTTTTTCGCTTTCTTTGGACCTACACATACCGATAAATTCTCATCTATATTTAGAAAGAACGACCAAAATGGTAGATTTTTTACAAAACGGCCCATAATTTACGTAGCGGTTGCAAGAGAAAAAGTCCATTTCGTATAATATTCGATGTAACTAACATATTGAAAAAAAACTTGAGACTGGAAACAATTCCTTTTTCACTAAAATTTGATGCTTATCTAACTCCACTATTAGTAAAATCCGTAAAAAAAATTTCTTCGATTTTTTGAAAATTTGGAACCGAAAAGACACATTTAATCCACCAGAAAATTCGGTTAGTTTTGTTCGTTTTGTTAATTTTGTTTTTTACGAGTAGAAATTTTTTCCGCCACCTTTAATTCCGTGCCCCCCCCAAAAACAAATTTCTAGATCCGCGCCTGCACGAAGCTTGAATGGGAGCGAAAGTGTAAATATACGCCGATTGCTTTTCCTATATAAATATTTAACTGGATCGAGACTGGCATGAGACTGGCCCAGGAACGTTACGATAGTGTGGATCGGCCCTAATTGGGGCCATAAGAACCATGTCAAATAAATTCAAAGCCTCCAAAAAGAAGTATTGTCTCATTTCTAATAAAACCTGCTTCTGTTTCCTTAGTCGGAAGTAATGTAACAGCTGAACCGTCTCCCAACATCCTAGGTTTACTTTAAGCGAGGACCTACGATGGAATGATCACATATTCCAAATCTTAAAAAAAGCAAGTTCCTCCTTCAGCAAGCAACTCGGGCTACAATCTACCACTCTTAATTTCGACTCCGGTTCTAATTCTACTCATTTGTCTGTGCTAGCGTCTCAAAAGTCACAAGGTGCAGCCTCGTCGCTGACGGCACCTTTTGTGTTTCCATAGACTCTTTGAACCACCGCCCGTAGGAATGCAGCACCCTGGACCATAGCGAATGTTACACCAAAATTACCCCTGTCCTGGCTTCACTGCAACATTTTCCGGCAATATAAGAATAGCGCACTCGGTTCACTCCCACACTCTGCATCCCTACTTTTCGCGGACATTACGATCTACAAGTTCCCTTATAAGACGACTATGGAGAAACAAACTTCCGCATTCACTATTTCCGAACTCGTACATCCTAGAGTTTAAACGTAAGGGTTATCTGTTTCAAGACCGTCATAACCTGTTACCACATCCTTTTATGTTCTATCCTTCAAACTAAGCTTATTACTAGACATTACACGATGTTCTGAACGACATGACAGACCGGTAGAACAAAGGATGATTACTAAGCTTGCTTTGTTTACATAAAATCGGTGGAAAGTACTCGAGTAAATACTTATGAGTAGAATTGAAAAAAAAATCACTCAATGAGTACTTTTTACTCATTCAAAAGTATTGGATTCCGAGTAGGTACTTTTCTCACATTTCTGCGGTCTACCTTAGCGTATGCATTTTTCGATTTCCGGGTGTGACAGATTACAAATTCGTATGTAGCTCACGTGAGATGAAAATTCAAACCTATAAACGCCCGTTTACATCTCAAATGCCACGTGGAAACACAAATTGGAGCTGTTTTTTTCACTCAAAAATTTGTATGCTTTTCGCTCTGTTGCACGAACGTGGATTCGTGGTTGGTGAATTGAAAGGAAAACATACAAACTTCTATGCGATAAAAGAGTTCCAAATTGCGTTTTCACTTTGCGTTTGGGATGTCAACAGCCCTAAACTCTCCTTAATTGAGTCAGAAAATTGCATATCTGTAAAACATATGTAAAATATTGACAGATGAGATAAATTTGAAGTTCGCTTGAACTCTGTCTTGAATGCAAATTGTACGGGGCACTCGATTCTACCCTATAGGTAATTTTATGGGTAAAAGTGTACGATCAAAAGGATCGATTACTGATATAAGTAGAAACACAACCCAAACATTCATATGAGTAAAGAATCGAGTACCCGTTCCGTATCTCTAGTCAATAGGACTGCTGACTCCATATTAGGTAGAAGTCAGAAGAATGCTGCGTACCGAACAATGCAGAAGTCTTAAAGAACACGGGCATGTGAAGAGGAACACGGCATGTGAAGAGGAACATAGAGAAGTTAGAAGACAACAAAAATATTTCATAGGGTTAAACATAAGCCTTTGAGTAGAAGCTTGCAAGTGAACTAAAACAGTAACAAGAGCTAAAGCGAAGACATGAGTTAGGGACGGTGGTAGGGGCGAAGGGGGGAGGGACGGACGGAAGGAAGGACGGACGGACGGTGGGACGGAGGTAGGGACGGTGGTAGGGACGGCAGTAGGGACGGCAGTAGGTACAGCAGTAGGGACGGCAGTAGGTACAGCAGTAGGGACGGCATTAGGGACGGCAGTAGGGACTGCAGTAGGGACTGCAGTAGGGACTGCAGTAGGGACTGCAGTAAGGACTGCAGTAAGGACTGCAGTAGGGACGGCAGTAGGGATGGCAGTAGCGACTGTAGTAAGGACTGCAGTAGGGGCTGCAGTAAGGACGGCAGTAAGGACTGCAGTAGGGACGGCAGTAGGGACTGCAGTAAGGACTGCAATAGGGACTGCAGTAGGGACGGCAGTAGGGACGGCAGTAGGGACTGCAGTAGAGACTGCAGTAAGGACGGCAGTAGGGACGGCAGTAGGGACGCACAGTGGGCTCGAACTCGGCAAAACGCGCGCATACGCATTTACGGACGCAGAAATCATATTAAAATTGCTATACAAACACTTCTTTATGTTTTTGAGGTCGCTGATTTGGAATTTGAGGTCAGAAACGTGTTTTAACCAATTATAGGTAGCGCCACCGTCGATTTTTTATATTAATTTAAATATATTGTGCTGTTTGATGTGGTTATATAGGTTTTTGAGGTCGCTGATTCCAAATATGAGGTCAAAAACGTGTTTTGGACAATTATAGGTGGCGCCACCGTCGATTTTTGTATTAATTCGAGTAGAATGTGCTATTTTATGAGATTATATCGGTTTTTGAGGTCGCTGATTTTAAATTTGAGGTCAATAACAAATTTTGAACAATTATAGGTGTCGCCACTGTCGAGTTCTGTTGAATTTTATTACTCGAAGCAATTTGGTATGTTTCTACAGGTTTTTCGAACTATATTCATTCTTTTGAAAGAAAAACAACAATATAGTAAAAATATTTTTTTTATTCTATATCCAGCAATATTTAATAAATAATTAACTGTTCGATCTATAAATTAACAAGTAAGAAGACAAAATATTAACGTTCAAAGTGTACTTTTTGAATCATTTGAGAGTTTCAACAGTAATTCTAAAATTTCAGTTAAAATAGTGAAATTTGTACTTTCATTAGTTTATGCATAAACAAACTTAAACTTTGAGAGCCACAGCACTGCCATTTAAAAAACAAGGGATGAGACTGTGAACACTACTTACCGACAGATGGTAACTTGCTAGATGAAAAATCATATATGATGCAATAAAAAAGCATTTCAATACGTATATATTTTCCTTTTAACACGTTGGAATATTTTATTTTACCAGAAACAAAAAGTGTGAATATTTGATTTTCGGTATTTTCTAAAAATGAAAATGTTTGGACCTCCACCAAGGCCAATCTTGCAGGTCTTTGCAGCTGGAAATTTGATGACATGTTTTTGAATGTTAGAACTTTTTTTTCGTACAAATCTCATCGCTGCACTCCACTGCACAAAAAAGTTCTGATCTTTTTAATTGTAAAAAAACATTTTTCTTTACAATAATCAGTTTAATGCAGCCAATTATATCCATGCAAATATTGGCTCATGAAACTTTATGGAATTATAAAGCAAAGATAGACCTTTATTTTCCTCAAAAAATCATTACCGCACATCATTGCATACAAAAGATACAGTATTTTTTCGAATTTTCGGGACGTCGGTACGGATGGCGGTAGGGGCGGAGGGAGGGGCGGAGGGAGGGACCGACGGAGAGGGGAAGAGAGGGAGAGCGGGTAAATTCGGGGGGGGGGGGTAAATCTTAACGTTTTAGCAGCTAGGGCGTTTTTAAGTTTTTTTGGTAGAGGTTTAAATATCACCATGTATTTATGTAATCCTTTGAGTTATTTTCATGAATAACATATAAGTGTACGCAGAATACTCACACCTATCTAAAACTGTCAAAATCAAGGTTCCACCTTACCAACTTCCAGAGCAACGAGTTATCAAAATCAAAATTTTGTTTTTTTTAACTAAAATTTCAACTAAAACCGCCTTTTTCTCCAAAAAACACCTAGTTAACTAATACTTTTTTTTTGCAAAATTGGAAAGCTTCGACAATTTCCTATGAATATTTAATAATTTTTATCCTACGGCTTTTAGTTTTGGAGTTATAAGCAATTTTAATGCTAAAATTGGCTCTTTTTTAGTACTTTTTCACCTAAGCTTTGCCAAAAAGTACCAAATAAGCACCAAATAAGCCCAATTTTAACACCAAACTTGCTAATAACTTCAAAAGTAAAGGCCGTAGCGTAAAAATTGTCTGGACATTATTCATAGGAAATTGTCCAAGCTTTCCAATTTTGCAAAAAAAAGTATTCGTTAACTAGGTGTTTTTTTTGGAGAAAAAGATGGTTTTAGTTGAAATTTTAGTGAAAAAAAAACAAAGTTTTGATTTTGACGACTCATTACTCTTGAATTTGTTAGGCTAGAACCTTGATTTTGACAGTTTTAGATAGGTGGAAGTATTCTGCGTATACTGATACCTTATTCATGAAAATAGGTCATAGGGTTACAAAAATACGATTTCGCTACCCCTCCGATACGATTTTTTGTTCGTCTATTCAAAACCTATCCACAGCCGGGCGTTTTGTAACTTTATGCAATACACCCTGTATATATAAGAGAATGTAAACTAAGATTCTAACCCGACTAGAATTTGCCTGAGGAAAGCCTAACATATATATCGGGTCCTGATCAGGCAGTGGTAAGGCATGCCACAACAGGTTTCCTAGTTGGGACCTAGTCGGGTCCTGATCAGGAAATCCTCATCTTATGAAATTGAAAATGGAAAAGTATTGAAAGTTTTTTAGAGATGGAACTTTTGTAAACCAAGCAAGAAGAAAACGTAAATTCCATTTGTTTGTTAAAAATGACAAGTGACAATCACGAGTTTTCCTTGTTCTGAAAAGGTGTGAGCAATTTGTGTAAATCATTGGTTTTTGTGTTTTTTTTAATAATGTCTACGAAAAAATTGGGTGTTCAGTGTTTAATACAGTTTGTGGAAAATATTGGTGTTTTTTAATTAGTGGAAAATGCCAAAAATGTCAAGGCTTACAACTTAATCGGCAAAGAGTGCGTCGACATCTTGCACTTTTAGATAGAGAAAATAGCGAAAATTTAGAAAAATTAAGAAATTTCAGTTTTACTGAAACCTTGAGTTTTTCGAGGCAGGTGGTTAGGCCCTAAATTAAAGCTCACGATAGTCTCCATCAAAAAGGTAATAATAGTTTTTCTCATAGGACTTGTAGATTTGGCGCTGTTTTTGGTTAAAAGGGAGAAAATGTCAGTTTTCCGAGATTATCTCGGAAACCGTTGGTTTTTCGAGGGAAGTGGTAATAATCAAAATTAAAGATCGCGATATTTCCCATCAAATGGCATTAAACTTTTTTACGTAGCGCTATCGTTGCGGAAAATCAACAAAAAAATTACATTAAAATACAAGTTGGGCTTATAGATGGGTGTGTTCTTAAAAAGTAAACGTCGCAGAATTGGCATCCAAGAAAGAGTACAAGTAAAGATTTTCTTCACAGCATTTCTATAACGATCTTCATAAAACTTGGTAATATATCAAGGTACCCAAAATTATCCTACCATGACAGGAAATATCTATGACACAAACCCCTCCCCCATGTGAACCCCCGGCATATTTCGTTTTCTCAAAAAATATATTTTACCCATACCGAAAAAAATCATCATAAAACTCGAATATAAGCATAAAATTAGAAAACACCTTTTTGAACGCCGAACCGATATACAGCGAAGATCAATCAATTTCGGTGGGAAGCCTTTCATCTACTGAACCACGACTAATTGGACCAGCTACTTCGTTACACCTAGTCTAAAAAGGTTATAAGCGATTGCCAAGATTACAAGTCAGCAGCTTTCTTGGCAAAAGTGTCAAGTCACGAAGTTATTTGAAACCCGGAATTATAAGAAGTTGGGCAAACACAGCCCCGGTCCCGCAACAACAACACAGCGGCCGAATCTTAATAGGCAAAGGTATGCCAGAGTCATTCTCACCTGTAGTAATCAAATGATGAAAGAGGCCAGAAAAAAAAAGACACCGCTAAAAGATAATTTCTTCTAATAATTTATTTATCTAGAAAATATCTTTTCATAGGTAAGAGGGAAAAATACGGGAGGAGGAAATTTTTTGGTGGTACAAAGCGGCAGAGCATAATCGGCTGCACGGGCGTAGATAATTGGGGCTAGAGCCCGGTTTTTGCCCGATCATAGATCCATCTTTTGACTCTCCTAGATTAATTGGATTTTTGCTTGTATAACGGATGAAAAGACGGCTTTGATCTTTCATTGTTCGGCGAAGTGAATTTATTTTATTTTTGCAACTTTTTTTTTCTTAATTCCTTTCTTGAGAGTTCGCTTGAAGTAAAATACGAAAAGGTGGGAAAGTTTAATTCGCGATTTTTTTTCGAAAGTAGCAAAATCACTAAGCGGCGTTAATATAAATGTTTTTGTTATTTTGTTGTATTTTAAAATTACGAAATGGATTTTTTGTAGGACATTCTTTTTTTGTTAATTGCACTTTCTCAGTATTATTTTGTATCAGTCTAGTACACAAAAGTATTTAGTAGGATTTTGAAGGCGATTAGAAAAGCAAAAAGAGACAGTTGAAGGCCAGAGCACAGAAGATGTTCAAGAATCGGCAAAACTGCGCAAAATACTAGCGAAAGGTACGTCGTAAAATCTCGGATCTATAAAGAGGATCGACGATTTTTTCGTATGAACAAAATAGGAAACATTGATAGCCTACAACAGGCACACTTCCCAATCACATCTTTTTATACCGGGTTCTGCCGGTCTGCCATTAATTCCACCTAGTGGAACAACAGAAGCTATCAGGAGAGAATCAAATACCACGTTAACACCTGACGCCATCAGGGAGGCTATTTAGCCATTTATACCCTATAAGTCCCCTAAAGTAGACCCCTAAAGTAGACCCATTCGCCACAGGAGGGCTGCGACATAATCATTCCTTTACTCTGCAAATATGTATTCAGGGCTTCTTTCTCACTTCCCGTGTGAAAATAAAAGGCCGAAAAGACGCCGAAAAGACGCCGAAAAACAGCCTAAAAGTAAATTTAAAGCCGAAAAGACATCGAATAAACACCGAAATATTATTAGAAGCCGAAAACAATCCGAAAAGACGCCGATATATTGTTGCTTAGATGGTTTGACACCGAAAACAGGCCGAAAATACACCGATATTTTTGGCAGTAGCAGAATAAAACTTCAGCATACATTACCAAATTTCGGCGGCTTTTCGGCCTTTTTTCGGTTTATGGCCATTCACATGTCGGCGTATATTCGGTGTCATTTCGCCGTTTTATCGGCCTTCTGTTCACTACCTCGGCTATTTTTCGGCGTATTTTCGGCTCTTTTTACTATTCAATTTTTGAGCCTAAAATACGACGAAGTTATCCTATTTTTCGGCCTCTTATTTTCACCTGAGTTGTGTGAAGGAACGTCAATATTGCATTCATACACAAGCCATGTTGTCCTGATAACACCAGGGTTAAATCCTACAAGCCAATAAGGCTTTGCCTTTCGATAAAATTGTCGACTGCACATACTATATGTAGGTACTTATGTTGTACGCTTTCAACCCTGCTCTTCTCAATACGCTTACTAGAAGGAAAGTCAACTGAGACGACCCTTTACAAAGCAGTTGAAGAACTGCTTGCCAAGCTTGTCTGTATGCCTATAGAACCTATCAAGCAGAAATTATCTCGCGCCAGGAAAAAGAGGACCAAAAAGGAAATGGAGAGACCCGCGAGGCATGCCTGAGCTCCACCTTCGCTAAATGCTCCCCTACGGGACCATGTCGAGGGCGACAATCAGAAATTCTGATTGCTTCAAGTAGGCCGAGACTGTTGCTCCCTGTTTAGCGTTTCTGGGCCTACCAAGGGTAGTATAAGCTTCAACAGATCCCAGAGGAAACACACCTTTCCCGTTCATTGTGGTAACTACTAAAACTGGTACCACCACGTCAAGGCACATTCAACAGGCACTTGACTTATACCACAACGCGATCACAAGTGTGCGGTGAATCTCAGCTTGAGACAATTTGGTATTCTAATTTTGCTGTCACAATTTTTACAATCCACAAACAGTCACAACGCCACACAATAGTGAATTGTGACTGTATAAATAGCTGTCTAGCATATTTGTCATGACATTCTCATAGGCACGACAGCCAGACAGCATCGATGAGAGGTGCTCAGAAGCTGCCTCTCTGCATCAATATTTTCTGGCGTACGTTGGTTTTTATTGTCATCCATACTCATCAGTGGCGGACTAAGGGGGGGGGCGGAGGGGGCGGTCCGCCCCGGGCCTCTGGTTCCGGGGGCCTCCAAATGTCTACAAGTTCCCTTGATCAAATTCTAAACAAGGCTTTTAAAATAAGGGCAGTGCCTACCTAAGTGGTACTTTGGAGTCGGAGGTCGCGTACAATGTTCCCGTAGACACAAAAAAGTACAGCATGTAATTATTAAAATGGGTCTTTACTGAATCGTTACCCTCTACATCGCTTACATATACTTCAATACTTCTTGACCATTTTCATCTCGGTTGCATCATGCAAGAGGAGTTTTTGTAAACTTAAGCCTAGTGTCCACTATAGAGTTTTTTGCGTAGAGCTAGAGAAAACTCTCGCGTAGAGATGCGTAGAGAAGTGTATACACCGTCTAGAGCTCTACACATGCTCTCTACACGCACTCTACACTATAAAGTGTATACGCAATTTTTTTGTGTTTGGTAGAGCTCTACGCTCTAACAAGCATGTTTGATAGAGTTTTTCTCTCTACAGTATTCATTCTTATTTGCGTTTCGACTGCGCTTCGAATTGTTGTACATAGGCGCAGTGCCGCGGCCAGACAATTGGGGGCCCTGTGCAAAAATTCAGCGAGGGGCCCCAGAGTCTCCAAAAAAAATTTTCTGTCATAAAGACCCGTCCCCGCGACAGAATTATGGAAAATGGGCCCCATGTAATATTTAGTGTGATGCGAGTTCGTCTGATATGACCCATATGCTGATTTGTATGACCCGACATTGAAGTAAAAATGCAAATAAAGAATTCAAATGATTTTTATTGCCAAAAAAATGTTTTGCTCGCTTCGCTCGTGGTGCCCCAAACAC
Source organism: Thereva nobilitata (assembly GCA_963855945.1). Taxonomy (NCBI): domain Eukaryota; kingdom Metazoa; phylum Arthropoda; class Insecta; order Diptera; family Therevidae; genus Thereva; species Thereva nobilitata. The sequence goes on from OY979698.1 coordinate 20,445,021, forward strand.
GCGGGACCCTGTGCAGTTGCACACCCAGCACATATGCCAGCCGCAGCACTGCATCGGCGTGTTAAATAACAACGAAATTCGAATACGACAAATCATTCCATAATTCTCGGTACATTCCAGCGTTTTGTTTTCTTTTCGCAATCCAATCTCGCTCTCAACATTTCCTTTCCTTCTTTTCCCTTCTTTTGGGGAAAACTCATTTTATTATTTTTTTGATTTCTATTAATTGCCTTTAATTTTTTTACACAATATATGTACGTACGCATCTCTGAATAACTGAGAAATGAAATGAGATGCAAAAGTTGATGGCCGCAGTTGCGCGCTCTACCATACGACTCTACAGTAGAGAAAAACGCATCTGCAGTGTACTCAGTCTGTACAGCTCGTGGTAGATCTCTACTCAAAATTTCTCTAGATCAACTCTACGGGCGGTGGAGTGGTAGAGAAGCGCTGTAGAGTACTTACTACAGGTAGAGCTCTACACTCTACGCTCTACATTCTACCGAAAAAAACTCTATAGTGGACACTTGCCTTTAGTACGACTTTCGGAATCGATGGGTAATTAAATGCTTTTCCTACTGGGAAATAAACATATACACACACTTGTCCATACAAATGGCAACTGAATAAAAGGCTTCTAAAATTACATCGACTTCTTAGACTGAGGGCCTCATTCAGCTTTGCCGCCCCGGGCCTCTGACGGGCTTAGTCCGCCACTGATACTCATTACACGATTACAAATTCAAATGAAAGGTGAATTGTTCAAGATTTTTCTTGCGACTGGGTGCTTAAAATACCAAAACAGCTAATAGTGACAAGAATAGTCACAAACTAGCAGTGAAAAGTAAGAGTCTCAAAAGCTTGTGATTTATGACTGGTCTCAATTAAGAATAGGGAGTTTGTCTTTAGGTTGTCCGCTAGTGGTAGCGCTAGTCCTGACAAAATTGTTCTGTTAACATTCAGCAGGCAAATACAGGATGACAAGACAGATGACAGCATTGACTGTTCTGGTCCTTACGGGCAAAGCTTTAGGTTTCTCATAACAAGCTAAAAAATGAAGAGTGACATTAATATCCAAACTCCATTTTGTACCAGCACACGGACAGCCTAATGAGCAGGTCCAGCATACCGTGGTGACATCTAATTCCTTGGTCAGGAAGGAAAATATTAACCCAGTTTCCAGTTTTAGGTTCCGGGCCTGTATATCTTTTTTCTTCAAAGCCAAGGTAGGTGTTGATATGGTAACCTTTTTCCGGTTTGGGCTGACCATAAACTAATTTCCAAAAATATGAATAAACTCCGGAGAAATATGACAAGACAATGAGTTTGATCAGAGATTTTAGCAAAAATTAGGCAGTTTTCTTCAGGACCGTTGGAAGTATTTTAGCCCTGAAGAAAACTCCGTCCATTCTATGGTTGAGGGTTGTTTGTTGTTATTACCTTTCCATTGCAATTAAGAGGAAGGATTGTGGATTAAGTAAAATTCTTTTTGATGGTAGTTACCAAAGACTAAATTGTTAAAGACAGCGAAAGCATTGAGTATCTTACTTCATAATCTTAAAAAAAGATGATATCAGTTTCCTAATGTTGGCTTACAGGAAATTCTCAATGTAATGTCCATATGGTGAGACGACACATAAGGTCTGTACGTGCTGCTATAGAATTAAACTATTCCTTCGGGTTAGGCTTTATAGATTTGGTAGAATGGAAGAGTACCATTTTCGACAGTATAACTTTGGAGCGATAGAGTTGGCGTTCTTACTTTACTACGGAAACACAAGGCCCATTGGATTCCTTGGGAGACCCGAATAAGACCCAGACAGATGGCTTTTCAATGGAGCTGTTCTTCTACAATATCTATGTTACACATCTTGAGAAATTTTACTTCGACTAATAGTGGAGTGCCTGGCGGTTTTGGTCTCAGACTTTTGTTACGGTGAATGAATTTACGTGGTCGAGGTGGGATTTTGTTTTTTATACTATAAATTGCAAAGTTTACCAAAGATTTGTTTGTGCTTTTACCCTGGGGATGAATGACACCCCTTCTCGGGGGTGAAAATTTTTTCATTGAAAATAAGTCTGGAAATAGATAGATTGGCTAATTCTAAGCAACTTTTGTTCTATAAAGTTTTTTCTGAAAGTCAATACTTTTCGAGTTATTCGCGAGTGAAAAAGTCAATTTTTAACCAAAAAAACCACGTTTTCAGGCGGTTTTTCGCGAATAACTCAGAGTAAGTATTTTAGCGAAAAAATTATTATTATTAAAAATGTAGCTTATAAAAAAACAAAAAAAAATGGTGGGTTTATGGTGTCTGTAGACCCAATACAAAAATAGTAATAGCTTGTTGAAGGTTGGTTCTTATATGTCAAACGCCAAAATTGAAAGTTTCAACTTGAAATAAACAAAAAACAATGCATTTTTCGGGAAAAACACATCAAACCTTTTTTAAAGTGCTTGAAAAAACCTTTATTTTTGTTTCTTTATAAAACTCCTCAGCATTAAAACTAAGCGAGTTATGACGAAAATAAAGTTGGTCCCTATTTTTTCGGCGACAAAAAAAATGTGAAAATCACCCCCTAGTTACCACCCTCATTGAAAATAATCGGTACCACTTCACAACTCACTTTATTAATGTACTTCTAATATGCTCTAGAAGTTTGCCCGTTTTACAGTGCTTATTTTTGAAAAAATTTGTGCTTGAAGTGAAAGATCATTTTTGTAATTTTGTAAAATATTCCCTTTTCTTCAAAGAAACTCAAAAACTATTAATGATACGCAAAATTTTGTAGAGTACACAATCGTAGGTTTTGCTTTTCTGAAAATGTTGGTTTTTTTTTTTTGGATAAAAATTTAGTAAGATATGGCCGTTTACAGTTTGCATATGTCCGTAAATAGTAACTTGTTCAAGCCCTTTCAGCTCAAACCCTTTCAAAAATAAGGGGCGAAAGAAAGTTTAATTTATATGGGCTTATAGCTCTTGGAAAAACCAACAAAATGCTATTTGGAAGGACTTGATAGCTTAAAAACTAAGCGAGTTATGGGTAAAAAACCAATCAGTTATTTTTTCAGATATGAGAACACGTATATTGGAGCATAGATGAATACACATTATACCTTCATTTTAGGCATAGACATACTTACACCTATTTACACACATCACACACAATGATCTTGCAACTGTTGAGGAAATTTTACAAGCTGGTCAGTACTGTACAGTAGAAACTCAATCTAAATATATAAAATTCGATGTATGTGAGTATGTATGTATGTTCCCTAATAACTCCTAAACCATTCAACCGATCGCCACAAAAATTTAACCATATATTACTTACATCCCGGGGGTGGTTTTAGCATCGGTCCCTACAAAAATCACTCCTAGGGGCGCTGTCTTAGAGAGGTTTAAAAAGCATAATAATATACGTTCTACGAAGGTGAAAATGTATACATAGAGGTTTCTGGGTACGAGAAAGCGATTGGTGATGTCCATTACTTTCGAAAAGATGGCGGTTCCAATATGGCGGCCGAATTTTGCCATTGTGTTCCCCGACCCCCGGCATGGGTATCAAATGAAAGGGTATGACAAATAGAATATTATTAGCTCTGTGGCGTCATTCCAAATTAAAAATGGCCGCTTACACAAAATGGCGGATTACCTTTTTCTAGGCAGTATGGGTATCAAATGAAAAGGTATGACAAGTAGAATACTATTAGCTGTGCGGCGTCATTCCAAATGCAAAATGGCGGCCAACACAAAATTACAGTTTACATTTTTCTTTACAACGCTCGGGGCCCGCCCTCGGTATGGGTATCAAATGAAAGTATATGACGAGTATAGTACAGTAAGTTGCGTGACATCATTTTAAATCTAAATGGCAGAAGACATATAATAGTCTAAAATGTAGAAAATAAAATATAGTTTAAAAAAACTAAAATATACACTTTTAAATTAAAATGAACTAAAAAATCGAGCATAGCAAAATCAAATCTGATCGATAAATGCCAAGTCAGGAGATAGTTTTTATTGTCTCGATCAAAATGTCAGATCGCTAATAGTTTCACATTTTGTTATTTGGAATCAAAAATACCAAAAAATTGCCCTTTTCAAACTCTCCTACTGTATATTAAAATTCATATCACCTGATTACTACTATTGGCTTATGGGTGCAGCATAGGCGCACCGGGTCCCAGCTAGTTGAATATATTGAAAGAAGTGGAAGACTTACCATTTTGAATTTATAAGTTCTGAACATAAATTCGTTATTTGCTTCCTTAAAAACCCCCAGATACTGATTTTCATGGAAATCGGAACGCAATTGGCAAATTTGGGTGGCCATTTTGAATTTCGGTCGTTCAAATCAAGATCACAATTTTTTAATAGGTAAACTTTTTTATATATATTATTAGCTAAACATTCCATTTTGAATTTTTAAAATTCATTCACTGTAATTGAAATCCGAGGTTTTCATGTTTTTAACGCTCCAGGAACTCCACTATAAGCTCGCTACCCTATTCACTGGCTACATAAGTGCTCGCAGTTGGGTCGAAAGGTGGACAGTATTCTACCGAGAAGATCCAGCCTATGGGTTTTATGGGCTCTAACCCAGCCTACAAAGGCACCTTCCTGGTATGTTCCATTTTTCCCACGTGATCGGCTTAACCCATTACGTCACGCGGCTGGATCAGCTATTTGTCTGCTATATCTCCGAGCTATTATTTGATTCCGCAAATCTCGTCTGAGCTCATCATCTGGTCCAGAATGTCCTCTATTGTTAGCTGCACCTCGGCGGCTGTTTCCAGCACTGCCTTGAGCTGCGCAAACCGCCATTTGAATATTTTGAACTTTTGGCAGCCCCTATACACCAGACTTGAAGACCAGACAGCTTGGATAAGTTCGGTGGCCTATGAGCATATGAAGGGTAGCGTCATTCTCTTCGAGGCGAGGCCTTCAGATGGGGTACTCCGACCGTCCAATCGTTCATAAGTGACCAAGCAATTCTTCGCCCACGTTGTGAGAGCCAAAGGGCTGAACCGCTAATAAAAGAAGACGAAGAATGTTACAAAAGACCTTTTTATGTTTCTTATGCAACTGAAACTGAAAGACGGAAGCTTTTGCACCTTCCTACTTAATTACCTTTCAGATTTTGTAATTGACTAGTGCAAAATATAAAAAGGGTTAAGAAACTCGCCGCCTTCTACTCTACTCCCACAAAGGAATGGAGTCTGTTACGAAATAAGCTTTCATGTTAATTTATTCCGCAGTTTTGCCGGTATCTGCTTCAATCCCCCAAAGTCATAATTAACTGAAACTTAAGTAAGCAACAAAATTAACAACAACAACAACAGCAAAAAAAATCTCCACTAAAACGCTGCAGAGTCTGAGCTCGAGCAGAGAATAAACGGAAAAGTTGCCAGGACGAGGTGAATGACCAAAGCAAGGATCTCCTTATTAAGATAAAAGATATTATTTCAAGCTGATTAAACTTTAATTACCAGGGATTGCGCCCAGCCTTGCATCCCGGTGCGCTTCGACACCCACGAAAGCATTCCTTTGTAGCTTTATGACTGGCCCTAATAGCCAAGGCAACTGCTCCGCTCCTTGCAGGCCAAGATCCTTTCATAGATAAGAAAATCGAAATAAGCTCCTTCCTCAGACAACATAAAGCGAGCCAAACTGTGTGGGGGTGGTGGTGGCTGGGAGGGGAAATCTGCAAAGGCAGCTGTAAAAAATCTTAAAAGATGATGTCCATCAGGGCCTCGGGAGGGAGAGGCACGTATACCTGGCAATAAAATTCGGGAATTATTTATTGAATACGGGCGTGTATGCATGGCACTTAACCCTCAAAGTTTGCCATTTCACCGATATAATGTATCCTTCATCCTCGTCATATGGACTCCGGCTACATCTCAATCGATATCTGCGGTACGTGCTGCCAGTATCGAAATGCCTGGAACCGCCGATGGGAGAGATCCTGTGAATCCTATCAATGGCCCCCGGCACACAGAAATCCTTCGGCCAGAAGTGGATTTATATTTTATTTGAGTTCCTTGGACAGATACGATATGATATCCAGAAAATTTTTTTATTTATTTATTGCCACAAATTTGTTATCTTACAGCATCCGTTTCTGCACGTTTTCGGCTGCCAGCAACGGCGGCGGCGGCGGGGGCTCGGCCGGCGTCCTGAGGTTTTCTCTATACAGTTCAAATACGTTAAAAGGATATATTCAATATCCAGGATGGTCCTGTCTGAGTCCTTCGCAAGGCCCTGCATCACTTTATGCCCGGCCGCAATTTCATATCGAGGAAAAATTTGATATTTTCGTGCTATTTGTGATGTTTTATTTATGTTTGGGAAACAGGATCAAAAGGATATTTTTCGTTGAGTGGATTTATTGCCGTTGGGGGTAGCTTTATACATTAAGGAAGGAAGGACTGCACAAATTGTACGATTATGACGAAATTCTTTTTTTTTTTGAGTGGTGGTGGGATTTAGTCGAATGAACTGAGTTGAGTGGTGGCGGTGTGTTATGAGAATCGTCGACAATAATGGAATGATGAAGATGATGGTATGAAATATTTAAGTGAATTGGTTTGGTATAAGGATCTACATATTTTTGTAAAGTGGCCAATTGAATTTGATTGGGGGGGGGATAGAGGATATTAATGGATTAAGAGCGGACGTTTGTAATATTTAATGGGATAGTGGCAGTTTAAATGGGATTATTTCTTTTATGTGAAAGGCTTTTTCTCAGAAGTAATCCCGTTTCTACTATCGTTGATAGTTTTATCATTGAGTAAAATGTTGAACAGTAAAGTCTTTGGGTGATGCAGTAGATTCCTCGCTTATGATACTTATAGGCGATGGCAGGAAATTGCTTTAAAGCGGGAAACAAGAAAGAAGGAATGTAATCTAGGTGGGTCTACTCCTGAGCCAAAAACTCGTCTGGAAGTCAAACATTGAGGAATAAGTAAAGCAGGCCTGAATAGCTTTCTATATCTGTAAAACGACCTTCGGCAAGAAATGGGGTTTTAAGCCAGATATGGTTCTGTGGGTGTTCACAACCGTGGCATGTCCAATCTTCACGTACGGGTTGCTAGTGAGCTCGTCAGCGCTGAGGAAGAACTACAGTCATAAAGTTGGGAAAGTCCCAGAGGACGACAACAATGGTGGCCATGAGGACGTTCCCCATGAAAGCGCTTGATTTGGTCTTGCAACTGCTTTTTCCCGAGCTGCACATTAAACAGCTGGTCTCGTGCAGTGCTCTTAGAGCTTAGACGGAGGAATCCGGAGCCTGGAATTCAAACTGCTACGGTCGCAGAAACATCTTGAACTTGCTACGAGAGGGTAGAGCCGCAATACAACAACAGTCTACCATCCCAAAGATTGTCTTTCAGAAAGAACTTCGGCATGGAAACACCCTCAAGAAGAGAATGAAGAAACGGAGACATCCTGAAGAAGTTGGTTCTACGAATATTCACCGATGACTCCAAAACATCAAAGGGCGTAGAGGCAAGGGTGTATCTAGAGACCACTATCATTTAACTGCACTGCAAACCCCAGAATATTTTTTCCGTGTGAATTGAACACACAACACACTTCATAAGGGTGTAAATTCGTCTAATCGTGTTAAAATAAAGCGTTTTAGGAATAAACCGTGTTAAAATAATGCGGATAAAAAGACATACGTGTAAAAGTCACACACGTTCAGCGAATAATATTTTTTACACGCTAAAGAAATTGTAACGTTTCATCGGTTTACGTCTTAAACGTGTAAAAATCACACATTATGTGTCTTTATGTACCTGCACAATGTAGCTCCTTGCTGGGGTCAGCAAGGTTACTGCCATCGTGTTCTGGTAAACATAAAAAATTTCGAAGACAACATCCTCCCTAGTTTCCTAAATGTTTTTAGGGGATGCTAAACCGGCCACACGGTTTACGCTAGCTCGCCGGTGGGGGCGTGGGGGTGTGTGACCGGGACTCAACTTCTTTGATTCACCACTTACCTATTATTTGAGAGGGAGACATCTTCATACCGTTCCTGTCCTTAGGTTAGCCAAAGACACTCATCGCTGGAAGTGTCCATTGACCTAGTGTACCTGTAAATGTTCAAAAGCAACCGAGAGAACCATAGAGAAGACCCCACTCAACCATCCTGGATAAATTACCCCCTTAGGCTATCATGCCTCGTACAATTAGTAGAGTTAAAGAATTGATAACAATTTTAACAGTAATTTAATTATATCACAAATAATGTTAATTAATAACAGAACAAAGGTGTTATGTAACTGTGAGCTAAGTGTCAATCAAAAGTAAACTTACTATACAGGTATTGTGGATGCAACCAACTAATACCATAAAACAACAACTCCCATGCAATACCGGAAAGGAAAAAAACAAACCGTCGCTCTGGCACCAGTCGAGGATTTCGATTTCTCTTACAACGCACGCATTTACAAACCTTAATACGTAAGTGGAATCAAAGCAAATAACTCACCGTTATTATTAATCACGGTGTACAATATACGTAACAGTGTACAAGTACCAATTCAAATGGGTAATTACATCAAGTTATGACGAGTGGTAAGTATTTGGTACGTGTTCATAAAAATTTGTAGCTACCTTATAAGTATGTGTAATTAATTGACGTTTAGAGATAGAAATTTGTAAGTAGGGTAAAAGTATTGATAAGAACTTGTCAATATATTATAACACAAGAAAGTTGATAAATATTTTAACATAATGTGTAAGTTAACCAAGTTATAGTAAAAAAAAGATAAAATGATTTGTGAATATCTCATTGAAAAGGGGTAATGTATCAGAAACGTGTCAATATACTATAATTAAATTTTGTTTTTAGAATTGTAAATATAATGAAATTATTTATAAAGAAATTGTAAATATAATATAGTTAATGTTAAAGAATTTGTAAATATAATGTAGTTATTGTTAAAGAAATTGTAAATATAATATAATTATTGTTAAAGAAATTGTAAATATAATATAATTATTTTTAAAGAAATTGTCAATATAATATAATTATTTCGTTTCTCTTCTGTCGCTTTCAGCTCTCCCCTGTACTTAACTAGTACTTTGATGGTACTAATAAAAGGAACAGTGTCTATAGAACTTTGACACGAAACGACACAAGACTACGAAAACTTGGTCTCCCAAATAAAAACGATTCGATTCTTTAGTATCCCAATCCAGCAGATCCAGCTCCCCTGGTGGGTATCTCCACAGTAAAAGGATGGGATTCTCTGCCACGGTTGGGCCAGCCGCTTACTCCAGCCTCTTCTTTTTTTTTCACTTAACTCACTAACTTTACCTTACTTTTCTCCCATTCACCACAACAAACGCTTCTTTCGGTCGTCCTTCCTTGAACTGCCGCAATCTAGTCCGGAAGGCCGGTGTTGTTATTTGGTCGGAACAAGGTCTTCCCAAAAGCAAGCTATATCCCACGGAAGCGCCTTCAGAGGTCCAACAGACTTTTCGTCACCGGGAAAACTGCTTCGGATCTGGATTTTGCCAAAAGAATTGGTTCCTCAAGTTCGAAAACCCTTATTATGATTATAGGGCAGGTCTTCTACCAAAGCCCTCAAAAAAACCTTTGCTTTGCTCGTGCCTTTATTTAAGAATACTTTCGTCCTGTAACTATTAAAATTCAACACGAGAGTCAGGCTGAGGTGGTTCGTCGACACTCCTCATACGTTCTAGCTCAAAACCAAAACTAAAAAAAATTTTCATCCAGAACAAAAATTATTGTTTTTTTCGAGCCTACTTGAAAAAACTAATTGTCTACCAATTTTTTTTGTGTGAGCAGTAATTTTTGTTAGTGGATCCTGGAATTCCCGATAGATGGGGGGAACCATCAAAAGGGAGAAATTTCCGATAACTAACCGACCGTTACATACCCTCGGGTCCACAAAGCCGACTTGCGAGGCAGTGAGGAGCCGAAAAAAAACGGAAGGGTTTTCAGCCGTATGTTTTAAGGTTTGCGCCCCAATGTGTGGCTTGTCTCACACCCTGAGAGTCGGAGTCTCATGCCACAGCTACCGAGCTAGCCGGGTATTTAGTCTATCAGGTTTTGCAGAAAAAATCGGTGAGAATTTAGTCGTGATGTCACAAATTAAAATTTTGGAGAAAAGGACAGTCTGACAAGTCTCCTGGAGGGGATCTCTGGATTTGAAGGGATCCGGCGGAAGGCAATACCACATTGTCCCCCTCCGGGTCTCTACCTTCATCTAGACATTCCCGTCGAAATTGTCACCTATCGTTCCATCGGGTTAGTCTCCAGCAATACCACATTGCTTTTGACATTACCCGGTGGAAAGACAGGCCAACCATTCGCCGAAAGTTGTTCCCCAGACTGACCGAAAGCAAGGAGATGTACCATCCGCTAGGGAAGCTACCTAAGCGGATTACGGCACCCTATTAATAACCGGTGAAGCCGGCGAGATGCCTTCTTAGGGCTACTCCGAGGAGCGCTTGCTTCTGAGTTCAATCAAGGACGCAGGTCTTTGGCGTGATAAACGCCTATGCTCTTACCAGCCAAATCCTCCAGCTCGTACAAGCTGGTTCCAATTTCTCTTCGTATTCGAGCTTTCACGAACTTGGGCGCCAGTTTGGCACTGAAACGACCAGCTCGGTTACTCACCCAAAAAGTCCTCCGGAAGACCTCATCCCCCGGGCGAAAACTGCCCACACGGCACCGTAGGTTGTACCGGGAGGTGTGCCTGGTGTGCGCGGCGGCTAAGTTTACCGCGACCCGCTCACGGAGTTTCTGCAATTTGTCCGTCAAGGGCAAGAAAGCGATGTCAATCTCCTGGAAAACGTTTAGTTTCTTCAGGACTGGATAAGCTGATCCGTGCAGGATCATATGGCCACCAAAAAGGGCCTGATACGGTGACATGCCTATTGCCTCGTGGTGGGCGCTACGAAGAGCACATTCAATGGACGAGAGATGTCTATCCCACTCACGATGATCCTCCTTTAAGTACGCCCGAATGGCGGCTAGGACTGATCGATTCACCCGCTCGGAAGCGTTAGGGTGAGGCGAATATACTGCCGTGCGCACATGTCGTACGCCGTAGTCATTCAGCAGTTTAGCAAACTCCTTGGAGGTAAATTGCCGACCATTGTCGGACAAAATGGTTTCAGGGACTCCAAAGGTGTGAAAGACAGTTTGCTCGAGGAACTTGACGGCCACCGCCGTGGTCACAGCGGACACGGGATGCAAGAAGGTAAACTTTGTGAAGGCGTCCAAGACGACAAACACTGCCGTATGGCCTTTCTTCGATCGGGGGTAAGGACCCAAGAAGTCTACGTAGAGAAATTGAAACGGCCTCGACGCATCCATGGGATTGCCCATAGGTGGTCGTAGTACTGAACTGGGGGCTTTGGTGGTCTTGCAGACCTCACAGTTGGCGACGAATTCCCGCACCTGTTTGGACATACCTGGCCAAAAATACTTACATCTTAGCCGGTTTAGAGTCTTCCCTACTCCACCGTGTGATGTTTGTGGAGGCAAGTGAGCCGACTCGATGAGAGGCGTGGTCAGTTCCGTTGGGACCCACAACTTCCATGTTAGGTCGTCAGCAACAGAGTCTCCAGTACGTGGGGATGTACGCTGGAACACGTACCCATCTTCAACCCGCAGGTCTGGTAACTGTGGTGAGGCTTGCCTGATTCGTTCAACCAGACGAAGATAATCAGGGGATTTGAAGGACGTGGCATTTAAGTCCACATCGAAACACCGGGACAGATCGTCAACGCAATCCATGCGTGACAAGGCATCGGGAACCACATTGTGGGTGCCTTTACGATGTTCGATCGTAAAATCGAACCCCTGAAGCTTAAGACTCCACCGGGCTAAACGTCCGTTGAGCTCCTTCTGGCCCATGAGCCACTTCAGACTTGCATGGTCGGTAATGACCGTGAAAGCCTGTCCCTCCACATACGCCCTAAACTTTTTTATACTCAGCACGGCTGCGTAGCACTCGAGCTCAGTAATGGTGTAGTTTCGCTGTGCTCCGTTCAATTTCTTGGACATATAAGCAATCGGATGTTCTCCTCCATCCATGTCCTTTTGAAAGAGCACACTACCTACACCAGTCCTGCTGGCATCGCACTGAATATAAAAAGGCTTAGAAAAATCTGGAGTGACTAGAAGAGGAGCTTCCGTCATCAGCCTTTTCAAAGTCTCGAACGCCTGCTGGGCCTCATCACTCCAACTAAAAGGTTTTGTCTTCAAACAATCCGTGATAGAAGAAGCCACGCTAGCATAATTGGGGATGAAACGCTGATACCATCCGGTCATACCCAAGAACCTCCTAGTCTGCTTATGAGACTTCGGAGTCGGGAATTCCGTGATGGCCGTCACCTTGTTAGGATCTGTTTTCAGTGTCCCATCACCGATTATGAAGCCGAGATACTTGACTTCAGTCACGCAGAATTTGCTTTTGGCCAGATTGAGTGTTAACCCCGCCCGACGGAGACAGCTGGCGACTTCGTCCAAAAGCCTTAAATGAGAGTCAAAGTCAGGTGAAACTATGAGCAGGTCGTCCAGATAGACAAAGACGTTCTCACGTAAATGTCCAGGAATGCTCTTGTCCATCAAGCGACACATGCGCTGTGGGGCATTACACAAGCCGAAAGGCATAACTGTAAACTGGTACAGAGGACGACCGGGGACAGTGAAAGCTGTCCGCTCTCGCGACTTCACCTCTAATGGAATTTGCCAGAAAGCATCCTTAAGGTCCAAACTCGTGATGAACTTGGTGTCTTGAAGACGACCAAGAAGACCATCGATGTGCGGAAGAGGATAGGCGTCTTTGACAGTGACACTGTTGACCTTGCGAGAGTCAAGACACAGGCGGACCTTGCCTGGTTTACGAACTAACACCACTGGAGAATTCCAGGGACTGTTCGATGGCTCAATCACTCCCAGAGCCAGCATCCTGTCCAACTCGCCATACATCAAATGTTGAATAGCGGGTGAGACAGGATAATGCCTCTGTTTAATGGGAACTGAGTCACCAGTGTCTATCGTGTGTTCTTCCAGGTGGGTCTTTCCCAGTCCTAAGACATCGAAAGAGGGAAACCTGGCCTTGACCCGCTCCAACTGCTCGCTTTGCAAGGACGTTAAGTCGTGCATGTTAGCAGATGCAGTTGAAGCGTTTAACTCGCAGACTAAATGAGGAGCGATGCTGAAAAGTTTCCAAAAATCGATCCCTAGATACAGTCTCTGGCTGAGACTGGGCACCACATAGATGGTCATATCACGGGTCCGTCCTCCACAGGAGACAGGAACCCGGATGTAACCGCAAATTCTTTGTGAAGCCCCGTCCGCAGTTTGCAACGCAGTGTGCAAAGTGTAGACGGTCACTTCGGGATGATTGGCCAGAAAGGATTCAGCATCTCTTCCCAGACAGCTGATACTAGCGCCACTGTCCAATAAACCATTCACCTCCTCATGAAGTAAGGTGACCTTAGTAAAAGGACGAGGATCTGACAAGTCAGAGATGAAAGCAGAAACAAGTTTCTGCGAAAGATGTCGCTTCTCCTTAGCTCGTACTCTAATTTGGGGAGGGGCATGCCGAGAATGCAGGGAGTCCACAAAAGGTGGCTCCGAAAAGATGCGGGCACGAGTGGAGATATATCTCTTCCAACGGGATATAAATGAAAGTTTGACCTCTTCGGAGGGAAAAGACGGAAGAGTATCAGTGGACGTAAAGTCACTGATAGTTGACGTAGTATTGGTGTAGGAAATGTTAGGGGAAATGACGGGCGAGCTTAGCTCGGGCGCGGACTCCCGTACGGTCTCGCACCCATGCTCCGGTTTCCCTGGCAGGTGGGACAGACTGGGGTCACTACTCCTGGCTTGCCACACTTGTAGCAAAACAGACCACGAGTCTCAGAAGGGCAGTCCATAAAAGGATGACCCTGTTGCTGACAATTCCAACAACGGAAAGGTCGTGGATTCGTCGGGACCTGACGTGGCGCTGTCATCTCCTCTACTCCTTGTGAGGATACATCCGGGGTTAAAGGACTAGGCTGATACGTCGGCGTGTATTCCACTTCATGGACTTGTCGGTCAGGCCTACGCTCTAGACGTTTTTGCTTCTGCCAACGTTCAACGCGTATACAGGTCTCACGAAGTTGTGGCATACTGGTGAAGCTGTGGCCTATCACTGCCGAACCCAAGGGTATGTTCAAATTCCGGACCACCATTCCTATCAAACGGGACTCCTCCATGGGAACAGCCATCCGGTTGTGCAACGACAAAAGCTGTGCGGTAAAGTCATCAAAGGTCATGTGTTGTTGTTTGCAGTCCATCATTTGTTGAATGATCTCTTCATCCGACTCCCGGCTTCGGAAATATCGGATGAAACAAGCTTTGACAGTTTCCCAATCTGGGTCAGGGAACTGTCGTCTAAATTGGGACCAATACCAATCCGCGGCACGGCCAGACAATAATGCTGAAAGGTTACGGCAAACCTCCGATCGCCGGATCCCCTCATCGCGAGCCCTCAGCTCCACGCGGAACAAAAATTCCTCCGCCGACAACATATTATCATCGCCGGAGAATTTGATGTTCCACGACGTAACCGGAGACTTGCGATGATAGGTGCCTGACGCCAGGTCTATCCTACCTTCGTTACGCACGGGTTCGACCGGGGAGAAGTACTGATCCGTAACTGAGGGCACAGGACCCCCCGCCATCTGCTGAAGAGCCCGAAGCGCCTCGAGTTCTTGTCTAATTTGCTGTAACTGCTCCACCAGCTCCGGAGTAGCCGCCGCTGGAGGAGAAATCTCGTCCGAGATAATTTGAGATCCGCCCGGAATATCGCTTCCACCAGAAGGGGAGGTGATATTCTTTCCACTTCGCAATTCCATTTTATTTCAGGTATACCTACTATAGTAGCCCGGTTTTAACACAATAATTAAAAAGAGACAGAAGTTAATTGGTTGTTACTCACCGTTAACAAAATCAATGTACTTAACCAGCACAGACGGTACGAAAAAAAATATAGGCTAACCAACAAAAAAACTTAATGAAACTGCTGACTAAGTCAGTACTAATACAGCCACGCAGCTATCCTAGTCAAAACAATTCCGTTGACCGATTATTCGCAATAGTGATACTCCTATTTATTATCAATACTAATCCAACATATAGTTATAATATAACTCACAATAATCAACACCAATTGATAGTTGAAAAAATCAAGGTGTAAAGTAGTGTTGTATGTGTTTAAAATGTTTTGGTGAATTTCCAGGATGGTTGAAGAAAAACAATTTCGCTCCCCAGGAGTCTCGGTGGTGGCCGAGGTCATCGGTGTCAGTCGGTGGTAGCTATGAGCCACAGTCAACACCGAGTGCCATCTACAACGCCGGAAGTATCTCAGGTCCACACTACATGAACGACATGAAGAGCATACCTCAACATAAAAGACAAGGAAATCTTCTTCGAAAATGATAATAATTTATTTTGGTTTCCGCTGTCCATCCACAACTGAGCTACACTACGGAAAATCAATCAGCAGTGGGGACAGACGGAAGAGAAAAACAATAAAAGCACAAGGAAGTAGCCGGATGTCCCTCAACAAAAGTCCACAGGGCGCAGGTGATTAGCCAGACGGTTAAGCCTGTGCGGCCTTATAGAGGTGCACCTGAAGTGACCACATCCCTTACCATATTTCGACTAAAGGTCTAAAGTGAAAGAAAAGAAAAGAATTTGGGGGGACTGCATGGATTAAAGAAGTCCACGGGACGCAGTGGGCAGGCGATATGACGCCTGTTACTTCAGACGGTTAAGCCCGAGTTACAACTCAAACGTCCATCAGCAAAAAGTAACAATCCTGTCCACTGAACGCAGCACTGGCAGGCGGTATGACGCCTGATACTCAGGATTACGAGCAACAAAAACAGGACAAAGGAACTCCTGACTCAGCCTTCACCCCTGGCCAAGCGGTATTACGCCTGTTAGCCAGCGGTGCCGGTAAGTAAGCCTAGTTCAAGAATGCCTAAAGCGAAGAAGATAACATAAGAAGAGACAATCTAAAAGTGAAAGCAAAACAAAATTCACACGGAATTTAGACAACAGAGATGAATCTGTAAAAAGAGGCATTGGTGGTGAACCATAGTCAAAGATAATTTTGATAAGATACAGAAGATGGGGTGCCATTTATGAAATAAAAATCTCGAAAACTTGCTTGCCAAAAGCGTTGGGCGCCATTTTATGTAATAAAAGGGCGCCAGAAATTTAATATTGAAAGAAACTTGTTTGCCAAAAACGTTGGGCGCCATTTATGTACCTGCACAATGTAGCTCCTTGCTGGGGTCAGCAAGGTTACTGCCATCGTGTTCTGGTAAACATAAAAAATTTCGAAGACAACATCCTCCCTAGTTTCCTAAATGTTTTTAGGGGATGCTAAACCGGCCACACGGTTTACGCTAGCTCGCCGGTGGGGGCGTGGGGGTGTGTGACCGGGACTCAACTTCTTTGATTCACCACTTACCTATTATTTGAGAGGGAGACATCTTCATACCGTTCCTGTCCTTAGGTTAGCCAAAGACACTCATCGCTGGAAGTGTCCATTGACCTAGTGTACCTGTAAATGTTCAAAAGCAACCGAGAGAACCATAGAGAAGACCCCACTCAACCATCCTGGATAAATTACCCCCTTAGGCTATCATGCCTCGTACAATTAGTAGAGTTAAAGAATTGATAACAATTTTAACAGTAATTTAATTATATCACAAATAATGTTAATTAATAACAGAACAAAGGTGTTATGTAACTGTGAGCTAAGTGTCAATCAAAAGTAAACTTACTATACAGGTATTGTGGATGCAACCAACTAATACCATAAAACAACAACTCCCATGCAATACCGGAAAGGAAAAAAACAAACCGTCGCTCTGGCACCAGTCGAGGATTTCGATTTCTCTTACAACGCACGCATTTACAAACCTTAATACGTAAGTGGAATCAAAGCAAATAACTCACCGTTATTATTAATCACGGTGTACAATATACGTAACAGTGTACAAGTACCAATTCAAATGGGTAATTACATCAAGTTATGACGAGTGGTAAGTATTTGGTACGTGTTCATAAAAATTTGTAGCTACCTTATAAGTATGTGTAATTAATTGACGTTTAGAGATAGAAATTTGTAAGTAGGGTAAAAGTATTGATAAGAACTTGTCAATATATTATAACACAAGAAAGTTGATAAATATTTTAACATAATGTGTAAGTTAACCAAGTTATAGTAAAAAAAAGATAAAATGATTTGTGAATATCTCATTGAAAAGGGGTAATGTATCAGAAACGTGTCAATATACTATAATTAAATTTTGTTTTTAGAATTGTAAATATAATGAAATTATTTATAAAGAAATTGTAAATATAATATAGTTAATGTTAAAGAATTTGTAAATATAATGTAGTTATTGTTAAAGAAATTGTAAATATAATATAATTATTGTTAAAGAAATTGTAAATATAATATAATTATTTTTAAAGAAATTGTCAATATAATATAATTATTTCGTTTCTCTTCTGTCGCTTTCAGCTCTCCCCTGTACTTAACTAGTACTTTGATGGTACTAATAAAAGGAACAGTGTCTATAGAACTTTGACACGAAACGACACAAGACTACGAAAACTTGGTCTCCCAAATAAAAACGATTCGATTCTTTAGTATCCCAATCCAGCAGATCCAGCTCCCCTGGTGGGCATCTCCACAGTAAAAGGATGGGATTCTCTGCCACGGTTGGGCCAGCCGCTTACTCCAGCCTCTTCTTTTTTTTTCACTTAACTCACTAACTTTACCTTACTTTTCTCCCATTCACCACAACAAACGCTTCTTTCGGTCGTCCTTCCTTGAACTGCCGCAATCTAGTCCGGAAGGCCGGTGTTGTTATTTGGTCGGAACAAGGTCTTCCCAAAAGCAAGCTATATCCCACGGAAGCGCCTTCAGAGGTCCAACAGACTTTTCGTCACCGGGAAAACTGCTTCGGATCTGGATTTTGCCAAAAGAATTGGTTCCTCAAGTTCGAAAACCCTTATTATGATTATAGGGCAGGTCTTCTACCAAAGCCCTCAAAAAAACCTTTGCTTTGCTCGTGCCTTTATTTAAGAATACTTTCGTCCTGTAACTATTAAAATTCAACACGAGAGTCAGGCTGAGGTGGTTCGTCGACACTCCTCATACGTTCTAGCTCAAAACCAAAACTAAAAAAAATTTTCATCCAGAACAAAAATTATTGTTTTTTTCGAGCCTACTTGAAAAAACTAATTGTCTACCAATTTTTTTTGTGTGAGCAGTAATTTTTGTTAGTGGATCCTGGAATTCCCGATAGATGGGGGGAACCATCAAAAGGGAGAAATTTCCGATAACTAACCGACCGTTACAATTTCACACACTTCACTAGCTTAAAGGAAAGTTAAACAGTTGTAATTTTTTATTTAAATACTCAATTACTATGATACATGCATACTTGAAGTCGGCTTCAAGTAGACTTGAAAGTCATGTAACCTCAGATCGACTTCAAGTCTACCTCACTCAAGTCGGTCCAAAAAATTTGTCGGATCGACTTGAACTAGCCATGTAACCCCTGCTTCAGCGCTTGAGTTTTGAAATTAGTTCTCCGTTGATTGTGCAATTCACTTCCTGTGCAATTCACTTAATAAATTTATTTTATTTATAAAACGTTCACATAAATTTGTTATTTCCATCACGTATTTCGCGGCAAATTTATGCGAAGTATCAAATATATTTCAAGCCAACTTCAAGCCAAAGTCAAGCTCTCAAGAAGGTAAGCTGTCGCCGCGGGTTAAACTGTCAGTTAAAGTTCAAGTCAAGTCCTCAGTCCGACATGTAACCTTAATAATTGACCAGAGAGCTCCACGACTTCTCTTTACAGTCAGTCGGTAACAGAAGGGCATCGAGACAAGTCGTTGCAGTTTACATCAAAAATTTTAAGCTTTCGGTAACGGTTTTTCTAGGTTTACTCCCTGCAAAACGACGCTCAAAATGCTTCACTCAAAAGCCTTAAAGCAATACATATTTGGTGTGTTTTAAACACACGCATTAAGTGTGTTAAATTTACACACTTTTCGCGTATTAAAAATTAACACATTTTAAACGCGTAAAAAGTGACTACATGATTGTACACGCGAAATGCGTTTTAAAATCACAAACTTAGGTTTGCAGTGTGTCCAGGGACCTTCCGGAGCAAAAACCTTTCAAGCGGGCAAGGTACTGGCGATCATGAAGACCTACCTACACCAACAGAAAGATGAGGAATTGGAGTTTGCATAAATAGCCAAACCTGTATAAGAGCTGTAGATTCAATGATGATGCGTTCTAAGCTATTGGAGCGATGCAAAACTGTACTAGAAAAGCTCGGCAGGCAGTATAACCTCACTCTCGTCTGGGTTGCGGGACATAGGAAAACAGGTGGAAACGAGAAAGCCGACTACGAGACACGGAGATTGAGATGGTTAGCAGACCAATAGGCCGTCGATATTTTTGATTACCACCATCTTCCTTTGCCTGTGAAACGCACTGGAGACCTGCAGGGTTTCTGGTACGATTTGGCTTATTTACAGGAAAGGAAGAACAAGACAAGATCAAGTACAGTACTACAATTTTATTACAAAATCTTATTTTATATTGTATCCATAAATGTCAACTGTTATTTTTGTAGTCTTGTTGATTTTATTTACAATTTAGTTCTATAACTTATTTTCCTTATATTAATGGACTTTTTGTAAGTAAAAGCAAAATTTTCCGCCCTGACTTTTCTGGCCTTCATCTATACTTTTCATTGAGATTTAACTGCCCATTTTCGAGGCCAATCACTACTATCAACATCAATCACTTAAAACCAATTTAATTCCCTTCAAATCATCCCAGAATCACACATTACCAGCGCGCGTCCAGAGTCCTCCAACAATAGCACCAATTATCGTGCAGTAATTCCAGAAAAACACGCGTTAATTCAATAGCCTCAGCCCCAGCCTCCATGTCCTGCACCTTTCCTTAATCCTTAAATTCTCGAGATTTGTTCCGCACATACCGCATTGAACGCCGCAAATCGTAGGCGTCAACAAATTGTGAACAATTGTCCAAATCCATTGTTGTCAACTACAAACGCCAAGAAGGAACTGACCACCGGTCAAGGGCTGCATAGTCAGACATGACGACCATCAACAATCGTCGACGTCATCTATGACGGATGGGAGCGCAGTGCGTGCCTATACCGGACACTGGCCAGACCCGGGGATTGATTAGAATTTGGTCTATTGTTGACATTTTGCCGACTACCAGAATTGGGCTAAATGCTGGCCTGAGGGCTGCTGATACCATCGCCTGCGACTTTGCCGCATGTTTCTTTTACTTGAGGTAATTATACTCATATAATATAAAAAACACGCCGTTTTCAATTCCAGTCACGTTCGCGAGATATTTTTTATTTGAGACACAAAAGCGAATTGAAACGGGAGCGATACGCGAGCGCTTGGGAAATGAACGCTTTTCGTGTTTTTATTATTCGAAAATTGCCTTTGAACGCCTTTTGACTAGTCGCGTTTAAAGTAAAAATGTTAATTTATTATCGGCCTGTGGGGAACTGTGACCCATCTGCTGTACACTCCACCCCCACCTGAGGCTATAAAATTGAATTTAATTTAAAATTAATGTGGGAACATGATGTGGGCTTGACTTATTCTGCTTTTTTTGGTTTTTTTCGTTTTTAAGTTTCCTTATTGATTGTGGAGAGCTGAAGGTGAAGTTTTATTGAAAGAGTAAGGAACTGTTTTCAGCATTATTTTGCAGCTTTATTTGAGGTAGGTACAGTCGGCAGTGCTGTCCAAGGACAGAAGATATGGTAGGGTGCTTGAAGTGACTATAGATTCAGACTGTCATATTTAAGAAACGATCATATTTCCTAGTTTAAGCTTGTAAACCTCTCCTCAAGCCTAATAAAAGAAGGTTTCCAAATGTCCGGTATCTGAGTCTGGCTTGTTGTTGGTGGAGAAAACTCCAAAGCCCACACCTGAGTCTAATTTGAAGCTATCAGCCATCTATGTCATAGTTCTCCTGAGTCTTTTTATCCCATCCAAAGAAGATTTGACACCGAAAGTTGCGTTGAAGTTAGGTTTCGATGTCATGTCAAGGGCTATCAGACCTTGTTGTAACATTCCCAAAGTGCAGTGTATTGCTGTCCATAAGTCTTCTTCGCCCAGCAGGGCACTTCCATATATATGGGTCTTGGAGGATACTTGCTACATGATGTATAGATGAGGTGGCAGCAAAAGGAAGATGTATGTCAATACTTTCTTCACGGTATTTTTGAATCTGGTCTGTTGCCGATCTAATCTTTTTAAATCTTTCTTCGTAAGCTCCAACTTTTTCTTCCATATGTGGTGTCAGACTATTTAACAAAATATGTGAATTGGTCCGTAGCTCTTGTAGTTTCTCAAGTCACCCTTTTTGTAGACTGGGACAATAATTGTGCGTAATTAGGTGTTTAATTAGTAAACGTTTGTAGCGTGTTTTAGATATAACAATATTATATAAATACATAATACTATTATTGCAAATAGAGAAGAAAAAAACCAACCAAGCGCGAATGCCATTTTCCCAACCGGTCCCCCAACTAAGTACAAACCACTTCAAATGCTCCTTGACTTCCGTGACCGAACGAGTTGCAGTTTACTGAATATGCCAAATGGCACCCTTAGCGGTCATTAAATAATTGGCTGAAATATGAGTCACTTAAATTTTTCTTCGTCCTGATCTGATAATTTTATATTCATAATATTTACGCAACTTTTTGGTTTTATTTTCATATTAAAAAAATACCTGTCAATAAAGGCTTAAAAATTGCCAGTTTTTCAGGGTAAACTAAGTCAAATAAATGAAAAAACCCGCGAAGTAAACCTTTTTACGAGTTGGATCAGTTAACGGGTTAGTTTTGAATGAGGTAGTAACATTTGTACTAACGGGTGAGGGTACATTTAGAGGTACTTTTTCAGTAGGGATATTATGACCGATGACGCAGGAGTTGTGTCAAACTGTCATGATATTTTTATTTAATATTGTTTGATATTTTATCATGGAAAAACTTAGGGCGGTACAGCCAGCGTCTACAAATTATTCAGAAGAAGAAAAAGGTCCACTGTTTTCAACCAAAATTTTTTTGCAGCGATGGGGTCCATTTATAGGTTAATTGCTAAGTCACATTTGGGCTGAAGAGCAACCCGAAGAGGTTCAAGAACTGCCATTACAGCCAGACAAAACATGCCATTACATCCAGCTGCTACATTCCTACGGTGGCTCAAAGGGTCGATGGTTGAGCAAACGGCGTCGTCACCGATAGGTTTGAGGGACCTTTTTTGGAGTTTATCTAACCATGCCAAGGTGATATTTGAAGAGCCGTCCCAAATGAGAGAGTTGTACTCGAGAAGAGGCCGAATGTAGGATTTGTATATTACATCACGGGCTGATGGCTGGAGGAGGAACTTGCACCTCTTAAGAAAACCGCACAACTGGGATGCTTGTTTGGCGATTTGGAAAACCTGGTCATTCCATCACAAGAATTTGGCTAATGTCACGCCTAAGATGTTATGGGATGGGTCGGCCATTAGTTCAACGTTGAGGGTGAGGAATGGAAGCCACTATTACTCGTGACATTGGCTAAATACCACTCTCAATGCTTGAACACATCATCAAAAATTGAAACTTCAGAATGGACGATGTTACCGCAGTGAGGCCAACATTTGAAAGATATGATCTTTAAAAAATAAATGTAAGGAATGGTTCTTTTCTATGATAGCAATGATTACCCGATAAAATAATTTTTTTTTATTTTTTCTATTTCCGAAAAAAACACCTCTAAATGGATCACCAAATATTTCGCTTTTAGAGAAACACTTTCCACTTTAAGTGTTTATGTTATCGCTTTAAAATAAAACAGTAGGGCGACTACAACTATTAAATGCAGGGATTTGCAGTAAAGGGATCAATTAATATCATAAAACGTTTAAAGTGCTTAGTTCCTCAGAGGTGTTTTATCATAACTAAGTGTTTACTGACCAAAGTGTTTAATTGACTAATAAGTGTTTTACTTCTAAACAATTGTGCGTAGGTTAGAAATTTCTGGTAAACATTGGTTATTTTGTACATTAATCGTGTTCAGAATTAGCAATTTAATTTCTGAACTTAATAGAAAATGTGCCGCAAGGGTGTGATTCAATAAAAGATAAATTTTCCAATAATCCAATTATTATTCAATTCTCGTATAATGGTTGATTTTCTCAAAGTGATTTGATATAATTCAATATAAATCGCAAAATTTCCAATATAATTCAATTCAAATTTACAATTTATTTATACTTTAATATTTGTAACTTGAATTCTATATGTGTAAAAAATTACTCTTTAAAGTTTCTGGTTACCCTGTATGTTATTTTCCTTCTTAATAATTTAATAATGGTAACTTGCCAGAAATATTGCCCAATGTTGGTAATTTTTTTCTGACTTGCTTCACGTTGATGGAAAATGCCTTTGATGCTGTGAGAAGCTTTAAGCTGCCTCGTTAGATATCTGCCAAATAGTCTCTGCTGTTGCCTGTTGCAGTGCGTTTTGACACTTTTGAATCTGCTGCTTTGCTGCGTTGCTTTGCCTTCCTTCAATCAACTACCCAGTTAGCGGAAATATTGCTTGTAGTTGGCACTGATATAGTTGCTGAAACTTCAACTTTAATTATTATAAATAGTTGGCTCAAGATCTTAAGACAATCTTGGACTTTTTATTGGGACTGATTTAATACAGTCTTTTAGAATGTTAACTCAATGCGTTAACAGATTCTTGTGTTCTTGAATGCTAGTTCAATTCGCTAGCAGATTCTTAGAACTTGATATTGCTTCTAGAATCTCAGGACAATTCTTATCTTATCTGTACACATATTGGGTAAAAACATATTTTCTCATGTAATTGGACTATGTACTTATATTATATTTTATGTTATTTCACTATAAAAATAATTACCTATAGGTATATTTTTATCACAATTTTTTTATTGCAAATTGTGAAGAAACATAAATAATAATTTTTGACCATTTTTCGAATATCACAAAATGTCTTGTTTTTCTCCAAAAATCATGGTCTCGTGGTGTGCGCAAGACCTTAGACTTTGATTTAGGGCATTTTTACAATTTTTTTACCGAAAAGAAGGGAACTACTCTGAAAACTTGGTGGCGCGTAGTTTTTGAGTCAGAACATCGATTGGTGACATGAAAAAAAATTTAAAAATTCCTTTTGGTATATCACATCGAGTTCACGAACTTTTTGGTATATCACATCGATTTTTGGTATATCACATCGAGTTCACGAACATATTCCCAAAGTTTGAGAGATATTTATTTTTTTGCTATCCCGTTTGAAAAGAATCCACCATATATTATACATCGGTATTCGGAATATTTTTTAATTGTTTAATAAGTTGATATATTTATTAATTATAATTTTTCCTATTATTATTGGAATCATGCGTACGCGCCTGAATGGTAGTATCATCTCAGTGAGTATATTTTATTTCAGGTATTAGTTATTTATTTAATTTAATGCATATTTTAGGTCCCTTTCGTGGGTTTTGGTGGGGCGCCCGTCGGGAGGAGCTTCAAGGATTGCATTTTTTTAGGATTGTCAGATAAGTATTTTTGCGAACTTTGTTTACTTTGTTGTAATGTTTTTGTTTTTCTATTTTTAGGTTTGTTTGAAGCCTGAACCCCCGTACTGCTGCCCATCGGTCAAGCTACAGGAAAATATTCGTAGAATTATTTCTTCGTCCTAACTTCTTTGAAGGAATAATAGGTATTGTTTTGAGATTCATTTATTTTGAAAGTTCTTTAATGTCTGGTAGTGTTTGGTGAAGTGAGGACGGAACAAATCGCTGCTTCTGTTTCAAAAGTAAGTACTTCCCACCATTAAACACTTTACCGTTTAGAAATTTCTAAACACTTGGTAAACACTTGCAAACCCCTTGTTATGTTCTCAAACATTCCGTTTTAATATTCTTTCATTCACTTGCTTTGTTTCTTCATTTCTTAATTTTGTTTGTACTCCTTTATCTGATCGTTATTTTTCGTTCTATCTCTTGTCGCCCTCATCATAATCGAGGTCCACATCCGCTCCTTCGGTAACTCCTTACATCCATTTCACTACTACCATACCTAGTATTAACGAGAACATGGTCAATTTGATTATGGTGTCTGCTGTCCAATGCCTTCCAGGTATCCTTTTATAGTTTCTTATGACTAAACCAGGTTATAGCTTTGGTTAATCTTCTTGCAATGGCGAATTTGGTCATTTTGCTCCTGTTATCGTTTGATTCTTCGATTGGCTTGAATGGTATAAAGGCATCATATTTGGTCATATGGTAATGAAATTTGGTATCTAGAGCATTAGCACGATTTCTGACCAATCAACAGTTTCTTATCAACTGAATGAGCTTACAACATGTCAGATAAAAATTTTATTTGGTAACATCGTATACATAACATAACCAAGCAAATTGAACATCCTTGCATAATCCCCGCACTCACACCCATGAACTGGCAGCAAAAACAAAAAAAAACCTCATATCAGTGTATAGATTTGCGTGACACTTTCACATTAAAATTATAATAATTCACACCTAATCCATAATTTTCGGCTGTTGGCACTGTAAAAATGTTGGTTTCCTTTCTGTTTTATGACACGGTTACCAAGTCATGAAAATTCACCCTGTGTATTCCCCAAAGACGAATTTCACTGAGAAATTTATGTCATTGCTGCCAGCCAACCCCTTTCGAGGACAGCCGGAAAAGGGGTGCGGTCGGCATTATTTTTTTAGTTTCAGAATTCTTTCAACAGGAATATGAATGAAGTCGTCGTAATAAATTTAAATGAAGGTTTTGTGTTAATGCTTAGTAGATTACACGTGTTGATGCATGTTCGGAGTGTTTGGTTAAAAACATAATGGTAATAAGAGAAACACCTGCCCTTGGTGTGTGTGTGACTTAGTTTTAGGGCTTATTAGGGCTGTTTTTGACTTTCTTCTATTAATCAAAGTTTGTTTTTTTGTGAATTTTTTTTTAGCTGACATTAAATTCCCGTAATAACATTTGATCGCAATACAATCAGATTTTCAGTTGCGGATTGATTGATGATGATTTTTTCGTTGAAATTTTTTCTTGTAAATCATAGCAACAAAACGCCTTGCACTTCCCCGGTAGTCCTGCCTCAGTGCTTCCGGATCAATGACACTGAACGCAACGATTAATCATTACGCTGTGAAGCAAGTTGATGCCGAGAATGAAGACCTGAAAAGGATTAACTTTTGGGAATCAAAGTGTTTCAGGATTTGTAATTTGTTAATTTCGCTATTCACTGGGTACGCTCTGCCGGCAACATCCCCCGGCACAAGGGTATGGGAACATATGTAAATGCTCCGGTGTTGTTCGTCAACCCATTTGCGAATATCACAGGATTCGGAATCATTAATTTCCCCACAGTGTGTCTAGGGTGGATGCCTTTTGTGAGCGATCCAAAATGAAAAATGAATTTTGATTCAAGCCACCGGAAAGGTTTCTCCTTATGACATTAATCCTTAAGGCAAACCTGCATCCAGCCCTATTCAAAAGCCGCGCTAATGCGATTTCCTACCAAACTTTTTTATTCTTTATTTCCTTCTCTCATTGCTTTTTATTTGTTAATTTTTTTCCGTGTTGTTTCTGGCGAAATTGTGCTATGGAAATTTGTTTAAAATTGAATTAAAATAATTAAAAGGCAGCCGCGGATCGTATATCAAACCCCATTCACACCTGGAGGCACGAAATTCAAATTAAGTGATCGCGCCACTCGGAAACAATTGCTCATTTACTGCCGCTGCGGGGATTGTGTGGGGCGCTCCGGTGATTGCGGCGGGATTCAAGCGGGCTGCGCAATTAATTTCCTTTTGAGCACGCTTTGATGGGTATGGAGGCATCTAGGGTACAGAGAAAAAAAACACAACAAGAGAAGAAATTCTTCTTTTTTTTTAATCGTAACACGAGTTTTTACTTAACATGGCATTTAGTTTCTTGCTATAATTACGTTTTGTAATAATTAGACTCACAGTTGAAAAAAAATTGTGTTAAAATAGCCCAACAGGAAATGATGGTGGAGACAATGGACAATCTGCGGAGAGAAAGAAAATTAACTTCATTATTTTATGAATAGATTTTCACTTGGTCGTCTTTAAAGTGCAAAACCATTCTTTCCTCTTTTCCCGGAGTTGAATAAACTCTAATTTTGCAATGCCACAAAAAATACTTAAGTGGATTCGGTTTTTGTTATGCTAAGTGATTTGTGAGAAGTGCGAATTCACCTCTAACTCTACTTTATGTGGTTTTCAATGAATTGTAATTCTTGAACATTTTGGCGGATTTCCACTATGCCAATCCACAGATTTTCACGTTGGCAATGAATTACAAAACGAGGTTAAAATTTTTGTTAATATAAAAAAGATAGACTACCAACTCTGCTTGCAAATAACGTAGACACAACACATGAATATTACTGTAAAGATCAACTCTAGTCTCTACTCCCAAATTTCAACATTGGAACCTTTCACAAAGAACCCTAGAGTCTCAGCAATCTAACTCAAGCTTGCAGTTGCATGCCCTTGCGGTGGCTAGTTAAAGGAAAAACAACCAGCTTTAGGTTTACCTAGGGGAGACCAGATTTAGGTTTACCTAGGAGGTTTCTTTACACAGAACTGGGTCTACATCATTTGGCAGGCTGATATAGTGGAGAGGAGGGAGGGAGGCTCAAAAAAGATTCAACCATGCCACTAGAGTAGGTACTACTTCCAGCACACAAAATGTAAGACCGCGGGCAAGTTGCAGCATGAAGGACAACAGCGATATGAGTATCTTAAGGTGCCGACCCATAGAAAACGTTGACGCGATGCGTGCGCAAGAAGCATTTGACATTTCAATTGAAGTAAATGTTATTTAGTGGAACCAGTCCAATTGTAAAACACAAGTGAGAATACGAGGATGCAACTCGATCAACTTCCCTCAAGAATCAGGCCTGCGACAAGGAGATGCGATCTCACCAATACTTTTTAACATTGCTCTGGAAGCAATAATGAGGGAAACACAGCTTAATGGAGAAAATAGTATCTTCACAAGGAACATTCAGGTACTAGCCTTCGCAGATGACATAGTCATAATTGGACGCAAGGCGCAAGATGTAAAAGAAACCTTTTCCAAAATTGTCCAAAGTTCAGCAAAGTTCAATCTACGAGTAAATGACACAAAAACAAAGTATATGATCGTATCAAAACGAGGACAACGATTAGGGCGTAGTATCAGCCTTGATGATCATAGTGTGGAAATTGTAGAAAACTTTATCTATTTAGGGACAATGCTTACTGCAGAAAATAAGATAAAGGACGACATCCATAGACGCATCGTAGCCGCAAATAAAACTTATTTCGCACTAGTCCCGGTCCTAAAAAACAAAGAAATTTCAAGACAGTGCAAGGTCAGACTATATAAAACATTAATCCGCCCAGTTCTATGCTATGGGTCTGAGGCTTGGACATTGACCCAACAAACAGAAAATCAACTTAAAATCTTCGAAAGGAAGATCTTAAGAAGAATATTTGGTCCTGTAAGGGTTAACCAGAACGAATGGCGCATTAGGACAAACGAAGAACTTCAAGAAATGTATGACGAAATTAATATAGCTACATACATAAGACTGAATAGACTGCGATGGCTCGGACACGTTGTACGAGCTTCAGAAGATAGAATGCTAGCCAGGATTTTTAATGGTAGACCATCAGGAAGAAGAAGAGTAGGACGACCAAGAAATAGGTGGATAGATGACGTGCTAGCAGATATACGGAAATTTCGTATAACAAATTGGAGAGAGCTAGCAAGACGTAGAGATGACTGGAAGAGGAGACTTCGAGAGGCCCGAGTCCTGCAAGGACTGTAGCGCCATCCAAGAAGAAGAAGAATGGAACCAGTCCCAATGGCTGCAGCATCACACGCGAGTAAAGCTACAAACGCTTGAAGTTGACCAATTTTCAACTTTTCCATGCGATAGGCGCGTTTGACGTTTGTTGTGTACATAATTTAAAATTCTTTCGTCAATCTAGTGAGCGGTTCAAAAATACGAATTTTTAATAAATAATGTTTGTTGTGTAATTTAAAATGGCAGTCTTTCATCAATCTAGTGTGCAGTACAACGCGTTCATTGGGTCTGTCGAGCGCATCGCAGCCTGCACTGCCATTCGCATCTTGCGCACAAGTCGCGCTAACGCGTTCTATGGGTTTAGTTCGCAAACAACAACTGACCAAATTCCGTGAAGATTAAAAATTAGGAAAGCTGCAGCAGCTAGTACCCGTCGTACATCCCGACTTTTAGTAAGATAGTCTAGTCATTTTAGACTTAAAAATGGCTTCTGATCTAAGAAAATATTTCCTTCATTTTTTTTCTTGGAATCGGTGTATTTTGGTGTTTTAATAGAAATGTTAAAAATCGAGAACGATATCACCAAGGCATAAAAAATTCTTCAAGGTCAAAGGTCACGAAAATGATTTTTTCTCAAATAGCTCGTAAATTATCGGTTTTACGTAAATTTTGGATAGGTAAACTTTGTTCGTGAAATAAATCTGCATAAAAATTTCCTATACAAAATTTATGTAGAACCAATGGTTTTCGAGAAATTGGAGTGACAAGCTGCGGAGCAACGCATGCGCCACTAGTCTACACTGTAAAAAATTTCTGTGGTAATTTTACAAAAAAAATACTGGAAGTTTTATTCACAAGCAGTTTTGTAAATTTACCACATATATGATTAGGAATATTCCTAATCTAGTTTACGTATTTTTACCAACTGTGTATTAAATATAAACTATTTGTGGGATGTAAAAATACTCACAACTCACAAAAATACTCACAAAAATGCTCACAATGCCTTGTTAAGCAGGTACGTGAGGCAATTCCTATCAAAATTTCTTGGCTGTTACAAGAACTGCCCAGACCCTGATCAAAGTCAAACGTCTGGCCTTAACCTAAAAGCAATTGGAATATATGCTTAGTATTCCATTGTTACCTGTGAATTATATCCACGAGAGGAAAAATTTAAACCTTACATTCCAATTTGTAATTTTACTGAAAATTTATGTTCTAAAATTACGCCTCTTACTGTAAAATTGCAGTATAAAGTGTATAAAGTATAAAGATTTTTTACTACATAACATTGATAAATATAGGTACTAAGAAATATTGTAATTTTCCTACATAAACTATTTAGAAAAATACACAACGTTGTGTAAAATATACGTCACATTCATGTAATCAACATTTACGTTATGCAGTATTGAAGATTTCCAATTTCATTATGTGAAGTTACAAAATTTATAGTAAAATTACAATAATTGTGTAGTAAATTAGTATTTCATATCGCGATTTGTAATTTTACTGTACATTTGTACTGTGAATTTACATATTTTTTTTACAGTGTATACGAGTGCATCTATTTGTTGTGTATGCTTGTGTCAGCTTTATGAATGAGATCCCGGAAGCGGGAATTCTATCTTATTACAAGCCCGTGAAGATTAAGCCTTCTTTGATTCATATAAAAGGTGGGCCATCTGCTGGTTTCTTTTTGAAATTGTTATTGAAACTACACCGTTAAATATTTTCCAATGAATGTTGTTTTATTGAAGAGAGTACATCTTCCGATTATTTATATAAAAAAAATTTCACTCAAATAGGTGCGGCGGCTGGCTAGCTAGTGGCCCATTTTGTTAACCAAATTTTGTTTGTGGCCTTATTTCACGAATAGCTCGACAGGACATTTTTATGCAGGTTTATCTCACGAACAAATTTTACTTAGCCATTTACGTAAAACCGATAATTTTAGAGATATTTAAGAAAAACTCATTTTCGTGACCTTTGAGCCTCCGTAGCTTGAGTATCCGGTCAGTTGGCTTTATGGACTTTTGGGAAATTATTTGTGACCCCAAAATAAAGATAATCCCGCTGTAAAATCTCCAGTTGGATTTTTTTAAAGGTTTATGTATAAAGTGACTGGACTAATATGCATATGCCTTGTGCGGAAACTTTGAAGCACATTTTTGCCTAAACTGTTCGTTTTATGTAAAAAATGAAAGATATCTTTTTTTTGGGGGAATTTAATTGTCTTTCATTTTCATAATAACTTTAACTGGCCTCCGAGCTATAGAAAGCGCGATATTCGCAAAAAAACTGTATTTTATGAATTTCGACCTTGAATAATTTTTTATGCCTTGGTGATATCGTTCTCGACTTTTTACATTTTTTTTTAAAACACCAAAATAAACCGATTCCAAGAAAAAAAATGAAGGATGTATTTTTTTAGATCAGAAAATACTAAATTGACTGGACTAAGACTCCTTTTGTATATCCCTTATAATAGTGATTTTATCATGATTTGGACTATACCACTAACCACTCTTAAGAGAGCTAATTGATTTGTGTTCAATAATTATTCTTTCGCTCATGGAGAGCACTTTATCAGGATGTCCACAAGCAGGAGTTCTATCTCCATTTTTGTAGTGGGTGCCTGTTGTAGATGAACTCCTAGAGGTACTCAACAGCCGAAACTTTTTTGCCCCAGATTGCACGGACGATAGTAACAGTAGTAATAACACGTGAAACAAATGGTACAATGTCAAGGCGCCTGTACCAGGCACTCGATTTGGTCTCCAGCTGGTGTGCCAACGTAGGACTAAATGTCCATTCCAAATGTCTAATGATCAGGACAACAGATCCCTGTGGGCTAACCGGAGAACTTGCAAGACAGGCCAACCTGGAGTTTTCCT
This sequence comes from Thereva nobilitata, assembly GCA_963855945.1. Lineage (NCBI taxonomy): Eukaryota > Metazoa > Arthropoda > Insecta > Diptera > Therevidae > Thereva > Thereva nobilitata. The sequence goes on from OY979698.1 coordinate 20,476,953, forward strand.
AAGGTACCGCAAGGTGGACTAGTATCTATGGTAGACAGATGGCTCCAAAATAGGGACAGGTGTGGACGCCGGAATCTGAAGTGAAAGACCGACAAAAGACCTAGTGAGAGACCAAATCCTTTGCACCAGTCAGCCTAGCATTCTCTACTTCTCAACACGAGCGAGTTTCTGAAATATGAATTTTAGTACAAATTTTATTTGGTGGAATGCAGGTCCTCCAAATTTTGACAATAGGTGTTAAATTAGGTATGTTTAAAAAAAGAAGTCGTAGGCTGCAATAAACGATATTTCTATACAAATTATCATGCTTTATTGGGGTTGAGTTTACAAAAAACACTTCTTGGCGGAGGTTAGAGTCGTATAAGAAACCTACCTTCCAAATTTCAACTTGGAAAAAACGATTTCATGTGCTAAGAACTTTCTAATTTCTGCACATCAAAAAACAATTATAGAAAAGTGTTTCTCGCGTTGGCAAATAGGTTACTTCATGTCCATGCCTTATTGCATAATGCATGTCCCAACAGACGTGACCTTCGAAACTGTATATTCACATAATCCAAATGCGAATTACCATTCTCTATTCTTCCGCAATAATTTAATTCTCGATTATTTTATTTTCCCGATTTTGAATAAAAAATCACAAATTCAAGCTGAAGCCCAAACGAAAATGTATTCAGAGCCCCACAGTGTGGCATGGCATAAGCCCGGCTTCAACACTGCTGGCGAACTTCTGTTATGGATTTCGAATTTCAATTTTGTTCGAAATTTTACTTTCAAAATGAATTCAAAAACAAAAAGACAGAAAAAATCATCAATTTTCGTTCATTGTATTTCTCAGAATTTGTCGGTAGTATGCGCATTAATTTGACTACAAGAAGACAAGATCAGTCGCGCGGGAACGTAATTGCGGAGCGGTGCCGTATCGTAAAATAATTGATGTCATCAATATCGAGACAGACTTTATGGTTACATAATTGATGCCCAGATCTTGTTGCATGCGCAAGGGGGTGTCCCGGCTGGCAAGAAGTGCATTTTAAAAATAGGATTTAAAAAAAAAGAGGAAAGATAATTCCCCCAAGAATGGAAGTTACGAAAAGGGAATGCGATCACTACTTGGACGTAGAAGAACAAAAGAAATTTTCAATTCTTCTCCAAAAAAAAACAGGAAAAGAACTATACTATCAACACTCACTCCACGCGGTCGTAAATATTGTTTGATAAGAACTTGCTGCGGTTAATAGTCCCTTATGGCTTGTCGCTGGGAGGGAAAATATTTTGATTGGACCACCTATAAATTAAATTAATTTTATAGTGCGCCATCAAGAGGTTTTATTGCTTTTCCAGAAAGGGATTGGTCGTCCTCTAATAATTTTTTGGGGGCGAATTGTGGATCCACGGATGATTTCTACTTCTGTTTTGCTATAAGTCAGCAGCTACTTGAGAGGTGCATTCCACACCTTCCACGAGTAGCCCAGAGGCCGTAAATTAGTGGTCGATCGTATAAATTTAACGGGCTTTCTTAATTCTTGTTCTTATTTTTCTTAGAAGAATCGAAATTATCCAATTTCGTTTGTAACTTTTCATTAAACACAAATTTTTTAAAACTGTTTTTATGTTTGAATATTTTGGTTTATTTTCTTGGTAGTCTGAAATTAAAAAATAGGAAAAGAGATCCTAAAAGACGACGGATTTAAAGATACATTTTCCTGGAAATTTTACAACCTCAATACTTATTATCAAACCTTATTCATTATATTTTCATTATATTACTTACCTTATTCGGATCTACGTCTTGAATTCAATCCTACCTCGTCCAAATACTCTTTCCATAGGTGTCAATTCCGGTCTATGGCATCCAATTTTGCAACCCAAAGCTACGGTCGTCCTGGTACTCGCCATCGTTCCAGCTGGGGTTGGTTTACTGAAAATCTACCGCAACAGATTCTCCAAGTTCTTCTAGCTGAAATGTTTCCACAATAGTCTCTCCGATATCTCTTCACTCACACTAGTTAGCTGTTCTGCGAAAGGATACTACATACTACGCTTTATTTTGCCAGTGACATCTATGTCGCAATAGCGCCTCTAGACCTCGTCATTCAAGAGTCCAACAATTCTTCGAAGAACTTTCTTCTCGAAAACGGCTAAAACGTCCTGATTTCGAGTGCATGTTTTTCACTTGAGCATACCATATGCTCTGGCGCCCTTCTCTACGCCATCCTTCCAAGCGAAGATTTAGTCTATCCTGCTATCGCATTCAATTAGGGACTTTCTTAATCTTAAACTTACCACTAAGTCTGAACATTTCCCCATGGCTGTATTATAGATCGGTTTCTCACAATATTATTGATGATATATTGGTTAATTTGTAAGTCAAAAGTTTGGTATTTGTAAGTGAAATCAATCTCAATTAACGATCCTCTTAATTCACCAACCATCATATCATTTAGTAATTTCATAAGATGGAGAGAAAACTTGGTCAATGCAAATGCAGTCTTTGTACGAATACTCCTAAAGGTCCTATTGATGTTAACATATTACCTCAGGCGATATGCATTCTTCGAAAAGCACAAACTTCGGTATCCTAGGAATTTTGGCATCCGATTGTAGTAGCAGAGGTTGGGGTTCAATTCTAAGTAGCGGATTGGAGCTTTGTCTCTCCACTTCTCCCATATAGAAAACATTACACCTCCTTATATTCCCTCTTTATATGCCCGTGCCAAAGATTCTACTTAGATACACAAAACTTTCCGCTTCTTATATTTTCGCATGACTCTGTTGCCTAAGGAGTGTTTGCGTCTGGATGCATACGTCCTCGTCTATGGGAGAATGATCACCGTAAATTCTGAACGATATCAAAACGTGTTCCAGCTTGTTTTAGATATTAAAAATTTAAGAATTAATTGCCAATCACTAATACAGGGTATTTCAACAAAAAGGGCTGTTTTAAATTTTTCACGCAATAGAGCAATTGTTTCAAGAACTGTATGCATAGCAGTTGGCGTCGTCCTGCTGAAAATAAACGTCATCCACATACATAGCGCCAACTTCGGGCCAAAAAAGTCAGTCTGCGTCTTAGAATAACGCACCAAACTGGCACTCGTTGTCGTTCAACGGGTTGTTCGTCTCATTCTATTGGGTTTTCAGAGCCCCAGATTCGACAGTTTTGCTTGTTTATGTGCCCAAGTGAATGAAACAGGCTCATCACTCAGAATAATTAATTTTGTTTACAAAATCATGATCTTGTTTTGTAAGAGGTGCATCTTTTCCTTTTGAGCCAGTAAAATGTCATACTTCAAATGAGGCGAGGTGCCATTGTAATGCCAAAATTACAAAAACGAGCAAATTAAAGAAAGAAAGAAAATAAATAAAAATGAAGAGCTGTTTTACGAATTTGATTCTAATTTGCATTACTGCCTCAGAGTAAGAGTGAGATGGTACCTCTCATCATCTCTCCTCCCTTCATCCACAAAAGTTCGTGAGGCACATGAGCTGGAGCACACCGTCTAAACCGGCCCACAGTGGTCGAAAATACCAAAAAGCTGGCCAAAAGTCGAAAAATGAAAGTCTTTTTTAGGAACTTTTTTTATTTTAACTTGTTAGATTAGGGTACCTAGGATAGCATAAGACAAATAGAACCAATCAAATAGCGTTTCTTGCCTTTTAAAATATTTCTGAAATTGGGCTTTGCATGCCTTGCTTGAAATAGCATCATTAACCCCCGTGGCAACCAATTATTTAAACATACATAGGAAGTGTTGTGTCGCATATTTTTAAATGTTATAAAATGGATTATTCTCAGGAAAGTAAGTATAATTTAATAATACATATTAACAAGAATACTCATTTGTTCACATATTTTTAACACGGTGAAGATTTCTTGACCTATCTTTTTATCGAAAAAGTAAATTTTTTTTTATATTAATAGACCTACAAAAGAAGTGCCGCTATATCCCGCTCTGATTTTTGTCTTATATTGTTTATTGACCCTTTGGCAAAAACATATTCCAAGAACTATTGCCCGAAGTTGCCACTTTTTGTACAAAATTCTGCGTAATCCATGTTTTGTTTTTTTTAACTTATTAAAGTAGTGCTTAGCTTAAATTGAACCGTTTTATCTTTAGTAATCAACTTTCGAGGTCAAATTAACATAGGTATTGGAGCTATAAGCAATTTTAATGCTAAAATTGGCTCCTTTCGTACTTTTTTAGTACCTTTTCACCTTAGCTTTGCCAAAAAGTACCAAATAAGGCCAATTTTAACATCAAACTTGCTAATAGCTTCAAAAGTAAAGCTCGTAGCATAAAAATTGTCCAAACATTATTGATAGGAAATTGTCCAAGTGTGGCGGTAATACGAGCAGTGTCTTATCCATGGATTATCTAAATCCATGAGAAGCATTATCGTATGCACACAATCAAACACGCGATCGCATCTCGCTTTCACAGATCAATGCAAAATTGATCACCGTTAATCATATCAGTACGAGTTGCATTTTTTGGGCTCTCATCGCCAGTTGGATAAGAACATTTCACGAAGCCACTTGCTGCTCGGATTACCGCCCGCATTCCTAGAATACTTTTGTAAGAACGTTATTAATAAATGAATTACCGGTTTGAAGTTGATAAGTGTTTTTTTGTGGGTGATTCCCTGTGAAAATTTTAAATATAGTTTTTGGTACCAAATAAGAACATAAAAAGGTACAAATGGTGACCCCGACGGGGAAATAAAATACCTGCAAAAAATTTCGCGCAATCAATTCATACTTCAGCATCAAATCAAAAAAATCTTAACAAGGCTTCATCCAACAATAAGAATCGGATCACCAGGTAAAAAGACATCCGCCACGTGCAGCCAGCAAGGAAGATTATCATGGATTAAATTTTCCACGTGTAATCACTAAAAACCTACAGTAGATGACCGCATAGGACCACAACCGATACAAACGGTATCTCAAACGGCGCCAAAAGAAGCACATCCCGTTAACAACGATCAACGGAACGCATAAAGACAACAACTCAACATACATTTTAGTTAAGTTTTAAAAATTTTAGCAAATTTCTGTAATCAAAATTAAAATCAATTACTACATTCATATATTTTAACCTTTTTAGGAACCGATCAATTCCAAAAGTAAAATAATTATAATATTAAATGTAATGCGGCGTGCATCTCTGGATTGAGCAAATTGAGTGAAACAAAAAATTAAAATCAACAAAGGATTATACAACAAAAGAAGTAAAATCGTGAGTACATAGAGGCATAAGGTTCTGGAAATTTTTGTTTTCTTTATTGGGCATTTTTTATTTTTTTAATTTTTCGGCTTAAGGAAAAACACATTTCAAATATATAAACAAACATAAATATATACCAATAAAGTTCAACAATTTATGTACATAAAATTTTTATTACGATCAAATAAAATTCTAAAAGACAGACATTTTTCTCCTTAACGGTAAAGTTTTAATCAGATTTCATCTTTCACAAAAACGAAACGTGCTTTGCAATAAACAATAACGGATCTTTGCTTTCTACTCTCCAATCCCTTTAACCGCATTATTGAGAGAATCAAAACTAAGATTACACAATTCTTTTTTCTTTTCTTTTTAACAAATTTCTTCCGATAAAAATTTAACTTTAATTATCAATAATATTAGTGGTTGTCATTACCATTGTGAGATTCTGGGCGGCAAATTTTTTGCGAGGCCGTTGTTCTTTTCATATAACTTGAAAGTCGATATATTTGATGAGAAATAAATTTTTTTTTATATAAATACATAGAGTTTAAAATATTACATTAGAAGGTTTATAAATTAACCAACAACAAAAATAAAATTTTTATTGATGAAAACTAAGGTACATAAATGTGTAAAAGATACATTACAGGAATTTAAAAATATTTTTTTTTGCGCATTTTGCTTATTAAATTTTTTTTTTTTTTACAAAATGTCATATCATAGGACGAGAGCAACTACAAATTCTTAGGTAGTTATTTGCTTTTCTATAAAACGGCATTCACTAACCAACTGACAATCTGTTGATATTTAACAGCTTTCACCGATTCTATCCTGCATTCACATCTAGTTTCTGAAAGTGGTTCTAGCAATAAGAATTCAACGAAGTAATAGCCAAGGTGTACAAACAAGCAAGTGGATTAATTTCAAGTTCACCACTTAACACTGTTTAGTTCTGTAATCATATAATTTGTCGAACTCCCAGCTGTGTTTCTTTTACAACTTCTTTTCCGTCAGTGAATAAGATCATTATCATAATGAGTACAGACGACAAAGATGCCACCCTGGCAAATCAAGCTAATCCATCATTATCGATACCTGGTACAAGTGCAAATTCGAACATTTCCAACAATAGTGACAATAGTTTATCTCCTTACGTATCCTCACTCAAGATACCCCCCTTTTGGCACAATCGCCCAGATTTATGGTTTCTGCAGGTAGAAACCCAATTCAGGGTTAAAAAGATAACGGTCCAAGAAACCAAATATGATCATTTAGTCTCGTCTCTACCGGCAGACACCATGGAGATGGTAGCGGATGCCCTACTCAATCCGCCGTTGACGGAAAAATACGACCGCTTAAAAGCTTTGCTGCTTTCAAGAAGCCAAGACTCGGAAGAGCGCAGACTCGATTCCCTGTTAAATAAAATGGAGCTGGGAGATTCCAAACCATCCGAATTGTACCGCCGAATGGAATCGTTGGCAGGTGGTAATAGCCTGATTAACAAAAATCTCCTAAAAAAGCTCTGGACAAACAAATTACCTGGAAACATTCAATCATGCATAATCGCGTTAGAAGACTATCGCACACAAGAGGAAATGTTTGCGATAGCAGATAAAATTTTTGACTCAACGTCAACCCTAAAAATTGCTGCCATCCAAAATAACCCAAATACACCCGATGAGAGAGGGGAAGGCCTACCACAACTAATAAAAACATTGACGGAAAGAATCAAAAGGCTGGAGTTCAGACAATCGCGTCCCCTAAAGAGAAGTTTCTCTAACAATCGACAACATTCCAAATCCAGATCAAAGTCACGAGACTCGAAAACACTATGCTGGTATCATAAAAAATTCGCGGAAAACGCGAGAAGGTGTACACAACCATGCAACTTCAAAACCCCACCTTCGGATAGTAAAAAAAACGAGAATTAACTGTTTCGCCAGCGGCAACGAAGCAGAAAAACATATCCTGCCGCCTATTCATTCTCGATCCACTCACAAAGTTGCAATTTTTAATAGACACGGGAGCAGAAGTGTCTATAGTACCGAAGCGAAATTTCCGAACCTTTGCAATTCCTTCTGACTTCAAGTTAGTATCCGCCAATGGTACAAACATATCAACGTATGGCACCAAACAACTAAATTTGAGTCTCAAACTGCGACGTAGCTTTACGCACACTTTTATCATCGCGGAAATCGAGTATGCAATAATAGGAGCAGACTTTCTGTACAAGTTCAATCTTCTCCCAGATCTGAGGAATAAGAAGTTAGTCGACAACACGACTCAACTATCAGCCAACTGTGTTTCGCGTAAGGTTAAATCATGCTCTCCGCGTATGCACATCATACAAGGAGAACATGGTTCTATTTTGAACGATTTTCCGTCACTCAAAACCCCCCCAGACTTCAACACCGAAGTAAAGCACGATGTCCTTCATCATATAAACACACAAGGACCACTGCCGTCCGCCCGTCCAAGGAGGTTAAATCCCGAAAAACATAAAGTAGCGAAAGCCGCTTTCCAAGAAATGGTGAATTTAGGCATTTGTCGACCCTCTTCGTCGCCTGTCGCATCACCCCTTCACATGGTTCCCAAAAGGCTAGCTAACGATTGGAGACCATGTGGGGACTACAGACAGTTGAATGCAGCGACGATATTCGACAAATATCCATTACCCAACATTCAGGACTTCACTCTTGACCTTCACGGTTCCCAAATATTTTCCAAGATCGATCTCGTGCGCGCATACCACCAAATTCCGGTGGCCCCCGAAGACATACACAAAACAGCCATAACCACTCCATTTGGTTTGTTTGAATTTTTACGTATGCCTTTCGGCGTCAAAAATGGAGCGCAAACGTTTCAACGCTTTATTAATCGAATATTAGACGATTTCGATTTCATATTTGTATACGTGGACGACATCTTGATTTTTAGCAAATCACCAGACCAACACAAAGAACACTTACGCCAACTTTTCGCGCGGTTGCAAAAATATGACATAAAGATCAATCCCGAAAAATGTATATTCGGAGTTACCCAGGTCAATTTTCTTGGACATGAGATTTCAGCCAAAGGCATCAAACCTTCCAAAGAACGCGTGGAAACCATCGCAAATTTCCCTCCCCCATCTTCGTGTAAAAGTTTACAACGCTTCCTTGGCATGGTAAACTTTTACCACAGATTTCTGCCTAACGTCGCCGAAGATGCCGCGCCCCTATATGATTTAGTAAAAGCTACCAGACGCACGAAGGCATCAAAACCTGAATGGAACTGGTCCGAGGATCACCAATCGCATTTTGACAATATTAAAAAAAGTCTACAGCGAAACGTCCTTCTCGTACACCCGGAGCCAAGCGCAACCATCGCAATATGGGTAGACGCATCCAATGATGCTATAGGCGCAGTGCTTCAACAACTTTCCGACAACGAATGGCAACCATTACACTTTTTCTCCAAAAGGTTGCAATCAAATGAGAGAAAATACTCTACATTCGATAGGGAGTTATTAGCCGCTTACCAAGCAGTCAAGAAGTTCCGATATTATGTAGAAACAAAAGATTTTACAATATACACAGACCACAAACCCCTCACGAGAGCTTTATTTTCCAAAACCGAAAAGTCTCCCAGACAAATGAACCAGCTAAACTACATAGCGCAATTCACTAATGATATCAGACATATCCCAGGTTCGCGCAACATCGTCTCAGACACACTTTCGCGAGCTCACGTCAATTTAGTCGAACACACTACAAAGCTCGACCTCAAACTCTTAGCTGAGGAACAAAACAAAGATGAGGAACTCAAAATCTTAACTTGCAAAGATTCCAACTCCTTTTCCACTTCAATTAACATTCAAAAAATATTCATCCCTATAGAGGAGCTAGAAATCTGGTGTGAGACTTCCACACATGTAAATAGGCCTTACATACCAGAAACATTACGTCGAACAATTTTCGACTCTTTGCATAATATATCACACCCTGGCATAAGAGCGTCTAGAAATCTGATAACTTCGAAGTACTTTTGGCCCAGAATGAATGTCGATATTAACTCTTGGGCAAAGTCTTGTATTGCTTGTCAAAAGTCCAAAATAACGAGACACACACACTCCCCATATGGAAATATAGAAGTTCCATCCGGACGATTCGAACATGTCCACATGGACATCGTAGGCCCTCTCACACCTTCAGCAGGATATTCTTACCTCCTAACAATTAAAGACCGTTTCACTCATTGGCCAGAAGCCCTACCAATGAAAGATATGTCTGCCCAAACTGTAGCGAGTACTTTTCTTCAACACTGGATATCCAGATACGGCGTACCTATGACAATAACAACCGATCAAGGATCCCAATTCGAATCCTCACTGTTCCAAGAATTATCTCAGATATTAGGTTGTCACCGCATCCGAACCACCGCCTATCATCCACAATCAAATGGCTCTGTTGAGCGTTTTCATAGGCAACTGAAAGTCGCAATTCGCGCCACAGGAGACTCACAGAATTGGTATCACCATCTACCATTAATACTTTTAGGCCTCCGCTCCTCCTTAATTGAAAACTTGAATATATCCCCAGGACAATTACTATTCGGACAACCTCTGCGCTTACCAGGTGAACTCGTAGCAAACGACACTAACATAAACCGCCATCTCACGAATGCGTTAGCTAACCAGCTACAACAGGCAATATCAAACCTAAGACCCAATCATCCCAAGATTAAAAAGCAAAGAAACATTTTTATCCCGCAGGAATTACATGATTGCACGCACGTATTTTTGAAAGATGAAACCAACAAAGGAAGTTTAAATTGCCCTTACACTGGACCTCATCCAGTTATATCCAAAACAGACAAAAGTTTCAAGATTCTAATTAAAAATAAAGAACGTGTTGTCTCTATAGACAGACTTAAACCTGCCTTTTTGCTCAATCCCGACATGACCAGCACCAATTTAAGAAGCGATATAAAAAAGAAAACAATGTTCAAAATTTAACAAACAATTGAATTAACATAAATTTCTCTTTAATATTAGAACTAAACGAAATACATGTATATTTACCAAGTTTTTTTTATTTTTAGCATAACCACATGCCATATATATAGCATAGAATTTAAAAAATAATTAAATCAATATGAATTACCTCTTAACATTGCAACTAAATTTATAAAGTTTTTTAGCATACATTTTTTTAAGTCTTTTAGGTAACTATATGCACAAAATTTTTTTTAATGAAGGGAGAGTGATGTGGCGGTAATACGAGCAGTGTCTTATCCATGGATTATCTAAATCCATGAGAAGCATTATCGTATGCACACAATCAAACACGCGATCGCATCTCGCTTTCACAGATCAATGCAAAATTGATCACCGTTAATCATATCAGTACGAGTTGCATTTTTTGGGCTCTCATCGCCAGTTGGATAAGAACATTTCACGAAGCCACTTGCTGCTCGGATTACCGCCCGCATTCCTAGAATACTTTTGTAAGAACGTTATTAATAAATGAATTACCGGTTTGAAGTTGATAAGTGTTTTTTTGTGGGTGATTCCCTGTGAAAATTTTAAATATAGTTTTTGGTACCAAATAAGAACATAAAAAGGTACACAAGCTTTCCAATTTTGCAAAAAAAAATTAGTTAACTATGTATATTATGGAGAATAAGGTGGTTTTAGTTGAAATTTTAGTTAAAAAAAAACCAATATGTTGACTTTGATGACTCAAGTCGATAGGGTTGATTTTTACAGTTTTAGATAGGTGGGAGTATTCTGCGTACACTGATACCTTATTCATGAAAATAGGTCATAGGGTTACAAAAAATACAGGGTGATATGTAAAACTCTAAAAAAACAACTTCAAAACGCCCTAGCGACTAAACCGTTACCATATCCAATAAAATAATATATAATACCAAATTCGTGATCACCTGGAAAACACAATCCCAATTTCATTGAAAAATAGTGTTCAATATTAAAGGTCGCCATTTTGAAGCCGCCATTTTGTTTTTTAAAAAATAATAACAAATTCGTGATCAGCGTCCCCAAAAACCCTGATAACTTTATTTTCTAAAAATTATCTCAGTTTTTCAACTTTTGTCCATCTTTTTGCCGATTTCGACCACTGTGCGGCCCTAAGAGAGTAGATAAGAAATCTATGCCTCCACGAAGTATAATTATATTTTACAACCTTACCTGGACTCACTTCAAGTTTGTTTACTGCCCCAAAAGAAGAAACCCGATCTCTCCACTACGTATTTAGAATGCGACCTCGCCTCATTTGCTCATGTATGTTAAAAAAAAGAATGAATTTATCTCGATTCACGCTCATACCAAGGGTAATAGTACATTATTTTTAAACCGGGACATTTCAAAAAATTGAGGCCTCATTACAATTTACCATCGTGTAAGGGACAAATGTACTGCCTTGTGTAAGTCGAACACTGTTTTGAGAGTGTGTATCGATCCATATCTGAAAACCTCTTGGTTTCTACTTGTGAACTGCCATAGTAATGGCAGATGTATGCTGACAGTTCAAAATATGTAATACAAAATTCGAAGGTGAGGATCTTAATCAGATGCAGGATCGTCGGTTCCTCAATTTATTTAGATTAAACTTGGAGGATGTTATCAAAAGAAGACGTGTGCCTTGCGGTATTTTATTTTTTATTTACAGTTAATGCTTCATCGACGCAAAAAACGTTCAAATTGAAACCTCGTTCTTAATTGACCAATTTTAAAAATAACTGTAGTTTGTTAGGAAAATATGAGCGGCAGTACCATCCTCCAAATCGGCGACACAATTCGCGCTGAGGTGGCCCAGGTGCCACTGACAAGCTTATTGGCCTATAATCTTTTGCTAGTTCATGCTCTGCCGACTTTCGTTTATGTTTGCTTACATCACTCATCTCCTACTTATGATGAAATCGTGCGACGATTTACCGATTCCCGCAATTTTAAATTATGAAATTATCCCAGGATGCTCTTGTCTTCCACATGATTTACGATAACATCTATTTTAGAACTCAAGCAATAATCGTAAACTGATTTTACCCACGACTCAGAAGCACAGAAGGTAATAAATTATTTTGAGATACCAAATTGTAGTAATTTTCCAAATTCAAAAAATTTTAAGCAATTTTCATACCCTCATTACCGTTAATACTTTTTTCCCCTCTCTCTGTGAATCATCAAATCAGCGTATGTCTGGGTCGTCCTTTTTGGATATAAGAGAAATGCACTTAAAACTCTAAAAATATCCTTTTAATGACCATTTAAGTCAGATTTCACCCTCCCAGCGTGTAAAATCCATAAATAATGTAAATCCTGACACCAAAAACTGTCATTTAACACAGCTCAACTGCGCCATCGAACAAGATCAATACTGGAAAAATGTCGGCTGCTTACTAAATGAGGATTCCGACAAGAAGGATATAAGGGGTGTGGATCCTGGATTCTATTCAAATTGAACTGTCAAATGTCGCGTGCCACTTTGGCCCCAGATGAACTTTTTGGTTCTGGATTTAAACAAAAACAACAACAACAAAAACAACAACAAAAAAAATCTTTTCATTTTTCCTTTCGTTTTTGGGGTAAAAATAAAAATTTTTCTTGTTTAGATTTATTCACCCCCGCACAAACTGGTGTGGCTTTGCTGTTGTTATAATACCACAACTTGGGAAATATATCGATGTTCTTAGCTATAAATAGTGATTTTCGGGTGCATTCGAAGACGCATCCCGAGAAGTGCGCCAACAGGGAATGCTGTGGAGGTGAGAGCGCATCTATATGGTTTTGACTGCAAGTGCCAGATGCAGAGCTCTCTGATCTCTTCCTACACTATTTTAATGGCCTTTCGCCGTGGAATTGTTTTTATATCAGAAAAATGTCAATCAAAATATTTTTACAGCTCTTGCTCGACATATAGGAGCACTCAGGGCACGAACTTAGGGACCATCTTCAATCTCTATGGCCCATTAATTCCGGCGATGGATCGGATTTCACGTCCCACGAGCCGACAACAAGCTCTCGTGTTGCGGATTTATCTCGAGAGCGTTGCATGCCTTCCGTATTAAGCTGCCATTTAGTTTGGTCTGTATTATTTTTCAGTTCTGCAAGAAATAGTGGACGTAAGCGGCATCCGGCGTTACCTACCAAAAATTCGCCCCCTTTTCGTATTGACCTTTTCTGTTCATTTGTGACCCTTTTGTGACGCTTTTGGTACTATTGTCAAATTATTGATCACACAGGCAATGCTTGACCCCAATCGAGCTGGACAACTCAATTCTATCATTAAATCCTGGACCAGGACGGCTACTTCAGCCGGAATCCAATAAACGTCGTCAAATTTATTGCTAGTGGCTATTGTTGGGAAATTTTCCAAAAAGACACAACAACAACAACGAAAATTGTCACAAATCATTGAAAGGATAGTGGACAATGGCGGGCCATGGTGGCTTATATGACGAGTGGTCAAAAATCCTCAATACAGATGAGTGTCGACGGTGGCTACATGCCAGATGCTCATCGCAATTAAAATTCTTTTAATGGTCATTTGATACGGGATGAAAATCCTTGAAAGTGTGCCTATTATTGGCCTCGTTTCAATCTGGATTAGGGTCAACCATTCTCTGTTTTTTTTTTTTTGGTGGGTGAAATCGGTTTAAAGGTGTTTGTTTTTTCGGTTTTAGGTGAAACCTTTATTGTTGAAAGTTGTGGCGAATTTGAATTGATTCGTTGAAAACGTGAAATGATACAGTGACAATCCGCGATAGTAAGTAGTTATTTCTTACCCAAGGGATGTGAAAGTTACCCAAAGTCAAAACAAATAAAGTAAATCGTCTTTAATAAATTTTTGGATTATTTTTTGGAACTCTTTAAAAAACTTGCGTTAGCTTAGGTGTGCTGTAATTGTTATCGAAAGAATTTAATAAACAAGAACATAGTGCTTAAACTCGTTATATTTAAAATGTCTATTTTTGGACTTTGAAAAAACTAAAAAATTTCAATTTTTAAATTTGCCTTTTTTTCATAGTTGGCAAAAGGCAAAAAATTGAAAAATGAAATATTTTAGTTTTTTCAAAGTCCTAAAATATACATTTGAAATAAAGTAACGAAGTATTGCGTGTGCTCACAAGAAAGTACATAAAAAAACCTAAAATTTAAAAAAAAATATTTTACCGTACGATGATTTGGCTAATGGCGGAAATTTTAAAATTTTTCGAAAAGTGCCAATTTTTGCCGTAAAAATCGAAAGTTTTTTTTGAAATTTTAACCACGTATTTATAGCATCAAAGTACATCTTTTCTCCAATTTTTATCAAAATCCGGACTTTTTCCCGTTATTTATTGCATTTTTAGTAAAATAAAACAAAATTCCATAAATTTTTGTTTTTTGAGGTTAAGATTCATTTTTAAAGTATTTATACCGAATCAGTTCGATAGTCTATTCATTCACGAGTATTTTTCTACGACAAACAGAACTGGAGAAACTAAAAAATTGGTGTAGCAATGCAATCAAAATGCATCAAAAATGGACATTTATGCAATTTTCTCGTGCAGGACAGGACCGATTTTGCAGAATTTTTTTTTTCACTTTATCTTAACATATGTAAAGAAAAAAAACAAAAAAATCCAACTTCCCAACTACATCACTATCATATGACAATTTCCCTCTACTATTATCAGTGGCGTGCACAGGGGCTCGTCTTTGGTATGGCAGAATTTTTTGGGGCGCCACATTATTAATAATAATAACGATAACAATAATAATAATTAAAACATTAAAAATATATGATTATAGACATAATCTAAAATTTGGCCCTAATTTACGATGTCTTTCTTAGTAAGCTAGAGTTTCATATAAACATTTTCCTCGCTTTTTATCGCAGGCACGCAATATGAGTAACTCGATCCTCAATTCATGAACTCAATTTTAAACAGCAGGATACATATTGCGTAAGCTTGAAAATACAGAGATGAGCATAAGATTTTTCATTTTTAGAAACAAATCAAATAATGACAGTGTCATCAAGTTAAAATAAATATATGAAATTATGTAATTCAATGTAGTTTTTAAAGTAATACTAACAAAATAAAAAAAAATTGTTGAAAAAATTAAAATAAGGAAAAAAACATTTTTTTTTAATAATTTTTATTTTTCTGGAGGGAGGTGTTGAGGCGCCGATGATTTGTTTGGTATGGCAGCTGCCATACCCGTGTGCACGCCACTGACTATTATATAATCGGTCTCAAAAAGTATAGCTAAAAAATACAATTGCGGATCCTTTAACAATCACGCGTGGTGTTCCACAAGGATCCATACTAGGACCGTTGCTTTTCAGAATTTTACATAAATGACTTCGGCAGATTTCGTGCAAAATTTTGCTATTTTATGACTTTTTTAGGAAAAAAATCAATTTTACGACTGTTTTTGGTGACGTCATTATGCTTGCGCCTCCGATAAATTACAAAAAAATTCACATGGAAACAAGTTTTGCGCAAAACTGTTGGTGACGTGTGGACGGGCCATTAGGCGTGTCTCAAAAATGCCGTCCTCGTTAGTCTAGTAGTTTAACAGTCTGATTACCATTGCTGAAGTTGGGGTTTGAGCCCCCACAACGGCATTGACCATGGTCTTTTCACTTCTTCTACCTAGATATCAAACCATATATTAGTTCTTCTATGCAGCTAGTCCAAACCAACTTTTTATTGCAAATATCGAGCATACCAACTTACTCCAGCTTCTACATGTAGTCGTAGACCCTTGAATGATGGTCGTTCAAGATTTCAGAAATCTCTAGTTTGCTTTATTTGATTAATGCCTGGATTCTGTGATCATCAATCTCGATGTCCTTCGGCAACCGGGAAGTCTGGTTGAGATTAAAACCACCAGCACAAAATTTTTTTAACCATTGCTGGCGTTCCCGGCTAGGGGCCCCAAGATAGATTGAAACCCAAAAAGTTAAAACCCCATATCCCTGCATACTATTCGCCTAGGGGCCCCGAAACTATCTTGAAACCCAAAAAGTCAAGACCGCCCAATCCATGCGTTCTACTTGTCAACCAAGCACTAATCTAGAGCCTGAAACCCAAGCATGCAGCACTCTAAAATATATGTTATGTTTGTATGGATATGGATTCTTCTACTCGTCATACTTAAATAGTAAACACTAGAGAAGAGAAAACTTACCCAGCCGGAAATGAAGCTAGAACACTCTTAAAAAGCTTGGGGCGTTCCCCTTCCATCCCAGTTCTATATTTTTTTTAATATTGCATGATCGCAGTGGGAGCACTCCTTTCACTGCTGCTTTTTTTGGAAGCGTTTTTGAAGCAGTTACAAAAGTAGAAAACATTTTCTAACCCTCCAATTTATGTTGTAGCGCCTGTGGATATGAGAAACAACTGCAGTGTCGAAAAGCTTTATATTTTTGTTTACTTTGTGCAATTGTCTTTTCGTCCTTCCAAACGCGAGTGTCGACAGCGGCTTTACTAAGCGGTCCCCCAACTAAGTACCAACCGTGTTCAATATGCTGCATGACCAACGCATCGAGCGAGAACGAGTCTCTGTTTGCCGTATTCTTCGTTCCATACAATTCCTTAAACATCCAATCGGAGCATATTAACAGCGCTTCGAATTCACTTCCCTTTTAGTCCGGGGAAATTAGCAAAAGAAAAAAGCACGAAAGGAGACAAAATTCGGAAATGGCTGAAAATTGGTCCACAGCTTCCTTGGGACTTTTTAAGAAAACAATTTCGGAATCACAAAAAAAAATGGCCGCCGGATATATAGCGGTTTTCTGGTGTTTTCCTTGTATCTCGGTTTCTATAGTTGGTACAACCCCGTACAAAGACCCTAAATGTTGACAATGAAATTCTCTACAACTTTAGTTCTTACTCAAGGTTCAAGGTCAAAGTTTCAAAAAATCAATTTTTGGTAAAAAAGAGCCCCAAACAAATTTTAGCCCCGGGCCACTCACGGTGATGTGGCGGGCCTGTTTGGGAGGCATTGTCACCGCAAACATGGCGCCGTAAAATTTTGCAAAAATTCACAGTTTGGTTATAAAGCTTCGATCAACTGTCAAATGGCATGAAGAAACCTATAACGTCCGATTCCAGTACCTCAAAAATAGTCTAGTGCCATCTGCTTGTCATGAGTCATGACTCTTGAGACAGCCCTCATGATAACATGAAAAAAAAATTAAAATATGTGATATAGCACAGAAAATTTTAAAATGTTTAATTTTAGCTTAATACAAGAAACCAAGCATCATCATAAAGAAAGCATTGTGAAACTTAAAACAACAAGCCAAAACCGCTAAACCGCAAATAAGTGACGATTTAGCTACCGCATTTCTACCTTCCAGGTATAGACCAAAAAAAATAAAATAATAACGAAAAAATTATCTTTCAATCAAAATTTATTTATCCTCTCTTTAAAAAATCAAAAAAGGATCACAGAACGTACGACAATGAACGCCCGAAATATTAAATGAGGATAAAATGAGACAATTTTAATTCAGAGGCGCCAATGTCTTACATTGGACTGGAAAAAAAGGACTCGTCCTTCCTGTGATAAGGAATTATTTATGTGCCGCCAAAATTTTAGAACATGCACATGGTCTATGGGTATCCATCCTTCTTCATAGTGTTCTCATGTTCATATACAAAAAAGGATATACGGTCACACTGCTTTACTCGTCGACTGTGGACTGTTATACTCTGATGACCAGAAAATATATGACCGGAATAAAAATTGTGAGCCAAAAATTACTCATATACGGAACGAGTGAGTCCTTTCCTATAACACACAGTAAAGTAAAAAAAAATATTTCTGTATAAAAATTCTTCTTGCACAAAAGGATTTAAAGAAGAGTTTATGGTTTTGCAGTAAATAAAATTCTTGGAAGAAAATATAATTACATAAAAAGAACCGTTCTTCAAGATTGTTGCGCACTGTATGCAGTCTTATCCTTTCCTTACAATAGACGAAAAAGGATGCAGTCATGTTGCGGTATGGTGTTAAAAATTATTACATTTTTGCAAAATATTACTTCGTCCTTGAGTGTGTGACACCTTTTAAATCATTTTTCATTGCCGTTGAGTCGCTTAACCATTATCCTTTTGGGATATACCTGAAATGGATTCCCATAAATAATATTTCATAAAACCCACCAGCGGAGAAAGGGAATGTGCTGGTTCCCTTCTTTTAAACCTTTGACCCCGTAGACATCCCTTTTACATCGAAAATTTGCTTAACGAAGAAAGGATTCATTGTTTGTTTTTTTTGTTCTTGTTACCGTGTCATATCCCTGTGCATCTGCGGATGTCTAAGGCGGTTATCTGACCATCACCACAGGATATCCCTTTAAGACACACAATTTTTTTTCCTTCTTATATTTGCAAGGATTTTATGGCTCGTGTAAGGATAATTTTTCATCCTTTTGCTAAATCCAGGTAATTGATGCCGCCTGATATATTAGGCTAAGGATCTTGTAAATATTTGTCATAATTAGTATTGTAGGAGATTTGCTAATGATCCTGAAATTTTAGGGCCTTAGAAGGGAATTTATGTGGAAGGCGTGCATGATTAATGGTTGGTATGCAAATTTTTTGGATAAGAGGATGAATGAAATTTTTCTGGGATTTCTTTTTTTGCGAGAAGCAGGATAATATCGGCTTAGAATGTTTTGTTAGTGTTTGTTTCTTTTACTTTGGTGTTTGTTTGTAATGAAAATTGTATTCTTCTGCTAGAAACGGAGTTTTGGTTTGCCTCTTAGAAACAATATTTATAAAAGGAAATATTGTAAAATGTTAATAGCACAAATAATAAAAAAAAGTGCTGATACAGATACTTAGGTTTTATTCAGAGGAAGGTTTAGCCTAGATGATACTAGATTAGGAATAAGTCTAAATATGGCAAGCTAACACATTTGCAATTTCCACTTTTATAATATCCTTACAAAAGATCGTGATTTTTACAAGTTAATTATGAGGGAATTTTTTTCATATATTCTTTACTAACATAGGAAATATTTTGGATTATAGAATAAATGATCATTATTCATACGATTGTAAAGGCCAAATTTTCATATTCAAGTTAGTTAAATTAGCATTTGTCGTTCAATACCAGCTAATTTTCGTCAATTATATCTAAAGGCCCGTCCTCTCTACGCAGGCTTAGATCCCACGCGCTTTTGGCGGAAATGCCTTTTAATTTTCTGAATCGTGAGTTTTCGATCCTAAAATAAGAACTAATCTGAAAGAAAATAGTTATAAGATTTTTTATTAATGAATATTGATTAATTTACATTGAGAAAAAAAAATCAATTTTCATTTAAAAACCCGTATTGTGTGAAAGTACAATGTACCTTTTTAAGCACAGCCTTTTGTCCGCGCAGTTTGGTCGGATCCACCATAGATGAAAAACAATATCTGACCTTTTTAAATCGCAGACCAAGAGCCCAAGAGGAGACAAATAATCTGAATGTCAGGGCTACTCTCTGAATTTAGTTTTAATCGGTTTAAATTATTCTAAAAAATATAAATTCGATGGCAGACGCTTTTTATTAGCTTCACCTGTAACTAAGTATACATGTAAAAAAATTTGACCCATTTCCAGGTTTCCGATTGAGGATTTTGCACATATGTATAGTTCGCGTGACAATCTGACCATTTTGTAAAAAAATCAAGATGGCGGTTCCAAGATGGCGGCCGGATACACAATTGTGTTCCCCGACCCCCGACATTGGTATCAAATGAAAGGGTATGACAAGTAGAATACCATTAGCTGTGTGGCATCATACGCGATACCCATACCGAGGGCGTTGAAAAGAAAAAGGTAAACCGTCATTTCATGTTGGCCGCAATTTTGAATTTCGAATAACGCCACACAGCTAATAGTACTCCCAGTCTGTTCATTGGCTTTTATCGGCACGTACAGGGCCAGATTTAACATAGGCAACATAGGCGCTAGCCTAGGGGACTGCACCACACACAAAAATATTTTATACAGTCCACCACATCAGAAACCGACTTTGCCAGGCACGCGGAGACGCATAGATTATGTTTCTATAAAAAAATGATCATATAAATTTTTACTTCCAAATATATTTACAACTCGAGTTATTTCATACTATGCAAGAAGCTTGGCAAGAAGTTACGATTTCGGCCAGCGACGCGAACTTCGCTTCAATTCAGTAATAATGACCGAATAAATATTTCAAATTTAGAAAAGAAGAAGCTTTCACAAAGTGCACGGTACAATTCAATCCTAGAATGATGAAAAGTTTGCTAAGCAACGAACTTTTCGTCATTTGACGATTGGACTGTAAATTCACAAAAGGGATCATTCCACATCAAATCAACCTGAAATATTTTATTTCAATATGATCCCAATAGGTGCGTTTCGTTTTCATTAGATTACGTACGCGTAGTTGGGCGCACATCGGAGTAGATGCTGCTACACCACAGTATGGGCTGGGGTAGCTGCAACTACGTCGATGTGCGCCCAACTACTCCGGAGTACGTAGGTACTCCATTGAAAATGAAAAACATCTAATGTCGTCCCTTCCTAAATTTTGGCATATATGTAGGTAGCCTAAGAGTGTACGCACAAAAATATTTTTTTCAAAAATTTTAAAAAAACATTATTTTCAGATATTTAAAAAAAAATTCAAAGTGCCGGAAAAAGCTTTATTCTCACTAATAATACTATGTTGTATATCAAATTAAAGCCTATGAAAGAAGAAGAAATTGGTAGAACTTTCAGCTTTCTATGTCAAATTGTTTTTGAACTACACTGCAAACCCCAGAATATTTTTTCCGTGTGAATTTAACACACTACACACTTCATAAGCGTGTAAATTTGGCTAATCGTGTTAAAATAAAGCGTTTTAGGAATAAACCGTGTTAAAATAATACGGATAAAAAGACATACGTGTAAAAATCACACAAATTCAGCGTATTATATTTTTTACACGCTAAAGAAATTGTAACGTTTTATCGTTTTACGTCTTAAACGTGTGAAAATCACACATTATGTGTCATTTCACACACTTCACTATATTATCACGCAGGAGAGGGTAGCTTAAAGTAAAGCTCGACAGTTGTAATTCTTTATTTAAATGCTCAATGACCAGAGAGCTTCAGGACTTCTCTTTACAGTCAGTCGGTAACAAAAGGGCATCGAGACAAGTCGTTGCAGTTTACTTCAAGAATTTTAAGCTAAGTTTAAGTTTACTCTCCGCAAAATGAGGCTAAAAAAGCTTCACTCAAAAGCTTCCAAGCAATACATATTTGGAGTGTTTTAAACACACGCATTTATATGGGGTTCACACTGGCACCCAAAACATGTTTTAGAAAGCTCTTCAAAGTTCGGTGCAAAACAGGGTAAAACATGTGTTTTACCAGTTTTACCCATATATTTTATAAGGTGCGAGCTTTTTTAAACAAGTAGGTTTTGACGCGTTTTAAAATAAAACACGTATAAAACACTTGCTGACAATGCTGAATACTCGATCAGCTGTAATCAGCACGTCATTTTTGAATTTTTGATAGTTGAAGTTTTAATATTTGAAGTGATTTATATTAGTTTACAAGTTTTTCATCGAAAACTAGATAGAAATAACATTTTTAATATTAATTCGATTTCTATTTCGCGGTCAAAAATAATTCCGAATATTTGAAGCTATGAAAACTGACACTTGAAAACATTTCAAAACATGTCAAGTCAGTGTGAACACTTTTGAGCTTTTCAAAACGACTGGTTCATAAAACGTGTTTTGGGCGTCAGTGTGAACCCCCTATAAGAGTTTTAAATTTACACACTTTTCGCGTATTAAAATTAACACATTTTAAACGCGTAAAAAGTGACTACACGATTTTACACGCGAAAAGCGTTTTAAAATCACACACTCGGGTTTGCAGTGTAGAGCAATTTCAAGTATTCAAAATTTTGCGATTCTCGAGTTTTTGAATATTTATAACTAAAAAATTAGAAGTCCAAAAATATGAAAATTTGTTTTTTTTCTTTTTTTCCACAAGAAGAACAAATATAAAAAAAATTATAACTATCGGAGGTGGTGAGGTCCAAAGCATTGATTGATTTGATATGGTAAAGACTCAAAGATGATTTGTAAGAATCGAGGGGAAAAGCGTATATGAGCCATTGAGCCCACCCAGCAAACCAAACTTTCCAAATTCCTACAAGTCGAAAGGTTTTCGGAAGTAATACAACAACAAAAACTAAAGCTTTGTATGTGGCGATTAGTCGAAACTAGTTCAAAAAGAATTCGGAAAACAATATTTTCTGAAAGAAGTAGGAAAGAAATCGGAACATTCCTGTCAAACTTCATTGTGAAATCGTGAGTCTTTGAGTGAATTGCGCGAGTGGCCTTTTTGTGAATTTATTTTATAATTCAATTTCCCAGCAAACCAAATTTTAAGATACCTATCTTACCGAATTCGTTACGGAAATTCTTATATTTCTCCCGAATTCGCAACCGATTTCTGAACAAATTCGGAACGAAAAATACAGTATATGAAGGGGTTGACACGACATCGTTACAAAAATTCTTTTCGAAATCGTTACGAAATTTAGTAAAGATTTAGCAAAGCTTTTTACCTAAGGCTGCCAACCGTCCCGCATTAGGGGGGACAGTCCTGCATTTGCTTGCATTGTTCCCCGTTATTAAAAGCGTCCCAGATTGTCCCCCAAAACCTCAAATTCGTCCCACAAGTCCCGCATTTAGTTTTTGTGCAAATAGTATATTGTGCATCAGGTGGAAAGGACTAAGGAGACGGAAACATTTTAATACATATGAACAAATGTTGTGTTTATACACATGATTGCATATGTACATGCAATGTTTTTCCGTCTAGGTAGTATGTTCTCTTCGTATTCACTTTGCGTATTAAGCCTAAAGGCCCTTAAAGAGAGAAATTAGACCGTAATTCACGGGTGCGCAACTAAAGCTCCATGAGTGAATGTAGAAAAGTAAGATTGCCATGTTCCATAGCGTATGGCTCTTGGCAGAGCCAGTCGTGTCTCAATAGTATGTCCGAGGATACAACCATTGAATATGAGTTCAACGGTGATGATACAGAAATTTTGCAAGAACAAGACTGCAAGGCTTTTTGCAGAATTATTGCTCATCACTGCAAGACTTTTGGCACTTAGTAATGAGCGAAAAGTCTTGCTATCTTGATCTTGCAGTCTTGTCTTGTCCTGCCTTGTCTTGGTTTTGCTTTGGTCTTGCTAAATGTGCAAAAACAGACAAGAATGCAAGACCACTGCAATACCAGTCTTGCCCCTCACAGCAGATCAGCACACAGATAGGACATTTTTATGCAGATTTATCTAATGAACAAACAAACAAACAAATTTACGTAAAGCCGATAATTTACGAGATATTTGCTAAAAACTGATTTTTGCGACCTTTGACCTTTAATATCTCAAGACGCGGACACGAGATTATATGAGACTTTTGACACATCATTTAGAATGCCAAAACAAAGGTTCATACAAATTTTCAGCTTATTACCCCTCATTCCGAAGTGAAACCCTAATTTGACTGGACTATTAGTCCGGGGAAATTACCATTTTAAGTAGACAAAATTCCAAAATGGTTGTAAATTGGTCCACAGCTTCCTTGGGACATTTTAAGAAAACAATTTCGGAATCCCAGAAAAAACATGGCCGCCGGAGATATCACTTTTTAGCCAAAAAAACACTCAAAAACTGTTTTTTTCGAAAAAAAATTTTATCAGTCAATACGAAACGTTATTGCCTACAAAAAAGCCCTCTTGTCATTTTTTCGAAAACCTAACCGTTTCGAAGTTATTCAAGTTATTCAAAAATCACTTTTCGGTCCAAAAATATCTTGAATAATTTGGAAAGGCCAAGGTTTTCGAAAAAATTACAAGAGGGGTATTTTGTAGGCAGTAATTTTTGCCTTGTCAGTTCAAAAAAAAATTCGAAAAAACCAATTTTTGAGTGATGGTTTTGGCCAAAAAGTGATATCTCCGGCGGCCATGTTTTTTTTTGTGATTCAAATATTATTTTCTTAAAAAGTCCCAAGGAAGCTGTGGACCAATTTTCAACCATTTTGGAATTTTGTCTAATTTCGTGCGTTTTTTTGCTAATTTCCCCGGACTATATAGGCTTATTTTATTTTGTCATGATCTCATAGAAAAACCTTGTTCCGTCCCCCATTTCGATTTGGGAAAGTTGGCAGCCTTATTTTTACCCCTAATAAAAAAAAGCTTTGCTAAACCTTTACTAAATTTCGTAGAATTCGAAAAGAATTTTTTTCTTTTCCATATTCAATTTGTAAATAGCTGAAGACGGACGTTTAAGCTCCGTTCACATTTAACATCAATCCAAACTATTGTAACACCCTGTATAAGCATTAATACATAGTCCTTCATCTAAATGCTCACAATTTTACAATGACAATTTCTTCAACGGTGTCAAATCAAATTGCTTTTCTTGAAGCTTATTAACTGGAATTGGTTTGATATTAGTAAATTCAAAGGTTCAAAATTTCTTGATTTTTTGAAACATTCTTTCAGTCGACAACTTGCATTAATTACTTATATAAATTTAAATAAAATTTATATTTTCCGAAATGCTCTTCCAAAATAAATTTATAGCATTTGATATCAATCGATCTAATCACGAAATGCATCGTTCGAAACTCGTCTAAACTTTTTACGGCTGCTCATTAACGATCATTTCTAAGAAAGTAGTAAGCCACAGTATCATCTGGCCGCCACCCAGTTGCACACAGTCACTTCCAGAAACCAAGGATGCTGCGGCCATATAAGATCAATAAAAATCCAATAAACCATGGATCGCCGCCGATGGCCATTTCTCCCACAGGGCGAATCCCTATCCCCAAGTAAAGTACAAATTAAATCCAGCTTGGTCAGTTCGTATGCGGCTCCTTCCACCTCCCGCCCTTAGGCCCTTCGACGGGAAAAATAATACCGGGAAACGCCACAAAAATGGATTTTTATCGGATTTAAAAAAAAAAAACTTATCCAGAATATAAACATGGGAAGCAGTTGGGAAGCGCTGGGACGACGTGCATCCATTTGCCGGATTTTTAACACTTTCTGAACGCTCCTGCTTAATCATAAATTTTTTATTGTTTTTGGGGTTTTTTAAAAAATTTGTCTTGTTTCCTCGATTTTCATTACATTTCCACCGAAAACAATTGGAATTTTGAGCGATGGCCGCGATTCGTCCCGTTTATGCCTGGGGCAGATCGAGGGATGATGGTTTGGGGCCAGGGCAAATCCACGGGTCCACCATTTTTCCACAGATAAACGCAATCAGATCGAAAATTAAAATTTTTTCTGGTCCAATGGGGCCAGAATGGGTCGAGTGTTTGGGGTAGAATATGCTGCCCGGACACGGACACAAACAAACGGAATTATGCGAAATTAATCAGTCATAATCCCCGTGATTGGTAGCGGTTTCAGTGTTTAATTAATAATAAATCGCCGTCGATTTCGGGAGGGGCTCGGGTGTGAAGAGTGCTTTTAAATGCGATTTAGCCTTTTTCGAAAAATATTTTCCGTATTGAGGTTTTTGTTTATGGTTAAATCAATACAATCGAGTGTGATTTATGCCTTTATTTTCTGTCCGAGTTAAATAAAGATTAATTAATTTCATTTTGTAAGCAAAAATTGTGTTTTTACAATATTTTTTTTTCGGTTCTTGTTTTAATGGGGATGAATTAAATTTTTTTTAGAGAGAGTGAGATGAAGTAAACGATTTTAAATTCAGTGAAATTAAGCTAAGTCTGATAAAAAATATTTCTACATAAAATATCATTCATTAAAAAAAATAAAATCATATTGTATCAGCGAAAGCCGGAGGTGATGTCTTATCACAACAACTCCACTCATAACACACAAATGGCATTCGGATCGGGTCCCGTCGGCGTGGAAGAAAGCGATCGTTGTGCCAATTATGAAAAAAGACGACAGTCGGAAATGCAAGAACTATAGCGGTATCAGCCTCCTTTCGATCGTCGGCAAAGTATTTACGAAAATCATACAATCGAGGCTACAGAAACATCGAGAGCAAACGAGCCGGAAAGAACAAGCGGGATTTACAACACCTCGAGGATGTATTGATCAAATATTCGCTCTCCGTCAGCTAATGGAAGAAAGAATTCGTTGCGGCAAACGATCTGTCGTCGTTTTCATCGATTTCAAATCCGCTTTCGATTGCATCGATTGGATCAGCTTGTGGAGAGTCTTGGAAACCGAATACGTGCCATTGAAAATCATCCAATTTTTCCAAGCGTCGTACGATGGGTCAACAAGCAGCTTTCTTATTCGAACGACTTATCCGAGGAATTTCCGATCCAAACAGGTGTCCGACAAGGAGACGTCGCTTCGCCACTTCTCTTCAACGTTATGATCGACTCGATTATGCGTGCAGCATTCGATGGACGACGCGGAATTCGATACGACGACAACAATTTCTTAACCGACTTGATGTTTGCCGACGATAGCGCCATCTTCGCAGACACGGATGCCGAAGCAACAGACATCTTATACGACATTTCCCGCATCGCCCGGTCATACAGGTTAAAAATCAATGCGGAAAAGAGCAAAAGTGATCACAACGGACTGATCGAAAGCTAGTGTTCAGTGTTCGATGGAACCCAAATCGAACGGGTTCCGATGTTCAAATATTTGGGATCGTTGGTTGAGGAAAAGAAAGTGGCATCGACGGCTGACGTTCACAGACGCAATGGCCAGGCAACAGCAACATTCGCCTCGCTCAAGTGACGCATATGGAAAAGAACAAATATTACCATCAAAACGAAAGTACGCCTTTACCGAACGTTGACCCTTCCGATTCATCTTTTTGGGTCAGAAACGTACGTACGAACACTGCTCAAGCCGGACGTCAACAAGCTCGAGGTCTTCCAAATGCGATGCTTGAGGCAGATTCTCGGTGACTCACTCCGCGATCGCCTTCGAAACGAGACAGTTAGACAAAGATGTGATCAACAGACACTGATCGAAGTAGAAATACAAAAACTTCGACTACGATGGTTTGGACATGTTTGCCGAATGGATCGTTACCGCTTGCCACGTAAACTTCTCTGGCGAGACCGTCTGGTAGACTGGAGAGTTCAGCGATCGGCACCGAAGAAAACCTGGCTAAAGAATATCGAGGGCGTCTTAAAGAATCAACGATTATCAGTTATGGATGCTCGAGATGTCACCAAAATCGTCAAGAATGGAAAGGAATCATGAATGGAGTTCAATACCCAGCGGCACCGACAGCAGGGTATCCGTTACGGTGATGTCCCGCTCGGACCGCTAGCTAACGGATCAAAGAAGAAAAGAAGAATATCAGCGACGTACTTTAGAAGTGGTGCAAATCCATCTAAGGTTGGACGTAGTTTTAGGTGAATGTATTGTTACTAAAAATTCAATATTTGATTACTTCTGTTGTTCAGTGAGGTATACCACAAGATTCCGTACTTGGTCCGTTACTATTTTGCGTTTTTAAAAAAGGCTAAGCTCAGTGTACACAGTCGTGGATATTATTTACTAATCTATTGTAAATTTGTGGTTGGGGTATAGTAGATGTTGATGACTGATTCTGGCACATATTTTAGTAAAGGAGCATCCACACATATCAGGGCCGTGGCCGGGACGTCACAGGGCCGTGGCCGGGATGTCACAGGGCCGTGTTCTGCCGTGTGTGAATGTTCCCGTGCCCGGATACGGACATGTGTGAACGAGTAAAGAAGTATCTACTCTACATATATTAGTGCTCCGTCAGGGGTTCAAAAAATATTGGTGCGTACATTTTATATGAACGCGTTCACACATATGCGGGTCCGGGCCGGAGCAAACATCTAACGTCCCGGGCACGTCCCTGATGTGTATTGATACTCCTTAAGTCTGTTTGGGGTTGCCTCGAGTGAGATGTTTTGATTGTTTGTAGATATTAATATATTTAAGCTTTGTTTTATGCAACGTATAAGAATATACTTGTCTTTTCTCTGTTCATTTTGTCTAGTCAGCCGTTAACAAGCTATGTATGTGTGGACTCAAAGTAACTTCTTTACTACGACTAAACCAGAAACATCCTAAATCTCTCATGAAAACTTCATAACTCTGAACAAAAAAAAAACTGTGGAATTAAAACTCATTAGCCACTTTTTCCTCCACACAGAGCTCCGCTCAGAACTATTATAAACGCATTGTGCTATAACCAGGAGAAGCCAAAATCATAAAAGAAGCAAATAAACAAAAACGAAAAGCACCTTTGGAAAAAAAAGAGAAGCAGTTTTCAATTTTTACTGACCCATTCATGTTTGGTAGCAATAAATCTCAACAGGAATTCGAGCAGATAAACACCAGGATGTCATCAGAAGCACAAGACTCAAAAGACGAAATCTCCAAAGAGCTGAGAAATATGGGGCCTATGCTTTTTTCAGTAGTTAAACTGAATACGGTTTACTTTGCACGTTGTTTTGGTACAGGTGTGTTCGCTTTTTACCTGGCTTATAGCATAAATTCATACCGGGCTCGTATTCGTTACACTCATATCCAATTTTAACGAGACTGAAGACGACGACGATGACTACGACGACTACGACAAGAGCGTCGACGATCTTTCCTCCTCTTGTCTACCGAGATTCGAAACATGAAAAGTATGATGACGCGATCAATCGATTGCACCGGAGATTCCATAGCCGATGATACCTTATAGTGTGTGCTCGGGGATACCTGGTCTTGGGGGTATCTGGCCTTATTCCTGATGCGCCTTCCTGCTAAGGCAACGTGTGACAATGAGGCATTTATTATAATGATTCCAACTTTTTGAGTTGCGGCCGGCATAAATCCTGTTCTTTATATCTTCGGACATGGACGAGATCTGTACATTTATTTCGTTCGTCCATCGACGATCCAGGAGGATCCGATCTCTCAGATCTTTTGGCCAACGGTTGACTTTTTTTCGACCATTCGGTGTTTCTCTCTCTTCCTCCTAAGTATCCCTCTTCAGTTGTCTTTGATATAGGTGGATATTATGGTCATTCTTCTGGCCCCTGGACATCTTCAGCTTGTGGCCGTTTTGTCGTGCTGTTGTCATCAGCCAGAAATTATCAAGATTTAAATAATGTGAAACGATTTTTTTGTGGTTTTTGTCCACAGTTTTGTTTCCTTAACTCTTTTGTCACACACAATCATTTTTGTCTCATTTTCCTCATAAACAAAATAAATAAATAAGTAAATATTTACTTAAAAAGAACCAAAAAACAGGTAAAAAAACCGCCTCCATTCCAGAACAAAAAAAATACTGATTTCGGAGAGGAGAAATCCATCGCCGTTTTCGATGACAACTATTCCAAGTGGCGGTGATATTCGAACAATGAACATTTCTGGGCTTGAAAAATGTTCAAATTAAATTTAATTTATTAGCGGCACCGTGGGATTTTTGATGTGAAATATTTTTTTCTTTCAAAAAATAAACGAAGAACTTTTTTTTGAACAGAAATGAGAAATAATAAAAAAATCCGTGACTTCTTATGAATCAGAAATTTTAGTTGACATATTTGATATATGACAGCAATTACATGGGGCATTGGCTTTATTTTTGGGGTTGAAATTCTTGGTGCAAAAAAAATTTGTTTGCTGTTGACTGGTTTTAAATTTCTCTTGTTTCGCTTGCCATATTTTAATTTTTCTATGGTTGGTATTTAATATTCATAAACTTTTATTGTGGGAATAATTTTTGAGATTAAATTTTTTTCACCGATTTTTTAGTTGTTTTGAACAAGCAAGTTCTTGTTAAAAATTGTTTTGCTTCTTTCAGTTCGGAAGAACTTGAAAATATTGGCGCTTATTAATTTTGATATACGTATAATTTTATTAATAACTTGTGGATTTTGAAGATTAACATTTAAAGGTCAAAACCGACCCCGTATTAATCCCATGTTTTCTAGTTAGTAGTATAATTGATGTAAGAAGCTACCGCGGAGCGAATGTGGACACCAATAAGTCAGGGCCACCCTAACCACAGGGCTAAATGGGCTGTAGCCCCGGGGCGCAAGCCTTTTCGGGGCGGCAATTTTTGTTGGTCTTATATTTTTTATGTTATTTTTAGTTATGCTATTTTTATTTAAAATCTTTTCAGAAATAATCAAATAACATTTTCTAAAGATTGGTTATTCGTTATTGGAATTGGTTATGAAAATTTTAAAGTTACGAATATAACTTTCAAAAGCCTGTAACAAAAGTTGAAGCTGAGGGGTTGTAAAATGAATTCAAATCACTGGAAACTGCTATTATGGTAGCATTTTGGAGCGAAATATTAGAAATCATAGATAAAACAAATATATCACTTCAAAAAAGTTGCTACTACAACCAGCCCCGCCACAATGGGGCGAATTGCCCGGGCCCCAGGTCATAAGCCCCAAAAATGGATTGCAAGCCAAAAAGTGGACCTGGCTGCACTTAGTAACTTAAGACCTATTCGGAAATCAAGAAGCGACCGTTCTGAATGAACTTATTCTTGCCGCGGATTATAAAAAATATTAAGTATTTTTTTTAGTAAAAGATTTTTTGAAATTTCCTTAAAGGGGCCCCAATCATATTTTAGCCCCAGGCCCCGAAAGGCTATGTGGCCGGTCTGACTGTAACTGAAAGCATTATTGAATTATCCGCTTCTTTAGAAAAATCTGTACGAAACGATATACAAAATAATTTAATCTTTACAAATCTGAAGGTATAACATTGTCTGGATGTGATGAGTCCAAACGAATACGCAAAGGACAAAAAATTAGGACGAAAATACGTCGAAAGAAGTAAAATTTGATGCCAATAACGAATTCCGCATAAATACATATAATACTTTTGACACACTATACCTTCATTATGATGGTAACTTTCATTACGATAGTAAAGGAAATGACGGTATGACACATTACACTTTACTTTCATTTGCATTTAACATATCAAGTGAGATTATTCTGAGTTTTTTTATGTATTTTTAAGTAGTTTTAATTTGTAATTTTTAAAAATTATTCTTAAAGTAGTAAAGGAAACATCCTTACAAAGTGCTGCTTAAGAGGAGGTTCTCATCTAGCGACCCAAAAATTACATGATGTTCTCGATTTTTTTTTCATTGAAGGAAGTAAATGAAGCACTCAAGTTTTTTTGTAATTATTTAGTATGTATTCAAGTACAATATGTTGACATATTTTTTCATGTAAAGCCAGTTTATTTTCATGTAAAGCCAGTCACCAAAAAAAAGTACCTAAGAGGGCGGCACTGTAGCGCTACCAAACATCACTTGAAATCAAAAAATGAAATTTTTTTATAAAATATATGACAATTAAGGAAAAGTCAAAAATTAAAAAATGGCGGACTTTCAAAAAAAAAATTTTTTTTCGTCTATTTTTCGGCTCTTTAAAGTGCTGTAAAAAAATTAATATTAACAATAGTCATCTGTGATTAGGTTCAGGATCCCCTAAATTTAATCAACTTTAAAATAAAAAAAAATAAAAAACGATATACGCAGTAGTTTTTGAGATACCATGCCGCCCGTCTTAAAAAATACGATTTTGAGAAAAACGCGTTTAAGGTTTTGTTAACGAATTTTTAATACGCTTTTATTAGCTTCACTTGTAATTATTTATGCCATAACTTTTTTATGATATTTATTTTAGTAAAACGGTTTGGGGAATATATTCTACACATAATAGACTATCCAAAAGTGAAATAAAAAAAAATCCAATTTTCGGATCGAGTTTCATGAGAACCTGCCCTTAACTAACGTCAAATCAAACAATTTTAAAGTTTAAAATGTATTTACTAGTTTCTGCAAAATTTACTAGTGTTTTTACTATTTACTGCAAAATTGCGAAAGGTTTTCGAAAAAATTACAAGAAGGGTATTTTGTAGACAATAATGTTTTTTATAAGAAGATGAAAAGCAAATTTTGCAAAAATCTATTGTTGAGTGATTTTTTGGCCGAATAGTAATTTTTGGAAACTTGACCTTGAATAACTTCGAAAGGGTTGAGTTTTCGAAAAAATGACAAGAGGTTTTTTTTTGTAGGCAATAACGTTTCGTATTGACTGATCAAAAAAAAATTTCAAAAAAGTTTTGGTCGATTTTTTGGCCAAAAAGCGATTTTTGATAACTTTGACCTTGAATAACTTTAAAAGGGTTAATCGGGTCAACATTTTTGTGAGAACTAAAGTTTTAGACAATTTCATTGCCAACATTTTGGTCCCAAGCACGGAGTTGTACGACCTATAGAAACTGAGATACAAGGAAAACGCGATATCTCCGACGGCCATGTTTTTTTTGTGATTCCAAAATTGTTTTCTTAAAAAGTTCCAAAGGAGCTGTGGAACAATTTTCAACCATTTTGGAATTTTGTCTCCTTTCGTGCATTTTTTTTTCTAGTTTCCCCGGACTTTATGTTGTTTTTTAATTTTGTATGAATTTTTGTTTTTATTTAGTGTAAATTGACTTTTTCTAGTTCTGACACTTTTGTCTAACTTTGCCGGCCACCCCGCTCCCCTCAGATATCCCGAGTATTTTCTTACCGAGAGGGTCACATTATTTTTAGTAGCCCACGGGCACCGAATATCTTAGGACGGCCCTGAAATCACTACCTATATTGCTGGGAAGATAAAGGCCCAAAAACTAGTGATAAGAAACAACAATAATTAGCTAAAGTGGGATATAGAAAAATAAGGCCATGGTTTCACGATCAATGTACCCCAACTGGAATGGCAAGTGTAGGGACACAATATTGCGGAACAAAAAACAAGACTACGAATCAACGCAAACAAACAATAATAACCCAATCGGAATAAACTGACTACTTTGAAAATAGAAATAGTTTTAGCACTAGTGGGAGTTCCAGTACTGGTGCCAAAGTAATCCTGTTCAAACAGAAATATCAGTTCAAATCACAATATCAGTGGTAAGCCTACAAGATTTTTCTAAAGAATTTGTTTTTTAGTTAGTAGTTTTGTTAGTTCAAAATGAATCAATTCTCGAAGTTCCTACTTCAAAATGAAGTAGTTCTCCTAGTAGTTCAAAATGAATTAGTTCTCCAAGAACTACAAAAAGAATTAGTTCTCGGAGAACTTCAAAATGAATTAGTTCTCCAAGAACTACAAAAATAATTAGTTCTCGGAGAACTTCCAAATGAATTAGTTTTCCAAGAACTACAAAAAGAATTAGTTCTCGGAGAACTTCAAAAAGAATTAATTCTCCAAGAACTACAAAAAGAGTTAGTTCTCGGAGAACTTCAAAATGGATTTGTTCTCCAAGAACTACAAAAAGAATTAGTTCTCGGAGAACTTCAAAATGAACTAGTTCTCGAAGCATTTCGAAGTAAAGCAGAGGTGGGCAATTGACTCCATCGTAGGACAAAGCTGTGCAAAAGTAGTCGGTTGTTTTCATATAAAAGGTATCTAACTGACAACTACTATTCTCTCATTATAAAGCAGTTATTCTACTAGTCTTAGAACTAGTTCCCTTTCCTACTGGGAACGATGCTAGGAGTTTATGCAAAGAGAGGATACACCACATGCATCATAGTAAGAAGGAAGAATGATATTAAAGCTAATATTATCGATGAAATATAGGGGCGGCGCTTTAATAGGTGCAAATGGTGCACTCGCACCGGGCGCTTTTGGGAGAGGGCGCAGTTTCAGATATTAACATTTAAAAAAAATTAAAACTTTGAAAAAAAAATTAAAAAAGAATAATAACGACACACCAGTGTACAAAACCTAGATAACACCAAAGAAGGGCAGAAAGAAATAGAAAATCGAGCAGAAAGTGCATTTTAAGAGACAGAACAGGGAACAAGAAAAAATAGTCATCTTTATGAAAATCTGCGTTTATATTATTGTATTTAGATCAATCTTTACCCAGTTAATCTCGGAATTTGGCGGAAGACTGCCTAATGATAATCTAAGTAAATCAACAACACCGACAACATCTGGATAAGGTTTGAAGCGACGCTCAACCTAACCGTGCAAACCGCCTACTTGAAAAAATGCGACTATCAGAAATATTGCGAGGTACCCGCGCCTCAATATTTGGTATAAGCCGGTATTGATGCGCTTGTCAAATCAATATTTCTGATCCTTGCATTATTTTCAAGTACGTATTGTGCGGTTCGGCTAAGCGCCTCTTTCAGATGTGGTCTGTGTTACTTGGAAAAAGCCGTTGAGTTATTATTATTACTATGGAATGAGGGGGCAACCTATATGGTGCAAGTTAGGCCTGTTGTGTTCAGCCGTTGAGTTAGTTCATGTAACATATTTCTAAATGTAGATTAGTCCTATTGGGGAACACCACATATAAAAAAACGCATCTTATACTGTCCCCCCCCCCCGCGGTGGTATGGAAAGGAGTATTAATTTTAAACAAAAATACTAATATTCAAGGGACATTCAAACTTGATCGCACGTTTTATAACTACAAATTGTATAAAATAGACAAAATATCTTGTTTGCTTTAATTAACTTTTTAATAACTATTTATAAATCAAATGAAATTTTTTTATAATAACTATTTAAATCAAAAAATCAATGGTTAACCATGAAAAAGTGAAGTTTACCTTCTTTCAACCTCACCTCGCCGGGTGAAATTTAGGGTACTCATTTTGCCATAATATCATCATTACAAAGGTGCCCACAAAATTCTGCTTTTATGGAACTAAGTTATAAATTAAGTAGTAGTGCTATGCGGCTATGAGGCCACTGACGTCATCGGTTATTGTCTTGGGTGTGAATGTGGTCTTGGGTGTTAGCTGGATGTGAGTTGGCTGAGCTTTCGTGCTGGTTGAGCTTTTGAAATTGCTGCGCCATGGCTGAACTTGCATGTGCCTCGGATGTGGCCTTAGGTGTTAGTAGGATATGCCTTGGTGCGCCAAAATTGGTTCGCCAAAATTGGTGCCATAGGCTTATCCAAGGCATATCCAACTAACACCCAAGGCCACATCCGAGGCACATGCAAGTTCAGCGTATTTTTAAATTTCAAATCCTTATTAGCCAACAATCGGATTCACTTGACTAAGAAAATGTAGATATATAGAATATTGCTCAAAAAGGCCACCTGAACGCTCTTTAAATTATTTAAGCTGCTCTATTTACGGAGATTAAGGGGATCATTTGCATCGTATACAAAAATCTTCTCAGAACCATTGCAGAACTTCATTACCAGTCCTCACATGTGCCTAAAACAATATATGATCATAGAAAGTGATCTTGAGTCAAATTTACTCATACCACGTGGGCCGAATTTACTCATAAAACGATTGATCGTGCCAAACACAGAAATTTCCTGTACCCTAATTTTGACAAGGCATCACCAAATTGACCCCCATTGATTCCTTAATTCGAAGTTTATTTTTTCTCCAATAAATCGCAATGTTAAATTTAGATGTCCTTGAATATGAACGCGTATAAAATATAAACCGATCTCTAGACCACCTGTGAAGCAGCTCACAAATATTGGACAGAGATCACTTTATGATGTCAACCAAAACTGAAATATCATAAAGAAGCCAAAAATCCCATTCAGTATGATGGATTCGCCATGCATGGCCACATTAAGGTCTTAAATAAAACCGAAGAAAAATCAATTCCGATCACGTATGTCACCTGAGCTAGTTTTTATCGTCGAGCTGATGGCGATCTTAGTAGAATCATGAATTAGGGGAAATTTTTGACTAAGATGAGACTTTGGCCACCAATTCCCGGAGTGCAAATCATAATTGAGTTTTAATGAATTCATTATTGGGGGACAGATGGCGCCCACCGGGACGAACAGACAAGCTCCGCGACAGACATTCCAGTTGGCATTCCGTACATCCGGGCGCCAGGAGAATTGCGCGCAAATTATACCTGCTCTGGGGCTGAAAGGAGCTTCTAAGTCGAATCGGCTAAAGAAAAGAATTAGTCTTGAGAATTTTTCCCAGCAAAATGTTGAATTTTTAATAAAATCGGAATCATTCGAAAGGAATTTTTCAAAATAATAAAACCGTCTTCGAATAAAACGTTTACAGCAGTCCCAGACACGCGAGGAGAAACCATCGGACAAATAAAAACTCGTTAAAAATGAGGATATGGTAATAAGGAGCGCGAATTCATAACTCGTTAATGCCGGTGCGGCAAATGTATCACTTCTTGATAATCTGGACTTGTTGGGCAACTTTTTATGAGCGCGGTCCGAGAGCGGCTCCGATATCTCGAATCTGTCATATGCATGTAAAATTGCGGGCATAGCCTGAGCAAATTTTTGCATGTCCTAAGCAACTTTCCAGATTCACCATTCAAGATATAATTCAAATCAGGAATATGATATTTCCGTTCACATAAATCCACATCACATTTGAATAAAATATATGGTCTCCTCCGCGCCCGCCCCTATGCCATCGGTCGGACCGACGACTACCTTGGCGCGACGACGACACGGTCACCACATAGCGATGGGCAACTTGCGCGGACTGCTCCTCGTCACATAGCGCATGGCCCTCAAGGAGTCCGCCGGATCAGTTCCAGACCAGGTAAACCTAAAGTGATATGCAAAACTCTGCTGCAGCGAGCGGCACCAACCGGCGGAGTCACACACACAGAAAGTGCCTCGCCAAACGAGGAGGAATCAGAAAAACATAATTTTCTACTTTTATGCAAAAACATGATGTATGTTGGCTAATCTCTCTAGGATCCCCGTCGACGGCCCAGCGCCTTCGTCTTTGGCTGAAGGGAATGGATTATGCCATCGTGGCTGGGGCGCAGGGGGTGCAGAGTAGCTCCAATCGGGGCTGTGCTGGTTTGGGGCACTTGGTGCAATTCCGCACACTTCTTGCGTGGGCCGCGGACATGGTTTGTTATTGCACGAATCAAAAATGGTCGCCGGAGATGCAAATTATCCATGGATCTGTGTGCGCGCGGCCTTCTGGGTCGTCCGCGCGGCCGCCGATCTGCAATTTGAGCGAAAATGTTATGAAACGAGGCGATTTCAATGTTTTATTGGTGCTTGCCTTTGTCTAGTTGATATGCATGGAATTTGTGATCATGTTGGGAAAAGTTTGTTGTTGACAGGTTTTTTTTCAGGGGAGATTTAGATGTGAGATCAACTCTTGGGGATCTTGACTACTTTTGGCCTGATTTTCGGGCTTAAGATATATGATGAATTTCGTAAAGATCGACACGATCACAACACACCGATTCCTGCATTGAATATTTTTTTCGGATCTTGGAGTCTTTTCCGTTTTGCGTTAGCATTAATCAACTATACAAAGGACTATAATGAGACCGACACTGACAACGACAGAACGACTTTTAATTGTGACGAGACCCTTCAGCAACGGCATTGTAAAAATGAATGGAATCGTTCCCTAAACGATATAATAACTTTTGGAGATCCAGAACAGTTATTTTAAATAAACAAGAGTCTAAGCAGGAAGTGTCTCTCCGGGCTCGGAAACCGAGATGGTAGGCAGCCCAATAGGCTGGTTCAAAAACGCCAATTTTGACTACCACGTGTCGCTCACCAGTCAAAGGTGGAGAGCACTGGACACCTGTACCATCTCAAGGACCACTTGGGCCACTTAGAACAAAGAAAGAAGAATGTGGCTCCTAAACAGACCCTGACGAGATATTGCCATTATTACGACGATCATCACGGGTCAATAGCCTATAGGAGACCACACTACCAAGCTTGGTATCCGGGAGAACGTCTGTTACCGTAGCTGCGGAGACACGACGAAAGAGAAACACTTGTTCACTTTCCGTGTAAATGCCCAGCTTAAAAGGGATCGCCAGACTGGAGGTCAGATCACTGAAAAACTTCGTAAGCTTTAGAGACACAGTCGACTAAACAGCATTGAATATTTTGGTGGCACTGGAGGCAGCTTTTCACCTAGTCTAACCTAACCGGGACTGGAGGATGAAATTGCATCACTTGAAAACAAGACACTGAAATGGATTTTGGCGATTTGGGATACGGATGGACTGATAGACGGATGGACGGATAGACGGAGTGACGGTTGGAAGGTTGGGCCGACGGAAAGACACACAGACCGGCTGACGGACGGACAGATGGACAGAAGGATAGGCTAACGAACCGACAGACAGCTGGACGGACAGACGCAAGGACAGACAGACCCACAGAAGGATAGGCTGACGAGTGGACAGATAGACTGGCGGACGTCTTGGGTCAACATCGAAAAGATACAAAGAAGGCCGAAGCAGATGGTCCTTGAAGCCAAATAGGGTACTTTACACTACGTTCGCTTGTTAGTCTGGCACTGCCGGTGTCACAGCCTCTTTCGGCTGCTAAGCGGAATTCACTTGTTTCAGGACGCATAACAGTCCGACGAGGGCATTCTCCGGTTAACCGCGATGATTACGTCTCTGGCTCAGTCGGTTGCTATTGAGGATATCTACTATACGAAATCAAAGAAATTTTTGTTTTGATTTTGCCACGGGGTATCTGGTTATTTGTCGTCTTACTATATGTCATCTAAACTCAACTTCAACCCAAATTTCAATGTTCAGATCCGCATTAGAGCGGAGTGGGAAAACTTACAGCCTGACTAGATCTATGACGTAGTTGCATACACAGATGGTTTCACATTAGAGTCAAGCGTAGTCGCTATAGGTATCACTCCCTTACTAAACCTCAAAAAATACTATCGCCTTCCCAATTCCGCCAGTATCTTCCAGTTCTGTCAGTGAATTATTTGCTATTTTCAAAGCCTTCCTAACAATACAAATCACTCCAAAGCCATCTACCGTAATTCTGTTATTGACTATGCAAACGCCTATGAAGGTACTGGGAGCGGTCTTTATAACGTTCAACCTGGTCAAAACTTGTTACAACGACCTTTCTTCCTCAGGCAAAGTTGTGCGCGATCACAGTTCAGTGGGTATCAACCTGTGTTAACATCGGCGGCAGTGAGAAGGTCAGATGAATTGGCCAGACCAGGAGAAAATCTTGCGGACGCACTAGTGCTGGTGCTGCACACGAGACGAGACTTGTCTCGAAATAGTATCGTCTCGTCTCGATTTTCGAGACGAGATCGAGACGAGACCTCCAGATTAAAAATCGATACGAGACCAAGACTACCATTCGAGATCTCGCGAGACATCTCGAGGTCTCGAAATCAAATCGTTATTTTGAAATCGTATTGACACCAACTATTTCAGTATCTTCACGCTGTACTCTTTGACGAGCACAACATTCGGCACCAATACATGACTTGAGCAGGCTGCGGAGACAAGGCAAAGAGTACGCATTCCATAAGCATTTAAATGCAGAGTCTATTCCAAAACAGAAGAGGTATTTTACTGTCATTTCATTTCATTTCAACGCATTTAAAATGAAATGCGTTGAAATGAAATGAAATGACTGTAAAATACCTCTTCTCTTTTGGAACGGACTCTACGTAAATGTAACTCTACACAAATTAGAAATTAACTTTCGATTCATTGATCCCCTCTACCCCGCCCTGGTGCCACTGTAAAAGGCAGATTTACGTGTCTACGTCTGGGAAGTGACTAGCATGGAAATATAAGGAATATTTGTATACAATTTCATTAATATGGCACATATTGATATTTCTCGAAATACCGAAGACTGAGCAGTTTGTAATATTGACAGTGAAATTCGAGACTTTTCGAGACGAGACGAGACTTTCCGAGATGAGACGAGACGAGATCGAGACGAGACGAGACGAGATCGAGACGAGACCTGCAAATACCCATTTTTTCGAGACCGAGACGAGACTGGGCCAAATCTCGCCTCGTGTGCAGCACTAAATAGTGCAGAATCTATAGAAGCCGCTTGTATGACTAAAAGAGTTATCCTCGGACACGTCTTTAAATAGCAAGCTCTAGATGGTGGTGTTCATCTTTATGCCCTAAGACTTGAAAGACTGCCATAATTGTGCAGGTCGGTTATCACTAGATATGGACTATTTGGCGAACTACCACAACTTTGGGAGAACAATTCGGTGGGACAAGTGAAACTAGAATCAGACATCGTGCATTTGAAAACTTTTTCGTAAGGGTTTTGGGAGAAGTTTATTAACTAAAAAAAAAATATAGTTTAAAAAAACTAAAAAATACGCTTTTATGTTAAAATGAACTAAAAATTAAAAAATAATTTTGAATGTAAAGTTTTTATTGCTCCAGCCAGTATATGGAAACAACCTACCTTTCGAAATGTAAAACAGCGTGGGACTCTTAACCTATATTCTTATTTTATTAATACCGGAACTTTTCGCTAGCGCCCCACGCTTTTTTTACATTTCGAAAGGTAGGTTGTTTCCATATACTGGCTGGAGCAATAAAAACTTTACATTCAAAATTATTTTTTAATTTTTAGTTCATTTTAACATAAAAGCGTATTTTTTAGTTTTTTTAAACTATATTTTTTTTTATTTTCTACTTTTTAGTCTATCATATATCTTCCGCCATTTTGTTGTGGCCGCCATAATAGATTTAAAATTACGTCACACAGCTTACTGTTATGTATTCGTCATATACTTTCATTTGATACCCGTACCAGGGCGCTGTAAAGAAAAAGGTAAGCCGCTATTTTGTGTTGGCCGCCATTTTGAAAATGGAGTGTAGCCATACAGCTAATTGTATTCTACTTGTCATACCCTTGTAACCCTTGTTGGGGGAAGACATTTGCAAGATTTATTTCTTGCATCATTCCATGATTTGAACGATCTTTTAACGGTTTTTAAATTACAGTCACCTCTGAATTTTGGGATATATTTGAGCCGTTTTCTTTGAAAGTGGTGTAAGTCCACTTTATACGATATGGAAATATTTAAGGGTTTGCGTTTGAATGGATTGAATAATATTGGTATATGTTGATACGCTCATTTTATGTTTTTTAAATACTAAATTGATTTAATTTTATAATGTGATCGTTTTTAAAGTATTAGTTAAAAGAAATGTATACTTTTGATGTTCTCAAATGGACTTACAACACTTTCAAAGTCAACATAATTCGAAAATCATACAATATCTACAGTATACAGCCAGAAGTGCTTAAGTGCAACATATGTGTTTCGAGAAAATCACTTCAAAGATATTGAATTTTTTGATTTTTTTATTGGGGCAACTGGAACATATGTAAATTAATCTTTTTTGCTTTGAGTCCATATAAAACAATGAATAAAGTCATGAATTCAATATTTTATTTAGGCGGAGGGTGTTTGGCTGAGGATTTCCAAAGAAAAAACTGCACACTCTACACAACTAAAAATGTTTAAAATACTTTAGACTATTCTGGGTGGGCATTTTCAAAGAGAGAACGAAGTGAAAAGCACAACCAAATGTGCGCAAGATATTTTGGACTGTTTTGGCTTATGATTTGCTTGTGTTTTTCACTTTGTTCTCTCTTCGAAAATCCTCAGCAAAACAGTTCAAAGTATCTTGTGCATATTTGGTTGGGTTCGGAAAGCCAAATTATTTTGTAAATACGCAATTAGGCACTTAAGCACTTTTGCCGGTCCGATAACTTAGCAAGTGCAGCTCAGTTTAAGACAAGAAAGCAATGATAAATAAGGGAATACGGAATAGAAAAATGCAATAAACTCAAAATCATCGACACTTAAGCATTTCTGGCTTGTGCAATATTTTCAGCTAATTTTAAAATGTGTTGGTCGCCATTTTGAATTTGGAATGACGCCACGCAGGACAGTATTCTACTTGTCATATCCTTTCATTTGATACCCATACCGAGTGGGTTGTAAAGAAAAAGGTAGTCCGCCATTTTGTGTTGGCCGCCATTTTGAATTTGGAATGACGCGAATTGTACTCTATTTGTCATACCCTTTCATTTGATACCCATGTCGGGGGTCGGGGAGCACGATTGCAAAATTCGGCCACCATCTTGGAACCGCCATCTTGATTTTTTTACAAAATGGTCAGATTGCATTGTCACGCCAGCTTTACATAAGGGGCAAAATTTGAAGTTGATCGGTTATATGGAAGTGGGTCAAAATATAATATGGAAGTGGGTCAAAATCAAGTTGCAAGATTTGTCTACATACATACATACACACATACATACATACATACATACATACGGCTGAAGCTAATATAAAGCGGTAACATACAAACATACATACATACATACATACATACATACATACATACATACATAGATACATACATCAAGCCCCTCGTAAGTACAGGCCTGGAAGCAGACAGGCCAACTAATACTAACATAGCTGAAAAGTGGCCAAAAATTTCTGACAGTTGTGGAATTAACATGGCCGAAGCCATAAGAAGCAATTTTTTAAGTTTGTTTTTGCACTAAAAAGTGGTAAAATATTGCATATTTTCACTTTTTGGTGCACATGGATTATCAGTGATTAGTGCTTTAGTGATTTAATAAAAAAAATTAAAATGAAGTTAGTGGTTAAGTGTATTTTAAGAGTGTTAATTGATTAGGTGACCATTTTTGTTTACATTCGCGGTGGTTTTTTCGTGTTAATTTAGGGAAAAAATGTTGAATTTGTGTAGTAACATAATAAAAAGTGCTTTTTAAGTGATTAAAGATTATTATAGGATAGTTATTTAAAACATAAGTGCAGAAAAATGTGAA
The DNA here is from genome assembly GCA_963855945.1 of Thereva nobilitata. NCBI lineage: Eukaryota > Metazoa > Arthropoda > Insecta > Diptera > Therevidae > Thereva > Thereva nobilitata. The sequence goes on from OY979698.1 coordinate 20,519,840, forward strand.
GGAAAAGTGAAAAAGTTATTGTTATTCATGTTGTGTGGTAGTACTTGCACTTATGTTTTTAATAACTCTTCTATAATAATTTTTAACTACTTTAAATTCACTTTTAATTCCATTACTACACAAATTCAACACCTTTTCCCTAAATTAACACGAAAAAACCACCGCGAATGTAAACAAAAATGGTCACCTAATCAATTAACACTCTTAAAATACACTTAACCACTATTTTTTTTAATTTATGGACTCAGATCACTAAATAACTTATCACTGATAATCCGTGTGCACTAAAAAGTGATAAAATACAATATTTTACCACTTTTTATTCCAAAACCAAAGTTAAAAAATTGCTTCGTACGGCTTCGGCCATGTTAATTCCACAACTGTCAGACGATTTTGGCCGCGCACAGACACAACCAAAAAGTCTGCTTCCAGGCCTGTACTTACGAGGGTCTTGCATACATACATACGGGTGAAGCTAATATAAAGCGTATAAAAATAGAGATATGATCCGGTATCTGAATATGACAGTTTGGATCTAAAATCACTGCACACATACTTAAATCACTGTCCTATGCTTACATAAAGGCTTTTCAGGAATGCAGTGACAAAACGGCCCCCTTTCCAGCTTCTTAAATAGCATTATCCACAGTCCTTGTAAACCTCGGACCTTTTAAAGTTTTTTTTCAAGTCGTCTCTACGTCTTGCTAGTTCTTTATGGTGTGGCCACACTACGCGGTCTTGGGTCGTACGCGCTTTTGCCTTTTTTTTTCATATGGAGTTTTATGGCTTTTTTACGACTTTTTTACGACTTTGTCCATGGTAAAGGCCGTGCGGCCAAACAACGCGGACAAAAGGCTGTGGTTAAAAAGGTACATTGTGCGTCCACACACTGAGCTTTTCAAAAGCGCGTACGCCGTTTCAAAGGAGAATTGATTTTTTCTCACTCATGACTCAGAAAATTAAAAGATCACGCGCGCTTTTGGCTGGCCGTACGACCAAAAGCGCGTGGATCCTAAGTCCGCGTAGTGAGGACGGGCCTTTACAGTTCGTGATACGTAGCCAACTTAGTCGTAAGGCACCCAACCAACAACCACCATCTCAGGGGTCCGTGATTCGATTCTACGCAGCGACATGGTCCTTCGCCTTGCCACTTCTCCCAGCTGGATGTCAGCCAACGCTCTTTGGAGATGATATTTGATGGGATCTGGTGGAGTAAGACCGCATGTTGGCAATGGAAGTTCTTTCATTCTTTTCTCGATTACCTTTCCAATTTAGGTTTTCTGTTCAACATTTTCAATCTAAATGGAACCGTCGCTAGTAGAAAGGGGCATTGTATGGACTCTAATCTTTCACATAAAAGAAAGCATCTAGCCTCGTTGCTTACAGTCGCGACGAACCTAATTATCTTCTATTGCTGAAATATTTTGCTAATAAAATTCAAGCAGACATTAGCACCTAAAAAGTAATTAAAAAGCGGCACTTTTTTGCATTGAAACGAAAACGAAAATAAAATTTCAGTTTTCTGCTTTCATGGAAAAACAGAAGCACGCTGGAGAAAAAAATTAAAATGGATAAAAGAAAGTTAATATCTTTTCCCGTACAATTAAAATTTTTCCAGAACGTGAATGGAGCCATTCTGGGGCTCTGCGTCCTCTGTTTGTTTTGTTGATGCCGCAGTAATTACTGCTCCGCCACCGGTCTAATGGCCGCGGGAAGATCCGGGGTAGAAAACCAAGAAAGAAAAGTGGAAAATGGTTTGTTTTTTTTCACTGGCTTCCCTCGATCTGTTTTTGAAAATGGATAAAAATAGACACTTTTCGACAATCAAATCGAAATTTATTAGTTGACTAAATCGTCTTGGCTAATTGAGTTTTCTGTTCAATTTCTCCGAGTGAATGCGTGCCGCATTCCAGTCGCGCATCCCGTGCGGTCGTAAAAGAATTTCCGTGAAAATTGTTTTGTCACCTGTTTAAGTCATTTTTTATCCGGTCGAGTTGGGAGAGAGGTGTTAACCCATCTTCAGTTGAGTGCCCCCGTGGCAAAGGGAGAGAAAGAAAGTCTTTAACAGAATACCACCGGTGTGGCATTGAACAAAAGAGGGGAAGATAAAGAGTTACGGCATCGACATGTGTGTACGCCCGCCCCGTTCTGACTACGACGCTGGTTCCGCTTACCGTGGGCCACTCACAGGGTTCTAGTCTAGGGCCGGGTGTGGGTACATATACGTGTGTTTTTGTTTTTTCTTCCGGGGAATGATATCTCTGCTTGGTATGATAAATGGCTTCATCAAAGGGGAAAACAGACGTATGACAGGTCTTCATGTTGTGAGTGTGGCTTAAGTAGCTTCTTCGGTGATGATCGGTGGGTGTCATAAGGAATTAACTCCTGGACGGGGCCTTTGATACTTTCCTTCAACGCGGAAAGACTTTTAGTTTGATTGATGTACTCATAATGGGTGATGGTTATTAATTTTAAGTGGGTTAAAGGTAGGCATAATTAGGGGACTTAAGAGAAAGTGTTTATATTTATGGTGACATTTGCGTCAATAGAATAATAATTGATGATAGTTTGAGGAGTGATGAGTTTTTAGAGATGAGTTTTGTATCTACATCTGGTATGTAATTGCGGAACAATTGGGGCGAACTATTTGAAATTTGAGGATCATTCAATAAGTTCTTAAAAAATTGAAGAGATGGCGCTTGTAATATCGTTAAAGGTTTGCTTTTAGTAAGCGGAATCTGTTACTAGACTAGTTTTAGCTATATCCATCAGGTGATTTCATTGTCATAATGGAATTATTTAGAAAAATGGAAATAACTGAATATCATGTGCGATATTAGACACTTCTATTTGCTTAACACAGAAAGAGATTAACTTCGAGTTGTATGAAGTTTATGGCACATTACATATATTAGGGGGGCGATTGCGGAGACTACTATGGCGAGATTAAGTTAATAAAGGTCACGATCAAACAGCATCGAGGTAGACCAAACCTCCACTGAAGATGGTGTGGACCCCCGAGCAAAAATAATTTAGTTGGCTAGTTTTTTTAAAAGCATATACACGCCCGAAACTACCACGCATAGCGAACAAATCCGCCTGCCATATTCACGCTCCCGCTACAGGCATGAAAATCTAAAAATGCTTCAGCTATAGAGGTATCCACGCAAATCGACCATTCCAAACGCGAGTGTCGTTTTACCAAACGGTCCCCCAACTTAGTACTAACCACGTCCAATGCTGCTTGACCTACGCAATCGAACGATTACCGGTCTATTGAGTAAGCTAAAGGCAGCCGTTATGGTTACCAAGATAATTTCCCGTTTTCTTCGTCTTTTTTAAATTTTTAAATTTCTTAAAGCACTAATTTTCCTCCCTTTAGTGTAGAAAAAGTGTGATCGTAACGTGCTTCGTTTGGACTATTCCGTGCGTCTTTTATCGATACGCAAATTTTTACTCAGGCGTACCGTGCCTTGTTTGAGCGCCATACCGGCCTGTTTCAGGCTAAAAGCCAGGGGCGGCGGAGCGCATGGGGATGGAAGGAAAACTGCACACGCACTTTCGCTTTGGGTGGGGCTTTTTTGTAAGCAATAACATTTCGCATTGATTTATCAAAAAAAAAATTCGATTTTGAGTGTTTTTTTTGCCAAAAAGTGATATCTCCGGCGGCCATGTTTTTTTTTGTGATTCCGAAATTGTTTTCTTAAAAAGTATGCACAGCTATTTTAGAATTTTGTCTCCTTAAAATGCTAATTTCCCCGGACTACTATCAGTTTCTTATAAGAGGCCTATCACGCGAACCTCATTACAAATAAAATGGGGAAATCCCAACATTATTAGATGAATGAGGAAAAACACTATAAATTAGGCGTTGGAGAAAATTCTTAAACAAAACGAAACGAATATTTTTCTAAGTGATAATAGTCATTATTTTTATTAATATGTTTATATTATGGATTTCCTTTTTATTTTAATCTAGTAGGAAAGAATGGTGAAAGTAAATATCTTATAATCAACTGCTTCCAATGCTACTAGTAAATGCATAACACTGTGCACACAAAAGACCGCGTCATATAACATGAAAATGAAAATTCCGTTTTTGCTCCCCGAAGTGTCACCATAATTTTATCAACATGGCGATGATATCTACTCCCGAGTTGGGCTAATAACTCAGCCTCAGCCTACAATTTCCACGTCCATTCATTTTCCCTCTAACGAACTGCGAAATAAACAAAGCGGAATAGAATCCCCCCCACCACCCCGCGCCCGGCCAAATTGTATAGGCTTCTCGCCTTGCAGCACCATTTTCGGAGCACAGAGCCACCGTCACCACCGTCATCACGCAGCATCCACGTCGTCATCATGTACTGTATAACAATAAGAGCTCATACTTCCTTCAATGATTAATGAATCCGAGCCCGGCTGACATAAATCCCACCCACCACTGGAAATATGGCTGTGTGTGAACGCGCTGTAAAATTGGATCCATCCGCTCCCCGTGCGCTGGGTCTGCCTTTGACGCTCGGCAACATACCACCATTGCACTTTATCAGATTGAGCTCCATGTTCGCGTCGGCCTCCACTTTATAATTTAATATGCGAGCGGACATCATGGTCAGCTCCGGGAGCGGGCGACCCGAGGTGGAACGGACACAAGGTACTAAATTAACGTTGCAGCAACAACAACGACACGGTCAAGATCCGCCTGACTGATCACACGGCTCTTGTTGGGTACTTAGCGGCGGGGCAGAGCCCCAATAGAAGTTTGATAAAGTTTTGAAGTATTCCTTTTTCTCGAGAGGGGCTCAAAAAAAATGGGACCAATTTTAAATATGGTGGATGCATTCTTTCATATTCATTTTTGATGCTGGATCGAGGACCAAAGGTGGCGAATTTGTTGAATTGAGGATGCTGGTGATATCCCGTAGAGGTTCTCCGTGAATTTGCAAACTTTCTACTCAAGACCTTACCCAGAAATGCAGTAGATAAAATGTTGGTGGAGGAAGAAAATTCCTTATTCACTTTTGGTAAATGTATAGTATAGCAGTACCCACCTCCGATTTTTTTTAAATTTTTAAATTTTTATGTATTTTGGTGCGTAGAATTCATTTTCGAAAAAATTAAATGCCGCTGACGCATCGTTTCTGAGTTATGCAATTTCAAAGTTGCCAAATTTCGCTTATTTCGAACGTGAAAATCGCCATATCTCACGTCCGATTTTTTTTTAAATTTAGATTATTTAATGTATTTTGATGTTTGATTTTAAATAAATAAATTATTTAAAATAAAATAAATGTTTAATTTAAATGTTGCCAGCTTTACCAAAAAAATTAATTTTGTAGGCGCAAGAGGAGTTTGTGCTTTATTTGTAAAGCAGCCAATACTTGGATTAAATATTTATTTTCTTTAATATAATTTATTTATTTTAAAGAATGCATCAAAATACATAAAATATGTAAACTTCAAAATATTCGCAGGTGAAGTATGGCGATTTTCACGTTAGAAATAAGCGAAATTTGGCTACTTTAATACTTCATAACTCAGAAACGATGCGTCAGCGGCATTTAATTTTTTCGAAAATGAATTCTACGCACCAAACCACATAAAATTTTTAAATTTTAAAAAAAAAACGGAGGTGGCACTGCTATACTATACATTTACCTCACTTTTTCTACTATGGCTCGAACAATATCATTTTTTTAGAGGTCTGGCGAAAACTTAATGGAGTTTTTTTACTAGAATTCAACTGGTTTTCTTTCAGATGAAAATGAATTTTTTTGAGCGTAATATGTTGTGTTGTTATCAAACATGTTTTGCCACTTTTCGGCTACAGTCATGATGCTATAGGTCTAGAACTTCTATGGTTTCTGAATGAAAAACTAAGCCAAGTAGTTTTTACAGGGCTCTTTTGAAGTCAGCTTAATTCCATTGCGGGAGTTCTTCAAAGTTCGGAACAAGTTATAGTCAGAGGGTGTTATGTCTGGACTACACGGCGTACGCATCGAAACTTCACAATCCTGAGTTCTTGAACGATTATGACGGCGCACTATACATAGCTGAAAGCAGGTGTCTGTCCTGGGGGGGGGGGTATAATTTTTCATCCCCAGAATTCAGTCATCTTGTTTGGTAGCGTGTACCCCAACCAAATTTAGTGAATGATTGCCGTAATTTACGAACACGGCAGTTAATACCACTTTTGTGTCCAGACATTACGGCAGCATTATCAAAGATCTTGCAGGAAAGGTCCTTCTCTAGTTGCTTCTAGATGATTTCCACATGGCTCTGCATCTTTTAAGTTTGTTTGTCGAATCAAACATAAGATCAAACTATTTAGCTTTATAAATGCGTTAAAGTGCATTTTGACGAATAGTTGATGCCATAAGGGAATAAACTCATTCTGGGTACGTTCCTCCGAAACCGGGTTAAATATTGCCTGTAGTTTTAATAAAGCAAGAAAGTGATTCGTCATATCCTCGCAAAGCCGGGTTCTGCAACGCGAGAAACTTGATAGAGTAAAGAATTTTTTTAAAAATATCTCGTCACTCTTGTTTTTCCGTATACTGGATTCGACGCCATCTAATTCTTCTTGTTTAAGCGACAAAAAAGGACTTGCCAAAGCGATGAATATTCTGATAGAGGTAACCGACAAATATGATGGTCGCAGATATTTTTTGCCTAATACCCCGGCTTCACCGGGCGAAGTGCGCAAGTTCAAGCAAATTAGTCTACTGAGCTTCAATTTTTGCCTGATTTCCCATACACTTTCACATTTTGAAGTCAGGAAAAACTAGTTCGGATGTGGCTTTTGACCCTTTCGGTCCACAAGATTAACTTCCCAATATTCGTTCAAACAAAAAACGGTTCGACCGATTTTTATGAAAATCTTTTCAGATCATACTTCCTTTAACACGCTTTGAACGGCATCTTAACGAAGTCGAAATCTTTTTTGGTTCTCGCGAAATCGTGCCGGTACAAAAATCACTTAAGTCGTTCAAACAAAAAAACGGTTCGACCAATTTTTATGAAAATCTTTTCAGATCTTATTTCCTTAAACACGCTTCGAACGGCACCTGAACGAAGTCGATATCTTTTTCGGTTCGCGGGAAATCGTGCAGGAAAAAATGACCACATACGTACGCACACACACACATATTTCTTCTCAAATTTTTGCTTAAAATGCTATTGGGACCTTGAAACGTGAAAATACATTGAAAATTTCGCATCCGATTTTCGGACCGATTACAATAACTTCCTACTGGGAAGTTAATAAAGTCCGATTTTGCCCAACATAACCTGAAATCAAGCTTGAAAGTAAAAGCTCGCTCAAAAGAGAGTAATCAAGTGGAATAATGGAATGCCATTCCAGGAAGCTTTTGCATTTCTGACTTCTGGCGAAAAAGCAACAACAATTTCAAGCACTAAACTCGACTTTAGCCGGTAAATAAAGCTAATATAAAGCGGTTATTTTCAATCGAAATGAAATGACTAAAAATATTTTTTTTTCATGTTTGTATGAGCAGCTGACGTATATTCCACTAAGTTACAGTCAGCTGACATTTTTTATCCATTATTGTATCATGTCAACTGTTAAGTGACAAATTTTCAGCAGGAATGAAATCACTAAAACCATTGTTTTTTGCGTGTTTGGAGGGCTGCTGTTGCCTCACTCACCAACGGTGCCCCAGCTGACGTTCACGATGCTTTAAAGTTCACCTGAATTGAGCGTTCCACGAAGTTTCAGTCGAAATAAAATTGGTTGCCAAAATCTGTCACTGGCTCCCGGACTATTAGGTGTTACCCTTTATACTACGAGTACGACCTGTGGTCCACGTCATGGTGCAATGTCTAGTAGTAAGCTTAGCTCGAAAATATAAAAAAGTATATGATTGGTTAAGGGTGTAGTCAGGAGGATTCATGAAGAGCAAGCAGATCACGTTCACCCTTGAGCTTATATTAGCTGATTGCTATAAAAGGTTCTTTTTGTCCTGCGAAAGGTCTTGTATGAAATAAAAATATTAGTCTAGCCAAATCCCAATGTACTCTGATGTATTTTCGAATATATCTGCAACATTATTCAGTATTCGAAGGGTTTTCGAGTTCGTGGCAAGTTCTATTTAGAAGAATCCGGAAAATAATCGAATTACAATTAACATGCGCTGCCCCAAACGGTGTTGTTTACATCTGCATCGTCCATCGTGTGGACTAAAGCTGGCAACGAGTGACGTCACAACAAGAAACCCTGGCGAAAAAGCTCTCCGTAAGAGCATACCTTGTAGTATTTGTACCGGACTGAACCCAGCGGGAAAAGTTTGAAGGCCTTCCTCAAGAAGCTTTTAGGAAGGAGTTCGTATTTGTAGTTCCACAAAAGTAGGATAGAAGGGCGAAATATAGATAAGTATGTTTTTTGCGTTTTAATAAAATTACCATACTAATAGGGCAGTGTTTCTTCCGTATGTGCTTCCGCAATAAAAGCAATATCTTCCAAGGATCTCATCGGAAATATATTTAGAAGGTGTAAGAAATTGTACTTCCTTAGAAGAAATAATAGATGACTTATCAAAAACACCTTACCGGGAATGCGTGGGAAAGGCGAATGAGCTTTTAGACTCATTCCTTCTAATGGCATGGCTGCACAAAAAAGATATGGAGCGGAATGCGTAAAGGAAGGAATTTTCGCCTTCCAAAAAAGGCTACCGTCATGCTTCTTGGTATGATTCCAGTTCCCGCTGGGAAGCTATCATAAAAGCTCTATTTTCTGTATGTCTAGGGCTGTGAGATCCCGCGTGTCTGCTAGTACAGCAGTAATAACTTCAGGACAACGTGCCACACCAGATAACAGAACACAGTATTCTCACAATTGTGTTACGTCAACGTAGATGCAAAGATATTACATACATATATTCCACTCCACACTATGCCGAACATCAATATACTGAAGAAAAAGAATCTACTTCTTTTGAAAGGTTAAATATTAAAGCAATGAACGTCAAAATTAAAAATTCTTTACTGATATAATTTACAAAATATTATTTAACCGATAAAAGTTCGTTACATAATGACTCGTCAAATACTTTCAATTTTGGTTTAACCAATTTTGGTAACATTTTCTTCTGAACGAATTTCAGAACATAATCGTGTGTGAATCTTTTTGCAAAACAGATCTTGCTTGACCAGTCACACCATCTATATATGTATAATGACAACATTTCAGACATATATGAAACATCATTTTCAAATTACCTCCGCCAGGTGTTAACACGGCTAAAAATCTCAACAAAAACATGATCGCGACAAATACTTGAAAATTCTCACCTTGCCAAAATCTTCCCAAATCTGAAACAAAGACCTTAATGGAATTCACAGACACCCTATATATACAAAAAAATAAAAGAGTTGACCAAAAGCAGTTTATGTAGCCAAAACTCACACCTTAAACACCCGGCCAAGTTCGAGCGTATAACTTGGTGAGAAAAACATGAAGTCTGTATTCAGTTTCCTTTTTTCTCCTTTTTTTTAATTTATTTTTAACCATATTTTCGCACCAAAAATATTCCCGCAACTTGCAACTACCAAAGACAATCGGGACCCAAGTGACATTTTTCGCGCTTTAAAAATTCAAAAATTTTATCATCGATTCGTTTCTTTATGCCCTGAACAGGAATGCTCTTTGTTGGGCCGGAATTTCGCCGAAGATTTTTGTATACGCGGACCGAACACATAAATAACGAAAAACTCAGCGGATCATAAATTTCATGTCGTAAACGACCGATCGATGATCGCGCGAGTAAAAAAAAGGACAAAACGCGAGTGCCACAAGGATCACACTTTGGGCCCATGGCTACTAAAAATTATTGTTTCTGCCGTGGGCCGGGAGAGGGCAGCAGCAGCTATCCGCTTATACTCTATGCGAGCGCGATGATATTTCTGTAGATAATAAGCCCTGGCACGGCGGAATACATGAATAAATTCAATGAAATATGAAATTCCGTGCGTTTTCGCCTTTTGAGGATCATCTGAAATGCACTCAGGGAGTGATCCCCCTGATCGGTGATCAATAGAACACCGAGTAACATGAAATGTGTGATGATATCTCGCTGTTTGTATTCATTTATGCGCGACCAAGAGGACGGGCCTTTCCGTGGTGCTTTTGTCTCCGCGTCTCTCTGGCAGAGTGCAACTTTTGTCAAGGCATCGCGCATCATGGCCCACGAGACACACGCGTATGCGCAGTCAGATCTGATATGAGATTTATAACTTATGCTCCCGATAGTGTTGGGGCTGGCCATATTTTTGACATTGTCAATTTGACATTCACTCCCTGGAGGATTTCACCCCGTCCGCCGTCGTCGTCCATCTTGGTCCGGTTTTGGGTAGGATGCGTGCTCTGGTAAAAACGAGTCAAATCTGCTTTAATGAGCTGATTTCGTAGAAGAGATATCGAGGAAATGGTAAGAAGGATTTGTTTACAACAGAAATCAAAAGTCAAATTTAAAAGTGCCGAACGACGCCATTTAGAGGCGGGAAAAGTGTTGACGTAGCTTTTGTGTATCATTTTGTTTATGGTTGTTTTGAGGATCGGTTTGATCGATTGTGATAAGGGCTGAATAATATTGGACGATCCTGGGATTTTTGTTATGGATATGTTATTCATTTTTCTCGGTACACATTTCAATACTTTCGAGATGAAATTCATTCAAAAACTGGGATAATACCAGCAAATCCTCTGTCCTCGCTAGAGATCGCTTGAATTCAGGAGCATACAAAATATTGTATGGCAATTAATAGTCAAAGTCTCTGTACAGAGATCGAGCCCAAGTAATAATTTGACGTTTCTGATCTGACATATTTGCCCAGTATTTTACGGCTAGCGCCATCTATTGGAAAACGGCGGTTTTTCATTTGTACTTCTAATAATAATCGTTAAAATCTTAGAATGTAGAATTACAGAAAGGGTCTTTGCCGAATTTCATCGTAGTGCGCACGTTTTGGTAGTCGTTTGTTAACTTCAAGCGGAAAAAGTGAGGGGAATAGAGAAGGGGCATGAACTGAACTTTTTACACATTTCTTGTCGCGTTGGGTGAATTAATATAAAAAAAGTAGATATAATTTGACAGTCAACTAACTCCAGATTTCACTACGCTCACGTACACGGATGTTATACGCGAGGGCCTTTCCTGTAGTTCTATATTCTAAGGTTAAAATAGATACACAATTATTCATAGATCAGTGTTCAAGTAAGAAATTGAGTTTTCATCCCTTTTTACTCGTTCTGGTCTATTACAAGATCGTCTTATTTATTCTGCCATTTCGAAGGATTAGAGCTTCTAAATTCAAAAATCGCCTGTATGGCACCCAAGCAAGGCACGGTACGTTCACACTTTTTCTATACTAAACTGAGCAAAACTGGGGCTTTTAAAAATTGTATACGACGAAGAAAACGAGCAATTATCTTGGTGAACATAAAGGGTGCCAATAGCATACTCAGTAGACCAGTTCTCAATCGATTGCGTAGGTCAATCAGCATTGGACGTGGTTAGTGCTTAGTTGGGGGACTGCCTGGTAAAACACTCGCGTTTGGAATAGTCTATGCCAATGCGGATGTATTTATAAATGTTCATGCCTGTAGCGGGAGAGCGCTCTTCCACAATTATCATAAGTGTGAGAGGTCCTATAATCGTATGATCCGATATAGCCGATAGGATACAGAAGGTCGATTTCTAGACTACTACAATAAAAATAAAATAAAAAACAGCGTCTGAATTAAAATTCCATCAATAAATTCAATCCCATTTTCGCCAAATTTTTTAATAGAGAGAGAATAGAAATCGCTCAAAAATAGGACAATAAATAAAAACGTAGAAAATCCCGCTAATAATAAAGATTCTGCAGCTACGAATAAAAGTCTAAATTTAAAAGGTAATATAGATTTTTTTCATATTCCGAACTTTCAAATGCATTTATCTTAAAACGCAATTTTTCAAAACGGCCCGCACGATAACGGAAAAAGTAGTTGATCGATTTTCAAATTTTTTTTTTAACTTTTTTGTTATGTAATTCTACACATCTTAAGCCTCAATGAACGTGTTTGAAAAATTATTTTAGTTTTTACACGCGAAAAATGCACCAAAAATGACGTCCATTTTGCAACTTTTTTTTTAAAGTCGCATAACTTTCCTAATTCTGAATATTTTTTTTTTCATTGAGGGTTGATGTGTATTTTAGTGTCTAAATTAACATGCATTTTTTGTTTTTTCTTCAAACGATCCAGAGGCGAGTTATGATGCGGGCAGATTTGCACCTTTTTTTTGAGGCAGCAACTTTAACGCCATCTTTAATAATCAAAAATTTTGCAAAAAAAAAATCTATATTGATGTAAAATTATGTGTAAAAAATATTTTGTTTATATCTATTAAACTTTTTTTTAAATCGTCTCTCAAAAAACGTGTTATTTTTACTCAAAACTCCCGATGTGTGGCCTTAAGCTACTTTAAAAGTGCCAAGGGCGGATCCACCGTTGTGGGCACGATGGGCATGCCCACAACCCTAATAGACTTGTGGCGTCACACTTTTACGGTCTATTGAGATTGATAGGCTGATGACATTATATCCTATGCCTTAATAAAAAAAAAATGCTTCAGACCACACTTTAGAAGTACAACTTTTTTACCCAACAACTGCCACAATTATTAAAATATTAACCAGCTAGCAATATGCAATTGATATAGTGGAGGTCTGTCGGATATATAGTACGGTTTCAGAAAAGTAGGGCCAACGACAGATGCAGTATAGTAACGAGCCTGCCGAGGGACTTGATACAAGTACAATTTCAGAATATCAATATTTATGAATTCCTATTTAAATTAAAACCTAAAAACGAAGCAAAGGTTTTATGATAATTGAAATATTTTCGATTGAAACTGGTCTAAAAATCGTGAGGTTCCATATGTCGTGGTTCTTTTGTCAATATTGGGTCTGTTTAGAGACCCTTCGCTTCCAAGAACGTTCCTCATGAACTTTGTGGATGAAGGGAGAAGTGGGGTGGTACCTCTCATCATCCCCACTTTCCCCTTCATCCACAAAGTTCGGACCTAGTATCTAATGAAAAAATAATATTGAAATCGCCACTCAAAATCATGGGGATTTCGTTGAAGTTTTGACCTAGTAAAATTGAACCTTCAGAAGATTGTCATGTATGAATTCCGGCAGAATGAAATCGGCAGAAGAGTACTTTCGGAAATCAATTTACATACCTTTATTAGATTTTGTTATTAATGATTTAGGGCAGAGATTGTCTCCGGAGGAAAAAGATGTTTTGAAAAGAAGAAAATAGATTGTCGACAGTACAAAGGGCTTTCTTTTAGCTCTAGTCTTCCAAATAAAAAAAACTCCGTGACACAAAAAATTTGAACAGTTCTGCGCGCCTCGTTGCCAAGTTTTATAAATTTTGTTCTATCATTTCCCCTCTTTTCATTTAAAAAGGCAACAAATGCAGAAAAAACTCAACAAAATAATTTGGGAAGGGATGCGCGCATGCCGAATGAATAAAGTTAAGTTATCTTTATATGTATTGAGCAGAGCTCAACCAAGTAAATCTATTCATCATAATAAGTATAATTTTACTATAATTATGCGAAATACTTCTGATCTCTAAATTTAAAATAATTTAAAAACAATCCTGAATAATTTTTTTTAAATATACATGAGCGTTTTCATTCATAAGATGAAAGTTCTCCGCAGCCACAAGCAACACAATCTCCCCAGGCAGAAGCGCGCATGCGACTGACGAAAAACGTCACAATCCTAGTATCAAAGTATTAAAAACACAAATTTCGTATTTTTTAATAGAAATTGCTACAAATTATTTCTGTAGCAAATATGTAAAATACAAAGAAGAAAATTTATCTCAAGCTTTTAAACATTTTTAAGAGCTTTTTTCCCCAACATGCGCTAAATGTCACGGAGTTTGAAAAGATGGGCCAAGTCAATAATGCACGTTGCGCGAGCAAATGACTTCTTCAGCAATTGGAAGTCTGTAGCTGAATAAGTCATTTGCTCGCGCAACGTGCATTATTGACTTGGGCCGAGCTATACTCGACCTGTTTCAGTTTGGAGTTTTTCTACCTAAACCAAATGTTAGTGTCAGCGACTGGAATATCGATATCGAAACAGTTAAAAAAGTTTTCCAGATGTACCTACCGGCTATTCATTAACGATAATGAATCAACTGTTATAAATGAATACCGACTCTGGATGGCCAAATGGAAAAGAGAATGTGAAAACAATTTCGCTATACCAGAGGTGGTAGCTTATCTCATTGAAGCGACCAAGATTTGTACCCTAACATAAAAATTTTCTTACAAATACTGGCAACTTTCCCGGTCAGCGTAGCTACCGCAGAGAGATCGTTTTCTACTCTGTGAAGGGTAAAATCTTGGTTTCGTGCCTCAATGGCACAGGAAAGATTGTCCGGGCTTTCCTAAATATACACAAAGATGTGAACCTGAATATCGATGAAATTACTAATGTTTTCGCGAAAAAGAAACGTAAGCTTGAATTTGTAATTTAAGTAAGCACCTAAATAAAATTATTTAATGTAAAATGTATACTAGCGTTTAATTTAATTTGATATCCTTTGAAGTTGTAAAAATGTCATCAAAATCGGTTCAGTAGTTTAGAGTCTAAATGTGACATTGTGATGTGTAAACAAACACTCATTTACTTTTGTAATTTTCGTGAGCGAACAAACTAACATTTTACAGGGTAATTAGTTTACCTACTAGTGTTTGCCCATGTGGAATTATACACTGTACAAAGTCTTGGTCAGGGCGTCATATATATTGTAAATATCTCCTTTGTAGGAATGAACTATATCGATCATGAGCGAGTTCATACTCCGACTCGCACTTGGCCGATTTTCGGGTGGCTGTGACCACAACCTTTTTTGAGGGCTGGATCCGCCCCTGAAAAGTGCACAGGTCTACAAGAATATACAATGAGTTAGTTATTAATAATTAAGTCTTTATACCTTACTGGTAATAGCGTCGCTTTCCTCAATAGCACAGCACGATCGCTTATAAAAAGGATCGTGAGTTTACACAATACACAACTAAAACCACACCACAGAACCAATTCAATTATCATAATCCATAAATAAATCCTTTTACAGTCTTTAATTCCACACGATCCACTATCATTGATGCCATCTGGTGCATGAAAAACGAAACCACCTCAAAATATCTTAATTCAGGTCAGTTCGAAACAGCCTAAGACCCCCTAAGACTCCAATAAAAGCAGCCCGACATCAAAAACAAACCATTAGACCCCGAAGACTGAGTGATAATTCGCATTTCACAGGACCCCCGCCCGCGATTCATTATCATAAAAACAAGAAAAATTTCTTAATTCCGTCGCTCATGCGCAGTCCACTCACTATCACTACTCTCCCGCATAAAGGTGACAGCCCATGAAATTTCTCACATTTTCTGGTAAAAAAAATTTACGACCGCTGACCAAACACCAAAAAAAATAATCCTCCACCAAACGGACACAAAGATAATACCTATATTAAGCGGATAAGGCAGTTAAGCACACCCCATTAGCGCGCACTGGGGAAAAGCAAATATCGCGCTTTCCAAAACATCTCATCTCTGGCCACTACTGGTGAATTGGACAAGCCGCAATTTATGTGGCAGTACGAACGCTAATTCGCCAGAACATGATCGTAATAAGCGATTAGCCGCGATGGTTTTTGATCGAGCGATCATCGCTGCGGGGTGCACCCTAGTAGGTGCCCGCGAGGTGTGCTGCCATTGAGTCCACTGTGGCCGCGGCCACTTCAGGGAGTGTGATCTTGGGGTTCTTTTCTTTCCTTTCTCGATCTCGAGCTTATTATTTTGGGACATCTCCCCAGCAGGTGGCCCACAAATGGTTATTTTCTTAAGGTAGCCAAAAAGTATCATGTACCACGTATGCAAAATAATCAGAATGAAATTTATCTTTTGAGATAATTAAATAATGCCGTATTAATGTTTACAAAGCGATAAATTAAAAATTCTAGAATAATTGTTGTTGACCGGCTCCCAATGGGTGATTATAAGAAATTAAAATGGTTGTAAATTCTCAGGTAATTGTTTATGAATGGCCGCGGGTAAATAATTAAAATGAATATTTGCAGTTTTACGATTTGTTAAGTCAAACCAAAAACCAATAATAAAAAAAGTCATTACTTCATGGGTCTTTAGGTAGCAGATAAAATTAGGAATTATTTAATAAAAATAATGAAAACAAATTCTTTCATTCTTTTATGGCTAACAACTTTTACGGCAATGCCTTGCTTATCTCTGACCGAATTTTTTGATGTACTACTTTTGGTTTTATGCCAATAAGTTTAAGCAGTAAGTAACTACTTATTGACGACCTCCCCACAAGCTGTCATCCTTTGGCTTTGATATACATAGTAAGTCTAGCCTTCTAGCAAGAGCCTTACTTCTTACTTTTCCCTCTTGCTATATTTCACTGATATAATGGATGATAGACTCCGCACCATTAAAGAAAGATCGATAATTAGCAGTTTTAAAAAGAGTGACTTTGCTGGCTTGTGGGGATTTCAGTTCTCACTGCGCATGGAAAAGTGGTAAAGCAAGAGGACTTTACCCCCCCCCCCCTCCGCCTCCGTAACGCCTTCTTCAGATACCATCACTTCTGGAATTTGGCAACATGACTTTTTCAGAATAAGGTTCGCGTCTGCCTAGGATGGAAGATTTTTGCAAGGGAAATTTTGATAAGGTTCGTGTCTTCGCTGAGACGAAAGCTTTTTGAAAGAGAGATTTTGACAAGATTCGTGTCTTCGTTGAAATGAAAGCTTTAATTGGGGGCTTTAATATCGCTGGCGCTTCCTCATGTGATTTGTTTTACAACTTTTCCCCTTCCCCTCTTAGACTACTGTTTTGTTAAGCTTTTGTGCAATGGATTTAAGTGTTTACGGTGGTTGTGAGCTTTTTGCTGCCGTGGAGTGCGGGTAGACTGGGGTTTAAGACCAATATTAAATAGGTACGACAAGGGTGTAGGGTAAATTTCGACTACCTATTTTCAACTACTTTTTCAATGGAATTTTTATTTATGGTTCGGCTAAATTAGGTATATCCATCAATATTCAGCTTGAGCTTTCTTTAATACTGTAGCAATGAAATTCCCAAAGATGCATTGGTTTCTAAAGTGCGGCATATAAAACAGTAAAACTTGAGCTAAAGGATGAATATAAGCGGGAAGGGAACGGCAAATATGTTGAGGGGAGGCGTAAAACCTCTCTTGCTAAACTACTTGAAAGGAGATTAATTTCTTTTATGGTGCGGACCTTATTGCACCATAAGCAGCCACACCACTCATATCTGTAAACCAGACCGCTTGATCTGATAAGGTCAGAGGTGTACCTAGCCAGAGTAGCGCCCATGACAAACACTGACACGGCACCCTTACTTAAATTATTTTAACAGTAAATTTGCCGTTCTAAAAGTTAAACAAAAACTTTAAAAAGTTGAACAAAAGCTTGTAAAGCTCAAGAAAAAGCTTTCAAATAATAAATAAAAGCTTTCAAAGCTTAAATAAAAGCTTTGAAAGCTTAAATAAAAGCTTTCAAAGCCTAAATAAAAGATTTCCAAGCTTAAATAAAAGCTTCCAAGGCTTAAATAAAAGCTTTTAAGGGCCAAACAGAAGTTCTAAAACTTAAAAAAAAGCTTTTAAAGGTTAAAAAAAAGCTTTTGGAGCTTAAGTGAAAGCTTTTAAAGCTTTTAAGTTTAAACAAAAGTTTTTAAGTTTAAACAAAAGCTTTTGAAGCTTGTATCAAAGCTTTTAAAGGTTAAACAAAAGCTTTTCAAGGTGTACCGGTACTCCTTTGCATTTTTGACGATTTTCAGGCTTAAAGCCTTTTAAAAAGCTTTCCCAATACGTATGGCAGATGTTGAGATAGCTCCATTTCATTTGTAATAAGGTTTGCCTTATGGGGCTCTTATGAAAAACTGATTAGGGCAAACCCCACTTCAGTATCGCGGATTTTTTCTTCGTGTGGTACTCATAAGGGAACTAAGGGGAAACCCCTCTTTCGGCATGCCGCTTATTTACCACAGGGGGTCCTCATAGGGAACCTACGGAGAAATCCATCTCTCGGCATGCCCTCATTTGCCACATGGGGCCCCCACGCTACATGAGGCATGCCACCTTTAAAGCCGGCAGGCACCTACCGATATGGTGTGGGGTTTAGATTAGGCCGCATTGAATACTACCTTTATTAAACAGCCACAAAGATTCAGTTCGTTAGCAAATACCAATGGCTTGAATTTCTCCCCACTGGACTTGGTGTCATATTCTATCAAAAGCCTTGAAAATATCTTAATTAGCCTGGCGAAACATGAAAATAAAAGAAGGAGCTGTAGATGCAGTGAAATTCTTCTTGATTGAAGCTATCAAAGACCAGCAATTTTTACTGTCAGCAATAGCATTGAACAGTTGATTTCTCAATCTGTTGTTGAATAATGTATTAACTTTCCTAACGTAGAAATTTCTTAATACACTCAAGACTAAGTTCCAGGAGCGTCTGTCGGATAACATCGGTCTACGCCCGCGTTATTCCCGATTAAATCATCTTTTTGGCCTTGGCTTTATAGACTTGGAAAAATAAGCAATGACCGAACACATGCACGCCCGTATAGCTCTGGTTACACAGATAACGACAAGTCGGTGTTCTTACTACGGAAACACAAATCCCAGTCAGTCTGTATGAGCTATTGTCTTGACTGCCGTTTTATTTCTGGTGTATAGTGATGTACATAAGTTATATAATTGCAAAATCGACTGGACACCCTACTTCCCTAATAAATTTCAAAAACCGAAACATTTTCGCCAATACTTCACATGTGAGCTCGATTTTGCTTTGAAGCGATTAAATATGGCATACATCAATTATGCAGGAAGTTTTTCGTTCCGTTTTGAAATCCGATAGAAAGTCGCATGGGCTTCCACATGAGCTAACTCTTCCAATGTGGACGTCAGAATGCTTTAGCTTATTATTGTTGTTTTAAATCTTAATTCTCCCTTCTGCTATTTCTCTCTCTCTTTTCTTCCAGAAAGAAAAAAACTACAACAACCACACAGCTGTCAAAAAGTTGACTCGAAAATCCAGTGAAAGAGTTGGTTCACAAAATCTGCCCGCCCCTTCATCCTCTCTCACCCTCTTCTCCACAAACGAAGTTTTCAGTCGATTTTTGTTGGTTGGCTGTTGATCCGTGTCCGTGTGAAGCTGACCAAAGCTTTACGGCATTACAACGGATTTCGTTGCTGCAAGATGTAGTTCCTCCTAGGCCTCGGTAGTCTAGGGAGTAAGGCGCCTGTCTACCATTCCAGAGGTCCCGGGTTCGAATCCCGGTAGCACCACGGTCCTTCGCCTGACCTAGTGAAGTATACGGTCCAAAAGTACCGTGGCTACTCACTTGGCGTATTATACTACTCCATATACCTCATATTTGTAGATCAGACCGTTTGAACATCTTCAATTCGCCCAAGGGCTTGTCGCATAGACTAGACTGTTCGAAGGGCAGACTTATCCTCTTTTAAGCAAAGCCTGCAGCTGGGGTCGTTCGCTCTTCCCATATTCCATAAATGGTAATTCAGGGGCAGTGTCGGGCAATAACCCAACAAAAGCCCTGTCGGTGAACCAACTGACTTTCTCCAATATAAAAAAACGACTTTTACTGGCAATACCACTAGAAGCAAATTTTTATGTTATCTTTGGTAATAACAATAACAATTTAAAATATTATTCACAAAATCGCATTTTAAGTAAACGTTTTAAATGTTTCAATATTAACCAAAAAACAAAACGGAACCACCGAAGATAAATTCAATAATTTCATTTTATAACCAATAAAGGCGTGCATTAAGTGCATTATCTTATCTAAATTTCAAAATGCCCATAATGCATTACCAATAATAATATGAGAAACCCACAATCCACAGTATTTGTACCTGCAATAAATAAATATATGAAAATAAAAAATAACACGAAAGCCCCACCTCACAGGTACTCATATTTCGTAATTTTAACGACCTTTATCTCCCAACCCAAAGAGTATTTTATTACAATTTACACTTCAATTACAGTCGGTAGGTATATATGTAAGCATACTGTTCGCTTTCAGTTAGCAATACCTTAAGTATCTGTATTCTTGCTAATTAAACATATGCTCTTGCAAAAATATACAAATAAAAAAAAACAAAAAAAATAAAAATTATTATCGACAATGTTTTGCCACGAAATGTGTATTTTCCAGAATGTATCCACCACTAATGTTCATAAATCTCCTTCATTATGCAAAAAAGAAAAGGTATCTAAAGGTAAATTCTTAAAATATTCCAAACCTGTCAAATTGAAATTTATTTTATCAATTAAAATCTCTACCTTCTCTACCTTTGGAGTTTTTTCCTAATTGGCACGTTTTAATAATTCCAACAACAGCAAACAAACAGCACAAAATCGCATGAACCGAATTGCAAAAGGAAAATATAAAAATTTTAATAAAAAAAAACACGCAGCGAAATATTAATAACAGCACGTTCTCACCTCACGATGCATGCGACCATTGAGCAGATAATGCGAGTATAGGTGCCGTCCAATAAATTGCAATTTTCAATGCAAAAATTCTATCAAAAGTGCATAAATTATGCATTAATGAGCGCGGATTGAGCGTACGCTTTGTGCCCGGGCCCCCGTCTGCCACACAACTCTGCGCCTGGATATCATTTCTATGTCAACTCTCGCATAGCGTTCGTATGGTCCAGAGGGATCGTCTAGCTGCAGCTGCTGCTGTGCAATTTTCAGGTCTACTCCGATTCTGATGTGGTCGCATTTGCATCTTATGAGAAACGACCGGGATCCGCAGAAACGGCCGCAAAATCCGAAAATAAAACACCGATTCTTACCTCAAAAGGTGAGTAAGACACAAGCTCCCCGAAGACCCCGCCGCCAGCCAGGGGACCAGCAGCGACAAGATAACGAGCTATTGACCGATGCCAAATAATTCATCTCTGGATGCCTGCACTTGAGCGCGGGCACCCAGACAGAGGATGAGCTTGACCAGGTCTACCTCCACCTCCGCCAGCATCTTCTAAGCCAGGTATACCCGAGGTATAGGTGCTGTTGCCCGGTCGGGACTCGTTTTTCAGCATTTCTGAAAAATGCCCAGTGCCCACCGCGGACAAAAACCGATAAAACGAATTTTATAATGAAATGCCTCATTATTGGGTTTTTAGGTCTTTTCGCGGGCAGCGCTCTGGTGGGAATGAATTGACACTCGTTGAATGGTTAATGGGTTTCGGTGTTCCAGTCAATGGATTGCTGATGTCGATGTAAATTAAGAGGTGCTTGCTCTGCTGTTCTCGGTTTCCTGTCTGGAAGTTCGCTTTATTAAAAACTGTCGGCAATGTGACAGTCACTTATGATTTTCGGTAATATATTTCATAGTGCGGTTAATCGCCGAATGGAGCCTAAATTACGAAGGTGAATTTTAAGACGTTGCTAACTGAATATATATCTGGCTGGACTCTGTTTACTCCAACAAGCTTCTGATGTGAATCCCAGAATATAGGTTACCATCAGGCAACCTTCTGAGATTGTAAATCCATCGTCAAGGTTGAGCTCAATTTCTAATCATCATACATCACACAAAAACTCAATTGTTTATCTTTATGGCAGATTTTAGTCGCATCATAAAGGAGCCCAAAAAACATTCGTTAACGAAAGAACAAAAGACCTGCCGACCTTGGAAACCAGAGTTGTAAAGCACTCGAATTCCATCCCAAAGGTCCATGGGTCGAGTCTACTCTGCGCGGCATAATACTTCGTCTTTTCACTTCTCCCACCTAGATCACATTCCTTTTCTCCCGACTTTCATCTTTCGCATGTAAACATAATACGCAAGTTAGATCCAAAATGGCATTATTACTCAAATCCTCCCAATGTTTCTGGCAGACTCTAAGCTTCCTGCAGACATTAAAAGTTTACATCAAATTGGAAATTATTGTCCTTCGAGAATACCTGACATTGCAGACCAAATAGCGCATCTTCTTCGCCGTTTCTTCTTCTTCTTTTTAAATGACGCTACAGCACTTGTAGGACTCGAGCCTCTTAAATTTTGGGATACGGAATCGGTGGAAAGTACTCGATTAAATACTCATGAGTAGAATCAAAAGAAAAATACTCAATGAGTCCTTTTTACTGGTTCAAAAGTACTCGATTCCTTGAAAATCGATAAGTACTTTTTTAACATTTTTGCGAACTGCCTTAGCATATACATTACCCGATTTTTGGCTGCGACCGACTACAAATACTTATGTACCTTACATCCCGAATAAAAGCAAGCATAGCGAACAAATACGCCTGTCATACGGGCATGCAAGATCCCGCTTCTGGCATGAAAATCGAAAAATGCGACCGCCAGATATATGCACGCATCTGTTACAGATATGAATTTAATCGTAATCGTTCGAGTGTCGTTTTACCAAGCGGTCCCCCAACTAAGTACTAGCCGCGTCCAATGCTGCTTGACTTACACAATCGAACGAAAACCGGTCCCGGGTGAAAATATAAGACTGAAAACAGTTTGAAAAATTACTAATTTTTTCAATGTCGCAAAACTAACGGGAACTGGACTGAGGTAGTGAACAGGAGACGGAACTGAAAATGCATTGAAAATGATAGGTAATTTCGACTGAAGAGTGTGAACGGACATCAGGCGGAGTTTAGACGGAAACATTTAGACATTAGGATGAATGGAGTAACAATTATAAAAAAAATTCCAAAAATTTTCTAAAGATGCAAGAAATGCCGAGTCCCTCCTAAGAATATTCCAAATCTAATAATGATAAATATTCCCGCCTTGTTTCGGCCTCTTTTCAGTCTATTTTTATACTCATGAAGAGTAACTGATATCAGTTTTCAGTGTAAATAATAATTTCCGCCTTGCTTCGGACAGAATTCCGTCTAAAATTCATTTTTCAGCCTCTTTCCAGTCCTTTTTCAGTTCTATATTTTCACGCGGGGTCTATTGAGTATGCTAATGGCAGCCTTTATGTTCACCAATATAATTGCCCCTTTTCTTCCTCCTATACAATTTTTTAAATCCACAATTTCGCTTCCTTTAGTCTAAAAAAGTGTGAGTCACTGTTTGGACTATTCCATGCATCTTTTATTTGTACGTGCCTCTAGGGTACTGAATGTGGAAAAGTAGAATTTTTACTCAGGCGGACCGTGCCTGTTTCGGATGCCATGCAGGCGTTTTGACGTTTTGCGTGCCTGTTTCAGGCTAAGAACGGTCGAGTCTGATTTTTACTCGAGATGAGATATAAATTCAAACCTATAAAAGCCCGTTCACATCCCAAAACGCAAATTGGAGCTTTTTTATCGGACAAAAATTTGTATTTATTTCTCTCTGTCTGGAATCCATGTTCATGTAACCGAGATAAAAGCATACAAATTTCTGTGCTATAAAAGAGCTTCAATTTGCGTTTGGGATGTATTTTTCTGACTCAATTAAGGAGTGTTTGGGGACGTTTAACGGATTTTCCTTAATTGAGGCGAAAAAATACATACATGTGCAAAGCGTTTATATGGAAATTATTCACGACTGAGGTAAACTTGCAGTTAGCTTGAATGGAAATTGTGCTCAGTTCTCGATTCCACCCTATAAGTAATGATATGAGTAAAAGTAGTCAGTCAAAAGTATCGAGTACCGATATGAGTAGAATCGAAAGCCAAATACTCATATGAGTAAAGAATCGAATACCGATTCCGTATCGCTACTTAAAGTTGCCTCTATGTATTGCTAGCTCTCTCCAGTTTTTTATACGAAGTTTAGCCATCGATCCATCGAACCATCTTAATCTTGATGGTGCTATTCTTCTTTTTCCTGTTTGTGTACCATGTAAAATACGGGATAGAATTATTTCTTCCGAAATTTGTTCTATTGTCGCGCCATCTTCTTTTTCTTCTTCTTTAGTGAGGTATGGGGTCCAAAAGTACCATGCTACCCAGCAAGTGTCCTAGCATCAAGTCAACAAGTCTCCTGACATCCATTCTACTGCTCCCATCATAACTTAGCCGCGTGAAGAAACGCAATCAAGCCCACAAGTGTAGCCAACGAGTGGCCGCGCCACCATAGTCTGTGAAAATGTTATATGTGTGATTATATTTATTTCGTCATACGTCATTCATTCGTCGTTTTAATGCGTCATTTGTTTTGGTTAACCTTACTGGACCAAATATTCTTCTTAAACCGGCTCTACACGATGCTATGAACACCCTCCAACGTTGGACGCTTGATGGTAGGACACATCGTGTGGCAGATTCTCGAGCTACGAGCGTCAAGCGTTCAATGTTCGGGCTACGATGCGATTAAAAACGTTGTGTACTTTAACTTATTTTCTACGGTAGACATAGGAACACTCGGAAAAAGTGATTTATCTAATCGTGTTCATTTTTTGATACGATCGTGTTTTTTTTATGATTTACTCATAGGTTGAACTTTGCTGAGCTTTCTACAAATTTTCCAAAAAAATGCCTCTTATGTCTTGCACTTATTCCCATGTCTGTTTCACCAAAGTTGTTCAAGCGGAAATGCGTTTGTCCATCATTCCCCATTCGACCAAGCCTATAAAGCCTAGGCTAATTAGGTGATTTATTGGAAAATCAAGAAACGCGATTGGAAGCTAAAGAGGCCCCCTTTATAGGGTACAGACGTTCCCCCGACGATTCACTTCGTCGTATGTAAACTAAACTTACTACTGGATATTGTAATATGAACAGAATGGCTTCAAATCCTGGTAGTACCAAAGTGTCATTCCTAAGCTTAAATTTTTCACGCTGTAATAAAGAATTTACTCTCTATTCGCCTCGAATACTTCAAAAATTACTACCGATGTGGCTACGGGGACTGCAAGTCGGTAACTGGCGCGAGGAGGGAGGAAGCTACTAGGAGCCACGTGACTTTAAGCCACTCCCGCTACCCTCGCCATTCAAAACAACACCGCTCGGGTCTGTGAGACTGGGCGCCAGTTCCGCAGGGTTAACAGACACTCTTATGCTACTTAATAAACGAAGTTTCCTTCAGCGTTCGCGAAGTACATAGGAGTACAATGCAAATAGTAGGGGAGCTGGCCCTTAAAAAAATCGTGTCGTCCCAACCTTCTGCCATTTGGTATATAAGCTTTTGAAGTAATTTTAAGCATTTTTTATAATATGACATTTTTGCGGGAAGTGGACCCATTTCGAGTTAAGGGTTTTGGGGGGTAAAAAGGGGGTTAAAATTGAAAAAAATTTCTGCCGCTGTGTATGTAGGTTCTACTAGAGCTAAATAACCGTTAAATACTAGTGGCAGAAATTTTTGACTATTTGCTAGGGTGTGGGGAGAAAAATGGCAACTTCAGCTAGGGGTGGCTTGGGGAGGGTCCAAATGGTCAAAAATGTCTGCCACTAGTATTTAACGGTTATTTAGCCCTAAAAGAACCTACATACGAAGCGTCAGAAATTTTTTTCAATTTTAACCCCCTTTTTACCCCCTAAAACCCCTAACTCGAAATGGGTCCACTTCCCGCAAAAATGTCATATTATAAAAAATGCTTAAAATTACTTCAAAAGCTTATATACCAAACGGCAGAAGGTTGGGACGACACGATTTTTTCAAGTGCCAGCTCCCCTACTAAAAGGAGCGAAATATATATATGGAACAAAATGTTCAATTTCTGCCACTAATATTTAACGGTTATTTAACCCTAGTAGAACCTACATACGCAGCGACGGACATTTTTTTCAATTTTAACCCCTTTTTTTCCCCGAACCCTCTATCAACAAAAGGGCCACCGGGCTAGCGAGTGTGCATACGTTCTTAACTGCGTATCACACTATGTATATGAGGATATGTACGAAAATTCAGCCCTAAGACGGTTTCAAAATTTCAAAATTTAAATATAGGTGCACGCACTTGTAATTTTTTTTTGTTCTTTATCATGTAAAAAGTGAGAAAAAAATATGGTCCAAACAAAAAAAAGTTTGGCACATACTTTTTTTAAGGAAATAATAATCTTTTTTGAGCTAAATTTGATGTTTTTCTTAAAAGCCCTGAAATAGTCAAAAAATATTTTTTATAAATTCTACAGATTATTACCTTTCTATAATGATCAAAATGATAAAAATCAGTTTACAAATAATAAAACTATGAAATAAAAGAGCGATAAACATTATACATTTTCCCGCCATTCATGAGATATCGCCGTTTTAAAGATTTGAAATACTCATTTGCGACTTGTATAGGTCATCAGACGTTCAATAGATCGTTTGTTGGACTACGTGGCTAATATTTTCAGGGGTGATTCCTGGATGTATTTGGAGAAAAAATTGTTCTAGAGAAGGGGCTATCCCCACTAACCACTAAAATACAGGGTGTTTAAGAAAAAAACCATCAAATTTAGCTCAAAAAGGATTATTATTTCCTTAAAAAAAGTATGTGCCAAACCTTTTTTTTGGACCATATTTTTTTCTTTTTTTTTTACATGATATAGACCAAAAAAAAAATTTCAAGTGCGTTCACCTATATTTAAATTTTGAAATTTTGAAACCGTCTAAGGCAGTGGTTCCCAAACTTATTTGGCCTACCGCGCCCTTTTCAGAAAAAGTATTACTCAACGCCCCCTGGAAATTAATTTTTTTTAAATTTTAATAGCCATTAAACATAAGATATATGTATGTATGTATTGATGTTGCTACCTTTTTCGTAAAATATAGTAAAAAAATGTGTAAATTAGTCGTTTTACTCCGGGTTCGTCGAACAGCGTTGTCCGAACGACGAACGACGATAGAAAATTGCAGTGTGGATGACAACGCCACCGCGCTTTTCGCTACAGCGAAAAATTAAATCTATTTTGATTTTTCTCCGTTCGCTATACTCTGTACGCTGTACGATGATAGTGTGGATGAAAACTATGTGTCGTCGCTCGTCGTTAAGCAGTGAAGTATGTACCTGTTGTGTACAAAAAAGGGTTTGCTCCATACACGTTTTTTTTCCTTGAATTTTTTCCAGAAAGAACCGCCGCTACTGCCAACAAAGTATCTTCGTCCATGGTACTATGCGAACTAAACGATGAGTAATGTGTATAGAATAGAGGCGTACGTCGTTCGTCGTTCGTACGTTGTGTAACGAACGCGGAGTTAAACGACGATAGTGTGTAGCGGGCTTTAAGGGATTCACGATTAGGTGGAAACAGGTCTAGATTCGTAGGTACGGGTGCAACGTAGGAAAACTTTCCAACGATACCAGAACAATTGTACAGAACCACACTTTCCAATACTGCAAAAATTTTCTATACCCCAGATCCAGTGTAAAGCTTTCCTATGGCAACGAGAAATCATTTAAGTGTCAAGTGACATGCGCAAGCTGGCGATTTTGTTTCAAATGGCTAGCGAAAGTGTTAAAAAAAGTAAAAGTAGATCAAAACCAAATAAAAAGTGGACGAATTCTAATTTGTCAAGGAGCGTTCACGATATGAACAAAACAACTCTTGGGAAAGTAGTCCTGAGAAACATTTCCCACGAATTGTGAATACCCTTATTGAGAAAGGGAATCAGCGATTGCGGGAAATTTTGCTTCGTTTCGTGTTGCATCGTGTAAAATGGGCCATAGCGTGCTCCAAAATCTGCTGGTAGTA
This sequence comes from Thereva nobilitata, assembly GCA_963855945.1. NCBI lineage: Eukaryota > Metazoa > Arthropoda > Insecta > Diptera > Therevidae > Thereva > Thereva nobilitata. Next base: position 20,547,584 of record OY979698.1, read on the forward strand.
CTGCCAGTAGTCAAAACTGCCGCTGCCGTTCCAGGCTTTGGCCTTGCGATCGACCAATCGCCCGAGTGACAGTTGCCTGAGCAATGCTCGTAGTGCTCACGTGTTTTGGAACGGCAATTCAGTGGCTCCACATGAACAGTAGCAGTGCGCGATTCGACATACTTCATTGCAAGTTAGGAAGTATACGGGAATCGAGCCAACGTCCAGTCCTTTGTTCAAAGAAAAATTAAGCGTTATGAGCAGAATACATAAATCAATTTTTCTAAATCTTTTCTTTTTTATTTTATGCTTTCATCGCCCCTTTACAGTTATTCATCGCCCCCCAAATGGACCTGTGGCCATCACCGCCTCCCTGGATCGCTTCAGCGCCCACCAGGGGGCGGTAGCGCCCACTTTGGGAATCACTGGTCTAAGGTCTGAATTTTCGTACATATCCTCATACACGAAATATCAGCTTTAAAAAAATGACGTAGGCCTGGCGCGCCTGGGCTGTCGAACTATTAGGTTCTTCCAACAGTAGTACTGAAGATCTTACCTTCCAAATTGCCATCGCAATGTAATTTGAGTTTTCTGATGGTTGTTGTACGTTCTGAACGTTTTTCGTTATGATTTTATTGCAGTCGTGTATGACCAATTTAACCATCATAGAGGCTAGGCTTTATCGATTTAGTAGAGTGGGAAATGAAGACTCGCAATCCTGCCTGTATTGAAGTGGTTTAATGTTTACATATTTAAATAGTAACTGGCAGTGATATTAGCTATTTATACTAAAGAAAGTTGGCATGAACAAAGAATGGAAATGGCAGTATTTTTGTAAAAATATAATATTAATTCCTTCATTTTCCTCTTCAGTACGGTTGCGAATAAATGTTGTTTTGCACTCTATGAAAATATATAAAAAAAATTCAAACTACAAAAACAATAACACACGACTGATGACTGAGCACTGAGCGTGAACAAAATCGCCATTTATTAAGTTCTATCCTACCTTCACCTTATAAGTAAATTATCCAGTTCCCATAATTTACATGTCAGATAGTCTGTAAATGAGGATTGTCTTAAGTTGATAGTAATTTTCATGTTCGTTCGGACAGACGAACTTCACGACTCCACCGACTCTGGATATGTCGGAGTCATCCAGATGGAATGTTCCGAGGCATAATTGGCGAAAATAATAGTTTTAAGTTCACCCAGGCCAGATGATTACCGGAAATATGCATCTACCAATAACTTTAGCAACAATCCAACAACATCTGTGAGAATTACCCAAGGCAATCCATACGTGAACAAAATCGAGTGAACGCGTTTCATGGGAGGTCTGAGAATGAATAAAAATTCTGTGGCCACACCACCTGCAGGAGAAATATAATTTAAAATTCCAGTCAGAAACAAATCTTTGTCCCCTTATTTAATTAAGGACATCTTTTGAACTAATCCGAAAAATATCACATGACCACGAAGGGACTTTGAATGTCCCAACATTGAAGGATGCAGAAAAACATGCAACGCAAGAAGAGACTTTCATAATTTATTGAAATTCCTGTCGAAGAAATCAAAACCCCATCCGAAGTCCCCCGAAAAACATTCTCAAACGACGCCGCATCGTCTGGCCGGGAACGTCTTTCTCGAGCCAACTCCAAAGGAGAGCCCTTTCCTTTAAGGTGTAGTCCCATACCTGGTGGTGTCGTGGTGGATGGCTTCTTTGTTTTAGGGCCCTGTCAGCGGCCCTTGAAAATAAAGATAAATCAACCAAAGAATGGCCTGTCGATGCCTACTATATACACACATAACCTCCTTGGCCCAGGGATTGAGGAGGACACAGCCAAAGACTCAAAACTGTCTATGTTCGCGCACGGGCGACATTATCGTAAATTTTCATTCTAGTTTTGAATTTTCATAAAAAAAATCACTTTCATACTTTCTGGGTCTCCTCTGTGATGTTCACCGGGACATTAATAATCGGGGGCCTTAGCACACAGGGCCCGGGTGTTTTAATTAACCCGGGATATATGGGGTAATAAGGGGCAGTTATGAGAATCAGTGACACTAGCATAATGTAATTAATTTCGGTCTTGTTCGGGAATCGTTGGTCGGCCATTTCTCTTGCAGGGCCTTCTTGGGCCCATATCAAAGGAGGAACACTTTGTTCCATATTTTATCGCCGGATGGCTCTGTTCTTGCTGCTTTAAATGGACGACGGTGAGTAGTGTTTTAATAATCTCTGGCGAGATGAGACTCATTAATTTCGGTTTTTTAAATGTCTTCCTATAATAGCAGTCGGATTAATGTTGGCTTTATAATAGGATTTCGGGGAAATGTTTTAGTACTTTTATTGCTGTTGGATATGTTGCGATAAATTAATGAAATTGACTTTTTTTCCTTTTATTCAGAATGTGATAATATAAATTATAGAAATAAATTTATTGGAATATTTCGTTTTTTTTTGAGGTAGACTAAAAGGGATATTTTTAACATAAACCGGCCTTGGGAGATCGTTAGAATTAATCTTGCCTTTTGGTTGTCCTTTTTTAAAAAGTGTGGTGGTATAACTTTTTGTGATAAAATTCACACCAGAACATGCTTCTATCAATTTTTAAGAATGTTTTCTTTTAATATTTTAAAAACCTAGCTTGAGAAATGCCCTTTGTACTACCAGACTGTCATGTCGTTCAGGTCATGGAGCAATGCCTGGCAGTAAGGTTAGTTTAGAGAATAGAAAGGAATAGGGGATTCTAGGGGTCCTGGGGCAGTTGCGTAGACTTGAATTTTAAGATGTTGTAGTTTAGGAGTTGGGAAATAGGTACTGACTGCAGAAGATAGTTCCACAGTCGAGTTATTTTATTTGTAAATGAAACTCTAGGCCGTAGTGTACGCACGCTTAAAGGAGGGCCGCGGGTCGTGGGACTAAGCCCAATGGCATAGATTTAGATAGAGTATTTTGATTTCTTTTAAATATTAATTACTAAATTATATCTGTCATATGTAGACACTTGAAATACAAGCCAATGTGACACGCTATCAAGCCTTAGTCAGAACAATTCCGTCCAATGGTTGCACCGTACGATTTAAGAGCTGCGAAGAGTGCCATCATAAAACTAAGCTGTGAAGTCAGTTGGAGGGGACTAAGACTAAAAGCAAATCATTTAAAAAGACTAGAACAAGAACGGGCGCTTGAATTGACCTCTGCGAAACATCGGTAAATATTAAACGGCAGATTGAACGGATAGAAAGGAAACGCTCAATCAAGTTCTTTAGAACTGTCAATACCAATACGACTTTCGAGCTTTCCTAAAAGAGTGAGTGCCATAATCGGTCCACTGAGTGCAACATATCTAGAACAACCAGGCCATACTCACCAAAACTATATACTTTAGTTGAGGTGCCGTCAGATCCAGTAGAATTTCGTCAATAGACCAGTTTGATATAAACCTGCACGTGCTGCCATTTAATATGTAGTTAGTACACAATAAGATTTTTATTGATTTATAGTCACAAGTCATCACTAACTAATTGCTCCTTTAATTCCTCATGGGACATAGGGCGGAAACAGTGGACTCTGTTTTGCGCGACAGCTCTCAGCTCTGACTAGGATCTTCCAGTTGTTGCGGCCTCTGGTAATAGTGTTCTCCTCCACGTGGTTCTAGGTCTTCTGACTGGATCAAGGGGATCAATCCCACCCCCCATGACCCAACGAAAATTATAATAGAATTGACGTTATAATAAATAACGTTATAATAAATCAAGAAATTTAATCGTTTTCCTAATTTTGGGTGAAATAACTAGTAGCTATGAGCATATTTTTTTCAATATTTAATATTTCGAATATTTTTTAATGTCGTAGAGTAGCAAAATATAAGCTTCCTAAAAAATAAGACTAACTTTTGGCTTTGATTGTCAATTTAATTCCTCCTTAATATTTTGAAGTTTATAAAAATTGCCGAGTCAGTAAAAATATTAAAGTTCAAGAAAATATTCTTCGGGCAAAATTATGATAAACTTTAAGTTATAAGTTCGGGGAAGCTTTGTACTTCGTAGACTGTTCTAACTCGATACAATTTTATCGAGCACAATACACAGTACACTTATTGCCTCTGGCGAATCAACAATTCGAAGGCGTTCCTTGGAGCGTTAACATTAATTTCCTCTAGTTTATAATTGAGGAGTGTCTGTTCAAAAGGGCGTATTTCCGTTTTCAACTTTTTTTTATTTTAAAATTATTTTGAAAATATGGCATAAAAGTCCATCGAATGAGCCTAAAAACTTATTCAAATGGAGCGTACTTTCATATAAAAAAGTCCAAAAAATTAGGATTCCAATCAAAAGGGCGTATTTCTGCATCTTGTGCAGGAAACAGTATTACGCCATTTTTTTGGTTGCCAAATTGGATATATCGAGTATACTATATTAAATTGTCATCAAAACTGAAGCTGTGTGCAAAATTTCAGTATGATCGAATAACCGGAAACCCCTCAGCAAAGGAAGGTTTATTTCAAAATACGATCTGAATTTTCGTTTCATATAATTGTGACTGTAAGCGAAAGGCAGGCCCAATTATAACAATGCTCAACAGCATGACTGTTGTATGGAATATTTTACATCATTCTAAACTAATTTTCGACGCTGATTTCAAATATATTATCATTTTTTTTATATCAGCTTTAGTTAATGAATTTTAAGGAAGTGTGTTTTTTTAGAAAAAATACTCTCACCGTACTAAAATATTTTATTTAAAAAAAACTACAAACTGCTCTGCACGCAGAATACTCCAACCTATCTAAAAATTTAAAAGTGAAGGTTCTACCCTACCACCTTAAAAAGTAATGAGTCATCAAAGTCAAATTTTTGTTTTTTTTAACAAAACTATCAACTTTAACTACCTTTTTCCCCAAAAATACGTAGTTAGTCAATATTGTTTTTTCCAAAATTGGAAAGCACGGGCAATTTCCTATAAATAATGTCCAACAATTTTTGTGTTACGCCTTTATTTTTGAAGATATTAGCAAATTTTGATGTTAAAGTTGGCTTTATTTGGTACTTTGTTAGTTTGGTACTTTGGCACTTTAGTACTTTGGTATTAGACCCCTAACACAAAAGAAAATTTTAGCTCAAAGTTATACTAGGAGTGGATAGGTGGACATAAAAATCTTGCTAAAAGGATTTTTGCTTTTGACAGAACCCCAAAAAACTTCACTGCAAGTATTTCCAAAAATTCTATTCAAAAAGGCTTATTTCTTGAAGTGACTAATCAAAAGGTCGTATTTCTCACAATCCCGATCAAAAAGGCCTATTTCTAAACAATTAATTACAAAAAATATAGTTTTAATTTGTATTTTTATACGTTTTATATTAGCTTCACCTGTATGTATGTATGTATGTATGTATGTATATATGTATGTATGTATGTATGTATGTGTGTATGTATGTATGTATGTAGACAAATTTTGCAACTTGATTTTCACCCACTTGCATATAACCGATCAACTTCAAATTTTGCACATATGTATAGTTCAATGCAATCTGACCATTTTGTGAAATAATCAAGATGGCGGTTCCAAGATGGCAGCCGAATTTTGCTATTGTGCTCCCCGACCCCCGACATGGGTATCAAATGAAAAGATATGACAAATAGAATACAATTAGCGTCATTCCAAATTCAAAATGGCGGCCATCACAAAATGGCGGATTAACTTTTTCTTTCTAACATACTTAAAATGGGTACCAAATGAAAGATTATGACAAGTGGAATGACGCCACACAGCTTATAGTATATAATTCAAAATGGGGGCCGACACAAAATGGCGAATTAACTTTTTCCCCCTAACATACTTAAAATGGGTATCAAATGAAAGGATATGACAAGTGGAATACTATAAGCTGTGTGGCGTCATTCCAAATTCAAAATGGCGGCCGACACAAAATGGCTGACTACCTTTTTCTTTCAACACCCTCGACATGGGTATCAAATGAAAGAGTATGACGAGTAGAATACATTAAGCCATGTGACGTCATTTTAAACCTAATATGGCGACTACCAAAAAACGGACGCAGACGTAAGGCTAAAAAGTAAAAAACTAAAAATGTACAGTTTAGCAAAACTAAAAAATACGTTTTTATTTTAAAATGATCTGAAAAATATTGCACATATCTACAGTAAAAAGCCAGAAATGTTTAAATGCAAAGTCGATGATTTTGAGGTTATTGCATTTCGTATTCCGTATTCCCTGCTTTATCATTTTAAACTGAACTGTGCTTGCTAAGTTAACGGACCGGCAAAAGTAATATGGCGGCCACAATAAAATGGCGGAAGATATATGGTAGACTAAAAAGTAAAAAATAAAAATATATAGCTTAAAAAAACTAAAAAATACGCTTATATTTTAAAATCAACTAAAAAGAAAAAAATTATTTTGAAGCTTTTATTGCTCCAGCCAGTATAGGGAAAAACCTACCTTTCGAAATCAGGCAAATAACTAAATTAATAAAGTTATTGGTAAAAATTATAAATATAACTTACTTAAATGTAAAAAAAAGCGTGGGCCGCTAACGAAAAGCTCCAGTGTTAATAAAATAATAATATATGTAGGTAAACAGGCCCATGCTTTTTTACATTTAAGTAAGTTATATTTATAATTTTTACCAATAACTTCATTAATTTAGTTATTTGCCTGATTTCGAAAGGTAGGTTGTTCCCTATACTGGCTGGAGCAATAAAAGCTTCAAAATTATTTTTTTCTTTTTAGTTCATTTTAAAATATAAGCGTATTTTTTAGTTTTTTAAGCTATATATTTTTTTTAAATAAAAAACCCATATCATATTGTAGTCTTAACCTTCACATTAATGTGCATTTAAATACCTGTATTTTAGCATTTTATTTATAGGAACAGGCAGTTTTTTTCGATTTCTGTAAAATTTGTTTATGATGGAAATACGCTCTTTTGAACAGACACTCCTCAATTGTCAAATTTATTCTAGTTTATAATTGCAAAAGTGTGTTAAAATTGTTTTGTTTATTATCTCTATTTTTACTGCCAATAAATTCATTCGGCAAGTCTTGAGACGGTGAAAACCATAGAAATGCAGAATATCTGCAGAAACAACCGCGAAAAGACCCCGTTCTGATGCATTAAGTTGTGAAAATCCGATCAATCAAAATATACTAACTCATATCCCCCCCCCCCCCCCACATGGCAAAAGCTACCTACGCCACTGTTTCAGACTAGACCTTCCTGCTCGACATTGCACTCAATAATAAAACCATCAAGAGTATAAAAGGTCTGAACTCTAGTCTTTCCCATAATAAAAAAAAGAAAAGACGAAGAACAATGCCTCGTAGTGGAATCGAACCACCGGCCTTTGGAATGGTAGAAGTGCGCCTTAATCCCTGGGCTATCGAGACCAGTCTTATGGTTTCCTTTGGTACGTTTTTAATCTGGATGGCTGTTGAGAATATCGAAATCGAAGCCCCGTTACAAAAATTCTTTGTTTCGATTTTTGTTACATCCATGGCTTCTCGTGCAAATTATTTCAGTTCAACCAGAAGAACGAGTTCAAACCCATCGTCTATTGAGTCCTTCTTAAGGACCCTCCAGACTCCTTATCAATTTCCTATATTCCTTTCTTCGAACCAAGTTTACTAGCAGATATTGCAGCATGACGAGTACGACATAACGTACTTGTGGTACAAAGCTTAGGAGTCATCCTTCAAAAGAATCAAACAAACTTGAAACTTTAGAGCACCTAAATTCCACCTTATAGCCGAGGAACCTCCCGCATCTTACAAAAAGAGAATCGAAAATTACCTTGTATAAATCTGGCGGGAGAAGATCGAGAATAGCTTCATTGGGAGATTGGACGCTCTCCTTACTTTACTCTGAAACATGGTCTAGTTTGGCTAAATAAAATAATGGAAAAATAAAACACAATTTTCACAAACATTTCTTAAATGTGAACGTCTTATTCAATATGGCAGGAGATTTAGAAAATTGTTCAAGGTAATAATACCAAGGCAAAAAAGGTGTTTTTGGACCGTATCTTCGCAACTTAAAGTTACAATTACAAATTACATCAAAGACTATAAAACTTATGAAAAATATACAATTCTCTTGAAAGTGCGGGCTTCAAACAGTTCAAAGCAAAACATGAATTATCTCATCTAACAGTCGTTAATACAAAAATCCCCCGCGATTACATTGAACAGTAATTTAATTCCCACACTCTCCACCGTCAATAACAATATTCAGACGTAGTTTAGACCTTCTTAGCAAAGACATCCCCTAGATATGCATGAATGGTTGAAACCCCTTACAACAAGAAACAATCAACTTTGCACCTGAGGCACTATGCTGCTGCATTTGAAACATCGTCACCACCAGCGAAAAATTTATCTACGCCTCCCTTTTTTGGAAGTGTATGGCCGCAGTAAGGACAAAATTAAAAACAAATAAATGGGGATGAAAGTGGGTGACAAGTGCCTGTTAAATTTGGTTAAATGCCACTTTTTTGTTTGGTATTGTGAAGATGACAAGGACAACATCTGTTAAGGGCTGTTAAGTGTGAAATTTTGATCGTAGTCAAACTGAAAGCCTTAGGCTGAGTTAAATTGTTAAACTTATGTGTTTTTGGAAGTGTTTTCTTGATTAATAAAATAATTTTTTTTCTATCTTAAAATTTAAATAAATCAATGGAAAAAAAGTAGTCTTTGTTTCCAATCTTAACGAAAAGAAAGCTAAAAAAATAAACGTGACTGCTTCTTCTCGTCGAGTCGACAAAAGGCCGGAGGAGAATAAAAATAACAATCTTACTAATTGGCTGATTTTAACATAAACAAATGTATCTGGTCTCACAGAAAGCAGCTCCAAAAGGTGGAGGAACTAAGAAGAAAAGGTATGGACAAAAAGAGTCCCCCCAGACTCTAGTCCTTGGCGTATGCAAATGATATTCTTTTCATATAAATATGTATATGCATATATAGGTATGTATAACACGAGACGACTTTCAAGACAATCGTGGGTATTGAAAGCACCCAGACAGCACCACCAGGAACGGACGTCTGGCAGATATCCCTCGTGTGGTTATCGGGGGTCTGGACTTAAAACCGTCTTTAACTTTCAAGAAAAATATTCCCAAGCGTTTTTTTTGTATTTATATTTTTTTTTTCATTTCGGGTTTTTTTCATTATATCCGGATAAAAGTTTTGATAAATTATACAAATTTAACTAAAGTAATTTATTTACGTTGAATTCCGTGCCCATTGCCCGAACGGATGCGAATGTGTAGATGGTAAAGACGCCCCCGAACAGATCGGGGCGCTCCAAAAAACAGGTGGAAGCCATTGTGCGAGATGAAGCAAGAAACAATTTGTTTAAATTAATTGCATTCTGTTACCTTATCTCCTGCTGCCCAGTAAAGAAGTGAGAGATAGCACACACCGCCCTCAGGGGGACAGACATGAAAATTTCGATTTTTTTGTTTTATTTTAAAATACACTTATCGAAATTTTTAGCATATTTTCCCTTTTCATGTGTTGATACCAAAAGTCGTGCACTTTAACAATGCTATAATTAACTTTAAAGAAAAAACATTTTCAAACGTGCGCTATTCAATATTAATTCAACAGAAGCAAGAAAACTGTCAAACAGGTTACAATATAATAAATGTTATGAATATCAACAGAGTATCGACCAACAAAAAACGATCGAGGATACACATACAAGGCGACAGAAAAGAATGATCGGCCTTAGAACGGTAGCGTTCTGATCTCAGCAGGAGCTCAACCAATTTCGGTAAATCTTCTCTACAGAATCAGCAGGTATAGGAGACTGTGCGCGCATCTGAGAAGAGTATGCACTAGTGGACCCACACACATGGATACGATCCCCCTAGCGCGGTCGCATTAAATGTTGCGCAGAAAAGAAACCTCTGTGGACTGGCTGCAAAAGTCTCATAATAATCCGATCGCACTGCGCGATTCATACCTGGCAAGAATTCAAAGGTATAATACGATCGTGGCAGTCCAAACGATAATTCAATAAATAAGAATAATGACGAGCGCTTTCCTTGGCGATAAAACAGAAGGATTCAGGGCATGCGTGCGCAGCTTGAGCTATATACAAAACAAAAAACACAAGAAACAGATCACAGGCATCGCGCATGTGCCTAAAGACATTTCCCTTAAGAAACAGACGCAGCCAGACTCTGTGCGCATTTCAGAAAGCGATCACGATCATGATCAGTCATAAAGAGAGAAAGAACAATGCTCATTTGGCGATCGCGCGTTATTAATTTATGTCAGTTGATAAAACGTTTCAAGAGACTTTTCTTATAATTGCCCCGCAACGCATCGATCTCCTCCAATGGCTTGAACAGTGCGCCGGCTGCCCGGCCGGTCCACTGCTGCTGCTGCTGCTGCTATCTATCGGGCGAAATTGATTGCGATCATTGAAATTAAGACCGGAGATAAAAGATATTGCCAACCGTGTGTGTACGATCTTAACGAAATGCATAACAAATCAATATCGGAGCGCATATATCTCGCTGTAAATTGCCCGAAAGGATATGTGCGGAGGCATTCAATGATTTTTACGATCGTTTCTTAACTGTTTTGAACCGTTTTAATTTTCATTTTTTGAGTATTAATTGTGCACTTATATAGAGGCTTAATGGGGGCCCAACAGTGGTTAGATCGGTGTATATATACATGTATGAACGTGGGGCAACCAGTTGCAGCTTGCGTAAACCTGCAGCAAGAGTGATCTTGATTGATGCGAAAGGCTGATGTATTGCATTGATGCCCATTCTATGTGCGGCTGATTTGTGCGGCTGTAATCTGATCTCGGGCGAAATGCACTTTGTTCATAATTAAATCGGCAGCGATCGATGCCCGCTTTATGAGCAATTATTGATATTTTTGTTTTACGTTTGAGATACAATACTGTTATGGGCGAGGAAGATGTTTTCTTTTTTTATTTACTGGACTCTTTTAGTCTATAGTGTTCCTGACCATTACTTTTGATGGACAACCACATTGGCAGGAATTTAGTCTTTTCTCATTTCAAAATTATGACGATTTGTGTCGATCGTGCAGTTCAAGGTTGAATGAAAATGAAATGTTGAGTTAACTTATAAATGAAACCGTTTTGAGTTCTTTGTCGCTTTGTACTGTTGTAATGCAATGAAAATATTTCGTATCATTTGGTATTCGGTTATCATAGTCGTATAAAATAGTGGGGACTATGCATTCTGTTTGACTATTCACTTCCAGCCAAAAGGATGGCTGATCCTCGGCTATGATGTCTCCCACTTTTCCCTTAATCTCATACAATAACCTTTTCATAGTAACGCAGTAAAGCTGTTAGATCTAAATGAAAAGTGCGTGGTCAGTCCCAGCGGAAAGAAAGACAACGAGTGAAGAAGGCGAAATACAGACAGCACACCCCTCGAAGCCTACCAAGTGAAAATGTTATTGTGATCGTATAGAGGGCTGCATGGCAGAGGGTACTTGTACACTAAACCTAATCAATTCATTATTTAACAAAATGAAATTCCTCTTTGAAAGACTGTTTTCTTTACAAGCTTCCAAGATTTGCTATTATAGCACAATTCGGTTCTGATTTTACAGTTGTTAGTTACAAAATTGTTTAGAATTACTGCTATAAATGTGTTGCTTTTCTTGGTTAACTTAGGTGGGTTGATCGTCTGATTCGTTTCTCTCGCAGCTAGATACGGCGGGGGTGATCGTAATCGATGGACCTCGAACCTCCCTTCATAAGGTTTTTTGGTCGACCACAGGCAACTTTACGGCAGTAGGGACCCCAGAAGAGGAAAAATAAGGAACAACAAATACCAACTTCTCTGATGATAAGACTTCACCTTGACTGAGGTGGGGACGGCCATTCACATCAGTTATTTAGAGTAAAGGTATCAGGTGTGCTCGCACATGACAATAAAATAACCAGCCAATTGCTGGAGGAAACTGCCACCAAACTGCGAGTTTCAGAGGCCTCCAGTCACATAGTAGCAAACGGACCTTCCAAAATTGATGAGAGGTTGTTGATACAACTGAAATAGATATACTTGTCTATATTTTACTGTTTCGACCAGTTCAGAGACAAAAAGAAAACTGCAGGGCATACCAGCAAGCTTGTCCTACGCTACGCTGTCGACGTGGTGTTGTACAAGAGCCATAAGTATCTAATGGCACTATATAGGCATTGCAAGTAAGTACAGCAGTACAGGAGTACTCTAAGTAGCGAACCTATGTAGTTTGTAGCAAAAATAATAATAGCCCAGGAGAGATAGCAGAAAAGTATTCAAAAGTTGAAATAAATGTACCCTGCGATTTTTAGACGCTATAATGGGGAATTCAATGAATGTGTTTTGGATAAAATCGGTCCAGGGGAACAGGTGGAAAAAAGTTAATAATGGTAGCGAAAAAACGTTTTTCAACGTTTTAGGTACGAAAAAATTTTGTTTTTGGAAGACAAAAAATAGTACGTAATAGCGCTTAAAAAGATGAAAAATATGAGTTTTAGACAATTGAAATCGGTCAACAGGTTTTTGCAACAAAAAAAATATAAACCGCGAAATATTGCCATTTTTTGACATTTAATTATAGGGATTGTAATTATCGTAGAACCTTATTTCAGGGCTTAAATTGTGGCTTCTGTTAGTGCCTACCTACAATATATTTCTATTCAGGAGATTTCGAGATATCAAAATTGTTTCCTTTCAGGCATATGTGAAAACGCTCGAAAATTTCCAACGCAGGAAGCTCGGCCGGCAGAAAACCTTCCCACACCATATTTCACTTCCTCTTCGCCGAAAGGTGTTTTTTCTGAAAATCAAGAAAGTTCCTGTTTTCAAACGTGTTTATGAGGTATTAAATCTAACCTCACAAACTTTTTATGATAATGGGTTGGTAGAGCAACTCTTCGGGAATAAATAAGGCTTTTCAAAATAACTTTAGCACCACCTTGGCCTTGTTCAAACTTTTTTCCTGAAACAGCTGTTTTTACATTTTTGAGATTTACGTCTACTGCGCCAAAAAAGTAAGAGAGAAGAAACCCACCACTACGTACTTACAATCCACCTCGCTTCATTTATCCTGATACGCGCTCATATACCAGTAGGACATTAATTTGGAACCGGGACATTTAAAAAAATGGAGGCCTCAGTACAATTTACCATCATGTAAGGGAAAGATGTACTGCCTTGTGTAAGTACGGCTCACCTCTACTAAGAGATATCTAGTTAGCAAAGAAGCGATAACTAATCGCATGTTAATTTAATGATCTACGTAAAGCCCGGGCCACACATATCCGCCCCGCGTCCGCACCGCATGACGGCCGTGTGTTGGGCAACACATGGTGTTAGATTCATTTGATTTAAAATTGCTTATATTTCTGAATTTTTGTACATTTTTTAAATTGCTTATATTTTTTTGAATTTTTGTATATTTTACAAAATGTTTGTATTTTTGAATCTCTTTGTATATGTACTTAAAAATGCTTATTCTGAATTTCTTTGTATACTTACAAATGCTCGAACTCTTATTTGTATTAGTCATGCTTTAAAATTTCTACAATTCCTTTCCACTAGACATTGTCATGCCGGGAACGGGTTTTTTCTTGCATTGCATCTCGATAAAATCAATTGATCCGTTATCAACTGAATCAGACTCCGCCTCTGATAAGAATATTTTAATTTCTCACTAGCACAGTAGATTTGAGCAAGTAAAGACCTGTTCGCGACAAGTGATAAAAATTAGAGAATTTTGGTTGGTTTTTTGTTAAACATTATCTTGTGAATTAATAGTAGTGAATTGCATATTTAAGTTCAATAAAGGACAATTTAAGAAATTTCGGTTTTGTTTGTGAACAATATCCCTTACAACATTTTATTCACATGGAGAGAAATTAAACAAGTAAAATTTGACGCGGTGCGGACGCGGAAAAGTGGGGACTGACTGGTAAGATTTCACTTGTTTACTTTTTCTCCGTGTGTTGTCCAACACACGGCCGTCATGCGGTGCGGACGCGGTGCGGATATGTGTGGCCCGGGCTTTAAATGTGTACGAGTTCGAGTTCGCCCAAAGCACATTGCTTTGCCTTCACATACCCAGTACCAAGCCAACCAGCAGAAAAGAACGACGTGGACACTTGTGTCTCGTATTTACTTTAAAAAGCGTGGCATTGCATTTTGAAAAGCGTGTGATTTCAATAACAAAATATTGCAGTATTTTCATAGGATGAAAAGAAGGGAGTCCCCTTCGCGAACCCCACCCCAGCGTACGTATTCGCAAAAAATTCATCTGGCCCACTAGCCCCACGCCCCCTTATTCACATTCTAGATCCGCAGCTGGTCAAGAGTGCCACGATTTTTTATTTTTCAGTCAGGGGTGGTGACACTCAATGAAAAAGGTTAAAAAGCACTGCTGTAGTGTGTGGACTCTTACAGATATCAGCCATGCCATTGCATTATCGATACCTGATGACTGATTTGAGAAGAACCTGTTCACGCACTTTTTCCAATGTGACGATTTAGTTGTAAGTCTTTCATAATACTCCTATCTCTGTCTGAGAAAACTGTTTAGCATTGCGGAAATTAGATGTTCAGTAGAAGCTCTACTGCCTTTCCAGAAGATTATGCTCACTTCACTTCTCCTCGCCTCACGTGATATGGTTGCCAGGGCCACCCTACAACGCATGCCTTACGTTAATGTTACAGCTTAGCAAGAGTTCCTTACTTAAATTGTTAGGTTCGCACAAGCTTCTTAATTTCTGCCGGACTTCACATAGTTATTTCGATTTCTCTGCTTGTCATCATGTATTATTAATTTCGTGACAATTTATAAGAATTTAAACTCTATTTTATCAGTACTATGAATTCTAGACAAATTTGCTATTTGGTTATGCAAATAATAGCAAAAAGGTGCAGTCACGATTTCAGTTCGTTCACTTGTAAAAATTTACATTACTGCAATCTTACAATACAATATCTGGAATAATTGTGGCAACACAGGCCAAAGTGGACTTTTATTTATAAGCACAATCCAAACATTCAGACATGATTTACTTCTGTCCAAATATTGCGAAACACTTCTGTTTTATTGAAAGGTACAGAATAACTTTAAATTTGTTGTTTAACAAATCCTTGATTTTTTAAATTAATTGAAATTGAGATTTTTACCTATGAATATGACAGATTACATCTAAGGTCACTCCAAGAACGTCCATGTGCTTACGGCTTCACGGTTTTTGACAAGCTCTCGAGGGTTCTAAAATGTACCATTTTGGTGATGTCACCGACCACGGTTCTTGAGCTCGTCAAAAATTTGCTAATATTTACCAAAACCGAGGGAGCTAAGTTCAGCATTCCTGTGATGTTTTTCTTCATTTTGTTGTACATTCCAAATTCCACGAAAACTCCTCTTTGTGAAAAATAAAACAAACATCGAAACTCCCATGATTAATTCAGAAAGGTAAAGAATATAGCCATCACCTTCAAAGTGGCACCTATTTTTAGAAAAACAAAAACCACAACTTACGCAGTCATATTTAGAAGAAATTGATCAGGAAACGTAAAACTAAAATAGAATCGCAACATTGAAGCCCTCAAGTTCGCCATGGTATCGTCTCAATATACTGCGCCAGGTGACAGTAATGCTGATAAGCAAATTCCAATCACGGCAGCATAATTTACCGTTCAAGTGAATAACATGCGAATCAGAAACTGCACGACTCTGGGCAAAAAATTATGAACAATATTCACGATGGCGGCGGCAGATGGGGCTAATGCGGCGCTGACAGCAATAATATGTCGCAGCGAAGTGGCCCCTTGGTCTGTGGGAAAAATTTGAAAAATTCCTGGACAAGGTGACGAGCCGGCTGGCCCAAGAGATAGTGTGTCATCGCGATGATCACGTCCATACGTAGTAAGTAAGTAGCCGAGCTGTGGTGACATGGTCTTCATATATCACTGGACACAGTGGCCGGCCACAGAGCTAGGAGGCAAACCGCGATGAACGGTTGATTGATAATTCAGGTGATGTCAGGTAGCCTATATGCGCGCATATCTCCGCCACTATACCGCGCACATCAAGCACGGCACATTTTATTATTTATCGCGAATATCATTTTATTTTTGCATAATGTCGGTCAGTAGGCTTCTCGTGATGTTTCGATTGCTGCTTGTAATGTTGTCGTTAGATTGCTGTATTCTGGTGCCTGGCCATCGCTGGCGTGTTCAGATTGCAAATTATCAACCTTCTTGGAAAGAGACGCTTACTATATGTGGTACGATGCGATATCGGCATGGTACCTACCTGTGTCATTTTTTTTTTCATCAGTTTGTGAAATTAGGAACTTCCGTTAACGGAGTTTAATGAGAACTCATGAATTGAACAGTTGCACTGAATAAATTAAAATCGTCATTTGAATTCTTGAGAGGTTGCCCTTATTTGCAATTTTCTGCATTGGTTTTATGGTTTATGATCTACGTGGTCTCGGGGGTATAGGCGCGACATTGAACCTACTAAGATAAGGTAAGGTGTATGGCCGCCTCCAGTGCGACCGGAGACCCAATTAACTCTTTGGCCTACGCCGTTTTTATGTGAAAAATTCGTTAGAGGTTTATTGACCGACTGTGGTGGATATTTGACGTCATCCTATGGAGCTTAGGAAGCTTATCAGTGACCAGCCCCAGCACTGCAAATCCCTTAAACGCTCAGTGTGCACTGCCAGACTTGGCTAGAAACGGAAATTTACCAAGGAGGTCTACCAGTGTTTCTCTCTCTCGTTCAGCTCCCAACATATTCAGCAACAGGCCGTCGTGAGGCATACCGAGGTTGGTTCTCAAGATAATGTTTCAATACAGCCGCCGACACTGGATGTTGTCCTAATAAAGCATCCCGTAGTCTTAACCGGTTAATAATAGGGTACCAAAGTCCTCCTCGCTCCCTTGGGAATCTGCCCGAGTATCATTTAAAGGAGGATGCCTCATGCAGCGTGTGGGCCCCATGTGGCAAATGAGGAGCACGCCGAAAGAGAGCTTTTCCCTTCGATTCCTCATGAGTACCACACAAAAAAAGCAGCGATACTGAAGTGAGTTATGCCATATCAGTTGCCCTATGACGCAACCCTCATTACAAGTGAACTGGAGCAATCCCAACATCTGCCTTACGTATTCGAACAGCTTTTTACACTTAAAGGTAGAAACAGAATGGCACGGCGACCGTGGCGGAGTCCGCCGCTCAGAGAGTTTCCCATACATTTAATTTCTCCCCAGGCGGCGCGAACAAATTAAATGTATGGGAAACTCTGTGAGCGGCGGACTCCGCCACGGTCGCCGTGCCATTCTGTTTCTACCTTAAGCTTTAGCTTTACTCATACAAAGCTTTAGCTTTTGTTGTTGTATTGCTTCATATTTCAGGCAATTATATTGGTGACCGTGAAGGATGTCATTTAGCAGACCGGTTCTCATTCGATTGCGGAGGTCAAGCAGCATTGAGCGTGATTAGTACTCAGTTGGGGGACGGCTTGGTAAAACGACACTCGCATTTAAGAAAATAAAGCTTTTGGCACCGCCGCAGTTATAACTCACATATCCACGCCGAAATTCTCAAATTGTTCAGCATCTTTTTTCCACTTGGGATCAGGTAGCAATCATTTTTCCTCACGGGGGTCACGTGGGGTCCTTCGCGGGCCTTTATAGAGCAATCCACATGGGATCCACATAAGGCAGTGGATCCAGCCTCATAAGGCTCTATCTGCACTCCCGAAAATGCTAGTAGGGTGGTAGTACCGGGTTCTTTTGTTTCACTTCACTGCGAGATTCACCTATGGACCCATTACAAAATTTTGTTGTTTTGATTTTTGGTTACTTCCGTGGACTTTGTCCAAAATTCTCTTTTGAGTGAACTCCTATAACATCCAGAAGCTCAAACGCAGGGACCATCGCCTCCATCAGCAGGTTCCAAACTGATATTGAACTATGAAAAATTGAAATGTGCAAAGGTGCAGATCGCGTTTCACATAATTCTCTACTAAGAATTCGATTTAAGGGCTTACCTCGTCCCATAATTTTTTTTCCATATGTGGTATTGAAGATGACCACTGAAACGGGTTCTCTTGAAATTTGAACAAGAAAATAAATAATTGAATGAAATTATGAAATTGGAAACATTAATAACATTATTTGGGAGCTGCTTGCTGGGTTCTTAATAAACGTGTTAAAAGGTTTTAATTGTATACCAATGACAGCGCTAATATACCTTAACAAGCCCTTTTAAATCGCGATAAAACCATGGAAAATATTTAATAATTCCATCAACCCTTGAAAACATTTAGCATTTTTCTTGTATAAAACTGCACACTTTTAAGGGCCCCCGTGTGATGTAGCATACATATCTCATTGTAAAACACGATTAAAATCCATGTCCTCCATGATATCTCATTGTTTTCATCTTCTGAACTGAATCCATAATCTGCGCGCTCATACCGCGATGGTGCATCAGCAAACGGTGACAATTGTCCAATTGTGTTGAACAACCTAAAGAGATGTCCTCATTGTTTGTTATTGTTTCCAATTCACGCCAAATAAATAATATACACACGCCAGAAGGGATTACAGAAGTCACCGGAGAGTGTGTCCGCAATTTTTTTTTTTGTTTTTTACTACCCCGAATGTAAAGCAGCCGAACTGTGCACCATCTTCAGGGGGAAAGAGTTGCACAGCCATAGACGCAACACCTATCATCTTGTGTTTGTCCAGGTGAATCTGAATGTCGATGATGCTGCATATATGTATAGTACATGAAGAATCCTTGGATGGGGCTTCTCTAGTGCAAGACTTGGTCGGGCTCTTCTTGTTGAGGCAAATAAGGAAATAAAATTCATTCAAAGTTCTATCAGAAGAGTGGAATAAGCACACGATATGCTGGTAAACGGCATCGGATGATGGCGGATTTTGAATTGTTGTACCTTGACACAACTGCGGCGTGCTGTTGCTGGGATAATTCTAAAAAAGGGAAATTGTCCTTTGTAAATTTTATGCTTTTCGGTAGTAGACATGTGTTTATGCTCATGCATACGGAATTTATTGAATTTTGTAGATTAAAAGGCAATTTTCTATCGAAAAACTTTTTTTTTTTTGGTGACTGGAATGTGTAGTGTTAAAACTTTAAATGAAATTTATAGAAGAAATATTGATTTAAAAAATTCAAATCTCGGTAATTCTTTAATTGATTCAAGAGGACAAGAAAAAAACGGAAACTACCTTAGTATGTGTCAGGAATGTTTCTATACACTGCCGTTGTGCCTAATTGTAGATGAACCGCGCCGGCTTCAGTAGTCTATATGTAATGGCGCCCGACTGCCATTCCAGAGGTCCTTGATTCGAATTCCGGCCTAGATAACTTTCTTTTCTTTCCTCTTTACAAAGAATTCGCGAACGAAATAAGCGAAGACCCAACACCCGTTTGATCACCGAACTTAACGGTCTGTCACGGTGGTATTGGATGTGGAGCTGATAGAATAAAACCACATGTTCGCGTTCTCAGTTTTTTCACTCTTCTTTATGCTATCTTTCCGACTAAAGCTTACTGTCAGACATTGCACTCAATGTGGGGTGCTACACGGAGACTGAAGAAGTCGGTCGAAAGCAGTTTTGCGTCTCGTCATTTAACGCTACACGAGGCTGCCCTCAGCTAAGGGCCCCCTTTCACACACAGGCTGCCGGCAGGCCATATCCTGAAGGTTTCTTGCCTTGAGGCCAAGTATCAACACACACTCACCGCCAGCCCGCAAGCCGTGGCCGGGAGTCCAGGAAAACTGACAAAAATCTCTACGTGTGTGGGCATTTATCCTCAGTCCTTGCCTTCTTTTCAGTCTGAATTTTTCTTTGAGGCTAGGAATGAAAAAAGAGCAATTAGCCGGAATTTATTTCTGGTTTGTTAGATGTGAAATAATTCCTGTTCGCCTGTGTGTCTGGGGGAATCATGAGGTGGCCTGCAGGCCACGACCTGTTAGGCGGTTGCCTTAAGTCCTCGTCCCTCGACTGAATAATGTGTGGCCTTCATCGGGCCGTCCTTGCCGACTTTGCCTCTAAGGCCACGGCCTGCCGGCGGCCTGTGTGTGAATGCGGGCCTTTAGAATAATTCTTTTTGCTACATGAAATCTATGAAAGACCAGCGAAATATGGAGTATCAGGTCAAGGCGTATGTAGGACTTAGAGCTAATTCGGTCTCAAGTTGATAAGGAAGAGTAAAAAAGGTGTCAATCCGTTACTGCCATACCATGTCACTCTATGAACTCAGCCTAGTCAGTATTTGCTATATGGTTTTGTAACAGTGGACCACCATAAAGCAGAAACGTAGATCAACAATGGTATAGTCACTGACATGTAGGGGCAGCCTATGTTTGTGGGGTTTAGACCCATTTATTGCCTGGTTACTGGCAAAGATAGCTTTGATTGCGAAAAGGCTTCTATCGTGAACTTCCAGTCCACCATTAGATCCAAAATACTTAGTTGATCCGGTTAGGCTCGATCATTAATTGTAGACAAACTGAATCGGGAATGTTTTTTCTTGATGAAAAGTAATCAGTTGTGTCTTTTCCGGGTTAATAAATACACCACAATAGTTGGACCACTCGATAACCTTTCTAAGAGCCATCTTCATAATTTCGTTGTTTATAAAGGCAAACTAGTAGTAGAATCACCATGTCGGCACTTAGACGACTGCCTCTATCCTGTGGTTCTCTAATGTTTTTTTAGAATCTTATCTAAAGTCATAAGCCATAGAAGCAGCGAACAGCAGACATTAAAAAACTCGATTGCAATCTTTTTCAACCATAAAACGTGAACAATGGCAAAGGAAGCTCAATGACTTATATTTTATTTATGTTTATTTTCAAAATGAAAAGAAAAGAATAAAGCAATATTTTACATAGTTATCAAAAATCTCCATCAAACAGAAACAATTTTGCACTTTCTAACCCTGCAATTAGCCCACCAGACCCTAACCAATAAATAAGGTTTTATTCCCTCTAGGCAACTACTGTTATTATACTTACACACAAAAAAAATGAAATTCAAAATGGCTGCCGTTTTGATGTTCATATGAAAGCGGTACAAATTCAATAAATAAAATTAGCATAAACCCCTCAACAGTCGAAGAGGCGTAGTTTTTCCTGGTGCTTAACCATCACACTCGCCACGGACTTAGACTCTAGCCCCAACACAAGGCCTTGATACTTGAGCTGCCATAAAGTTACCGACCTGTAACCGAAAAAGAAATCCTCCTTGAGGCACTGGCTGCCCACGGTGTGGCCGAGAGTAGGGTGAATTTTGATTCCACGTCCAATTATCATGCAGTAAATAAATTCACCTTATGCACACCTTTACATATACTTCCCCTTCAGCCGCCGCGCGGAATATAGTCCGCAATCATACCGACCGGGCACCTTCATCTTATCTCTTTCAAAAAAAAGACAAATTTATTTTTTAAAAAATTAAAATCAAAAAACGAAACACAAATGAGGTTAGAGAGAACAAGAAAATGACGGGCGAAAAGGGGGGAGTTTTAAGGTGAGTACCGCGGCGGCGGCGGTGGTTCCCTCGGCGCTCGGATGTCCGCCTTCTTCTTCGAGGGAAAAATGGAAGTTCCGCATCGTTGATTGCGGCTTTTTCCACAATAATTCAGGCTGCACGAGGCCTCCATGACAGAAATTGTTCATTCATAGACGGGAAAAAATTACACAAAAAACCCCCGGGCATGTAATTTATAAATAGACAAATGAAGAACTGAGTGAGTTTAACAAGGTTTTGTAATTATGGAAATTGCGGATACGCGCAGGAATGAGGTTATTGCACCTCAGATACATTAACTACCTTTCAAATAGCATATGTTAGATAGTTTTTGTTTTGAGGAGGAAAGCTTCAAATGTTGGGTGGTTACCTGAAGAGAGAGAGAGTTTTAAAATGCGCACATCCACCCAAGTATTTGAGGTTAGATTTCAAATTGGTTCTATAGAAAAATGAAAATTTTCCAACATTGAATTTTTGAAGCGTCGTCTTGTTTTGATTTATCAAAGATAGCAAAAACAAATCTTATACTCAGGCTAAGTCAGTGAAAGTCGTAAAATATGGTGAGACGTATTGGTAATTATAAGTAAGACCAGGGTTGTGATTCTCCTAAGGAGAAGGGAGCAGTATATTCAGGGGGCGGTATCTCCTTATGAAGTCCTCGCTCGAACGTAAAAAATATATTTAAGAATAATTAAATCACAAAGAAGATTAATATTTATATCTTATTTAGTATCCTTTTTTAAATCCCTGAATAAGTAAGTTGATCTAACCTTGGGTAATATAACCTCTTGTTTAAAAAAAAATATAGTTTAAAAAAACTAAAAAATACGCTTTTATTTTAAAATGAACTAAAAAGTAAAAAATAATTTTGAATGTAAAGTTTTTATTGCTCCAGCCAGTATAAGAAAACAACCTACCTTTCGAAATGTAAAAAAGCGTGGGGCTCTCTATATTCTTATTTTATTAACACCGGAACTTTTAGCTAGCGCCCCACGCTTTTTTAGATTTCGAAAGGTAGGTTGTTTTCTTATACTGGCTGGAGCAATAAAAACTTTACATTCAAAATTATTTTTTACCTTTTAGTTCATTTTAAAATAAAAGCATATTTTTTAGTTTTTTTAAACTATATTTTTTATTTTCTATTTTTTAGTCTATTATATGTATGTGTTCGGCCATTTTGTAGTGACCGCCATATTAGATTTAAAACGACATCACAAAGCTTACTATACTATACTCGTCATACACTTTCATTTGATACCCATACCGAGTGGGTTGTAAAGAAAAAGGTAAACCGCCATTTTGTGGTGCCGCCATTTTGAATTTGGAAAGACGCCCCACAGCGAAAAATATTCTATTATCACATCCTTTTATTTGATACTCATACCGAGTGGGTTGTAAAGAAAAAGATAATCCGCCATTTTGTGTTGGCCGCCATTTTGAATTTGGAATGACGCCACACAGATAATAGTATTCTAATTGTCACACCCTTTCATTTGATACCCATATCGAGTAGGTTGTAAAGAAAAAGGTAGTCCGCCATTTTGTTTGCCGCCATTTTGAATTTGGAATGACGCCATACAGCTAATTGTATTCTACCTGTCATGCCGTTTCATTTGATATCCATGTCGGGAGGTCGGGGAACACAATAGCAAAAATCGACCGCCATCTTGGAACCGCCATCTTGATTTTCTTACAAAATGGTCAGATTGCATTGTCACGCGAACTATGCATATGTGCAAAATTTGAAGTTGATCGGTTATATAGAAGTGGGTCAAAATCAAGTTGCAAGATTTGTTTACATAGAACATACATACATACATACACACATACATCCAGGTGAAGCTAATATAAAGCGTATAAAATACCCGGAATTCTTCAATAAAAAACATTAATTTACAAAATTAATTTAGCGTTTTTAAAGTAGGTTCAATCGAGTCCAATACAACTATGCAGTTTAAAGTATGGCATTCAGGTCCTTTAACAAATTTTCTTTTATGGCCTAACAATGAGTTCATGCGAGATCGATGGTCGATGAAGTTCGTCAAAGTTTTGGGTAGATACAGATAGATAGACACTTATATAGGCAGACCAGAAAAGATAGACTAATACCTACATAGCTGTCTAGCTCTATTATCTAGATCCCCCACAAGATCCCAACCAAGACACCACGTAGTTCAATTACAGATGCGATCTCCAGAGCGAAAGCTCACCCCAGACACAAACCCACTACAGCGAAGTTCAACTAATTTCACAGAGGTCGCGCTCAACTACATCCGCAACAGAGACCACAACCGATTACCCAGTTAGAACCATCATAGCTGTACTACGGTTTTGGTTCAAAAATTCGCGCCCACACTTTGATGCGACGTGTTTCATGTACAGAATACTAACTATAACGTAAGGCACGGACAGGCCCGCCACATCACCTTACGGGGCCTGGGGCTAAAATATGTTCCAAAAAATCTTTGACTAAAAAAAATTTATGGTAACGTAAGAATAAGTTCATTCAGGGCCTTAAATATCGAACCGTCAGTTCTTTATTCGCGGATCACCCTAAAGTTACATAATGCAACCTAGAACGGAACAGGTCTTATGTAGGGGGGCTCTTGTGCTTAGCTCTGGGGCTCAGTACTCGTCTTTCTTTTGATAGAATCAATCCAGAAGCTATCCCAGAGGGAAAAATTCGCAGCACTTCTAATGGAAGCGAATTCGGAGCGCTGTTAATATGCTCCGATTGGATCTTTGAGGAATTATATGGAACCAAGAAAACGGCAAGCATAGACCGGTTCTCATTCGATGCGGTGGTCAAGCAGCATATTGAACACGGTTGGTACTTAATTGGGGGACCGCTTGGTAAAACCGCTGTCCACACTCGCGTTTGGAAGGACGAAAAGGCAACTGCACAAGGTGAACAAAAATATAAAGCTTTTCGACACTGCAGTTGTTTCTCATATCCACAGGCACTATAACATATATTGGAGTGTTAGAAAGTTTTTTCTACTTTTGCGACTGCTTCAAAAATGCTTCTAAAAAAAGCAGCAGTAAAAGGAGTGCTCCACCTCCTCTGCGATCATGCAATGTTGAAAATGGATGGGAAGGGGGAGCGTCCCAAACCTTTTAGGCTAGCGACATACGATTAGGTTTCTCCGGTACGGCTAACCGTCTCCGGTTTTGTTTGTCTCCGGTTTGTTCTGAAACCGCTCCGGTTTTAACCTTAACGTATGTTTCAGCTAATCTAATTGCTTGAGTTCCCTTTTGGCACGAAAAAACCGGTCCGGGAAAGACCTAATCCTATGTCGCTAGCCTTAAGGAGCGTTCTAGCCCTAGTTCTATTTCCCGCTGGGTAAGTTTTCTCTTTTTCCTTAATACTCAATTCGAACTTACTACTTTAGTGGTAGTAAAGAGACTACTTAAGGGCTGCCTGCTTGGGTTTCAGGCTCTAGATTAGTGCTGGCTTGACAATTAGAACGCAGGGATATGGGGTTTTCACTTTTTGGGTTTCAATCTACTCTCGAGGCCCCTTTTGGCCTGGGGCCCGGGGCAATTCGTCCCAGTTGCCCCCGCCCCCTTGTGGCGGGCCTGGGCACGGGTTTAAAATATGTTTTCTTCTTTAGTCCACTCTCTAATACACATGATATGATTTTGGAGCACCAGCTCCTTGATTTAGTCGATGTTTTCGCTGTTCGTAGAAATTTGTAGGTTGACCAGAACGATGCAAATCAACGATCACTTTTCCGTCCTTTTCGAGTGCTGATACCATGCAGATATATTTGTTTTCAAACATGCATGGTTTACAGTAAGTCTTCTGCGACTAAGTTAGGTGTCAGGATAATCCCGTTAGACGATAGTCATGAGGCTTTCATGGTTACTATGCGCTGTCTATATAATTTCTAAACTGGTCAAAACCTGTTAAAAGGAACTTCTTTTATTGCCTAAGAGGTTCAGTATCACTCTTCAATGTATACCGGCTCACCGGAACGTTAAAGTCAATAAGAAGCCACAGTAATTAGTCCCAGACTAGGGGAAAATCTTGAAGACACACCAGTGGAGAATGCACAGAAGTCGTGTGCTGAAGAGAAATTATAATGCTTCAAATAAAGGAGACTTCAAACACTTGGTCTAACTACATCAAGTAGATATCACGCGATCTCCTGATGTCATATCTGAACAATGCCCACGAAAATAGTTGCTTCAACAAGTCGCGAAATGCGTGCTGTGATTTTGTTTTTTGTGTAAAAAGGATCATGAATTGCCCAAATCGTAGAGTTGATACATTATGGACTTACTCTGAGTGACTTACTCTGAGTGACAGTGAATGCACTTGCGCCATTCAACATTACCAAAACCGAAATAGTTCAAATAATCGCCTTACTCGAGTCGGAAAATAATGGTTAATGGTTTTCTGGGACGAAAAAGAATTCTTTGGTTTATTCTATGTAATGTGACGGGACGTGAACGCTGGCGAACCAAAGAGACAATTTTAGATGTTAACTGGGTGATGATCCACCCTACAGTTCCGACCTTGCACCTACCCGAGTAAAAATAAAAAACAGCCTTATAAAGGGCGAACACCGGCCGCTTGGCTTTTTAAGGGGCATATGATGGCCGTGGAGTTTTTAACCATTTTTAATGGGAGCACATACGGCCTTACGACGGCCAAATTTGACCAAAAAATTTAAAGGGCCAAGTACTGAGCTGTAGAAACGGGCATTCGACGGGAAATTTGAGCCAAAAAAAGAATCTGCACCAAATGTATTGTTGAATTGTTTTATGGGAACTTCATCATTTTCGTTATGTACAATGGTTCTTTCGATTTATCCTACTTAAAGATATCGATGTACAAGAGAAACGAGCTCGCCAGTCGTCGGTTCGTTGTACGTGAAGTGTGTGGTGCGTGTTGATTTATATTTTAGTGGGAAATTTTGTTATTTAACGGCTTGAAGAAAAAAACACAACCGAAAAAAAATCAAACATTTAATTGCAGTGAAATATATTTTCTTATAGGAGGGCAAATATCCACGTTGCTGCCACTGTACCACCGTCGTATACCCGTAATAGCAACCATAAGGCCGCCGCACCATCGTCGTATGGCGTTATTGGAACTCTAAGGCCGTTGTATCACCGTTAGTCGTCCCCTGTACGGCCGTACTGTCCTGGAACGAGCCTTCTGTTAACCGCCAGATGGCCGAGGACTATGTTTCAATCACAGTCGGTATTTGCCCGTTCTAAGGCCATCATTTATTTTTACTGGGGAGCCTTAACTCGGATATTTAATCCACGGTCTCCCATCTAATATTACCGCGATAGAACATTGACTTCAGCGATCGAGCCGGAGATGGTATTTTCCTTACCTTACGCACTGGGTTTATAGGCGACGAAAAAAGAGAGCTGGAAATTGCTGTGAGGACAGAAGACAAGGAGTTATCTATTGGGGGAAAGACATCGGACCATAACCTGCTTGGTATCGAACCACGAACCTTTGGGATGGTATCTGGGCGCCTTAACCTTTAGGATACCAAGGGCGGTAAATATATTTCCTATACATTTAATTTTAGTTGGAAGCCTGTACCAAAAGGTCGATTCGCACCACTGTATACAGACTAATACAAGGTATGCTACACATGAAATCGCATTGGCCATGTTTAATTTTTATGACGTCACTGCACTGAAAATAAATTTCATAAAGTTCTGATTGCACTCAAAGTGTTTGATGTGGGTAGTAAATATTTCTTTTAAATAGATGTTATATAAGGTATTTTAAAAGGCAGTTTGTTCAGTGAAAAATTGTAGAAATTATCTAAAAAGGAAAACACTATTGTCTACATGCGATTATGACGTAAAAGAGAAAATTTGTATGCTCTACTTTAATGAGATGAAAATGATGAAATGATGCAATTAGTTATTATAAATGAAAAATGACGGAACCCATTTATAATGAATAGATTTGAATGATTTTTTTTTGTTGGATTTCTAATACCATAAACTAAAAAGTTTACCCATTAAAAATTACCGCAATTTGGTACTTAGATATTAATGGTGCTTTAATGTTTTTATCATCTGGAATGTATTCTGATGTTAGAACATTTTTCAATTCCTGCGTAGAAAACTGGCAGTCTTCATTATTTTCTATATACTGATGTATTTGCTTCATTGCTGCATCCACCAATAATACTTGTGGATGAATCTTTTTTTCTTCAGATATAATAGGGGAGCTGGCATTTGAAAAAATCGTGTCGTCCCAACGTTCTATCGTTTGTTATATAAGCTTTTCAAGAAATTTCAAGCATTTTTTATTATATGACATTTTTGCGGGAAGTGGACCCATCTCTAGTTAGGGGGTTCGGGGGTAAAAAAGGCTTAATATTGAGAAAAAACTCTGCCGCTGCGTATGTAGGTTCTATTAGGGCTAAATAACCGTTAAATACTAGTGGCAGCAATTTTTGACCATTTCCAAACAGGCTTTAATTTCACTAGCTCGGGTTCCTCTAAGTACCACAGGTAAAGTTTGGCGAAAATCTCCTGCCAACAGTACTGTAACTTCACCCGTCAGGGTTTTGTGTTTTTGGAAAATAAATTTAATAGAAAACACTCAAGAAACACAAAACTACAAAAAAACCTGTCATCAATGTAACCAAACACCACCTCACAAAAAAATTTAATAATTATAGTAATATCTTTTACAACCCAACACTCAAGAATCAACCCAACAACAAAAAAGGCAGCTGTTATCATCTCATAAAAACGTTAAATATATTGTATTTTTTTTAAATTAATTATGGTAAACAAATTGCTGTGTATTTGACACGTCCTAAATGAAGTCAACGACGTTGTGGCGCGGTGCTACCATTTCGAGTTTCACAAATTTTGAACCCCCATTTCACCCCCTTAGGAGTTGAATTTCGAGAAATGCTGAAATATGTGTTTCATTATTTATGCTGTATAGTATTTATACCAAGTTCGAAGAAAATCTGATGAAATATAAATAACTTCTCATACAACTTTTTTCACCCTATTTCCCCCCCTTAGGGGGTTAACTTCGAAAAATCCTGAAACACGGATTTCATTATTTATGGCGTGGAGTATTTTTACTAAGTTTGAAGAAAATCTAACTAAATAAAAAAAAATTCACCCTACAACCCCATTTCACCCCTTTAGGGGATGAATTTTGAAAAATCGCTTAATAGTGAATGTCCGCGTTATTATAGGGATGCACTGTCAAAATTTCAGCCCTTTAGATCCAGCGGTTTGGGCTGTGCGTTGTCTGTCAGTCACTTACTGTTTTATATGTAGAGAAGATGTAGAATGTTACTTTAGAATTAACCATTTAAATAAAAATGAAAAAAACCGAAAATATAAATAAAAGAAAACGAAAACAAATTATTTCATAAACATATAACAAATTTATTTGTTTTATTTCATTCCTAAAACCCTTTTATGATTCCTTTTGTGATATTCCACACGTAGTTCTGAAAAATGTTCAGCCTTGTGACGTCACACAGAAATGTCAAAAAATTGTGTAGCATACCTTGTATTTGTCTGTATACCGTGGATTCGCACTATACGGAACGTTAACGTCACGTTAAGGAACGGCAACGCACGTCAATTTTGCTGTCGATTCGCACTTAACCGTCAACGTTACGTGAATTTTGCCGTTCAGTCTAAAAAATTAGATAGAGTATTGTCTTATTCCGTATTGCTAATTTAAATTGTATTGAATGTCAAAATTTAATAATAAAAAGTTAGCAATGATTGCATTAATTTTGGATGAGGAAGAAGGACATTTAAATTTAGCAACAAAAAAGAAAAAATGAATACAAAAGATATTTACAAAAAGAAAACAAGAAGAAGAATACCACACGCTGTATAAGGAATTGGATGACGATGAAATAAATTTTTATAAATATTTGAGAATGTCGAAATATCAGTTTCATATCCTTTTAAAAAAAATTTAACATAAAATTCAAAAAAAACACAACTTTTCGAGACGCTGTTACTCCAAAACCTTTCAACATTTTTTAACCCTTTTTAAGCCTAGTATGCTGTTGAAGCGAAATGAAAATTTCCTATCAAACTCTATGTAAAAAAAACGCACGCGAAAAGTGCCACCGAAATTTTCACTACCGATTTCATTTAGCAGTACGCTGTTCAAACGAAAAATCACAACTTTTTCGGGATAAAGGTAAATGTCTCTGCTTATGTGGAGACTTTTTTCGCACCGAAATAATGTTTTAATATTTATTTCGGGCCGAAATTTTGACAGTACTCAAGTGTGAAGTGAAAAAGTGACAAGTGTGATTTAAATAAAAGTAGATTGAAATGGAAATAGGATTTTTTTAAGATTTTGAAGCGGAAGTATTCAAATTAACAGTTTTTTAACGTAAACTCTCCATTCTATTCTCCAATTATTTTTCGTGTGTAGAGATATACATATATCCAAAACGCAAACGAAAATTTCGCTTCAACAGCATACTAGGCTTTACTTTAAAAGTTAATAAATATCGTAAAAAAATTAATTTAATTGTGTTTATATTGTTTAAACAATTGCGCACATTGAAATTTTTCTGATTTCAAATAATATGTAAAAAAAAACATTTAAAATAAAAATCATCAAAATTGGAGTTGTCCCAGAGGACTAAGAAGTAAAAACCTTCATTGACTCGACTAAAATTAGTTTGAACAAAAACAGATAAATACTTGAAAAATTCGAAATGCTGCCGTAACTACGTTCATATTGAATAGAATAGATCAGTCACGTCAAGGCACGCCACTTCCAAAATATAGTTTCAAACTAATCTTGACGTGCCGTGACGTTGACGGTCCGTGACGTTGCCAATATATGTGAACGCGTAGTGTAAAACTCATTGAAGAATATTTTGACGTGCCGTTGCCGTTCCTTGGCGTGACGTTGACGTTCCGTATAGTGCGAATCCACCTTTAAGCGGAAGATCACGGAGCATGTTATTTTCAACGATTTCTAGCCGTTTTTTCTTCAGTTTTTTTCATGGTCTATATTTCAAATCCATAAGTGACATATTAAAATCTGAAAATTCTTAAAAACTTAAAATATTCTAGAAGTGGTAGATACTGAAAGTGGTAGTGATAGATCAGGATTAATATAAAAAACTTGAGAATACATGCACAAAAGAAAGTTTTTTTCCAGTTTGAAGGAGATTTTTTCTACATCGTATAGTTTGATTTTATTAAATCTTTTTTAAGTATTAAAAAAAAAGTCGAAAAAAAATTTCTATTCACTAAGAACTACTCTTTAAATATCCAAATTAATTTCTTTCAAAGCTCTAATCCTCAGCTTTAATTTACAAACTGAAACAAAAAACGCTTTTATCAATTTACAAATTTAATTTCAAGAAAGAAAAAAATTTATTTTTTTTTCAAATCAAAAAGAGTCGAATTCAAAAGCACTAAAGACAAAAGTTTCCCTATAGCAGAGAAAATCCAAAGAAGCAGAGGATGAAAAAAAAGATATTTCAAAAGTTCTCACCAAAGTTAAAAGAAGTCTCACAAAGGAAAACACCAAAGTCTGGACTGAACAAGATCTTATCAGACAGTCAGTCGCCTTCGTTAGTTGTTGTCTACTGACAGTAGTTTGTTGTGTCTGTCTCCAAGAAGTTGACCACTGCCATAAGTCAAAATGTCGATTGCCAGGGCAGAGACGAGCTCGTGCTTCATTCAATCCAGCTTCAATATTTCTTCTTTTTTTTGTTATCCCTAAAACCCCCAAATTCAATCCGAAGTGCATCAGTGCAGCATCGATATAAATTTTATCTCAAGCTGCAGTTTGTTGGTCCATTTCTTGGGCACAGGCACTGTGGTATTCAAATTTCCTTTAATGAGCCCCAAAAAAAATCCTTGCCCAAGGATTTCAGCTTGTTCCTGAATTTTTTTGTTTTGGAAATAAAATCCATGTTTGCAATCATTTTCTAAAAATCTGTCAGGTGGTGATTTAGAATTTTCGATTTTTATTTAAATTGGAAAGAGAACAGGGCCCAGAATCGAACCTTGAGGTACTCGAACCGTGTAGACCGTGTCGCCTGGCATCGTGCTCGTTTTGTGCCAATGCAGCAGAGGAGGACCTTCATTAAAATTGAGTTTTCAACTAATAAATAAATTTTGAAAGTCCGCCTATGCCTTCATTGGGCTACAGGCTCGATCCGTGGCTGTTGTTCGTTTTGTTTTTTGTGTGTGAGCACATTGAAAATGAAGGGATTATCATGGAAAGAAAAAAATATTTTTTTAGAAGGAGACATCAATTTGTGAGCTCTGGTCAAAATTCTGTGAACGTCCAATCAATTGGGGACGACGATTGGCGCGATTGTTTGAATTATGACCACCAGCCACTGTCCTGGGCGAATTGGCTCCGCAAAACGTGTGTGGTCGACATCCAGCCGAATGGTATCAGCCATTTCAGCCAAAAAGGAAGAGATTTCCCATGACGAAATTGATTGCGCACCGTAGACGTATGTAAATCAGGTGAACACAATTCTCAGAAACATAAATGCACTACAGAGCCAACAACAACAACAAAAACAGTCTTGGTGGACCCTTCGATGGATCTGGTGGCAATAAATAAGGACTTCCACAGGAGATAAGATCGTTTTCTTCATATTAATAACTGAAGCGACTCTTAAAAAGTCTCGACGTGTGTTATCGGGACGGCCAATGAGTGCGATAAAGTGCGCTCACCATCCACGACATAATTTCTGCATATTTTCTTGTTGAAGGAGAAGAACACTTTGTTCAAGCCGCTAAGGTGTATGCTGATCTATATACATTTATATATATATGGATATAAGTTGGCGGTAACCTGGCGATATATACATATACAAGAGACCCATGTATATTGGAACTTATCATATTCGCCTCCAAGATGAATGCCTTGCGCGCGCAGGTTTACACTTGGTGTGCGCACAATCTGTTGGTACCCGCTACACAGGTTTTTATACTGCAGCTCCCTGTCCTGTCTGTCCACTGTCTTGTGGCTGCTGATACCGAGAGCGCTCTGCTTTCTGTTACCTGTTACCTTTTGCTTGATGGCGGTATTACTATAAAAATTTACTTATAAGGGCAGCGCACAGAGGTATCACAAAATTCATAAATCAAGCGACTAATTAATGGCAGCTAACTGCGGACAAAAAACAAAACGGCAAATGAAACGAAGCGTGTGATCCTCTGCATCAAAAATATTCTGAGATACTCGGACTCTATAGCAGCAGTCCAGGGCTGGGGATATTGGAGAGAATAAAACTGGATTTTTACTCCAAAGACGCCCTTGAATGTGTCTCAGTTGTTGTCTTGCATTTTGTTCTTCTTTTATTAGAATTTCTAGATTTTATGCATATGCTATGCTAATGGACTTCTATGGAGGATTGCTTTATTTCCGCGTGGGATCGACTTCGTTAAATTTGCAATCAGCTTAGATCAGGCATTTCTTATGAAGATTTGAGAGGAGATTGTTAACTGAATGAATACTGAAGACAGTCTATGATTGTTGAAATATTTAAATTTTCTTAGAGTCAGAGTCGTTTAATAAACAACTTTGATGCCACATGCTTCAGTCTATCGTTTTATATGCTAAAAAAAATGTCGGAGGCAATGTTTGTTACCATGCAGAAAATTTAAGAAGATTTATTGCATGAGTTTAAATTATGAAGCATATTCCCACGAACTGAAGTAAATTTACTATAAGTTTCTTAATAATCACAATCTTTTCTGGATGTATCAGGAGTGTAGTTTCCTAGCAAGTAGGTCTGTCTCAGTTTTTTTAGGTAGAAGAATACAACTCAGGAGTAAGGTCTTTTGTAGTGACGACGATTCTAGCATTGAGTGCAATGCTAAATATCAGGCCCTAGTCGAAACAAATATTAAAGAGAAAAGCAACTGTCAAAGGTAACATGTGGTTTTATTCCACAGGCTCCTATCCAATGCAACCGCGACGGAACACTAACTTTGGTGAACGGACAGGAGATGTCCTCCTCGATTGTTATATTTATAAACGAAGAGAGGACAGGGAATTTCTGTTTGCTGACCAGGAAAAAGTTTCAAGGCTCTGCCTAGATCGAGTATTCATATAGTGGACGATACAACTCCTTTTTCACTTGCTAGTGTGGTACTGCCGGCGTCATAGACTTTTTCGGCCGGTTGTTTCAGAAGGCATAACACTCCGACGAGGCTGTCTCCGGCTAACCGCGACGGTTGCACCTCTGGCTCAACCGGGGCTGCTACTGAGGATATCAACTTCCAAAATCAAAGCCCCGTTCCACAAATTTTTGAAGTGAAACTTCCTTGCTCCCGTTCCGGGGATTTTTGAAGTGATTCGAGCAAGTACGAGTGAATTCAGAAAACAGAAACGAAAACAAGGACAGGTGTACGAAACGGAAGTTGCCTTCTCACTCATTTACAAAATAACGAGAAAAAAACAAAAATCTTGAAACAAATTAAATATGTACAACAAAACACAAACACAATGAATGCACAAGTATACATACTAAATTTTTAGTTTCCACTGTATTTCGTTAAACATTTTGGATTTAAAAAACCAAGCTGATGAATTTCGCGAATATCACCGCCAAAAGAGCAGCAAACAACAAAACACAAACAAATTTCACAATTCAATGAATGCACAACTAAACTAACAATTTAGTTTTCACTCTATCTCGTTTAACATTTTGGTTTTTAATAACTTAAACTGATGAATTTCGCGAAGATCACCAAGTAGGTGACAGCGACAGCCATGATAGCAATTAAGTGATGCCATATAAACAAATTCTACCAAACCAGCAGGAAAATATTTACAATTTATTTAAGTTCGTACATAGATGGCGCAGGCATCGGTAAAGTAAAATGAGGAGTCGGTTATTTAAAAAATTAAGATTGTTTATTAAAGATCTTACTTCCTATTCCCTGCTTCATTCATATTTTAGATTATAACACAATACACGAGCAAATGAAAAAAAAATACAATAATAAAGATCATATAGACATAAATATGTACGCGAAGTTTCACTTCTGCTTTGTGTTCTTTAATACACAATTATTTTTTTGTTTTGAATTTTGCTACATCCGCAAAATTCATCTCTTTGGTGAGAACTGGCCGATTGGTAATATAAAGGATCACTCCTAAGCTTGAATTTCCACAGAAAAAAGATATGGTATCATATATACAAGAGAGTAGAAAGACGAATCACGGATTTTTGTAATGGCAATCGGGAGCCCTTATCAACCCTTAGTCCACCGAGGCTGGCCGATTTGAAGGTTTTAGATACCCCTGGTTTGTCTCTGACGGTCTGGCTTATAGATAGTTACCAAATAACTTAGTGTTCACTCTGTAAAATCCAGACTTCGTTAGTCTGTGGGTCAAGGGGTCCAACTACCATCCCAAAGGCTTAGGTTCGATCCCCTCGCACTAATGTCGTCTTTCACCTTTCCAATTCAATTGCTTTATTATCATTTCCTATTTACTTGACTTCCTTTGCATTAAAGAAATACTCTTTTCTGTCATCGTCTCTTAGTATAGCGAGGCACCGTCTCCTGTTCGATCTATGAAGTCGTCGTTCTTGATAGTATAGCATATAATCTAGTTAGACTTTCTTTTATTCTTCTAATCAGCGTCTTTCGTACTGAAGCTTGCTGTCCGACATTGCACACTTGGATACTTCGACATTACAGTCCCTTTTGTAGAGCTATTCGTCCGCACTAAAAAGGATCTTATTTTTTTATTACTTATAGATTAGATTTAACAATTAGCTATATTTTTAGACAGGACTTAGCTCTAGCTTTTATTTTAGTAATAGCTTTGAATGCAAGCTAGGTTATTTGTTTAGACACTCACTTTTTTTTATGTGGAAGACTAGAGCTCAGGGAAAGCCCTTTGTACTGTCGACAATCTATTTTCTTCGTATAGAGTGCGATGTCAAACAGCAGCAGAGTCCTTATCCTGACTTCTGACATATTTATTGATTAAGCAAAATGTATTCTTGATTAATTCAAAAGGTGCGTCGTCGAAGTGGATTAATTTTAATATAACTGTTGCTATTGGGCAGCATTCAGCTGATATTTCCGGTCCGGTTCTTTCTTATTCCCTCAATTTTTTTTGGAAGACGTTGTTCAATAAACCCATTATACACTAGGATATGGACATCCAGACTCTTTCCGGCAAGGAAGGCGAAATATGCCATTCAAAACGTGTTGCAGACTATACTTTTTCTACGCCTCTAATTAGTTTTTATTAATATTTTGTAAAGAAAAACGTACCTTATGTAAAGCTAATGTCAAAAATATAATGTATAAGGCACAGCAAGATATTTTAACGCTAAATAACATATAAGTAGGGAGTGTTCATTCATAACAATTTTGTAATTTAGTAATTTGTTAATAGATGGCCGCCGCAAAATTTATTAAAAAAATGCTATTATTTTCTGAATTTAAGAATTAAATAGTTTATTTAAAGCAAAAATTTTCTAGCGGAACATCATTGATTGTTTATTATTGAAACAATCCTTTTCTTTCTTTAATTAATAAATCTTTTTTTTTCTTTAATTAATAAATCATATTCTTGGATTACGACGAACAGATGTCGCCAATAGTAGTCATTCCATAACAAGTGATGGAATGAATATTCCACACGGGTGTGGAATGCTGCTAATTCCGTAACTAAATGTAATATCAGAATGCCTGTATTCTAACAGAGGCGTAGAAAAAGTATTTTAAATTATTGTTTTCTTTCAACCTGCGTGTGTGTGTGAAAGTTGGAGAAGTCACACAAAAAAAATTTAACAATTTGTGTGAGTATTTGAAGCAAAATTGTCACAAACACCAACCTGTAACTAGGAAAATTTTCCTTCTAGAGACAGACATCCTCGTCCCACATCGCACATCTTTTTCCACACACCCTTCGAACCAGAATGTGGTCCAGGATATTCTCTGGCGACAGCCTGGCCATGTCCACCGCCTTCAGCTTGAACATGTGCTCGGACAATGAAAGAAAATATGTCGTTATGTAACTATACGTCGTTATAACTAGCGAACATGGAATGACTCTGCGGATCAGTTTGCTTCTGTCAAAATCGTCTTCATCCTTTTTTCATTCGGCAATGGACTAGCATCACGCTAATGGAAAGATTATGGGACGTACCTATGTCTAGAATGAGTTAGCCCGGGCTTTTAATCCATTTTAAGTTTATAGTCTCGTTGGTGTAGGTATAATTCGATTTCATCGAGTGGTCTTTCTAACACCATTACTATGTCATCGCAGTCACAGCACTTCTTCTGAGACTTAGGCCCACCGCACACGAGTCGACTGATTTGCAATCCTAATTGCAAACTGGTTTCACAATAGCCACGCTCACAACCAGTTTGCAAATAAAATTAAACCTTTGTCCACACACGAACGCAACAGATTTTGGATCAATCGGTGTTCTGTGGCCACAAAGTTTTAAATCACGAAGATTTGGCAATATGTCAAGTAGTTCATATGAAGTGCAACTTGTTCGCACGCGACCAGTTTCAAACTAGTTCCAAATCGATCTCGTTTCTGTCGACCGTGTGTGGATTCCCACTCCCGTACACAGGCAAGGCCACAAAACAGTTGCGTATGCATCTGGGATTGCAAACCAGTCGACTCGTGTGCGGAGGGCATTAGCCTCAACACATCATTGTACATATTAATCTACGATGGCGGGCCTGGACAATTCGTTGGAGAACACCATAGAGTGAGCCATCGGAACACCGTGCACTGACCAAATCCTAACCAGCCGAATCACAGTGCAGTTCCTGCCTGTTAACAACTCTATTACTATTAGCATTAGGTACTTCGAGAAAACTAGTTTGATCAGCGCTTTGACGATCTTGTTCCGTCTCGTATTTTTCACTTCGATCGCTATCTTCTAATCTTTTCCTCCCAGTCTTCTCGATTTCTGGCCGAAGTTCTCCAGTTCGATATGTAGAGTAGTGTCTCCGCAACTGCTACAACCGCATCCTTCCATCCTTTCCTCGGCCTGCCTATGGGGCTTTCTCCTTCGATGATGCCAGTGAAGAACATCTTTGCTGCTCTGTCTTCTGGAATGCGCTCCAGCGCGTGTCCAGCCCAACGAAGTCTTTGATTTCCTGAACTAAGTCTATGTCATCATAGATTTGATATAACTAGCTCTTATATCATATGTGATTCTCCATGTCCCTTCCTGACAAATTGGGCCTACTATGCTTCTTAAAATCTTCCTTTCAAAGGAATTTCGCATGTCCTCTATCCTTTGAGTGAGCGTCCATGTTACACTCTCGTAGCAGGGCGAAGTGTCTTATATACCCGAGTAAAAATAAATGATGGCCTTAGAACGGGCAAATGCCGACTGTGATTGAAACATAGTCCTCGGCCATCTGGCGGTTAACAGAAGGCTCGTTGCACGGCCATACGACGGTGGCACGGCGGCCGTATGGTTGCTATTACGGGTATACGACGGTGGTACAGTGGCAGCAACGTGGATATTCGCCCTCCTATAAGAAAATATATTTCACTGCAATTAAATGTTTGATTTTTTTCGGTTGTGTTTTTTTCAAAGCCATTAAAATATAAATCAACACGCACCACACACTTCACGTACAACAAACCGACGACTGGTGAGCTCGTTTCTCTTGCGCATCGATATCTTTAAGTAGGATAGATCGAAAGAACCATTGTACATAACGAAAATGATGAAGTTCCCATAAAACACATTCAACAATACATTTGGTGCAGATTCTTTTTTTGGCTCAAATTTCCCGTCGAATGACCGTTTCTACAGCTCAATACTTGGCCTTTTAAATCTTTTGGTCAAATTTGGCCGTCGTAAGGCCGTATGTGCTCCCATTAAAAATGGTTAAAAACTCTACGGCCATCATATGCCCCTTAAAAAGCCAAGCGGCCGGTGTTCGCCCTTTATAAGGCCGTTTTTTATTTTTACTCGGGTAGTGTAAACTTCGTCTTTCGATGCATTGCTCGAGATTTCAGCAATTTACGGTGGGCGCAAAAACATTTGCTTCCGAGTAGATTTCTTCTAGCTCTTCGTTTTTATTCATCACGGTTAATCCTAAGTATGGGAAATGGTCAACTACTTCTAACTTATGTTCATATATCGTCAGGTTGCTACCTATCGCTGATCTATTTAATCGTGTCTGCATCATTACCTTGGTTTTATCCTCGTTGATTCTCAAGCCTACTTTTTTGGCTGCTTCTTCATCGGCATACTCGATCACCTGAGCGAATTAGTTTACCAACGTGTAGTTTTGTTGAATTGACGTCTTCCTAATGACTGCTTCCGAGGCTACGTTGAATAGGATAGGCACCAGCCCATCTCCTGTTTGAGCCAACGATTAACTTGGAAGGCATCTGTAAGAGTGTTCTGAACTCTTACTCGGGCCTTTGTGTCGAGATGGGTTATTTGTATCAGACCTACTACTAGTTTAGCTTTCACATCTAATTCGAGTAGGGTCTTCAGTAGCTTCCTTTGGATTTAGTCGTATGCCTGCTTGAAGTTGACAATTTCACAACTTCTTCTTTAAAATCTGGAAAAACATTTCATTACATTTAGTCAATACCGATGTTCCGACTAGTCTTTACTAAGTTCTTGCTTACTGTAGATTGCCTGCAATCTTTATCTAAAAAATTACGTTAAATGTATATTAAAAGGAATTAAGAAACCACTTTCAAAAAACCATGAACTGTACATTCTCGAAATTTTCACGCAAAACAAAACTTTTAATAACTAAACTCGATAAAGCTTTCACAGAAATCACATCCGCACACACAAAACCCGATGATTAACTCCCACTCCACGTTCTTGTCAATAGAAATTAGTTCAATACATCAAACATGATAGTCCAATTTCTGTTAGTTACGTCCCTTTGCAAGGCAAAAAAAATTACGGTCTGGACATTGCAGATAATAGCAAAATTCTGTAAGGAAACGTGGGGTTCGAGCTAATAACTGAAATGATTTTATGGCGCTGCCCCTGGGGGGAGATTACGTGATGGAAGGCCAACATGATGCCCCGCAGGAGCGCATCTTTGTCTTCTATCGACGTTCATTCACCGAACAATGAAAACTCAATCAAATGTCGATTTGTTTCAGGAAAATCTTCTTTGGGTTATTTTGATATGACGGAATTAGTTGTATATCTGCTCCTTGAGTCCTTGAGGAATTAACAGGAAATGTGCTAGTGGAGAGATATAAGTTTCTTTTTGGATTGTGCAGACTTAATGCAGTTGTTGTGTCATCAAAATCGTAATATTGTTGATGGAGATTTATTTTGTTTCAGTTTGTATGATATCAGTTGACTTAGTGGGATGACAAATTAAAGAGTGCAAGGACCGTAGATGGGGACAAACAAAATTGATAGGGCATTGTTTTGCAATCTTTAAATGAGTGCGAGGCATATTCGAAAAGTAAGATCTATTTGGACATACAAAATGTATTTGACAGAAATATTATTCATTTGAGATTTTAGTTCAGTCCAGTCGTCAGAGCAAAATTTGAATGAAAACCTCTAACAATATGTCAATCTGACGCGCTGATTTTTTTTTAAAAAATTAGTATTTAGTGAGTAGAATATGTTAAAAAAAGTTTCGGAAAATTGGTTGTACGCTACCCCCAAAAACCACCCCCTAAAAACAAAAGTCCGATTTTGGCTAATATCTCTTAAACGGAAAGTCTTATCATAAAATAATGTTCACAATGTTCACAAAGATCACCAATTGGTCTAAAACATAAAAACGCGTTTTCTCGTAAACGGTGCGTCCTAGGCGGTTTTGGAGCTTAATTTGGGATCACCAATTGGTCTAAAACATAAAAACGCGTTTTTCTCGTAAACGGTGCGTTCTAGGCGGGTTTGGAGCTTAATTTGGGATCACCAATTGGTCTAAAACATAAAAACGCGTTTTTCTCGTAAACGGTGCGTCCTAGGCGGTTTTGGAGCTTAATTTGGGATCACCAATTGATCTAAAACATAAAAACGCGTTTTTCTCGTAAACGGTGCGTCCTAGGGGGTTTTGGAGCTTAATTTGGGATCACCAATTGGTCTAAAAAATAAAAACGCGTTTTTCTCGTAAACGGTGCGTCCTAGGCGGTTTTGGAGCTTAATTTGGGATCACCAATTGGTCTAAAACATAAAAACGCGTTTTTCTCGAAAACGGTGCGTCCTAGGCGGGTTTGGAGCTTAATTTGGGATCACCAATTGGTCTAAAACATAAAAACGCGTTTTTCTCGGAAACGGGGCGTCCTAGGCGGTTTTGGAGCTTAATTTGGGATCACCAATTGGTCTAAAACATAAAAACGCGTTTTTCTCGGAAACGGTGCGTCCTAGGCGATTTTGGAGCTTAATTTGGGATCACCAAATGGTCTAAAACATAAAAGCGCGTTTTTCTCGTAAACGGTGCGTCCTAGGCGGTTTTGGAGCTTAATTTGGGATCACCAATTGACCTAAAACATAAAGACGCGTTTTTCTCGGAAACGGTGCGCCCCAGGCGGTTTTGGAGCTTAATTTGGGATCACAAATTGGTCTAAAACATAAAAACGCGTTTTTCTCATAAACGGTGCTTCCTAGGCGGTTTTGGAGCTTAATTTAGGATCACCAATTGGTCTAAAACATAAAAACGCGTTTTTCTCGGGAACGATGCGTCCTAGGCGGTTTTGGAGCTTAATTTGGGATCACCAATTGGTCTAAAACATAAAAGCGCGTGTTTCTCGGAAACGGTTCGTCCTAGGCGGTTTGGAGCTTAATTTGGGATCACCAATTGGTCTAAAACATAAAAACGCGTTTTTCTCGTAAACGGTGCGTCCTAGGCGGTTTTGGAGCTTAATTTGGGATCACCAATTGGTCTAAAACATAAAAACGCGTTTTTCTCGGGAACGGTGCGTCCTAGGCGGTTTTGGAGCTTAATTTGGGATCACCAATTGGTCTAAAACATAAAAACGCGTTTTTCCCGGGAACGGTGCGTCCTAGGCGGTTTTGGAGCTTAATTTTGGATCAGCAATTGGTCTAAAACATAAAAACGCGTTTTTCCCGGGAACGGTGCGTCCTAGGCGGTTTTGGAGCTTAATTTGGGATCACCAATTGGTCTAAAACATAAAAACGTATGCATGTATGTATGTATGTTCCCTAATAACTCCTAAACCATTCAACCGATCGCCACAAAAATTTAACCACATATTACTTACATCAAGGGGGTGGTTTTAGCATCAAAAATAACTCCTAGGGGGCGCTGTCTTAGAGAGGTTTAAAAAGCATAATAATATACGTTCTACGAGGGTGAAAATGTATACATAGAGGTTTCTGGGTACGAGAAAGCTATTGGTGATGTCCATTACTTTCGCAAAGATGGCGGTTCCAATATGGCGGCCGAATTTTGCAATTGTGTTCCCCGACCCCCGGCATGGGTATCAAATGAAAGGGTATGACAAATAGAATATTATTAGTTGTGTGGCGTCATTCCAAATTCAAAATGGCCGCTTACACAAAATGGCGGATTACTTTTTTCTATGCAAGCCATCCGATATGGGTATCAAATGAAAAAGTATGACAAGTAGAATACTATTAGCTGTGCGGCGTTATTCCAAATGCAAAATGGCGGCCAACACAAAATTACAGTTTACATTTTTCTTTACAACGCCCGGGGCCCGCCCTCGGTATGG
The DNA here is from genome assembly GCA_963855945.1 of Thereva nobilitata. Classification (NCBI taxonomy): domain Eukaryota; kingdom Metazoa; phylum Arthropoda; class Insecta; order Diptera; family Therevidae; genus Thereva; species Thereva nobilitata. The sequence continues at coordinate 20,589,841 of OY979698.1, forward strand.
GTATCAAATGAAAGTGTATGACGTGTATAGTACAGTAAGCTGCGTGACGTCATTTTAAATCTAATATGGCGGTCACCACAAAATGGCAGAAGACATATAATAGTCTAAAATGTAGAAAATAAAATATAGTTTAAAAAAACTAAAATATACCCTTTTAAATTGAAATGAACTAAAAAATCGAGCGAAGTTCTGCACGGGGCGTCTACTCCCTCGGCATAGCAAAATCAAATCTGATCGATAAATGCCAAGTCAGGGGATGGTTTTTATTGTCTCGATTAAAATGTCAGATCCCTAATAGTTTCACATTTTGTTATTTGGAATCAAAAATACCAAAAAATTGACTTTTTCAAACTCTCCTACTGTATATTAAAATTCATATCACCTGATTACTACTATTGGCTTATGGGTGCAGCATAGGCGCACCGGGTCCCAACTAGTAAAAAATAAATATAGTCAGAGGAAGGAATTCGGCTATTCGCAATTTATTTTAGCTACCGGCAATAGAAGCAGAATCGTTGAAAACAACAAGTGCAATTGCAGAACACTTGAGAGGTCTTCAACATACGGTTATTGCGCACATATGTACGTTGATCAGGGTTTTTATCTATAAGATCATTCTATGGTTTGGTTGTCAGTCAACTCACTCTGCTCATTCACTTAATCATACTCAATCTCTCACTATGCATAGCACTTCATAGCATTTTCACTGGGTAACCATGACCTCCTCAGAAATCTTGCTATTTGCGAATAACGGGCCCACACAGAAAGACGCTATATGCTTAATAGATTAGACAAGATCACAAAAAGGTACTCCTTGAAGTAAAGCAAACAGAACTTGGTAGACCTGATCGCATATTCAGTTCTTTACTTTCTCGTGCGAATTCAGAGGTTTTCATGAATTTTTTAAATGCAAAAGGATGAAAAATGGAGCTGCTATAACAATGTGGAAGGAAAAAGAGATTTCAACTCCGTGCTAGTGAAGCCTACCTTCTTGCAATAATCAGAGCTACAATGAAGCGTTTCAAATGTCCGTGCTTTTTGTGCAGTATACTTCTATTCTTCAAATACAAATGGAGTATCTCCTATTAGTTCCAATCTCTAGTTGTAAGCTAGTTTCAGGCTCTCCCTGAGCTCTAGTCTTCCACATAAAAAAAAAAAAAAAAAAAAAAATTAGTCAGTAGTACCGATTAGTTTTACATAAGCGAAATAGAATTTCATTTGAGACAGCCATAAGCCTTCATGTCCAGCGTGTTTTTACACTACAAACCAAATTCCCCAAAGTCGTTACAAAGTAGCCAGAAAAATAAACCAATCCACACTAGTGAAAGTCCGAAAAGCACTTGCTCGTATATACCTCTGAATGCATGTCCAACAAACAACAAAGCGCCATATGTCGACCGAATTAACAAAAACGTATTTAAGCTGCTGCAATATATTTAAAGTAATTGACATTTTGCAATAAAAACTCCTGAATAAATTCCTCTTAGAATTCAATTACTCCAAGCTGTCCCTTATTATCACATAACACACACCTGACTTAATCCATTCCTTAATACAAAGTTTCGCCACACAATTTCCAAGAAGGCAAACGGCGAATTAAACAATTTTTCACCAATTATTCACTTGCGCACCCGAATCTTGAATTGTTCGAGTGCGCGAGTGGCGGCCGGGTGTGAATGGGGCTTACAAACATCTGCAAAAAAAAGTTCACCCTCGGCACTACTTACCTGTGCGCGGCGTGTGTGTTTTTTTTTCTCCTAGATGGGATCGATTGCAAAGTGTACAGCAGTTGTGCATCGGTTTAACTTCTTCACATATATATACAATTTTTTTTGTGGTCCCGTGGTATCCCGTGAGGTGAAACGAAGTGAAAAGTGAACGATAAAAGGTGCCAAAGACACAGCACAAACGGGGGAGGATAGGATCATCACAGAGACAAGACACACAGACGGACAGTGAAGTATGAAGTGAGTCAAGGTAGAGTTATCGCACATATGTCTGCGATTGCATTTTTCACGCGCGTCACATAAATAATTCATTAGAAGGCGTGAAAAAGCAAACAAACCAAAGAGTAGCCGGATGCAGGCCATTCAAAGAGAGAAGAGACGTGAACAACTGATAAGGCCGATGGATGGATGGACGAGCGGCGGCGTACACAGGCACCCCTCCACCACCAATACCCCCATTACATGCAAGGTATTCCCCAATTATTTATGTCCAACATATGATAAATTACCTGAACAGGTGATAATTGTCCAGCCTTAACATAATTCCTTTGCCGATAATCAAGATGTTCGCGGGATTAAGAATTTTTGTTTGGGGTGTCAGGGTCTTGCTGAGGTCCATTTATTACCTGTAAAATGGATAATTGCCGGCCATGCTCAGATGCTATGTCATGTTTCTAGTCAACAAAGAATTATCACATTTTTATGCGATGTCCAGAGAGAGGGCTTCTTGATAAAATGAATGAAATTAATATTGATTTATTGTGGACGAATGGAAGGCGTTTAACTTTTCGAGTGGTTTTATTGTGAGTCGTTTAGGAAATTCCCGTGAAAGATTAAAGATTGGAACACTTGCAGCCGCTTTGTAGCGTGGAAATTGTCCGGCGCGGAGGTTGAAGTTGAATTATTGCAGGAATGTTATCTTCTGCTTAATAATTTCACGGCAGTGGCTTGATATATGTTCACTTTCACTTATACCAATTGCTTGGGAGTTCGTAATATTTCAATTTTGTTGCAGATGTTTAAAAGTTTCGTTAAAGAAGATTGAATACTGAGACTTGTCTTTTACTTGTTTACATTGCAGGTATACACTGCAAATGTAAAGTGTGTTGAAACAACACACCTAAGTGTAGTCATTTTTAATAATAACACACTTAGATGTGTTGAAATAGCACATTAGGTGTGCAGAAATTACACACTTAGGTGTGCTGTTTCAACGCACTTTACATTTGTAGTGTAAGCTCAGGAGTCGCCCTTTGTACTACCAGTCCGTCATTTCTTTGGTCACATTATTGCCCAATGTCTAGTAGCTAGTTAGCCTACTTTGAGGGATAAACAGGTTATGAACAGTCAGAAAGTTACAGAAGACAACGAGGAACGTTATCGACTAATTCAATTACTAAGCGGTAAAATTTTGTACAGAGGGATTAAAGAAACTGGTGCAGAGCTACGAAAAGTTTTCCGAAGTGAACGGCGATTATACAGAGAAGTAAAGCAGGTTTCTCCCTTAAGGGGGAAAACCTCCCAGCCCAAAAGGCTCGCAAAAGTGTGAGGGGACATAATCCCCTAACGAAATGAACACTGCTCCCTATAAGAAGATTGTCCAGATAAACCTCCAACATGGCAAAGCTGCCTCAGCAATGCTTGAAAAAGGGTTTGTGGCGGGCAATCTGGATTTGGCCATGGAGGAGTAATGCTGGTGTACCAAGGAAGAATATGTGGCCACGCAACTAATGCTGGCAGACTCAGGGCCACCTTAACCACAGGGCTAAATGGGCTATAGCCCCGGGGCGCAAGCCTTTTCGGGGCGGCAACTTTTGTTTGTTTTTATATTTTTTATTTAAAATCTTTTCATAACAAAAATAACCAAATAACCTGTTCTAATTGGTTATACATACATATATAGCCCAGTTGTCAGAAACTTTGACATCGCACAAAATGTGATCTCTCTGAAAATTGGATCTTAGGTACTTTTTTGGGTGTGGAAAACGATAAAAAAATCTTTTTTTTACGTTATATTTATCTCGAAAAATAAAATAAAAAAGAGAAGTGTGGAAAAGTCAGGAAACTTTCATTCAATCATGGAATTCTTTCATCCATAATATACAAATTATTTTCTGATAAAACATGCAATAAATCTGTCTTTTTCAACGCATGTGAAATTTCGTGGAAATCGAGAAAATTTTGGGAAAAGGCAAAATGTTGCCTAGCGCATATGCCGGAGAACTCGAAATATTGGTTGTCGAAATTATCGGAATTTCATTGTACTGGAAATTTAGTCCATTTAAAACGCGGGGTATGACGCTCGGAACGCCCCACGCAACGAGACTACTTGTACTCTAATTTTTTGGGCACTGATCACGAAAATCGGGGTCCCATGGCTCTAAAATGGTTGGATCACCCTTAAAATAGCCAAACCGCCATTTTTATGGTTTTTTCGCAACAATGTATATAAGACTCCGAAATAATGCTCTGGAATGAGAAGGAAGAGAAGGGGTGAAAACCACCCCTGAATTGACAAAAAAATTTAAAATTCTGAAAACAAAATTTTTTACCACCCCTTAGTTTTCATCCCTTTTCTTCACCCGTTACCATACACTTTTAGCTCAGTTTTTATTTTTTAATTTTGTACATATGAATTTTATCTTATACTAGCAAAAACGCGCATGTTTTGTGGGGACCGCCATATTAGATTTAAAATGACGACACACAGCTTACTGTACTATACTTGTCGTACACTTTCATTTGATACCCATACAAAGTGGCTTGCAAAGAAAAAGATAATCCGCCATTTTGTGTTGGCCCCATTTTGAATTTAGAATAACGCCACACAGCTAATAATATTCTACTTGTTACACTATTTTATTTGATACCCATACCGAGCGCGTTGTAAAGAAAAAGGTAGTCCCCCATTTTGTGTTGGCCGCCGTTTTGTGTTTGCCGCCATTCTGAACTTGAAATGACGTCGCACAGCTGATAGTATTTTTTTTGATATACCCTTTCATTTGATACCCATACCGAGTGGCTTGTAAAGAAAAAGATAATACGCCAGCTAATTGTATTGTACTCATAATACCCTTTCATTTGATACCCATGTCGGGGATCAGGAAGCACAATTGCTCTTCTTTCTTATCTCTTTGGCTCCAACGCGCGACCGTATACGCACAAGCAGATGCACAGACCCACAGACTCACAGACTGACAGACACTTTCTTTTATTAATATACATTTAGTGGAATGGTAATAAATGAACTTTTAGTTCTGACATTTTTGTATAACTTTGCCGATCACCCCGCTCCCCCAGATATCACGTGTATTTTCTTACGAAGAGGGGCGCATTATTTTTAGTAGCCCACGGGCGCCGAATATCATAGGACGGCCCTGGGCAGACTGATCTAGTCCAGCAATCATGACTGTCTTAGAGCAGCAGAAAACACTAACTTGCTTTCCTCTTTCGCAGTTCGTCTGGTGGTGGCAGAAGTAGTGCTGCCAGGAGACGTAGCAATGCCCAGGTTTGATTAGCTGCGACGCCAACGCGCATTACATCCCGTGGGAAGCACAAATATCTACTAATTCTAGGGGCGAATATCTTCTTGACTTCATAACTACTTACAATTTACGGGTTATGAACATGCGACATGGACCTAGAGGAACCAAGAGGTGATTGACTTGTCTCTTGCTAGCACATTCGTCAGTTCCAGGATTCGACGTATAGGGTTTGACTTGAAAGCTTCTGCAATATCCTCGGAAGCATTTAGAGTTTTTCGGCAGACCAACACACAGTGGGGTCAGATAAAAATGACCGTTCAAAAATCGGTGGAGCCGTTGTGCGTGCGTGCGTTGTTCGTCGTTGGGCAATTCTCTATTGATCTGTCGAGCCGGATTTTTCATATATTTTCATACCGTATTCCTGTTTTCCCCTATTTAGGGGTTGATTTACCCTCTCTGAGGGGTAGTTTTTAGAAAACGGTTATGTAAGTGCCGGGAGATAAATTTAATAAACCTTTCTAAACTATATTAAGCTCAAATATGCCTTTTTGACACGTTTCTCTGGATTTTTGCTAATGCAGAATATATTTTTGTTAAAAATACTCAATTTCCACTGCAAATTGTAAAAAATTGACAATATATATGAAAAATTTGGCTCGACAGATCGATAGAGAATTGCACAACGAACATTTTTTAAAAAAAACCGAGGTTGATTCGATGAAAACTGACGGCTCCACCGATTTTTGAACGGTAATTTTTTTTCTGACCCCACTGTGCACATCTTTATGACGAAATTTCGATTCGATCCACCCCGAATGTTGGATCGAATCGACTCGATCCTATTTGAATTCGACCTGCGTATACATGGATTTTTCTAAGATCCAAGTCGGCTTGAAGCCAGCTTCAACTTCGGCTATACACGTTGAAAGCAGCTGTCCTGCGAAACTCTGAAAAAATTTCTAGTTGTGATAATCAAATTTTTAGTGAAATATGACATCAAATATATTTTCTATAGTTGCAGTTACTTAAAAAAATTCTTTATGATAACTAAAAAATACAATTAGTCCGGGGAAATTAGCATTTTAAGGAGACAAAATTCCAAAATGGCTGAAAATTTTTACACAGCTTCCTTGGGACTTTTTAAGAAAACGATTTCGGAATCACAAAAAAACAACATGGCAGATATCACTTTTTGGCAAAAAAAAATCACTCAAAAACTGTTTTTTTCGAAAAACAATTTGATAAATCAACGCGAAACATTATTGCCTATTGAAAACCTAACCCTTTCGAAATTATTCAAGGTCAAAGTTTCCAAAAATCACTTTTCGGCCAAAAATACCTTGAATTATTCGGACAAGAGAGCTTTTTTTGTAGGCAATAACGGTTCGTATTGACTGATCAAATAAAATTTTCAAAAAAACCAGTTTTTTGAGTGATTTTTTTGCCAAAAAGTTATATCTCCGGCGGCCATATTTTTTTGGTGATTCCGAAATTGTTTTCTTAAAAAGTTCCAAGGAAGCTGTGTACCAATTTTTAGCCATTTTGGAATTTTTTCTCCATTCGTGCGTTTTTTTTGCTAATTTCCCCGGACTAAATAAGAGTAACTAGAATCTTCAACTTTGTTCGTTTAGTTGTCTACATTAAATAATTCAGTATCGAATTTGTGGTCAGTACTGCTAGAACACCTTGACTTTGTAATGACTTTTTCTACCGTTGTGTTTTAGAAGTACTAACTGCTTCTGCACTTTTCATCAGTGGAAACTGATTTTATAATAAGTTAAGGGTTGCCACACAACAAAAATATTTTATTAATTTTTTTGTTTCAAATTTTTTTTAGTTACATAAATATAGTGTCACTTACACTATTATTTATAGTTAGGCTTCTCCTTGTTATCATTGCTATTCTTATGTAGTTTAAATAATATATAGATACCCAATGAGAAATTAACAAACGGCCCAGATCTGGCCCAGCGCAGGCTACGGACGTTCGACGCTCGGTAACCAACCGCTGGGCCAAACCTGCAAATGATAACGCTGCCCAGCGCTCAGTCGAAGGTCAAAGCCCATCGCTGGACGAGTGCTGGCCGCCGATCCCAAGCTTAGCCGCATAAACGGATAAACGCGTTTAACTGTAACTCACGCTTTTTAAGCTCAGTCTGTTGCTGTTGGGTTTCGACCCGGTTCTGATAAACATCACACAAAAAAAAATCTGAAAAAAAATGTAAGGAGTGACCCTCCGGAATCGATCTTGGTTCCTTAGCTTCGCCTTTCAGACTTGCCCGATTAATTTCTCCTTTCGACCACTTCCTCAGTTCCTCAGGAAAAATCAATTTCTTATCAAAAAATTTTAAGATAAGTTTCACAACAATAATATTCACCTTTTTAATTTACAACATTTTTTTTAATTGTCATTTTTAAAGTTCAACTGTTGGTGAGCGTTGGCTGTGCCCTGGCCCTGCGTTGGCAATGAGCGCTCTAACACGCTTTGTTACAAGCGCAGATTCAGCTCTGGTACTTTCGAAATTTGTGCACTGGCCCAGGTTAAATATTCAGCCGTTGATTTTTTACGCTGGGCCAGCGTTGGGCCGTTTGCAACAGCTGGCAATCTACCGAAATTTCTTATTGGGTATACTACGTTTATAAGCGGAGTTTCACTCCCATATCTTCAATCCGAACTGAAACTCCCGATGCGTTTATGAGCAATGGGAGTGAAAATCCAAAATACTTTCTGGTTTGAGATGACAGCTCCGAGCTTAAATTTAAAATGGCAACAAACACAAATATAAACCCATTGTTTAATTTAATGTGTTTAAAAAAAATTTATAAATACATAAAAAATAATATTGTATCAAAATAAAACACCCAACTGCTTCTTCAATAATTTTTTTTTCCTTCTGAAAACAATTAAAAATTATGCTTCGGTCATCTCACTCCCCGTCAGCGTTTATAAGCATACTATAAACCGGGAGCGAAGTTTCACTCCGACTTTTTCTGGGGAGCGAAAGTCCAAGTTCTGGATTTTCACTCCCCGTTTATAAGCGGTGTTTCACTCCGGATCGAAACTTCCATCCGGAGGGAAACTCCGCTTATAAACGTGGTAATAGTAGATCAAACTACAAAAAAATGTTGCCAACTATTTTGTGCGAAATAAATTTTTTTTAGTAACACATACTGTTTAGTTTTTCCAGTGTAGATATACTTTACTCCATTAGGAATACAAGGACGTTGCCAGTAGATCTTTTCGGTGTAAACCGATATTGCTTGAGGTCCAATATTTGGTTGCATTCAAGATATTCCAATTAAGACAGTCTTATGAACGTTTTCCGGGACAATGGATATTGGTGCTGACACTCACAACATGTCTTAACACCCTCTTTCCCTCATCATCATCATCATCTCTGGCGCCACACTCCTCTGTGAGTCTTGGCCTCCTTAAAAATTTTCTTCCAACGTTTTCGATCTTGCGTCTTACCCTTTCATTTGGTAATCCCAATTGCACTTAAGTCAACATGTCGTCTTCAGATTTCTTCATAGGTCTTATTAGCTGCGATCCATTGGGACTGGTAAACTACTCAAAACTGCTGCTAGCTACTTGCGAGTAGAAAAAATCGCCCAATGGATCGCAGCTTTTGTAGCCTTTTTCCCGTTTGGAAAAACAGGATTTTTGGGGTCGCTTCTGCAGGCATTCTCGTAAGCGTTTTTTATGCTACATTTGGTATGGTAATGCCTCTGCAACTTGAACTGTTCAAGTGGGCCCCTTTTTTTTAAAGGACAGATAATTCCTATTCTCTGCAAGCCTTAGGTCTAAATTCTTTTCCCTCCTCCCTTATTTTCTCCTGGTTTTAAAAATTAGGAATTGCTTTCCGATAAATCCTTTTGAATCCTAGTAAAATCTACTTTTTTACTTTCTTTTTCAGACATATCTAAAAAAACGTCTGTGCCAAATATGATCTTTCAGAAGGTATTGTCGTTAATACACTACGGTTAGTATCCTAACGAAGTCCATATGATTTTTTATCCACGAGATTTCAAACGAGGAAAAATTAATATGTACGTGAATTCATACACCCATGCTATTTTCCAAGAACAAGCTAAAAATACTGAAGCAATATAAAAATATGTTGAACATTTTTGATTTCGTTTTTTGCACCTATTGAAAAGTTAAAAATTCTAATCAATCCAGAATAACCACGAACCTCACTTCTCTCTCCAGAACCTTTTACATATTATTTGCTGTTCGAGGACTAAATACTATTTTTGAAAAACAAAAAAATATTAAAATCATATTTTGACCCTAGTTTTTAGATTTCTTTGACAAATTAAGAATGGAGCGAATTTATTTTATAACAGTCTAATTACAAAACAAATCGTTTTTGCAATGAAATACGTTTTTTTTTCTTTATTTTAAGATTTAGGTTGATGAAAACCCTCAAAAAGAACACCCCTTTTGCTTGTATAATCTCATTACACATTTCTTTGATTAAATTTTTAAAATAAAAAAACTGTCAGCCTTTTCATCAAACAGGTAAGCAACCTACCTTCCTACTCTTACACCATTAACCTAAATTCGAACAACCCCTAAAGGTCTCCAATAAGATCAAGCCTAAAACTAACAAAAATTATTTTGCAATTTCTCTCCAATTCGATATCGAACCATCACCACCATACGATTAAATTCCACATTCGAAAACGAATCAAATCAGACACAACCGAAAAACTATCATGCGATAAACTTCTAAAAGGTAAAAATATCGCATGCGACTTTCTGTCTATACAAATTACTTGTGGGCGTGGTTATCAGTTAGCGCACCTGAGTTTTTCCCCTCTTTTTATTACAGTTTCGAATTCGAATTGAAGCTTTAATGATGCCGTGTTGGAAATCTAATGGGATTTACTCTCTAGCAAATATTTTTCCCTCGTCGCTTCTCTCTCTCTCGTTCTCTTGCTACAGGTTGGGGAAAAACGTTTTAATAAAATGCTTTGATGGCGCTTTTGTTGTTGTTGTTGTTGTTTTTTTTTTGTTAGACCTCACCTTATGTACCTGGCCGGGTGCAGCTAACTTCGTGCGAGTGAGGCTCTTAGATTTACACCGTTTTGACTTCCATCGCCAGAAGTACGAAAAAAGTGGGCAGAGATTTGATTTGTTCAAATGCTTTTGTGGTTGGCAAAGGTGAATAAGTAATAATTTGGAGTAGCTTGATGCGTTGGACTTTTCGTCAGAAGTTCGGTTGTGTGTGGAATATGAGAACCACAAAAACTTCTAAGAAGCATAAATAGTACCTTTGTGCAGAATTTATATTATATCTAGATTTTCTAGAGAGTGTCCTTTTTATACGGAAAAGCCAACCCTTTGTACTACCAGTCTGTCATATCGTACAATTTATAGCGCATAGTAGTAAGCTTAATACGAAAAATGGCTGGAGGATGCAATAGGCTATGAGTAGTTTGGACGGACTTGGAGAAGGAAGCGATGAACCTTGCGTTTGAAATCTAGGTTGTCATACGAGTTCGGCAATACTGACTGTGGGAGATTGTCCCATAGTGAAGTTGTTCTATTTGCCAGCGAACTTCTAGATGGAAGTGTACGCACCAAAGAGGATTTTAGGGTACGGGAGTGTACAAAACGGGATAGTAGGGTACTACAATAAACGTAAACGAAAAGAGCATTGATTTCAGTGAAACAGTCGCTGGGGTTATAGCGACAAAATTTTTTCAAGGCTGCAACATTCCCGTCCTCATTCAATGAGTCTATGAAGACTAATAGTTCATAGGGCCCCGGAAACCTCCCAGAGGTCCGTGGTTCGATTCCATGTATTGCCGTTGTCTTCGGCCTTTACCTTTACACTGTTCCCTAAAGAGCTTTTTACACCACATGATTTTGTCACAAGTTTTCGCCCATGATTTTAGCCGCGATTTTGTCACTGACAAAATTTATCATATGACAGCTCCGATTCTTGGTTACATTGTTGTGATTTTGTCAGTGACTTAACTACAAAGTCAGAAGAGACATAAATTATTTTAAATTAAAATGGACATCCATTCCAAGAATAATATTTCGTTTTTATTACACATTATGAATATTGTGACAGTTTCGAAACTTAAAAAAAAGGCGAAAAAACTGAGAAACATGTGGGCTAGAAATTGGCTTCTGAAAAGAGAAACTGGTCGGGACATTTCCCACCTTTTTATGAACGAAATTCGTATTCCAAATATTCGTTCATTTCAAAATTATACGAGAATGAAGGCAGATACTTTTAAAACTTTATTGAGTCTAGTAACACCTTTAATTAAAAAAGAAGATACTGTATTACGTGAATCGATACCTGCTTCAACAAGGTTCCTAAGAACAACTTACAACCTGGTTATTCGTTTACATAACTTTTTTTAATTACTCAATATTCCGTAGATTTCTTCTCACTATGAGGTTTTTTGGCGACCGGAGACTCATATAGTGATTTATCATTGAATTTAAATTACAGTGGAATTTTTCTCATTCTCGAAAAACCAAGGCCTTCTGTTGTCACACAGCAAATCCTCAATAAAAAATTAAAAAAAAACACAAAATTTCTCAAAAAAACTAAGGCCTTCTGTTGTCACACACGAAAACCCTATGACTGATCATAAGAAAATAGAAACTGTCCTATCTTCCAAAAAATCATAAGCGAACTCACTCGGTTTGTCATAAGCAAACTCACAAGAAAAATCATGTGGTGCGAATTACTGAATATCGAACCCAGGACTCGTCTTGTGTCAAATCATGTGGTGTAAACTGTTCTTAAAAGAATCTACCTTTCCAACTAGAGCTTGCTGCTAGTGATAACACTCTAAATAAAACAGTCAGCACTAGAAAGGTGCTTATAGGCACACGACCGTTAAGGTTCATATCAAGCTTACTTACTAGACATTGCTTCATGATTTGAACGACATGACAGGCTGGTAGATCAAAGGATGATTCCGAGGCGATTGTAGGACTTATCGATTTTAGCCTAGATTGCTCGCTGAAGGACGAACTAGCATCTTCTGAGAAATCTCAGGCTCTGCGATGCTTTTTTGGTGATTTGGAATATGTATGTGATCAATCCATTCTCGATCAATTCGACATGTTTCTTGACACCCGAGTCAAGATTCAAGATTGGATGGCATTGAGAGGAGATTATAAATATTGGGAAAAGAACGGATGATAGAACGAACGGGTGATAGGTTTATATTCTACGTCATCTAATACTACCTTAATTCAAGGCCCAGAAATAAAACTCTCTATCTAGTTTTTTTAAACAGAGTCGATACCAAAAGCTTGGAGTTTAGTCGTTATAGCTTAGTGCCATATTCTATCAAAAGCAATGGAGATATCTAGAACAAACAGACCAGCTTCGCCAAAGCCATTTGGATACTAAGTCCAAAGGTAATATCTTGTGTGAGGTATTCTTGTGTAGCTAGAAGGAATACATGCGAAAATTAGTGAGTGACTCTGTCATATAAAGCTAAAGACATAAACCATGTCCTACGCCGTGATGGGAACGATACAATAAAATTGTAAAGCCAGAATAAACATTGGGAATAGGTTGTCCCTGAAGAAAATATATGGACGATACGAAATAAAGAAGAATAAAAAAAACGAAGAATACTAAATGTTACGAACTATAAAAACCGAGATAAAGACAAGAATCATAAAAACTAGAAGCCCAGGCCAAAAAAAACCTAATATAATAACCTAATAACTATACATGCACGCTTCCTTAGGCCGGGCGCCCAGTAAAGTGGTGTGGCAGTGACGTGTCAGTGGCGTGGCGGTCTAATGGCAAGTGGAAAAATTTATTCCCGTAAAATCAAATGAAGTAGCGCACATTGAAGTGGAGTGGCGATGGTGTGGTATCTGGCAAGTGGCGTGGCATCACTTGATTGCCACTAGTCTCCGATAAGTTTAATTTATGAGTTGTAAGTGGCAGTGGATGCCACTTCTCGTTAGTAATAAGATGATGTTGAATCACTTACGCGATACGCTGCTTGCCATCTCGATGTGCGCTTAATAATTTTAATACCACTCCGCCACCATTCAACGGCCGCACCACTTGTTTCCACATAGCAGGCCAAAACCACACTACTTTGGTGGGCGCCCGGCCTTAGGAAGATGTATGGCTTTGTCAGAGCTAGTGACAAAAATTCGAATGAACTTTGAATTGCGAGAACTGGCACAGGGGAAGGCGAAAATTAGCTTTAACAAATCGGAATAAATAAGATAGTTAGGTCACCTGGAACGAATCAGGGAGGGAAGAGGCTTAAAAAGTGTATTTAAAAGTTATCCAAATGGAAACAGAAAGAAAACAAGACCAAGGTTTGAAGATTTTGAGCAGGACTTAGGTGGCTAACAATCAGTGAAGTTAGTTAATAATCCTTATTTGGGGATAAAGGTTTGTATGGGAGTCCGTTATTATTGCGTATAAAATTATTCATACCACCCAACATTTGAAACCGATCAACTCCAAGTAGAAAATATAACCGATCAACTTCAAATGCTTGACAATGCAATGTGAACATTTTGTAAAAAAAAAACAAATATGGCGGTTACAAGATGGCGGGCGATTTTTGCATTTCTGTTTTCCGACCCCCGACATGGGTATCAAATGAAAGGGTATGACAGGTAGAATAAAATGAGCGGTGTAGCAGAAAAGAAAATGGCTGAAGTCATATGTATAATAGACTAAAAAGTAGAAAATATGACCGACCAACTTAAAATTTTGCACGTACAGCATTGTTCGCCTGACAATGCAATACGACCATTTAGTAAAAAATCCAGGTGGCGGGTCCAAAATGAAGGCCGATTTTTGCAATTGTGTTCACCGACCCACCGACATGGGTATCTAATGGAAACGCATGACAGGTAGAATACAATTAGTTGCGTGGCGTCATTCCAAATTCAAAATGGCGGTTGACCTTTTCTTCACAACGCTCTCAGTATGGGTATCAAATGAAAGGGTGTGACGATTATAATACAGTAAGCTGCGTGATGTTATTTTAAATCTAATATTTTTATTTAAAGGTGTTGCAACGCACGTGGGTTTTTTGATAGTACTCTGTATAATTTTAGTCCGTACAATCCAAAACATCAAATTGGGGCTATAAAACATGGCAGACTATTTTAAAATAATAAGAACACGATATTTTGGTACTGTATATTGGAAAATAGCACAGGATCTAAGTCGCAGATTATTTCGCAGAAGACAATGTATTTAAACTGTTTGAAATAGGGTGGAATGCAGAAGTATTTGAGTACGATTTCCTTGTTACATATACATAAGACAGGAAACATTTATACTACGTGCTAACTACACCCAGTAAATTAAATTTATCAATTAGTTTCCTGAAGGAAATTTTATTAATAAAATGTTATTGTGCGAAGTTAACAGTTTTTCATTTCAGGCCCCTCTCTCCCCTTTTCACCTAAAACACCCTATATTAACTTATCTACAAGTTTCCTTTGTGACCAAATATACTGCTACCCCCCTAAACCCCCCTCTCAGCTACCAAAAGTGTCATAATCCACTGACAGGTAAATTTATAGAGTTACCTTCCCCAAAAATAGCAGTGATTGAAGGCTTTTATGGTTTCTGGAAATAACACTTTACCAAACGAACGAAATCAACAGCCCTAGCATAATGCCCTTTTGTTTCCCCCTTCCTCTGCCAACAACATACAACAAGCACAATCTCCGTCACCATGGTGAGGGCTCACATTCTAAGAAATCCATATTCTGTGCAGCATTCTGGGAGCTGTTTGCTGCCTTTTCTCAAAGGACGTGAAAATTCCTACAGGAAAATTCAAGACAATTGAAAATATGGGGGTTTATTCTGAGGGTGGAAGCGAATAAGATGAAAAAAAAGGCTAATCCACCCTTGGGTATCGTCAACGACTGCAATATGCCATGCCGTACCTACCTTGTAAGAGGAGCTCTCAAATATTCAAATGGCACGTCATAGAACTGAATAAGCGGTGATTTGTTGTGAGGATTGAGACTGATTTAAAATTTAAGCCGTTTTTGGTCCTATTTTCGGTTTTAAATTCGCAGTAGTTTTGGGGGTGGGGAGTGGTTTAAAGTATTCAGTAGGGAATGAATTGAATTTTTAGTTATTGTTTAGGTCACAGGAGGATGTTGTGTAGTAACGAATTGAGAGGTGTCTTAACTCTAAAATTATTATATTTCTATACATTTTGTTACATTTTTCATGCGATAGTTAAGCGTTTTTGGTATTTACTTCGAAAAGCGCCTTAATTTTCGCAGTTGAGAAGCTGCAACTTAAGCTGCTCTAGAACAAATATCAGAAGTCGAAATACACTTAAATGCACAGTATCTTTGCTCTTAGATGAATTATGTAAAACGTCCTCTCCCTCTAGCGGCGAAACTATGCGGAATTCGAAGAGTGAACACAAAATTTGTAGGAAATGTTATTCTCTACAACCAGGGCCGGATTTAAGCATAGGCACTCGCCTAGGGCCCGTACCACACCCAAAAATATTTTATGAAGGGCACCACATTAAACAACGACTTTGCGGCGCAGGCGTAGGCGAGGCGCATAGATTATGTTTCTATTGAAAATGATGATAGAAATTGTTACTTCCAAATATTTTAACAACTCGAGCTATTTCAAACTATGCCAGAAGCTTGCAAGAAGTTACGATTTGGGCCAGTTAGGGGGCCCGAACTTCCCTTCAACCAAAAACCGCGGAAGTGGGGTTGCAAGGGTTGCCCCCGCAACCCCTGATAATTTCGAGGGTGGCGCCGCAACCCCTGTGTTTTTGAAATCAAAAAACCAAAAATTATTTTATTTGTAAGAAAAGTATACGCTTTTAAATTCGATAGTTTTTTTTTATGTGGAAGACTAGAGCTCAGAGAAAGCCCTTTGTACTGTCGACAATCTATTTTTTTCGTATAAAATGCAATGTCGAACAGCAAGCTCTAGTCGATAGATAGTGAAGGGAAAGAGAGAAATGAAGGAACGAACTGGCACAACCACATACTCCCAACCTTTTCTATCACGACTCTGGCATCGGGGCAACGAGAAACAACTCGCTGGAGTGTTATTCCTTCTGAAACGAGTTGAATCCCATCAACCAACCGATGACATGCGCTGGTGGAGCGGGGCAGTGCTAGCGGAAAGCTCTGATAGGAGAAATGTAAAGAGGGAAAAAGAAAGAAGGTGGGAAAGGCGAAGGACCATGGTGCTACCGGGATTCGTACCCGGGACCTCTGGGATGGTAGCCAGGCGCCTTACTCCCTAGACTACCGAGGCCGCTGCTAAGTGATTCTGAACGCCGCTTGGTGATAAGTAAATGCTCACTATACCACTGGCACATCGTGACTAAACAATCCATGTTGCGACCCCCTGAAAAGCTAAAAAATTAAGTAAAAAATCTTGCAACCTTTTACTATAATCTTGGTCCAAGCATTTGGAGCGATTTTCTCGGTAAGAAACCAAAAATTGTGTCTGATAGAGACGGCAGGAAAAACAAATATGTTTGATCGGGATCCATCTTCTTCCGTCAAATTGGTCGTAAAATTGAGTAATTAAGGTCGATGTAAACATATCCGTGACGGCACGGCGCCGATGCTTTCCGTGTCAGTGGCTTCCGTGATGAATTTGTCATAGCACCGCCTTTTCCGTATCAGTGCTCAATGTTTTATGGCATCTGTAATTACTTTTTAGTTTTGAAATTTGGACAGTGATCTCAAGTGCATCATGGAATATAGCATGGAATATCTTACTGCAATAGCATTGCTCTTAGTCGAGGAGAAAAAGAATAAAAAAGAAAATGAGTTCATAACACGTGGAATCTTCGGCAAATGGAAGGAGAGTTCGTTGATTCACACGAGTCTGTAGATATGTAGTAGGAGGATGAAATACATTTGAGCATTCAAGCAACCTTACATCAAGCAATCTTTAAATTTCTTACTTATATATGTGTATTTGGTTGGGAAATATTGTTATATTCCGTATAAAAAATACTGCAAAAAAATCCCACAAAATAACCGAAAACAGGTTTGAGTGTATTTCAAATAAACTTTACATAAATTTCTGTTGAATTCTTATACAATTTTCCGTTGAATTTAAAGAACATTTGCTTCCGGGATAAATTAAAAAATATCGGTGGCAACGTAGATATTTTTTGTGGTTTTTACGAACGCCTGAAGGGTAATGAGAACGTCGGTGCCCCTGCGTTGGATGTGTGGAAACATGCCGCGCCTTTCCCAAATTTGTTCCTATGGAATTACATCTTGCCGATATTTTTTTTCACTGATACCGTCGGTACTGCACTGAAGTCGCCGTCACGTCTCGGGTATGATCGACCTTTATCGGGAAAATCGTGGCTAAATTCTTAGATTTTATACGGTTGTTATTACGTTGTTATACCTATATATGAAAAACTTGATTATAATTTAAAATACATTGTTTATTAAAATAATTTAAATAGGGCTTCTACTTCGCCCTATAGATATCACCTTTATTACAATTTGGGCACCCTCCAACCTTTTTATTTCTTCAATTAATTAAACTGTATTTTTTCTGTAATAGAAAGGTTAACATTAAATGGTTTAGTATTACCATTTTTTAGAAAATATTTCATGAAACTAATCATGATATAAGACTGCATTTCGGAATACTTTGAGAATACGTGGAAAAGAATTTCCTCGGAATTGGTTAATCGAAAGTTTGGCACGAAAGGGTTATATAAAAAATGTCATAAGTATGAATTTTTTAAAGAAATCAATAATAAAGGAGGATTCCAGAAAATGTATGGACTTTGGTAAGATAGAACCATCGCTTTTACCATCACAGACAGGTGGAGGAATTCCGCGTTCATTGGTACCTTATTCATGAAAATAGGTTATGCAGTTACAAAAATACAGGGTGATATGTAAAACTCTATCTTTGTACAGTTCTGACCGTATTACTCAGAACGGACAAAGATTTCGAACTAAGCGCCATAGCAACTTATATTCAGCTCAAAAAAACCTATCCAACGACGTATTACACATAGCTCTTGGAGCTGGGTACCAAAATTTGCATCCTCCTTTGTAGTACATAAAAATTTTTGGTGTCAAAAGTCAAAATTGCCTGCATAAATTGTGTTCAAGATTTCCTTGTACCACTCAAAAAATCCACACGAACCTTGATTACTTTCAAATTGGATATATTAAACATTTCATTGAACCCAACTAAAAACTTCACGTTTTTATTCACTTAAATAAATTAAATGCACATAAAACAAAAATACTTATAATTCAAAGTAAACATTTTAATCGAATTTTTTTTATTATTCTTAAACTTAGATTTAAAAAAAAACATCGAAATTTATTTTGGTATCACTCTTCATTAACTGCGTGGACTTTGTTATTTGAACATTTTATAGGTGATACAATGCCATTCCGATTAATATTATAATGTCATACAATAGTTGCCATAGAATTACCAAAAATTCAATTCAATAATTAACTTATTCCGTTAAAAAAAATCTCAACCCGTTAAGGCGTGAACTATTCATTATTCTACACATAAACACCTTTGTTCATTATTCCAAAATGACTTTTATATATTTCTTCTTTTTTGTTGTTGTTGTTGTTGTGTTACCATACACATACTCTCCATGCATGTGGCAAAAATTTCAAAAAGTTTCTACCCCGAAAAACCGAAAAATTGTGTAAATGTGAAATTTAAATTTTAAACTCAATACCGAATGTGCGATCTACTTTTTATGATAAATTTTAATGAGAAAAAAAAACAGAAACTGAATAAAAGAAAAAAACAAAAAAAAACAAACCAAAAACAAACAACCGAAAGGTAAATTTCTAAAAAGAAAATCTATGACCAAAAAAATTGAAGGTGAAGTCATGAAGTAGCGCAAGCACGAAAAAAATTGAATTAAATTTCGGACAAAAAGAAGTCCATAAAACTACAATAAAAATTGACCACAAACAACAGTGAAAAAGCGCACATCACGAAATTTAAAATTCTAAGCAATTCGAGTGTGTTTCGTGTGGCCAGAGGCAGCACACACAGGAGCGTTCATATGGGACGGGACCAGAGTACTTGTTCCTCCAGGTAAAAAAAAAACTGGGGATACTTAAGCCCATCGGCAGCAGCCACTTCACAAATCATGGACGGAATTTGAAATTCAATAAAATCTGCTCCAAATAATATAATTCCGGCCTAAAGTATTTCGCGTTTTTGTCGTGCACGAAAAATTCCTTGGGAAAATCATGACCGAACAACCTTCGTGAATGCTGATAGGGTGCTGCATTGGCAGGAATAAGGACGCTTCCTCGCCAGGTTGGAGACTGTCTGGAGGCGAAAGGATTGATTGCAAATTTATGGAAAGGGTGTAGCGAGCGTAATCGAAATCATGGCGAAGAATTTCGTTACCTGAAAATGCAAAATGAAAATTGCTTAACCCAATCAGGTGCGTGTTATCAGTGAGAACCAAATTTTTTAGGGTAGCCATATTAAGTGGGATGGTGGGTCGAGCTGCGTGTTGTTAGAAAATCAGAGAAAACTTGACTTATGATTGGGTTCTTCTTTATAAAGAAGAACCTAGTGCTAGCTACTGCCGGCAGCTACTTCTTTCTCCCGCCCAACCCCAAGCCGATATCAAATATTTTGGCATACCTAAGGTGTGGGCATCCTGGCCTATGCAATCCTTTCAGCTGGTCTACAATAAATCCTACCTCGATTACGGTAGCGATAGTATGTAGATCTCACCATTCCAAAGTCTCCGAAATCACCCCTTCTTACACATGAGGCCAAAAATTCTTTGAAGAATTATCCTCTGGAACACAACTAAGAGGTCACAGTGGTTTTTTCTAAGGATACAAATTTCGAGCCCCGTTGGTTGTTATGCTTGAATTTGAAGATCCTCAACAGACTAGAAAAAAATATGGTCTTTAAGCAATCGTAAGTGCATTCCCCGTTCCTCGCGTTTATCGGTTGCTATAATAAACCCATGGTAGGTGCAGACTGCTTTGCTGCGCAGTTTGATTCCACAGCTCTTATACTTCAGGTTTGATGGTTGTTTTGACTCTGTGGTGGACGTGTCCAGCCATGCTGTGGAGTTTACGAAGGTCGTTGTCGTTCAAAACATAGCTGCTAGGTGCACCCTGCTTACCTTTCGTCTCTTCGCAACTCCAGCGTGGCGTTCAATGTCCCATGATGACTGCTATATTTTTTGCAAATTTCTCTTTGGGTTCTGTTTAGGAGGTCCATTGTTCATTCTTAGTAGGCCAATTCGTCCCAGAGGTAATTCAGTTTCTAGTACGTTCCACGTTTGGTGAGCTAAAAGCAGTTGGTATGGTAGTCAAAAATAGCGCTTTTACACCCGCCTATTGGGCTACTAACCATATTAATCTCCGAACCTCGGAAAGAGGCTCCCTCTTTGGCTAGGTAGTCCGGCTTGCTCGTTCCTTTCTATCTTCTTATGTCCGAGACGAAAGTTATTTTACGCTTGCTTCAATAGCTTGGAGGGCATCATCCCCTAATGTATAGCAGAGCTCTTAAGGTGGGTATCCACCAAGAGTTTTGTCTCCGCACTATCTCCATACATTATCCGCCGAAGTGTCTCCACCTATCTTTTGTTTTCCAGTGAATATGGAAAACACAAAACATCTTAGGACAAAAAAAGGGTATTATTTTGAAGAGATAGATTTTTCTTACGATGGAATCGACAAATAAAAAATATATTGAATTAATTCAATTCTACGAACAAAATAAGTTATTGTGGGATGCCGAATAAAGGAGCATAAAAATAAAAATAGCAATTTTTGACCATTTGCAACCTCCCCAAGCCTCCCCTAGCTGAAGTTGCCATTTCACCCCCCACACCCCAGCAAATGGTAAAAAATTTCTGCCACTAATATTTAACAGTTATTTAGCCCTAATAAAACCTACATATGCAACAGCAGAAAAAAATTTCAAATTTAAGCCCTTTTTACCCCCAACCCCCTAACTCGACATGGGTCCACTTCCCGCAAAAATGTCATATTATAAAAAACGGTTGAAATTACTTGAAAAGCTTATATACCAAACGGCAGAAGGTAGGGACGACACGATTTTTCAAGTGCCAGCGCCCGCCCCTACTATGGTAATATATTTAGAGACTTAAATCGGAAAACATAAAACATTGCGCGCACACAATAATTTTATCATTCAAGGTCGTATCCACCTAAAGTCTTGTCTCTGTAGAGTGCGCGCACAGTCCTTTAGAACATAGTTTGAGACTTTTCATATGCTTCCTGCAAGATTTTAGTGGATACGCAATGAAAGCTGTGTCTCCGCACAGTTTGAGATTTTTCGTTTTTTGCTCAATTTGTGCGGATTTTTATGTGCGCGCACTGTCTGCAGACCGCAGTGGAAACGCACCTTTACAGAGACTTAGTTATCTGCGAAATTTCCAAAACTAAATCCTTAGGGGTATTCATGATCTGTGTTATTTGTGTTATTCGTGTTATTTGTGTTAAATCGAGAAAAAAGTTTAACAAATCGAGAAACTTTCCTTAGTAAATGACATTTGTTTCGATTTTAACAAATAACATCTGAAAAGGCGTGTTAATTACACAACTCAAGATCGAGATCGAAAATGGCACGTAATTTTTTTTGTTTTACTGTCAACAGCTGTTTAGAATTTATTTTGATTGATAGTTTTATTTGAAAAGTGCAAATTAATATAAAAAATAACATTTTCACATGGAAATTTAAAGGGGTCGCTCACGATCTTGCCTATTTCGAAGATAACATTTTACGATTTCTCGACATTTAACACAGATCATGAATACCCCTCTTGTCTAAATCCAAGATTCATTGCTTGGTCGTTCAGGATGAGTTGTACTACTTCAATTTCACACCAATAATTGGGTTGTGCCTTTTGAGACAATAACCGAATCTCTGATCACTTTGCCCAATGCCACGTCAATCAGGAGGCAGACCAAACAGCCTTCTTGTCTGAGCCCATTATACTTCAACCCCTTGACCCTAAATGTCGCACAAACTCCGTGGGGAGGGTGCAAAACTCGCGAGGAAATACGGTTCACTTTTGACTAATTCTATTTTCTCCAAAATCATGGACAAATCAACAAAAATCTTGTGAATTATCTGAAATCCAACCATAAGCTACACACTGAAAAAGCCCTCTAGCGATCTATCGATCTGTAGAATATCATACAGGACACCTCAACCATTACTTTGGTTAGTTTGGCTTGGTTAGATAGCCAAAAGGTTAAGGGTCCGATTACCACCAGTGGTTGGGTAAATTCAAACTATTGGGATTGACTCAGTTCTGAATAACTAGATTAAAAGATTCCTTTCTGGCCGCCAATCGCCGTAATACTGGATGGCTTTAAATCTAAACCTGACTCACCAAGAAGGGCCTTGAACTCATTCTGGTTTGAAGCCACAAGAATCGTGTTAAATTCAATGCTTCTAAAATAAATATCACTAACAAAACATCCCCTCTTCTGTTTCAGTGAACGGTGTAAAATAATAACTGATCATCCCCTTAATATCCCACGCTAAACTTTGACTGAGGACCTGCGATGTGACCTGAATTTTTGTGTGATGTGACCTGAATTTTTATTCAGTACCTCTGTTTGTTAACGATGCAAATTCTTTCTTCTACCATCGGCGGGAGCTGTAATCTATGTAAAATCCTACATTCTCCATTTGGTTAAGTCAGGGTAGGTCCTCAAAAACTACCCTAGT
This sequence comes from Thereva nobilitata, assembly GCA_963855945.1. Classification (NCBI taxonomy): domain Eukaryota; kingdom Metazoa; phylum Arthropoda; class Insecta; order Diptera; family Therevidae; genus Thereva; species Thereva nobilitata. The sequence continues at coordinate 20,612,791 of OY979698.1, forward strand.
TAGACAATGTACAAAAATGAAGTCTCCAACTAACCCTCGTTGATGCCTTTTGATTCAACAACTATCGACTTTGCCGCCACATGTATCAATACTGACAAAACTTTGTCACTACTAGCACAGCTAATATCTCCATGGCATCTACCCGCAACACCAGACTCGGTACATTTCCACTGTCTTTTCATAAACGCTACAGACTAAAGGAATGCGTTCATAACTGGCCTGTGGAACTATCTTTCACAGCCAGTATTTCCGGAGTCCTGCTTTGGCCAGGAGGATGGCTTATTGCCATTTCGGTCAATATTTCTCAACATATTCACTATACCCCTTAGTGTCAATATACCTCCTATCGTCTTAAATAAATGAGCGCAACCTTTGGCTAAACTCCGGCCAAAAGCTTTTGAACTATTATACTTCTCCGGAGTTTATCCAGATTCTAGACAGGGCCGCAACAAAGTTCTGTCATATTTCCATAAAAACAAGCCACACTTCTCCAACGGTGTCAGTTGGTGGTTTAGAACTAATGCCTGACCCATCTCTTAACATCTTAGACGTGGCATTAGCCAAAGACTTTGGATGAAATGGCTACAATTCCCAAATCGCCAAAAAAGAGTCACAGTGCTTGGCATTTCTTAAGAAGTGCAATTTCCTCCTACAGGGGCGATCGCTGTTATATTCGAACCCTACATTCGGCCTCTTCTCGAACTCTCTCATAGAGTTTCTTAAACCACCTTGGCTTGCTAAGATAAAGTTCAAAAAAGCGCCCTTATAATCTAATCGAATACGACGCCATTTGCTCCACGATCAACCTTTTGAGCAACCGTAGAAGTGTAGCAGCCCTAAAAAATTCTAACGTTAGAGTGTCATTAGTCTACCAAAATTAATCATTTCCTGCCTCCACGGCAATCTAAGGCCGACCGTATACCAAAGCTTCATATGCTTATTAGCTACATAATTCACTTTTTTTATATGGAAGAAATCGTCACATGCCGCTTTACTAGCAAAAGTGACGAAAAGCTGCATATAAAGCTTTGGTTTATGGCCGGCCTTATACTCGCAGCACCAGATTAACCCGCTCCGCTCATTACCTCCACCTATTTATTGCGCTCCCTTTTCGCGCACTGTACAAAATAGTAAGTCGTTTCATAAAAGAACAACTCGACTGTGGAACAATCTTTCACAGTATATTTCTGAACTCCTATAATTGTGTGCTCCTTCAGACTCGGGGCTCATCGCCACCCTCTTCAACACCCTCCTGAACGCTCGTAACCCTAAAGGCACAAACAGATTGGCGCGACGGCGGCGGTGGCGTAAATCTCTCGCCAGAGGGAAACACTCAGTTTCCCTTGTATGGGAAACTCTCTGGCGAGAGGATTCCGCCACCGCCGCCGCGCCAATCTGTTTGTGCCTTAACCCTAGACATGGCACCGTGACTTGACAAACGACATGTCGGACCGGTAGTACAAGCGATTCCTGAGCTGAGAATTGCCACCAAAAAAATTTCTTATAGTAAGCTTGGTTTGAAGAATAGAAGGTTAGGGGTTGGCGATGAGACTTAGGTTTAAACTCTAAAATGCTCTACTAGAATACTAGATCATAAAAACTGACTTGTTTTATTTATAAACGAACTTTTCGACCTTAGTGTATGCGAAAAGGAACACCACAGCATATAGGATTAACTCGAGTCTTCTAGTCATGTATTTCGGGAAAAGTATTGCGTATAGGCGCGAAGCAGTTAATTCGATTTCACTGATCTATTATGAACTCAATTTCGAAATTGAGTAAGTCTTTTCATTGGCTGTTGTAATTTCGTGTCTTAAATGTTATCTCCCCAAAAATCTATTGAAACCTTTTCTTCTGTGGAAGAAGATGTCTTTTCTGTGTGTAACTTAATACTACATTTAGATGAAGTCTATAAAAATTCATCGCAATTTGGTTGAAATTGAGCTTTTCTCTCAACTTCAAAATTGGTGTAAATGTATGAGAAGGTAATTGAGCAATTTGAAGGACAGTTTGACTGATTTACTCGGTGATGAGCAATTATGTGTGGCGAAAACAGTCTATAACTTAAATTCAACAGTGTTTCTTTTTGGTTTTTGACAAATAGTTTCGCACATGAACTTTTTTAATAATTTTCAACGATACTAAACAGTTACAAAAGAAAAACACTGATCGAACATTTACTGTTTTACATGGTGAGTGTGAAACGAACACTATAACAAATTTCCTATTTTTATTTTATATTTATTTTTCATCCAATGCAGAGAATAAACATGAATAATAAATAAATACCATAAGGGTTAACATTTGTAAGTTTTTTTTTTGGGAATGGCACAAAATAATCAATATTCTTTTACGAAAAAAAAAATGACAATGGAAGACTTTTTTTTGGGGGAAAATCGATTTTGCCCCTAATAAACCCGGATAATCCTTCAGTCCAGTCATATACAATACACACAGGTATCGGCAATATCTATACCCTTTCCCCGCCAATCCGTGCTATATTTATTTTATTTATTTTTTTTGCGAAAAGTTCAACCACCTTCTTAAAACCCCTCTACACCTACACAGACCTTATACTCATATCTTCTGAATCATCATCTCAGGAAGAACACAATCAAAAAAAAATACAGCAAAAAAAACCCTCGAAGCAGTTGAGTATCAGCTCCACCCCAAAAAAGATAAATTGCGGTCAATAATTCATATGGGATACACGGTTAAGTCGCAACCCAAAGGATGCTCATAGTCCGTCCAATCCATGGATACTTGCAGCCATTTCTCTGATGTATCTATATCAAGTCTCTCCTATGCCCAACGTCCAATATACTCGGATACAACACCCAACATTATTTTATTGGTCCAGAGGAAAAATTTTTATCTGTCCATTGCGCAACCCTTTCACCCTTTTTATAGAGAAGAAAATGAACATCGAGCCAGAAAGTGTCGGTGTGGGATGAACTGTAAAAGATGACATCCGGGGAAAGAGAGTATGGTAGCTCGAAAGGAATACTATAGAGTCCACCGCCATAGTGGGTGGCTTGAGGTGGACAAGGGGAGCTGTGGTTACTTACAAGGCTAACGAAAAAAAAAATTCCATCCCTTCCTGTTGATGGATCCTTTGATTGAATGTGATTCTTATGAGAGCGAATTCTTCGCTTAGTTAAATATTCTTCCACCTCTTGACCCACAATTTCCTCTCCGCAAGGACTACACCTGCAATTGAACACGAACAGGTAAATACAGGAAGCGATTAATTCCACTTGAATTAACATACCAGAAGGCAATTAAATTCTGAAAATTACTTATTACACGCAAGACATGACTTTCAGTGATCTAACGAGCCCATCAAATACCCCTCCATTTCTCTCCCCCCCCCCCCGGCACCTTTTTGGTGGGTACACTTTAAGGTGGTGCTTTAGGTTCTGAATTGATTCTCAAATGCAAGGAGCTCATCACAGGTAATTGATTAGGTAAGTGGGTTGCTCGAAGGGATGGAATGGGACACGGTTACGAGGGTGAAGGGTGGGCTAAGAAGGACACAAAATTCATCCACCCCCGAGACAATATTCCGGGCAGGCACAACCGAAAATGAGGGCAGAGGGCAACGCGTGCCAACATTTAGGCGTAACAAATTATTGTGAGTGAGTAATTAGCGGCGCAAGACAACCACAGGCACGAACCCACATAGGCGAACATGGCTAAAGTTTTGTTAAGGGTTGACGGAAGTTACAAGCATAGTATACAAATGCGTGGAAAGTTATTAACTATAATTGCGATTCATGATTGTTGGGTATAATTTCAACTTTCAGCGAGATTTTTTAACACGATTGCAAAAAGGTAAGTTTTAATAGAGCTTGAATTAGTTTTCCAACCCCTTTACTGGCTGTGAGGCGCACTAGTGCAGTTCTTGTAACTACCCTGGCGAAATAATAATAAAAAACAAAACGGGAAATGTTTGCTTCTTGTCTATACATTTGTTACTGGCTTTCCACCTTAATTGCTTTTTACATTAATTTCATTTCGTGTTAAATGTGCCTAATGGCACTACTGATAGCATTTTTTGCGCCCTCTTCTTAAGGACTACAACTCATGGAATAACTTACGAGTATTTGCTGCAGAAAGATAATGGGGTTGGTATATTGTTGTTAGCTGGGTTCTGTCGCAATAGTTGATTTTTAGGTAATTATTAAATAGTGGAGAGAATGAGTTTTATTTATTTTATTTTAAGCAAAAATTGTTGCTTTTCCAAAAATGATATTTGTTTGTGGTGTTAACATCTGCCTTTTCTTTAGCTATACATACGAGTATACTAAATTCAAAGCTAACATTAGGTAGAAGATTTCAAGTAAATCGTTTCATATTTTATTTTATATTTATTTTTATAATATTTACATCGAACCACAAACCTCTGGGATGATAAACGATCGCCTTAACTCTTACGCTATCGGAACTGACATGATTGTGTGCGAATGAATAAAGACGTAGCCTTTCAGAAGCTGTACAACAATTTGATTTTAACCATCTCGATGTTAAAGTCTTACTTCGAAACCACGTAATTTTCTTCTGTTTTCTATACAGTACTCCTAATATTAGTTATGAAGCCTCCGCATTATCAGGCCAGCTGGGAGCGGGCGTGCAGAGTGTACACCGCACGCGGGCGGCAGTTTCAGGGGGCGGCAAACACAACAATCTCGTCATCGAACTCATTTTCATCATTTGTACCTAGGTTATTTTTATAATGCCAAAACAATTCCATATAGGTCTCGGTAGTCCAGGGAGTAAAGCGTCTGGCTACCATCCCAGGTCCCGGGTTCGAATCCCGGCAGCATCACGGTCATTCGCCTTTTCCACTTTCCCCATCTACATAACTTTCCTTCTTTCTTCTTCTCTCTTTACATTCCTGATTCCTCCTGTTATAGCGTTCCGCTAGCCCTTCCCCGCTCCACCAGCGCATGTCATCGGTTGGTTGATGGATGGGATTCAACTCGTTTCAGGAGGCAGAACAATCCAGCGAGTTGTTTCTCGTTGCCGCGATGCCACAGATGCCATAGTAATGGTTGGGAGTAGGTGGAATAAAAAATATCGCTGCTTGGTGGTTGTGGCAGTTCCTTCCTTCACTTTTCTCTCTCCCTTAGCTATCTTCCGACTAGAGCTTGCTGTTCGACATTGCACATTGCACATAGCCCCCTTTTAGACGGGCGGACACCGAACAGACAAAATGAACGAACGAACTGGGTGAATAGGGAAGAGGGTGAGAGAGGACGATGGGGAGGGCAGACAATTTTCATAGAGACTTTCAGCGAACTGTGAACGGACATTTTGACAGTTCCTGCGTTGTTGTTGTTGCTCGAACAAGAAAGCAAAAGAGAATTTCAAAAAGCAAGCCGTGAAGTTTTGAAATTTTGTTTGAAATTTTTGATATTTTTCGTTCGTTTGTCCGTTCGTTGGTGTCCGCCCGTGTAAATGCCCAGCCGACACTCCACCGGGCTTCAATATAGAATTAACGATGACAGTTAAGTTTTGTCTGTTCGGTGTCCGCTCGTCTAAAAGGGCCCATACGAATAATCGATTGTCGACAGTGCAAAGGGCTTTCACTGAGCTCTAGTCTTTCACATAAAAAAAATGTATTGATCTCCTTAAGGGGGTAGTACACTTCTTATTTTTGAAAAAATCAATTCTCTAAAAACATCAAATTCAAGTGGCAGAGAAAATGAGTTTTTCAAAAAGGAAGAAGGCATAATGTATGGACCTGGTATCGCTCAGTGAGCGTAAAATACTTTTTTTTCGTATTTTTCAGAAAAAAAGCGCATTTTTCTCGAAAATACGTTTTTTGACCTGGTTGACATGACAACAATTTTTTGCAAAAAAAAATGGACCAAAAAATTAAAAAGTCCGCCATTTTGTTTTTTTTTGGACCTAAATTTTTTATCGTGGTAGGGACGATAGAGACTGATCTATATTTTAATATGCACGTTGAATTTTTTGTTTCAGACGATCCAGAGTTGAGATATCATGTCAACCAGATTAAAAAGGGGTCACCTTCAGGCAGCCGTATTGGGGCCCTTTGAAGAAAAAAAATACAAAAACAATTTTTTTATATTCTTGGATGATAGACTTATAATATATAAAAAAGTTTGTAAGATTAAAATAAAGTTAACTACAAAAAAAATCTTAAAAAAAAGTGCAAAAGAAGTGTACTACCCCCTTAAAAAATAAACCGAAAACGTGTGCAGTTTCAAACCACTTAAGAAGGATCGATCTCTGAAAATAGTATAGTCTAAGGACAGAGAATGTAAAATTAAATTCCCAAGATAGAATTCAAATTAATTCTGTAAATAAAAATTGACATTCTAATCTGACCTCGACCTTTACTCGAATTTTGAATATTAATTACTCGAATGCAAGACGTCCAATGCTTTTTAATAAATTTTATTGAATGTATGAGATATCAATAAATTACATATTCAAATTTCAGATTTTTAATTTGGAATATGCTCCTTCAATCGATCTTCCTTAAGATCCTATAAGCACCTAACCAATTTAAAACACCTTCCAACAAGCTCAGTCAGAAAAGCCAAGATAAGGGAGGGCGGCATTGTCTGTTTTACACGCGGGCGATAAAACGGCTAGCGGCGGGCCTACTCATTACAGTCCAGCAGAAATAGGGTTTAAACAACAAAAAAGTTCGTTACAGCAATCTGACAGCGGGACTATCGTGAATATAACAATTTGCCGGTCATTTTTTCCATTGGAGTATACCTTTTTTGACCAGTTATCGAAATTAGACGTAACAACGAATAAGTGAACCAAAAAGGAACACGGTAGGAAGCGTAGTTTTAAGAGGAATCACAGTTAAAAATTTAGATTTTTTTTTAAAAAAAATTAAATTTAACAACCAACGAATATTACCATCTGAAAAAATTACTGCCTTTTTGCAACACTAAAAGGTACCCTTTTCCCAAGTTTCAGCTGCATAGAAATTTTTTTGTCAAAGAAAAAAATTAAAAACCAAAAAACCGGTTTTCCGCCATTTTTTCGAAAAATTTTGAGGGTAGGCTTAAAATGGTAAATACAAAAGTTGTAGATCTTTTTATTTCCTACAACGTTTACTTTTTTCCATTTCCATTCGATGCACAGTTTATCCAGAAATCGCGAAAAAATGTTTTCAACCCGCAAAAACCCCCCGATTCCTCCCCGGATAGCAGCTGTCAATACACAATATCCCACTGACAAATTGCTGTAACGAATTATTTTTTTTTTCTCATTTTTACGCCTATATCTACTGCACTATTAGCATTTGAGGCTATCTCCGAATTTTTATCCTTCCACTGGGAGTGTGAGATCATTGTCACGTTCACAATGTAAATTGGCTGAATTACTCGAAAGGCACCAGTTTTTCTGATATCAGTGATACTTTTACTTGGCGTGTCACATCGGTCATGGTCATCCTTCATAGTCTTGTCAGCTTATTGGGGATGCCGAACTCTCTCATGGCTTTGTATAGCTCTGCTCTGGCTATGCTATCATAGGCGGCTTCCAGAGTAAAAATAACAGATGGCCTTACAACGGGCGAACATCGGCCGAGTTTGAAACATAGTCCTCGGCCATGTTCCGGGCATCAGAAGGTGGGACTGACTGTAGGAAAAAAAGAAAATGTGAGAAAAATTTTCGATTCATGATAAAGAGCGCGGAATTTCTTGCATATAGAAAGTGAAAAAAATCTACTACATACTCAGCAAAAAAATTATTTTGGGGAGCAAAAGTCACACAAAAGTCCCCTCGTATTTATTGAAAAAAACATCATGAAGTCTGGTGCTCATATCTTCGAATTCGAACATTTCAAAATTTTATGAAGGCACTGCAATTAAATGATTTATTTTTTTTCGATTTAACAAAATTTCCCACTAAAATATTAATCAACACCAACAACCAAGTGTGCGGTGCCTTCAGAAACCGACGACTGGCGAGCCTGGTTCTTTTGTGCATCAATAGTCTTAAAGTATGCTAATCCAAACGCCGATTGTAAATGACGAAAATGATCCCACAAACCACACTCAACAATACATTGGTGCAGATTCTTTTTTTGGCTCAAATTTGCCGTTGTATGCCCGGGTGTAAAGCTCAGTACTTGGCCATTTAAATTTTTTGGTCAATTTTGGCCGTCGTGGGCCCGCATGTGTTCTCGTGAAAAATGGTTAAAAACTCTGCGGCCATCATATGTCCTTAAAACCCCAGCGGCCGTTGGTCGCCCGTATTAAGGCCATCTTTTATTTTTACTCGGGTTTAAAGTCTATGAAGAGGTGTTGGATTGAGTTTTGAAACTCTAGACATTTTTCCATCGCTTGCCTGAGCTGAAGCGACACTGGTATTAGCCTATGATGTTTCTAGCCTATGGTGCCATCCTGTTTTGTAGGATAGCGGGGAATATCTTGCACGCGGTACTCAACAAAGTAATACTCCGATAATTGGGAGCCTTCCAGAGTTAGCTCGCCATTTAGCAATTTATGAAAGTACTTCAAGAGGCCTTTAGGATCGGTTACCAGATTCCCTTCTTTGTCCTTGCAGTATGGGCAACGTGGTGTGAATTTCGTCATACTGCGGACTCTTCGGTAGATCTTCCGTGCGGTGCGGTCTTCACTCTTTGTACTGTTTCAGTTCACAAACCTGTTGACTGATGCATTGCTCAGTAAGCAGCATTCTTACGTTCAGTTGCCGAAACTACTACCGAAACTTGAAAGAAGCATGAAAAAACTCATTTTTCAAACAGTGAAAAAATAAATACGGATTTTTTTGGAGGAGATATACGCCATTTGGGAAATTTCCTTCGACAAATGCTTCCAAGATAGGAAAAAGCGCTGCCGTAAGTGTATTAAATTTGAAGACAGTAGGTTGAAGAGGAAAAGTTAATATCGGCAAAAACGACATACCCATTTTTAGAGAGAGAGACCAATGAAATATAGAAATGTCTTAAGGTGCAACTAACGACCGTAGTACATATCATACATCAATGAGCATACCACCAGCAATATTCAACAAAATAAATCTTTTTAGTTTTTTACAAAAAACAAAAAAAACGTAAACTTCCTTGCACTTCCTTATCCAAATACGTAAAATTTCACAATTTAAAATTATCTTGTGGATTAATTAAGAAAGCAATTAAAAACGGAAGAAACTTTTCAAGAGCCCCAGCAAAACTTCGATTAAAGTAGTATGAGCACGATGGTTTCTTTACCGCAGAATAACTTAAGCAAGCTGATGACACCGAAAGCCTCTTCAGTTACCCCAACGACACTTGTAATAAAACACCCAAAAGGTACACGAGTACTACAACAGTCTAATGCCTTGCTAGGATCGGTTTGTCTTCAATCTACCGCCCCAAACCCCATCATTCTCTGTGCAGTAGAAAATATATCGCAGGAGATATACATCTCTTCAAAGTATCCCTTTTTACTATACACCATACACACTGCATCGTCCTTCTTGAGAAAACTTTTGCTCCTTACTGTAGCAGTATAGCAGCGCCTTGAAAATTTCAGGGATGATTTCTCAATTTTCTTAAGGCCGACAGCCAGAAAGTTTTTCATGGCACAAACATAAATAAACATTTCACCCTTCATCTCCACCATTCCCCCGTCCCCAAGGCGAAATGCCGCCCACACCGACGCCCATCCATCCCCCATGCTACTATTTTTGTTCTCATTTATTTATGGCGAATTATTTAGTAATACACGAGAAGCCATCAGACATCCTTAAGCAAGGGTCAGGCGAAAAATTTATTTCGAATTAGTCTAGCAGCGCCAAGAATGACTGAGAACGGAGACGATGGCGGTTTAGGGTGCATTTTTAATTATGAAGCTAGCGACTTTGTGGTGGGGCAGTTCTTGCCATGGAACGTGCTGTTTCGGCTGATTTACTGCTTATAGTTTGGCATCCTTTGTTTTAATTCATTGTTCATTTAACATCTGTCTAATCTCTGCTGTATCTAAAAGTGACTGAACGAAATGCATTGCCCTGTCTTGGTCTGGAAAACCCCAGAAGCAATTAACTGACGCCCTTAGGGGATGTTCTGCTGACATTATGATTGGCAGATATTGTATCGGAACATAATTATGTAATTATGTTTTAGGCTGGCCCTCTTTTGCTTTATTTGTATCTGATAAGGAGTAGGAATGGGTCCTTTAATAAATGTTAAGACAAAAAAAACTTGCTATGGAATAGAGTGGTACTCACAAAACTGAATCTATGTCTACAGTAGAGCGGTTATCATTCGATCGTCGAAGTCAAGCAGCATTGGGTGCGGTTAATACTTAGAAGGGAGACCGTTTTGAAACGCTGCGTGCCGTCGACACCTCTCTGTAGACGGGCTTAAAGGGACCAAAAAAATAGTTCGAATCAATATCTCAAAGTAAACAAACAAGTTTTGGGGAATTTTTTCAAGAAAAATACTACGTAAATTTAATTTGTTGCCTTTCAAAATGACAAGTGACCGGTTAACACCTTTTCGTACGCGAAACAATTCGAGAACAGAAACGGGTAAATTTCTGTGCCTTCTTGCGCCGATAAACACTTTGAGTAGCAGCGCCCAAAATTGCTACCTCCCAAGTAGGGTAAAAAATAATCGGTTCATTTCCTCTGCCTACAAATCCCCTTTGCACGATAAAAAAAGTAATTCGTTCATAATAGTACAGTACAGCTGGACTGAAAAATCGGGGTATGCGCCCAAAAATTCTTGGAAGGATGATTTTTCATAAATCGTTAATGGAGCATAAAAGAAGCTTAACTTTAAATTTGAGGGAAATTTCGAGAGGACGTTTTTTGGGAAACTCAAAAAGTGTTTGAAAAGCGTTTTTCTCTGAATCTACGCATTTTAGAGAAAAGTTGTTTAAACAAAAAATGTAGAGGACATTGTTACCTACAATTTGTTTCATAGAGGTCAGGCTGTACAACTTCAAATACAGAAGCTAGGTGGCGCCAAAATTTCCAAAAAAGTGTTTTTTCGGTTTTTGTTCCAGAAAAAATGGTTTTTTTACAAAAGTGTAAATCAGTAAATTGTTCCTCTTAAAAATGTCTACAACATTTATTTAAACTTTTTTTCCCTCCGACTTACCGTTCCAAAGTTATAGCGTGCTAAAGTGTCAGAATTGTGCTCTGAAGATGGCACACAGGTTAATTTGAGTACAATCTTTTTACAAACAAAACACACACTCATTTTACAAGAGCAAAGTTTTGACGCTTACACTCTCGAAAACTCGCATAGCAACTGAAAAATGGACGCTTCTTAGTAACAATAGGACCGTTAACTACGCAGCGTAGCATTTACTGCCCTATAACTTTGGAACGGTAAGTCGGAGGGAAAAAAAGTTTAAATAAATGTTGTAGACATTTTTAAGAGGAACAATTTACTGATTTACACTTTTGTAAAAAAACCATTTTTTCTGGAACAAAAACCGAAAAAACACTTTTTTGGAAATTTTGGCGCCACCTAGCTTCTGTATTTGAAGTTGTACAGCCTGACCTCTATGAAACAAATTGTAGGTAACAATGTCCTCTACATTTTTTGTTTAAACAACTTTTCTCTAAAATGCGTAGATTCAGAGAAAAACGCTTTTCAAACACTTTTTGAGTTTCCCAAAAAACGTCCTCTCGAAATTTCCCTCAAATTTAAAGTTAAGCTTCTTTTATGCTCCATTAACGATTTATGAAAAATCATCCTTCCAAGAATTTTTGGCGCATCAATATTACATCTGTACTGTACTAATAAATAGAACAACTCGTCTGTGGAACAAGCTATCGCACTCAGTGTTTCTGAACTCCTACAACATCCAAGTGCTCAAACGCAGGGTTCATTGCTTTCTCCTTCAACGGTCTCCCTGCTCCAAGCAACCCAAAACCTACTTTGTAACCCGTATTAAGCTTACTACTATACATTGCTCCATAAATGACGGACTGGTAGTACAAAGGCTAATTCCTGAGCTTAGAGAATAGAGACCCACAAAGGCGACATCCATCCATATTCGGTTGTCGCCGGGACAAAGGTAACGAAGAACTTTGTAAATATTTCGAAAACGGGTAAATGTAGAGACAATTTGCTCCAAAAAATGTTATAAAATTTACTATATGTAGTAATAAGGGGGAATTTACATCCCAACATCAAAGTGGAAGAACAAAGTGGCCCTGTACAAATCTCAAGCGCAAAGTTTCGTTGAAAGCTCGAAACTTTTTATTGTCAGACGTAAATAATTGTGATTTGTGAAGTAACATTTTTAAAGAAAATTGTTATTTTCAAAGAAAATTGTGATTTGTGTCTTGTAAAAGTAAAAGAATCAGCACTAATCAAAAATTTTAAAGTTTCTTCACGAACAACGTGACATTTTCATATTTTATTTTTGAAATAACAGAATTAAACGTGAGAGTGACATCTAGTGGGCATTAGAAGGGTGTTTGCTGGTAAAATGGCGAAAAACGTTAAGAAAGTGTGGGAATTTATTGTAAGAAAACCATAAAAGTGAGAAACGTGAAGTATTAAAGAGAAAATTCTGAAGTAACGAAAAATATTTTTTTAATGGCAATTTGTTTATAAAAAAACACTTTACAATAAAAAAACCAGAGACACTTTTTTTCGTCGGAGGCAAACGGTGTACCCGTTTGGCGCGGCTGTATTCGTCTGAACCAAACGAAACAAATTTGTTTATTAGTTTATAACATTTAAAACATCTTAAGCCTGAGGGTTTTCAAAAAAAAAATACATAATTGGATTTTTGGCGGGTGTTTTAAAAAAAGTTGATTTTCGCTGCACTAAATTGTTAATAATAAATGAACGGAAAAACGTAATCAAAAACGCCAGGTGCAAGATGTCGGAAACTTCATACTTAACATTGTGTAAAAATTTCACATTAATCGCATAAATGGTTTTTAAGATAATCGTTACACCGTCGCAAAAAAACATATTTTCGAGAAGTGAGAGCGGGATTTTCTACAAAAATCGCTGTATCTCCCACAATTTTCCATATTTTTAGAACTTTAGAACTTTAGAAATGTGAAAAAAAAATTTTTTTACATTTTTTTATTTTTCGAACCAGCAAACACCCCTTAAATTTAACGAAACTAAAAGCTTTTTTTCGGACTTCGCATTCGTAGAGTAGAGTAGAGCCCTACTTTGAGGCTGCCGTTTTCTGTTGCCACGTTGGTGCAACAGAGATAGAACCATACTATTTTCTATGCGATAAAGGAGCTCAGATTTGCTCCTCTACTTTATTCTTGGGATGTAAACTCGCCTTAAACCATAGAACTACAGCAATCAAATTAAAACGATGTCCTCTTCCCGATAGCAAAAGCGAATTGTATTTGTGAAAAAGCAGTTCGACCTATCAGAAAAATTTGGAACAGTTTGTGAGACGTTAGACAGATTAGTGCACCAAGGGTTACGAACATCAAGGAAATTAGCAGACGTTCTGTGTGGCCTAACATGAATACTGACATTAATAGATTGTTAAAAGTGTGGAATGGTTTGTCAAAAACCACACAAGAAGTCCGTTAGCCCAGTTCAATACCGGTAACAGCATTTTTGAACATGTTCATATGGGGTGCAGGTTGGTAGCCCGAAGAGGTCAACCCCAGACTCTCACACAATGAACTAAATTATTTTTTCTAATAAGCCAAACACACACACACACTGCCAAGGCAGTACAATTGGCCTCCAGAGAAGGCTGCTCGTCGGGGGGTGTCGGAGTGTCAGGAGACGGGGTTTCGATTCAGTTCGATTCTTTAGAACTAAGTCGACACAAATAGCTGGGAGGTTAGCCAGTAAATCAGGGTGTCATACTCAGTCAAACGCTTTGGAGATATGTATCTAGAGCAACCAGGAAAAAATTCAACAAAACAGTGGCGTTGAGGTGCTCAGTTAAACGCAGATGGAGGACCAGTAGATCTTTTTGGTCTTAAACCGCAGCGGATTGGGCTGAACATGAGCTATTGTCCAATGGTCTGGATGTACTCTAGACAAGTATGCCAGTGTGAAAAATTAATGCAAAGATAAAGCCAAAGCTAATGCATATTTCTTAAGTACTAAAGTCCTGAAGAAAATTCTGCCCACTGAGTGAGTATACTCGGGGATGCACGGGTGGCATAGCAGTTTCCGGTACAAAACACTTTGCGGCAAACAGAGATACTAATAAATCGGCATTGGAGTTCTCTTCTGTTATCACCACTATTTTAAATAAAAGAAGGGGTTGTGAATGCTGGAAGTTATTAAACACCGGAAATGTTTACTGTCTGGGTTGGAATTGAGGAATTTACTTCTCAACCAATAATAATAATTGGCGACGCAATTCTATATCTTTTTCCTGGTTTTCCCCTCACAAGATGAAACATCTCAGTCGCCGCATCCAAAATTTTTGTTTTGTTATGGTTTAAAGAAAAGAATTGTAACTTCTCTGCTTGCAGTCATGACAGTCCTTTCCTTCAGGCGTTGTCTCAATTTGGCTTTTTGTCATTTTTGTAAGGGCGCCTGCATTATAATTTGACCTAAGGAACAATGTCTTTAAGGATTTGTTTATTCCTTGTTGGCTTAGCTCTTCGCCTTACGCCTTTGGTCTAGAGCAGAATAGATGATGTCCCAGTCAGTCCTAGTCGTCGAATTCCTTTTTCCGTAGCAATAAGTAGGTATTGGGTGGGTTTAGCCTGGGAAAAAACCCCACTCAGGTGTAAGGCCTGACCTAAGTAATTTTGCTTATCTGTCTAAAGTAGATGCAGAAACATTCTTTTGCTTAGCTAGATAAAGAGTTACATCTTTTAACAAAGCCAAGCTCGTTTTTCATTATTTATGTCCTTTACTCGGACCATTTTCACAAAAGTTAAATCTCAACTTTGTCCAACGACAAAATATGTAGTAATAGTAGTAATTTTAAAAACTAAACCCTTTTTTTAACTCAACAGTAATAGAAAGGCTGATAACTGAATTTGACAATTTACCTTTTTTTCCTCAACTATAATTTTTACAACTTGTTAAGGCTACTTTAGGTTTCAAATAATTGTAAACCATTTCCCCTTTCCATATGGAGATTTTCTTGTAACAATTCTCACAGTATAAAAGTACGTCTAATTCGATTACCACCTAAATGTCCTTCCTTGAAATCAATTCATATTTTTTACAATCAAATTTGGTAGTCCAAGCTAGCAGTTTTAACGCATTAAAATTAAGCTTTTTATATAATTATTTTACTAGAAAAGGTTATTAAAATGTTCAAATTGAAATTTTTTCTATGTCGTTTAAAGGCTTTGAAAAGAACAACGATATTAATGCCTTGCTTTATTGATATACAAAAAAATTTATAAATAATGCAAAATAAAAATTTCCCTCAAATTCATTTTATTTTTAACCATGAACCTTTTTCAATTACTAAAAACAAAAACCGCCCGCATAAAATTTTCACCTCGAAAACCCCCAATATTTAACTTAATTCCATCTTACAATTTTCCCTTCGATTCCTCCCTATACATATAACACCCCCATCCACACCCGGTGACAATGCAAACCTTGAAATAAAGAAAACGAAGAGAAAAAAGACATTAGAGCAATACTTCCATGAAATGGCATCCAATTCTCATAACGATTCCTTCAAGAATTAATGTAACTGGCAATGATACCAGGTCTTGATGACCTAAGCAAAATTTTATCCAACCCACTCCGCCGCCCCCGCCATCCATCCCCTTAGCCACCGGCCGTTCGTTCTCTGTCCATCCTATTTTATCCACCTTATATCTGCCTTTTTGGATAGTTGCGAATAGTATCGAGCAGAAATGGGGATGAAATACAGAAAACATTTCACTATAGCGGACGTGACTGGATCAGATCTGAACGTGAAAGAAAAATCGAAAAGAAGAAAAACTGTTTATTATAAAAGTTATCCACCTCCACTTATCTGACCTCCACAGTCCACCCCCGCCGCCCACACCCCGCATGAGCTTGCCTTCTCCAGAATAAGCCACCTTAGTCCAAAAGAACGGACGTAGCATAACGGATGGTGACTAGCTGAACAATCCATACTTCTCTCATGCCCAAGGATCACGTATTCTTTTTTCCTGGTTTGTTTCTATGTATGTATGTATGTATTGGGAGCAGCCACCTTTGTGCGCCCACACCCTCCGCTTGACCACTGGGGCACCCACTATAACTACAGTGTCCGGAGCAATACTTTTGTATTTTTTCCATATTGCGTCTATGTATCCAGAGGGGGCGACCCCACCGGACAAGGGTAGTTCATATCAGACTTTCGACTGTTCTTTAGATACATACATCTTCCCTCCTCCGCCGCGCGCACGGCCCGCTTGTGCTCCTCGCTGTCATATAAGCACACCTAGGTTCTGAGCTCGAAAGTTATAACGTACATAGGTATGGTTTATCTCTTAGGGTTGTTGTTGCTGTGTTATTGTTTGGGTTAGAATAGAATTTTCCAAAACTCTCGCCGGCCTTCAGAGCGGGCTTCGGCACTAACACTCCATTTCAAGCATTTTTTTTCGGTGAACACTGAGAAACTGGGAAATGCTACCCCCGGCACCACCCAACCACCCAGCAACCCACTCGACTCAGCCCCGTGACACTGCGAAGGGAAATACCCTTACATCCATTCCGTGACTGAAATATCTATAAAACCCCTTTTGCTTCAGAATTTTTTCTACTTTACAGCCTTACGGTGGCGGTGGTGCGATGTGGGGGGGTGTGCTACGTTTACAATGCCGGCAAAAAGAGACGGAGACAATCTAATTTAGTGTGGCCAGAGGGAGAGAGGCTGGCAGCGCTGCAGAAGACAAAAAAATGGATAAAAGGCAAGAAAAATTGGAAAAACTTTAGCAGCCAACGAGAACAACAACAGCACAGCACCACGGAATATAGCATAAACATAAAGTTTTCCAGTCATATATCTGTGCCGTTGTGTGCTGTAGCTACGTAGCCAACACTGTGCCGGGAATAAACAATGGCAAAAATACTATATTTTACTTTTGAAGGATAAATCCGCCCAGCAACCCCTTCCCGCCTCCCCAAGCCGTTGGTCGTTCACGACGGGTGCCGCAGCTCTCCCAACTGGAGAGTTGCCCTTACAATTGTTGTTGTTGTTGTTGTTATTGTTGTTGTTGTTGTTACTGGGGGGCTGCTGTTAAGCATTTTATCCTGCCGAGTCCTGGGGAGTCCTGGAGTTCTGTTCTGGTTCGAATGTGTTTTATCGTTTCCATTTTTCTAGAAAATATTTTCTTTTGCCCTCCGTTGACGTATGCGTGTGCTTATCTCTCTGGGAGCTTGAGGTGATCACATACATATACACAAACATCATTATACCTCGTCCGAATGTAGTAAACGTTGTAAAAAGGGCTGTGCCAAGATGGGGCGCTGGTGGAGACAGAAGGGCATGCAATCGCCATATAACCCTTCAAGCAGGATATGGTCAGAAGGTGGCTGGCATCGGTCATGCGGTCCCTAGGCTTCTTCCCTCTTTTTTTTCGGGGGTATCTGATAGGAAAAATAAATATGAATAAATGGATTCCTTCATTTACTCCTTTTTGTTGTTGTTGTTGTTGTTGTTGTTATTGTTTTTGCTGCTTCTGCTGCTGCGGCTACTATGCTTAACTTCGATTTTGATGGTAGTGGTACAATGGTGGACAATTTCCGGTATTGAAGGGTTATACTGCTTTGAACATGCGCCTTTTTTCCGAAACTGGAATTTCACTTTAGGTTTTCCTTTTTTGTAATATCTGTTATTGTGGTTGAAGCTTTATTACTTAATAATGTATCGATGGCGATTGATTTTGAGAAATTGGTTTTTCTTTTTTCTTTTTTTTTTTGAAATTGAAGAGAATTTTCTGAGGGCTGTAATTTAATGGGGACAGAAAGAAGGATAAGGAAAGGATATTAATTATTTATGAGGACAATTCAAGTGCCTTTTTTTTAGATTTTTCTCAAACCTAACAATAGCCATGTAAGCCAAGGATCCATTCAATACAAAATTAATATGTTTGCTTGAAAATGATTTAGCTTTGAAGACCAAGGAGGCCATACCAAATATTAACAAATTAAATGTAGACTTAAAATTATTGTTTCTCTGATTTTTCTTACCTTCGTTTGCTTAATTTTCAAAACAGTTCCAAAAAGGTTTACCTTACCTTAAATTTTTGGAACTATTTTGTCGTGACGATTTTCTCCCATTTTTTTTATAGTTAGTAAAAGTTGGTAAACAAATCATCAATACCTCATAAAATCAACCAGGAATAACATCGTGATACATCATCACGACAACGCCTGACCACCTACTTTGATCACTCGTCCAAAATTAGGAGAGTTTGTTTTGGAAGTTTTGATTGCGGTCGAGACAGCACCCTCAGACAATGACGAGTACCGATCTCTGCAGAGCTTCTTCAATGAAATTAAGCTGGCTATAAAAGAAGCCTGTGAAAATACTTAATTCAGTATTTCAACCAGAATCCACGGAAGTGCTTCACCATCATCATGCATCATGACACTATAAGAAAACTTCTTCTTCTTTAACGGCTCTACAACCGGGATCCGGTCCTGGCCTCTCGCAACTGTTCTCTCCACCGGTCGCGATTCTGAGCCGATGTCATCCAGTTTGGCACACCTATGCTCTGAGCGTCCTGGTCTACGCCATCCTTCCAGCGGAGGTTGGGTCTCCCTCGCTGTCGCACCCCATAAGTCTTACCGCAGAGAACTTTCCGAGCAGGCTCATCTTCACTCATACGAGCTAGATGTCCTGCCCACCGGAGTCTACCGAGCTTTATTTTCTTCACAACATCTATGTCGCAATAGCGCTCGTAGATCTCGTCATTGTAGAGTCTCCGGAATCGTCCTTCCTCACATACGGGGCCAACAATCCTCCGAAGTATTTTCCTCTCGAACACCCCCAAGAGGTTAGAGTGCTTTTTGCTAAGCACCCACGTTTCGGATGCATATGTGAGGACCGGCAAGACCATCGTCTTATATAGTAAAAGTTTAGACGTTATGGTTAGATGCTTGGATTTGAAGAGCCTTGACAGGCTATAGTAGGCCTTGTTGGCTTTTAGCAGTCGTGCGCGTATTTCAGGTTCCATACTATTGTCGGCTGCTACTATTGACCCAAGGTAGGTAAATGGTTTCACCACATCAAACTCGTGTTCCTCTACCTTGATTGTGGGACCAATGTTAGGTGTTCTTGCAGACGAGGCCACCATGTACTTTGTTTTGCTTTCGTTGATGTGCAGTCCCAGATTTCCTGCCGCGCGCTCAATCTGGATGAAAGCTTCTTGTACAGCTGTTGATGTTCTTCCAATGATGTCAATGTCGTCTGCATAAGCCAGTAATTGGATGGACTTGTGAAGGATTGTGCCCCTTGATGTCACGCCCGAATCTCGGATCACTTTCTCCAACGCCAGGTTGAAAAGGAGGCAGGCCAGACCGTCCCCTTGTCGGAGTCCATTATAGATGTTGATTGGTCTGTACAGTGTTCCGGATACCTTTACTTGGCTTGTCACATTGGTCATGGTCAACCTACATAGTCTTGTCAGCTGGAATGCCGAATTCTCTCATGGCTTTGTAGAGTTCTACTCTGGCTATGCTATCATAGGCGGCTTTAAAGTCTATGAAGAGGTGTTGGATTGAGTTTTGAAACTCTAGACATTTTTCCATAGCCTGCCTCAAAGTGAAAATCTGATCGGTTGTTGATTTGCCTGGGCTGAAGCCACACTGGTATTGGCCTACGATATTTCTAGCGTATGGGGCCATCCTGTTTTGTAGGATGGCGGAGAATATCGTATACGCGGTACTCAACAACGTTATACCACGATAATTGCTGCACGTTGTGATATCTCCTTTTTTATGTACCGGGCAGAGGATGCCTTTTCTCCAGTCGTCTGGCATCGCTTCCTGCTCCCATACTTGCACAATTAATTCATGAATCGCTTGGTGTAATGTAGGCCCTCCATATTTAACCAGCTCCGCTAAGCTTGGTGGTGACAGCGTAGCATTATCGTCAGATATTAGTGGAGCCTCCAAATCCTCAGTTAGCTCGCCATTTAGCAATTCATGAAAGTGCTCTTCCCATCGCTCCAAGATGCCTTGAGGATCGGTGATCAGATTCCCTTCTTTGTCCTTGCAGTATGTGCAACGAGGTGTGAATTGCGTCATACCGCGTACTCTTCGGTAGAACTCCCGCGCCTGGTGCGGCCGCCGCTCTCTGTACTGTTCTAGTTCACAAACGAGATTTTTCTCCCAGGCTTCCTTTTTTCGTTTGTGAATTCTCTTTTCTTCTTTTCTGAGCTCTTTATATAGAAATATAAGAAAACTAGTTGAGCTAAATATCAAACGAATAAATTTTTTCTACGCCTCTGTTAGAATACAGTCATTCTGATATTACTTTTAGTTACGGAATTAGCAGCATTCCACACCCGTGTGGAATATTCATTCCATCACTTGTTATGGAATGACTACTATTGGCGACATCTGTTCGTCGTAATCCAAGAATATGATTTATTAATTAAAGAAAAAAAATTGTATTAATTAAAGAAAGAAAAGGATTGTTTCAATAATAAACAATCAGTAATGTTCCGCTAGAAAAATTTTGCTTTAAAAAAACTATTCTATTATTAAATTGCAGAAAGTAATAGCATTTTTTTTAATAAATTTTGCGGCGGCCATCTATTAACAAATTATTAAATTACAAAATTGTTATGAATGAACACTCCCTACTAATATGTTAATATGCGTTAAAATATCTTGCTGTGCCGTATACCTACATTATATTTTTGACATTAGCTTTAAAGAAGGTACGTTTTTCTTTACAAAATATTAATAAAAACTAATTAGAGGCGTAGAGAAAATATAGTCTGCAACACGTTTTGAATGACATATTCCGCACTCGTGGACCGCCAAACTTCCACTTGTGCGGAATATGCATCATTCCAAACTTGTTACAGAATATACTATTCTTGTTGGATAAAACGAAATTGATTAAAGTAAGTATTAGCATTTGTGAAATTCTAAGCTGTTGCAATAGAGCCAAATTTTGTCTAAATTAGGCCTATATTTGACCAAACTTTATAAATTTGTTTCAACAACTTACATAGTGACATTAAATTGATTGCTAAGTCCCACGCAAAATAAATCTATCGATTAGTAAAAGATTAACCTATCAGTCTAATTAACACCAAAAGACAATCGAGGTGATTTATGTGATTTTTGTCGCCACACTGCGTCAATCTACACTACAACCAATACAAAATATATCCTGCCTGTCAATTTACTAACTTCCAGCGCTATGCTTTTCACCAGTTCATGTCTAATCAATCTTTGGATAAAAATGCACGAGACACATCCTAACATTTCGTTGACAGTTAATCAACGTCAATACATATGTCATCTTTCAAATTATAAGCACTAAGTAACATCCTCACTTCAGCCTGTGCAAGGTACTCTGTTCGGTACATATAGAAAAAAAAAACACTTTTGAACCCCATTCAGGTCGTCATAAAATTGTTACATGTTTTCAGTTTCATGAATTGCAGAAGGGATGATCCCTGTTTTCACAAGAATCCTTCACTGTTTAATAATTGAAGCCTGGTCCTTTCGAATTGAAACGGCCTGACAGATCAGATATGTATGATAAGTGTGTGGCATTTATATACATAAATAACATCCCTTTCATCCCTTTCATGTTTCCTCTCATATAGATAGAGAGTCGCCCTGTATTTACCATAAATTCAATTTAAGTTACAATATGGACTCGATACGGTACGAGGCCATCCCCAGCCCTTTTATTTTTGTCCAGCGAGTGTGAAATTGTGCACTTGTCCTTCTCTATATATCTCTTCTCAACGGTGGGTGCTATCCTATTGAAAATGTTTCCGAGTTGAGAGATAGATTTGTCCAGAATTGATACATTGAGCCTTCCAGCCTTTAGTTTTCATCCTTGTGATGATGTTGATGATGATGATGATGATGACTATGATGTGGAACGTGTTGGAGCTATAGTATAAAATGTATACAGTTCCTGTGATCCTTGTGCACAATTTGATTGAATATTATATTAGAGGTATTCAGCTTGTAGGTTGAGCACCGCCCAACGGAATTGAAAGGGTCATAATCCCCTTTTTGTTTGGGCTTTTGCCCTTTGTATTATATGAAAGCGTTGATGATCACACAGTTATTGGGATGGTGTTAGTGCAGGGAATTTAATCACAAGATTAAACGATTTTCTACTGTTGTGTGATAAAATTATATGAATGCGTGTAATTTAATGGCAGTTGTTCATTTATAATAATCCTTCATTGTCGGAGAGATAATTTATAATATATGTAGATACTGCAGAACTTGCTGGTACTAGATGAGCGAAACTTTTGTTAGTCAAGGTAAGGGATCGTATATTTTACCCCTTGTAAAACTTATGCTCTGATTAATTCACAAAATAGAAAGGCAATGGTAAGCGCCAGGATTAAGCAAATTGCATGGTGGTAGAATTTTGGAATAACTATAAGAGAAAAATGAAAAGAGCTCCAGAGTTGTAAATGACTTGTTACAGTAAGTATCGGTAATTGACATGCACCCGCACAAAATTGCCATAATAGCACATATTAATTCAAGTTTTAGGTAAAGACCAACAATGGACTACCTTCAATTAATGGTTCACTGTAGGCAGTGTCGATTTTTATCCCTGAGGTCCATGATTCGATTCCACGCAACGCATGGTGTCATACCTTCTTTCTTGTCTTCCATCTTTACACGAATTGCGTACCCTCTCTCCTGCCATTGCCTTCTTCCTCTTTTTTCTATATGGTAGTCGGAGTCCATGGTTGGTAGTACATTCACGCAGTACCATTTTTCCCTTCAGCACGGTTGTCTACACCTTGGGATTGTGAGTTTTATCGGGTATCTCTTGTCTAGATCCGCCGAATTTCAGACAATTCCATGGTCAGGCAGTGGCAGCTTGATGATCCCTCACCTGTCCACAGCAGTCTCTCTGATTGTGCAGTGTTCGGGTCACGTTCGGATACAGCACAAAGAAGCCCCCAAAACCGTCTATAACTAATACTTCGCCCCCTAAGGCCAATGCCATTGCCTAGGTAAGCACCATAAACGAAGAATTTAATCTCCTGTTCGGTTTCTGAAGTCAGTGCTTTGTCTCAGTTGTAATAGCTTGGAGCCAGTGGGAGAAGAATACTTGTAGGCGGTCACAACTCTTTACTAACTTTCCGACTAGATCTTCGTGCTCGAGGTTGCACTCTAGACAGAACCCAAGGCAGTGCAAATAGCATACCTGTAAGCTCTATTTTTTCTTAACAGAAACTGCAGTCTCCAAAACAAAGCCAAGGGTTAAAAGCACTTAGCTAATGAATACAAAACCTGAAGACAACTTTGAAGGATGTTCATATATAGTAGAGGGAAATTGTCATATGATAGTGATGTAGTTGCGAAATTGGATTTTTTTTGTTTTTTTTCTTTACATATGTTAAGATAAAGCGAAAAAAAAATTTCTGCAAAATCGGTCCTGTACTCGTGAATGAATAGACTATCGAACTGATTCGGTATAAATACTTTAAAAATGAATCCTAACCTCAAAAAACCAAAATGTATGAAATTTTGTTTTATTTTACTAAAAATGCAATAAATAACGGGAAAAAGGTCGGATTTTGATAAAAATTGGAGAATACTGATACTGTAAATACGTGTTTGAAAAAAAAATTCTATTTTTACCGGCAACAATTGGCATTTTTCGAAAAATTTTAAAATTGCCGCCATTTTATGCCAAACGGTAAAATACTTTTTTTTAAATTGTAGGTTTTTTTATGTACTTTCTTGTGAGCATACGCAATACTTCATTAATTTATTTAAAATGTCTATTTTAGAACTTTGAAAAAACTAAAAAAATTTCAATTTTCTATTTTTTGCCTTTTGCCAACTATGAAAAAAAAGTAAATATAAAAAAAATCACAAAATTGGAATCCTCTCTGACGTTTGAATGACACTTTGCACTTTGCGAATGACTTGCTTCGTACACAACTACATAAACATTACAATCGTTACACAAAAAAGAGGCAGAAAAGTGAGTCCATAGTGTAATATCGGATTCATATTAAAATCGGTTTGATGTGATGGACGAATGATGGATAGTGTAGTTTACCTCGTTTAAGAAAAAAAAAGGTACTCATTTGGTGCCCCAACTTCTCTTTTCTGTTCAACACGAATACCAGGAGGGAAAAAAACCCTGAGACACCCCTTCACGATAGGGTCTTAATCTCGAAACAACAGTGTTAAACAAAGGATTTCGATTTTTCTCTATATCGAGGGCTCTAAAAGGAAGACTAACCATCTAATCTAAATTTTGACCAGTCATAAGTCACAAGCTTTTATGACCCGGACTTGTCATTGAGAGTTTGTGACTATTCTTGTGACTATCTGCTATTTTGGTATTCTAAGCACCAAGCCACAAGAAAAATCTTAAATAATTCACCTCTAATGGTGTATTTGTATTCGTGTAATGAGATGGCCAAAATTCTGGGCGACAAACTAGCCAACGGACGTCATTAAATATTGAGGCAGGTATCCGCGCGCCTCTCTTCGACGCTGGCTGTTTATCGAGTCTGTAAGAAATTATGAAAAATATGTTAGAAACCAGCTCTTTTTACTTTTGTTACGTGGTATATTTTTGTAGTCACAATTGCGCTGTAGCTACTTGCGAATTGTCAAAATTGTGACTGCCAAATTGGAATACCAAATTGTCACACTTGTGATTGCGTTGTAACTTGTGACTGCTATAATATTGGTATAAGTCTAGGCATATATTTTGTTGCAGGGTCGACTCTATGTTGATAACTCGCCCTGATTTCTGGCCCTTCATTTCGAGAGGTCTCTGAATGACACAATAGCAAAAGGATGTCTGTAGAGTGGAATTAGTACACTACGACCTATATTAACATCCATGGATGATCGGAAGGCCGAGGCTTTGTCTCGAGGAGGATGCATCTGACCTCGATGTTCCTGCCGCTGTGCCCCGATAGTGAGGAGAGGGATCTCGGTTTTAAGTGCTACACTGATTGACCAAAGAAGTTTGACCGATAAATCTTTAGGCAGACTGATGAACCAGTTTTAGCGAAGATTTAGGCTGCTTAGAGTACAATAAGTGCAACTTGCGACCACAGTACTTCATGGACCGATGCTTTACTGAAGGAACAAAGGAAAAAGAAGAACATCCATATTAAGGAAAGACCGACCATCCAAATGAAATAAGAAGAAAAACGAAGCACAACAAATCAAAATATTTCACCCCTAAATATAAAATGAAAATCTCCCGGGGCCCTTTTGTTCCATAATTTCACACTTTGTTGCCCTGACAGATGCCACTTGTTCCATTATTATTTATTTATGGTCCCCTTACTTTGCTTTCGCGTTTTTTATGTCAACAATTTACAAAGTGATTTTTCGATTCTTTTTTTTTCGGTGCCTATATATGTGTGTATAATGCGAGTTTATTCAGCAACAGCATATCAAGTTGCTGCTAGCACAGCCCTGGCGGCCTTCGGAGGGTGAAGTCCAAAAAACAAGAGAAGGGCTGTTAAGTAAACACATTCATATTGTGCTTATAAAAATGTCCCAGCAGTGGGACACTCGTATTTATAACGACAGCAAAAATTCAAATGAAGATAATATAGTCAATTCGCCAGGATATTTTTTGTTGTTGGGTTTTAAGCGTATGGTTCGGTGTGTGTGTGTGCATGTGTTGACACCGGGTGTCTGGGAAAATAAATCAAACAACCCCTTTCATGTAAGCAGAGAAGTGTTTTAAACAAATTATGGTTTAAAATTTACACCGTTTGGGGTTGATGCACCCCAGGAGATTATTACTGAAAAAAAGAAAATTATTGAGTTTGCAGCAAGTGTTATGTTTCGTACTTTCGGCTAGAGAGCGCACTTAAGGGTGGTTTGAATAAACTTTTTGAGATTAATATTTGTTTTTAAGGGAGACAAATTTTAATTTTCTAAAAAATGTAAACAAAAAAGGGGTGGGTGCGGCTATGAGGAGGGGAATAAATATTTTAAATCAAACAATAAAAAAAATCGCATTTGCACAAAAGAATACTCAACTTTATCTGCTCTTTGGCTCTTCTCATCCAGTACAACTACCCCGCACCCATAACAACACCGCCCCCTTTGTAAACTCGTCTTCAAGTATTTCATTCAAGTTCAAAACTCATTTATCTTAGAAAGAAACTTTTGTAGCTGCTGTCAGATTTTATCGGTTATAAGTGCCCTTAAACGTTCAATTCATTATGCAAATGTTCCGTCATCAGTATCATCACTGACGTCGGGCTTTGTTTGCCGTAGATGCCTTATCACACGGGGTGTGCGCAAAATACCAGAGGGGTCGGTACATTTGCCTCTGTTGATACGCAGACCAGGCGGCGGGGGGGGGGCACCCTCATAAATTGCAAAATATACCAAGTATCATCACCCCTGACTGACGACTAAACAGTGAAGGAATATTATCATTCCGGAATTCTGCTATTTGTTTAGTCACTTCCTGGAAAGTCTCGTTTTTTTTGCTCCTGCATCTTTTTTTTATCATTCCTCAGAGGAATTTTAGGGGGTGTTTATTGGGTATTTTGTATATACTTAGCACTTTTTGGGTTGGATGTGGGGAGTTTTGTGGGGGATGGTTTTAAATAGCATATTTTTTTGGCGTAAGTACTGTTCATAATTTAAAAAGTAAATTCGGAAGCATCTGAATAATTTCTATCCTAAAAAGGACTACAGATGAAGGAACTTCGTCGTATAATTTAGGTGCTATAAAAAACGGCCACCACTCAACTTCTTCCTCATAAATGGCGCTTCAGCCCCTGTAGGATTCGTGCGTCATGAAGTCTCTTCTTTTTGTAGTATCTACGTCTTCCTAGTTCTCTTCAGTTTCTTATACAAAATTGTCGTATATCTTCTAGAACTTCATCCAACTATCCAAGAGATCATCCTACCTTTACCTTTCATACCTTTTATTTTTGATCCACCATTGAACCTAAATATTCTTTCATCAGAGGTCCTTTCAACATGCCTTAGCCATCGTTGTCTACCTAGTTTAATGAGGTTAACTGGATTCACTGTGTTCAGAAGGCATAACTGACGAGACTGTCGATGTGTGAAAAGGTACGGTATCGAAAAACTGTATTTTTGTTCATCTTTTGCAATTGCCTTTTCATTATTCCCAGCGTGATTGTTGTTTTTCAAAGCGGTCCCCTCACCAGGTACTAACCACGACCAATGCTGCTTGACCTCCGTGATCGAACAAGAACACTCACTGGAATTAAACACTTTATCTTTTAGAAAAAAAACACTAGACCATTTCATTTCTAAACACCTATCAAACACTCCGATTTGCAGTGACCCTGTGCTCTATTCCTTCTTCGAACCAAGCTTACTGCTAGGCATTGAATCATGACGAGTGTAACATGACGGACTGGTAACACCAATAGTGACTCCCTGGACTGCGGCAATGGTGCCTAGAAGACATTATTACGGCATTTTTCTGCTTCTCCATAGTTTGCAAATGAGACTGTGTAAGGCATGGCATAACTTCTCCCTACCATTTTTTAAGATTTCTGTAGGATGGAGTAGGATGTGAGTGTCTCTTCGGCCTGCTAAGATTTTGTCATAGTTTCCCCTTGTTTTTATTGTTAAGTGCACTTGTCTAGCCTCATTTGTAAGTCCATTTTAATTCTTGCAGTCCAGTGATGAGTATTAAATCTATACTTTTGCTCGTTGCTGATATCCAAATATGTATCTACGTCGTAGTCTGAACTTCGAAGTTCTCAAGTTACGGTTGACGGTGTGCAGTGACCTTTGTCGATTAATCACTAATCAGTGTGCAACGATGATGGAAGACTTCAATATGTCTTAAGATATTGACTTAATACGTCAATGTACCTTTGGTATAGAGTGGCTTAATACAGCTTCTCTTGATTTGAGCGCACCGCAAAGTGTCAATACATATTGGTGCACGGGAATGGGGAATGGAGAACCTCAATACGCCCTTGAGATATTGGCTCAATAAGTCAATAGATCCCGAGAAAGCCTCAATATAGCTTTCTTTTTAATGCGATCAATACAGAGCCTAAATAAGGCGTTTTTCTTCCAAAGCTAAGTACACTTTGAATATCGGATGTTACCTGAATTTGATTCAAACTATGTGCCAGTATTTATTTCCTACTAGCTGGGACCCGGTGCGCCTATGCTGCACCCATAAGCCAATATTAGTAATCAGGTGATATGAATTTTAATATAAAGTAGGAGAGTTTGAAAAAGGCAATGTTTTGGTATTTTTGATTCCAAATAACAAAATGTGAAACTATTAGGAATCTGACATTTTGATCGAGACAATAAAAACCATCCCCTGACTTGGCATTTGTCGATCAGATTTGATTTTGCTATGCCGGGGGAGTAGACGCCCTTTGCAGAACCTCGTTCGATTTTTTAGTTCATTTTAATTTAAAAGTGTATATTTTAGTTTTTTTAAACTATATTTTATTTTCTACATTTTAGACTATTATATGTCTTCTGCCATTTTGTGGTGACCGCCATATTAGATTTAAAATGATGTCACGCAGCTTACTGTACTATACTCGTCATACACTTTCATTTGATACCCATACCGAGGGCGGGCCCCGGGCGTTGTAAAGAAAAATGTAAACTGTAATTTTGTGTTGGCCGCCATTTTGCATTTGGAATGACGCCGCACAGCTAATAGTATTCTACTTGTCATACCTTTTCATTTGATAAACATACCGGATAGCTTGCATAGAAAAAGGTAATCCGCCATTTTGTGTAAGCGGCCATTTTGAATTTGGAATGACGCCACACAGCTAATAATATTCTATTTGTCATACCCTTTCATTTGATACCCATGCCGGGGGTCGGGGAACACAATTGCAAAATTCGGCCGCCATATTGGAACCACCATCTTTGCGAAAGTAATGGTCATCACCAATCGCTTTCTAGTACCCAGAAACCTCTATGTATACATTTTCACCCTCGTAGAACGTATATTATTATGCTTTTTACAGCTCTCTAAGACAGCGCCCCCT
Organism: Thereva nobilitata; assembly: GCA_963855945.1. Classification (NCBI taxonomy): domain Eukaryota; kingdom Metazoa; phylum Arthropoda; class Insecta; order Diptera; family Therevidae; genus Thereva; species Thereva nobilitata. Next base: position 20,641,891 of record OY979698.1, read on the forward strand.
AAGAGTGATTTTTGAAAGTAGGCACCGATGCTAAAACCACCCCTTGATGTAAGTAATATGTGGTTAAATTTTTGTGGCGATCGGTTCAATGGTTTAGGAGTTATTAGGGAACATACATACATACACACATACATCGAATTTTATATACATATATAGATTCGGAACAATAAATTTTGTGGGTGCCTTAGATTCGGAGCAATATGACTTTTTTGGTTTGTGCTGTAGGAATCAGTTGTTGACCCTGTCTGACAACTGGTGTTTGATATAAGTATATTTTTCTTGTTTATTTATTTTATATAGTTATTTATTTTAGAACTTGGTGAGAAGAGCTCAGGAGTGTGTATTTTAAAGACTGGATTACCTTCTCCTCCTTTAGTGTTGCCAGGTAACTATTTTTGTGGAATTTGATTCAATTTTTGCTGATGATTTTTATTTTCATTTTTTAGTCTTATCAGACGATGGAAACACCTTTCTCTATGAGCCTTTTAAGAAACACCAATTCTCCATTTCAACAATCATCAAAAAATTTCAACCATCTTAATTTTTTTCTTCTGGACACAATAAAATTGATGATAATTTCAATTTTCCTCAAAGTAAATTTTTCTGTTGCAGTTTTATTGTATTTGTAGACACAGCATCCAAAAATTGGGGATGTTTAAGGGTCATTTCAACAATTCTCATTACCCGGCAGAGCAGCCCAGGTCCAACACAAAGCAATTTTCATTTGAAAAGCGCCAGAAAGACGAGAGAGAATAACAGAAATAAAAAAAGAAGAAATAATCGAGGGTTGTTGAGAAATTAATCATTCGAGAAAAAGAGAAAAGGTAATTATTGTTTTTCTGAAAATTGTGCTTTGTGCTGCTATTGTTGTAGTTGTAGTAGATATACACGGGGGTGTATATGGAGATATTGACGCTGAATGATATATTGGAGTCCCTTTGAAATTGTTGAATTTTCGTATACGTTTTTTTTTTGCAAATGGGGAATATTTGCAATTTTTTTAATTACGCAATGTGCAATCATGTAGCTCTAGATTGAAACAGGGAAAAGCGTAAATATGCAGTGATTTCTTTTTTATAATGTGTATATACATATGTATATACATAAATTGTCCTTGTTCAATGAAAAAATAAAATTTCCTGGCAAATAAATAGCTTCATATTAAATAGGCAATGGTTGGGTAAGAGATGTGCATTTTGAATATAATAATTTGATTGGAAATAACTCAGTCGCTTCAATTGACTTAACCAAAACTATCGTTTGTGAGCCGGTCGGCCGATCAAAACTCGATGCGCGCAAAGGTTTGATGAAAATGATGGTACAGCATGAATGTACATTATTATTTCTTACGTTAAATACGTAACATGAAGCAAGGAATAAAAATTTTCAACAAGAATATCAGCAAGAAGTACACAAAAGTTTCCTTTTTTTATTTTTTTATTTGATTTGTTATGGAGAAGTCGAAGCTCAGGAATAATCCTTGGTACCGCCACAGTTGTGTGAAAAATGAAAGTCACTATAAATGCATAAAAAACTTTTCTTGGTGCTTGTTACAATATTTCTTGTAGAGATTTTTGAAGTGAAACTTCCTTGCTCTCGTTACGGAGATTTTGAAATGAAAGTTCCCTTCCCCCCGAGTAAAAATAAATGATGGCCTTAGAACGGGCAAATACCGACTGTGATTGAAACATAGTCCTCGGCCATCTGGCGGTTAACAGAAGGCTCGTTGCAGGACAGTACGGCCGTACAGGGGACGACTGACGGTGATACAACGGCCTTACAGTTCCAATAACGGCCATACGACAGTGGTACGGCGGCCGTATGGTTGCTATTACGGGTATACGACGGTGGTACAGTGGCAGCCACGTGGATATTCGCCCTCCTATAAGAAAATATATTTCACTGCAATTAAATGTTGTTTTCGGTTGTGTCTTTAAGTAGGATAAATCGAAAGAACCATTGTACATAACGAAAATGATGAAGTTCCCATAAAACACATTCAACAATTCATTTGGTGCAGATTCTGTTTTTGGCTCAAAATTTCCCGTCGAATGTCCGTTCCTACAGCTCAGTACTTGGCCTTTTAAAATTTTTGGTCAAAGAAGAATGCTCATAAATGCCCCACTTCCGGCAGCGAAGAAAAGTATCTCAAAAAGTAGTTAAAAATGAGTATTGAAGAATGACATATTTCCAGTGGTCATCCTTACTGGCTATCATACGAAAAAATTGCTCAGAATATTCATTCAGTGGCAGTATATAATTTACTAAATTCTGCAGATTTCAGTTTTAGAACAGGACTAAAAATGCCAGGAAAGACAATAGTGACTCATTTGCGGTTGCATAACAATAATTATAGTATACTAAATAGTAAAGAAGTAATATATTTTAAAAGTAATGTTATGATTACTGCCTTAAATACCTATTTGATTTATTTTCTACAAATAGTTCTAGGTAATACTGCTATTTAACCATAGCCGGCGGATAATGTGGGTATGGTGGGTAGCAATACCAACCCGGATTCTTACCGCCCTATTCTAAAATTATGACCATTTATAAGTCACCAGCTTTGGCGATTTCTTTTCGTTTCTATGCGATTTTTGATAAAACTTACGTCTACTTCACTTCTACTTTTTATTTACTATAGGAGATTCGCCACATGCTTGTGATTGCATTGTGACTTGTAACTGCTTTTAGAATATGGGGATAACTCTGCCGACTTAATTTCGCACATTGCCTCCAGTTCCGCCACACATTTGCCGAGCCTCAGGCAATAAACGGAGACGTGCTCTACTTTATCCCAGATACCTGACCATGTTGGGCACAACGGTGAGTCATCGTGCTCGAAACGATGGAGGTATTTGCTATATCTTTCCATGTCCACTCAAGAACTGGGTGAGATCGTAATTCTCTTTCCGATACTCCCTCGAAGCCCACCTCTCCACGTTTTGGGATAAGTCTGTGGGGCCACCGACAGACTCATCTTACTTCCCTTGTCATTCCGTTACAGACTCGCCGTGCATCATCTGTCGTCGCACTGTATTTGGCTATCCTCTAACATATCCATGAGATAGGCATGGCTTCTCTCGCCAGTATGTTTATTGGGATCAGCACCGCTATCACGCACGCTACATCGTTATACGTGATCGTGTATGCGCAAAACGCGCGAAGGTTCTCTTAGTCTGTATGCTGCCCTTAATTTTCTACTGTTAGCCGTTCTATTCAACGCTGCTGCTACCAATGGCGTTGCGTATAGCAGGACTGAGCTAATCACCCTTGCCATCAGAAGGCGACGACTCGGTCTTGGGAGTACTGCACAAATAGCGGACGCTTTTTTCGCCAAGTCCTCCAAATGCGCTTTAAAAATTAGCCTGCGGTATACCCCTCGCAGTCCTGGGCTTGGGCTAACATTCATTGGTACTGTGTTTTACGTGTGATTATTTTTTCGTGGGACTTGATACTTGATTGAACATATACCTCAAGAAATGAGTGCTATTAGTACAATTATTGGAAGTGGTCCATGTGAGAAGTAGTCCGTATGAGTCATAAGGTCTAGTGTCACCTTTACCATATTCCACTTAATCTGTTCTTTCCTCACCATCAGAAAGAATTAGTTGCAAAGGTTACTATTATTTTTTTAAGTAAGGTTAAGTTTACTGTTGTAAGCCGTTGAAGAGATCCTTTTTTTCGATCATGGTCATTATACAGAACAAGATTCTTCTCTGAAATATTTGCTATGGCCGTTTTAGTACTTTGCATGACTAAAAGCCAAGCATTTTTTAAGCTCAATATAGGTAGTATACTGCGCTTGTATGAATATTTGGAGCAATTTTTTTGTGTGTTAGCCAGTAAGGAAGTCAACCGGAAGTATGACATTTATTAATACTGATTTTTATCTATTTTTTGAGATATTTCTTTCAGCTGCCGGACGTGGGGTAATTTTCTATGGAAGTTGAGCATTCTTCTTTGGCCGTCGTAAGGCCGTATGTGCTCCCATTAGAAATCATATGCCCCTTAAAAAGCCAAGCGGGCGGTGTTCGCCCTTTATAAAGCCGTTTTTTATTTTTACTCGGGCCGTTCTGGGGATTCGAGCAGGTACGAGTGAATTCAAAATTGGAAACGGACAGTTGTATGAAACGGAAGTTGCCTTCTCACTCTTTTAGAGCTATCACTTTAATGTGCAAGTTTTGTAACACTAATTTCATAATGCACAAGTATACTAACAATTTCCACTTTATTTCGTTTAACATTTTGGATTTTAACAACTTAAGCTGATGAATTTGGCGAATATCACGACCAAAAAAGCAATTTTCCACACTGCTCAACAAAGTAGCTGACAGCGACAGCCATGATAGCAATTAAGTGATGCAATATAAATAATATTTACAATTTATTTAAATTTGTTCATAGATGGCGCAGGCATCGCTAAAGTAAAAATGAGGAGTCGGTTATTTAAAAAATTAAGATTGTGTATTAAAAATTATTATTTCGTTAATATTATATTGATGTCAAGTTTTAATATGTCTATATGTTCTTTATTATTGCACGCGAAGTTTCACGTCTGTCCTGTGTTCTTTAATACACAATTATATTTTTTTTATTGACTCTGTGCCTCTAAAAATTTTAATCTAAGCTTAAGTAGATTAAACTGGAAAAAACATTTCTATTAAAAAACAGTAATAAACTTATTAACGTCAACTTTCCTTTACAACACATAGGTGCACCCTTCTTCTAACTACATATAAAATCCCTTTCAATTCATCAAAGCGAAATCTCCTTAAAATCTTAAATAACAGCCAATTACTTAACCCATGATCCGTGAAATCCCTTGATGTAGCGCGACGCTTAATCAAATTTCAGATGATATGCAAAAATTAATGAAATTAACATAAACCCGTGAAATTGTGAAATTATTAAAATGTGACACCCCACACCGCAAGGGGTGCTGCTCGGTGCTCCCTTACATATTGCCAAGGCCTGCCGAGCGGCAAAGTGCCCTTCCCCTAGGCAACTCTGAGTTTTTTAAAAGCGGGATTTGGTGTAATACGAGTTGTTCTGGTGGAGCTGGCGCGATACGCGTACGTTCCGGGGTGCCGTCGTCGTCATCGTCGGGTAATATGAAACGCTCAGTAGCCCTGCTAATAGCCATGTAATGCAAATATTAGGATGTCACGAATGTAGATAGTCATAAATGCATAGTTAATCTGCCTATGTGCAGGGCCGGAAGAGCAGCCGACACCGGGGATGGGTAAGCAGCTTTGTATGGACATGGTAATTATCCAATTGCCTTCAATATGCCCTTTGGATATTATCCTCTTGTTAAAGTGATTTCTTCCCTTATCCGATTGCCGTCGAATATCTTTATTGACTGCAAAAATCGGAATCCATAAATTGCGCTTGGCTAGTCGGGTGGTATGACGTTGTCGTAAATATAACACGGGCAAAAAACCAGTCATGTAAGATCTGGTCTGGCACAATGTGACATCAATAACAGATCTGGGTAACCTGATCATATCAGCCCCAGGAATCTGCGACAAATTTCCAAAAGAATCCATGAAATGCCTCATTTGGACGATTACCGCACGCATGCTGTGACACCGCCATCAAACATGTCACCTGGTATCAGGCTCGTTTATTACAAAGCAATCACCGCACGCCATAAACGCGGCCTATCTGGCCGCATAGCATCTTCCTAATTTGGATCTAGCCAACTCTCCAGCCTCTCTCTATACACAGAGCTCTAGACTCGTCCATCTCACGGGACTCCGCAATTAATAAAGCCAAATGCATACTGTTGCACTGCTGTGCGCGGACCGATCTAAGCTGGAAACTGCTTGCTGCCAGCCCGATCATTAACTCGATGCAATTCTAAATTAGCGCGCGGCCGTGGTGCGCATAATCTGGGTGCGCATGCGCAGTCAATGTGATTGCGCGTCTGGATGACGGTGTGCAGTGTGACCACCTCTGGGAGCTCTGGGCCTGTAATTAATTGGGCCCCATTCGCATATCATAATAAATTGGCCAACGGAGTTCTAATGGGGCTGAATTTAGTTTCGAGATTATAATTTGTGCCTTTAAATTGCATTTTTGAAGGGATTCAGAGATTCACTTGCCCAATTAACATGTCGCGCTGCGCTGATCTCCTCTTGGGTCTAGACGAAATCTGTCAAAATTTTGAAGGGATCGTTGCTGTGGGGAAATTTTTTGAAAGATATTTAAATTTTGTGGATTCATAATGATTTGATTACAGGGGAAATTTTTGAAGGGCACTTTCTTATTTTTTTGAAGAGATCCAATGCATTCGCGTTTACAGGCTGATAAAAATATATTTTTTTGGTGATCTTTAAGTGATCATGATTCAAAAAGTTATGTGTTTGCTTTGGATATATGAAGGTCCGAGGTTTCTGATATTTTAAATGGACTCCCTTTGAGATTATTTTCTTTCATTATCGCCGATGCTGAAACGTCTGCATTCAGGGATCTTCTTAACACGGTTTTTAAAGGATTTGCTGGGGTGCATACCATTGCGCTTCATCGTGTGCTAATCCTAATTAGATCTAGAAGTGATGCTTTATTGTTGCCCGTTAAGTGCGTATAAAAGGCGATGATGATGAACTTTGTTTTAAACTTTTGGATGTTGCACGAGTTTGGAAATACAGACTGTGAAAGGATGTTCCAGAGTCGAGTTGTTCTATTTATGTATGAATTTTTAGGCAACGGAGATGTGAATAAACTCCGCTGTCGAAAAGCTTTTATTTTTGTCCTTCTTTTGCAATTGCCTTTTCGTATCCTTCCAAGAGTGAGTTTGGTTTTATCAAGCGGTCCCCCAACTAACTACTAACCATGTCCAATGCTGCTTGACCTACGCAATCAAACGGGAACCGATATATTGAGTTTGCTAATAGCACCCTCTATGGCCAACAAGATAAATTCCTGTTTTCTTCGTCCCATGCAATTTCTTAAAGCTCAAATTGCGTATAATGACAGCGCTCCCCTGAACAGCGTTCCGAATTTTTCCGGGTTGGTTTAGAAATATTTCCAAGGCGTTTGACAGAGTATGGCACTCCGATCTGCTGACTAAATTCCAAGCTATTGGTATCGACTCAGTTCTAAGGAACTGAATTGAGAGCTTTCTTTCTGGCCGTTCTATCAAGGTAGTATTGGATGGCGTTGAATATTATCTCCACACCCATCTCAGCTGATGCTCCCCAAGGGCAAATTCTCTCACCTGTTATCTTTCTAATATTCATAAAACCTCTGTTCTCAATCCCCTCCAACCCACCTCACAGTTTCGCCGATGACGGTTCTCTGCGTTACTCCTACCTTTTCGGGACTATAAGATAAGCACATGCATATTCTTTCTCAATGAACCGTGCGAATCTAACGGCTGACCCATCACTTAACATCCTAGTCCCAACTTTAATCATCGATATTGCATTCATACCGTTCAAGTCGTGTATACATTCTGATTATATCCAGGCTAAGTCCTTCTGGTCGATAAGTGTCCTGTTTTTCACATTGAAAACAATGGAGAATATTGTGAAAAGGCAAAAGAGGTATTCGTTTGAGACGTCAACTACTCAGACTCTTCTAAACACCCAAACTCCCAAAACTAGGAGCGGAAAAAAATTAGACAGCCTTTAAAGAACTGGTCTTTATCCTCGAAGCAACAGTGTTAAACAAAGGAATTGCGATAACGATTTTTCTAGATGTTGGCAATCATCTAAAACCTTTGACGCTTTAGCAAGCGTTCAAAAAAGAAGACTATCCATTGTATCATAAGTCACAAGGTTTTATGACTCGTGTGTTGAGTAGATAGAATACTGTAGTTGTAGACTACCTATATGACATAGTAGTAGTCTAATTGTAGACTACCTACATGACATAGTAGTAGTCTAATTTATTGTTTATTTTATATGATTAATTAGCATTACTTATTCGTTCGGGATTTTTATTGCCAAAAAAATGTTTCCCGCGCTTCGCTCACGGGGCCGCAAACACGCGGGGCCCTGTGCAGTTGCATACCCTGCACATATGCCAGCTGCGGCACTGAGTTCATTTGATACTAATGTCAGGGGGCTGTAAATAAAGAGGCAATCCGCCATTTTGTGGTGGCCACCATGTTGGATTTAAAAAGACATCACATAGCTTACTGTATTCTACTCGTCACACTCTTTCATTTGATACCAGTGTCAGGGGGTCTGTAAAGAAAAAGGCAATCCGCCATTTTGTGGTGACCGCCATGTTGGATTTAAAAAGACGTCACATAGCTTACTGTATTCTACTCTTTCATTTAATACCCATGTCGGGCGGCTGTAAAGATAAAGGTGATTCGCCATATTGTGGTGGTCGCCATATTGGATTTAAAATGTCGTCACAAAGCTTACTGTATTCTACTCGTCATACTCTTTCATTTGATACCCATGTCGGGGTGTAGTAAAGAAAAGAGTACTCCGCTATTTTAGGGTGGCCGCCATATTGGATGTACCTTAAAATTGAATATACTATATTGCATTGTCTTCAGAACCAAAGGTGTGTGCCAAATTTGATCATCACCGGATATCGGGAAGTGGTCGAAAAACCGATCGCAAGATTTATTTATATTTCACGAGAAGATTTTAGCTTTCACCCCCCACCTCCCACCCCTGCACCAACTAGGTTGTCAGCCATTGTCAAAAACGGCTCCCCCCACATCCCCTCTATATATTAAAAACAAAATTGGAAGGGTTACAGATGGGTTTTAAAACTCGTCTCTATCTCTCCGTCTATAATGTTATGAATGGAATTAAGATATTGCAATGATTTATGCGCCATCTAATAGAAGTTTGAACGAACTGTTATTTGTAATGATTTAGCTAGAATTTGAATTAACGATTTGTAACGAATTATTCATAATAAGCTAAGAGCGCCATCTATTAGTTAGAATTTGAACGAACGGTAATTGAACACTTTAAAGCTTCTCGAAGTTTCTACGAAAAGAATGTTCCAGTAGTAGACTGTGGTGGAAAGATCTGGATAAGGGAGGAGCTTGGATATAGAAATACAGTGACAGCGGCATTTAGAGTCAATTTTGATTTGAAAAGTGATTTCAAGTGTTTCTAAGTGATCAAAGTGACCTAAACAGTGGCGAATAAATAGTAATAAAACGGCGATAAACACAAGTTATTAGTGAGAGATATTCGATTGCAAGTGATAAAAGTGAACTTTAAGAAGTAAACTCTTTGTTCAACTAATTTTGTCATTATGTAAAAATCACGAAGCATTTGATTATATGATTAACATAAACAATTGATGTGAACACACTGAGTGACAGATAGGGCTCTAATTCAGCGCTTACAGAAAATACCATTTTGGAATCGTCTTTCAAATAATAAATTAAATATATTAAGAAACTATGACCATAAAAACCTGTTTAAAGATTCTAATTTGACGAATAGACGGTGGCAAAACCTAAGCTCGATTTAAGACGAAAATTTCCAAAATTTCGAAGGAAAACAAAAAAAATCAACGAAATTGGAAAAGGACTCCTCAAAATCTACACATCCACAATATGACAAGTTAGTATCGCTTGCCAAGGAAGAAGAGCGCACGAGATGAGATATCCCAGCATATCTACTTGAAGCGGCCCTGTCTGCCAGCCAGGACCTCCATACTACTTGATTGGTAACTGTCAGGGAGTTATATGGAATCAACAAAATCTTCCAATCATTGTGATGGCAATTTTCCTGTCAAACTGTTACGAAACGTATATCCAGGGCATCCCGGCTCCGTTCCAACGCATCCGTATAGGAAAGCTCTTTACTTTTATTGTTTTTTATCCTCTCGTGTGTTTGCTTGCTGCCATTTTCCTTCAATATTTTCTCCAATGGAGCAGTTTTTTTCCACCCCATACACATTTGGGATGAAGGGCGCAATTTTTTTCTGTGCTCCTATTTTGTTTTTTTTTTTTGTTATCCTTGCTGAAGGTCTTTGCCAAAATGTGGATCCAATTTCGTTTTTATTACGAACATATACTTGAGCTGATGGTGCACATATGTACGAAGATCTTGGGGTATTTTTTTTCCCGTTTTTTTTTCATTCGTTTTTTTTTGTTGCTTTCGAATAATACCCAAAAGATATGGAAAAGATACAAAAATCCATGAATTTTCGTTGTGATTTCATCTGCGCTTCACTATACATGGATATCAAATGTTTTGCTATGAAACAGCAACGGCAAAAAAATGGATAAAAAATACAGAAAAAAAAATGGAAGCGTAGCTTTTGTGCTTCGTTTTGCGGAATTATTCGTGTGTAAGGGTGTAACAGATTTACTTTTATTGACTTGAATTAGAGGGTATCAAATAAAATTCTATCACAAAATCAAATTGTTTTTCTTTTATTTTATTTTATTTTATTTATTTTTTTTTCTCTCTTCGGATATAATTTTCTTCCTTGTTAAGATTATGGAAGAGAATTTTCCGGAATTTTAGTTTTTCGATAAAAATGTTATAAATTATATGCCGATCCTGCACATGGCTTACAGGATACCGAAAAAAGGGATACAAATTCAATTCATTGAATTTCATGCTTTGACGGTTTACTAGTTTGCTGTTTTCTTCTTATAAAACACCAATTTTCTTTCACATTTCTTTTATCGTAGGATGCACGATTTCTTTTGGGTGTGTTTTATCGTTCAAGTGTGGGTGTGCATCCTAGTTTTGGTTTTTAACGTCTCTGATTGGCTAGTATAATTTTAGAGAGTTTTTTGCTACAGATAATATATTATAATGCATTGCCAAAGTAAGCGGGATTGGATTTGAGATGTAAATCAAATAATAATGCTGTAATTTTCTCTTTATTGCTGCAGTAGCATATATAGTTAATAAAGAAACAAATACTGAGGTTCTTTTGCTCATTCTACCTGAGGCTTACCCAGATTCCTACAGGCACAATAGACAAGTGTTTTCTTCAAAAATCCTCATTCTGATATGTGAAACTTGGAGCCTCGGTAGCCTATAGGTTAATCTCCGACTACCATTACAGAGGTGGAAAATAATTTATTTTTGGCTATTCAACCAAATTTTAAGCAAAAACCAAAAAAAAAATTACAAATTTTTTGCAAATTTTTCTTATTTAAAGTTGATTTTGAAAATTGTAAGGTTAGTGGATAGGGGGCGTACGCCTCAGGTATTCGGTACATATAAGTCTGTTTTCCACTCCTTTGGCAAGGCCTAGTTATCTGCCCACTTGGATTTTGACTTCTTACGTAAAAAGGCGGAAAGGTTACATCACGAGCAGATTTTAACTTTCACCCTCGCACCTCCAATCCTTGCACCTAGGCCGTTATCCGCCATTGTCGAAAATGGCTCCCCCACACCCTCTTTACATAATACAAACAAAATTGGAAGGGTTACAGATCGTTTGCAAAACTCGGCTCTATCTCTTGGACTATAACCATGGTTCCATCACATCAAAAAAGTGTCGGCCAAAAATGTGAGAAAAAGTAAAAAATGATTTCAAAAAATAGTATATTCTGTAAAAAGTTAGGAATGATGCATATTCCGCACAAGTGGAAGTTTGACGGCCCACGAGTGCGGAATATGCCATTCAAAACGTATTGCAGGCCATAATTTTTCTACGCCTCTAATAATTGTTGTTATTCATATTTTGTAAAGAAAACGTATGTACCTGTACCTAATGTAAAGCTAATGTCAAAAATATAATGTATAAGGCACAGCAACACTAAATAACATATTAGTAGGGAGTGTTCATTCATAACAATTTTGTAATTTAATAATTTGTTAATAGATGGCCGCCGCAAAATTTAATAAAAAAATGCTCTTATTTTCTGCAAATTAATAATTGAATAGTTTATTTAAACCAAAAATATTCTAGCAGAACATCATTGATTGTTTATTTAGAGCAAAAATATTCTAGCAGAACATCATTGATTGTTTATTTATTGAAACAATCCTTTTTTCTTTAATTAATATTCTTGGATTTTGAGGAACAGATGTCGCCACTAGTAGTCATTCCATAACAAGTGATGGAATGAATATTCCACACGGGTGTGGAATGCTGCTAATTCCGTAACTAAAAGTATTCTGTGTTCTAACAGAGGCTTAGAAAAAATATATTACATTTGATTTAACTTTCTTGTTTTGAAAGATTTTTTAAATTGTCAGGATTGCTCTAAAAGTCATCGTTTCATGAAATATCCGGGCAGAGGGCTCAAAATGGAAACCCCATTTCGGATGATATCAAATAAACCCATCGCAAATCCCTGAAAATAAAAAAGGCTTTAACTGACTTCCTCCATTACATTAAGCTGCTCTAATCGCGAATGCATTTTGCACTGATTTGTCCAGGACACACGACTCTGATAAAGGACACTGCTATTTAGCACTTCCGTAATCTAATGCACACTCCCGGCCCTGTTTTTTCGCCAGGATCTTCGATATCAGCCATAACTGCACCCTTACCCTGCAGATAGTTGTAGATATCAGTGAATATGATGCGTGTTTACATATGTCCCGGATTAGCCAGCAATTGTCCCAAAACGCTTAAGTTACGCAAGGGATTAACGGGAAACTGTGCCCACCCCAAAAAGGAAGCTGGGTGTCCTTTTCTCTCTCTCCTGCTCGCTTTTTTGATATCCAAAACATCCTGTACTCGGCGGGCTCTCGGCAGCGATGGTTCCCCATCGATAAATTTTGTAAAATTAGAATTCATCAGAAGACTTCGACGATAATCGTAATCGTCTAGAACCGAAAGGGCTAAGTGCACGGAGAAATTAGTGCGGAGTCCCATTACAATCTGTCAAAGGTTTAACGATCACGTATTAACCGCAATAAATTTCGGCCGGTGTCGGTGCCGGGCTCGGTTTTATGACGTTTGCTTCGTTTTTAACGGGGTAAAGAGTTATTTTTAGTGCAAAGCCAGGGAAATCATCCAGAATTGGGCCCAATTACAACGAGGCCGAGATTGAACGTGTTCCATTCAAAATACAATAAAATTGTCGTTAAGGCCGACACGTGATGTTCCTTTGCAGCTCTAATTTGGGCACAATATCTCGGAGATTAGATGGCCATCAGCATTTCTGGTGTTGATTATCCGATTTTGGATTATTGCGGTGCAGTAGAATAGATACTCTCCGTAGCTCTCCTCGTTCGGCTCTTCTCTATGGCCAGGAATGTTAATTTGATCGTTTTAAACCTTTTGGAAGGGTTTGAATTATTTTATGGCTACAAAACGTAAATTGGTGATTTTCTTTGAATATTTACGCACTTGATTTAGTAACTGTTGTCGTTTACGAACAGTTTTAATTGTACATTTTTTTTCGAAATTACAGATTGAATTTCGGTTTGCGTACAAGATAAAGATTCAAGAGTGTTTTTCTTGATAGGATTCAGCTTAGGGGTTATCAGATGAGATTTATAAAAATAAATGAAATAAGATATCTCAAGTTTTATGGAAACTAATATACCAAGTATACATACTGGCAAAAACTGGCCATTTATGTTATTATTGTCCGAATAGGCTAAGCAAATGATTCAGGCAGAATCTGCAGTAGTCAAATACGAAATTTCGAAACCATGGAAAAGGCGCAGCTTTGATCAATAGCAAAAATACCCTCAATGTTTATCAAACTTTCAGCAAGTTGTATACATAGTAAAACATTTCCCATTTAAATCGCTCGGACTTATCAAAACGAGCAGTCTATTTTCCGAGGTAGCTCTTAAACTGACATCTGTGTCAAGTTTCTTGGCTGTCAGTAGTTAATCAGCTACGATTGGTTAATTTCAACTAAAAAAAGCTATAATCGGAGACCTGCGTTTGTATGACCAAATATTCCACATCGCTTCCAAATGCCTTTGATTTCATAGCATATGCCTTTGAAACGACATTCTGCAGTAAATATTTCTGCGCACTGGTGGTACACATGTTTTTCACATGACAAATGATAGCAAACATCACTCAATAAGTTCACAGGATGACATATAGACGGCGCCACTATTGATTTTTTGATAGTACCAACCTTCAAACGATTTGTGTCAAAGTTCATGACATCGCGAATAATAAAAAAAAAATTAAAAAAAAAATTTGGAAAAATCAAATGCGAGCATAGCGAGAAAAGTGCATAAAAGTGCATTTTTGGTAAATTTTGAGTGAATCGTAACACTATTTTTCAAATGTATACGGTTCTATTGGTCGTAGAAAAAAACAAAAAAAGGAAAATACTCGTGAGTAAAAGGGCTATCGAACTGGTCGGGCGAGATTACGTTAAAAATATTTCCTAACCTCAAAAAATCCAAATTTCTCATTTTATTTATTTTTTAACTAAAAAGCATTAAATTATGAACAAATCGGTGGATTTTCATAAAAATTGGAGGAAACATGTCTAGTCCGGGGAAATTAGCATTTTAAGGAGAAAAAATTCCAAAATGGCTGAAAATTGGACCACAGCTTCCTTGGGACTTTTTAAGAAAACAATTTCGGAATCACAAAAAAAAACATGGCCGCCGGAGATATCACTTTTTGACAAAAAAATCAATCAAAATCTGTTTTTTTCGAAAAAATTTTTTTATCAGTCAATACAAAACGTTATTGCCTACAAAAACGACCATCTTGAAGATATCAGAAAGTAGTATTTACTATTTTGCATAAACATTTGTCCATAAGAAAACTGTTTGAAGTGGGTATCGCGTGTTGAAGACTCAGAGTTTATGCGAAATAATAAGGGTTTTTTCATGCGATATGTGACAATGGATGAAACATGGATCCATCGCTACACTCCAGAGTCAAATCGACTGTCAGCTGTGTGGACAGCAACCGAGAAAGTCATCCAAAGCGAAAAAAACGAGGTTATGGCGTCCATATTTTGAGATGAGAATAGTATAATATTCATCGACTATCTTGAAGAGGGAAAAGGGATCAACAGTGAATATTACATAGCATTATTAGTGCGTTTGAAGGACGAAGTCGCGATAAAAATGGCCCCAAATGAAGAACAAAAAGGTGTTCTTTGACCGAGACAATTAACAGTGGCAGATTGACCAGATCTAGCCCCCAGCGACTATTAGCTGTCCTTAAATCTCCAAAACATGGTCGCCGGAAAGAAATATGACTGCAATGAGGAAGTGATCGCTGAAACTGAAACATTTTAAGGGTTGGACAAATCGTTCTATAAGAAAGGCTTAGTAAGGTTAGAAAAGCGTTGGAACAAAATGTATCCCTCTTGAAGGAGACTATGATTAAGACGATTTTGAACGACCTGGGCGCAACCCCAAAATTGATAAACATTCAATTTGTCAGCACTCAAGACACTCTAAATACCTACCTTAAAAATTTTTTTGGGGAAATTTTAGTCTGGACCCCAATTTTATCTTATTGTCCCAGATCTGAATTGATTTCGTCGCCATCGTACCTAAAATCATATTCTTACCCATTCTTCCTATTGATTCTCCAACTAAAATCACAATTCGATTTTGCAGCAACACCCTTTAGGCATCAATATTGAAAATTACATTTCCAAATTCCCTCTAGCATTTTCCCAAAAGACAACATTTAATAAACACGTTGAAGTAACATGAACTGCCTTCGTCCATATGCCGAAAATCAAAGGATCAGATAAAAATTTCCTCATTACTTTTCTGAGTAATTTCACCCCCAAGCTTATTCCACTCCGACAGTAATTCAGTAGAATATCAGTGAAACAGGATCTCTCTGGTGACTAATAAATCCTCAATTACAAATTATCCATACGAATAACTCCATAAAAGCGTAATTTTCCTTGTCCACCTCCACATCTACATAAAATCGTAGAGAAAAGCAGAGAAAATTAAGAAAAACGAGAAAAATTGCGAGAGAGAGACCAGGCCACCCTCCCCCGAACAACATTATGGAAGGAAACCAACGAACTGTGTGCACTGATATACATTCAGAGTCTCACTCTTGAATTGTGTGACATGACATCTGTGACCTTTTAATCCATGAAATTACAAGCACTTACACTGATCCTGGTGTAACTAAAAAGGACAAAAGGGGCCCCCATCCCCTCCCCCGCCCTGGAAGGAAAGATACAGCTATTCGGTTATTCAATGATAGAATGAGAAATGAGGGGTTAGATGAATCCTGGGCTAGTCCGCCCGGCCCCCCGCTCTGCACGAGGAGGCGGCACTAAATCAATACTGGAATGGACATAAATTAGGTCCTTTGTCCTTTTTTCGTTGCCATTCCTTAATTTCGTCCGACCTAAGCACTGCTTAGCTTATTAAGCTACACAGCATGACAGCAACTTTGAATTTTAAATATCGCCCTCCTCTGTGGGTTGTTGCCTCTGCTGCCTGAGGACTTTTGCTCCTGATGCCGCTTTTCCTGTGGTCCTGATGCCTTAGCCTCCCTTATGGTGTGTATAAAACGTGGAAAGTTTAATCAGTGATTATAATTGCAAAATAAATCAATCAATGGCGGATATTCCTTAATAAGAATTGACGTAAAAATAAAACACTGGCATCCCGCTGTGTTCCAGGAATCGAGGCAGGGCGTTGTCGGCGTCGGTGTATTGGAGTCCCTGTTTCTGATGTTCCAACGTAATGAAAGTGACAAACCGACATTTTGTATACGCTTATTACCTATTCCTGTGGGGGAGAAAATTTCTTCGGAAATAGAAAATAATTGAGGATTTTTTTCCTTTTAATATTGGATTGACGTATTTTTTTTAAGCGGGGACCTTCTTTCGGAATTTTTTAGCACACCCTGTATACATTAAGAACAAAATATATTGCATGGAACTCTGTAATATTATTACAGTCCTTCATTTCAATGGTTTCTAATCTATGTAGATTTTGAGCAATGTCTTTTTTTATTAAAAAAATTACGATCAAATCTCATACTCGTAATAGGCAGGGTTAAGGTGACCGACTCCCATCGCAGCGATCTTCATTTTACCACTTCTCCCACCTAGATACCATTTTCTCTTACAAATCTTCACTCTTTACAGCGTTCGGCCTTAATTTTATTAATTATTTGATTCACCACTTCGAACGTTTATAATTGGAAAGTCATCACTCTAGAACTACAAGTTCTTGGTCAGTAATTGATCTGATCTAAGTCAATCAGATTTTTTTGTAACCTATATTGTGTTGTTTTATTTTTTGTAAGCTGAGCAATTTGCTATTCCACAATCTTTTGCGATTTTTCAAATTTTGTTTTAGTATTAACTACCAATTTTGATAAGAAAAATAAAGCCGGAAGTGCTTCATCATCAAGTTGATTTGACTTTTGCCATGACAAACTTGATTATTTTCTATTATTCTATTAGTTCTGTCTCTCAAAATGCCCTCCAATTGGCTCCATTCTTAATAAAATATATTAATCTTTATTAGTATCTAATAATTTACCATGAAAAAATGGTCTGATAAAATTATTATTTAAAAATTCTTAGAGCTTATTAGGTTTAAAGCTTTTCCATGAGCTTTTATGACATCACCTCTAAAATGGAGGAGCTTTTGCATGAGCTTTTATGACATCACCTCTAAAAGGGAAAAACTTTTTCATGAGCTTTTATGACGTCACCTCTCAAAATGAAAAAGCTTTGGATTTTTACCAATTTTTCCTTTTTTTGATATGAAAAATAATTTATATTTTAAACGCGTAAAGACTCACGATTGAAGATTTTCAAGATTGACCATAGCTGATGAAGAAGAATTAAAGATATTGATTTTGTTAACTTTGCAGTACCTATTATTTCCAAATACATACTGACCCAGCCTTATTTCCGCAAGACCCAGGACATCTACGTTTCTATGTCCGAGAACCCATAAGTTGTGCTTTCTATCAACCTGTTTCGATACTATATTCTTGTCTAGGTTTGAGGTTCACTTTCTGGCAGGCCTTCATGATCGCTAGAACCTCCCCTTGAAAGATACCAGCGTGCACCGTGCACCATGACAGTGAACTGTTAGTGGCTTTTAGATAGACCCTTGTCCGCATAATCGTGCACTACCTCGGGAGTATGTGGCTGCATTGTAAATCGGACAATGGACAAACGCGGTACATGACAAGTGAAATGTCGCATTGCGCATGGTCTGTCCTAGGCCGTCTCCTATGAATTTGTTGAAGCTGCACGAAAGATTTCGGGTTTGTGGTCGTATGACGGCGCTTCGCTATGATTGAAATGTGTGCGATCGTAACGATCTAAGAAACAAAAGGATACCTGTAGGTCGCTAGTCTTCCGCTTCTTATGCACAAAACTAATGTTACGGCCCGGGGTCAAATAAAATAGACTCCACTCCACTCCACTCACACAGTAGGCTGAGAAATTGGTAGTGACAGTCGATCGGAGGCTAAGCTTGATATCTCAGCAGTTAAACCGTTGCCTATCAATGCTGAACTTGCAAGAATATTGCCCTACCAAGGGCTCCTGACCAAATTGTCTCGTTCTCGGGTAGGTAGGTAGGTGTGGGCAATGGCTCGGACAGGTCACGCGAGAAAAAATACTAATATTATTACGCGTCATAGCGGAAATGATTTTCATATACATACTGGTAAATATCTGCACACAATTTAGGCGGAGATGCAAAAATGTGCGGCAACAGATAATGTTTGCCAGTACTTAGGGCAGTGGTAAGCAACAACCGACTTTTCCAGAGCACCGAAAAAGCTCTTGTAAAGCTCTTGTAAAGTTCTTGTTCATACCTCTCACTCGAATTCAAAGCTAACTCGAAGCTTTTGCGTATACTTCTCTCACTCGAACTCACAAGCATAATAAGTGGGCTCTGGAATTGCCTTGGAAGCTCGTATGACTCCCACGCGGTTCCGTTGTCAAGCATTGATCTAGAGCTAGGGGAAAATGCGGAACGGGTTTACTAGATATCGATTAACCCATATACGTAAACCAGGTTTGGAAAAAGAGCTTACGGGGACCAGGGGAAGTGATCTAAAACCTTACCCAGTTCCATAGTCGGTATGAAGGATATAGAGCATAACTCTATAACGATACATCATGCTGCCTGACTTATTCAATTGTATGTCCTCTTCAAACATCTTAGATTTTCCGTGGACAGAACCAAACTTGAAGCGGTGGGTGAGCAGTGGGGGTAATGACTAAGAAAATCCTGGACCACATGATGAGATTGGTGGAAAGAGGTGGAAACGACGCCGAAGTTCGTCCAGGTTAAGAGAATAGAAGAGTAGGAGCTGGTTTTAGTAACGCTTGAGTTACCACATTATCGACAAGTTGGTGACTCGTGGTAGCATGAGTTTTTCAATTTCCATATGTCAGTCGAAAAACTCCTATGCTCATCCTGAAATCATAAACTAATATTTCTGTCTTAAAAATATCTTCACCGTTAAAAAATTAATCAAAATTGTGTCATATTTAATGTAAAAGCATAATAGCAATCAGTCTACTTAATAAAAAGTCATCCTGTAATAATTAGTTGGATGACTAACTTTGAAAGGTTTTAATTTTTAATTAAATTCCAATCATTTTTGATCAAATTATTTCAATCTGCAGGCAGATATCGCTACTATGTATATACCGGTCGCTATCAATCCAATAATATGATGATAACAGCCGCATTCACGCCACGTAAAACGCGACCAACTTTCTGTATCGCAAAAAGGAAATGTCCTGAGTGCATGTCGGCAAGGTGTGAAAGAGATAAGTAATATAGCCGCTTAGAGTGGGGATGTGATGGCTGTGAAAAGCATCATCCCCTGTTCACAGGGCTAAGCCCCGGAACACCATTTTCGGAATACTATCTGGCGCGCATGGGGGTGGGTGAGCAAAAAACAGCGCAAATTAATTTGAATCCTGCACAAAAGCATTTTGTCCCTACCTCCACAAAAGTGCTGTGCCGTTTCTCTTTCAAATACATATATTCAACAAAATTGGAAGCTTGCAAATTTTTTATTTTTACAAAAATTTCCAGCGCGAAGAGGATTTGATTTTATTCCGATAAATTTTTCAATATTTAAAAAAAAAGAATATTGGGAGTCCTCGGCACAAGTGCAGGATTGCAAATACTATACACTGATGATCGCATGGAAGATATGGAAAAATTGGGATTTCGGTTGGTTGTGTTGTTGAGTGAAGGGAGGTGAAGTAGATGAACTGGGGGAAGAGGGTCGGGACAGAAGGGTTTGGGATATTGAAAAAGAAAAAACAACAACAACAAATGCAATCGTGAAAATCTCTCCCTTAAAACAACAACAACCAATAACAACAAAAGAAAGAAAATATCGAGTTGAGATCGGAGGGGCTGAGAGGGTGGTAGCACAAAAAAAAATGCCGATACACATAGAGTGCACATTTTTCCCGTATTTGCTTTGATTTTATTATATCCTGACATGCACTACGGATTGGATAAATTTTTTATGTCTGTTTATCCTTTTGTTTGAGTTTTTCCCAGAGACAACAGACATTCAATCAGACACAAGCGGGGGTACAGCCCGTTCATGCAGATTGCCCACCCAAGTAGAGTGAGGGAGAGATATTGCCCCGATTTCTGTTTCTACAGTTGCATACATTTAACATTCCATGTTCTGGCAAAATGCTGTCCGATTGCATGAAGGATATGCAACATATGCTTTCCTCTTCAGCAGATCCTTTATAGTTCAGTTAGTGCCTCTGTCTGTCAGTCAATACCTATACATATATCTATACATATGCGATACTGTTACAGCGATACAAAACAAAAAGCTACAAAATATTTTTCCCAGGCTACCTACTACCAAAAAATACTCTCTCTATTTTTTAAGGGAAAACAAAACCACCCCAAAAACGGAGACAAGAAGAAATGCCGCCGATGGTTTTTGGTTGATTTCCTTTTTTTCCCCCGAATTTTTTTTTCAGTTTTATGCTTTTTATCCACAGTTGCATATCGAGTTGCAATTTATTTGCAAACATCGCGAATCAAATTGAATATGTTCATTGGGGGTTTATTTTTATCTGTCAATTTGAATGACAACTTTCGAGGGTGGTTCTTTGGGGCTCGAAATAAAAAATTGCTATCGTAACGGACTTTGATTGTCTGTGATTTTTTTTTAGTTCCATGTAGAGAAATAAAATTCCTTTTGGTAAAAATAAATAATTGATTAAAGTATTTATTTCAAAGAATTAGTAATGCAAATCTGATACAATCACATTCACCAAAGATAGTAGCAAAAAGTATAAGTTACGTTTTCGTAACATCGGTTTTAATCTCCATTCTAGAGTGCTGTATTCTTCTTATTCTTTAATGAGGTATAGAGTTTAAAAGTGCTAAATATCATGACTGAATGTACATACATGGCAACACTCAACAACGCCGTCTCTGCCTTAGGTTTTTTTACTCGGTTCCGACTATGGGATTTGATTATTGGTTCCGACTATCGGGTTCGACTATCGGATTACACCGAAAACTTGAACAGATAATCAAAGGAAAGCGAGTGAACACTTTTTTTATCATTCCAATTGTAGACCTCAAAAAGTTTTATCTAAATATTTTGGTTCACCTAAGTAAATCTTGATCAATATTTACTTAGGCAACAATGGATATTTAAATATTGTTCTTTGAAGTCTACAATTAGAATAATGAAATTATAAGATGCAGACCGACGACCTACAACATCTTCTACATAATTGTCATTTTCTAAGCTCAATCCTATTGCGATGGGCCTTTCACGGGAAGATTCAGTAGTTTTTTGGGCATGTTTTAGGCTATTTAGGCTAATCCGACTATTAATTGAGGCGGAAAACTGGATCCGATAGTTGGAAGAAAGAGAGTGGAAAGTTTTTTTATCATTCCAATTGTAAACCTTAAAGCTCGGAAACGGCTAACCCGATTTTAGGACTTTCACGGGTTGATTCAGTACTTTCTTAGACGTTTAGCCAACTTTTTCACTCTGATCCGACTATCGGATCAGACCGAAAGTATGGTGACGTTGCTCGCTTGTGGGGCTTAAGACTCTCACTGCACATCGAAACAGCAATTTTGAGTTTCCCTTATTTATGGCGCGGGGTCTACAGCATCTCACTATTGCCTATGTTTGCCGCCATTTCCGCTTTTTCTGCGAGCTCATTTATACCTGTGACACATATACCATCATAATGAAAGTAACCTTCATTATCGTGGCAAAAACCCACCATAATGAAAGTCCAAAATGAAAGTACTTTACTTTCATTTGGACTGTAATTTCGGTTAAGTGACATCTGTTGGAAAATTGGAAACTACATTTTAAAATAAAATAATTTGATTTCACGTTAGTTAAGCAACAATTTGCAAAGATATTTTCTTTACTAGCTTAAAAATTTTTTTTTTAAATATTCCAAATTAAAACAGCTTAAAATTAAAGCAAAAAACACGCAGGTTTATATCCTCACTTGATATGCCAGATGCAAATGAAAGTAAAGTGTAATGTGTCACCCCATAATTTCCTTGACCATCATAATGAAAGTTACCATCATAATGAAAGTCTAGTGTGTCACAGGTATTATTTGCGCCCTTTTATCACGTCGGAGACTTCTCTGTACCTTCCGGTATGATTTGGAGTATATTCCCGATTCAATTTCGCGTATTTCCTAAAAACAAACTTTATTTAATTTTTTATTATAATTTTCTATTTTCTGATATTGAATAAATTTTACAAATTTCTCATTAACCACACAAAAATAGGTAATGACATATGCAATTACTTCGCACAAAACACAACCAAAAAAAAAATATAACGAAAAAATAAATGAATACAAAACAGAAAATACCCATTTTATATGTCATGAAATTATGTAGAATTTCCAAGATAAATGAATCGTGACATGACCTTGTTGAAATAATTTATGTTAAGTATGCAAAAAACGAAGAAAAAATATGCGCAAATTTTCCTTTTCCCTTTGAATAATGTTCCTTTTTAGCGAAGGGACGACCAAGGAAAATTATTGCCTTTTGGTGCAGACAGTAAAGTATTCCGATTATTTTTGGTGCGTAATCGACGAAATAATGGAATTAAGACAGTAAGTACCCAAATAAGTGAATATTTTAAGAAATTTTAATTCATTCCATTAAGAATTTTTTTTTGTATGTATGTATATGGAATTAAGGAGAGAATATGGTGAGCTTGTTTTATTTATAGAATGTGATATTTGTGGGGTACATATATGGAAAATTTTATGTAGTAAGGAGTGTGATTTTTGTTTCAATGATAATGTTACAATACAGAAAAATTGTTTTTCATTCAATAAAAGTAAAAGATTGTTGATGGTAGATATCATTAGATAGATATAGATACCAAAATAAAATTATGCCACTGGTTAGTATGGATAAGAATTAAAATTTTTTTAAATCTATTGTAAATTATTTTCATTGAGTGCAGCGTTAGAATGAAGTGCTTTGTACTTCTTTAGGAATTCATCGAAAAAATCCATATTTTGGAAACAATAAAATAATTAAATTAATACAATGCGTTTTTTACTTAATAACAACTTTTCTGATTTAAGAATACTTTAACAAATCATAAAGTGACCCCAAATAAAATGTAACATTTTCAATGGCGTACCTATAGCCCAAGCGATGACATTAAGATGGTGCTATTTTCATGAAGAAGGCAGAATACTATCAGAAACAGAAGGCAGAATACCTATCTAAAACTATAAAAGCAAAGGTTTTACCCTACCAACTTCCAGAGTTATAAGAATCATCAAAGTCAAAATTTTGCTTTTTTTAACATCATCATCACGTCATCACCAAGACCGTTTGCATATACCACATTATTAGCTACGTTCCTTTTCTGCTTATTTTTGCTCGTGAGTACTTGCAGCTACTCCTGCTCTAAGATATGAGCAAAAGCACAAGCGGTTACGCAACTAACACTCGCCAGAAAAAAAGTCAATTTTTCAGTCTATTGTGAATTATTTTGCGCCTATAGATAGGCTTTTGTTTGTTTTGAGCTTTTTTCATATAAAAACGTCTATAAATAAAAATGTAAATAATAAACTTTCCGCATTAATTTAAATTATGTTGTAAATTATTCTAACCTTTTATTTGTATACAAATAAAATAACATCAAAAATTTGAGGTTAGGTTTTACTTATAAGCACAAATTTCGCGTTCCTTTTCTGCTGTACTCATAAGTACTTAAAAGCAGAAATGGAACGCAGCTATTGTAAACAATCTTATTCTCACCATTTTCAGTCGCTTCAAAAATGAATTGTGTTTGTCACGTTTAATGGGCCTTTCCACACTAGTATTCTTGCTGCAGTATTCAAACCGGGTTTTTAGGAAAGGGGTAAGAGAATCAAGAGGAATTCATCACTTTTTGTAGAGAATTCTCTTTGATTCTCTTACCCCTTTCCTAAAAACCCGGTTTGAATCACTGCAGCAAAAATACTAGTGTGGAAAGGCCCCGCATCGTCAAACCAACTCGTTTCCCTAATCGAAGAGTGCCGTTTAACCAAAGTACACGCGGATGTATGAAAGGGAGAAAAAAGATTTTGTTTTGTGTAAGGAAGGCGTGCGGAAGTGGAAAAGTGGTAAGTTTCATGCTCCAGCAAAGACTGTTATTGCAGGAAAGAGCGCTTGGCGTTTACTTGCTTCGTCTGCGTGTATTTTAGCCCTTTAAGACCAAACTTGCCGAACGAAATTTTTTGAACCATCGCGTTGCGATTGAAGTTTTTGTAGAACCTTGCCACCGCAAACTTTACATAACTTTGCACATACTTCATACACTTGTTTCACTTTGAGAAGTAAAAATATAGCGAATTTTCAATCTATATAATAAAAATAAATGTGTGTATGTATGTAATGTATATTTGCAATAGGCTCCTACACCGTGCAACCGATCTTAATGAAATAATGAGTGCTATTTACAAAGAACAATAGGCTATTCTATTATTTTCTAAAGCCACTCATAGATGGCGCTGTCACGGAGAGCTTTGTTTGACAATCATCGCAGAGCTTCGAATTTTTGCATCAATCCTTTTTGCATTACCCATGATGCACTTCGAAGCCCGATTTTCAAAATTCAAAATGGCCGCCGAAATTTTGAGAGAAATTCAAAATGGCCGCAGAAATATGGTTGAATTTGCCAATTTTATTCCGATTCCAATGAAAGTGGGGATCCCAAGGTTTATGGTCGCAAATAACGAATTTGTGATCAAAACTTATAAATTCAAAATGCCTGCGCCAATATGGCCGACAAATTTTGCCAATTGTGTTCCGATTCCAATGAAAATCGCACATTTCCAATAGCTTTTCACAAATTCACAAAACGATCACAAACAATTTTTTTGAAATTTGGACAGGACAAAGTCTGTCGGGCTAGCTATTTTTTTATAGAATTTTCAAAGCTTAACCAAAACGCTCGCTCACTGATATGTTTAAAATAAAACTATAAAATGATTAAAACTGTCAGATGACAGACCAATAACGTCAGTTGCTACAGATGACTCAACTGAAAAATGTACTAGTAGTGTAGCAGTACCCCCACTTTTAGCATTCTCGAATAAATACGGCTCTATGGTGCCGCCGGCACAAATGTCGCATCATACACACTTTATGAGGGTGCAATGGTCGTTGGTGAATGAATCAATTGAGGATTTTCAATGCCTCAATAGCGGCTATTCTGTTTATTAACAAAGCCAGCCAAATCGAAATGTGCCTCGTCATTTAAAATAAATTTTTGCCAAAAGTGTTGATCTTCTATCTATACCGATATGTGGAACCCAGCGTTAGATACTCCAAAATAAATTGCTATCAAATACTATTCACAACTGTCATATATGAATTGACAAATGACAGCCAAACCAAAATGGCGGCCAAACGAAATCGGCTTGAAACATAAATAGCCGTATTTCCCAAAATGGGTCATTGACGCTTAACAACTCAATATAAAAAAAATAAGGGTAAGGGTAAGAGTTAAGCAGTTTTAAAATGGAAGTCTAAGCTTTCTTAAAGTGAAGTTGAACTATAGATCTAAATAGGTTAATTTAGAATGGCCGCTCTATATGAAAACAATAGAGTTTGACCAACAATTTTCATTGGAGAGTGAGTGGTACGTCCAATAACCAAACAATAGAAGTTTCACAAAGTGGGTGTTGAAATTAAAGTTATTGGTTTGTAATGTCTTTTTAAGCCGTTTCATTTATTTTTTGGCAAGAAATGATATGAAAAGTTTTTTCTGAAATTTTAAAAATAAAAGCAAAACGTCTTGAATTGGAAACTTCTCAAAAGTATTGTTAAAAAAAAGGAAATGAAACTTTCAATCGAACTTCACTTTCACCACGTACCGAAAGTCTTCAATCATCTAAGTATGTCCGAAAAAAATGTTGAAGATGAATCACACTCTGCTGGCGCTAGTAGTTGCACCAGTGTGAACATCCCTTTCAATCCAGAATATAGCGATCCGGATAAGGTATAGGAATCAGTTAACGGCTCATCAGCAACCCAGATCCTGAAGCATTAAATATCGCCCTCACCCGAAGCCATACACCCACCATCCAATGTGGAGTGTTCAAAAATGTTCTCTCCTGGTATAAGAAGAATCAGAACAAGCACCAGGTTTACGGGTCTAGAATGTCCTGTTATCCGCTCTACCCTTCACAGTAAAACTGAACTTGGTTGGTTGGTTAGAGAAGACCCATTTCTGGGGTGATGGGTGATTGGGGTTGGGGGGTGGTGGAACTTGGATGGCAGCAGTATCAACTCCCCGAACCGAGAGATGAGGGTAAATATTTTGTGTATGCGAACGGCGTAGTGATGTGATATTGCTTATCGTAAATTTTGATATCAAATTTTATTTTATTGTATTTTTCCACCCTCCAGTTGCGCTGCTGCCTTCGTTCTCTCCTCTGTATATCTTATCTGTAGATGTGCTGATGTGGGTATATACACAGTACAGAGTGGGGTCTGTCAGGGGCTCTGTACCCGTTGCCCGAGTTGGGTGGCTCTCATGTTTTGGGGTGGATTTTTCTTCCTCTTTTTTTGCCGTATTTTTTTTTTGATATGATATGAACGCCTGCGTCTTTCTTGTTGGGTGTTATTCTGTTATAGTCATGTCGTTTTCCTTTTTTTCATTTCTGTTATCCGAGAGGATATATACATGAAACATATTTCTTCTCGGTTGAGGATTTATCGAATTCAATATGGTGGAAAATTGTTTCCGCTTTTCTTTCTTTCCCTTTTAGTAGCTGGTGTAGCATTCCTGCTTTTCATCCACTTCGTGGAGGTTTTTTTTCTCCAACCGTTGTTGCTATTATTGCTGTTGTTGTTGTTGTTGCTGCTATTGCTTCTGGCTTATCGGTATTGAAGTAAAGGCCTTCAAAATGTTGAGCGAGAGATAGAATTCAAAGTTTGAAGAAGTAACGATTATGTAGAAGAATATCAATTCATTTCGATTACCTCGTTTTTGTGTTTCGATGGTGCCGTTTTTGTTGCGGGCTAGAGTTGGAGTTTTAGGTAGAGCTCTTTTTGGTTTTTAAGTGGATTGAGCGCTTTTAATACAAAAACTTTTGTAATGAGTTTAGTATATGAGGAGATATTGCGAATTTATTCATAATCGCTTGATTATTTTATTTTTTGAGTTATCATATTATTATTGGTAGGCGATTTTGGGAGGAAAAACCATTATATTTATAACAATCTTAATTGTCCTTGAGCCAGCGTTCTTTTGATGAAACATACCACATGAATACCACATTCTTAGGGGTTACGGCACCTGACTACCACCCGAGAGGTCTGTGGTTCGAATTCACTCCTTGGAATATTACATGGATAAATCGGTAAACAATTGCGATTTCCCTTTCCTTCCCTCTTTCGATAAATTAGTATTTTGCTAAATGAGTTTTTCGATGGATACCACAAAATTATTGATTGGAGCACAATTGCACCCTGGTGATACGTATCAAAACTTTCAGCGTTAATTTTCTTTACGATTTTAAAAAAAAACTTTACAACAACCAGAAAATATCTTAAAACAAAACCAAAGCAATTTATATTCCTTCTTTTTCTAGCTATAAAATAATTATTAACAATTATTATTTACCCGAAATCACTTAAATTTGTTTAATTCTCCGAAAAAGTATAATTTTTATCTTGAAACAATTTTATTGAAGATGTTCAAGATTTTTATGTCCATATCCAGTTTCATCATCGAAAAAAAAAATTGTAATTTAATCTCAATAATCCCATACACCAAATTTCAACAAATTTCAAAACACAGCCGTAAATCCCCACCAAAAAAGGTTCTTCATCCGGTGTAAAAAACGCGAGGAAAACTCCTCAAAATCCGGGATAATAAAAACGTGTCCAGGGTCCAATATTTCATTAAATTAACACAAAAACCGAAGGCGATGATATCTCCGACGAGTCAAGTTGCATCCAACCCTTCATCTCCTCGGAAGGGGGCCTATATAGCAGCTATTAAGCCGCAGACAGATGAGGTGTTCGATGCTTAATGGGGTACAAGTTGCCTCCTAGATGAGGAGGGAAGGAACTGAGGATATTTAAGTCGAACACGTGCACGATGCACGGTGCACTTCCCATATGGCTTTCCGCTTTAGCCCCACAGCACAGCACAAGCACACTTACTTAAGGGGGAAACGCATGCGCCCGTAAGACCAGAGAGATATGCGAACATCATTCTGGCGATGATAAACGAGCAACGTGTGCGTTCGGGATACGACCGTGTAAACAAAAAATAATTTCTCTGGAATACAGCGCCGTTGTTGTGTGTATGGATACGACGGCGGATAACGTGATCCCCCGATCACCTAGTAACCCACGGATTAGCCTGCTATGATATAAGAGCGACATGGAAAAAGGATTATTAAGACACTAGCGGGAGTCGTGAACCGCTGTTAACACTGATGATCTATCGCGAGACAAAGGTGCGATATTAATTTCGTTTCGAGATTGTTTATTGTTTAGACAAACGACTTAACTCGACGCGTCGCGTCGTCAGCGGGTGTATCGTAATGTATTTTTGTTGTTGTTGGCTGGTTAATGTCATAAATAATTATGACAACAGTCAAAGGGGCAATTTGTACCATCTGAAATATGACTAATTAATTATTGGTGTAAATGTCACGAGGCTAATTTTGATGTAACTTAATCATTGTGTCTAATGACCGATTTCATAGTGTGAGTTTAAATCATAAGTTGAGGTTTAAGTACCTACCCCAATGGTCGGTTTCGGGTACCTACCCCAATAGTCGGTTTCACAGGGGTCATGACCCCCCCAAAAGCACTCGCTGTTTAAAAAACAAAATTGACCGAATTAAAAAAAACAAAAACAAAAATAACCGAACGACCAAAACCGACCCAACTTTTTTGCAAATTAAAAAAACGACCTTAAAAAGTGACCTTCAAGGTGAACAACAGATTGATCTATACTCTTTCTATATGTTTTGATTTGCAAACTCTGAAGTTAGCTTAAGGTGACCAACTATTTTTTGTATAAAAGGAGTACGAATGGAGTTTCGTTGGATAATAGTGATTAGAGTTGTGAAAAAAAACTGAGTCTTCACCATGGGCGTAACTAGAGAATTTTTCTGGGGGCAGGTTCTTTGTGTTTAAAATTCAAAATATATAGGAAATCGTATTTTGTCCCAAACAGGGTATTTTTATAAACAAACTAAACTGACATGAAGTACTTCTTTAACCGCCACCTGCATAACCAGATGGTTGCCAATATTGAGCAAGGATAAATTTAAGAATCTGTCCTGGATCAATGTGTTTTTAGAACCCAAGTTTTGAAGTTTTGACTGTTGGAGAAACATATTCCCATTCAATTTGGCCATTTAAAAGATACCACCTCAAGCAATTTAGGTAGTTCCGTGAAGTTGACCTACTATTCTTTAATTAATGTATTCATAACTTAATTTTCTAAAAAAAATCAACTTATTTTAGAATTTTATCATTATTCCCAGGATTAGAATCTTCTAAAATTCAGCTCAGATCATTAGCGGTACAAATGTATTTCATTCTACATGGTAAAATAAAATCTTTTAAAATACCACTATCTTCTGCAGCTGAAATTTTAGCATATTCAGTTTCTTGGGTAGTTTTACGAAAAAATTATGCCTGGTTGTGGGTGAACGAAATAGAGCATAGGTTCTTGTGTAACGTTTTGAAAGAACGCTATCAAATGTAAGGGACATTTTTCTATACTCAAAAAATTCGAGCGAAGCGGATCTTAATTGTAAAATGCGCTCTATTGCTGAAGTCAAAGCAAGCCAACATAAATATGTACCTATATATTTGCCATTATGATTTTCACATCAATTGAAATGGAACTAGAAGCTGTATTAATGGCATTTGATAAAATATCATGGGAAGATCTTTTAGTTCTATGTGTACATTTCTAACACCTCTTCGGTTACGTCTGTCGTCTTCCTAAAAGGTTTAGTCGCCACGCGTTAACATATTGGCAAGCACACACGTTATCATAGACAACTAAACGCATACGAAAGTATAAAAGGTTGCATAAAATAATCGTTATAGTTTTGATATTTTTAGAAGTACAAAGAAGTACAAAAGAATGCAAAGGAGTATTTTTGGAGTACAAGTTTTAAAAGGAGTACTGTTCACGAAAAAGGAGTATAAAACTGCCTAAAAAAGCACGATTGGTCACCTTTTAGCTGCACACACAAGAAAGGGGGCCTTCTTCATCAAAAACACATTAGGCTACCAGAAAATTCGGTTAGTTTTGTTCGTTTTGTTAATTTTGTTTTTGTTTTTTTAGAAATAGAATACTATATTCTGTAACAAGTTTGGAATGATGCATATTCCGCACAAGTGGAAGTTTGGCGGTCCACGAGTGCGGAATATGACATTCAAAACGTGTTGCAGACTATACTTTTTCTACGCCTCTAATTAGTTTTTATGAATATTTTGTAAAGAAAAACATACCTAATGTAAAGCTACTGTCAGAAATATAATGTATAAGGCACAGCAACACTAAATAACATATTAGTAGGGAGTGTTCATTCATAACAATTTTGTAATTTAATAATTTGTTTATAGATGGCTGCCGCAAAATTTAATAAAAATTGCTATTATTTTCTGCAAATTAATAATTGAATAGTTTATTTAAACTAAAATATTCCAGCAGAACATCATTGATTGTTTATTTATTGAAACAATCCTTTTTTCTTTAATTAATAAATCTTTTTAACTTCCCAGTAGGAAGTTATTGTAATCGGTCCGAAAAACGGATTCGAAATTTTCAATGTATTTACACGTTTCAAGGTCCCAATAGCATTTTAAGCAAAAATTTGAGAAGAAATATGTGTGTGTGTGTGTGTGCGTACGTATGCGGTCATTTTTTCCTGCACGATTTCGCGCGAACCGAAAAAGATATCGACTTCGTTCAGGTGCCGTTCGAAGCGTGTTCAAGGAAATATGGTCTGAAAAGATTTTCATAAAAATTGGTCGAGCCGTTTTTTTGTTTGAACGACTTAAGTGATATTTGTACCAGCACGATTTCGCGCGAACCAAAAAAGATATCGACTACGTTAAGGTGCCGTTCGAAGCGTATTAAAGGACATATGAATTGAAAAGATTTTCATAAAAATCGGTCGAGCCGTTTTTTTGTTTGAACGACTTAAGTGATTTTTGTACCGGCACGATTTCGCGAGAACCAAAAAAGATTTCGACTTCGTTAAGGTGCCGTTCGAAGCATGTTAAAGGACATATGATCTGAAAAGATTTTCATAAAAACCGGTCGAACCGTTTTTTTGTTTGAACGACGTAAGTGATTTTTGTACCAGCACGATTTCGCGCAAACCAAAAAAGATACCGACTTCGTTAAGATGCCGTTCAAAGCGTGTTAAAGGAAGTATGAGCTGAAAAGATTTTCATAAAAATCGTTCTAGTCGTTTTTTTTTTAACGAATACTGGGAAGTTAATCTTGTGGACCGAAAGGGTCAAAAGCCACATCCCAACTAGTTTTTTCTTTAATTAATAAATCATATTCTTGGATTACGAGGAACAGATGTCGCCACTAGTAGTCATTCCATAACAAGTGATGGAATGAATGCCTGTATTCTAACAGAGGCGTAGAAAAAATATTTTCCGCCACTTTTAATTCCGTGCCTGGGGTCCATCCATCCTGACAGAGCCTCCATATGAGGATAAGGCATTATACAACTGGGTGCCCCCTGTACTCTGAGGAGATCAATAAACGATAGTCCAAAAACTACCCACTGCCATGCAGCTCTCGACACGATAACTTTACATCTTCGCTTGGATGGGTTTGAAGGGTGTGCTCCTTACGCCATGAACAAAATTAGTTTTAAAGAGGAAAATTTATACTTGAACCTCCAACAGTTTATATCTACGAGCCAACTCTCATAGACAGTCAAACTTGCTCCTCTCTTTACCCCCAGGAATTTTTTTTGGAGCTTACTCGTATCTTATTTATGTGCGTGCATAATTTACGTGTTTATTAGTGAAAGTGTTCCCATAACTTGACTTGGACCCATTAAAATCATGATAAACGTAACCCTTTTGCCCATGAATTATGATTTTCAAAAACTTTGAGTACAGATAAGGTATAAAAATTTGATTCCTTTAATCTATCTCACATAAATCGTGCCTGAAAAAAAAATTAAAGAAAAACTACTGCCACCCAAAAAGCGTCGAAACCTTTGCCCGTTATACACCGAAAAAATACTGTAGCCACTCTCACTATCCTGGCCGGGGACCCGACACCCGCGTGATTTATAGGCCTTTTAGTGTATTTTATTAAAATGCATATTCGTTGCTCGGATGTCACACGACCAAGTTTATGATTTTCATATGCGCGTATATAAAAGGTGCCGGAGATAAACAAGATCTTGGACCATTGTACGTCATAAATTGTCTCACCGGCATAATTGCTTCTTCCACCAGGGCTGCGACACGGCCGGAGCTCCTCCAGTGCCTCCTCTGGTTTCAACAACCCAAGTCGTCCACACTTCGCCAGTTCGGTGGGATGCGGTTGAGTTTCTTTGGTTTCTCTGCGCCTTTCATTACGATTCGAATGTTAACACGGGGCTAAATACTTCACTAGAACCTGGATTGGTCTTCAGATGTTCTTATGGTGTTTAACTTGTCTGCCGGAGGTCATAGGATGAAACTCTATAAGTCTATATAGTGCTGGCATCCAAGCCAAATGGCCAAGGACGCTGGAAATATTTCAGCAATCTGCTCATGTTGGGAGCGAATTATCCAACCATGTTCTATTGCAAGGCTGCGCGAGTTGATCGTGTTTTGTAGTCACGATGATGATGATGATGATGCCGAATCGAATCCTCTTAGAGCTGGAACGATGCAGGGCACTGACGAGGATTTAGTGCCGTCATAAAAACAACCTTCAGTTTCACATAATGTCACATTACAAAAGTTTCAGGGAGCCCCCATTAATTCCGGTGGTTGGGGCTGGGGAGCGTTGTCATCTTTTGAATGCCATCAAAAATCGGTTATTGATATTCCCCGGCGTATTCGTTTTATGGTACCCATCGCATGCGATAAGATCCGACAATGTTGACAATCTGAGGGACAGTGGTGAATTGTATGTTGCTGGACTGCGTTTGTTTGTTCAATACACAAATAACCACGGCACACGGGCTGTCATCGCTAAAAAGGATGAAAATGATGAGAGATCTTCACGTAAATTTATGCTTAGCTTTGTACTTTTGCCGATCGGTAGTAATTTCAATGGGAAATAAGTTTTACTGACGGTTTGATCAGAAATGGAGAGAGAGAAAAAAATAATTTACGTATTAAGGTATCATTCTCCTTTTCCGATATTTCTTTCTGCAAATCTGCTTTAATATTGGGAATTTGCATAATATTGTAATAAAGTTAGTGTTTCACGTGATTGTTTCGTAATGAATGGCTTGGCACTGATGCTTTGTAGGAGAGATTGCAAGGACATTTGTAAGAAAAGAATTTTAAAATTTTAAATAGTTGTGATCTTGCATTGGAGATACAACACCGAGTTGTGTGAAATTTTTGACGAACCAGAATTCTCAACCTTTATAAAAACGAACAGACTAATAGGCCAATTCTCAAATCATCAGGGACATATCACAAATCACAACAAAGTCATAGAGGCGTGGTGAGTCGCAGTTGTGACTTTTTCGTATTCTCGTGCGCCAGTATCAAGTTATGACAATCGTAGGCTTGTGATGACATATAGAGCTGGTCACAGGGATGACAAAATAATAATAATGGAAGAAATACTATGCACACGACGTTTTATTTGTACTAAATTCAAAATAAAATATACTTGCACAGCAAACTGACAAAACATGGTTTTTTCACACGGGCGTCCGTGTTGGCATTTAAATTTCCAGCCAAATCAGCCCAAAGATTTTGTATCCGCTTCGGGTTGGGTCATTTTTATTTTGTCGAATTTCTGGATGATTCCGGCAAAATTCGAGCAAATACTCAAGCTACTCTGGAGAGGTTCTCTGGTACGACTTTTTTGCTTCTGTAAAGACTTAAGAATAATATAAACAGTCAAATTTCATACTAAAAAATTTACCTGTTTCCATTTTGGCGTGCGTTTACTGATTGACATTTCATATAAGAATTTCACAACATTTGACATTTCACATTTCCACCACAATTGTGGTGGAATTCTAGTGATGAGTGTTGTGATTTTTCACTGAGAATCGGAAACAGCTGATTTGTCACAAGATTCGTCTCAAGATTAATATTTTCATATTTGCTTATGACTTATGACCCGTCACAACTAAGAATTGGCCCATAAGACTTGCCGGTCACGTAATCAGGATAGAGGACAACCGTATCCCAAAAGGGCTACTGGTGGCAGAAATTTCTCGTAATATACCAGAAGGTAGACCCAGGAGGAGATGGATAGACGGCTGACGCAGGGGCAATGCTTAACATCCGGAGCTGGAGACATGACATGCTGCAAAGAGCGTCGAACTTGGAGAAATTCCTTAGAAGAGGCCAAGGCTCTATTTTGGAAGCAGTTCAATTCACAACCAAAAGCATAAACTGAATCTGTTCTTCCAAACAATAAGGAAACAATTTTATCATTTAAACAACTGCCTTTTAACTGACAACACTTCTCAATCCATACTTCCCTCCTTTCTTTATTAATACTGTTCCAATTAATTTTTTTTTCGGATCCTAAAAGAAAATGTCAACTTCAAAAAGGAAAATCGTGTCAAATCGATTATCCTCGAGCGTCCATCCCTTGATATTTATTTGTTCAGTCAACAATGAATGTAATGACAGAATGCTAAGAGGGAATTATAACACTGAAAATGTAGAGGACAACGGGTGCAAGTAGGGTGGGTTCAGTGGTGATTAGATATTAAATTTGATAAGCACCCATTATTATTGCAAGCATGCCGAATTGAGGATGTCTGGTGGATACTCAAGAGGGCAGAACATAATTGAACATCCATTAGTTTTGGCATATGCCCAAATTTTTTTCCTTTTTATTTTCCGGTGATGAGATAGAGAATTTTAAATTAAATTTTATTGTAATTATTTGAGGAATTTTTATAAGGTTATGACGAAAACATTTTATTTTAAGAATTTGTTGGGTTGGGCAATGTTTCTTAAAAAATGCTACTGGGTTGGGAAGCGAAAATTCCGAAAATGCGTTTAAGAAATTATGCATCGGATTGTCTTGAACTAGAAATCTAGAAATTCTTTAAAAAGTAGGCAAGTGTGAAGTCCGCCATGCCCTTGATAAACCTAGAAGGCATGTGTTTGAACTACAACCTAAAGTAACTTCTTTATTTGGATGGAGTGGCTTGCCTGCTTGATGTCCAAAAGTTCTCGTGGTATGTGTTCACTTTTCTTTTCTACCAGAGTTTTGTGGGAGTTGTTTCAATGTGAGTTGGTTCATGATTGACCTTTTTTCCGAAAGTCGGCTTGATATTCGTCTAGTAATCTTTCTTTGATGGGCAGTTTCGGTAGCGGAGTAGTTCAACTACCATTCGCCTCAATTACCATCCAAGAAGGCCAAGGTTCGACTTCGGGAAGATCATGGCACTTCGTTTTCATACTTCTCCCACCCATACAAAATACATTCTTTCTTGTCTGTCTTCCCTTTTTCACAGCCATTCTCTGCTCTCTATTCAGGAATGGTCCTTTAAAAAAAATTTTAACGTAACGTTTAATGACAACATTGAAGATGTTAAACGCATTTCTTGTGATGTTACATTGGCCTGACTCAATTAATACGTTAATGTTGTCGTCAACAGTCTCGCTAAACTTTCCTAATCAAAGAGTGCCCTTTAACCAAAATACACGCGGACGCATGAAGCAGACAATCTTTTTTAGATAAAGGCAACATGCGGAAGTGGAAAGAGGATAATCTTCATTTTTTACGGGAGTTATTTTGCAGGATAAACCGTTTTGCGTCTACTTGGTGCATCTACTTGTATTTTATCACTTATGCCGGGTTTTCATTAGTAGAATTAGCGGTAGAGTAACTGGCGTACTTTTAAGTGGTAGAGTAACTTTACCACGGTGCTATCCCACTCTACTCTACTATAACCAAGTTTGCATTAGGCGAGTTCACAGGATAGTTAGTACTCGCCCAGTATACTCTACCACTAATTCTACTAATGAAAACCCGGCATTAAGTTTAATTTAATTCTTAAACATAGAAATGCAACTGGAAATTAAGAAGCTTTTCAGTGATCTGACCTCCTGTCTGTAGATCTCTATTAAGTCCTCCTAATTTTTACACAAATTTCCCTAGTATGGTGGAGACATACTCAAATAGACCAGTTCCCGTTCGATACGGAGGACAAGCAGCTTGGACGATGTTGGTATACTTAGTTGGGGGACCTCTTTGGTAAAACTACACTCGCGCTTGGAAAGGAAAAGGCAATTGCAAAATATGAGCAAAAATAAAAGCTTTTCGCCACCGGAAGTTATTCACATATCCAAAGAAAGGCCTCCATGAATATTCTCTTAAAAAGTTTTTTGATATTGCTACCACAGCGCTTTTAAAGTAGCATTAAAGGAGTATCCACACATATCAGTGCCGTACCCGGGGCGTTAGATTTTTACTCCGGCCAGGACACGGACATGTGTGAACAAGCTCATATAAAATGTACGCACCGATATTTTTTTGAGCCCCTGACGGAACACGGACCTGTGACGTCCCGGGCACGGCTGTGTGGATACTCCTTAAAAGGTATGCTCCCCTGCAATGACGTGCAATGTTAAAAAGTATATGGAACTGGTATAGGAACGAAAGCGCTGTGATCTTTTCAAGGAGTGTTCAAAAATGGCTATTGCAGCACTCCATTTAACGCTGGTTATGTATTCGGAAAGCTTTTTAAAAAGCTTTAAGCTTAAGCTTTAGCTTTACTCAAACAAAGCTTTAGTTTTTGTTGTTGCTTTGCTTCATATTTCAGGCGATTATGTTGGTGGCCATGAAAGTTGTCATTTAGCATACTCAATAGACCGGTTCTCGTTCGATTGCGGAGGTCAAGCAGCATTGGGCGTGATTAGTACTCAGTTGGGGGAAAGCTTGGAAACACGACGCTCGCGTTTAAAAATATAAAGCTTTCAACACCGTGGCAGTTATTACTCGCATATCCACGCCGAAATTCTCAAATTTTATAGCCTCTTTTTTCCACTTGGGATGGGGCAAGGCGTTAGTTGCCCCTTGTTAGCCTTATAGGGCAATCCACACGGGGTCCCCATAAGGCTGATAGCTGTACCCCTCAAAATGCTAGCAGGAATATGGAACCCGATCCGAAGAAGCAGCATGATAGTCCAGGTCGAATTTTTCACGCTATAATTAAGATAAAACTCGTAGGAATTTAATGAATGTGTTTTGGATGAAATCGGTCCAGGGGAACAGGTAGAAAAAAGTTAATAATAATAGCGAAAAGGTTGGGAAAATTTTTGTTTTTTTTTTAAATGAAAAATAGTACATAAAACGGCGCACTTAAAACGGCAAAAATTATGAGTTGAAATCGGCCAACAGGGTTTTGCAAAAAAAAAAATAAAAACCATTTTTGACATTTAATTAGAGGGACTGTAATTATCGCAGAACCTTGTTTCAGGGCTTAAATTGTGGCTTCTGTTGGTGCCTACCTACAATAAAAATTTCATGAAAAAATAATAATTATTTTTCGCGTAAATCGCGAAAATGTAAAAACAGCTGTTTCCGGAAAAAAAGTTTGAAAAATGCCCACAATGGACCTAGAGTTGTTTTGAAAAGCCTTATTTATTTGCGAAGAGTTGCTCTACAAACCCGTTTTCATAAAATGTATGAGTCTCGATTTAATGCCTATAAAACTCGTTTGAAAACCACCCTTTTTCCAGGTGTGATAGTTTTTTTCGTGAAAAGCTTTTTGTTTTTTGAGCTTTTTCTTGAAAACCGGGTTTCGTCAGTTGTATTAATTTGTTTTCCCCTGTTCTATTGGTTCGATTTTATTCAAAATATATTCATATAATTCCTACGATTTTGACGTGACTACGTCTTATAAATTGATAGACCCGGGAGTCATTTACGAATATGGAAGTAACGTAACGTGAGCAGGTGCGCGCGCAGCACTTGAGAGAGTTATAAATTGATTTTAATAAAATTATACAACAAATAAGACGTTGTCACGTAAACTCCGATCGTAAACCAACTTTACAGACAACCCATATTTTTTTCTCTTAATTATAGCGTTGAAAAATTGCAGTTTTTTTTTTGTTTTTAAGAAAAAGCTCACGAAAAAAAAAACTCAAAAGAAAAGCTTTTCATGCAAAAAACTATCGTTTTGTATTTTCACTTAGTGTTTTTCACAGCCGCTCAATCATTAAGGGATTAAGGAACTGAAACAGGACTCACTTCTCAGAGGAAATATCATACCATATTCAACAGTGGCCGGGCAATAACGGCTTTTAGGAGCCACCCGAGCTGCAGGTAGTTCCAGAGTCCTCCTATACTGCCTGTCTGTTTGAGTGAGAGGTATAGACAAAAGCTTTGAGTTCGAGTGATACAGGTATAAACAAAAGCTTTGGTGGTGCTCTGAAAAAGTTAACTTTTGCCCATCCCTTTATAATGGATATAAGGAAAGCTTTTTTTTTTGATAGTCTTCCACATAAAAAAAAAAATTGGCCTCGATTCTCGAAAACTGCGGATCGGGCACTCCCTCCGCACTGCCGACTCCCTTCGCTGTTGTTAAGCGATCATTCAATCCGCAGGGAGCAGTGCCATATTAAACTGCTGATTTAAGACTCCGAAAATAATCAGCTGATTCTTTGACAAATGAGAAATGTCAAATTAGCATTTGAAGTTTAAGGCCGGCCGCGCACTATAAACTTAAAATAGTTTAATGAAATGAAATATTTAACTCTGTTGAACCAAAGCTGGTGCAAATTATTTTGGATGAAATTGTAGAAGGGGGTGCAAAGGTGGAGTGGTCGGATATATAGTAGCTGGACAGGAAGTTGCTAAACAGGCCTTGCAGGAAATGGTGATTTTGCCTTCTGTTCGCCCGGAATTATTTACAGGTTTGTAAAATTTTATAATCAATAAGGTTTTATTTTTAATTTTTCCCCTTTATATTCAGGTTTAAGAGCTCCTGCTAAAGGACTTCTACTCTTCGGCCCGCCAGGAAATGGGAAAACACTTTTAGCATGAGCTGTAGCTACCGAGTGTAGTGCGACATTTTTAAACATTTCAGCAGCTTCCCTTACAAGTAAATACGTTGGTGATGGAGAAAAGCTTGTTAGGGCACTTTTCGCTGTTGCTCGTGAATTGCAGCCTTCCATTATATTTATCGATGAAGTTGATTCACTTTTATCAGAGCGAAGCTCGGGTGAGCATGAAGCCTCGCGACGATTGAAAACAGAATTTCTAGTCGAATTTGATGGTATCGCTGGTAATCCAGATGGTGATAGAATAATTGTGTTAGCAGTAACCAACGTACCACAAGAACTTGATGAAGCTGCATTACGGCGATTTACAAAAAGGGTATATGTAGCTCTGCCAGATTGAGCCACCAGAGAGCTGCTTCTTAAACGTTTACTAGAGAAGCAAGGCACCTATGAAAAATGGTCGCTAGAATATGGCGATATAACTATGTAAATACGTTTTTATGATGTCATTATCGAGAGTTTTTAAATAAAATCTTTTTAAATTGTTAAAGTTTCTTATTTTTATCATAATTATTGTAGATTTTGTTTAATTATCTTAATGTGCGCGAGACTTTTTAAGTATGAAAAGTGGAATCCGCAACAATTTTTCCACGGATCTCAAACCTCAAATTTGCCTTAGCAAATCCGACATCGCGGATTGCATAATCACGGGAGTCTTCACTCCGAATTTTTTCTGGAATCAAATCCGCATTCAATCCGCGACTGCGGATTAGAGAATCGCAAAGTGTCAAATCCGCACTCACTTCAGATCCTGAGTTTTCGAGAATCGAGGCCATTATGTACGTTTCACAATTCTGACCGGTATGCTACAATGAAAATGATCTTTCAATACTCAAGATTCTCCGGTCACAGGCTGAGCAGAAAACGCCGACCAACATTCGACTAAGGCCGATCAGCATCTGACTGGGCTATATGAGGGCAACATTAAGATTAAAACAGCTTCAAAAAGTTGAGAGAGTGGATGAACCAAGAATATCAGATGAATGTTAACCCACTCCCGCGGAAAATTGGAAGTGAAGGAAATGGTTTGGAATTGGTAATGCCGGGTTTCCAGCAAACGGACAAAATAAGAAATAGAAACAAAACCCGTTTTTTCCAACAAAAATATCAATGTTTTGTTGAAATCGAACAATTTTGAATACATTTTTGTCGGAGAATAGTGATTTTATAAACAAAATACTGTCCAATCTCGAGTGGGCACTTCAAAACAATCAAATTTTTAAAAACAGAACTGTTTTTTTAAGCTGTCCGTTTGGTGGAAACCCGGCATAGAAACGGCAAGGATCGTCATGGCGGAAATTGGCCAGAATTTTCGAAATGTTCGAAAGGTTCTTCGTAAGAAGAGTGAAACAAGGTTTGTATCGAATATATTTCTCCCTCTTTAATA
Organism: Thereva nobilitata; assembly: GCA_963855945.1. NCBI lineage: Eukaryota > Metazoa > Arthropoda > Insecta > Diptera > Therevidae > Thereva > Thereva nobilitata. Next base: position 20,682,877 of record OY979698.1, read on the forward strand.
TTCCTTTAACAACTAATTTATCCATAGCTAAGAGACAATTCTAAAACAAACAAAAAAAATAAACATTAAATTAAATAAATTAATAAATAATCTTAACCACAAAAGCAATAACGCAGAAAAAAAACCATAGAAACCCCATCACCACCATCTAAAACCAATAATTTCCCTTTGTGCATTCAACCCACAACATTTCATTGGTTTACTTTCTCAGGGGTTGCCGGGTGGGTATAAGGTGTTATGCTCTCAAGGTTTCAGTAAAATTCACCCTTAGTTAACATTGGGCAACCTTACATGCGTAGAGACAAGAAAATGTTGCACAACACAGAACACAACCCCTCGGTTTAATGTATACAACAAGATGGAATATGAAGGTTATAAAAGGTTCTAGGGAGGGTTCGTCCCACATATATAGGAGAATTTTTACTTGTGTAGCTTTATGTATAATATTTCATATATTTTGTGGGATATTTTGAAATTGGGCGGAGGATAAGTGGTGGTTATGAGTTATGAAAATTCATATATGTATTTCAGACAGAAGGAGGAGCTTGGGTTGGATTAAACAGCAAGGTTATGGTGTTATATTTTTGAGGAAGAAGCCTGATTTGCTGGATTTTGAGGGTGAAGTTGTAAGAGACTTTAGATAGTTCAAATTAATTTAAATAGAGTTTTTAATAATCCATTAGGAGCATTATGAAAATCGACATGTTAATACAATTTCTAGAAAACTCATACACCAATTCCCTGAGCTCAAATCGAATCTTCTTTTGTGACTTCATCGCCAACAATAAAATAAAATTACTTCTGCTATTCACATATGACGTAACAATAAAAGGATAAAAGAAGAATGAAAAGAAACAGAAACAACAAACGAACAAGATTACTGAAACAATTTAACAAAATCGTGGCAAATAGCGACCCAAAATATCGATCGCGCTATACCTAGATACGTGTGTATAGAAGGAGTCGCTTACATCCGAAGGATATAAATAAAACGTAAAAACTTCAAATACACAAAACTACAATTTATCACGATATACTTGCAGCACTAGTGTAGATATATTCCACAGTATCTCCTCATGCTACACACACGAATAAATATATTTTACGACAAGGCAATAAACTTTTGCAGAAAATAAATTTACGACCTCTGTTCTTAATTTTCCTCATTTCCCGGTGAAACATATTTCCACCTCCAGAAAACTAACCGGGCTATATCCTCGTGTAGCGCCGGGCACATTTTACCACCACCCGCAATCGGGTCAGGCATTCACGTACGCCTCAACTCGACCATCGATGTAGAAGACGAGTTACCCTATAGTATGAAACTACTATAGGTTATCGTTATAGCATAGCTATTCACCCGTACTACCCAGATCTTCGTGGACGGACATGACTACCCATCAACCTTCCGCTCATATAAGGGTTCGCGCACATATCAGAAAGTATAGCGAACGATTCTTTACCTACGGGCTATTGGTGCCGAGTGGGTAGTAGTAGGGCCAGGGAGAGATCTACCAGGGAATCCTACCCAAGGCATCCTGTGTGATATCCAAGTATTAACATTGATGGTACTTTATCCTTGGGTTAGCTAAATTTTGCAGCTGTATTTGTGGGGTAATTTCTCCCTTTTTTTGTTATTATTGTCCATTTTTCTCCTTGATATCCACTTTTCCCATTTCATACATTTTTCCGCCTGCTGAATCCTATACTGAAGGGGTGAATGTGGGTAAGGGAAAATTTGATACAATTGATTATATTGTTCTTTGCCCTTTTTTTCTCTCTCTGATATTTAAAGGAAGGATTTTTCAGGCTTTTGCGATATTGAGACTATATTGGGCTATTATTTCTCTCATGCCAAAGTGTGACAATACAGTAAAAGATAATGTGTCAAACGTCACCAAATTTAAAAGAAATAAAGTTGTCTTATGGCCAATAAAAATGTCAAAGAAAAAATAGAAAAATTTGCACAGTAACTCTTTATATAAGGATTTACTATAACCAATTGTATACACCAAAAGAAAATAAATAAATTTACTCAAAAAGGCATTTTGGAATACAAATATGGTCACGATTTCAAATTATTGTTGCAAAGGTGGTAGTAATGCTACAATCTTGTGTGATAGTTGTATCGAAATAAGACACCCATTGTAAGTAAGATCGTCCTGACTGTATCTTGGTCTCCTGCACAGATCCCCTTCCGAAGCTTATGCTTTGTACCAAGATGAGGAACTAAGCATATGCACAAGGAAAACGATCATCGTGCTCTTCACCACTTCGGAATTTACATACTGAAAGTGTTGCCAAGAGCACTCCATTGACTTATTTTCCTGTCAGAAGTTAATAGGAAAACTTAGGGTTTAATATCCATAAAGATCTATTGGTCATTCATTACAATTATCACTGACCATACACCACGATCTCCTACGCAGACCAAGAGAAGAAAATTCAGAGGACTCTAAAAAAATAAAGACATAGGCTGCAAGCAGCGCCCTAAGATTAGCAGCTTCTAATAAGTTAAACTGGAGATCTAAGAGATCAAGTATATTCAAAGAATTTAAGTCCCTGATTAGAATCACAGACTTCATGCCGGTTTTATGCAAGTTCAATCGCCATTTCAAAGTCTCGATCGAGGACCGTCAAGAGAAGCACACAGAGGTATTTAACCCGAAAATAGGTTAACAACATAGATGGATCGACGAACCAACCAAAGTTGTGATCAAAGACCCCCAGTAGCCGACTAGCAGTAACTTCACGCAAATCCCTTTCAGTTTTTCAAGAGGTATATGGCACAGAGGCGAAATACAAGCGGTACGGTACAATTGCCTATATAGTCCGGGGAAATTAGAATTTTAAGGACACAAAATTCCAAAATGGCTGAAAATTGGTCCACAACTTCCTTGGGACTTTTTAATACCATGTTTGCACTGAGGCGAAATTACGTGATTTCGGCTATTTTCGTGATTTCGCCCAAAATCACGTTCAAAATCATGTGATTTCCCATATATTCTGGTGATTTCAAAATCATCTCAAATCTCGTAATTTTGGCAAAATTACGAACAAACACGGTATACAGAAACAAGGTAATGTAAAAGACACGGTATACAGAAACAAGGTAATGTAATGGAGAAATGTCATTTGAGTGCTGACGTCACTTGGCACGCTCTTTCCATATAAAATCGGAGTTGTGTTGTTGTTTCTACATTAGTGCTGACGTCACTCGGCACGAAATTTCTACGATATTCGAAGCTGTCAGTCTCTGTTACATTACCTTGTTTCTGTATACCGTGGTAAAAGAGAAATGTCATTTGAATGCTGACGTCACTCGGCAAGTCTTCCCCATACAAAATCGAAATTGTTGTTGTTGTTTTCTGTATTAACTTGCCGGGTGACGTCGGCTTTTTCTACGATATTCGTACGATATTCGAGCTGTCAGTCTCTTTTACACTACCTTGTTTCTCTATACCGTGCGAACAAAATCATGTCAAAGCCAATGCTCAAACCCGAAAATCGAATTCAGCCCAATTCAGCACGTCACTATTGATGCTGAAATTGTCAGTTGGACGTTTTAATAACTGATTTGACTTTGAATTTAAGCTTCACATTCTTCAAAATGCAAAAATATAAAAGAAAGAAGCTACGGGCTTTGCTAAATTTGGGCTGAAAAAATTGAAGACTTGTGTGGTGCCAGAAAAAAAAACACCGAAAGGAAATCATTTCAATTCAGTGCGAACGGTTCTACATAATTTCGAAATAACTTTCCAAAATCACGTAATTTCGGCTCAGTGCGAACATGGTATAAGAAAACAATTTCGGAATCACAAAAGAAACATGGCCGCCGGAGATATCACTTTTTGGCAAAAAAAATCACTCAAATACTGGTTTTTTCAAAAAAAATTTTGATCAGTCAATACGAAACGTTATTGCCTACAAAAGCGACCTCTCGTCATATTTACGAAAACCTAACGCTTTCGAAGTTATTCAAGGTCAAAGTTTCCAAAAATCACTTTTCGGCCAAAAAATACATTGAATAATTCGGAAAGGTCAAAGATTTCGAAAAATTAAATTTTGTGTAGCAAAGAAGCTGGGTATATCGCGGCAACTTTTGGTCGAGCTCCAGCAACAGACAGCAGCGTAAAATACTACGTTGTGCGAAGCAAAATGAAATGAATGTTGACAGTGACGTCTGCATTGCAACATTGAAACGCAATCCCTCACACTCCTCGTAGCTATTTTGCTTCACACACCGTAGAATTTTACGCTTCTGTCTGTTGCTGGTGACCGACCAAAAGTTGCCACGCTCTAGCCAGCTTCTTTGCTACACAAAATTCAGCTGGCTAGAGGAGGGAAAATCTGGCTAGCGAAATGTTGATATGGGACACGATTTTACACAGCGACTGGGCATCTGTATTTTACTTATCTTTGCTGATGCCTTATTATTTTTTATTGCTCGTAACGCTTAGCGTACTTCTTCTATTGTATGGGCTGCTGTGTTGTCATTCTCTTCGTCCGCGTTCATGTTCGGTACATTTCGGGTACCATTGTACCCTGGTCTGGATTCATTATTAGTAGCTCCTTGAAATACTCTGCCCATTTCGCCAATACTTAGTTCTTATTACTTAGTATCTCCCCACTTTTATCCTTGCACATTGTCACTCTAGGCTTAAATTCTTTTCGTTGTTGATATACGTTTTTTTAGAGATTTCTTGGGTCATTTAGGCTTACTGATTCTTCTATTTTTTCATTTGTTCTTCCCAATTCTGCCTTTTTCGGTTTGTGTATTCTCTTCTCAGCTCACCTCTTTTCTCTACATTCCTCTTCAGAATATCTTGTTCTGTGTCTACTTAGCATGACTAAGCTTGGTTTTTCTCCATTGTCGAAATAAGTTATAGGGTTACAAAAATACAGGGGGATTTGTTAAGTTCTACCAAAAAAATTTCAAAACGCCCTAGCGGCTTAACCGTTACGATTCCCCCCACTCATTAAATTTTTTGTTTGTCTGACTAAAACCTATCAACAGCCTGCCGCTTTATAAACTTATTGTATACACCCTGTAGAGTAAAAAACATAGTATGTATAAGTTTCAAAATATCACTTATTCTTACAGTTCCACAATCCTCAAATCTATAACCCACAACAAACCCCCCAAAAACCCTCAAAAAAAATCACGAATAAAAATTAAACATCAATATTACCTACTCTAATTGTAGAGAACTTTAATAAAAGATAGCAATCAGAGGGGAACATCTCCCATGAAGCTCCTTTCGGAAGTAGAACAGCATATCCACCAGAAGGCAGTATAGGCAACCACCAATGCTATTCTATTTCTATTCATACATCTCTATGAATATATATTGAACTGAGGAGGGCTTACGAAACATAACGGGTAGCCAGTAACAACAAAACTTTATCTGACTTTCCACAACGGGGCACTTATACACATTTTACTGTCAATCTACACATTCGTATGTATACGAAATGGCGTATTGTGAATATAAGCTCGTTTCTAGGCGAAAATTAGCAATAAAATATTCATGAAACTAAAGCAAACATATCTAAAGCACAATTTTGGTATGTGCCTAGGCATTGGCTCTATCTATACATATAATGCTCGCCCTACCAGAGAGTGTTAGCATAGTGTTTATAATTTTGCCTGTGTACATATTTTGCCTTAACATAAAATATAACCAGAGATAGGTTAAGAATTGTTGCAACCTTTTCAACCGGCACCACCACCTGGCCTTCTCTGTGTGGCACACACGCAGAATGGTCCATTCCTTTATGACCCAAAGTGGACACACCGAGATTACAGGGAATAATATATGAATGCCCAAAACAGGACCCCTGTTAAATCCCCCAAAATGTGGGTAAAAGTTTATGCCAAAATATCTATAGACGACGTATACGGTTTTTGAGAAAGTTTTTGCTGGAGAATTTCTTGGACTCGGCCTTCCTCCTACTCCTTCTATCTACACTTTCCTGAGAGAGAAACTGTTCAAATATTTATAACAAAATTTTCCTTTTAGTCAATCTATCACACATAAAAAGGGTTATATATATGTATGTATAGAGAGTGAAGGGAGAGTAATATTCTGAATTGAAAATGTCGACGTCCATGTTATAAATCAATGATTCTATACAGCAGTAGCAAGAATGATAACCATTAAAGAAGACGCAGGACGAGAGGACGAAAATCAATCAATATCAGGTTGTAGAAAAAAAAACCTTTCTGTATAGTTTTTTGGACAAAAATATTGACCTCGAAAATGAATTTCTATGCTCGAAATAAATTGGTCGAAATTGATGATGATGGAATTTCTATTAAATACTCCTCCTCAGTCCAAGCTCACTTTCTACGTTATACTTCATACGAAAAAAAAAACACATTCACGTAGAAAAAAAATAATTTCAGTGGCCCTCTTCTACCTTATTCCATTCTTTTCCTTTATTTTTTTTTGGTAAACGTTAGGAAGTTGTTTGCCTTTCAATTCAATAAGTTCAACGAAGCAAAAGAAATCCTGCCAACCACATGTACACCCTCAAATTGAAGATTGCTGAAAGTTTTTGAACAGCATTTTGCGGATAATTCAGATGAATCCTTGGAAGTCTTATATATATATTTACACATTAATCTATATATATGTATATACCGCAAGCACACACACACACATACATCCAAAAAACCAACAGCCAAACACAGTGTATACCTTCAATTTGGAACTACTTCAATATGCTCCATCGATATCGTTCATAGAGAGAGAGGATCTGCAAGCTACGTTTTATATATGTTATACCTCAAAGGCATATCTGTTAGAGGTACTGGGAATAAGATTGAAAACCAAAGGAACGTGGTCAAAGGAATCAAAAAAATTTTATGAAAGGAAAATGCAATAGAAATCGCACGTAAAGAATGGGAAGAGGTTCAAGTTCCCCAGTTGAAAGGAATTGTTCAAATACTAGAAATGGGATTCGACCTCTGGACGAAAATTAAACTTCTTCCGTTGTTCGTATATGAGTTTGATTGCAAGATTTTTTTTATTGTATGATGAAGGATAAGGTAACGTAGTTGCTGGTTGGATGGGAGAAGGCAGAGGCAAACACGTTATGGTATTCAAGTAGTAACCTCTAGAGATATTTGGTCAGGTGACTTTTAGCTACGTAAAATATGTAATGGGAATCTAGAACTAAAGACAAATATAAATCTGGTTTGAAAACTGTCAGAGTTTCTGTTTAAATGAAATGTCGAGCGTTATTCAATAATGTATACATGCACTTTAGTTTATAAGTCACAATATATTTATTAATGGTAAGCTCGAGCTTCTGGAAACTGTTTTAAAGTTTTATTTTTGGTATGATCTGCAGGGACATCAGTATTTTTATTTAGAAGCCCTGGGCTCCATTAAATATTTCTTCATTTTGTTTTAAGGAACAGTCCGAAATAGTATACAAATATACTACCAGAATTGTCATCATGTAAACAATACATCGCGTTTTTCCATTGGAATCGTGAAGAACCATCATACTGAAAACAATGACGTTTTACTAAAAAGAAATTAGTAAGAATACCTGCAACTACAATTAAACTTACAACTAAACATGTTCTGCACCATTATCTGAACCATTATCAGACTGGTAGTACTGGTAGTATAGCTATATCACTCCGAGCGCAATGATGTCATCGGCTGTGGCCTCTGGTATGAATGTGGACTAGTGAGCGCCGCCTGTGTGAAATTAGTTGAACTTTGAGTCGGGTGCGTGTCGTGGATGAGCTTACGCGCTGAGTATCTGTAGTTTAAATCCTCTGTGTCTAAGATGGGATCTTGTTTGTATCTTTAGTTCAAATTCGCCGGGATCTTGTAGGGCGTCTGGTCCGAGTTCCAAGAATTGGATCCGTGTAAGTCGGTTGAGGTGGCACTAAAGGTAGAAACAGAATGGCACGGCGACCGTGGCGGAGTCCGCCGCTCAGAGAGTTTCCCATACATTTAATTTCTCCCCAGGCGACGCGGACAAATTAAATGTATGGGAAACTCTCTGAGCGGCGGACTCCGCCACGGTCGCCGTGCCATTCTGTTTCTACCTTAAGAATTAAACTAAGCCCGGTCGTAGTTGGGCCTCTGCGACACCGGCAAAGCTCTGTGGGGAGCTGGGGATCTGGAAGCTTTGCTGCACTTTAGTAGAACTTTCGAGGAAATCTAAATGAAAATAGAAAACCACAAAATAAAAGATTGAAATTTTAATATCTTTGTTCGAGAATTGTCCAGAACTGTGAATGCTTGAATAGGGTCATATCGCAATAGAGATTTGAAAACAAAATCTCTACAAGATATATGTACAGTACACATATCACTAAACAAATATAAAACAGTTGTTGTCAATAAATGGCAAAATATAAGATCACAATCGCCTTCTTTTTGGTTTCTTTTCTTCTTCATCATGAAATAACAAGTAAGCAACAATTGCTACAGCCATTTTTATTTGTCGCCATTTAACCGAAAAACTCACTTGTAAATAGTCACTACTGGGTCATTCCACATCCAATCCACCAAAAAATCGAAAATCACATTATTTTAACAATTTTTGAAATCTTTAAATTCCTCTAGTTCAAACAAAATTTAACAGAGAAAGCTAAAAGTTGCACCAAGTTGTTCTGCTTTAATACTGCTTTAATTTGATATACATTTATTAGTAAGAATAAAACATTTTCTAGTATTTTCAAAATTTTTTTTGTAAAAAAACTCAAAAACAGATTTTTTAATTTTTTTAGAAAAATTATATTTTGTGCATACACTCTTAAGATACATATATGCCAACATTTATGATGAGACGACATTGGGATCATATTGAAATAAAATATTTTGTACATTGTGATTTTTTTCATTTTGAAATTGCTTTTTTCTGCAATTCCGCCCGAGATATATTTTCCAATATAAACAACATGAATTTCTATTACCAGTGCTCTGGAAAAAAATTGTCAGTGAGCACTGTCAGAGAAATATTTGCCAATATTCTTTGCAAATGTAAACAGTGTGCCAGGCTTAGAATACAAAACTACAGGAAGGGCCCTCGGAGAATTTTAGCGTAGTGAAATTCAAACGGCACACTTCATTGCTCTTTTTTTCACTGAAAATTCACTCGTAACAACTTCTAATTGACAAAAACAAATTCTTTAAACTTTGTTTCTTCTTTTTAATTAGTTTTGCGAAAAACTGTAAATAAATTTTATAGAAAAACTCGTTTTAAAGAAAGTGCCGCGGGAAAATTTGACAGTTAACTAACAAGAAATTGTACCAATTTGACAGTTGACTGATAGCGATTTCACTACGCTCCCATACACGGATTTTATACCCGAGGGTCTTTCCTGTAGTTCTCTATTCTAAGGTGCCAGGCTGCGACTGCCAGCGAAAACTCGTATAGTTTAAACACACCTTAACACCCATTTGTTTCTTCCATGTTTCTTCAAAAACGTTCATTCTCATATTCTTTAATTAGATAAATCTATCTCAACAACTCAAGTTTCTAACCGCCCAAGAGATCGAACTACGAACCAGAAGTACAAACGTAATCAGTTTAAAATGGATTCCAAGACACTGCATCGAACATAATTCATATATTCTGCAAAGAATTACTTGCATAAATCCCTTTTTAAAAACTACAAGATTCAATAAATGACGATATTTACCGTTGTTTAGCTAAGCAGTACCTAAATGATTGTTTTAACTGCAAACAGGAGGTGGATGTTCTTATTACTCCCAAAAAATTTCAAGGTAAAATAAGAGTTAGAATCCCCAGCAGAAGAAGATATCAAAAGGTTATCACAACAATCCAAAAACTGGAGGAAAAACTAGCTTTTACTAGCGCCATCTATGTGCCGAGGGATAAAAATATTATTAAGGTTAGTTTGCAGGGGTGGCCAACCCAAATGGTATCGCGGGCCACTTTGAAAAAGCATTATGATCCCGCGGGCCGGGTGATATATTATTGCGTGATTCAAATTTAATTTAATATAGTTTAGGGAGACCGTTTCAAAGCTGTGCTGCGAAGACAAAAGCCTGAACCAAATATGACGTGCCGAACCGTAACCGTACGTACCATAACGAACGAACATATGCAAGTCTTTAGGTCGGTACTTTATGAACAATCATGTTCATTACGTACGGTTACCGCAAGGCACGTCATATTTGGTTCAAGATATAGAAAGAACGCTGAACAATTAACGTGCTGAAACGCGGAATTATTAAATTATATTTTCTGAGGGATTGCGAAAACTGCACAAAATGGATGAGGTATGCAGGTTTGCGCTCATGTAGGATATCGTGAAACAGTCGCAGAAGCCTATAATCACGAAAGTCACTTAGAGAGCAGCCCAAAACGGAGTTCGAGTAGGGTGAAAAGGCGTAATTAAACAAAACGTACATAATCGTTAAACGCTTCTTCAAGTTTATGGGCGTAAGAAGAATCGAAAGAGGAATAGATGGAAAGGCCATGCATTACTGCATTAGAAGAGGTAGTAGTAAGGCTTTAAGCAAATTCAGGCCTTTTCGACAAGGCACAATGGTAACGAAGTTTAGACCGGAGTCCGTAGGTTTTACTTACAATGAAACTAATGTAATCGCAGCAGGTCATGCTGCTATTCAGTAGCACCCTCACCGCAAACAAGAGGAACGGAGCTTAACGCGATAGCAGAAAAGTCAGGACGAACAATAGCAGAATGAGAGAAATAAAAATACACTACATAGGATTTAGCTGCAGTAAATTTAATGTCGACCAGTAGGATACATGACGCAAGTCAACAGCAAGCTTCTCCGCAGGAAATAAAGCTCCACATTGTCTGCATACATATGATTCTTAGAACATCTTTAATAAAAATACGGAATAAAAGTGGCCCAAGAATGGAGCCTTGGGGGACGCCAGAGTGGAGCAGGGCACTTGAGGAGCTTTAGTCACCTAGTTTAACCTTTTGAGAGCAGTTAGATAAGAAACTGCAAAATTTTAAGAGCAGAAAGAGAAAACAGTGAGGCAGGAGTAGAGAATGTGAGTTAAAATAGGCAATAGACGAGGTATAAGCATTTTGAAGAAACTAGGCGAAATGTAATGTAATTGGTGGTACAGGTTTTCGTCAGACAAGGTGGCGCGGTATTCATTTTTCGTATCTAAATTCAATTTTCGAAAAGAAACGATTCGTAGTTGAAAATTTAACCAAATTTCCCAACTTTTTGTCTCAGACCGACATCTGAAATTACAAAACTTTTCTTTTTTAATATAAAAATCAAGTTTTGAGTCTGATGCCTGAAAAGTGTTTTTTATATTCAGGACCTCAAAAATATGTTAAACAATTTACAGCAGAAAGAAAGTAGTTCGGCCGGCTTAAGGGAAATGCGGATAAATGCAAACACCATTCAACGCATAGTGCTGACTAATGGCGACGTAGAATTGATAGATTAATTCTGTTACCTCATTAGCATTTTTACTGAAAATGGCGGAGCAGAAGAAGACCTCAGTTCCAGAATAAATAAAGCAAGAAGCGCATATGGATGCTGGTTCGCATATAAAGATCTACAGAAATCTCAACTAACGCTAAATTGCGGCTGTTCAACTCCAATGTTAAGGCAATTCTTTTGTATGTAATATGGAAAGTCGCCCAATTCATCACAAGGCGCCTATACGTTTTAATCCTAAAAATCCGCTAAAAAGATAGAATTACAAATGAAGAACTATTGCGCCGTGCCGGCCAAGAAAGGATTGATGACCTAATCATGCAAAGGAAATGGAATTAGAATGGCCACACCTTGCGAGGTGCAAACGAGAATCTATCCAAGCAGGCCCTTGAATGTGATTCGCAAGGAACCCGTCGAGTTGAAAGACCAAGAACAACGTGGAGGAGAACTCTACCAAAAGAGGCCACAACAAGGAAGGCAACTGTTTCAGTCCTATGTCCCATGCGTGATTAAAGGATCAGAAGAAAAATAATCCTTCACTCATAAAACACTAGCTCGATGTTGACCAAAGAAGTGTGCTTGCTTGTAAATATGCTTGTTTTCTCTGCTACCTCCATGACACTCAGTTGCGGATGCGGTCTTTATATTCAATTGTTACCGATGAAAGCAACTGCTTGGATTTTTATCCATCAACCCGGTCATCCGGTGCACCCCAAGAGCTAATTCTCTATGAATTTAATTTTAATCATTGCTCATAGCTGGCACTTTTTTTTCTTTTTCACATGTTGGAACCTTCTTAGTACCTACAAAATATTTCGTTAAATCTTGTTGAATCTCGCGGGCCGCACAATTTCCCACGAAGGGCCGCATGCGGCCCGCGGGCCGTTGGTTGGCCACCCCTGATAGCTCGGTATGGAAGGCTCAAGAAATTTGCTCAAGAAAACTTCTGCATTTATTTCCTTAAGAAAAATTGACAACAGTTGACAGTTCCTTTTTTCATTGCGAACATTACATAAATTGTTTTATGATTGTTTGAAATTAATGAAATTGTTTTAATTAATAAGGAATTAAAAAAAATTAAAAAAATAATAATAAAATTTAACAAAATGTTATTTTTAATATTGCGGAAAGTTCCTTTCAATTTCAAAAAACAGCTGACATGTCATGAACTCATGAACCGTTAAAATTCCTTCAAAAAATAAATGAATCGACACTTATTTCTAGAGGAAAAACTAAAATTTTAACAAAAGCGACATCTGCGTGTCACTAAAAAACACGATCTTTCTGGTGTGAATTTCTTGACTCTAGCAGAACTCGGTTACAGAAATCGCTCCAGAAATTATTTCTGAACCATTTCTTGACCATTTTTTTTACAAAGTTTTTAGATAGGCAAAGAAATTTCTTGAGCCTTGCATCCTTATGGCAGCATGACTGGAGTCACTCACAGTGAAATCATTACGTGATTTTTTTTACTAAAAAAGTTAGATTGCGTAATGTTTTGCAATTTTTGTGACATTCGGTCCAGAACTGACTTTGCTATACCTACTACTTATATTCTCTGTCTTTGTCATATTTTCCGTTTGTCTGATAAACTTTATTTTACATAATTGTATTATATTCCTTCCAGGTAGTGATCAGAGTTCTAATTTGTTTCCTGACGACTCTTCACATCCATCAATCATTCTATGGCATGTGTTCTAGATACTTATTATAGGATGATCTATTTGCTTTACTTTAATAATGTTCTGCTGAATATGATATGAATTTAGAAATCTTTAGTTGTTTAAATCATAAAGTACTATCTAAACAATGCCTAAGAGTGAGTAGGGTAAAAAAATATTTCCCAAATGCATTCCATATTAAACCCTACAAATTAAAAATTTTAACCATGACAACCAAAATTTTTACATATCGAAATCGATAAGCACAGGTTAAATTTTTCTTTGGTTCTATAAAATTTGGTTTAACATAATCATATACTTATGTATGTATCTACTATAATTTTAGTGTAAATAAAACTTCAACTGCAACTATTCCACAATAAATCATCAATTCTATGATTGTAAAAATAAGCACCGATGTGGTGAGTTGCACATGTCTCTCTTGTCAGCAGTCACCATATTGTAATAGCCAATGTGAAATCAGGTGTGATAGTGGCTTTTAGCAAATATTTTAAAACCAGAATTTTATAAATGACATAAAAAAGAGGAATTATTCAATTATATGCAGAAAAACGAAATAATCCATTTATCAATACATAACTCGACTTCGCACTTCGACTATAATTTTGAAGAAAGAAAATACACATTTCTACAAACAGGGATGCAGTCTGGCTCATCGTAATTGCTCTATCAAACCTAACTGAGTCTAGCAACTTGACTTTCTTCTAGACACTGATGCAAGTTTCCGCAATCTTCCTACCTCACAGCCGGGCGAAAAAGGTAAATTCCGTTCGAACACGACTAAATTTATAGTGCTTTTTACTAAACACTCAAGTCTAGGATCTGTATGTGAGTACTGGCAAGATCATCGTATTATGCAGTAGCGGTGTCGTTTCGCCTACAAATATGGGGTATAGAGGTGCAATACAATAGGCCAAGTAAGTGGCCGCGGTACTTTTGGTCCAAATATCTCAACCAAAGAAGAAGAAGAGACAGACGGAAAAATAAAGCCTGGGAGAAAAATCTCGTTTGGAAACTAGAACAGTGCAAAGAACGAAAGCCGCAGGCGTGAGACTTCTACACATACTACTGCAAGGATAAAAATGGTAATCCATCCTAAAGTTTCATGAATTGCCACAAATGGCGAGCTAACCAATATCTAATGATGATCCACGCCGAGCTGGCCTATTACACCAAGCGATTCATGAATTATTGATTGTGCAAGTATGGGAGCAAGAAGTGATACCAAAAGACTGGAGAAATGCATACTCTGAATTGACTCTGTTCGAAAGGAAGGGCCTTCGGAGAATTCTTGGCCCCTCATGTGATATGAGGAAGGACGATTCCAAAGACTCTACCAAGAAAATATCTACGAACAGAAAATAAAGCTCGTTACGAGGTGGGCAAGACATCTAGCTCGTAAGAGCGAAGAGGACCCTCCTCGGAAAGTCTGCTGGATTGCAAAATGGTTGATATCGGCTCAGAATCGAGGCAAGTGGAGGCAACAGTTGTGAGAAGCCAGAAGCGGATCCCGATTGTTGGGTCGTTAAAGTAGGTAAGTGAGCAAGTAAGTAGTATATCCTCTGATGAAAAGGTAAGATTGTAAAAACCCTTAATTAAAACCTATTAGTTTTATCAAATTTACTACCAAACAAAAAAAAATTAATAAAATTAATCGCATTTACACCTCTGACAGATTTATCGAAGCAGAAAAGATACAGCAATTTTTTCCTGTAACTTTTTTGCAGCGACCATAGTTGGAATTTTGTTTACCTTCCAAAAAAGGATTTATTGTTGGTCCTGGAAACTTTTTCTCTCAAGTGGCACTTTTGCACCCTGTGTGAGTCCTGCTATTCTGCTGCAGTATTTGCGTTTTTCTCATGGATCCTGGAATAAAAAAATTTTCTCATCCATTGTTTTCTCTTATTTCTTTTTTTTGCTTTTTTTTCATTTGTTGTTTGTTATTTCATGCACCTTCAGTGCAATTGTACATTTTTTTCTTCAAAAAAAAAAAACAAAAAGCTTTGTGTGAAGTTGAACTTTTGAAGGTCATAAATTATTTGGTCCACTCTAATTCAGAGGAATCTCCCCAGCAGCAGTAGTTTTCGTTCCACCATTTTATAGACGAGGAACAAAAGTCGCGATTTTCACTGAAATGTTATCCTTTTTGTTTGGTTTTATTTTTTTTTTAGCTGATGGTGGTGTATTGCAATGCACACACAACATTGAGAATGAATGCAATTGGAGTCCGTTCTTGCATTTAAAAATTATTGCACGAGGAAAATGAATACAATCTCGTAAACTTTTACGAATTATTTTGGTGTATATGTTTGCACTTGTACAATGAAAGGATTTATTTAAAAGTTGGTAAGGTGTTGGTGCTTCTGGGTTGTTTTTATAAGTTTGTTTATGCCTTTTTTCGAGATTTATTATTTAAGATAGTCTTAAAAGCGAATTATTTTGTAAGAAAAGAGAAAAGTTTTCCTTAATCAAAGCAAGAAAACATTTTAAGAGCTTAGTAAATGAAGCATTGTGTTATCGAACCAATCTTACTTAGCCTATTGTACTGCACCGTGATACCTCATATATGTAGGCCAGATTGCTTGAACAGATGCCGCAGTCCGCCTGGTGGCTTGTCGCTTAGAGTTGACGGTTCGAGCAGTGTCTATGGGCACCCCCGCCGAGTTAGCTTCCCACATTGCCTCCAGTTCCGCCATATATTCACCAAACCTCACACAATAAACGAAGACGTGTTCTGCGTTATCCTGGATACTTGAGCATGCCACGCACAGCGGTGAGTCATCGTGGTCGAAATGATGGAAGTTTTTCCTATATCATTCCATGTACACTCAAGAACTCCGTGAGATTGAAATTCACTTCCCCACGCTTCCTCGTCACCCACCTCTCTATGTTTGGTATAAGTCTGTGGGTCCACCGACGCTCTTCCAACTTCCCTCGTCATTCCGTTACAGAGTACAGACTCGCTATGCGTCATCTGCCGCCGCGCTGTATTTGGCTCCTCTCGAAAAATTCTGGATCATAGAGATGCATGCCCACCAGTATGTCTATTAGGATCATCACCACTATCACTCACGCTACACCGTTGCACATGGTCCTGTATGCGCAAAACGCGCGAAGTGCGCTTAGACTGTATGCAGCCCGCCATTTTCTGCTTTTAGCTGCCTTGTTTAACGCTACTGCTCACACTTGCGCTGCGTATAGCTAGGACTGAGCTAACTATCCTCGCCATCAGGAGGCGACGACTCAGTCTAGAGCCCCCACGTTGGGCAGCCATCTTGGAAATTCTGCACAATTAGCGGACGCTTTACCCGCCACGACCTCCAAGTGTGCTTTAAGATTTAGTCTGCGGTCGATCATCACTCCAAAGTAGGTTAGAGCGGGCTATGCCTATGACTGACAGATCCTTGCGGACACAAGTTTTCTCCATTTGCAGAGCTTCAGTTTTGGGCTCAGGAAGTGTCAGAACACCGCTTTCAGCCCACGATTTAATCTCCCAGATCACTTGGTTTCGCCATAATTCCATTTCATGGAGGCGTCGTCCTACGAATACTACACCCACGTCATCCGCCCTCCCGATCGCAACTGCTTCTTTTTGGCACGCGATGCGCCAACACGTCGTTATAAATTGTGATCCACAGGACGAATCCCTGCGGAACTCCGCATGTTGTTCTTCCCACTCATAATGAAGTGGCCTACCTATTTTCTCTCTTTAGGTCAAATACCACCACTGTGCACAATACTAACGCGACTGTGTTTGTCTGACTACCCACCCGGTCCCAACATGGCCCGCCGGCACTGTTTACGAGCTTGAAGTCCAGTTCTCTGGCTAGAGCCTCTGGCTTATTTTTAAAGTTCAGCTTTCAGGTTAGATAGACATTTGTGTGTGTATTAATTTGGTTTGTGTATTTACCAGCGAAAGCTTTGAGAAGCTTTAAAGCAAGCTTCTATGAATGAATTAGGCAATTAGCTAAAATTATACAATGATACGGTCTAGACTCGTACATATGTATACATTTAAGATTAGCGAGGGGTAAATAACAAAGAGACATGTAGATCAGATGATTAAACGATACTAACAAGAAGTCTTAAACAAATTACCAATAACTTTACTTTATACTTTTTCATGGATTTATATGATTTTTTCCCCACCACTGCGAAGTTGAACTACAAATTCGATCCCCAGTGTGAAAGCTCACCAATACAAGACGTGTGAAAGCTATCCAAGGTACATTCAAAAATTTGAACCTGGATCGAATTCCACCGCAATATACAACCCAAAAACGCCGATTCCCACCCAAGACGCCCCAGATTCTCACTCAAGACACACTAACCTCAAGCCGTCACTAAATCCCACCTAAGTTTCCCACCACCATGAAAGTTTACCGAAGACACACTAACCCACCCCAGGGAAGTTCAACTAGTTTCACACAGGTGTCGCTCACACTCAAAGCTCTCCACAAAAAGGTCACCACACAAAAGCTCACCACATAGGTTCTTTTCCCGAATAAAGCTCACACCCAAGCACCCAACCAATGACGTGACTGGCACAGTACCCTTATAGCATAACTAGTATCAAGAATGAGTTCAATATCCTGTTGATCGTCAAGACGGGAAGTGGGATTTACTTGTCTTGCAATTGTCAATTTCAAGGTATCAAGTTTCACCTTTATTAGAATGTTTTCAAAGTTCAATGTCTTGTCTAGATTAAAGTGTATTGAATTAAACTTGCAATCGCTTTCATATTTCTAGACATACTGATATCGAAAGAAGTTTTTTAATCCTTCAAAAATATGCGATTTAAAACTGAATTTATTACACTGAATCATAAAAGGCAGCTCTTTTTGAATCATTCAATTCCGCAACTAATCCCTATCCCCTTCTATGGTGACAAAGCCAAACTAAACAAGTGTTCAATTTCACACCTAATAGAAGCGACTTACGAAAAAACTGTTTATTATAACTGTGCAGAGGGTGAATGACACCAACAATAAGGGTATGTAAATCTCTGCTCATGCTTTCATAAATTGAATTTATGGCATAATACGTGAACATGAGAAAAACCTGCTCCATCTTTAGATCAGTGCATCCCTATTCAGAGGAGTATGAATCTGCAGAAAGGGATTAAACGGCGACACAATGGAAGCTATTTTCCTCGAACATGCTATAAATTTCGGTGCTCGTTGCCCAAATAAAATCAAAAGAACTAAAAAAAAATAGAAGAAAATATGGGGGAGGTTGATAAAAGTCCATTGTCTGACGTAGATTGGATGCTCCTAAGGTCCATGCTGTATGGAAGGTTGCAGGGGTGGCATCCCAAATGGGAGACCAAGAAACAGCGGGTGGTGGATTCTGGTGTGCAAACAAGTGGATCTCGTCTCCTCGATGAGATGACATATGGCTGCAAACAATGAAACCGTTAAGTGATATAGATAGCTCGGTACTGAATCCTGAATCGTTTTTTGGCTAACTTAAGCTGCAGGATGCCTGTATGTTATTGGAATTATTCGCATCGGCAGACGTTAATGCTCTTATGGCTAATTTCTGGGATGCAATTTTGGGTGTGGTGCACTGGCGGTGAATAATGATCGGTTGACAAATTGCTTATGGTACACGGAATACTTAATTTAATTAACTGACACCCCACTAGGTTTTCGTTCTATACACGTAGAGAGGATAGAATCCATTAAGACTTTGATACCACTAATGAATAATTGTCGAAATGTAAATGTTTAAGGGCAAAAAATAATAATAAAAAAACACAAGATTATTAGTTGCAATTTTTCAACAAAACCCTATGACAACATTTTTATTTTATTTTTCTATTCAATATCTCTCGCAGGATAACAAAACTTTTGACTAAGGATATTTGATTAAGAATTAAATTCAGTCATGTTAGAGCAGAGTAGAATAGAAGAAGAGAAAGAAAAGTTTTGTGCAAATTTACTTTAAGGAGATGGTATTCTTGAGTTTCCTTTTTGTATATATGTACCGTACCTACACGTAAAAGGAACAAAAATGTGCACAGAATTGTAAAAGAAAAAATTTTCCTTTCGTACTTCTTGTTTATGTTTGTGTATTTGTACATGCACTTGACTAAATAAATACTCCTCAAGCATCTTGACCACAAAATGAATTTAATTTCAGTCTCAAAGGTTCTTGTTACATTTAGAATTGGATAATGGAAAAGGAACTTACAACCAAGGACATTGTATAGGAGATGGTAAAAATGTGCGCCTTCGGGAAGAAAAAAATAATCAATAATAAAAAAAATTGTAATTCAAATTAATGATAAGCTGTTTTTAAAGTTGTTATATATCCCCTGAAATAGTTGAAAGGAAGTTAATGCATGCCTCAGGTATGAAATAAAAATTATCTTGGGAAACCTGAAGATCAAAGTAACTCGGGAGTCCCTAAAAGATTATGGCCGGAAAAAACTCTAAGTACTCAGTTGTCGAATTTTAGTACAAGGCCACCTGGTCGCTAGCTAGGGAAAGGTACTTTAGGGGGGCTAGAGCAGATATACGGCAGAAGTTATTGAAATTATTTGTTACCTGATTAGTCTAGATAAGTCTAGACTTCTATTTTGTCTAGTTTCGTCTCTCAGTCTCAGTCTCTCGTTTCAGTCAGTTATCCCACAGCCAAACATTCATGATTTTCTACTACTCAAAACTTCTAACGCGTTTATGTCAAAACTGTATTATTCAAGTTGGCTGGAAACATAACTCAGGCAATTCTCAACCGATTCACTTGAAATTTTTAATGTATCTTTAGAAATACATTGTCTATGGAAGTACGTAGAATTTTTTTTATGTTGCATAGTTCATTTGTTATTAACAATTTTCTGACGATTTCTTTCTTGCAATTTTTCCACTTCTCACTTTAGAAGTGCGTCATTTGGCCAAAAATCAATATATCGAAAAAAATCCTACGTACTCCTAAAGATACATTCTATTCAAAATTTCAAGTGAATCGGGTGAAAATTGCCTGAATTATGTTTCCGGCCGTGGACCCTGGAAAAACGGAAACGTCATCGTAAAAACGCTGCACAGCCGCCATTTTGAAATGAATCGCTTCAAAAAAAAAATTATTGTATACAGTCGCTGATATGTATGATAAACACCCTTTTTTGTAATTTCGAATTATTTTGTAGTTTTTCTGAAAACAAAAATCCCAAAAAAAGCCTATTTTTCCGGACTCTAGAGTGACCTAAAGCCCTGTATGCTAGGATCAAGAAATTTCTTTGCCTATCTTAAGCCTAGATAAAAAAATGGTCAATAAATCGCTCAGAAATATTTTCTGTATCAATTTCTGTAACCGGTATGCTAGAATCAACAAATCACACCAGAAATATCGTGTCTTTTAATGACACGCAGATGTCGCTTTTGATCAAATTTTAGATTTTCTCCAGAAATAAGTGTCGATACATTTATTTCTTAAAAAAAATGTTAACGGTTCATGAGTACACGACATGTCAGGTGGTTTTTGAAATTGAAACTAATTTTCCGCAATGGTAAAAATTGCATTCTGTTGGGTTTTATTCACATTTTTTCAATTATTTTTCAATTATTTACGAATTAAAACAATTTCATTAATTCCAAACAATCATAAAACAATTTTTATATGTTTGCAATGAAAAAAGATAACTGTCAAAATTTCTAAACTGTTGTCATTTTTTCTTAAGGAAATATATCCAAAAGTTTTCTTGAGCCTAGCATACCGGGCTTAAACCATTAAGGCCAGTATCCAGATCGAGTGAAATTTCACTTCCTATCTTAAATGCGTGTAAAAAAAGGTGAGTGAAATGATAGCGAACTTTTTTTTCGCTAGCGTTTCGCTTTACTAGTATCCAGTTCGAGGAAAATTTCACAGGTTAAAAATTTGATGAACAGGTGTCGCTGTTTCAATATTTCGCAGCGGAATGACCACGAACCCTCACTTCACGACTGTCTATCATGTTTGACTTTATAGTTGCTAGGCAACAACGGTTATTTAAAAACAAATTAAATTTAAACTTGGAAAATATCGAAATTGGAGGTTTTTTTTCAATTCTATTCGTCGTCTTTTTATGAAGGAAGTTTTGAATTCAATTATTGACTGTGAGTCACAATCACAGGATTTATTTGATTTGTCTTGCGGAGCTGTAAGCAATTCAAAGCAGAGGAAGAAACATAGATTAAACCTGTGAAATCGTGGCATTTTGAATAATAAATATCCTGTGTCAGTTACATATAACATTTATCACAATGACATCTTGTTGTCATACTACCGAACTAATCATATGCGAGTACAAAGTGAAATGACGAAAGTGAAAAGTAAGCGAAATTTCACTCGATCTGGATACTAGGCTTTACGAATTAAAACAATTTCATTAATTCCAAACAATCATAAAACAATTTTTATAATGTTTGCAATGAAAAAAAGTAACTGTCAAAATTTCTAAACTATTGTCATTTTTTCTTAGGGATGAAATACATCCAAAAGTTTTCTTGAGCCTAGCATACCGGGCTTAAACCCGTAATCGATCACGAAAATTCAAAAAAGGGCAT
Organism: Thereva nobilitata; assembly: GCA_963855945.1. NCBI lineage: Eukaryota > Metazoa > Arthropoda > Insecta > Diptera > Therevidae > Thereva > Thereva nobilitata. The sequence goes on from OY979698.1 coordinate 20,704,537, forward strand.
CTGTCAGTCGATATATTATTGTAAAAAGCTCGCTTTTAGCGTTTTTTCTGTGTATTAAGGTATAAGCTGATTTTGATTTTAATTTTACTTGAAAACTAATCAATATATGACTTATTTCCATAGCCCGGCAGGTGGGCTACGTAGTTACTTTTGTTTATTTTTCGTTCACTGACATTTTTCATTACACTACCTCTTGTTACAACTGCCTAAATATAAAGCCTCGTTCACACGGAGACACTGATGTCGTGGCATTTAATGTCGCGACGTGAATGTCGCAAAAGGGTCATAGTCTGAACTAGACGTCGTGTCACTAATGCCGCATATCAAAAATTTTTGATAATTGACACCTGATGACGCGGCACTTCTAACACATCCGCTACTGCAGATACAAGTTCGCCCATTTTTATGCGCTTTATATTAGCTTGACCTGTATGTTGTATGTTTTATGTTGTATGTTGTATGTTTCATGTAAACAAATCTTGCAACTTGATTTTGACCCACTTACAGACAACGGATCAATTTGAAATTTTGCACATATGTATAGTTCGCGTGACAATGCAATCTGACCATTTTGTAAAAAAATCAAGATGGCGGTTCCAAGATGGCAGCCGAATTTTGTAATTTTACTCACCGACCCCGACATGGGTATCAAATGAAAGAGTATTACAAGTAAAATACAATTAGCTATGTGGCGTTAAACAAAATTCAAAATGGCCGCCAACACAAAATGGCGGACTACCTTTTCTTTACAACACCCTCGGTATGGGTATCAAATGAAAGGGTGTGACAATTAGAATACAGAACTGTGTGGTGTGATTCCAAATTCAAAATGGCGGTCAACACAAAATGCCGCTTTACCTTTTTGTTTACAACGCCCTCGGTATGGGTATTAAATGAAAGCGTACGACGAGTATAGTACAGTAAACTGTGTGACGTCATTTTAAATCCAATATGGCGGTCTCTACAAAATGGCGATAGACTAAAAAATAGAAAATAAAAAATATATAGTTTAAAAAAACTAAAAAATACGCTTTGATTTTAAAATGAACTAAAAAGTAAAAAATAATTTTGAATGTAAAGTTTTTATTGCTCCAGCCAGAATATGGAAACAACCTACCTTTCGAAATGTAAAAAAGCGTGGGCCGCTAGCGAAAATTTCAGGTGTTAATAAATATAGGAAGAGAGTCCCACGCTGTTTTACATTTCGAAAGGTAGGTTGTTTCCATATTCTGGCTGGAGCAATAAAAACTTTACATTCAAAATTATTTTTTACTTTTTAGTTCATTTTAAAATCAAAGCGTACTTTTTAATTTTTTTAAACTATATATTTTTTTTACACGAATGTCGCAATACTATGCGTGGATCATGTGAAGTGCCGTGATAGCAAATGTCGAGCACCTTCATGATGATAAATGCCACGGCATCAGTGTCACCGTGTGAACGAGGCTTTAAGTAGGTACTCTAGAGGTGGAATCAAAGCCGGTGTTATTAAAAGCATACTCGATGTCAAGGAACACACATAAGGCAGTTTGCTTAGCGAGGAGGACTTGCTCGATTTTGCTGACTAGATGATGTATAGCAAGCGCTGATTTACCGTTTTGTGTAAGCCAACCGAAAGCTATGTAGAGGAAGGGAGAACTATAGCTTGCACCTGATGGGAATCTCCAGAAGCCTTTCCATCGTTTTCAAAGAGAAAGAGGTTAAACTGATAGGTCTATTCGATTTGTACAGCTCCAGGGGCCTGTTGTCGAAGTTTAGGGATAAAAACCAAATGATTTAAGATTTATAATATAATAAATTAAACGCAAAAAATTACTCAAAATGTAGACTCTTTGAAAGAAGAGTTGTTTGCGTCCACCATATCGCTTTCTACTTTCAAATTATAAGTAAACCGAAAGTGGTCGTGTCGTGTATGTTTATTTATTAATTAATTGTTCATACCCATTGAATTTATTGTAGTTTGCTAGCCAAGCCTTTACATATAGTATTTTGCTATATATCCTTTCGATTTATTAGGGACCAAACAACATGAAGCCATCCATCAATTAATTATTTATTCGCAAATATCCACAAATATTAAAACTAAACAAATACCCAAAAATAAGCTTAAAATTAAAAATTAAATCAAAATTTAAAAATAAATAAACGCAACAAAATTATAAATATATAAACTAACGTAAAACGAACAACATTTAACCTCTATACTTAGCAACAATTATAAATAATAATAAATAATTAAATATTCACCTTAAATATAACAATAACAAAAATAAATTCATAAGACTTTTTGGCGAATCCAGCTGTATTCCCCAAACAACACTCATTCAATTAAGTCTACACCCCCAACAAATAAGGGCACGATATATGTATGGATATATAAAGGGAGTACATTCCCTTTTTTAATGAGCATATGTAGGATACTCATAGTAATATTTATAAGGATCAACTGAAGCAGCACTTGGTTTCATTGATTTTAAGGCGGCATAGCCATTTCGTCTGAAACAGAAATGTGTTAACCTACAACACTGCTCTAAATAAAAATATATTAACTTACCTGTTATGATCACTTGCATGTACTTGGAAGCTGCTATCGTCGTGGGGATCTTGCGAAAAGAGCTTCTTCAGAGCTATAATACTGCTTATAGTAAGAGCAACTTTACTTATAATTAACGCTTTTATAGCGAAAAATCCAACAACTTTCAAGAGTAATGGCATAGTGAATCCAAAGGCAGCAGCTATAGCAGCAATTACATATTTCATCATACCTTTACCTTTTTTGCCACCTTTATATCCACCTTTACCTCCACCAAAACCACTTTTTTCTCGACCTTCATTCATATTTAGCTTAAGAACATGAGTCCTCAAGAACTTATCCAATTTTTCTAACAAGGATCTATCCACTAGCGACAAGCTGTTCATCGTTCGTGCATCAGTTAATCCAATTATGCTCTCCTTTTCTGTATTGTTAGTCTTTTCTAGTACTAGACCGTCCACTATCTTTACGGAGTCCTGATTAAAAAATACATATTAAAAAAAATGTATTCAAAATCTCCCCGAAAATGTTAACTCAACCTGATCAACAGCCTTAGACATAGCCGACAAGGCCTTCTCCTTCAAGCATCCAACAAAATCATCCTTATCCTGGCAATCCTCGTACACTTTCTGAACAACACCAAATTCTGGACCGAACCAACTTTTATCCGTACTAACTGCAGCGATCGACGTTATTAATCCTGCCAGGAGCACCAACTCCAATGTCAGCCTTGATCTCATCCTATCTCTGTCGACTGACTCTCACCTTGATTAAAGAAAACTAGCGACTGCACAAACTCGCGATGTTCAAGCGCCTTTTAACTATCCCTCAATGCTCTGCTTCAGTTTGGTGAATTACAAGAAATCAACCTGGCATAACTCATTGGCACGCGATTCTTCTTTTCAGATTAGAAATTTTGCTTTCTTGGGTGATGATGATTTAGAATTTCTTCTCTTTATAAAACGGACTGCACCCGACTGACATGATTTCGTTTCATGTGCAGATGATCATCCATCGTTAATCTTCTGCAACAGTTCACACAGGTGTAAATAAAACGTAAACATTAATTGAATATGAAAATCGCAAGGCAACAAAATTCTTGATTCGCATTTGATCTGTTTAATTGCTGACTAGTGTAGCTAGACTAAGGCGTTTTTTAATATAATTCCATAATTTAAACAACAAATTAAGGTTAGTAAAACAAAAGCTTAGAATGTAAGAGTATCGTTCTACTTCTAATAGATTTTAAGGTCAAGTACTTAAGGTGTTGATTTATCAATAATCGCAATATTGTAGCATTTGTTCCACAGGAAGTAATGAAAAAGAGCATACAATTTTGTTTTAAGCATTAATTATCAATACCCCAAAAAAATTATTAGATAGTGTCGGTATTTGTTTCTTTTCTTGAAGTGCTACCATTAGACGTAAGCATTTTTTGAACTCAATTATTTGGTGAACAATATGGTCAATTTACCATAAACAAACTTTTGCAACTACTGCTAATGCCACTCTTTGGCAGTATAGAGCCTATCACGAGCCCTCGATTTTCTCAGTATCTTCCTCAATAATGATTTGTCCGTTGCAGCGCCTCTCTCTCCTACGGCAACGAAATTTTATTTTTCGCTCGAAATTGTTTTTCGCATTCATTTTGGCGCCCCTTGCCACCCGGCGCCTAGAGCGACCGCTCCTTTCGCTCGACGCCAGGGCTAGTAGCCACTGTTTTGCTTGAACGGAAGTTTTTTCCATTAAACGGCAATTCTTCATCAACACACGAAATTCAGATTTTTCCATTGCTTTTAAAATTACAAAAGTAGCGTCACTAAAATCACTGTGACTTGTAAACATTCGGTCGGACGGAATGTCGTTAAATTTTGACACATATCGTTGGTTGGCAGTATCTAAAAATCATATTCATTTATCAATAGGAGCGCCATCTATATGTTATCCTATTGATTTATTGAGTGTTGTAAAGTTATAACTCCATCTAGCCGTTTGTAACAAGTAATAAAAGACTGAAACCACAATTCAAAGAGTGTATTTTCATAAGATAAAGCCAAGCTTAAGAATCACCCTTTGTTCTGCCAGTTTATCATGTCGTTCAGATTAGGTATGTTACGAATGTTCGCATTCGCTTATGCGAATGATTTGCATCATTTTAAACATTCGCATCGACATTCGCATTCGCATCAAGTAATGCGAATGTTTTGCGAATGCGAAAATGTGTAGGTCGCGTCGCCTCTCGTAGAAAACAAAATTAAAATACGACAAATTGACAGATCTGACTCGCAAATATCTGAGCGCTCTACCAGGCGTTCCGAGTGCGCAATTGTTCAGTGCAGCCGGCTCTGACTGAGGAATGAGGACTTGAGGCATACGTCTGACAGGCCGTGGACTGCAGGTGACCTCATGATCCTCTACATACACACAGGCCTCAACGAAAATTTCAGACTGAATAGAAGTTCAAATCTTCAGGCACGGACTGACGATAAATACGTGAAGATTTTTGTCAGTTTTCTTGGACTATGCAGGCTCCATCCAGTTGACGGCGTGTTTGAGTGAGTGTGCCGTTATACTTGGCCTCAAGTCGAGACACCTTTAGGCCATGGCCTGCCGGCGGCCTGTATATGAGGGGGGCCTTTAGAAATCGCCTCATGGATATGTAATATTCCTCTCCTGAACTTGGACTATTAAATACGAGAAGAAAGAATACCATTACTGTATATAACACTGGTCTATGGTTCTAATATTTTTCATATCCTATTGTAAGTAATAAAAAAATGAGGCCTTAATAGTTAGAGAGACGGCGACAAAAAAGGCTCATAACTACAAAATGGACGTTGAGCATATTTTTCTATAGTTCGAGTCCCCCTCTCAAAATCCGTCTTGTCGAGTAGGGGTCTGGCGCGGTGCGGTGAGCGACTACGGCGTTTTTTCCAGATTTGCCCTAGCGATTTCAAAAAATTTCTACCATTTGGGTGAAAATGACTGGAGGGCATCTGGGACACCCCCAGATTACGGGAAAAATATTTTCCTCCAAATTGCTCGGTGCCTTCACCCGCGGTTCAATAAATCCGCCCGAAACTCCGAAATTTCAAAAAATTTCAGCCACATACAAAAAACCGGTGTCAAATGATTCGTTACAATGTATTTTATCCAAAAATAAAGTTTTCCTCCAAAATGCGTCTTGCTAAAATATGTTAAATAACAAAAAACCCCGTTATTGCATTGGCGCTTGATCCCAGAGTTCTCCCGCTTTTTTGACAAGAGAATTACATAGTTGCAAGTTTTATGAACTTCTTGGTCTCTATTTTAAAAATTAAAAAAAAACAATATTTATTCTTAATTGATGTAAAAATCGACTGAAGTGGTCCCGAACCCATGGAAAAATTTTATGAATAACTACTGGTAAATATACATTTTTATATGTTTAATATTTAAAACAGAGGAGAAAATTGAAAGGCAGGCCATGTGCACGTGTCGGTAGACAAGAAATTATCTCTTTAAACTGATTTCCTCTTTCATTTTCCGACTGTTCAAGGAGCAGGATTCATTTACTGTCACAGTAAAGATTTTCTTTTTGGTCGCGCTCAATCAACGTGAAGACCTCGTGTCTCCGTGCTTTTTCATTCAACCAAATATACCGATTTGATTGAATTGTTCGTTTTACGGGTCGATCGACGGTGGTAATCAGGTCAAGTGATTCGATAATCATTTTCGCACTGGAATCTCAAGATCCTAAATGATTATTATTGCCAGTTGCTATCATAAGTGAATTTACTTAGTGTGTGCAATTTGGAATTCTGTGCTTAGGTAAACTTTTACACAAGTGTAGTGTTGACAAACTGAGACTGACCCAATAATCCAACGTACATAAATACCGACATCTTTTATACTCAGTGATAGGTTTACAGGTTTGGTTGCAATTGGCTCTGTCGATTTTTAGATACAGAATGGTGACGTATTTCAATACCAGCGATCGGATTGAAGGGTGTTGCGCTCAGCGCCTTCCACTGCTGCCAAAGGCAGAGTTGTCGCTTTACAGGCAACAAATCGAAGGAGAAACTGCTTTTCAACATTAAAAATAATAATCTCAACTTCGGTTGCAATGACACTTTCCACTTTCCAGATAAAACCCGCTGATCCGAAACTTTTCAGCGTTCGTGACCATTCTGAGGATTTTTTGGATGATTGCGCTCTGGCAGTAAGAAATTTGGAGGAAAATAATTTTTCCACATTCTATAGGTAGTAAAGAACCCACAGGCAAATTTTCATCCATTTTGTAATTATTTTTTGAATTTTTGAAAATTTAAAATTTGAAAATTTTTTATGTGGCAATGCTGACACATGGAGCAAAAAAATTTTTTTTCTGTATTCTTTGCAACAAACTTGATCCCCCCTATTGGGTTTCAACTTCAAATTTTCAAATTTTTTTAATTTTTTTATTTTAATTTTTTTCGCCATTTTTTGGAGCTTCTGGAAGGGGCCTTTGCACCGAGCAATTTGGAGGAAAATATTTTTCCCGTAATCTGGGGGTGTCCCAGATGCCCTCCAGTCATTTTCACCCAAATGGTAGAAATTTTTTGAAATCGCTAGGGCAAATCTGGAAAAAACGCCGTAGTCGCTCACCGCACCGCGCCAGACCCCTACTCGACAAGACGGATTTTGAGAGGGGGACTCGAACTATAGAAAAATATGCTCAACGTCCATTTTGTAGTTATGAGCCTTTTTTGTCGCCGTCTCTCTAACTATAATTTAATTAAATGTTTTTAATGCTATTCCTAAACATTCGCATTCGCAAATTCGCATTCCGAACATTTGCATTCGCATTCGCGAATATGAAAAATATCACATTCGTAACATCCCTAGTTCAGATCATGGTGCAATATCTAGTAGTAAGCTTAGTTTGAAGTGTAGAAGACAACAGCACAGGTTAGAGAGAGTCAGTGATCGAATAGGTGTCGATGAACATTTAGCTTGAACTGTGTACGAGTTCGTAACCCGCTCGTTCGTCTCCACGTAGCTACAGTGCCGCCCTATGATGATTTCCGTAATTCTGACAAATATCTCGTCGGGGTCTGTTTATGAAGCCCATTGTTCTTTTTTGTTCTAAGTGGGCCAATTTGTCCTCGATTGGACTACCAAGCATCTCGTTCTCTGAGCCGGGAGAGACCCTCTCTCGTTGGCTACGTAGTCAGCTTTCTCGTTCCCATCTCTGTTCCTATGTCCGGGAACCCAGATGAGAGTCACGTTGTGCTTTATACCGAGTCTATCTCTCAGCTCTGCATCGCTTCACTAGGTTGCGGGTGTTTCCTAATACCAAAGCTTTTATCGAGGCTTGGCTATCTATGAAAATTCCAATGCTATATCCTTGTGTATGTTCGAAGTTCATTGTCTGGCAGACCTTCAGGATCGGTCGCGATTTTCCGCTTGGAAAATAGTAGCGTGGACCAGGAGGTTTCAGAACAGTGAACTATTAGTGGTCTCTAGATAAACCCCTGCCCGACGCCCTCTAACGTTTGGAACTCATCGGAAAATATCCGTATGTTGAACTTTCTCATAACGTCTCCGTTTGTTCACTCTCTTCGACAGTCTCTCTTCGAAAGTCCATCAATTTAAGGCCAAGGATCTGTGAGTAGTGTACATATGCTCGGGTAGCAAGTTTAAGATATTGCAATGACGGTAAGGTCGAATTCCGTCAGTCTAGCGGCATTGCACGAGGCTAGGTGTTTGATACGGGCGGCGGTCGGGAGGAAGCAGGTGCAAGATAATATCAAGGGGGTTCGTGGGGCTGCCGGCCGGTAGACCTTTCCGAACTTTATGACATTACAGGTCCCGCTCTACGACCTCTGCTGGAGGGGTGAAGTTTACACTTTTAAGCTATTGTGAACTATTACTGGGAAGCCTATAAAGAACTTTTGATATTAAAATTAGATTGTACTGTAACACTTCGATTTTTTCCTGATAAGTTGTGAGTATCAACCTTTAAAATAGTGTCTTCCCTAATACTTTGCATGCCTTGATGTTTTTCTTGGCTTCCTTTCATTTCCGTAATTTTCATTTCTAGGAACGAACTTATAACTTTGGTTCAACTTCAATCAACAAATTTTGTGTTCTACATTCTTCAAGACATTTCTTGTGATATAAAATTTTTGCTATTACTACTAGTAGGATACAAATTTGCACATTTTTCTTAAAAAATTCTTCTTAAACTTCTTCTTCCTCCTGCCAAGCGTATGAGCTGCCATCTATTAAAAAGATTCATTTCTTTTATTAAATGAAATAAAAGCCACCTATACCTCAGTTCAAACATAAAACCGCTGCAGATGTTTTTGACGTTTCTTTGCCTTTGAAAACAACTCTCTTTCCCTTTAGGTTTTCAAATAACTTAAAAGACTGTGATTAACCCATCCCCAATGGACTTCCGTGCAAATAATCCAGGATCAGTGCAATATGGAAACTTCATAAACTATTACCAGTTTAATTCTGCAGAAGAAAGACTAAAGTTACTTCCAGAAAGCGTGTGGGATGCTCGTAAAAGTACAGACGATCCATACTTTGTCCTCGACATTGGATGTAACTCGGGAGTTTTGACGCTTCTGCTTCATGAATATTTATCAAAACAAACTGGACAGCAAGTTATGGTGCTAGGAATAGATATAGACCCTGTGCTTATTGAACGAGCAAAGGAGCTAAACAAAAATCCGAATGAGATTACGTACATGTGCGTCGATATTATGAGCTCAGAAGGAAGAGCTGAAATACAAAAGTATCTAAGTAAGCACAAAAAAGGTGCCTTTGATTCGGTATTCGTAATGTCAGTTACAATGTGGATCCATCTAAACCATGGCGACGATGGCTTGAAGGATTTCCTTAAAAGTTGTGTCGATTTGAGCGATTTGTTGGTGATAGAACCCCAGCCGTGGAAATGTTATCAAACAGCCGTAAAACGCCTTCGGAAATGTAATGAAGAATTCCCCAACTTTCCTCTGCTTAAGTGGCGTTCGAATGTAGAAAGTGAGATTGAAAATTACCTCGAAAATACTTTGGGGCAGCAAAAGATCTACGAAACGGCACCAACAAAATGGAAAAGAAAACTCTGCTTCTACCGTGACAAATACATCCAATAAAAATTTATTACTTAATACTTTTTTGTACAATTGATATAATAAAAAACGCGAGTTTACTTTTTTATTTAATTGGTAAGTTTCTTAAAATACAGCCTAAAAGTAGTAATCGTATTCCATCTCATTTCATCCGGCCACCTCCTCTCCAGTAAATTCCAATTTAACATCGGAGGGAAGTCCCTCAACATCGACCTCATTCTCTTGTGTATTCAATCGGTTTAAGGTCATCATAACATCCGCAGACTTGGCACCCATCAGTCCAGTTGTGTTCTCCACTTGATCAGTTTTTATTTGCTGTGCGGGAAGCTTCTGTTGCTGGATAACTTGAACGATTTGCTGATGGTCGACGGGGATTTGCTTAACTGGTATTCCTGCATCCTCGAAGGCCTTTTTCTTAAGTGTTTGCCGTATTTGGGATCTAGTATAAAATTGAACAATGTTACTAAGTGCTAAGTTAAAGAACAGATGAAGAAACTTACACGGTGCGATGTTTGATGCGTAAACTAATTTTATTTAGATCATCTGAGAAGCGATTTATTGACGCATGAAGCATTTCAATTTCTTCATCTGTCCATTTGCTCCTTTTAATGTAAGTTTAAATTATTACCAAAGGTTTAAGTTCATTTTGTGTGGCAAACTTACCCGGAAGGTGAATCTGCAGTAGGATGGAGCTGCATTGTAAGTTCCCCTAGACGTGTGAACGCTTGTCCGGCGGCAGTGAAAATCTCTCCAACCTTCAATGAAGTGGTTTAAAGATTATAATAAATTATAAGGTTCATTTATTTAAGCAGCAGAGTTCAGGATTGAAAATTAATCAAATATAAACTGTTTTTATCTACCTTAGTCGCAGAATTCATTGTTTTCGTTTGATAAATAATTTGGCGGGTTTACTGTCAAGCTACCGTCAACTGGGGATCTGTCAAATTTTTTTTCCAACATTCTTCAGTGTTACCATGTGAGTTTTTACGATTGCATAGAAATCCCGGGGAAACTGGCGTTTAGGGCCTTTTACTGTCAAACAAATTCGGTGTGATTTGTGCAATGAAAATTGAATCTCAAAATTTTATTTTATTTTGGAATCACAAAAAAACGTGGCCGCCGGAGATATCACTTTTTGGCAAAAAAAATCACTCAAAAGCTGTTTTTTTCGAAAAAAAATTTGATCAGTCAATACGAAACGTTCTTGCCTACAAAAAGCCCTCTTGTTATTTTTTCGAAAACCTCACCCTTTCGAAGTTATTTAAGGTCAAAGTTTCCAAAAACCACTTTTTGGCCAAAAATACTTTGAATAATTCGTTGGCTTGGTTCGAAGGAAGGAATAGTGGACAAGATAGTAAGTCGGAGTCTGGTGAAGGGGAAGGCGATGGAGTTTGCGTTTGAACTCCTGGAAGTCGTAAGAGCACACACCAAAGAGAAGAAATTTATACGAAGCGTACAGAAGACGGAATTTCCTAAAGTCTATATCCTTAATAGTAGCAAGCTCAGGCTGAGACGCCAACGTCCAGGTTAGTGAAGGCAGCCTCTTCGGTGTGTTATGCCTCTTGAGACAAGTTAATCCCACTAACCAGCCGAGAAAAGCTGTCACCCCGGCAGTACCAGAACACCAGGGGAACAAGGAACTGTACCGCCAACTAGATGAAAAACCCACATAAGCGGAGTTTTTTTAACGAGGGAGTGGTGAGAATCTTACATCCGTCTAGCAAGGAATGTGTACGGCCGCTTGTTTAAGGCTTCCATGCCTACGGCAGGAGACACCGCTGGGGTTCGCACCCATCCGGTAGTGTCAGAATGTGCTTAAGCTTCTGGTGGATGACCTTTAACTCCGCTTCCCTCATTTTCCACACATTCTCCGGACCTTATCATATGGTCCAGGATGTTCTCAGATGTTAGCTGCACCTCAGCGCCTGTTTCCAGCACAGTCCCGTGCTCTGCAAACCTCGGGTATTTAAAGAGAACATGCTCCGCGTCCTCTTTATCGTCCGACACGGTGAATCGTTCAACTTGAAGCGGTGAAGGTATGCCCTATAACCTCTATGCCCACTAACTTTGGTATCCCTATTAACTATTATTAAGCGGTTAAGCCGACGAGGTGCCTTATTAGGGCTACTCTACTGGAACTTTATTTTCAACACATACAAATTGCCGTGTCGATTTGTCCAATATTCTACGTTGCTTTTCTTACTTTTTCTAAGGTGAATTTTAATATTAGCGCCAAGTAGTCACGTTGTCTCACGCGCTGCTCTACTACTATTGCAGAGGTCCGCAGATTGGTTACACATATTTGAATGGATCTTCCACTTTTCCTTTCTAACTAACCCTCTTTGCAGCAATTTCATGTACGCTCATTTGCCATCGCCTGTAAGCACAAGCGGTCGCCTTTTTGATCTCTCCTTCGATGGCCCAACTCGAGCCCTGGCCTCCTTCAACCTCTTCCTCCCGATGTCTCTCTGATCTGCAATTTGCCTCCAGCTTCTTGTGTTGAGTTTTGCTACATCAGCCTTAACACCGTCTCTCCACCTTGACCGTGGTTTGCCAACCCTTTCTCTTCGCACCTGGTAGTAGATTCAGGGCTTTTTTCGGCATCCTTGATACATCCATTCTTTGAATATGACCGACGCAACGTGTAACACTGCTAGTATCCCTGTATGCTATCAGAAATTGATTTTTAAATTTGTGATCTAACGAAAACGGTTAAAGTTTCAATAAGATTACTAATTTTATATATTCTACTACGGTCAAACTAACATTAAACCTACAAGTAAATACAGATAGATTACTCCTTCAGTCCTACGCTTCCCAAAAAAGTTTCAAGAGTGAATCCACCCTTAATTGCCAGATTTCTTTACTCCTCCCATCTTTAACATCAAGGCAAACCTTATCTACAAATTAAAATCAAAATTAATTTCTGTAACGAATAAATACACTTTAGGGATCACTTTAATAAAATTAAAGACATATTTTGACTTTCGGTATAACACTTTCAAGAGTTTTAACCCACACTTTGCGATACTCCTCTCATATAATACAAAAAAACATGATTAAATTTGTCTAAGAAGGCTCTTAACCAACAATCAAAGTTGCGTCATCCGGAAACTCGTATTGTGGAACCTCCAAATTAAGCGGAGCCGGTCCCTTACGAATACGTCCAGATGCATCATAATGCGAACCGTGACATGGGCAATAATAGCCACCAAAATCACCAGCATTTGCAATTGGTACACAGCCCAAATGGGTGCAGACACCAATTACTACTAACCAATCTGGCTTAGTAACGCGAGCCTACAAATAAAATGTAGAAAATAAAATCTTGTAATAGAAATATAAAATTTCATACCTCATCTGGTTGAGGATCACGGAGAGTTGCAACTGGTACTGACCTTTCCTGTGAAATTTCACTAGCTGTACGATGTCTAATGAAAAGTGGCTTTCCTCTCCACTTGAATGTCATTGATTTTCCTTCAGGAATATCAGCTAGTTTAATTTCAATCTTAGCCATAGCCAATACATCAGCGGTAGCGCTCATTGAGCTAACAAAATGTGTGACTAAAGATTTAGCAGCATAAGCAGTTCCTACTGCTCCAGCACCAACAATCATGTAAGTGAAGGATTTACGTTCCTCGGCATTGGTGTGTTTACTTGTGGCTCGTTTTACTGAGTCTCTTCGGTATGGAGAGAAGTCAGGAACTTCCAAATCTGTATGTGCTGATCGAACTTGAGTGGTTGCTGTAAGTGCATAATAAAAAGAAAAACGCATTAGAATAATTCAGAACTTTGAGAATCAACAAAAATAGTTCATAACCTCAATTTGTTACATAACCACAACTTATCTTCGAAATATTATGCAATTAAAGTGTAAAAACTTAAAGAACTCTAATTTACACACTTATTCTAATGATAAATATAAAAGAATTAATAAAATACACTTTTAAGGCAAGATTTCTTAATGGTTTTTACTAGTTAACTACCATAATTCATTTACCTGGAACTCCTGAAGCCTTTATGGTATTTGAGGCTTGGCTAGCGCCTCTTAAGTATGCACGAGATGCTGCATTAAACATTTTGGTAAATATTAGTGAAAATAGATTTTTAAATAACTTGAATGATGTTAGGAAATTTATGAATTTTCTACTTTGATCGACACTTTACAGCACAGGAAAATATCGATAGAGGCAACCTGCTGTCAAAGTTGACACTTGGACACAAAAAAAAGATGTCGGCGCTGTAAGGGCATGAAAAAAGTCGAATTGGTGTGAAGTTTTTTTTAAATTTTAACAAAATCTTTAAAAAATTAACAAAAGAAAATTATTTTGATTAAATAACAAAAAATAAGAATATTTATAAGGGATTGTATGGGCTCAGGGTAAATTTTATTTTATTTAAAAAATGTCATTTAAATGAAGTTCTTCGTAATTCTAAAAGATGGCAGCACATTTGTTTTTAATGGAAACTCGTGTGAGGTTATGGGCGAATTAGAAACTTCCGGCACAACGAAAACCGTTACATAAAGTATAATAATAATACGTGTAACACACTATACTTTCATTATGATGGTCAAGGAAATTATGGGGTGACACATTACACGTGAGGATATAAACCTGCGTGTTTTTTGCTTTAATTTTAAGGGCAATTGATTACTGAACTAAATTTTGCAGTTTTTGTCGTTAATATCTTCAGGAAATTGCTGTGTGAATTATTTTGATGACTAAATTCAATTAACATGACTGTCAGATATTCGAATTTTGGGAATTTATATTATATGCTTTTCATAGAATAAAGCAACAAAAAATATGGATGTAGAAAATATCATTATTGACTAGAGGCTATTATTTATTTCCCGCTAGAGAGGCTATTATTTATTTATTTATTTATTTATATAAAGTACGGAAGTACACAAGACACGTCTTTTAGAGTACAATAATTCATTGTTAAATTTTCAAGATATAAACCAGTTTAATCTTACTAAACTAAGAAGAAAAAGAAAAAAAGAAATAACAAGAAAAAAGAAGAGAAGTATATAGAGAAGTAAAAAGACAGAGAAAATGAAAGTACTAAAGAGAAGAAGAGAAAGAGACAAAATGGGATGCTTGCGTTCTAAAAGTCTTGACTGTGCTTATTCTTTGAATGAAATTATGGAGATTTTTCCAAAGCCTAAACGAATGCACAAAGATGGAACGACTACCCATTAAGGAACAGTGAGCAGGCATGAGAAATTTAATCGATCTCAAGAACTGCAAAGAACAAAGGAAGTCGGAGAGGTAAGAAGGACTTTTGGTGTAAAGAAGTTTATGCAAGAGGACCAATGCCATGACATATATAAAACGAAAGAGATCCCAACCTAGTAAGAAATTTCGCACAGCTGACACATGATCTGATCTTCGTAAGTGAAAAATAAATCTTAAACAATTATTAAATGCAATATTGAGGCGATGACGTCAGGGCGCATCGAAGGATATGTAAACAAGAGACCCATAGAGGAAATGTGGAAGAATTAGAGATTTGACAAGCTTTAGCCGAATAGACGACGATAGACGACTACCATACAGCCATAGTTTAGGTAATGTGCCATAGATCTTGGAGAGCATAAGAGAGACATGTTTGCAGCAAGATAGTTTGGAATTAATGGCAATGCCAAGATTATTGACACAGTCGACCACAGGAAGAGGAACAATATTAAGAGAAATAGGTAGCATACTGTCAATGGACAAAGGGCAACGACTAAGAAGGAGTACTTGGGATTTATTTGGATTTTGTTTAAGGAAATTGGAAGAACTCCATTCATTTATTTTAGATAAGACATTATATTGAGTTCTGCAATATAGGAATCAATCCGATTAGGAGGCCATAAAGTATACAGCTAAAGACCATCAGCATACAGATGAAAGGAACAGCGATTGATAACAGAGGGAAGATCATTAATATTCAAAGAGAAAATGAGAGGACCAAGAATTGAACCTTGTGGCACTCCCAAGGGAAGGATGATGCAACGCGAAAATCAGATATGTCAGAGGGAGAGGATATTTTAGGTAAGGGAATCACTATGGCTTTTTTCCAGAGCAAGGGAATTTGGGAAGTTGTCAGGCAGTAATTGAGAATATGCGTAATAGTTACCACGATTATGGGAGAGAGAAGCTTGGGAAAACGGGGACAAACAAAACACCATCATAGCCGACACTGTTAGAGGAAATGGACAGCAAAATTTCTAGGGCTTTAACTGAGTCAACGCAACGGAAACTAAAGCCATTAGAACTAAGAGAATCTAACGGTAGAAAATGTATTGAACTATTTTAAAACAAATTCTCCATCAATTTAGTCAACTGTCAAAAAATTTAGTCTCCTCGCCCAAAGACTAAATACTGCATTATCGACACTAAATTTTAGTCCACAGGCACTACGTTGTTTTTATTTGGAATATTTAAAAAAATATTTTTTAAAATAGTAAAGAAAATATTCTTGCAAATTGTTGCTTAACTAACGTGAAATCAAATTATTTTATTTTAAATTGTAGTTTCCAATTTTCCAACAGATGTCACTTAACCGAAATTACAGTCCAAATGAAGGTAATACCTGTGACACACTATACTTTCATTATGATGGTAACTTTCATTATGATGGCCAAGGAAATTATGGGGTGACACATTACACTTTACTTTCATTTCCATCTGGCATATCAAGTGAGGATTTAAACCTGCGTATTTTTTGCTTTAATTTTAACCTGTTTTAATTTGGAATATTTAAAAAAATATTTTTTAGAGTAGTAAAGAAAATATCCTTGCAAATTGTTGCTTAACTAACGTGAAATAAAATTATTTTATTTCAAAATGTAGTTTCCAATTTTCCAACAGATGTCACTTAACCGAAATTACAGTCCAAATGAAAGTAAAATACTTTCATTTTGGACTTTCATTATGGTGGGTTTTTGGCACGATAATGAAGGTTACTTTCATTATGATGGTATATGTGTCACAGGTATAAAATACTTTCATTTTGGACTCTCAATATTTTAGGGTTTTGCCACGATAGTGAAGGTTACTTTCATTAAGATGGTATATGCGTCACAGGTATTATTATGAGAAAACCTCCGTCGTACACAAAAACACCTACCCAAACACTACTCTTATTGAGACATATAACACATATGCCGAATAAACTGTTTGTCTATTAAGAATAACACGGTAATAACCTACCCATTACGATTACCATTTTTCCAAAACTTCAACTCTGGCTTATTCATGATAAGCCAAATACCAAGCAACTTCCCGACTCTAAACTAAGTCAACTGTTTTTTTTTTGGGGAGGTCAGACGTTTTTTTTCTTCTATTCTTATTTATATGCGAAAAAAACTATTGCTTCCCTTATAAAAATTATTTTCGCCCCATTTGCCAAAACGAACGAAAAAATATATATATATATATTCACGAGCACTTAAATCAACAAATCAACTCGATGGTGATGCAGATAAACTTCTCTTAAATTTGATTTTATCCCGAACGAATGAGTTTTCCCAGTTTCTTCTCTTATATATCCTTCTGATAAAACAGGATCCTAATTCAAAAAAAAAAAGGAAAAAAGAAAAGAAAGGAAAAAGTTCAGCCTATAGGCGCCAAAAGCTATCTTGAATAGAATCATAAAGGAAGCCAAAGACTACATACACAGTCGGTCCTTAACCCCTTTTCCCTTCCATTCATTCGTGTTTTTTTTTGTAAACAGCAAAAGAAAGTTTTTGAGTTTAATTAAAATTATTACGTAAATTCGTACTAGTGTGCGGCTGCAAAAGAGGAATGAAGGTCAATAATTTTGTTGTTTTTTTCTTCGTGTAGTTGTTGTTGATGTAATATGAAAGTTTTTAATAAAATGAAATTTAAAGGAATTATGCAAGGTTGATGAGTTTTCAAAGCGGCAAGGCTTCCCCGGCAGCTTCATCCGTCGACAGTGTCGGGAGTTTTCCATTTGCTTTTATCACAGCCTTCGGAAGTTTTCCTTTTGATAATAGATTTTAAGGTCTACAAATTTTCATTGAATACCTGCAATTATCGACGTAATTTGGAAGCTTTTCACCGAGAAACCACCCATTCTCCTACGTGTTTTAGTCTAAATTTCACTTTATACTTTAACCACCCACCGAGCCGAACCGAGCTTAGGCCCACCCCTCTGAAATACGCCCTGCCGCTTTTACTGAAACCACTCATTAGGCCCCGTTTCCTCTTTTTCATTTGAAAAGCCTCAGTTGAAACTACTTTTGAAAGCGAAAGTTCATGACAAGGGCGAGAAGGGAAAGTGGATGGGGGCGATGTGGCATTGGAATCTTCTTTAGCACCCCCGAGGACCAGAAACCGGGAAAACTTTGGAGAAAGTTGAAAATGGGATGCGGACATGCCAGCTCCCTTCTCCAAAAAGGACGACGACGACAGATTCACATAGCTTCTAGCACGAGAAGCAGCAGAGCAACGACATAGCATTATTATACAGTGGCAGCACCAAAAGAAAAAAAAACAACAAAAACCCCAACGCACGGGATGGAACTAAAAACGCAAGCCCCAATTTCTTGTGCTCCACTTCACACGCATATTAATTTTATGGATTTTCTATTTAAAATATCCACCATCCCTGCTGCTACCCATACCCAGGACCATCCCTTGCACTGTTGGTGCTTCCATAGCTGCCATCATGTAGGGGCCAAAGCTTCTGGGTGTGTATATACCACCCAAAAATACCCGGCACACTGGCTCACAGGCTCTGTGGCTCTTCTAGCCTCTATACTTTTATGCTGACTGACATTTGCGTGTATATAGGATATCTAGGCTGTAGCTTGCACATGGTGTATATAAAGCTATAAATCCAGGACACATGCAACTTTCTTGTGAGGTGCTCCCTCAAGAGGCATGAGTCGGGGTGGTGTTTTTTTTGGGGGCTGTGCGTTATGAAGGTAAAGGTATAGAAACAAGATGTTAACGGGTGGCATTCCCTACTGAGAGGCACGAAACATACTGTGAGAAAGCACCAGGCACGCACTTGCAAAATACTCACCCACTACCCCCCATCTCCAGCATTATTTCCTATGGGAAACCAAGTGCTACTAACACCTATACACACAATATTTTAGGTTGAAAAATTAAAAATCCCATTTCAATGTGTCTGTTAAGGACACGTGAAAGTTTTCAATTTTCACATCACTTTCCTTTTTTATTTACGCACACACATTGAAGTTGAGCAGGAGCACGAAGACCTTTGCATTCCATACCTGGATCCTTGTGCACTTTCTAATCGAATCCAGTGTTAGAATTGAGGTAGAAGCATGATAGAAAGGGATGGAGTAAAGTTGACTAGATAAAGTTAGAAAAGTGTTGTCAGATGATGTGAAAGATTTTTTTTAAGGATTTACGGAAAATATTTAAATTATTCAATTGAGAGATAAATAGCCATAAAAGGATTACCTTTTATCCGGGAGTGAAGGCTACAAAAACATTTGTATGTAATTACTATAATACATATAATGTAGCCATGGCACCTGTGAAAAGGCTAGCATTAGATTTAATTTTACCACTACTTTGTAGGAAGGTACGTTTATTATGCACTGAACATTAAGGAGCAATTTAAGGTACTCATTCACTACCTGGAGAAGTTCTTCCTCTTAACTTACTCTTTGCTTTCTCCACATGAAACCTGCTGATAAGAAGATTTTTAGGTGGAGTCGTTCAATTTCATTTTTCATAGAACATCAAAGCCAGTACTCCAAAGATTGCTGTTGTGGTAAAATGCGCGTACCATAGTCCTTTGAAATATCCCAAAGATTCATTACTAGGTTCGAGTTACAAAAATTATATATTAAGAATTTAACCACAAGCCATAAGATCCAACCATTTTAGAGCCATCAATTTTCGTCATCAGCAACCCAAAGAACATAAAGTAGAAGTAGTCTCGAAGCATGGAGCGCTCCGAGCTGGACTATGTATTCTTATAGGAGCATTACCAAAGATGTCTTCTTGGTGGTATCAAACAGTCTTTCATATTAGCTGCGTTCTTTTTACACCGTGATCCAGATCAGATCAGCCGAGCAGAACTGAGTTGGATCATGGAAGAAATTTAGTTTTTTAAAGTTGTAGTTCTGATTTTTGATGCGTTCGTTCTGTCGCAATTTATATCAGTCTCTAAAACTTATTAAAAATATTTCTGCTTTAAAAACAATTTATAAAAATGCCTAAATGACTTCCAAAATTAACAAAAGGCAACTTTCAATAATTTTTCCAAATAAATTTATAAAATTTTGCAGAACTACCAACACACAAAACTAAAGAAAACAAAAGTAGCCACCTACAAAATTATAAAAGCCCTGGAGTTTACAATGAGATGTGTCTTGGATATGGTTGTTACACAAGCTATTTTCTATCATAGATTTTGATCCAAATCTTTTTTGGATCAAGTTGTTGTTGGCTTACTTGAAAGTTAATGATCTGAGTGGGATCACTGTGTAAAAAGAACGCAGCTTTTATGATTTGCTTCAGCTACACTTGTAAGCTGACCAGTAGTTTCTCGTTTGATCCAAATCACTTCATTACTGCTATTAACCTCCCACATAGAAATTGATAGAAATGCTTCCATTTTATTCTTCTTTTTCTTTACATACCGTTACAGTCCTTGTAGCACTCGGTTCTCCTGAGATCTCTTCTTCCAGTCTTCTATTCGTGTTGCTACTTCTCTCCAGTTTGTTATACGAAGTTTTTGTATTGTATAACGTTATTTACCCACCCATTTCTTGGTTGTCCTATGCTTATTTTTCATTCTGGTGTACCTCCATTTTATTCATAGTATCTGGCTGCAAAAAACATGACCCATCGAGTCAGAGGATGAAATGTTAGTACTCACAGCGACCATAAAAAAAATCTTGGTCTGCCTGGACGAAAGTGGTGTCCAAGTTTGGTATGTGCGTTTTCCGGAAAAAATTTTGGGACCGCAACGTGACCTATCGAGTAAGAGCTTCGAATTACTCTTAAAATTTAGTACTTACGGAGTAAAAAAAATATGTTGGTCTGCCGGGACCAATCTGGTGCTAATGCCTTGGCAGACCAATTTTTTGTTGTTGTTTTGGGATCGCAACTGACCTATCGAGTAAGAGTTTCAAACTATATTTGAACATTTTTATTCTAGAAAACACAGGTCTGCCGGGTCTGTGCGGGTGCCAAGTGGCTGGCAGACCAACTTTTATTTTATTGTTTAATTACTACTTAAACATTAATTACTCCTGTTTTACTTTATAAGTATTTTATTTATTATAAAAATATATTTACATTAATTAACAAAACTTATTTAACTTTATGTCTGACTCAACTGAGGTTCTTAAGGGAATGCTTGAATCATGGAGAATATACAAGGAGACAAAACTCCGTGTTGTCAATTTTCGTTTGATTATTGGTGGCGCTGCAGTCAAATGTACCCCAAAAACATGGCCGATTGTATTTATCCGGTTCATGGTAAAGTTCGTTTATTACTAATATATTTTACGTTTAGCAGCTTACAGCTGTTTACCAGCTTCTAAATTCGATTTAATATCAATGCGATTATTCGTAATTAATCAATTTTTGATGTTTCCAATGAATTTTTATCAAATTCATGCGGGGTACATCGGACAAAGGTGACATCTGTGGCCAAAAATGAACTAGAAGTTTAGTTTCTTCTACCCATCCATTTCCTGTCATTTTGTGGCCAAAAATGAACTAGAAGTTTAGTTTCTTCTACCCATCCATTTCCTGTCATTTTGTGGCCAAAAATGAACTAGAAGTTTAGTTTCTTCTACCCATCCATTTCCTGTCATTTTCCCCATAAGAGTTTTGTCTCCTTGTATATTCTCCATGGCTTGAATAATATTTTCTGACACTAATGACATGTTCGTTTCAAGTCAATAATTTCATTTCAATTCCTACTGTTTCATCTGCTGTGAATTACACTGTTCTATGACAACTCCTATACCGATTATCGTAGAGCAACCTATTCAGGCTTGTTTTTTTGGGTAATTGTGTATTCTTCGAGTTCCTTCCGTATTTCAGCCAAGGGATTGTTTGAGTATACTAGCGTTTTCGCGTCGCAAGGTGTGGCCACCCCAATTCCATTTTTTTCGCCTGATTTCGCCATCTATCCTTTCTAGTTCTTCAATTGTAATTTTATCTTGTCAGCGGAGTTTTAGGATACGGCGTAAGCATCTGTAGATGAAAACTTGAATTGAGTGACTTTCCATGTTTCGTAAACATACAAAAAAAACTGTCTAACGTTGAATAGCTGCAATTTAGTTGGAGTTGAGATCTCCGTATGCGAGACATGCATGAATATACATAGTATGCGCTTCTTGCTTTATTTATTCTGGAACTGACGTCTTCTTCTGCGCCGCCATTTTTAATAATAATGCTACCGAGGTAACACAATTTTTCTACCAATTCCATGTCACGGTCATATTCAGCGTTGTGCGTTCAATGATTTTTGCATTTAACCGCATTACTTTAGCTTTACCCGGTTTTAGCTTTAACCCTGCCGAACTACTACGTCATCTGTATATCCAAGTAATTTTAGGCACTTCTCAGGACTGACGTTTTCCTTGTCAACCGCGCGGGGTTAAAAAGCTTTTGGGCCAGTCAGTGCCATGTATATAATAGACTGCTCAAACAAATTAATGAACCCAAAAGGTATAGTCCTCTTACGCCTTATCTTTGCAGTAAAAAAAGAAAGGTAAATAAAATTCTGACATGATTTTAAGCGCAATTAAAAAAAAACGCCACAACGGTTGCACGGTATTAAAGTTGCCAAACCTGATTTTTTTTTCTTTGAAATAATGACAGAATATTTACAAAAAAAATAGATGGGTGTAGTGACCTTTTTCTTCTTTCTCTTTCCACCATAAACCAAAGAATTTGTTGAAACAGGGGTAGAAAACCTTGCATTTTTTAATAGAAACAAAATGGAAAGGGGTAGGATTATGCCACAGAGTGGATTCGAACCACGGATCTCTGTTATGGTGCCTTAACCGTTAGGCTGGCGAGGCCGGAATAGCAAGTGATATCCTTCAAATATTTCACTTTGAGGATATAATTAAAGATCTGTGAATATCAATCCAAATCTGTGTGCCCAAGAGCCCCTACATGACCTAAGATGGCCCTGGGTAGAAACCTAGCTTTTGCTAGTCATCAAATATCATCAAAAGTTTGGTCTAAAGTTTTCAATGTTATTTTTATGTCTCATAAATAATTGTTTTTATGATTGTTATCTAAATAATGTTTTTTTTGATTTTTTCCCCGTGAAAAGGATACTAAGGATTTCATTAAATACTCTATCTTCAATATTAGATATATGAATTCCGCCAAAAACCAATCCCTTTAACCGCTGGCAACACCAAACATCCTGCAATAATATTAATGGCGCTCATGTCCATGGCATTAATGTGGACCAAAGAAAACAAATCACAGTCATTTAAAAAAATGCAAAACTTTCAATGTGCGTGTGCAGTTTAAAAGTGAAAGTGTCTTCTCCACTC
Organism: Thereva nobilitata; assembly: GCA_963855945.1. Taxonomy (NCBI): domain Eukaryota; kingdom Metazoa; phylum Arthropoda; class Insecta; order Diptera; family Therevidae; genus Thereva; species Thereva nobilitata. The sequence goes on from OY979698.1 coordinate 20,727,707, forward strand.
GGAACATACACTATGGAAAGGGACAACAAAAAAGGATTACTGCCTTGGCAAGGACACTCTCACAATATAATAAAAGTGACAGCTTGCACAACATCACTTCTAAACATATCTACTTATTCCATAGACCTCTATCGCTGTGTATGTGTGGCATCCTCGCTCAATAGGTCGCCTTTTCCATCCCTTATTCAGGGCGCAATCGCCAACAAAATTTCACTTTCATTTTTACTTACACTTTCCGGCTTCGTTCTCAGTTGTACCGTCTTTGGAATTGGTGTGTTTTTGTTGTTGTTGTTATTGCCTTTTTCTACACTGTATTTGAAAGCTTTCGTTGCAAGGACGTTTCCATGTTTGGAGTGGGGATGATAACAGGAAGCATAGTGAAAGTGTGCCCGGGATGTGCAGGATAAGGCATGGGAAATTGCTTTGGCATCAACATGAACGGATATAGTGAATGCGAGAGAGAGAGGGATGAACATAGGCATTGTCAGGGCACTGGGGATTATGTTGATTCTGTAAACGCAATTTTCACCCCTTTCCAAGCCACCCCTTAGAGGACCAAACAATTTTTTTTTATCTGGAAGGGTTGGGGCTTATATATATATACACGAGAACTTTTTTCCTTGATGCATCTGTGCGTATTTTTCTGCGCTGCTACGAGATCAGAATTGACTTGGAAACTTTTTTCTTCTTCTTCGAGTGTTGGGATTTTTTTTTTTTTGAAAAAAGGAAGGGAAAGGATACGTGACTGAATTGCATTATGAACTTCATCCTAACGAATTTAATTTTCCAATTTAAAATGCGTAAATCCGCATTTAAAGTAGTTTTTTTTCGTACAGAATTAGGTTCTAATAAGGCGCTGCGAAATTAAAGTTTTCTTTCATTATAGAGATGAATATGTGCCCAAAATATATGATTTGAGACCTGCATTAGGGAAAATTTATTTAAAAAAAACACACAATCGAAAAATTTATAAATGTATTTAAATGTTATTTTCGACATGGGTAAACAAGCGAATCCTTGTCCCCTTTTTCATAAAATTGCAGCGCTAACCAACATTGAAAACGATTTAAATTTGTTTCATTGTAATTTGGTTAAGCTTTAACCTGGTTGCATGGAATTTAAATCTGGAGTTGAGATCTGAACACCAAAAATTGGCCTGAGAGTTATGGCACGACATTAGGGGGATTTATCCAGTTTTTATGAGGGGTTGATCGTAAAGATGTAATTTATGTTCAATTAAATTTTAAAAGGTGATTCTATGGCTGCTACTGCAGCATAGTATTTGTTGGGTACTATTACTGCATTTGTGTAAGGGGAATAAACTCATATGTGAATTTAAAGGGGTTTTTGGATCATTAACATAGTCTCGAACATAAACACTATTTTTATAATTTTGTTGTTGTGTGATTTTGAGGTGGTTAAAACTGTCCTTTTGACCCAGTTTTTAAGTTCAGTGCTATATACTCATATTTATGTAACCCAACGACAACGCACCATTTAGATTCAGAACAAACCTTTATTCTTAGAACAACAACACGGAAAGGAGACATTTAGTGGCGCATCGCGAAACTAATAAATTTTCAAAAAATCATTCAATTATAAAAATAATACTCTTTATTAAATCCTAAACTAAATTTAACTGGGTTCACTCTAAGGACAACATTTTCTTCATTATTTAACAAGTTAGAACTGGGTTCATACTGCTTTTTAGTGAGCTGGGGTTTCAGGTTTTCTTAATAGTTTTTCTTTAGATCTCCACTCCAAACCATCTCAAGCTAAACATTGCATTGTTCGAGTTATCGCCAAATGAAAAGGAAAACTCAAAAACGCTATTTCCATGCGCAGTGAGAATTTCTAGTGGAACAGTAAGGGTATCAAGTCTCCTCTACGAAAATAGGTTATAAACCATACACTGTTAAAATTCCTACCGATTAATTACACTGAAAAAATTTAAAAATTGATGATTGCCTTTCTTATCGAAAATATTAGCTGCGATCCATTGGGACTGGTAAAATACTCAAAACTGCTGCTAGCTACTCGCAAGTACCCTTGCTCTTGTTTTTGGGCAGTTACGCATAAAATTTCCACCAGGTTTTTCAAAGCTTTAACCACTCAACAATAGATGGCTTTTCCATTTTGAAGGTTAAGTTTAAGATGTTTTATAAAAAATATATACAAAATACATAAATTCGTTTCCATATTTTATCGTATAAAATATATATGTATTATATTATACCACTTTTATTTCAAAACTCTAAAAATACACATTGATCCTCTCTGTTAAAATAAACAATTACTTTGAGGTTATATTTTACTGGTAATTGTCAAAAATCGTGTTCCATTGGTGATGTACTCGGAAGTACTTGCGAGTTGTAAAAATCTCCCAATGGATCGCAGCCATTATCATTAACTTAAACAAAAAATTCTTGTATGACAAAGATTTTTAGTAGTGTATGACAAAAGCGAGCAATGTCACTCTGTTCATTTAAAAACCCAAATTACGGGCTCATTTATGTTCTCAATTAGAATCTCACGCTTACAAACGAAAACAATTAATTTGTGGCGCAAACTTTGGCGCAGACGAGGAATACCATTAGTAACTTTCGGTCCCTTAAGTCGTTAGCACATTGGAACATTTATACCTTCGGAGACTTCATCAAGGTAATTCCGGCTTTGAATTTGGACCATCATAAAAAGTTGTAAACGACAAACAATTTAATGGCTCCGTAGACAATGTAAGAACTCTATATGTTTGGAACGAGAAAACTACATATATTGTTCATGGCATCGACTCGGAACAAGCAGATTAATCAACTATCATCCTATAGACAGTTAGTCAAATTAGCTTGATTTACATCCTAAAGTCAACGTGAAAGTACTGTAGATTCGGGACTTAAGTGCTCAGCAACCGTGCTCGAGAGGAAGGTTCTTTGGAAAATATTTGGCCATATGAGTGGGGGGACAATTTCGGGGCTTTCCAATAAAGAAATCTAACACTTTCATGACAAAAATATTGTAAAAAGCTCAATAAACTCGGATAGACAGGAAGATAAGAACTGAGTAAAAAGCCACCTTCTAAAAAGTCCTTTGCGACAAGATTTAAGAGATGCGACAATGACGTATAGCAAACCTCCGCTGGAAAGATAACGTAGACCAGAATGCTAAGGGTTCCCAAACTGGATACTATTGTCTTGGAATCGTAACCACTGGAGATTTTCCAATAGTCAGTAAGAATAAATCTAATGAGCACCACGCTGAGACCTCTTTTGTGTAAAGTAGCAAGTAAAAACTATTTGCTGAATATACGTCACTATTATTCACCTTGGTATCATGAGATTCCTTAGTTTCATAGAATAGAATATAAATCTAGGCAAGAATCCACGAGGTCCACGAGTGCGGAATATGCCATTCAAAACGTGTTGCAGACTATAATTTTTCTACACCTCTAATAATAGTTTTTATTGATATTTTGTAAAGAAAAACGTATGTACCTAATGTAAAGCTACATATCAAAAATATAATGTATAAGGCACAGCAAGATATTTTAATACTAAATAACATATTAGTAGGGAGTGTTCATTTATAACAATTTTGTTTAAAAAATGGAATTTAATATTTTGATAATAGATGCCGCCGCAAAATTTATTAAAAAAATGCTATTATTTTCTGTAATTTAATAATTGAATAGTTTATTTAAAGCAAAAATAGTCTAGCGGAACATCATTGATTGTTTATTATTGAAACAATTCTTTTTTTTCTTTAATTAATAAATCTTTTTGTTTTCTTTAATTAATAAATCATATTCTTGGATTACGAGGAACAGATGTCGCCACTAGTACTCATTATATGGGGATTCGACTCCTAGTCCTCATAGGAATTTATTAATAAAGAAGGATGCAATATGAATATTATATTTATTTGGAAGTTAACCCGAAGGCTGTACAATGATAACTAAACTTAGAGTCTAAAACAATTCATAAACTTGACGTTCGAATAATAATTCGCTTGCTTATATTAAAATTAACATTTGAATTCGATTAAAAGTGGAGTGTTTTAAGTTCGTTTGTGTACAGTGGCTTTTCTGTAACATGTTGTTGTGCATGATAGTTTTTAACATCTAGATGGCGTTGAACACGCTTCGTAGTCGGGTCGCCACAATTATAACTATACCATCACAATGGTCAACAAGTTTTATTGATCTGTCAGCAATGGGAGTAAATAATTGGACGATTATCGCTAGCTGCGGCGTATTCTGGAAGAAAATTGTTGATGAAGCAAAGGTCCCCCAAGGACTGTAAGCTCCAAAGTAACAGATCAGCTGTTTCAGATTCTCAGTGAAAATGTCAAATGTTATGAAATTGTGATCAACTTGTTAACTGCAATGAAGAAGCCGTGTACATCGTGTTCAGAAAGATCATATATAAGCAGCTACAATTTCTTTTTTTGTTCAAATACTTATTTTTTCTGTTATTTATAGCTCACCTGATGTTTTGAGAATTGGTCTGGTACATAATGGTAACATATAGAAATCCAAATTAAAAAAAAAATCATCTCATTTTCCAAATTCAAAATGTAGCTGATTAGTGGACGTTTCTTTGAGCTATGTACTTCTCGGTTTGTCGGCACATATCTATGTTAAGGAGAGGTTTAATTTTTGGCATTATTTGTTTAATGAATTGACCGTGTAGTGTAGTTACGTGACTTAGAACAGTGTCACTACGTGTTGAAGGTGTTTTTACTCTTTCATCCCTGATTGTGTAGATAGTTGATAGTTGAAACTTGTGTAAACCAATTTTTTATTAAAAATTAAATTTTATAAAATGAATTTAAACTTTATAGAATATCAGAAATATGACTCTATATCGATTGAGATATTGATGAAAAAATTATGCATTTACTCTAAGTTTGGTGCTCTTGACATTGCACACAAATATTTTCGTTAATCAAAAAAGCAAGAGTTTCTGCGTGAATAAATGCTAATTTTGAAATAATATATTAAAAACAAAATATAATGACTTTTAAAGTAACTTTTTGTTGTAATTTTAATTGAATTGACCGCATCATATTTCCTCTTAACATTACTACCACATTGCAGCCCTTAAAGCAATAAATTCCGCCCATATTTTATAAAATTATACGAAAAACTTGTAAAAGTCCATCATCCGAACACATGCTCTCATCTCCTTCTGCATTATATATAAAGCGCAGTAAGTGTCCCTTAACCACCCTTCTATCACCTAACCAGAGGAATTCCAGTCTAAATAAAAAAAAAACTTTAAAAGCCGCCCTAAATCAAAACACCCACCAGCAGGATGCGGGCAACCCATAGCCTGTACTGTACAATGTTGTATACCATAGGAAGAGAGAATAAGTGAGTAAAAGAGAGAGAGTAAGACTCCTTTATAGCATGGCCCCAGCAGCTACCATTGTGCCGTTATGTATGGCAACGAAGGCCCAGGGCTTAAAACTTTTGCAGTCAAGTTTCGTAAAACTTTTACCTCGTACCTGGGCCCCGTGTACAAGGATTCCGAAGGACTATGAGGACTCGTTGTTGAGGCCTGAGGACTAAGGACTGTGGGAGCGATGTATTTACTTGCCTACTGCCTGCCTGCCTGCCTTGCCATGCCGCCTTGCCACGACGAGAAAGTCCGGACCAACACTGAGCCCAGTTAGTGTGCTGTGCATATAATGAAAATACACCAGCGAAACTGCTCTCCTTCGATCCTTCCGTGTACATAGGTGTAATTTATTGATTTATATTATAGCATAGCATGAGTATCAGGAGCAGCGGCGGCAGCAGCAGCAACAGAGACCCACTACCAACGGCAACACACACAGCACAACAACAAGAACACAACTATGCCAACAAAAGCTGCCTCCCAAGTAATTAGTCCATCGAAGCTGACTCAAGTTTAAAACCCAAAATTAAATTCGTTGTACGCCGCATCCCTGATCTAATTAACAAAGATGAAAGGGGATGAAGGAAAAACAGGGCACGCACACTGCGTCACAGGATGTTTATTTAAGTTTCAGGGCCTGTTTCCTTCGAAATTTAATGCCATCCCCCATTCCTGTACAGTTTTTGGGAGACTTGAGGGATGGTATCTCTGCACTTTTTATGTTTTATCAGCTACAGCAGCAGCACAAGGGCTGTAGGCAGTGCAAGCACTGTTTGGATAATAAACTGAAGGGTGGCTTCTTTGCTGACGGCATACTGACGAGGCTGTGATGCATATCAAAACATAATGTAATGCAGCATCACAATCGCACACAACCCTTGCCTTCCTCGGCCCCGTTTTATCGCAAGTCGTAGAAGGTTTTATGCCTGAATAATTTACTCTCGTTCTCTAGGAAGCATGGCTACAGTCTTCCTCGCGGGAGGGCGGCGGACATCCTGGGCTAGAGGAAGGGGTTGAGTTTTACTGCATTTCTCCTTGAGTGGTTGATACGAAATTGGTTTTTCGGGGGTAAAAACACCACTTTTAATGATGTCTAGTCCCCGCAAATGTAGGGTAATTCGGTATCTGTTCTTTATTTCGATTTCTGATTGAATTTTAAAATCGTATTAAAAATGTATTGATGAGGCCACCATTGAGTGCAAGATCCTTGTACATATTTCACTTAAGTGGCGACGTTTATGGTGGATTTCAATGGCTCCTGCCGTCGATGTCATATGCTTCTTTCACGGATTTTATTATGCAATCATTGGGAATATTTTATCGTGACGAATGTTAAGATTTTTTTCGAAATGTATTTTCTTAAATGAATTTTTTCTGTATAATCAGAAATTAATAAAAACGAATTTTTCACTGAAATTGCGACTCTTCAATAAAAAAACACAAATATTCTCTTTTTACCTTTCTAAATATTACTAAATTCTTCGAAATGTTTTTTATTGATACTAATTTCTCTAATGTATTTTCTTAATATTTTTATGGCATCGACCAGCAATAAACAATTTAATAGATGGAAAGGGAAACCTTATAAAGTTTTCGTTTTCGCCACAATATCATTAGATACTAAACAGTAATTTAACGCTAGAGAATTTGTAAGGAAAATGAAGGGGAGTTTTCGTCAAATTATATCCCTTGAAAATTATTTTCAAGAAGGAGATTTAGTATCCTTTCTTCTTCTTCGTTAGGCGTGACTGCTTCCTTCATTACAGCACTACGTACCATTGCTCTGCAGTTTCTTATGTTTATGTTTATTCTTAGGTAAGTCCTGCTCAACATCTTCTTTTCTTCTAAATGTTGACCTTTCGGTTTTTGGTTGTCTTAATTTCAAACATACTTTTTTATGCTTCTTATAGCCTTATGACACTGGCTTTTTCGTAGGCTGAAAATGCTGCCTTGGCTAGGCTGAAAATGACGAAATCTGTTATACTGTGTGACAGAGATAGCATGTGAGAGTAAGAACGATTGTCTGATTATTATAACAGATAGTTGTGAGTGAATACAGAAGGAATCCCCCAATTCGCAACCCCCTCACGTTTTAATAAGAAAAATATGTCTTCTCCGCCTTGAAATTACTATTGCGACATTCAAAAATTACCGTAAACACCTCAAAATTTTTTTGGAGCGATTTTACTCCGGAGCCCCAAATCTAAACATTTACCACTTCACTTCAAATATATCTATTGTCACTTCAATTATATTTATTTCCACTTCTTATATATTTATAATCACTTCAATTTATTGTTATTCACTCACTGTTATAAAAAGTCGAGAGATGCAGCAAACTGTTATAAAAAGCATAGAAAAAAGAACATGAATCTCATTCTTTTCCTATGCTTTTTATAACAGTTTTCTAGACTTTTTATAACACTTAAAATCCAGCCAAGAAAAGTTTGAGTATACTCCTCTCACTCTTACACATGGGAAAATCTCCTTTGAATTTTTTCTTTCACGTTTCAGCCTAGCCAAGGCAGCATTTTCAGCCTACGATAAAGCCAGTGTCATACGGCTATTAGGCTTTGGCTTAGGCTTATGCTTTGCTAGTTCTCTCAATTATTAGTTAGTTCTTACCATTTGTATTTCTCTCAATTATTCATGGCTGTTATTGTATATTTGTAGTTCGGAAGAATGAGGGGATCCAGTGCCCTCGTACACCGCGACCTTGTAATAGATTTTGGGCTTTGGTCAAAAGCGCGTGACTGCTGTATCCTCTACAATAGTTTATTCCAGAGCTGGACTTAGACTACTAATCTGAATTAAGACAAATCTTGGATTTTTGTTCCACAAACAGTATCTAAACGTGTTGGTATAAATTTTACACACGATTTTCAGGTTAAATTTAACAGAAGCATGTCCTTTGAAAATATCTGTTCTGTGATTCTGAGTACAGCCTTAAAGACCTGAACATGTAACCGGATCAAAACGAAAACGAAACGAAATGAAGGGAATAAATTGTATAAAAATGTATTAGTTTCAGCTATTCAGCACTGGAAAGTAGTGTGAATTCCGAAAGGTCAAAAACTGCAGCAGATATGGAGTAACACTGCATGCAGTGAATTCGGAAACTCAGTCCGCGTCGTGTAAATGCAGCGTCAAAGCATCTTCAAACTTTATGTGACTTTTCCGGACTCGTGATTGCATACGGAAAGAAGCAGTCGTTTAAAAATCTGACTTAATTTTATTTATTTCTCTTCGAGCAACTCCACAGCATAGTTTTTTTCTTCTTTCCGGTATTAAACTCGACTTCCAGTTTTAGTGGAGTATTAATTAACTATTTTATTTCTGAATCAAACCAGTCCTTTTAGTTTCTATAAGGAACAAATATTCAAATTGTAATAATAAAACTTCAGAATTTAATAAAATAAAACTTATTCTAAAAAGTCCACCTGATGATCCATTTTGACAATCAACAAAAGCAGGGCCACTTTGTACACCGTACTATCCGCACAACTTTGTTGCAGGGCTACGTTTATACTGCATATCCGAACTCTAAACCTGCTGAGCTGCAGAAATTCCTCGATGACATTTTTGGACATCTGTAGTGGGATTCCATATCGATTTAGAGTTTAGATTTTAGAGTAAAATCGCTAAATTTAGAGTAAATGGTTAGAAAGAATGGGGTTTATACGCCATCTAGTAGAATTCAAAAATACGCATCTTTGTTATAGACTGCTTTAAATTTCGGCACCAGAGTTCTCTAAATTTAGAGTAAATAAGCGATTATGTAACGCTTTTTTCCTCTAAGTTAGAGTTTGATTTTACTCACAAGTGAAATCTCATGTGTGCCAAATAAAAAAACGGAAAATTTTATTTGAGAAAAATGTAAAAGCGGGAAAATAGTTAAAAATAGGTTATAACTGTTACTTAGAACCTGTGCAAATTATTAGAAATGTAAGTACAAATATTTTATTCAATAATATGACATTGATATATTTCAATGTTCGTTTTTTAGTACGTATTCGAAACATTGCTTTTTTGTTTCTTTCCTAATTTTCTAGGGAATCCAAAAGATTTTTTTTTCTTCTTATTCTCCTTCTCAATTCGAAAATATTAATTATATTTTCACTATTAATTATTTTATTAAGGTGGAAAAAAATTTTACTAATATATTTTCCAAACCTCCAATGTCAACTGACACTTAATGCACGTAAGAAACGCACGTCATCTGGGCGCTCTCATGGAAATTAATGGGTTCAGCCATATTGGACGTACGTCGGTCATATTTTGTTTCGATAAGTTTCGTTAAACGTAAAAATGCGAAAAGAACCGCGCTCAACGTACGTTTTGTGAGAATTTGTAGTTAAATTGATGACAGCTGATTTTTGTTGTTATTGTTTTGTGGGTTTTAAACAAGAGAGTATGGAAAATGTTGTGCTTCAAAATGGGAGTGATTTTGATGAGAAATTTATTATAATTGAAAATAAACATGATTATTTTTAATATGCAAATATTAATAAGCAAGTTTTAATAATCAATGAATAATATTTACCTATGCAATTTAATAATTTTAAACTTGTGAAAACTTTCCGTATACACAAACCATTATACGTTTGACGAAAGTTTGATATTTACGCAAGTCCGCTGACGTGCGTTTCTTACGTTCATTATAGTTGGGCCTTTAGAGAGCTCTAAGTTGCTTACAGAATACCAATTATTCTAACTTAGAAAAACACTTTTGATTTGTAGTTTCTCTAAGCTCTATACTCGAAATCGATACGGAATCCCACCACTGATTTGCAGTTTTTCTCCTGAATTTTTACTTCTGATTCGCGAAGACTCACGTAAAATCTCGGTTAAGTTCTCCCCGTTTTTCTTGCATGAGAAAGTACAGGAACAGAAATTGAGCAAATTTGTGTAACTTCTTGCGCCCGAGGGATGCACATGAGTTCGGTGACAGACGTACTGAATATTTTATCGAGAAGATAAACTGGAAAAATATATGGCGGTAATAAAAATGAATTCGTTAAATATATGAAAATTAAAGCACCGAAAAACTATCAATTTTTTTAAAAAATCTTGATATCTGAAATTGCGCCCTCGTCCAATTGCACCCGGTGCAAGTGCACAATTAACATCTGTGAAAGCGCCCGCCCTGTATTCACATCGTCCTCCGATATTACCCGATTGTGTTTAATCATCAGTAATGTGTTCACATCTTACCTTATTTAAAAGTTTATGTGCACATTTTTATAGACTACATTTTTGGAGAAAGGTCTAAAATTTTCTAATTGAAGTCTGTTGATAAAAACGACAAAATGATAGCATAGATTAGTACGGAATCGAAATCGTTTCTTTCTTTGCAGAAGATCTTATTAACTATGAAGTGTAGATCACATTCTTATTTAAATAATTTCAAATAGCGATTAGTATTTAAAATACGTGTTCTCTGTAAGCAGAGCCTAGGATTTTCCTTAATACGCACAATCGTACAATCGTAAGAAATGTTGCGAAAGGGTTTGAAGATTGATTAAAGTTTCTCTCTGCTGCAATAATCTGAGTAGAATTTAGAAATTTTCTGGCATTTTTGTTTAAATTTGTAAGAACTACTCCATTGCACGGGTTTCACAATAGTTATTGATTCTATTTTCAAAATGTATTTGAAATCGAGACTGTTGTTCCGTTAATGTTAAACAAAATTACTTGAAATATCTTCCGAATAAATTAAACCTCTTATCAGAGTAGCATGTACCTAGATAAAGCCTTCAAATAGGCTAAAATAATTGTAGTCCTTAGCCCACCCACCGAACGAAACAAAAACGTCCTGAAAGTGAACAGGATAATCGCATCCTAAGAAAACAAGGCCAACCTTTAACTAGTCAAAAACAGAAAAAAAAATTGCCGAAAACTGAAAACTAAAGCGTCAGCAGTCCCAAACAAACAAACCACAAAGCTCTACTACAGCACCAGCTATACCCTCCTCGTCGCACAGGACTCAGAGCTCCAACATCCGGGTGAAAGTGCAAAACTTTCACAAAATCACCTTGAAGCAGCCTTAGCCCAGCTCGGATGTCGGTTTAGCTTTGATCGCATGTTTTGCTTCTTTCGACAGAACGTGCTCGGCCCCGGCCCGGCTCTATCCAGAAGGAATGAACGATACTTTCCCTTTCGTTCCAAGTTCCATGTACTTTCTGGCACACATCCTGCCCATGCCCGTTCGGCATAAATCCCCAGCCCACACCCGAGGTCGTCTTCTTCTTGGAACTAAATAACAACCAATTTGGCAGCAAATAGAAAAGGAGCATTATGCGAAGGAAGCACTCGAGAGGAGGGTGCGGTAGGGTTGCTGTGACACTGCCAAGGGACAGGATAATTTTTCGTTGGAAGATTTTTGGAAAATGCCCGAACGCCCGGCAATGCACTTAATGGTGTTAAGGGGGTGGCAGCAGATTGGGCGGCGGGGGTTGCCAGTGGGTGGAAAGATTAACCGCTTGACAAAAGGGAGTACGCAGGGATCACGTCCCTACGAGGATGACGGTCTATTTAGGTCATCAGGAAACGAAAACGGATGACGTAAGCTAAACAGAGGAATATCGTTATAACTTTAAGGAAGCTTTTTTTCTTTTGGCATTACATCCTGTTGGAGAAACATCTGCACGCATACGACTGCAGAGAATTGAACCAATTTCATTTCTGCTCTACTTCCGACCAGATAAGGAATGACAGGACCATGACTCCTTTCTTTTTTTCGAGTTGTGGGAGCATTTTGGGGGCCCTTATATACCGGTTCGTGTGTGGGGATACAAGTTCTTGTGTTGTGCCTTCACTCATTTCAACTGCACAATTATGCAAAGTAGATGCGCAAACTTTTGTTAAAGTCATAAACTTAATACCGCTGCGGATGTATATTAGCGAGAAGAGGGAGCCGAAAAAAATGAAGAAAGCAATTCAGTTTCTAGTTAAAATTTTTTCTTGAGCATCTAATAAAAGTGCAAGTTTCGAGGGGGTTTTCTGGCCGGCAGTGATGAATGCGGTTGTTTAGTTCCTTTGCAATATCTGGTATTGAACGATTGGTTCAGTCTCTCTTTGAAAATGGCAGTTTCTATTGAAAAAGGCGCTTAACTAAAGAGATAGCCAAAAGTATTTAATGGCTGAATATGACCGAAACTGAGACACGTTCTCCAGTGCGTACTAACTTTAGGCAAAGATGTTCCGAAAAATTGAAATCCAACCAATCTTGATCTTTTTCTTCTTCTTAAATGGCGCTCAAGACCTTGTAGGAGTCGGGCCTCTTAAAGTCTCTTCTCCCAGTCATCTCTACTTCTTGCTAGTTCTCTCCAGTTTGTTATACGAAGTTTTCTAGGACTAATATTTTACTCAAAACTCAACTAGAAATCGAACATCTAAGTTTTGGAACGAAAGCCTGCATAGCCTTCTACGCCTGTAGAAAGACTATTGGCAAGAGATGGAGTCTCACGCCAAAGATAGTTCTGTTGATGTACACAGCCGTAGTACGTCCAATTCTCACGTACGGCTCGCATAAAAATACCTCCAAAAGCAATTTACACGAGTCATCGCTAAAGGCTTCCCCAGACGGTCAAACGGTTGTACTCAAACACGTAGATTTTGGTTTGAGTCAAACCAATTTGATCACTGACGCGGATGGTTTGACAATTTGACGTGTTTGAGGCCCGTTTGATGGAAATTCATATTTTTGTTTGTTTGAAGCGCTGTTTGGCCGTCTCGGGAGCCCTAAAAGATACCAAACTATCCCCAATTAAAATTTACAAATAAAAGCTTTCATTCTGGCGAAGACACGAACTGAAAATGTCCCCTACAAGAAGCTTCCATTCTAGCAAAGACACGAACCTTCTCAAAATTTTCCATACAAAAGAGCTTTCATCCTAGCGAAGACACGAGCCGAGACCCAACATCAAAAAGCTGTTAGATCACATTCCAACAAAAAGGTAAAACTGCATTATCGACGATCTTCGTAAAAACCAAGGTGGCGGAAAATTGTCGATTTGGGGGGGAGTATATGTAAAGTGGCGTGCTAAATTGGGCCAGAACGCCCATAGCAATGCCATATAGCCAAAAACTCTTGCTTTGTGCAAAGGTGCATTGCTGTGGTGCAAAACACATGAGGAGGACCTCTAATGTCATAAAGTTAGGAAGAGTCCAGAAGACGGCAATAATATGGGCAAAAGGCTTCCCTAGGCTATTCTTCCTTTTAGGAGAGATTGGATAAACGGGGACGCCCTGTGGAAGTTTGATATACGGATATTCACTGACGATTCAAAGACGTCGGGGGTTTATCCTACAGTCCACTAACAGTCGAGCGATGCAGAGCTCAGTTATCTATTCTCGATACAAAGCACACCGTGACCCTCGTCTGAGTTCCCGGACACACGAACATAGAAGGGAACGAGAAAGCCGACTGGCGAGCCAAGCAGGAAATGTCTTTCCGGGGCTCGAAGACGGAGATGGTCAACAGCTCAATAGGCGGGGTCAAAAACGCTATTTTTGACGACCACTTGCTGCTAGCCACCCAAGAGGAACCTAGCACGCGAGAACTGGAGAATGGTACTATCTGTACGATGATTTGGCCTACAAAGATGCATCAATTCCCAGGATGCAGCTTTATTGAACTTTGATTAAATAAATACGAATCAAATATATTCTTTTCTGTTACACCCCGGCTTCACCGGCCAAACTGCGCAAGTTCGAGCAAATTGCTGATTGGACTTTAAAATAACCTCAGTTCGAATACAATTTTCACATATTCAACTGAGGATAAAACAGACCTCAGTTCGCCCAACTGGACTCGAACTGAAGTTAAATGTCAAAGCTCGCTCAAAAGAGAGTAATCAACTGGAATAATGGAATGCCATTCTAGTGAGCTTTTGCATTTCTAACTTCTCACAAAAAAGCAACAACAATTTCAAGCACGAACTGAACATGAACTAGACTTTAGCCGGTGAAGCCACTTATGCAGATTGAACTGAACATTATTGAACTGAGGTCGGTGAACCCGTGACATTAGACACAAATAAACCTACTTTTTTCTTCAAATAAGGTTTCCAGTACAAGTACCGCGGTCATTACTCAGTCTATTGTACGACTTTATTTTAGATTTTGAGTTATTGTCGTCAAAATTTGAGTGGTCGAAGCAGATCGCAGTTAACAACAAGACCGTGCTTCTCGCTGTAGCTGACCACTGTCCAATCGGTAAGGGTCCTTTTCACCAAGTTGGTGGGTTCTTCTAAAGCTGGTTTGGGACCGATGTATATAGGTCGGAGCCCTGTCTGGCCACTATTTTTTGTGCTTTTCATCGCCTTAGAAGCCCGATGACTCAGCTACATTAATACTGACAAGAGATCTACGAGTCGATTACATTATAAGCAGACATTTTCCGCTAATTTTTCTTCCGAGTCAGTTCTTTGAGCTGAATAATTCTGGTCCTTTCGAGCAAATATGAAAATGTGATTAAAGAATGTCTCCAAGTTTTCTTCACCAAAAACAAAAACAACAAATTAAAGCAGATCGTCTTTAAAAGTCTCCAAAAGCTTATGCTGCTTTTAAATATTTTTGCATATTTAACTATTTAAAAAGTTTATTCAGTTTTGCCATCTGTATTTAAACAGACTTTGCGAAAAAGCCTTAATTTCTGATGTAAAATGCTGAAGTAAGAAAAAAACCCTAGGCAAACGCACTCTTCCAACGGGAAAGCGAGTCCAGGCATACTTTTGGGTCCTGTCGTAGCCCGGGATGCGGCTTTATATTCAATCTTATTCACAAAAACTTCAAAGCAAGTTTAGTGGAGAAAGTTTCTGGCATTGCTATTTCTTCTGCTTCTATTTCTGAGAACATCTACGACTCTGAAGTTTTCCCAGCCTCTTGTACCTTGTTTCATTTTCAAAATAAAAACAAGAAAAGTTTCCCTCTAAGATGTTTTTGTCCACCCTCGCTCCGGCCTCCTCCTCTGCACCTCTATAGAATATTGCTTTATATACGTCCAAGGCCCGAGAAATCAAGAGGATCACTGGCGTTTCAAACTAGGACAAAAGTATCATCTCTCTCCACCTTCTTCTATACAGCACCAAAGAAGACATGTTATGCGGCTGTTCCAAGGATCAAGAGCAGCTGTATATTCAGTACACGGTGCGTTCGGTTCAAATCAGGCGAAATATAGAAAGAAAAAAAAATAAACTTTACAGGATTCGCCCTTTTCGCCCTTCTTTTAGTTGTTCAAGCGTGATTAAGTCGACTGCCTTTTTTCGTTAGATGATTTTAAAGCATATACCTAAGAGGAACGAGTCTGGGCTCGAGTCGTTTTCGGTTCTTTCGTCGAATTGTAAAGTTCCTCAATGGCATCGTTCTTGTATATGCCTCGCCCCTACGCTCCTTGTGTGTACATTTAAAGTTTGATTAAGTTGAAAGCTTGAAAAGTTTCGAAATTGATTTCAAAGATGAATTCGCCCTCAATCCAATTAATTGACGATTGCAGATACTTGTCATGACCGTTCCTTCGTAATTCTTAATGCCCCTTAAGAGGAAGCCTTGCGTCTTTTTATATATAAGTAAATCTTTGATGTTTTAAGGGACCTTTTGTTAAAAATTAATGAGAATTTATCATGCACTAGTTTGTATTTTGTTTAATATTATTTATGTGAATATAAATGCTGTAATCGAACATAGAATGGATGAATAGTATATTCTGTAACAAGTTTGGAATGATGCATATTCCGCACAAGTGGAAGTTTGGCACACGAGCCGAAGGCGAGGGTGGCGGTCCACGAGTGCGGAATATGCCATTCAAAACGTGTTGCAGACTATACTTTTTCTACGCCTCTAATTAGTTTTTAAGAATATTTTGTAAAGAAAAACATACCTAATGTAAAGCTACTGTCAAAAATATAATGTATAAGGCACAGCAACACTACATAACATATTAGTAGGGAGTGTTCATTCATAACAATTTTGTAATTTAATAATTTGTTAATAGATGGCCGCCGCAAATTTAAAAAAAAATGCTATTATTTTCTGCAAATTAATAATTGAATAGTTTATTTAAAGCAAAAATATTCTAGCAGAACATCATTGATTGTTTATTTATTGAAACAATCCTTTTTTCATTTATTAATAAATCTTTTTTTTCTTTAATTAATAAATCATATTCTTGGATTACGAGGAACAGATGTCGCCACTAGTAGTCATTCCATAACAAGTGATGGAATGAATATTCCACACGGGTGTGGAATGCTGCTAATTCCGTAACTAAAAGTAATTTCAGAATGCCTGTATTCTAACAGAGGCGTAGAAAAAAGGTATTCTGTCCACTGTACTTAAAAAAGAAGATATCACAACCTACCTGAACTATCATGATATAACGATATTATCGTGCTATAACGATTTTTGGTACTGCGTATCAGATATATGACAATGTGACAAGCCCAGACCAATCAACATCTATAATAGATTCAAGGAATGATCTGGCCTGATTTCTCTTCAACCTGGTTTCGGAGAAAGAAAAAATGATTTTTTTTCCAAAACACCTGCTTGAAATTTATACAATTTGTAGTTAAATATAATGAACCATTTTTGAAAAAATTTGTGTTAGACATTTTATTTTTTTTTTTTTATAAAAATGCACTTCATAACACCTCCTTGATTTTTTTTTTAAATAAAGTTTATGATATCTTCTATCTATTACAACTTGTCTGGCTAACAATTTTTGTTAATAAATTTGTCAGACTGCGGGTGCCTTCCATTTAGACACAGAGAAACACAGTGTTACACTGTGTCCGACACAGAAGTGTTCCATCAACGACACAGCTAGACACACCCGGGCACAACTAAGACAATGCTACCAACCCTCGCCAATTGAAATGTGATCGTTAATTTATAATTACAACAATATTGTTTCATTTTTAAGATTCCCAGCATTTATAAGATGTCGGGTAATTAATTTAAAGAAATTATCAACATAAAATTTACGATTTACTTGCCAAACAAAAATAAAAACGAGGAAAGTGCGCCGTGGCGGATTTTTCATGAACTTATGTGTTCCATTTGGGCTTACACAGAACGAGACAGAGCGACACGCTGTGTCGGACACAATTGTCTTTCTGTGTCTAAATGGAAGGCGCCCTGCGTTTTGATGTGCAGCATCAATGCATCAATAAATAACAATCACTGGCATTTCAGAACACCTCGTTCATAAAAACACAACTGATGTTTAAGATGCTCTCTATGCATAAAATATGCCTGTCATGGAAAAAATTGTTTTTTACTATGTAAAACTTTTAATTTTTAGGCGCCGCGACAACTTTTTTTTAAATATAAGCTTTTACAGCGGCCGCGTCAAAACATCACCTCAGTTTTTTTCTGGAAGAAGGTTTGTCATCTATTTTATGAATAGAAATTGGTCTGTCAGCAAAAAATAAGTTTATTACTATGACAGACTTCATTTTTTAAGTGCTGCGATCACATTTTTAATGAATAAATGTGGTATGACCGTTGCTAATTAAAAAAAAAAATTTTTTAAGCTTCTAAATTAATATTGTACCTAGATCCCGTTTATATACTCAAATACGTTTTTCATCAAAAAATTGTTTTTTACTATGCATTGATATCATAATTTTAAACTTACTTTGCTGTAGACTGTGAAAGCTTTAGTTTCATATTGCTGTGAATTCTGTTGCTTACAAATGCTGGCATGCTGGTCCGGCTGTGAATGCTTCACATACATATAAAAAAGTTTTCACCACTCTAAACAAATTACCATTTTACTATATAAAGTTGGGCCATGAAAAAAAATGCAAAGGAAAAAAGCAAAAAGCAAAGTACTTCAGAGCCTAGGAGAGCAAAGCTTTGAAAAACTGTAAGCAAACAGAAAGCATTTCACAGCAAAGTATTTTAAAGCCGAAACATTTACAGCCGGGCCAGTATGCTCCTGGAAGTTTTTAAGTAATTTGAAAGCAACAGCGTTCGCAGCAATATGAAACAAAAAGCTTTCACAGTCTACAGCAAAGTAAGTTTAAAAATATGTGCTTTGCTTTAAGTTTACTTTGCGCTCAAACTCCGCTACCGAGCACATTTTACCTTCTCATGCACATGCGTTAAAAAATGTTGGTCCTCCTGCGCAGGTACGACAAGTTTCACGAGAACGCAGGATCCTTGTCACCCGAGGGGTCATAAATATCCATAAATCTCAATAAAGTAATATGTGAAGCTCGTGCGCCACCTATTACAAGAGTCACCCTTGGGTAATCCCGGTCCATCAGTGATTCTTGAGAAATATAAAGGAGCACGCCTTGGTCAGAGAGAACTCTGGCAAAGGCTTACAAAGCTAAATAATAGGGGCTGTTAAGAGTGCAATATATCCAAGTGAAGGACGCGGTATTTAATGGATACCAGATATCAGATACTTCCCTAACAGAAAGAAAGTAGTGCATATGATTATTATATGTCTAATAGTCCCACCAGAAGCAGAGGTCGACACTCCGTACCAACAAATGCCCTTTAAAATCTTTGACTATCGCAACATGGCGGAACTATACTCCACTGCGCTTCGTAACAACGTGATTTACGCATAATCTATCATCATGTTCGATTTTTTCTATCTCATGTTCGGTTAGTACTTGTTTTTTGGAATTTCAGCCCCCTCCCTCTTCCCTTTGACGGCATACAGTACTTCTTCACCGGTTGCACCACCTTAGTCCTACGGTCGTCCTTGCTTACAACCAACCAATCATTAGTTTTTTTTAAAAAAATCCCCCATTTCTATTCCGAATTCAAATCAAGATCTGCTCCAATTTAACAAGAACACGTGCCAAAATCTATTCAAACTTTCTATGCTCCGAGTCTCACCTTTCTGCCTGAATATAAATAAAACTCCCATACACTATTAGTCACCGTAATCAAATCACAATCTAAAAAATCTCTTTCTATTTCTCAATTTCTTAAGGTCATACCGAATTAAATCCGAAATTACCAATTAAGTCCATCAAGAAAGAAGATTTCAGCCAAGAAAAAAAAAAACATTTTAAAACGCAATTTTTATTTTATTTTTATTTTTTTATTTATTTTTTTTCCCGAGGAGGATTTGAGGAGGGTAGGAGGCGCTGGGTGGGAGGGTAAAGAAAAAAGCGCAGCATCTTATGACCGGCAAACTTCTGTGCGCGCAGCATATTAATCGTGGTCTCATCAGGTGCTTATCGTTGCTGTGTGTGTGTGCGAAAAATGCGTTCAGCCAACTACAAAAAAAAAAATAAAAAAAAAAATAAAAAAAAAATTAAAAAAATTACGTAATCAAAAAATTCTGTAACGAATTTGGGAAGTGCCAAAAAAGCTCTCGGGCGCTTTTACATCATTTTTTAACGCGTATGCACAGTGCAGGATGGCGTTGATAACAAATTCTGGGCATGGCCGGCGTGCTGTCAAGGCACTTGCATAAATTTCCTAGGGTGTCTTTTTTCCATCTTAATCTTAGATTAATTGCTTCTGCTCCTTCTAAGAATTAATTTCCCAAGACGATGTAGAAGACCCACACTACGCCATAGATGCTCTCTCTCTCCCAACCCTGCACTTCGCTTTTATTTAAATTTGTGTGAAGATGCTTGTGGCTTGTTCGAGTGTATGTATTTGAATTTTTAACAACAGCACACCATCTTAGAAAAGCATTAGATCCAATAAGGCGTGTTTGGCGTATCCTTGAACTGGGTCATCAGCATTTCCTTCTTCGGTTCTTTATATCTTCTATTTTTTTCGTTATGTTCTATCCTATTCGAAGCTTTTTTTCTTGTGCTTGTGTGCCTGTGTATAATTCGAGCTTTTTTTCATTCACTGACTTTTGGTATACAGTTCGACTGGTCTTTCGTCTCGTCTATTGCATTTTTGCCTATCAAGTAGATCCCCTTCCCCAACCCCCCGGTACAGGGGGTGGTGGAAGGAGGGGGCGGTTTGGGATGAGAACTATTCCAGCTTTGTTTTCTTTTACGTTTTTTGTTTTGTCGAAGCTCTATTTTGGTTGTTTCATTTCATAGCCCATGCCGTAATTGAACGATGTTATGGCTTTGCAGTTTCGCCGATATGTAAGTATATAGTTACGACCATTGGTGAATTCTTTTTACATATGGCAACACCGAAACAACTGAATTTCACTAACAAACAGCTTAGTAACTAAATTTTTGAATCATACACTGCACATTCCCACAACTATTAACCAACGAAGCAATTCCACGAATCTTTCTCATCTATGAAACATTTTGATTATATCTTTTTATATTCACGCAAAAAACAACACTTTATGCGTCACCAGAACGCCAAACTAAGGTCATGAAGCAGTGCAAAAAAAGGCATTAAAGGCGTGTTCCCGAACGCATTTTACCTTGGACTTGGCTAATTTTTGTGAAATATTCCCAAAAAGCGGATAAAGAAGATTATTATATAAAAAGAGAAGAAGACAATTGCCGCTGCTTCATCATATCCGATTATGCTCTCTGTAAATGGTTGTGTGCGTTCAATAGTTAGGTGGCACACACGGCTGTACCTTACCTGTCGAATCTTCTAATTCAGAAATAGAAGAATGCTTCGTCGCATTTGGATGTGACCTTGAAAAGTAGTTATTGCTTTTTGTCCGATACATTCTTTGGTGGAATTGGTATATTGGATTGCGTTTTTAGATGTAATTAACAAATGTTTTTGCATTATTTAGTAATGATGGCAAATAATTCTGGGTTATTTCTGATGTTTTGTAGTTATAAGGAAAAATTCAAATTTTATTCAACGTTGTAGTTAGATATTGACAGCCTTGATGCTAAATTGCGTAAAGTGTATTTTGCAGAATTCGATTGACGCTATTTATGGGAAAATTGAGGGGTGTTTCTTATTCCCCAGTAATCGAGTATAATAGAAACGATACTGGCCAGTCCATCTTATAATAGGAGCGATACTGCCGTTTTTCTCATATAATTTTTAAAATAGAGAACACAACTGATTCCTTGATTTTTCACCAAACTTTCGATGAATTTTAGCACGTCCCAATTCAGTGTTTCCAATTGTGGTTGTTTTTCCTTCAATGCTCAGCTCAAATGCATTATTTGTATTCAGTAGTAAGCTCCTATGATGGTTTCACCCCATTGCAGTAGCTCATAATATACCACGCCGAGGTGATCCCACCAAATACACAACATGTGCTTCGAGCCATGGATATTTGGCATGGCCGTCGATGTTGATGCATGGCCGTCAATGCTGATGCATGGCCGGGGCGCTCCCACGATTTTTTTTCGCTTTGAATTATCGTAACGAATCCACTTTTCATCGCCAATCACAATACGATGCAAAAAGTCATTCCTTCTTTGCCGGCGAAGCAGCTGTTCGCACGTGTTTAAACGACGTTCGACGTCTCTCGGCTTCAACTTGTATGGCACGTAATTTCCTTACTTTTAAATTATTCTCAAGCCTTTCAAACCATAGGAAATCGCCCAACGAATTTGCAAGTTCTTGTTATGTTTAACATGCATCTTCTCCAATGCCTCCAATTCTCCGTGTTTAAACTTTTTCACTGTTCCTGAACGCTCTTCATCTTTCACTTAAAGATCTCTTCTTTTGTAGCATGGAAAAAACCATTCGCGACATGTTCTTTCACTAATAACAGCCTCACCATAAGTTTCTTCAATCATTCAACGCTCCTCAGCCACAGTTTTTTTTCGAATTGAATGCAAAAAGCAAAATTTCCCTCAAATGACGCTTATTTGGCTCTAAGTTCGACAATTTCACACACAAAAAAATATATGATACCGATAAACCTTTGACGTTTCGGATCTGGCATTTTTTCCCAGCATATAGCCTCCTTGTTGGTTCCTATATATTATTTCATTAATACCTTTAAGCAAAAAACGTTAGCGAACAATAGAATATATTATTTATTCGTAGTAATAACGATATACAATCAAAAAAAATTTCTTCTTTAATAACTAACTTAAGCGAGGTATTTCACAACAACCATGTCTTTTCTTCTGCCGACTAAAATCTTCTTGTCGATGTCACGTTCCCTGGTGGTTGTTAGCCGAGGCTGTACAGTGCAGCCACAAGAATTTTACTGCTGGCGCCATCTATTGGAAAACAACGGTTTTCCATAATTACGAAGTGTGCCAAAATTCAATTCACGCATTCCATTTGAAACATGGATGACAACAGAATTTTGTAATTTATAAAATTTTTAATAATGTTTTTTAAGAAGCCCAGGGATATGTTTGTCTTTAAAATAATGGAAATGGAATTGCTTCACGAACATAATCCAGTGGGGGTGGAATGCAAGAAACATTGTACATATTTGAAATAGTTTTAAAAAATGGTTCAAAATTTTTGCGGAATTTATGCTGTTCATGTTTTTATTTTGGTTTACGTCTGCAACGTGTAGCATGATCAGCCTTTAATGTATCATATTATACGGTGAGGGCAATCATGCATCATGCGATATTGTTCTCCAATAATTGAAAATATGTAGATTCAATCAAAAGGCATTGGGCTGGCATACACGGATCATAAGCATAGTACTAAGTTCGGCGCTAAACTAAATTTTAGCGCGTCTCCAAACTTGTACCCTTTTTTAGCAAGATAAAATTTGACAATGTGAAATTATAGAGAAAGTTCTTATTAACGTTTTTTTTGGGTTGAATTTCAACGTTTTCTTCGAAATAAAACTCCTCAAAATCCACTGGAAATATAAAATTATTAAAAAGTGTTTCAAAATATTCTAAACACAAAAAATTATTTATTATTTTTACTTCTTTTTCGTGCACAAACTATTAATTTAGTTTTATTTCCACACTTGAAACTTCTACAACCGTAAATGAGCTTATTTTGTTGTTTGTTTATTATCAATGGTTGTTTTTCAACAAATTTAGCGTGAAATAAGGTGCCTGCACGATAAAAAATGCAGCTAAAAATGTGGAGACTAACATTGCTGCCATCTGTTTTACAGAACTAGAAACGTCGATTTAGCGAGCATTTTAGCGGCGAACTTAGTACTGCATGCGCTAAATATACTGCTAAAATTTAGCTTGATAAATTTTCACGCTAAATTTTGTATGGAAATTTCATTTAGCGGGGAACTTAGTACTAGGCTATAACGTCAACACTAAAAAACCGCACAGGGAAGACTGAGTTCGATAAGAGGCCTAACAACCGCCCAATGGCAATTACTTTTATTTTTTTTTAAACCATGGAGATCCTAGCTTAAAAGCCGTTTGCGGCAGGATTAATGACAGGACCAAACTTCTGCTGGAGGGATGATGTAGACCAGGACGGTCAGAGCTTTGAAATGACAAACAGGATGATATCGAGTCGAAATCAGAGCCGATGGAGAAGGAAGTTGCAAGTATCAGTTATGAGGGGAATAAGTAAGTAGAACTAATTTTGCTGAATCACATGATCATCAAGCTAAGTATACATGACTTATCCCTCAATATATAGAGCTGTTTTAGACGGTGCGCTCCAGCCCATGTGCCTCACGAACCTTTGGTGATGAAGCGAGAAGTGGGAATGAATAGAGGTACCACCCCACTTCTCCCTTTATCCACAAAGTTCGTGAGGCACATGCGCTGGAGCGCATCGTCTAAAACAGCTCATAGTCTAATTTTACTGTCTTGCATTCGTTGTGTTGTCGACTCATTCTAATCCGAATTGTGCAAGTGTATTTTCAAGACAATGACTAATTTACAGCGTAAGCCTATGCTGTCTTGATTGTTTGACAAGACAACAGTTCCACAATCCCCACATTTCTAGGTTTCGATTTCCCTTCATAATTACAATTCACAATACCAGATTTTTTTTCCGCTAATCATCTAACAATCTCTCTAGTAATAAAAAAAAATACCTAACCCACCAAAGCTACAACGCAGTAAACTAGACCCGTCAACGAAAAATGCGAAAATAATTAATTTTATGTTCCTACGGCAGTAAGCAGCTAGTAAACAACCAAAGCTACAACAGCAACAATAGAAAACAAAGCAACACAATGCAAGAACCACAAGCCAAAAAAAACGCAAACGAAAACAATTGCGAAGCTCAAAACCACAATCCAAGTCCAGTTCTAACCTTCAACTTGAGACCAATGCACTTTGTCCACTTCAATTTTTGGCCCGGCTTGGAATTTCCGCCAAATCAGCACCGAACTACTTCAAACGCTCAGCTCGCAACGGCATTAGAAACCGAAGTCATTCAGGTACAACAAATTGTGGGATTGAAGCTATATGTTTGTATCTACCTTCGGAGTTTGATGTGCAGCTATAAAGGCATGTCCATGTCCACCTTTTTGTGCCGAATAGACAAAGAATCCTGTTTCTAGATTCTAGATGTCGTGTTCTAGAGTTTTGTATGAGAGTAAAAGTAAAAAGATCGCAAAAAACCCAAACGATCACCTTGAAGGAGTTCAGTTGCCGAAACTTGGCTAGAAAAAAGAACGCAATCTCCTGGCCACTTTGATTATAGCGTGTTCTTTGCGCAGTACTGCACCACTACAACCACCCGGTGTTTATTAAGAATTAGAAACAAGAAACAAAAAAAAATTATCTTCATAAACCCGCAACACAACCAAAATGCAAAGTCGAGGACCGGCAGTGAATGCGGTTCTCGGTTCCGCGATTCGCACGCGCATCTAGAGTTCCTCCAATCCATCTTCCTAAGGTGCCGCGATGACCGCTGCTGGAGCCCCTCCGGGCGGGCGTAGGTATACATCTATCTGGCATCTAATAGATATCTTCTAGCGTTCTTGCCATAGCCTTTGTTCCGAGGAATGAGTCTATGGAGCCCCATGGTTACTCAAATAGAAAATGACAGAGGATCACCGCATCGGTGACTGGCGGTGGCTGTGTGCACAAAACGAGTTTTCTAATGCCAATCCTAAATGCGAAATCTTAGAAACGCAGTTGTGGTTTTTTTTTATTCTGTGCTTAACGCTCGGTTTTTTCCTCCATTTCAGTGTGCTAAATGCCAACTAGCGATTCTAATTCACAGCAAAGAAGTTTTTATGAGGTATCAAAATGGATGAAATAGTTTCATGCGGATAAAATTTGCATAGAATTTTATTTCATGTCGAACTTTTGCCATTAGGTTCTATGGAGGTGATTATGATTTCATAATGTAGAGGCTTTTATAAATCTGATTTTTGACACTATACGTTTCGCATTAAAAAACCCTGTAGCTTGCGTTTTAACAGAATTTAAATTAGTAACAATAAACAGTTCTAACCTGTTGAAGATAGGTGTCACCTCTTTTAATAGGTGTCATAGTTCATGGCTGATGGCATGTTTGACAGGATTTAGGTCCCGACTGCTGAGTAGCATTAAAGGCAATAACATGACAACATATGTTTTTATGAAAGCAGTTTATTTCATTATTTCATTTTGAAACTGGGTAAGTGTTTTTTTTCACCGGCTATAATGTATGTCTGATTTGAAAAAAACAGCTGATACAAATGTCACTAACGTCAGAATTGAATAAAATCGTATCTAAATGCAACGTTTACATGGAATCTACCCAGTTTCATCGTAATTTGGGCGAAACCGAGTTTATCCTCAATTTCGATATACGATACAGTTCCGTACACTTCAAACTGTGATAGGTATTTTGTACAGGTGGGGCAATAGTAATGTCATAATAACTTTGTTTCTTTACTCCACACTCCCTCGGGCGCAAAAAACTTCCCAATTTACGTTTGTTTTACTTTCTTGGGCACGAAAAATAGGGGAAATTTTCACTTCACCTTGTTCACCAAGGAGGGCTAATTTCAAATGTCAAAAGGAACTGTCACTTGTCATGTCAAACTAAAACGATTACGACGTGCTGAAAATAATTTATTCATTTGGTGCCTTACTATAAGAATTTGGAATAAATTCATAATTAATTTAATAATTTTGAATAGTTTTATGTCATTATTTTGAAAACACAAATGATTTTTAGGTTATGTTCTTCTTGATTTGCATGAAGCATCCCAGAAAGAGTTTTTTTACTTTACTATTTTTATCACCACTATTCAACTTTACAGAAAAAGAATGTGGGATCCCGTGCGGAGTAAACAAACAGACCTAACGTAAATGTGCCATAATTTTTGCAAATGTTGTCAAATGTATTTGTGCTTTGACATTTTTGTTGTAGACAGAGAGAGAATTAGTTGACAACAAGCAATGGAGCGATACACACCTGAAGAACGCGGAATTATTGTTACTGCTTATTTGATCAATTTCCCGTCGGTTGTTTTAATGCAGCGTGAATTTCTTCGTCGTTTTCCTCGTCGTCCCCGGGTGAAAATATAAAACTGAAAAAGGACTGAAGAGAGACTGAAAAATGAATTTTAGACGGAATTCTGTACGAAATAAGGCGGAAATTATTATTTACACTGAAAACTAATATCAGTTACCCTTCATGAGTATAAAAAAAGACTGAAAAGAGGCCGAAACAAGGCGGAAATTTTTATCATTTTTAGAGTTGGAATATTCTTAGGAGGGACTCGGCATTTCTTGGAATTAGAAAAATTTTGGAAATTTTTTAATAATTGTTACTCCATTCATCCAAATGTCTGAATGTTTCCTTTTAAATTCCGCCTGATTTCCGTTCACACTCTTCAGTCGAAATTACCTATCATTTTCAATGCATTTTCAGTTCCGTCTCCTGTTCACTACCTCAGTATAGTTTCGGTTCATTTTCCGACTGCTCTTAAACATTGAAAAAATTAGTAATTTTTCAGTCGGTTTTCAGTCTTATATTTTCACCCGGGTCCTGAACCATGTGCGCGAACAATTAAGCGTTTGGCTGAGCGTCTCGTGCAAACCGGGTCGACTAGAGATGTCGCAAGAAGTGGCCAGCCCCATATTGCTCGATCGACAGAGAATATCGCTGCTGTAACCAAGAACGCCCTTGAGAATCCACAAGAATCGGCGAGACAAA
Source organism: Thereva nobilitata (assembly GCA_963855945.1). Lineage (NCBI taxonomy): Eukaryota > Metazoa > Arthropoda > Insecta > Diptera > Therevidae > Thereva > Thereva nobilitata. Next base: position 20,755,048 of record OY979698.1, read on the forward strand.
GATGCACACAATTTGGCATCAGCAGACGTTCTTTGAATTTTGGTGAAAGACCTGAAGATGTCGCCTTACAACGTGCAAATCGTTCACCAATTTCTGTCTGCTGACCGTTAAGTGAGGTCAACTTACATCTATGCTCCCTGTTAAACCTGTTAAAAGAGGATGATTTCGTATCCAAAATCAAAATGAGCGACGAAGCCCATTTCCACTTTAGTGGTCATGTGAATGATAAAAATTTGCGTTTCTGGGCATGGAGAATTCACATGAAATACCATTTTCAGTGCACCATTTGCAGTGATTGGCCTTTATTTTTTGAGGACGAACGATGGAGATTTTGAAGCACCAGTTTTAGCAATTTTAACTGGCCGGCCAGATCTGACGAATCAGCCTTAACACTTCCTTCCCACCCCGTGGTTTTCCAACTGATCTTTTCCATTCATCCGACCGGCCAAATATAAACGCATGCGTTTAAACTCTTTGTATAAAGTATACAATTCGTGATTATAGCGCATTCTCCTTCCATTGTCTTCATTGATTGGGCTGTATAACTTTCGGAGAAGCTTCCTCTCAAATATATCCGTCTTTGAGAGGCTTTTGGAAGATATTCCATGCTTCACAGCCACAGGTAACTACTGTGCGTATGATCGTTTTGTAGATTTTTATTTTGGGTTTTCTGTGGATGTCGCTCGATTTCATTACTAATAGCAGTGTATGTTGCGTAGGTTCTATTTGCAGCGTTTATTCTTCTTTTCATGTCTATAGTTTCATCGTTGTCTTCGCGGACTGTGGACTCCGGGTCGCAACAATATACATTATTTTCTTTTACGTTAATCTAGGATCTTCGGGTTTTCATTGCTCTTCGACCACGACAACCGTCTGAAAATTACTGATTTTCGTTATATTTCAATAACGAATCGTGTATGGTCTTTTGGTGATGTGTGTTTAGTTCCTTAGTTAGGAATAGCAGGGCTTACATATACGTTTTTGTAATTCGTCGCTTAATATACGATAGTTATTCGACATTAAAAATGTTTAATGTAGAAAATATTTGGAAGATACTATATTAGAAGATCTATTGCTTAAATAGTCAAATTAAAATGTAAATTAAACGAAATTCATTAGTAAAACGTTTATTTACGAATGAATTTTCATCGCATACAGAATGCCAAATAATCTTTCAGCTATATTCAAAACAGTCTCTCATCCATGGAAGAAACTTGCAATTAAATTTAAAAAAAACGAAACCCCAAAATGTATAAACTCAAATCAATATCATAAATATTTAAAAATCCTTTCCTGTTGGTTATATATCGCCTACATCCCTCATCCACTGTAGCAATAACAACAAAATAAAAAATAAAACTATAAACAACAACACCACAAGTTGTTCTAGCTTCTTTTTCCAATACTTATAAAGCTTGCACCATTCAAATCAATCCCCCCCACCCCTAGCCCCTAGTTTAGCGTCAGCGCGCAGCCCGCGCGCATTAGATCTAATGAGGAAACCTAATTCACGGTCGTTGCAAATTGTTGACCTCTTTCAAATTCAAGGTTACACGTTCGCTTTGGCACAAAAATAAATTAGCACACAAAATAGAAAAGTGCAAAGCGTCATCCATTATTCACCAACGACTCGCAAAGATATATAAGAACACGTCCAAAAAAAAAAAACTAGCAATATTAGAATAGCCAAAAAACGTCTAATTCTAAGCAGTAAAACAGCATTCTAACACCACGACCGCAAAATTTTAAGCACCGTAGGAGCGCAGTACGGAGTCAGCAGCTGGCTTGATAAACATTATTTTTTGTTGTTGTTGCTGCTGTTGATGGTGTGGTATGTATTGCCAAACAGATGACTTGTGTAATCCGTGCGATCGTGGTTGGCTTGCTGCTGCTGCGCAAAGCCAAATTTGAATTCGAAGGAAAAAAAGCATTCGGATGTGTGCAGCGTCATAACGAGACCACCCCTACAGCAGCGCGATCGCCGATCGGTGCTTTGGTAACCAGATTTCTTCATCGATGAATGTCGGATCGCCCCACGGATTAGAATTTTGATTTTGGCTAAAATGTACGTCCAGTTCGTACTCATCTAAACGCGCATGCGCAAAGAGCTGAGATCTTTTGGACACTGGGATTTAAGCTTTTTGCGCATGCACTTAACCATGCATGGGATTGTTGACCCATGCTCACACGGATCGAAATATGTGTTTTGCGGTTCGTGTGCGATTGCTGCTCGTTCACTGGCCATTTATGAGAATATCATTCTCAAATCCTCCATTTTTTATCTAACATTTTTTGGGTGGATTTTATCTAATTTTATTTTATTTTTTTTTTGCATACAGTTCTTAAGTGGATAAAGAAATTCTGGTTTTTGGCTACATCTACATAAGTACCAAGGAAGTCGCTATATGCTTACAGCGCACATTGCCATAATGACTTCACACAAATCTTAAATCTAAATAAACTCTGGTGCTCCTACGGAGATTTATGTAGCAAGAGGCTAACGAGATAAAACCGGAAGATTGGTTGCGAGCTTGCGAGCTTGAAGCTTGTGCATGCTGCTAAGCGCGATGATGCTGTTTGCAGATTAGTTGGTGTGCACGATCGTTGGTGTTTTTTTTTTATTATTTTTGGAGGATTTTTTTTAGTAAGAGGAATGACTTCTTTCAATTTTCGCAATCGTTCAACATCAACCGCAAATAGATGGTTAGCATAGAGAAAAAAAGGACAATGACCGAATGAGCATTTTTAAAGGGGGAAGGAATTTTTAATTTTCAAGCTGCTTGACTCTTGGGGTTTTAGTGTTTCGCGGGGCGTAAATGATTCATTTTTCGGGTGCAGTTCGTTGCACTGGAGTTAGAATGAGGCGAATGACATTATAATTGAGGATTTGAGGCGATGAAAATGATTGTATTCAATTGGCGGTATTTTTTATAGAGATTCCAGTAATAACTAATAATTATGGTTAGAGATAATAATTGATAGCTTTAGTCTTAGATAGACTGCTAATTCGGGTTGAGTCATTGAGTCATCATATCACAGACGAAACAAGCCGGTTTGCGTTTAAGTCTGTTTTGCACCTACAATTTATCGATCTCTGATAAGCTGCTTTCCAGTTCCTTATAGCTACTACATTGGCCTGTTTTTCTATATAGTACACCACCCAGATAGCGTGACTTTATACGACCTAATCCTCTATTTCCTATGACGTTCTGGATCAAAATTTGGTGTACTTCGTTTCTTCTCCTTTTTTTAAAGGGCCGGCCCATCTACCATTGTAGATATTAGCCGTGTTCATTTTCTACTTTTAAGTACTCCGGAGTAAAAAATTAAAGGAACGCAAAATTTGTCGATTTGAGTAAAACCTATCTAATTCTCGTGAGAGCAGGAGTAGTTCCAAGTAAATACGAGTAAAAGAGAGCAGAAAAGGAACACGGCTATTATATTTGCAGTTGCAGTTCGTTATACATACACTTTACAAAAAGTAAAGGGTTTTGGGAAACTCTTGACACACATGAACGCGGGTATAGTTTGACGTTTCTCGAAAGTTGGAAAAATTTTCAGATCCAAGCGAATTTTGTTAAATTTAAAGTTTTAAGTGGTGTTAAGTGGCATATTGAATTTGATATGGAAGTGGAACATTTAATTACTTTATTCCTTGCCAAACAAGAGGAAATAAAACTGGGTCTGAGGTGAATTCAAGATTTAGAACGAAAAAGAAAAAAGATGAGATATATTGTTATCAGATCCTGGTTGAGATGCAAAATGTTGAGGCGGATATGTTTGATAAGTTTTTTACATCCTCGCATCAAAAGAAGAAAGTTTTGGTCTAAGGTTTGTTTAAAACCAATACACAAATCGTGGATTAAGGAGAAAAGATTAATTCCGTTCTTTTTAGACTGAAAAGTCAGTTTTTGCTCGATTTTCGCATACAGGTGGCGCTGCGCGCAGTGAAAAGATCTTATACTTACTTTATACCGACAAAATAATCGTGGTCCAGTTCATAACCACTTGTTCCATGTGTGTCGTACGCATTTACGGCTTAACGGATTCGTTCAAACTCTAATATAGATGGCGCATAAATCATCACACTGGCTCTCTCTTAGGACTGTTCGTCGATCTTCTTCTTTGCCTTTAGTCCTTATTGAATCCTGTAGACAACATCGTTGATCCGTGTTAGGATTTTATAGGGCTCCTCCCATTCCTTTCCGTTTCGGAGATTTCCCTTTCCGTCGCCCGGGGTTGAACAACCAAACGAGAGCCCAACTCGCTTGGAGGTCGTACCTTGGTGTCAGTAAATGTTTAGAATTGGGACTCCAGATTAAAATCCCTGTCCCCTGCCTTTAAATTACTATTGAGACACTCAAAAATCACCCTGAATAACTAAATTTTTTTTTGGAGCGATTTTACTTTGGAGCCCTAATTCTAAACATTTACCACGTTTACTCTTTTGCTTTTACTCGAGAACCCTTGCTGCCGGTAAAAACTTTGCATTTACGACACCAATTCGTAAAATCCTCCCGCATTTGAAGGCAATAGAACCTTTTTCTTATTTTTGCCAGAGTGTTGTTGATTCTAAAACTTCCTCCTGATGCGCTATTGTGGCACTCCTCGAGAATAGCTCTTATTCTAGCGCTAGAGACTAGTATCTGCATTCGATGAGAGGTACCGTCGGCGGTTTACCATTTGCGTTTCAAAATTCCTCCTTGGAATTGCAATGAATCCCATTGCGCCCAATAACTTCAATGCTTTGTTTCTATCTTCGATGTCCTTCCATTCGGGCTTCTCCTCGTATTCTTTCCAATCGGGGAAATATCTGGGTCATCACGTTAAGCATGTCGGAGTTCCCTCTGACACTTATCCGCCGTATTTCATTATACCTTCTCTAATGTCCAATTTTCAGCCACTTTTTAACCACCAAGTCAGCCCGGATGACAGATCTTAAAGCACCAGTATCCACAATAATTGTGCATTTTTCGTCTACAACTTTACCCTTGATGACAAGGCTGTTGTTGCTACGCCGCAGTTGGGTGATGAAGTTGAGCTACTCCTACTCCCTGGAGATTCCGATCTCATTCGCTTTCGACAATTCCTTTGTAGATGGCTCGGTTCGCTCGAGTTACGCAGTCGGCCACGTATGTACTTCCGAGGTGTTGATTCGGTAGCAAATGTTCTCAGTCGTACCGATTTCCCTGATGTGGACTGTAGTCCTTTTTGCTTACTTCGCTCCGTCATAAGCCAGTGGATATGCCAAAACTTCCGCAGTAGTCCTCTTGCCAGCCAACCTGGGTAGGGCCGGCGCTTGGGTTGTTTGCGCCCGGTGCACAATGGCATATTGTGCCCCATAAGCTGTTCATTTTTGATCGCAGTGAAGGACAATGCAAAAAGAAGCACTTTTTTTCAAAGTTTTATATTTCTTTTAAGTCTTAATTTCTGAAATTGCGACCCGACCAATTGCGCCCGGTGAAAGTGCACCATTTTCACCTATGAAAGCGTCGCCCCTGAATCTGGGTGCCTGTTGCAGATCTCGGTCGGCAAATGAGTTAAGAAAAGCCTCTCTTGCTACTTCGTTATTGTAGGCTTGACCGAAACTAGGATATGCAAAATGCACTAGCTTCTCGATATCAACCCACAGTTCCTGCAACGTTTCTCCTTTCCTTTGAAATCAAATACCCCGGCTACACCGGCCGAACTGCGCAAGTTCGAGGTGAAGTGAACTTTAAAATAACATCAGTTCGCAAACAATTTCCACATATTGAACTGAGGATAAAATAAACTTCATTTCGCCCAACTGGACTCGAACTGAAGTTGAACGTAAAAGCTCGCCCAAAAGAGAGTAATCAACTGGAATAGTAGAATGCCATTCCAGTGAGGTTTTGCATTTCTGACTTCTGGCGAAAAAGCAACAACAATTTCAAGTATGAACTGGACTTTAGCCGGTGAAGCCACTTATGTGGATTGAACTGAATATTATTGAACTGCGGTCGGTAAGGCCGGGGGGATTAGTCTATTTCGTAATTGGAGTTGATAGATCTCTTGCATGCGCCGGTAGCCGTAACGCATTTCCAACGCTTGCACCAAGGATCCATAACTGTTGCGATGTTCTGCAGGTACCGACTGTAATATTCTAACTGCTGCACCCTTTAGTGACAACGTTAAGGCCATTTCTTTTTCTTCCTCGTTCCAGCAATTACCCGATGCTGCTGTTTCGAATTGGAGCTTGTGGGTAGGCCTTGGGCTTTCGCTGTCAAAAGTTGGCGGGTACAGTTTCCTAAGTCCGATGACTTCCTGAGATGCTGGGTGATGAATCGTTACCCTATCTATGTCCACTCTGACGGCTTCTAGTCCAAATTCGAGTTTTTCCAGATAATTTCTTACATTTTATATTTTGTTATCCGACGACTCGACTCGATTCGATTTTCTGCTCTCAGACTCTTTGAGCTCGGCTAATGATCGTTCTTGAGCGTTAGTAGCAGCATCTTTAAACGCCAAAACTTCCGCATTAATCTCGGCTGATGCACGTTCTTAAGCTTCCTTCATCTCGGCTGATCCACATTCTTAAGCTACTGATGACCGTTCTTGCGGCGCTTCCTGGTTCTGCTGCCGCTGAAGGAATACTAGTGTAGATTGGGCCAAAATGTCTTAAAATGCTCACCGCGCCTCTTCTAACTCTGTTTCTACTTCATCTTCAAAGATGTAAGTTGCAGGGTCCTTCCCTTCATTCACCATAACCGTCATGATGCGTTTGCATGAGAACGTCCGCAGAAGGCAGCCAGATTTGTAGAAGGAAAATTCACGCATTTTGCACCACAATAATGTATCATCGCATCAGCAATGCATTTGTGCCAGTTTTTGCCCTAAGAGTCGACATGTCTTCGCCAAACATATGTGTGACTTTTTCCTGTTCCCGAAGCTAATATTGGTACTTCGAGAAAAGCGTTTCGAGTCAATTGAAACCATCCATACTTGAAAGATTCAGAGTAAATACGAATGAGACCAACAAAAAACCTATTCATAATCAAAAGAAAAGCAAAATAATAAGTAAAAACAAGTAACATTAAATTACAATTAGCTCCACAAACCAACTTCACAACAATTTTATTGATTTCGACATCTTATCATCAAAATTTTTTACCACTATCAGCACGTGATTACAAAATTAAAAATATGTTTTTTTCCTAGTAAAAAAAAATTATTATCACTTAATGTAAGGATGTGAATGAAACTAAAAACGCTTTTTATCATTTCGGTTTTGATTTACTTTTTTTTTCGCTACTAAACAAAATACATTAAAAAAATCCCCACCGAAAAAACTTTAATTCATAAGAAAATTGTCTCAGAAAATTCAAATGATGAATGGGGGTGGGTTAGAAGTGGGTCAAGATTGCTCTGTGTTTGTTTATGTTTGTGGAAGATCCGAAATGGCTGCTAGAAAACTTTAACAGAAATAAAACAAACAGAAAACCGCTGCCGAAATTTAATTCCGTTCAATCATGTGCGGCTTATAAAATCGTGAAACTTTTAACACCACCATTTTAAAGTGGCATTTAAGAGATTTCACCTTGAAAGTTTGTGTGGAAAATCGAAAATATTGGCGGAGGCCAAATGTTCCATACCATTTCTTCGTGCATTATTCGAAAACAAAAAAAAATCCTTTTATCTTTTTCAATCTAAATTTAATTTATTTATTTCTTAAGCACACACCTCGGCACATACAGTCATCAAAGCTCGTGTCGATTGCGGCACACATGTGAATAATAATTCTAACTTGATCTAAAAATGCCCGTCGCCGTCCATTGCACTCGTTTTGAGTTTTCATTTTCACCCCCCAAAAAAATTTCGGGGGTGAACGGCCTCTGATGTCAGCGCTAGCGCGGAATTAGAATGCAAAATTCTTTCTTTGCTCTGTTAATGGCTCTCAGGCCTACAACAATTATTTTCTTTTTGGCAAAGGTTGCTTTTGGCCGTTGACTTTGCAGCGCTATCAGTCAGCGCGCCGAGATATGCCACACACTCACGCATGGCCTTGCACTTTGGAGTTTTTATGCCCCTCGTGTGGTCATGTGTGTGTATGGCTGTGTGCTAATAATTTAATGCCCCGCGAAAATTCGCCGCGGTCAACGAACTTTTTGGCAATTATTCGCGTAATCGAAGAGCTATTGCCACCCGGCCGCTCGCGAACACACATGCGATGATGCAACCCTTGTTTATCTTATGGATCGTTGGCTTCTTTCGTTGCGTGGCGCTATCTACTTTACACTCCTGCACCCTTCAGGTTCTGTTTACTTTCGACTTATTGGACAGAAAATATTGTTTGGGAGTTTTTTTTTTAAATATTTTAAGCTTGTTTGATAAACAATGGAGTTTTTAACACCTAAGAGATTTGACAGATAATTCAATTTCATTCTGCGGATGAACTTTTAAGGCAGAAATGATACGAATTGATAAAGAAAAACACAAATGCTTTTCGGCAATTGGAAATGTGAAGAATGTGAGGTATTGATTTAGGTGCATTTGTAATCTGTAGCGTAGATGATTAATCAAATTGGGGTTTTTTGAAAAGAAGAAAGGAGATTGTTGGTCGAACATTTTTGATCATATATTTAAATCACCTACACAAAATATAGATGGTAAAAAAAATTACACAATTATAACACATTCCTAAGACACTCATAAAAATAATGAACTTGCGCGTTCCACCCAATGCTGTCAGACCTTTCGACAATGTCGATCTCCATTTGACCTAACGTCATTTGCAACACTATCGTCTCTTTGAGCCACGGTAAGAATATAATAGCCCTGACAAATCTTTGTCGCTATGAGAGCTCTTATTTTAGACTAATCGATTACTCGTGTATAGGGCCCTTTAGACTTGTTGGGTCAACTAAGGTCGCACTGAACTACGAGACCCTGCTGCTCGATATAGTGAAACAGTATTCGAGAATATCCTCCATAGGTGGTACGGATGAGGAATTCGTCACGACCACGACGTACTGTAGCTGATTCCTCAGCTTAGCTTAGTTCTAGAAAAGTTCCTCTGGAATATCCTTCATTCATTGAAAGAGGCAAACACAATTAAACCACATTAAAAAACATTCAATGAAAACAAATATATATCTTTTATCCCCAGTCAACCATCGACCTGATTCTTGGATGTCCTACCCTTCTTTTTCCTGATGGTCTACCATTGAAAATCCGGGCTTTACTTTTTGAATGAGAGACGCACTGCGTAAAAGATATTAACTGAAATTTGCACCTGGTAATACTGTACCAAGTTAGGTGAAAATGTTGCAAAATACCTAAGTTAAATCGTAAAAGACCTAAGTTAAGTCGGAAAGCTTTACACAGCGACTGTCAAAAACGAATAGAATACACGGCTTTACATGAGGGTGGCCATTCTGCAGACCACTGTGATGGCGACGATTGCGGCTAATGCTGTAAACATGCTAAGGGCGACCGGCGAATCGCTTTCCACAGCGAATAGAATAATGGCTTTTGTATGAAGGTGCACAATCTGCAGACCACTGCGGTGGAGATGGCGCCGAGCTCGGCTACCGAAACAATCTAATTTCTATTTCGTAGCCGTCGCCTGTCTAAGTTCCATGGTTGCTGTAACATGGTTTTGTGTTGCTATTCTCGTGTGTTCCTGTGTGCATGTGTAGCATATTGGGCTGTCCTTCCGGTTATTCCGGGGTGTGTTTTTTAATTTGTGCGGCCGTCGCTCTTAATTTCGTCGAGCCATTCGCCGTGGCCGAGGAAAATAGTTTCACCGTCGCCCTTAGCATGTTTACAGCATTAACTATCTCCGCTGGGATGTTGTTTGGAACAAGGTTTTGTGGTTTTTCAGTTGATTTGTGGCTTTGCTATCTTCTTTTAAAGACATCAGATGTGGTCAGGCTCCAATTCTCCAGTTAGGCCAACATTTAACAATTCATAAAGTATTCTGCCATCGTTTCAAGATGCATCGGTTATCGATATGCTTTCATTATCTACAAGGAGGGATGCATTACGACCCTGCAGTATAACTCCCACACCTTGTATGGATGACCTCGCTCTTTGTTCTGTTTAGTTCATAAACGAGATAACTCTAAACTTTTTTCAAGTGAAACTTCCTTGCTCTCGTTCTGGGGATTTTGAAGTGAAAGTTCCCTTCTCCCGCTCTGGGGATTCGAGCAGGTACGAGTGAATTCAGAAATGGCCACGAAAACAAGGACAGCCGTATGAAACGGAAGTTGCTTTCTCACTCGAGCAAAAAATAAAAATCTTGAACCAAATTAAACACTAATTTCATAATTGAATGAATGCCCAAGTATACTAACAATTTAGTTTCCACTTTATTTCGTTTAACATTTTGGATTTTAACAACTTAAGTTGATGAATTTCGTGAAGATCACCGCCAAAAGAGCAATTTTCCTCACTGCTTAACACAGTAGCTGACAGCGATAGCCATGATAGCAATTAAGTGATGCCATATAAATTAATTCTACCAAACCAGCAGGATAATATTTACAATTTATTTAAATTTGTTCATAGATGGCGCAGGCATCGGTAAAGTTAAAATGAGGAGTCGGTTATTTAAAAAATTAAGATTGTGTGAACAGAGGTTAACGTCTTGCGACGGGCGGGTTCACAAATAATATCCGATCTGTCAAAATTCAAATAGTCGGCGCGAAATTTTATTACGTTAAAAAATATAACAACTAGAAAATACAATTCGAATCAAAAATTATTATTGTACGCAAAGTTTCACTTCTGTCTTGTGTTCTTTAATACACACTTTTCTTTTTTTCTTCTGAAATCGTTGTATTTTGTTTCGTGGACCGGTGCGGTTGTTATGTTCAGCCGCCAACTTGCATTCTTCATTGAACCAGTCGTTCGTATCTCTACAATTTCTGTCTAAGATGGAGTCAGCAGTACTAATGACGAATACTCAAAACATGGCAAACTCGCGATGACGCCCGCCTCCTCTCATCTACTTATTCTGGCATCACTGAAAGCCAGTTCTAATGCATGAGCGTAGATGTTTATGGTCGTTTCATAGGGTATCTGTGTTGAATTGGGCCTGATTAGTAGATATAAAATGCTTTTTTTTGCGATGTGATGAGCTCTCGAAACACTATACCGAATCAAACTTGGCACCTTGGCAATAACGACGAACAATAGTCTCCATTTAGGGTTTGTGTTTTTTTCAAGTAATCTAATAGATGATGATCCCTGTAACATTCCAAATGTTCCCAGTGTTCAATCGCCTTGTTGACCGATTTCACCGTCTTCCCCTTCTTCGGAGCCATTAACCTTTACAAACCCACTGTTTCGACTACTCCTTTGCCTTTGTAGTTTGGTAATATCTTCATGTTTCATTCACATTTATGTAACAACGCGGAAACTTCAATTCGTCGATCACACATCATGGATTTTGCTAAACATTTCGCAGAAAGTCACTTCCATTGGGCTTCCCGAACGATGTTCATCATTTGTGGATGTACGACCACGTTTTAACTCATTTATCGAATTGTAAATATTCGCAAGTAAATTTGCCAAGAACTTCATCCAATTAAAATCATCCAATCGATTATCAAAATGAAATCACTGAAACTTTGACAGCAGTCTAGTGACAGATAACGCATATCAAAAGCATACCTTCTTGTGGCGACCCGACTACGAAGCGTGTTCAACGCCATCTACATGTTAAAAACTATCATGCACAACAACATGTTACAGAAAAGCCACTGTACACAAACGAAATTAAAACACTCCACTTTTAATCGAATTCAAATGTTTGAATTGTTTTAGACTCTAAGTTTAGTTATCATTGTACAGCCTTCGGGTTAACTTCCAAATAAATATAATATTCATATTGTATCCTTCTTTATTAATAAATTCCTATGAGGACTAGGAGTCGAATCCCCATATTCTCGATACGCCAAGCGCCATCTCTTTAATTTTCTAAGGATTCTTGACGCGTCCTAAATTTATAAGAATAAAACGAAGCCTCTAAATTCTTCTCAGCTGTTGTTAATTGACTATATTACTACTCAAAAGATTGTTAAGCCTTAGATTTGAATATAGCAACAAAATACAACTTTTACCAATTGTAGAGATTCCTGCCCTATTTTCGTGCAGTTTTTCGTTAAGATGCTAATCCTATTTCCTCAGTCTGAATAATAAATAATTTAGACCGAATTAATAATCTTTTATTTTATCAAAAAAAAGAACCTTTTTCTACTTTTCCTTTCAATGGCATCCCATCACACAAAATTAAGTCTATATGCAAATCTTCTAGTTTTTTCTAGTTAGAGAACTAGACACTATTTTTTCACAAAAAAATGGATACCATGGATCATTTCCCTTTAATCAATACATGATTAATATGATCCTCTAGAATAATATTTTACGATAAAAACATTTTTGACATTTTCTAATAAATTTCAAATTCTTCTTTGTTTTTTTTGGCAAAAAAAAAGCTTCATCGATAAGCCGTTTACTAAACAAATTTCTCGTGCATTCACCTGTGTGCCTGTGTACCTGTTTTTTGGGTGAGAATGGCGAGGCATGCATTGCGTATTTACATGATGACTGACTTTATCATTACATCTATTTCTATTTCTGTCACGCATCCAAAATAATATTGTATATATTGAATGTGTGTGAGAAATTCGCGTATTTTTTTTTATGCCGAATATTGTTGCCATAGAAGTTTGGTCATCGTCTTGCTGCTGCTGCCACGAAAAAATAAATAAATAGAAAAAAAAACAAAACAAGCCTGCCACAAAGTGTATCTAAACTTTATTCCGGAGGGCAGTAACCTTCTAGCCTTGACGTGTGCAAAGCTGCGATAGAATTATACGCCAGGAAAAAAATTTTTTTTTGTATATATACAAAAGTTGGTAAACGATATAAACACTGGTGCAAAATAAGCTGTGTTTTTTTGCAGCTGAACAAAACGCACACTGCCATAACGTTCGTCATCATAAAAACTGAAGCCGAAAAATGCGATTTGGAGATTTTTGGCCCGCCCGCCTGTCAGAAGAAAGCAGCGCTGTTTACGTAACCCAGTTTAGAACCGGGCAGGCTACAGGCAAATTATTCACAATAGAAGCCAATTTCTGCAAGGAGCTGAAATAAAAAATAAATAAAAAAAAGAGTTTTAGTACTAAGCCGCGCTGAGCCAGAGCGTGCCAAGCTAATATCGTTGGGTACTAAACCGCAGCTAAGAATACGCGGCAGCATAATTTTTATGTAGACTCCACCATAACTTATCCGTCGCCCCCTTTCCCACCTTTCCCGCCGCGATGCTTTTTGGGGCCCGGGAATGACGATTTCTAAATTTTTTAATCTACTCCAAATTAATAAAACTTCAACTCCCCTACCCGAAAAATTCCCGCTCCCATCCCCCTGCAAAGTCTGCTCTTTTATTTGCAGATTTTTTAATGCGGTCCCCCAACGCCCCCATCCACCCCCGCCGGATGCTTTTTTGGGGTTTTGTTTACACGCTTCTGTACAAGCCGCACGCACTTGAAGCTGAAAAGAAAAACTTTCCTGGTGCGTGAGCTTGCAACGCGCTTCAAAGTTCAAGAAGCTCGCCTCGTACCGAGCTCCGGCCGCCTTCGTTGACATTGTTGCAAACTGAACAACAAAAAAAACAAAAAAAAAATATGAAAAAAAACAATTAAAAACATTTTTTTTTCGAAATAGAAATTGTTTCACGCGTGTTTTTATGCAGGTTGAGAATTTTTTGGTTTTTTTGTTATATTTTTTAATGTGTGCGTTTTTTTTTGTTTAACAAAAAATTATTTTTAGGCTTTTTTTATGCGTCGACGCAATATTTTTTTTCAAAGTATTTTTATCGCTTTTAAGTGTATCATGTGATAAAAAAAAACATTTTATACTATGAAAAAAAAAATTTAATTTTTTGTGTACTTAAAGATATTTTTAACTCACTTATTATATTTTTTGGAGGGGAAGGGGGGGGGAGAAGGTGATTATGATTTGCACTGTCTGGAAGTAAATTGATTTGTTAAAAACGAGAAATTTTTTTGGTTTGGAATTTTTCGAAAAAAATTTTATATTAAAATAGAAGATAACAATGAAAACACTCTTCAACACTTATGTACATATTTTTGCGGTGGTAGCTTTTACCTACTTAAAAAAAACGAACGCATCTAAAAACAAGTCTTAAACGCATACCAATGCAACGTAATACGCGGTGTTTAATAATATGTTTTCAATTTACTCAAGTGATATAGAGAAGTAATACGAGGAATGGTATAAAAAATTCATCAAATATCGAATCATTCCTGTGCGGCTTAGTAAGATATGTGGTTTCTAAGAATTTGATGTATAATGTGAAAGACTAAAGCTCAAAGATAGATGTATGTATGTATATAAGTCCTTTTGTGCTGGCAACGGTTCAATCATATATCGTAAAATATCATACATCGTTCCATTCTAGTTGGAAAAGAATGAAAGAATTGCGAAATGCCAAAAAAGCAACAAACATGCATCCCTAGGCTATCGTGCCACATACAAAGCTTAGGAGATGAAATTGATTGTTTGGGCTGGTGTTTTGCAGTCTGTCTTTTAATTCAATGGGCAGTTCCTCAGAACTCGAAAGGCGTATAGATGCCTCAAAGAGATTGACGTAAACAAATCCATTGAGCCAGATAACATATCCTGTATTATGCTAAATAAATGCGACATACCTTTGGCTAATATTCTGAGGAAACTCTTAAGCCGGCCGTATACCATAGCTGCTTATGCAGCTTTTCGTCATTTATATATGGAACAAATCGTCACATGCCGCTTTGCTACATAAATCTCCAAGCAATAAGTGACGAAAAGCTGCATATGAAGCCTGTGCAGCTTTGGGATGCCGCTGGCCTTAGACTTATAATTGTTCAGAATTAATCCCAACTATTGGAAACTTGCTCATGTTTGGAACTTGATTCCCTCTAATAACAATTACTTCCATTCTCTCCAAAATTATAGAGCCAATAATTAATTCAATGAAATATTTTCGAATCCAACCTAATCTTAAATGAGAAGCAGTTCTGCTTGAGCCAAAGAAGTACATTTGCTACTTTCTAATGTGCCTTATAGAACACCGCAAACAAAGTACAAACATTGCTTTGGTAACTCTGGTCTAGTTACTTATTTACTTTAATGGCTTTACAACCCGGATCCGGTCTGGCCTCTCACAACTGTTTTCTACACCGATCTTGATTCCGAGCGGGTGTCAGTTTGGCATACCTAAACTCTGGGCATCCCGGTCTACGCCATCCTTCTAGCTGCCGCTGGGTCTCCCTCGCTATCGCACCCCATAGATATTTTATGTCGCAATAGCGCTCGTAGATGTCGTCGTCTTCTCGAACAACGCTTTGGCAAAGCACCAAAGTCTCGTAATGTATTTGTGGGTACCGGTCTGGTTGCTCTAAATATATATCTCCAAGGGTTTTGGTGAATTGTGGTATTGACTCAGCTCTAAAAAAAACTGGATTCTGGAGTTTCCTTTCTGGCGGTACGAGTAAGATTATACTGGTCGGCATCAAATCTAAACCAGCCCATATCTATTGGTGTCCTCCGGAGTTACTTCTCCATATCTTCTTTTTATAATTGTACGAGTATATTTGTATACATATCTACAAGGAAGCGCAATTGAACTGTCAACAAATCGAAACGGTAGATCTATTTTTGAAGTGAAAATTCCTTGCTCTCGTTCTGGGGATTTTGAAGTTAAAGTTCCTTTCTCCCTTTCTGGGGATTCGACCAGGTACGAGTGAATTCAGAATTGGCCACAAAACCAAGGACAGTTGTATGAAACAGAAGTTGCCTTCTCACTCGTTAACAAACAAAAATCTTTAACCAAATTAAACACTAATTTCATAATAGAATGAATACACAAGTATACTAACAATTTATTTTCCACTTTATTTCGTTTAATATTTTGGATTTTAACAACTTAAGCTGATGAATTTCGCGAAGATCACCGCCAAAAGAGCAATTTTCCACACTGCTTCAACAAAGTAGCTGACAGCGACAGCCATGATAGCAATTCAGAGATGCCATATGAATAAATTCTACCAAACCAGCAGGAAAATATTTACAACTTAATTATATTTGTTCATAGATGGCGCAGGCATCGGTAAAGTAAAAATGAAGAGTCGGTTATTTAAAAAATTAAGATTGCGTGTTAAACATTATTATTTCCTTAATATTGACGTCAAGTTTTATGTCTGTATATGTTCTTTATTATTGTACGTGAAGTTTCACTTCTTTCTTGTGTTCTTTAATACACAATTATATTTTTTTTGTTTTCATGAATTTTATTGAACCAAGTGACAAATATTTACAAATAATGTGGTTTTTAGAATGCATCACCAATTTTCCATGTGGTCGCCCTTAACGCGTCGGTACTATGGTCTTAAGACGGCCGAAAAACGCTTCGCACCCTGCCCGGACGTGACCCTGTGGTATTTTATTCCCGGCGAAGAGCTTGCTTGAGATAATCGACACTTTGGTATTTTTTAGTACCAACGTTGCTCTTTAAAATGAAGAGTCCATCGGATTTGCATCCGGAGAATTTGCTAGCCATTGTGTCGAAAAAATGAAGTATGGAACGTTGATTTGTAGCCATTCTTGGTTAACGCGCGCTATTCGAGATGGTCTTGAGTGAGTTTTTCTAGAACGTCCACGGTCTGCCCCGAAAGGTTTGTGTGCCCGAGGCTTCAATACCACCTCTAACACAGTTTCACGGTATATGGCGTATATTCTAACACCGCAGTCTAAAAATACGAACGGAGAATGAACATCGGCGGTTATGGCTGCCCAAACCATCACCATCGGTAGCGCCTGATTTCTGGTGATCGCTCGAAGGTGTAAATTTTAAAAGGACCTCTATGGCAGATAAAGTTGGTCGTTTTGTTTGTTGACATGTTGTTCAATTAGGAATGGGATCATTTTATCATCAAAGAAAACCAAATTCAGTAGCTCACCACTTGCGGCCAACTGAAGCAACTCCTTGTCTCTCTCTCTGCTCCAACTTTTTGTGTTCCGATGTAAGATCGCGCGGTTTCTGGAACTTCAAAAGCTTTAGTCCGAGCTCATTTGTATTTCCTCTTCTTAGTTCCTTCCACACCACTTCACAGCTTTACTGTATCGGTAATGGTCCTTATAATTAATCGAAGAAAAGTACATATATAAAGATAAACAAGTTATCCATTTGCTTTATGAGCTCAGATATTTGGGAATGGAGATTGACCAGAGGATTAGTTTTAGAGAGCACTTGATAGACAAACTAGAGATAATATGCATTGTTAGAACAGCATATGCACAAACGCCCAGAGGCCCAGATCAAGTTTTCGACTCCTAGTGAGAAGAGTAGTTAGCTAAATCAAGCTATATATAGCACTGGTGTGGCAACATAACTGGATAGGATGACTAAAAAGAGAATGTGAAGGGCGAAGTCTCGAAACCATGTCAGCAGTTACTCCTTCGCAGCTTTTGTCCAGTAAATTCCTGGACCATGATGAAACCAGCCGGTCTGCTCCTTTATACTGTCTAGCTTCCACAAAGAGATCTCTGTGAATACATCTTAGCAAAATAACAACATAAACATAAAGTTAACAGCAGTACAAAATGTAATCACCCATCCGCAAGTTAATACTTAACAAAACATTACATTACCGTCAACATTTCAATTTCGCATAGACACCTTCGGAGTACCTTAATACTTCTTGCTCGTTTTCCACTACCCTTAAAATTATCCAACAATCATCACTGCTCATTACAGCTCAATTACCGTCGTGGTGCTGCCGCAACATAATCATTAAAATTAGTTAATAAAAAAACGGCATAAACAACGCGCTGCGATACTTGAGCACCAACTAACTTCGCCAGGAAGCGGGACGAGGTGAATTTCGGAAAAGTAAAAAAAAAATGAAAAACAAAAACAAAAAGTTTTCCTCTAAGAAGGTTCTAAGGCCGCGCTGCCGCGTGAGTTATTCTTAGCCGCAGCGTTGAGTTTTGCGTGGGACTCGATTTCGTTGCGATTTCTTTGTTACAAACGTAAACTTTTGATTTGTTTTAAAATAGCAAACACCAAAGTCACAGGGGTTCAGTAGCCTTATTTGAGGAGCTTTCCGAAACTATACATATGTATTTAGGAGCATTTGGAAAATTGGCACAGGCATGTGTACAGGTGCTTCGTCTGTGTGCCGGGGTTACCTTCCCGAATGGAAGACAGCCAAACAGGAGCAGGGAACACGGCTTTTGTTTTTATTGTTATTGCTTGTACGCGCCCACATCTGGATATGGTTGGGTTGGATATGCTTTGGTTAAAACAATTCAATTATTATTTACCTGAAAATATTATCCAAATGTTTCTGAAAACTTAATTTGAAAATCAGCGAAGCTAGAAAAGCGAGAATCGGGAGATACATGTTAGTGGCTCTAGGATAACGCGAATTTTTAAGGTAGAGGGTGACCTCGGATATTCATTTTATTTGCTGTGCTCCATAATTTTACAACCATTAATAAAAACCCTAAAAGAGGAATTTTTAATTTGTTGTAATATTTCCCAAAAGAATTAGAAAATTAATGGCAGCGCTTCACACCCAAATTCCACGATAGCCTTTTTTAGTCCAAGCAATATTCAAATGCAAGTCTTCTGCGACGCCTCAAAGCGTGGTTATGCTGCAGACATCTTATCTGCAGATCTGTCAGGGCTATCAAAACCTGGCCTCAAGGTATATTTCTGTCCTCGTTACTCTGATCACGGGTTGTCGATGAACTTTTGACCAAACTACAAAAATCTCGTTTTTATGTCATCGGCTATGCAGTTGCCATCCCTCAGGGAAGTTTGACTTGACCATTACAGGGGTCATGAGAACAGCACTCCGAGAAGTTCAAAGATAGGGCCTATCAATCAATCCAAGTAAGGCCGCCCTGGTCCTTGTTTGTAAATTTTACAATTTAGACCTAGGTCCTATTTGTATCCAAGGTACGACAATTGAGTATTCAGACTCAGTCATATATTTTGGAGTAATGCTGGATAAGAGACTGAACTGGAACACTCAACGCAGCATTGCCGTTTTTAGTTAGCATGAAACCTCCTCTCGTGGTGATCTCTGCTTACGAGTTGGAGAGGGCGCAGATCTATCATGATCGCCAGGCGGGAGGCCTGTTCTAGATGTGGAGCTGTAAACAAGAAAACGGGAATGGATCTGGTACCATCGCCACCATTGGGCCGGATTGCGCTGGTGTGTTAGTTTGGGGGTGGGGCTGTGTGTATGGATAACTTAATGGCAATTATGTTCCAGAAGTAGGGTTAAAGTGATCTTCATTCCAAAGCTAAGAAAACACGAGCATAAAACGGTAAAGAGGCCGAAAGCACGAATGCTAGACCTATTCCTTCGAAACTCTATAACAGAGGTCCCATGTTTTCCTCCTAGCATGTATAATGCAAGGGAAAATAGGTTGATAACAAAATGCATGGAAAAGTGTCTACCGTAAAACACTCCCTAAAACACGCCTTCGAAGCCTTCCAGAAGATTCCTTAGAAGATTGCTCTCAACAACGTCAGCGGGCGAAATTGGGCATCTACAATGGTTTTAGCCAATGGATCCTTCACAGGCTGAAAACTAGAATCATCTACTTAGGAACTTAGGCAGATTGGTAAAGACGACATGTCGTTGTATTCCTCAGGACGGAATCTTCTCGCCGCTGTTACGAGTTTTGACTATCGATAGAATACTAAAAACAGACAGGATTAAGGCAGTCCGTCGCCTATACGGACCACATGGTGATCCTAGTATCCAGAAAAATTTGCTCCTTTAATCTGGAAAAGGCAGAACTATAGCGCTTTTTCCCAATGGAACAAAAACTTCGATTCCAATCTACCTTAGTTAGCTGCCAGTTAAGGCACCCGACTACCATCCCAGAAGTCCGAGGTTCGAATCCACTTCGCGCCTTGGTCCTTTGTGTTTCTATTTTTTTTATGTGGCATGGTCAAGCTCAGGATTCACCCTCTGTTCCACTAGCCTTTCATATCGTTCAAGTCATGGTTCAAGGTCTAGTAGTAAGCTTGATCAGAAGGATAAAAGCGCAAGGATACTTTAGTAGTCTGGAGGGTGCGATCACCGAAGTCAGCATGCTGTCGTGGTAGTATTAAATGGGATCCGATGGATTAAAGCCGCGTGTTGGTGCTTTTCTCTCTACTATCTTTCTGACTAGAGCTTGCTGTCGGACTTTGTTGGGCTATTTAAAATTTTACCAACACCGAGGATCCCGGCTGAGGGGGCAATTTGCTGGTTCCACGCTGCCTGGTTGGTATTGGTTTTATGAGAGACTAGGCAATACTACGTTTTCGGGTAGTTGAATTTGGCACAATTCATGCAGCTCTAATCAAGAATAAGTTTAATATTCCTGCTGATTGAATTTGGCATGAGTTGACGATCATGAAGGCAAGGTTTGGCCCATGATTGTCTTACATTATATAAGCCACAGAAGTAACCGGTGAACATCGTCATCGTTATAAAGTGGGTTAGAGGAAGAGGGGACTGCGAACAGATCATTTATAAAAATTAGGAAAAGAGCGAGTGGTACATTTGAGCCATATGGAACCGACAGATATGGATTGAGGTTGAGATTCAACTCCATCGATTGCTACATATGCTGATATTAAACCGCCAGAAATAATAATCTCTCCTTTTGTTTTGCTTTTTTTGAGAGGTATTGGGCGCAAAAGTACGTGGCTACTCACTTGGTTTAATTGTACTACTCCCTTATACCTCATATTTGTAAGCCAGACCGCTTGAACAGGTTTAGCCTAGTGCCTAGTGGCTTGTCGTTTAGACTTGACAAAGTACCTACCACTTTCATGGCGATCCCGGTCAACCGCGGCTTTCCAGATTCCTGACCGCAGTCCTGCCTTCAGTCTGATTCACTGGTATGCTCCGTGGGACTCTCCAATTTCACTCCGGCCATCTTTGTCTTGGCCTTCTGGTGGCCCAATTGGCTAACAATCGAATTTTTTAGAGCTACGTTGATACCAAAAGCTTGGAGTTAGGTCATCAGAACAGGGTTCAATAATGTGTCAGGGTTCAATAATGTGTCAAAAGCCTTGGAGATATTTAAAACGAGCAGACGCAGACCAGACTTATCAAAGCGAAAAACGCATTCATCGAGTTTGAGGAGTTCTGCTAGACATACAGAAGGTCACCAGTAGATCGTTTTAGGGTAAAACAGTAGTCATCTATAGCCCTATATTACTTAACGAATTCATGATATTTCATGATTTTGGAGAGAATGAAAGTAACTACTATTGGAGTCACATTTTGCTCGGTACCAACTCCCGAAAAGTATTGAAAGGGCAAAGAGTTTGCGCAGAAGTTAAGCCAAAGATGAGGTACATTATTTATGGCCCATAGGGGGTATATTATTAGGTCTGGTGGATATATGGATGTCAAGCTATTTGAGACACCTACATATACACTTTGCGAGTTCTGAAGAAAATTCCGTCCAATTGAGTGAGAAGAAGTATACTCGCGGTTGAGAGAGGGCATGGCAGTAACGGCTAAGGGAGAATTCGAGGCGAACAGCTTGTAAATGGGCCTGGGATATGCTTTGTCTTACCACCCCCCTTAAACAAAAGAAGAGATTGTAAAAGGATTCTTTTCCATTATTGCCAGCCGTGTGATATTGATGAGCGTCGATCATAATTTCATACGAATCTGTCATACGAATATATTACTAAAGCTTTTATTAAATGGCAGCGCGTTAATAAATAAGATATAGCCGTAAATTAATTTTTTTATTTGCTTTGTACACATTTTATGTAAAAAAAAACAAAAAAATGTACTTTTAAAATTGAATTTCGCGCCATTATCAGTCAGCCATTTTGAATTTTCCGATTTTCTCTTCAAATTCGTAATTAGTGACCTCGAAAACCCCCGAATATAAAATTTTATTAATTTTAGAGCAATTATTAATTTTTTTTTAAACGGATGCGTTGGATGCATTTAATGGCTACAATCGGCCCATGAAGGATCTTGAATAACCCATAATATGTTACTTAAGGCTTGTATAATACTAAAGCACACCATTTTTCCCAAAATTTTATGAATCCTAAATGAATATCTTTGAAAACCCTTTGAAAAAGGAACAAAAACAGCAAAAAATGCACTTTTTTACATAATTATGCATTTTAAGGTAATTTCCCCGTCATTCTGTGCGTACGGAATATGTATGATTTTTCAAGTTTTTATACCTAAAAGATGTATTCTATGCAATAAAATCTTTTGGAGATCAAACTTCTTGGAAATCACCTTTTTTTAGTCATTCCAGCTGTATAATTGTACTCCGGAAACACAAGTAGACCATAAAAGAGGGAAATGAGCGCGTATGTGAAATTGTCATTAAGAATATATGTAAATGAGCCGTTTATTTGTGTTTTTAAAAATAATCCGGACTTGAGACTCTCACTGCGCATGGAAACAGCAATTTTGAGATTCCCTTATTTTATGGCGCGGGGTCTACCAAGTTGACAGAGAAAAATACATGGAGGCTATACAAGGAGACAAAACTCCGTGTTGTCAATTTTCGTTTGATTATTGGTGGCGCTGCAGTCAAATGTACCCCAAAAAACATGGCCAATTGTATCTATCCGGTTCATGGTAAAATTCGTTTATTACTAATATATTTTACGTTTAGCAGCTTACAGCTGTTTACCAGCTTCTAAATTCAATTTTATATCATTGCGATTATTCGTAATTAATCAATTTTTAATGTTTCCAATGAATTTTTATCAAATTCATACGGGCTACATCGGACAAATGTGACATCTGTGGCCAAAAATGAACTAGAAGTTTAGTTTCTTCTACCCATCCATTTCCTGCCACTTTCCCCATAAGAGTTTTGTCTCCTTGTATATTCTCCATGGAAAAATATTTCAACTCTAGTAGTAAGTATGGAGAATCCATTAATTTGTTAGGTGGATTTCAAAAGCAAATGTTCCAATAAAACTAAAGTATACTAATGCTTCACTCTTCACAAATTCCTGGAATTTCTCGCAGAAGATTCTAGGAACTCGTGCTTTACTTCCTTACACAATTATAAAAGGGCTCTTAAAAAATATGAATATATTAATATTTCCGTATTTTATATGTCGAGAAATAAAGTTGCAGAAACAATTTTGTGTAAACTAATGAAACAAGAAATAGGGTATGCAAGTACAAGGAATGCATTCTCATATTTAAGAAATACGATACTTTTACAGAAGTCGTGATCACCAAACAGTTTTTGTCTTATTAAAAAAAGGTAATAATTGCACCTTAAAAAAATCCATGACCCAAATTCTTCTGGAATTTTCAACCCAGAAATATTAGCCTAGGTACGACGCAGCCACACTCGCCCATCTTTCGCAACGTAACAACCATCCTATGTTCGTTTTAGACAATTCGAAATAAATTTTGCGGAATTATCGGATACAAGATCAATTATCTTTGTCTATTCCAGTGACAAATGGGTTCCCGTAGAAATCGCCTCGATATAATATGGAGGCGAGATCAGTAACCGCGGCTCCTCGGCAGCACTCCCCTTTCAAAATTGTATGCAAGCAACTATTCCCCAAGAATATGGCAGGTCATTACTCTTCGCTGCTGTGCCTAACTTCAAAGCGAATTCAAACTAAACTACTGCTGACATGCGCTTTGTTAATTGACCGTAACCGAAGATTAGAAGTGCATTGAACTTAAATTTTGGTGATTTTTTGTTTTGTCAGTATTTTTCTTTTTTCATTTTTTTATTTTTGCAAATTGTTTTTTCGTTCCTTGTGAATCATTTTCGCGTCGCTGCACCATGCCACCAAAACGGGTTGAGTTCTATGCACCGCGAGCTTAGGTTTAGAAACTTTTGACCTTGGGATTGAGTATTACCTGGGGCGAAAATTTAGTGTGTTAGGGCGAGCAATGACACCAAAGCACTTCCGCCAATCGCAGGCGATTAAAACTTTCCATGCTGCGCGGCAAATGCGCTTCCATATTTTTTTCTTTTGCGGGGAGCTATGTTTGTAGAGCTTTTTTGTTTTGGCCTGGTTAGAGCGAAATGCGTTCGCCACCTTCACCAATATTTGTTTACGCGTTTACGCCACTAAATAAAAAAAAATTCACTTCGCCAGTTCCGTTCGCATTTTTCGTTTGGGAATTTTGTTTTTTTGCCAGCGCTGCGTGAGATAAGATTGCGTTTTACGAAAAAATGCGTGAAATCGAGATGACTTTCGGCAGCTAGACGACGTCCATGATGTCATTATCTGCAGGAAAAAATTTTGATAGTATTGGTTCGGTCGTTTTTTTTTTGTTGGGGGGGCCTCTTCTATCGCTCTGCCTGCGCTGTTGTTATGCACGAATTTGGACTGTTTCCGCGGTTCTTGTATTAAATTGCATAAAAATAAAGTGAAGGTCACCTTTTAAATAAATGCGAATTTTGTTTTTATTTGTGTAGATTTTTTTAAGTTGTTTTTAAAAAGAAATAATCGTACACGCATCTGAATGTAAATTAAAGAATCTGAGAGAAGATTGTTGTAGCACGTTTTGAATAAATACAATAAATCTCTTGTCTAAGCTTTTATTAAATATTTGTAAAGGATTATTATAAGGAGAAGCAAGGAATAAACTTGGAGTTAAGATTTGCCATCAATTTGGAATAAATATTTAGCAACAACTACTCCAATTTTGGGATCTTTTAATATCCTTTAGATTCGTTTATGTTCAAAAAGAGTTTCTAGTATCAAAATAATTTTAAACGTTAGTCATTTGAAGCTAGTATCCAATATTTAGGACGATGAAAAGGATTCCAATTGATCTATACCTTAATGAAGAACAACACTGTTTCAGAAAAGGGCGTTCGACAGCATCAAACGTCTTAATTTCCCAATATCAGAGAGAAATATGGAGTACGACTATCAAATTAATGCTGTTAATGCTTGTACTGACTTTCAGCAAGGCTTTTGATAGAGTAGACCATCAGATTCCAAGGGTTCCTTGCAAATGAAATCGAAGTAACTTCCAGTGTTCCTCATGGTAGTCATCTTGGCCTTCTGTTCAATATTTTCAATTCTGGCCTGTCCGATAAATTAGAGAATATCCGACATATCTTTTACGCTGACTATCTCAAAATATATAGTGTCATTAAGCTCCAAATTGACGTATCCTTTATAAAGTCGAAACTCAATGCAGTTCTGAGAACAAGTTCGTGGCGTTTTCCGATAGATGGCGTCAATTTCAAATAAGTCACGAACCATTGATCGCAGCGACATCACTAAACGCTCGTTTGAAAGGTGACAGTTAGTGTGTATCTATAAACATTAAAATTGGTGCAGTGCTTGCAAAGTAGTTTGTAAATGGAGACAAATAATGAATAGTTGCCATTTATTTTGCATTATTATTATGACCGAAGGAGGGAACGCTGCGGAGGCTTGTGAAAAAATTTTGCGCTGTGTAAATCAGTTAAATTTTACCAAAAAGTCGCCACGAACTTTTTTCCAGACCTAATATAAAGGATTATCCATGAGTTCTTAACTCGTTTTAAGCAGTTTGAAACAAACCCTTTAAGGTAGACATTCTTGGCCTGAATCGATTGCTCATATTTGACATATTGTTATTGTCCCAAACCATACTTGAAATGACTCGACAAAGCTTCAATAATACCATGATTCACCGCCATAATACTAATATTTACAAATACAGAAATATGACTTCTGCATCAAAAACAAAAAACTTCGCATCTCTCAAAATTTATTAATCGCCCCCGAAAATAAGAATTTTGTTTGCGCGAAAAAAAGAGCAGCGATAAAAAGTGTCATCAGCACTCTGTGTCGCGTCGCCGGGGCAGTGTTACCACGCGCCTCACGCAGAATTCTGCAAGGCCACGCCTGTGCATTGACATCGGCGCGATTAGCTCAGAGCTTGCCAAAATGCCGATCGCAATCTGCCGTGCCGTGAATTTGTATTTGCAAAAAGTGCGAAAACGCAAACCAAATAAAAAAAAAAATAGACAAACACATTTGCGCCGACTTAGAGCGGGGATGATGCGTCTGCGACGGTGCGTAATCTTATCTCGCGAGGCTTGTTTTTGCACGGTGCACGAAAACTTTTCTAAAGTTTGTCTAAAAATTTTCGCTCGGTTGACTTTGAAACGTTTTTGAGCAAGCTGCAAGCTCCGAAAGGTCATCGCTGACTCTCTGTGTGCAAAATAATGCGTATCTGTGCGTTGGCGAGATAAAAGTTTTTAATGTCATATTTTTTTTTTTTGCTTTTTTATTTTTTGAACATTTTTGCACATTTCAGAGCTGAGAGATAGATTGCTTTCGAGAAATTTGTTTTTTGTTTGTCGGAAAATTTTTGGCACTTTTTACAAGTATTAATTAGCTTTTGTCGCTTTAAAGAAATTAACAAATTAGTTTTTTAGTAGTTTGATTTTGTTTCTAATCTATCTTATCTAGAAAAACTTATACTAGTAAAATCTAGATTCGGTCTATAATAAACGCAGCACGCACCTGAGGAGTTTGCGATAACGCACTGTTCAGAGGGTTTCATTGTAATCTATATTTACGTGATTGACTGAGAATGTATATTTTGAGATAACGAATAGTAATTTCCGTCGATAACTAAACGATGGGCAAATAATAGACTAAGGGAAAATGTGATATTATGTGATATTAGGATAAATCAAATCTCAGTTCGCCCAACAGAACATAGAACTGAGCATGGTACAATAATTACAAGGTAAGCTCATAAAGGTCCCGTGACGTCATTCAGATCTTAAGGGCCGTGTTACAATTGGGGCTTTGGCTTCGACTTCAACTCCGGCTGCAAAAAAGGCCCCAGAGACTTCGACTTTAAAATTAAATTGTAGCTTTGACTGCAATCAGCTGTTTCCTTTCAAAGCAGAAGCAAAGAAGAAAAATTAATATAACAAAATGCTTTGGAATTATTTTTAATGATGTTCACAGTCTATAAAAAATACTCGAAATTCAAAACCGTTCCTTTCTCTTTAAAAAAAAGTGGTTCTCAGTATTTTCACATGAAGTGAAGTTGGTTGCAGGCGGACGGCACTTTGGTTTTTCTTAAAGCCGGACTGCAGTCGAAATACAGTCGCAGACAAAGTTCAGTCGAAGCTTTAATTTAATCAGCTTTAATGACATTACATATTGTAATCAAAGCCCGAAGTTAAGTCAAAATAAAGTCAAAGCCCCAATTGTAACATCGGCATAACTCACAAGGGAAAAAAGCTTTCCCGTAACGTCACTCACATCTTTTCGAATGCAAAAGGCGTAAAAGCTTTTCAAGATCGACACAGAGCTTTTCATTGTGAGCCTACCTTGTATTATTGTACCATGTAACTGAGATTGAGCGTAAAGGCTCGCTCAAAAGAGAGTAATCAACTGGAATTATGGAATGCCATTCCAGTGAGCTTTTGCATTTCAAACTTCTGGCGAAAAAACAACAACAATTTCAAGCACGAACTGAACATGAACTTGACTTTAGCCGGTGAAGGCACTTATGTGGATTGAACTGAACATTTTTGAACTGAGCGCGGTGAAGCCGGGGCATACGGCAGTTTAAATGTTGTTGAAGGTTGCTTTTTCGCTAGAGGTCAGAAATGCGAAAGCTCGCTGGAATGCCATTCCAATATTCCTGTTAATTACTCTCTTTTGAGCGAGCTTTTACTTTTTTTAACTTCAATTTTAATTCAGTTGGGCGAACTTAGGTATGTTTTATGCTCGAATATGTGGCAATTGTATGCAAACTGAGGTTATTTTAAAGTTCAGTTCATCAATTTGTTCGATCTTGGGCAGTTCGGCCGGTGAAGCCGGGGTATAATGCATATTAGAATTAAACTCGTAAAAAAACTCTTCATTGGTGTTTATGTTCTTTCTTTTTTTAATTTGCTTGTTTTTGTCATTTTGGCATTACAATAGCAGCTCTCCTCATTTGAAGGAAAAAAGAGGCACCTCTTACAAATTCATTTTATAATCCTGTCCTACCCAACACTACTCGACACAATAACTTTACATGTTGGCTTTGTAGGCCCGATCATATTAGCCCATCCCTTTCAGGACAGCTTCCAGTGGCCACCATGAGGAGGTTATGGTCGCATTCCCACCAGTTCAAGATAGTTTCGGCACTGTTTGATTCTACTCCGCAACATGATCCTTTGTGTCTCTACTTGTTCAACTTAGATGATTTTGTTTCTTTCTTGTCCTCTCCCTATTCGATAGCCAAAGATGGCCGCTGAATAAAATCACGTATTTCTATTGCCACTTCTTCTTCATCTTCTCTACTATCACTATTTTTTAACCGACTTCAAAAAAGGAGGAGGTTATCAATTCGACGCGTAGGTATTTTTTGGTCCTGTTCACGCATAACTTTGTAACGCAATGACTTTTTTGCTTTTTTTCTTTTTTGTTTGAAAGGGTAGTTTCCCACGGTGGTCCCGTACAATTTTTTTTAAATTCTGATAAAGGAGTTCGAAGGTAGGCGTAAAAAACTGGTAAAATTAGTACACCTTGAACGGATAGAAGTATTTTCAAAGGCAGCGAACAAATTACTTTATTGTTGCGTGCTCGAGAAGAGGCCGGTGGATGAATCGGCAAAGGCGTTGACCTGCAAATAAAAATTGCGGGTTCAAATCCCGGAGAGTAGTTCGACTTTTTTTCTTTTTATCTCTTTCTAAAATCCATTCTGATTGGATTAATGTTGTAAAGAATTACAAACTCTTCGGTGAGCAATTTCATGCATACTCTACTCATGCAGACTGTAGAGAGTATTCCTTTGGAATGAAATTCTATTTAAAGCAGTTTCTGAAAAGCTTTATTTACGTATTTAGCCATCTTGCTGTAACAATCTCCCGTAGCACAACCACTGAGAGGCTTGCCTCTCGTCCTGGAGGTTGCGAGTTCGATTCTTTGACCTGGAGCAATTCTTTTTTCAATCGACACAATAAATATTTCTTTTTAATTTCCTTTGGGGAATTTTGTTTCATATTAAATAAGTTTTTTTTAAATTGCTCCGAAAATACGCAAATAGATTACTGCAAAAACTATTTAGCTACTGCCTCAATTCTTTTCGACGGCGCGCGGCTGAGTGTCATACTTCTCGTAATAAATAATTTTTTTTATATGGCCCCCGAAAAAAATCAACGGACTAAAAAGTACGAAATAAAATAAATTTTTAAAAACCGACTTCAGAAAAACCGAAAATAATGCACAAAAAACCAAAAATAATGCACAAAAAAGGATAAAATAATTGTTTGAAATTCTTTACAACATTAATCCAATCAGAATGGATTTAATAAGAAGAATCACTTTTGAAGACGGTGCCAACACCTGTTTTCGGGGTGATGTATTAAGGGCATAAGCCTAACAAAGAAATGAATACAATTTTCGCAGCAATAGTTAATGCAATGAAAGTCAACTACTACCTGGCACCGTCTTCAAAAGTGATTCTTCTTATTAAATCCATTCTGATTGGATTAATGTTGTAAAGAATTTCAAACAATTATTTCATCCTTTTTTGTGCATTATTTTTGGTTTTTTGTGCATTATTTTCGGTTTTTCTGAAGTCGGTTTTTCAAAATTTATTTTCCGACTAAAGTTTGTTGTCCAAGATTGCAATCAATATGGTAGAATCGTCGAGAGTACAAGTAGGCTTATCTCTAAGCTCTAATCTTTCACATAAAAAAAATGTGATATACCGTCTTAGTGAGGACACCAATTTTTTCGCGTTTATAATCATGTAAAGACGAATATTAATTAATATTATTTCTTATATTTTTGTTTAAAATTTTTACTCTAAAATATTCAAATCCAAAATAATTTTATTAAAAGATTTATATTTATAAAAAACCATATTTTTTACTGAACTTAAACAAAAAAGTGTTTATCATTTGAAACTGTTTATCATTGAGTGAATGGGATTTATGCTTTTGATTAAAACCACATAAATCGTATTTTGCTTAATTAAATTGGAGTTTTCTGCTGTTCTGATCTTGTTTTGTTTACTAAAAACAACTATTTTTGTTTTATTTAAATTTTATAATAGTCAAAACAAAGTCATTAGTACAATCGCAGTGTGTAAAAGTAAAGATTTTAATCAGAAACTGAATGACGGCAAATGCGCAAAACAGAAATTTCCTATCTCAAATACAGAAGAAGAAAAAACTATAACAAAAGCATAAATTCCACAACTAATCAAACATAAAACATGTGTTTTAAATTGCAATTAAAACCCGCGAAGGTCCCGCGCCGCTTGTAATAACGTCAATCCGATGTGCGTATAGCCGACACGCACACACGCACACAAATTCAAATATTTGAAAAAAAGGTGCGTTGTTGTAAGAATAAAATATATGCAATAAGCTCGGACGAATATCAACGACAAAATAAAACTTTTTATGGCGAAAATATGATAATTTTCCCGGAGCTTCCATAATCACTGCTGTGCCATAGTTTTAAAGGTCAGCCAGTTACAGTCGGAGCCGCGCAACATAATTTCGGTGTGATATGCGTTAATTCTGGGCTGCGTATGATGGGCTGACAGCAGCTCTGCACCGACCGGGCCCGTAGCGCCATAACGCCATAACCAGATACAATCTTGTAACCGTTTTGTAATTCAAGCCGTCGACTGACCTTGAGAGGCTTCCAAGTCTAAGGTCACATATTAACTCTTCTAAAAATTGCTGTGGAATTTTCTCAGATGTGTTTTTTTTTTCAACCAAATTTTGTTGCGCAATAGGAGGAAAATTTTTTGATATTTCCAATAAATCGAGAGTGATGTAAATTTATTGGTTGTAATTTATTCGAATTTTTTGAAGAAAAGAAAAGTGTTTATCAATTTTTTCGATGTTGTTTTCTAAAACCCTAAATAATAATTCTTAGAAAACTAGAGCTCATCCTAATTTTTTTTTAAATTTTTGTTGTCTTTTATTATGTAAAAATTCTAGTCCCAATTTATATGTTCTTTAAGAGGTAGACCTGTCTCTTTTTTCGTATATGGAAATAATGTACAATCACTATACATATATTCCGGAAATCTTGAATTTATAACCTAGATAATACCACTCGAGGAAAGAACCAACTATATTATTGTTCCTACATGGTTGAGCTACCGACAAGGGCGGCGCTTTCATAGGTGCAAATGGTGCACTTGCACCGGGCGCAATTTCAGAAATTAAGATTTTAAAACCAATAAAACTGTGAAAAAAATTGAAATTGTTCCCGTGACTCCATTTTCATCAAGGAATTCATTTTTATTACCACGATTAATTTTTCCAGTTTATTTTATCGATAAAATATTCTGTACGTCGGTCCCCAAACTCATGTTGGATCCCATGGGTGCAATAAGTTACACAAATTTACCCAATTTCTGTTTAATTCAAGAAAAAGCGGGGAAGTTTTACTTCCCTTGTCCAAGAACTTACCCGAGATTTTATATTCGTGTTTTTCATTTTTCCCGAAAAGATTTTATCCAAAAAGTGGAGGAATAGACCTTTGCCTGTGAGAGAAAAATCTCTTATTCATTTATAGATACTACACTGGAGCGCTTTGTGAAAATTCTTAAAAAAGCACCATATCAATTCACACAAAGGGGAAAAAAATTTACCGCTCTGAATTGTGTATTAGTGTTTACTGTGATTGATTTAAGCTTCAGGTCGAAGCTCCAGGCCAAAGAGTTCCAAAAAATTTTGTGATTTTGTGATTTTTGCAGTTCACCACTGGCGAGATATTGTAAGACGACTTCGTGTTTTTATGTGAGATAAGCCTCCTTGTACTCGCGATGATTCTATCATTGGGTGCAATTTTGGACAACTCTTGTCGGAAAAATAGTAAAAAGTAGTTGAAAAAGCACAGGCCAACACTAACACATGGTTTTATTCCACCGGCGGCGGCGCCCATCCCATACCTACTACCGCGACAAAATTTTTGCGATCGAATAGGCGATATTTTCTTCACTAGAGCAGGGAATTGATGTAAAGAGCTAAGACTAGAAATAAGAAAATTAATTTAGTTTGAACAAGTGGAGACACGAAGGACCAGAATGATCTCAGCGAGAGTACGTTGGGTTTATTTTTTTTATGTGAAAGAGTTTAATGCCCTGGCTTCACCGACCTCAGTTCAATAATGTTCAGTTCAATCCACACAAGTGGCTTTACCGGCTAAAGTCCAGTTCATGTTCAGTTCTTGATTGAAATTGTTGTTGCTTTTTCGTCAGGCGTTCCACTATTCCAGTTGAATACTCTCTTTTGAGCGAACTTTTACTTTTAACTTCAGTTCGAGTTCAGTTGGGCGAACTGAGGTCTGTTTTATCCTCAGTTTAATATGTGGAAATTGTATGCGAACTGAGGTTATTTTCAAGTTCATTTCACCAATTTGCTCGAACTTGTGCAGTTCGGCCGGTGAAGCCGTGGTATAAGTTTAGGTGTCATCGTGTTTATACTATAAGTCCGTCATGTCGTTCAAGTCATGGTGTAATGTCTAGTAGTAAGCTTAGCTGGAGGATAGAAAAAGGATATGATAGGTTAAGGGTAGTCCGGAGGATACACGAGGAGGAGGCATTGAGCCTCGCTTTTGCACTCTTGGATGTTGTATGAGTTAATTTTTTTAAGCAGCCGGCTGAGCCACAACGGTTAGGATTAGCGGGAGACAGCCTCGTCGGAGTTGCTTGTTTCTACTGTTTCTATGCTTCGATTATAATAGTTATCGCAAGTCGCAAGTAACTATTTGAAGCAAACCTGCATTATGTACTCAAAACAGTGGAATCCCGCGATAGCAGCTCTGTTGGTTGCCAACAGCAGTGACATACAACGTGAATGGTTGTTAGTGATTCCTCTAGGCACAGTAGAAAGATGCCATTTTCTAGAATTATTATTCTTTTTAGACGACACGATACAAGCCATACATGGGATCCCCGCTGTTTTTTCAGGATCTAACTTCTTCGTGTTGCACTAATCAGCACCTCTAGGCATGCGTCGTCGATCCATTCGTCGATCGTGAATCCTTACAAGACCTCTACAAATAACATAGATTGTTTTCAGGCCCAAAATTCCGAAGTTAGTTACTTAGCCGTGTTGACATCCTTCTCATTTGTAGCGTTGCCAGTTACGATACCTATCGGCTACCCTTAGTTTCGGAATATTTTCCATAGGCATCATCAGTTTCGACGTGATCAATGATCTTCCTTTGTCCTAATTGGGTTCCTGTCGATTCGGGCGAAAATCCCATTCGCTGCCCCCTATCTTGGTGAACTCCTACAACATGCAAGAGTTCCAAGGCAGGGCTCATCGCCACCTTCTTCAACACCCTCCTGGTTCCTCATATCCCCAAACCTATTTTATCCCCCGTACTAAGCTTACTACTAGACATCGCATCATGGCGTGACCAACGATATGTCGGACTGGCGGTATAAAGGGCGATTCCAGAGCTTAAACCTTCCACATAAAAAAGTGCCTCATAGCTGCTTTCTGTATGTTATAATGAGCCTCACCATCATGATGCATGTTCAGACCGCAGACTTGGGTCAGATACCACACCTTAGCTCATACACTCTACCTACACTGTTGAAGCTAAATTTTCGCTTTCCTGATCTTTTGTTTTAAGTGAAGATGGCAGATCACCCGCGAGTACGAGGATATTTTGCCGCCCCAAGATATTTTGCCGCCCCAGTCTGTAATTGATCTTGTTGATCTCCCATCCATGAAGTTATAACTTTCTTTGCTAGCAAGGCGGCTTTGGCAAGAGATGGAACTTGAAGCTATACATGGTGCGCTGACTTGATCTACACTGCAGTGATCACACAAGTTATGGTATACGAATGTACCAAAGAGCATAGCATATCGATCTTGCAAAAGAATATATCAAATCCGAATTCAAAGAATGGCACGTCCTGAGTAATGGGGGCTCTTTGTACAACTCCCGTTGAACGCAATTTTCAATGAACTGATCTATACATCAGGTAACAGGCACCAGGCAGCCTGCAAGGGCCTACGAAAACAAGGCTTTTGGGTGGAGAAAATGTATGCACACAAGAATTTGTTGCGCTTTTCAGCTCTAAGCATGGGCTGGGCTATCTGACTGCATAACCACGAAACTAAATTTCAACCTAGATTTCAATCTCCAGAGTCAAACCGGATAAGAAAGGAAAATTTTCCCAAGGGACTAAATCTATGTAGTAATTCTATACATGTTGAGTTTGTAAGAGGCGCCTCTTTTTTCTTTTGGGCCAGTACAATATCATACTTCAAATGAGGCGAGGTGCCATTGTAATGGCAAAATGGCAAAAACAAACAAAATTTAAAGAATGAAAGAAAGCAAATACCAATGAAGAGCTTTTTTACGAGTTTCATTCTAGTACGTATTTACAATCTCATCTCGCCTCATTTCCTGATGTATGTTAAAAATCGAAAATTATGAATTAATTTATATCGATTCACGCTCATACAAAGAGTAGATAGTAGGGCATTATTTTTCAACCGGGATATTTCAAAAAATTGAGGCATCAGTACAATTTACCAACGTGTAAGGGACAAATGTACTGCCTCGTGTAACTGCGAGTCAACTTTACAAGGACGGCTGCAAATCAGGGTTGGGTGTAGACACTGGAGTTTTCTCCTTCTCATTAAGGGGTTATATATAAAGTTGAGGGGAAAAAGTGAGCTAAGTTGGTGATTTTTTTTAAGGGTTTTATGCAAATTTTATTAGAAAAAGCGAAAGACAATTTGTTGGTAGAACTATCGAAGAAGAAAAAAACAAGTTGAATTATAAAAAAATATTAAAAATTGTCGGAGTTATGACCCCTCCCCTGAAGCGCGTGTTTTGCAGAGGTTTGCGGTGAACACTCTCCAAGGCGAACCGCTTAAGGCCCTCGTCCGTCTCGAAAAAAAAAAAATTTCGAAATTTTTTTTTTCACAAATGTCTTCATTTAGTCCTCAAGAATGTTTTTTTATTCTTTTTCTTTTTAGTTGTTATTAGTTATAGTAAATATTAACAAGATAATTTTATAAATTTTTAAGTTTTATATAAGAAAAAATTTATTTTGAAACTTTAAACTCATTTAACTCGAAACATGATTTTTGAAATTGGCGGGCGTGATAACTCAAAATATAATCGCCGAATTTACCCTATATTTTTTGTTTGTGTTTTTATAACTATTTTTTAGGGAACATGGAGCCATTTTACTGATAGTGTCTGAAAAAAAATTTACATCTTTCTTTAGACTGAAAAATGTAGACTTTTTTCGGACTTTAACTTTAACTATCTGCCATTTTCTCAAAAAAAATTTTTTTTTAAAAACCAACTCGTCATTCCCAAATTTCAAGTGTCTTATTTACAGTGAATTCTTTTTTTTTTTAGTTGCTCCAAAGTCGAGATTTCACGCCCGCCAATTTTTTCATATTTTTTGCAGTGTTCCAGCATTTTATTTGGGAGGCGGAAATGATGCAATAAAAAAAATAAAAAAAAATTTTATTGTACAATTTATTAATCTTCTAAATAAATAAAAAAAGTTTTATCTCAATATCTGTTACAATTTTCTCATAATCCTTCTTTAAAAATCACCTAAAATACTCGCTCCGAGGCGGTACGAGGGCCTTAACTGAAATCAAAAGAGTATTGAAGAAAAATGTATTGTGGTGTACATGAACGGTTCGGTTTACGAAAAAAAAAATTTTTTCCAATAAAAAAACCATGTTGACAAAAAAATCGATTTTTGATGTGTTCAAAATTCTAAACACAAATTCATTGCAAACAATCGAAAATTTTTAGATGAAAAAGGAACCGTTCAAGTACACGAGATTATAAATATGAAAAATTTAAAAAAAAATTATGAAGATCGGTTGAAAAGCTTTTGAGATATCACGTTCACCGCAACGGTATTTTTCAAAATACTCTATTCCGAGATAATCGCGTTTAAAGTTTTGTGTTAACTTCATGCCAAGTGCTTATCGATGGAGCCCAGCGCGCTGCGAACGGCTGTCATTTGAAATCTAGTGCTCCGATCTGGATGAAATTTCACACAGATATTTTCGAAAGTATGTAGGTACTTTCAGAATATGCAATCAAAAAATTTTCGGTTTTTTCAGCCCCAACTTTGTATATAACCCCTTAAGTCATCAAAACCACTACCGCTCACCTATTGCTGGTTGTATCTTCCAGTCTGAATAGATAGTAATTTTTAAATCTTGGTAGTACAAACGAACCCAACGCCACGAACCAGGACAACAGGAAACGAAGTCATGAACTTTATACAAGAGATCCCCCGATACAAAAATATTTGTGTTGATTTTTGTAATATTCGGGGAGACGATGGCCTTTCAGCGCCAATTAAGTGCACGTCCTCGATCCTTGGCCGGGGCTGCCGACTTTACCTACCCAAATGCAATACGTGTAATTTCTACAAATAAATACACTAGAGAGGGGAGACCCTTTTTTATGTAGATGATATAATATCATACAAAATTTAAAAACAAATACACATATAGTCCAAGAGCTAGTGACAGAATTGCAAAGTGATTTTACAGAGGATGGGCCTTTGATATAAGGTAGATTAGGTAAAGCACAACCGATTAAAAATATTCGCAACTTCGAGTCTACTTAAGTTTTAATTTTATGAAGTTTTGAACTTGTCGATTTTTTGACCATGAAAAAAGTGATATTGCAGAGGATGGGGCTTGGTATATAGGTTAATTGGGTTGCCCCCAACACATATTCCGATTCCCATCTCGTTTGGAGGCTAGGTTCGACTTTTGGGAATTTTTGAAAATGTCGGTCCGATCAAGATGGACAAAGTGATATTGCAGAGGATGGGGTTTGGTATAATGGTGAGATAGGCCACCAAGAAACCTAATTCAGCTGCCCATCTCATATGCAATCACCCTTGCGATTTTGGCGGCTTTTAATTTTGTGGCCATTTTTGGTATGACCCAAGTGATTTTGCAGAACCCAAGATTTGGACCATAGGCTCGCGTGATCTACCAAATGTTACATTTTCAATCCCATCTCCGTTCCATCAATATTTGCCGTTTAATTGGGAAAAATTGGTTGATTGAAAAAAAGCATTTTGATGATTATACAGGGTGTATACCTTTAAGCTTACAAAGCGGCCAGCTGTAGATAGGTTTTGGATAGACGAAGAAAAAATCGTATGGTTGGGGGGGTAAATCTTAACGGTTTAGCAGCTAGGGCGTTTTGAAGTTTTTTTGGTAGAGGTTTACATATCACCCTGTATTTATGTAACCCTTTGAGCTATTTTCAAGAATAGGATACCACTGTACGCAGAATACTCCCATCTATCTAAAACTGTCAAAATCACGGTTCCACCTAGCCAACTTCCAGAGCAATGAGTCATCAAAGTCAAAATTTCGTTTTTTTTAACTAAAATTTCAACTAAAACCACCTTTTTGTCCAAAAAATACCTAGATAACTGATATTTTTTTTTTGCAAAATTGGAAAGCTTGAACAATTTCCTATCAATAATGTCAGGACAATTTTTACGCTACGGCTTTTACTTTTGAAGTTATTAGCAAGTTTGATGTTAAAATTTGCCTTATTTGGTGCTTATTTGGTACTTTTTGGCAAAGCTTAGGTGAAAAAGTACTAAAAAAGAGCCAATTTTAGCATTAAAATTGCTTATAATTGCAAAAATAAAAGCCGTACGATACTAATTGTCCGGACATTATTCATAGGAAATTATCCAAGCTTTTTTTTTTTTTTTTTTTTTTTTTATGTGGAAGACTAGAGCTCAGGGAAATCCCTTTGTACTGTCGACAATCTATTTTTCTTCGTATAGATTTCCAATTTTGTAAAAAAAAATATTAGTTAACTAGGTATTTTTTCGAGGAAATGGTGGTTTTAGTTGAAATTTTAGTTAAAAGAAACCAAATTTTGACTTTGATGACTCATTGCTCTGGAAGTTGGCTAGGTGGAAAAAATGGTTTATACAAAAGTTGTAGATCTTTTTATTACCTACAACTTTTATGTTTAACTTTTTTCGATAGGAGGTCTACTTTCGCTGAAAATCGTGAAAAACCATTTTCACCCCTAAATTTCACCCTCGTAATATAATTCAGATCGACTTTAATTTATTTTTCTGATTGGCTGCGCTATATTTCCTTCCCTTTCCAACATTTTTCATGCTGTTAATAACTTTTTGTTTCCAAAAATTATTTGCACTGGTCTAATAATATAAATTGATAAATAAAACTGAAAAAAAATTTGACTTTTTTTTATTTTATTTACTGGTCGCATCATTACAGCCCTGTTTGTCATAATTAAAGGCAGGGTAAAGTCAGATGTGTAAGCGATAGTTGATGAGTCTATCATATTTATGTAAAATATAATATTAGTATAATGAATATACAATTAAAAAATTAAAAAATTAAAAGATTTTTCATATTGATTATATTTCTGTATTTGGGCCAATAGGAATATATAATGTATATTTGTATATACAATACACAACTACTCATAATATCTGAAATATATAACATAAATATGCCACTAGAGGTGCATACATACATCCATTTTAATTTTAACTCAATTTGCTATACAGGGTGTATCATGAGGAGGGTCAAAGCGGCCGGCTGTGTATAGGTTATCGATAGACGAACAAAAAATCGTGAGGGGGGGAGATCGTAACGGTTTAGCCGCTAGGGCGTTTTCAAGTTTTTTCTACCCTATCAACTTCCAGAGCATGAGTCGTCAAAGTCAAAACTTTGGTTTTTTTCACTAAAATTTCAACTAAAACCACCTTTTTCTCCAAAAAATACGTAATTAACTGATATTTTTTTTGCAAAATTGGAAAGCTTGAAATATTTCCTATGAATAATGTCCAGACAATTTTTATGCTACGGCCTTTACTTTGTACTAAAAAAGACCCAATTTTAGCATTAAAATTGCTTTTAACTCCAAAAGTAGAAGTCCTAGGAAAGAAATTGTCTAGACATTATTTATAGGAAATTGTCCAAGCTTTCCAACTTTATAAAAAAATATCAGTTAACTTCGTATTTTTTGGAGAAAAAGGTGGTTTTGGTTGAAATTTTAGTGAAAAAAATCAAAGTTTTGACTTTGACGACTCATTGCTCTGCAAGTTGAGGGAGTATTCTGCGTACACTGATACCTTATTCATGAAAATAGGTCGTAGGGTTACAAAATTACAGAGTGATATGTAAAACTCTAAAAAAAACTTCAAAACGCCCTAGCGGCTAAACCGTTACGCGGCTAAACCCCAACCAAACGATTTTTTGTTCGCCTATCCATAACCTATCCACAGCCGGCCGCTTTGACCCCCCTCATGATACACCCTGTATAAAACTTGATTTTACGATTTTTCAACTTCAACTGGAGATGGCAAGGGTTTCTACAACTGGGAAAGAGATGGGCAAGTGGATATGTATTGTAGATGTTGTAACAAACCCTAATATTCAAATCCCATCTCCTGCAAAATCACTTGGGTCATACCAAAAATGGCCACAAAATTAAAAGCCGCCAAAATCGCAAGGGTGATTGCATATGAGATGGGCAGCTGAATTAGGGTTCTTGGTGGCCTATCTCACCATTATACCAAACCCCATCCTCTGCAATATCACTTTGTCCATCTTGATCGGACCGACATTTTCAAAAATTCCCAAAAGTCGAACCTAACCTCCAAACGAGATGGGAATCGGAATATGTGTTGGGGGCAACCCAATTAACCTATATACCAAGCCCCATCCTCTGCAATATCACTTTTTTCATGGTCAAAAAATCGACAAGTTCAAAACTTCATAAAATTAAAACTTAAGTAGACTCGAAGTTGCGAATATTTTTAATCGGTTGTGCTTTGCATAATCTACCTTATATCAAAGGCCCATCCTCTGCAAAATCACTTTGCAATTCAGTAGTTCGGCAACGCCACAATTATGCTAAATTTCATCTTAATTTCAATAATTGATGCCATCACATTCACTACTAAGCCGCCAACTCCCAAACGTTCCAAGAGTTCGTAGGAGTATTTCCTTGTCACTCTACTATATTTTGATAATTTGAATACGGGCCAGTAGTCTCACAAAGGTTGTTCTACTGTAATTAATAATACGACATATAAAGTTATTTAAGGAATTTTAATCTAAAAAAAATTTACATACAGATATTTTATGAGATACTTTCGATTTGTGTGTGTGTCCATTTGTGTCAATCCTATGTTTAATTGAGTTGTTGAAATTGATAAGGTCAAGAACCTTGCATGAAATCATCCTAGTGCCACTATCCTTGTTATGATAATTTAGTTTTTTTGGGATTTTTGTTTTCGGTTTTTCCTTTTTCATAAAGGGTTGGTTCGAGATAGAATTTAAGGACAGAAATTGTTTTTCATGTTCTGAATGATTCTGGGGCAAGAGTAGAGTAGTTTTAATAAATAAAAACGTCTTTAAAGTATATCCAGCAACATTTAGAATAGGAAACTTATCAAAATTCACTTTAAGTCATCCTGGAACCATCCTTAATTATTGCTTCGATAACTCCCCCCTCCCCCAACCCCAAAAAAAAATTCTGAAACTTAAATCAAAGCAAAATTCTTCATGTATCCAAAAAGTCGGTGGCTCCTGTGAATCGGGTCATACATTATCATATCGTACTTCCGCCTCATATCCCCAAAACAACTTAAGGCATTTAAGGCGCTTCTTGTTTTTTCCTTTTGTCAACACACTTAGGCACCAGGATAAGAAGTGTAATCGCAACCGGGTCGATTTTCGCTGCGAACGGGCTCAATGCGAAGGACATAAATCATGCCGCATATAAGTTTTGGCTTTCTT
This sequence comes from Thereva nobilitata, assembly GCA_963855945.1. NCBI lineage: Eukaryota > Metazoa > Arthropoda > Insecta > Diptera > Therevidae > Thereva > Thereva nobilitata. The sequence continues at coordinate 20,795,881 of OY979698.1, forward strand.
GGTTTCTGTTTCTGTGTTTCGGCATCGGTTCCTATGCCTGCCTTTGCTCCAACAACCGAAAGTGCGTGCGTGCTTGGACTGTGATTTATGCGAGCGTCCGTTTCTACACTGCCGCCACCACCACCACCACCATCACCATCGACGCCGTACGAATTCGAAGAAAAAAAAAAGGAAAAAAAACGGGTTTAGTTTATATAGAAGAAGAAGTTCACATCGCCAATCCCCTTATAACGAAGGCCCCGCAGCAGGAGCAGCCCCATTTGAGGTTCTGTTCGGTTTGGTTTATTCGGTTGTTGAGCTGCCTTTAAGTCATCGGGAGCATGCAAAATACCGCAAAGATAGCTCGTATGCGTGCCTGTCGCACATTTTAAGTGACCCGAAAGGGTTCAAGACACGCAATTCACGTAATCACAGCGATATCAAAACGTCTTAGCAAAAGTGAAAAATTGTTAAGATATCGAGAAGAGCGTTCCAGGGCAGCTTGTACCTACACTGCCTTGATAAGGTGGGCAAGTAAAAAATAATAAAAAAAACAAAACCCGACTCCCTTCACAGCATTGCGTTTTGCATTGAGCGGCTTTTGATTGTTATTAATTTACACTCCCAACTTATCTCGTTTTTTTGGACAGGTGAGAAACGTGATTAGGACACAGTCGCGACTAATCATTACTTCCCTGCCCACCCTCTGCCGCGCTGCCCTCATAATCTGGCCAATTAAAGACGGCTGATAAAGTGTTAAGGGAAAACAAATTAACACACAGTCGTGAAATTTGACGACAGGTCTGGCACCTTAACCACAAAGCTCTATCTACATCGCGCTTACTTCTTGTGCATAGATAGGAATATTGTACGCGTGCGCGTAGAGCCATGTCTAACATTTAAGCTATTTTCGCCTACCGGTCTCTTCTCTCCGCGGGGACATGATCAATTTTTAGACACTCTGAAACTATAGTTCGGAAACATAAACAACAAACAGAGAGAGAGAGAGAGAAAAAAAATGATATTGTGATAAAAATCTTTTTGGGTGTTTTAACGATTTATACACGATATCGCGATCGCAATGCGTCGGATGTATTGGTATATGGTATATATACACTGCGTGCCCCCGTCCATATAAGCCAGTTGGATAGCCGAAATGTAGCCATGAACGTAACCTTGAAAGCTTTTGTAGTTGTCCGTCAACGACCATTGCGAAATCGCACATTAGAAAACCACAAAACAAAAAAAAACAAAACAAAACATGAACACCAAAAACAAATTCTTTGCGCACTAACACCCCAATAAGCTCACGCGGTATAACCCCTACTCGATCGTCGCACACGCACTTCGCGCTACGAAAAGCTAAAAAATTTCGCCACTAACGCGCGTTCCGTGAAGATGGATGGGGCCATTTCGAAAGCGCCCGACTCGAGTGTGTAGATTTATTTTAAGCTGTGCGCGCGTTGCATATAAAAATTTTGTGCACGATCAGTGGAGGATCGCTGCTGCGCCCCGGTTGCTGTTTGCACAATGTCGGAATGACACTGCACGAAAGCTTTATTTTCGGTTTTAGCTGGTTGCGCTTTAATTCCATATAGAAACGATACGGAATTGAAATTATTTTTACTCGGGAAATTTTTATACGGGTTTTCGAAAAATTCGGGTAATTTTAAAATTGCATTTTAAAAGCTTAAATTTATTGTAAAAATTGCATTTTTTTTCGCTGCAATGCACAGAAATTATTTTTTCAGCTTAAAAATTATTTTCGAGAATGCACATGCGCTAAGACATGATCTCAAAGTCGAACTGTTCTGCCATCTCTTGTAAAAATGCAATCTCATACAACAACCTCCCGAGTGCAGCGAATGCACATTTTCGATTTCCACTGGTTGATGCATAAGGTGCATGCTTCTAGATTAGTTTTAATCCTTACAAATGATTTTGCAGTTTGTTGCGATTCTCGTAGGTTGTTGCATTTGTCATATTTTTTTTCATGAAAATAAGTAAATTAGTATATCAAACGGAAGCCTTAACATCATTTCTCTCACGCTATACAAAGAACATTTTATTTTAATTGATGGTCCCTAAAGGAAAAATAAATTGTTTTTAAACCCCTCCTCCCACCGTAAAAAAGAAAATAATTACATACATTCACAATCAGCTCAAAGGATATATACAATGAAAGGCTCTTAAGAATGAAACGACGATCACACAGTAGGGAAACTTCCTGAATAGCGCAGCAAAATGAAACTAGAAATGATTAGAGATAAAAAGTTCTTAGCCCTCCCAGGAAAAAAACCACATAGCCCTGTGGAAAATGCTTCATTTTATTACCACAATATTCTCGCGGCCTTTGCAAGAGAACCAAAACGAAAGAAGCACCCCCTCCATCTTGCCCTCAAAAAAAAAAACTATATATATAAATATAAAAAAAAAGTATCCCTTTTTCGTGGTGAAAGCATGCAACCGGAAAACAACCCGGTGGCGCCCCAAATAGCATCCAGTAACGCACAACAGCAATAAAAAGTCTTTTGGGCTGCTTTTTTTTATATCACCTGAATCGGTCAGGTCCGCACCTTGCTAAATTGAATTTTTTTCCCAAATAAATAAAAACTGTGCCACCAGGAATGTAACGCTTTTATACCGTTTTCGAATAGCAACACTACTTCTTCTTCTTTTTCAGCCGACTACCATCGTTCCATGTGTCCAGTGTAGTAAACAGTGTGTTGCTCTGCTCCACTAAGATTGTGCACAGGAATTCTTCATAAAAAAAAAACCACCCCCACGAAAAGCAACTTCGACCATCACCCCCTAAACAAAAGCAACTTTCTTCGCTAATGCAGCAGAAATTATTTTAATAAAAAAAAACAAAAAAAACTGAAACAATTTTTTTTATGGGTAAAATATTCAACAAGTCCAGGTGGGATTACACTATCGATCCAAGGACGGCGAATGAATGGTGGAAAAATGGTGAATTTTTATTTATTGCCGGGAAATTTGAAATTTATGTGATAGTTGAGTGTGTAGTAGGGCCTACCCCCGGGTTTTTGAGTTATTATTATTGTTATTGCGAGTATTGCTGGTGCTAAATATAGTGTTGGGGCGGGTCAGAATATGGTATAGTAGTAGAGTCCTGAAAAATTAATCAGGAATTTTTGATGCTAATGAAGCACGAAACTGTGAACTAACCTAGTAATGCAGTATAGTTATTAAGGGTGGAGAAAAAGAGTGGTGCTGGTCCAAATTTTAGTTTTATTATATGTATGTATCCAGAGCTATTGAAAAAATTTGAGCTAGCTACCGAATTGATTCACAATGCCGGGTAATTCTACCATGCTAGTGATATATCCTAACAGAGATTGTGATATGTGGTACGATTAACCAAAAAAAATTCAGGTTCCATGCTCATCAGCTTTTTTAATGAGAGGGCTGATTAGTTACGGATTTTGGAGTACTCCAGCAGGTAGTGATGGACCTTAAATTTGAATTTGAACTCTACAACATTTTACGTATTCGGAAATACTGACTCAGGAGGGATGCTCCACAGTCGAGTTTGCGCGAAAACGAGCAGTTCAGGGTTCGGGGATGGCCTAATCTTAGCCGTGTTTAATGAAACTGAAAAAAAAGCAGAGCAGCTTAAGGCAGCTCAGAGAAGAGCAGCTGTCAAAAAAAGGAAAGCAAGAAATCTTGCCCGAAGTTGCTCTACTAAAAAAGGTAGAGTAGAAAACCGTGCTTTAAGTTGCTCCAGCTCAACCTAGAGCAGCTCATTAAACACCTCTTATATTGCGGGAAAAATATCATCGCGCACTCAGGCGTTATTTCTAGTAGATCAGTCGCCATGGTAAGAGCGATAAAATGTTGTCAAAGCTGATACATTCCTACTAGTCCAGTAAAATAAGGAATTCACTTCGGAATCCTTTGTAACGGGGCGGATTTTTTCCCATTCTGTTCTAAATTGTATCAATAATATATGATAAAAAATCCGCTTCCTAAAAAGTGCCGCTGCAATAGTTATTAAACAAAAGAAGTGTTAAATTATGGTTTTTTGCGAATAGCTTTTAAAATATAACTTTTCCGTAAAAACTGATAACGCTATTCGAAAGAGGAGGAAATTTTAAGTAAATTATGTCTAAGAACCTTTTTTGTACGATCAAATACCTGGGAGATACGAATTTGTTAATTAAGGTCTAATACATAGCTTCATAGTATGTGTGTATGAGCAAAAAATGAGACGCGCTTCGTACAAAAATGGCTATAACTTTTGATTGGTAAAAGCAAATGCAAAAAACCAAAGTGCTTATTGAAGAAAAATGCTTCGCTTACTCGATCCATGTATTTAAATGATAAAAAACATAGTTAAACGATTACTATTAACTAATAATTGGTAAAATATCGCTTGTTTCAGCAAATCTTCTGCCAAGTGTTAAAAACCAAAATTATTTTTAAATTTAATTTATGGATTGGTTTCCTGAAATGGTCCTAATTAAGATGTATGTATTGAAAAAAATTAAAAAAATCGTGTTTTTTCAATGCGCACCTGTTATTTCACGAATTTCGGGAAAACGAGCATTTTACTTTTCCCATGCGTAACTTCAATCAATAATAACAATAGGTGCAACATACTTATTGACATTTAGTAGGTGCTCAATTTATAGCTGAAAGCCCATACTTTACGATAGAATAATTTTTTTATCAAAATATTTAAATTTTAATGATTTATTTATGAAATAGTAACAAACAAATGATTATACCTTAAAAATATGGAATTTTGAAGTGCAATTAACCGTCTGTTATTAAGCGAAAAAACTCTTATTAATATTCTACATATATAGAAGCTGTAGCTGAGATGTGTACCTTTTAATATGTGCTTTTTCAGAAATTTTAAATAATTCGTTAACCATTGTTTAACATTAACTTTAAAAAAATGTGGAGTTCTTTGAAGATCATGTAAAAGAGAGCCGAATTCCCTTTTAAACACATAAAAAATTGTCACGGGCCTATATCTGGTAATGTAGGCTTTGGTCTGATGTTTTACATAATTTTTAACCATTGTTTATAACAGGATTTTGTAAAAAAAAAGGAATTCTTTAAAAATCGTCCTAAAATAAAATTCTATAGCTCATGCTATTATGACTGCGATTCGACCAAAAACTTTTTACTCGCCCTTGCAAGTTACTTTTGCAGTAATGCTTCATCGAAAACTTGGATTAGGATAAGTTATAGATACGAAAGAGCAAGAACAGTTATAGATAGGCTGAGGCAATAACAATAAGAAGTTGCATCATTGCGCCATTTTGGATCCGCCATTTTGAATTTTAGACATCATATTCGTAATCAGCGACCTCGAAAACCCCCTACTAGCATTTTTTCCGGTTTAATTCTTTTGAATTTAGCGCACAACACAATTTCGCCAGTGGCGGACTAAGGGGGGGGGCGGAGGGGGCGGTCCGCCCCGGGCCTCTGGTTCCTGGGGCCTCCAAATGTCTACAAGTTCCCTTGATCAAATCCTAAACAAGGCTTTTAAAATAAGGGCAGCGCCTACCTAAGTGGTACTTTGGAGTCGGAGGTCGCGTACAATGTTCCCGTAAACACAAATAAGTACAGCATGTAATTATTAAAATGGGTCTTTACTGAAGCGTTACCCTCTACATCGCTTACATATACTTCAATACTTCTTGACCATTTTCATCTCGGTTGCATCATGCAAGAGGAGTTTTTGTAAACTTAAGCCTAGTGTCTACTATAGAGTTTTTTGCGTAGAGCTAGAGAAAACTCTCGCGTAGAGATGCGTAGAGAAGTGTATACACCGTCTAGAGCTCTACACATGCTCTCTACACCCACTCTACGCGCTCTGCACTCTACACTATAAAGTGTATACGCAATTTTTTTGTGTTTGGTAGAGCTCTACATCTGCTCTACGCTCTAACAAGCATGTTTGATAGAGTTTTTCTCTCTACAGTATTCATTCTTATTTGCGTTTCGACTGCGCTTCGAATTGTTGTACATAGGCGCAGTGCCGCTGCCAGACAATTGGGGGCCCTGTGCAAAAATTCAGCGAGGGGCCCCAGAGTCTCCAAAAAAAATTTCTGTCATAAAGACCCGTCCCCGCGACAGAATTATGGAAAACGGGCCCCATGTAATATTTAGTGTCCGACCGAAGGTCAGTTTTAGGCCGAAGCCGAAGCCGATGCCGAATGTTCGGCTTTTGCCATAACCTTCGGCCGAAACCGAAGCCGAAGCCGAAGCCGAAGGTTCAATCATCCACAGAAATCTTGGTATACTGACTGAAAAATATACATAATAATGAAAATTCTTCACTGTTATTTTGTTTTATAGTCATAGTGCTGAAAATGATTGCAATATGCATTTTAAATAACTAAGTTGCGGCTTTCCAAAAATAATAAACTAAGATTTGTTTATTTTTATTTGAGGAATACCATACGTTTCAATGTCACATTCACATCACACTCTCAATTCTTTTCGTTTTCAGCGACAGGCCTGGCTGGATATAAAAACTTCGGCTTCGGTTAACCTTCGGCTCCTTTGACCGAAGCCGAATGTGCGACCGAAGGTGTTTTTTTGGCCGAAGTTGGCCGAAGCCGAAGCCGAAGCCGAACCTTCGGTCGGACACTAGTAATATTTAGTGTGATGCGAGTTCGTATGATATGACCCATATGCTGATTTGTATGACCCATTCATTGAAGTAAAAATGCAAATAAAGAATTCAAATGATTTTTATTGCAAAAAAAAATGTTTTGCTCGCTTCGCTCGCGGTGCCCCAAACACGCGGGACCCTGTGCAGTTGCACACCCAGCACATATGCCAGTCAGATGTATCTTCTTCCGCTCATTCCATAATTCTCGGTACATTCCAGCGTTTTGTTTTCTTTTCGCAATCCAATCTCGCTCTCAACATTTCCTTTCCTTCTTTTCCCTTCTTTTGGGGAAAACTCATTTTATTATTTTTTTGATTTCTATTAATTTCCTTTAAATTTTTTACACAATATATGTACGTACGCATCTCTGAATAACTGACCGCATTTATGTGCAGGGACCAAACCGGAACCGAACCGGTCCAAAGTACCAAGAATGGTCCAAAAAAAGCCCGCATTTGCGGTCCGTGCTCGTTTATGCGGGGTTTTCTTGGACCTTTTTTGGTACTTTGGACCGGTTCGGTCCCTGCACATAAACGCGGCCACTGAGAAATGAAATGAGATGCAAAAGTTGATGGCCGCAGTTGCGCGCTCTACCATACGACTCTACAGTAGAGAAAAACGCATCTGCAGTGTACTCAGTCTGGAGAGCTCGTGGTAGATCTCTACTCAAAATTTCTCTAGATCAACTCTACGGGCGGTGGAGTGGTAGAGAAGCGCTGTAGAGTACTTACTACAGGTAGAGCTCTACACTCTACGCTCTACATTCTACCGAAAAAAACTCTATAGTGGGCACTTGCCTTTAGTACGACTTTCGGAATCGATGGGTAATTAAATGCTTTTCCTACTGGGAAATAAACATATACACACACTTGTCCATACAAATGGCAACTGAATAAAAGGCTTCTAAAATTACATCGACTTCTTAGACTGAGGGCCTCATTCAGCTTTGCCGCCCCGGGCCTCTGACGGGCTTAGTCCGCCACTGAATTTCGCATTTAATTTTGCAATAATTGTTTATAATAGCAACAATAAGGAAGTAGCGGCATTTTTTAAAGGGTGGGATTTTATACGTAGAGCTTTTACAACAATTTAAAAAAAGTTCGAAGACGATACGACCTGTTACACGGAATTCCGAAGTTAAGCCCGTTTTTTGCCTTATTTTACTGGACTATACGGTGACTGAGTCTAAGGAGGCGCAAAAGGTGCCATTAACGATGAGTTTGATGGCGCGGTTTGCTAAGGCGGGTTTTCACGTGCGAGTTGCATTTAATGCAGGCCGAATATGGGAATTGTAAATTGTAGCAGAGAACTGGTAACTTTCTTAAGAAATCCCAGACATATTCGGTGGTGGTGCAGTGCAGTACTTTGTCAAACGCCTTGGAAATATGCAGAGCACCCAAACCAAACTCATTTAATCGGTGGATGCTTTCGTTGAGGAGCTCTATTATACCATTCCTACACGAGGGACCATGCTTCTGCAAAGAAAGCATTTTTTAGACAAGGGAGGCGTAGGAGATGCAATATGTGGAAAGTTTGGTACTTTGGTGGAGACTTTTGTACTTCTGCTTTTGACCAGGGAAAGCACGCGCTCACACAAATAAGAAATTCATTTTTTGGGCGTGGGTAAAGTAATATGATAAAAATGTGGGAAATTGTTGTTGTAAACAAGTAAACAGCGTTACCTCAGCGCTGTCACTTTTCAGCGTTAACTGTGGAGTATTTTGACCGAAAAAGGGAGTAGATTTAATTTTTAGGGAGTAGATACCGATTTCATTACATGGAAGAGCAAAAAAACCACCCGTCGGCATAAAAATGCCCAATGACCGCAATATGCAGTTGTTGATATTAAGATACCTACATTTTTCAGTTTTTTCCTTAAATAAAAGGCTTAAACATATTCGTCTTTTTATTGAATATATTTTACAAAATCAGTAACAAAATAACATAAATAAGTAACATAATACATAATTCAACATAATTCAATTAATAAGACATTAGTAAGATGCTCTTGTATGAAAATCTATTAAGAAAAATATATTTTTTCAAAATTTTGTTTGGGTAGTTCCTTTAGTATGTCAAAAGAGGCAGCTACAGCGTCTGTAGACATATTTTCTTTTAATATGTGAAAATAGAAAATGGAACATTTCTATAGTAAGATACTAAAATATTTCGAATATTGAACAGAGGGAAAAAGTTCGAGGGTTAATTGGTTAAATTACATTACTTGTTTTCAATTTATACTCTCCATTTATAAATAGAAAATTATCTGCAAAGCTTGTGTATCAGATGGTTCCCAACATGTTTTATTTTGGCTTAAGTAATTCTTTTGCGGAAAAGATATTTTCAATAGTCTGTGTGTGTAGATTTCGAAAAGTGGAGTAGAATTAGAAAAGTGGCCACTTAATTCGCAAAACAAAAAAATATGGAGTAGATCTACTACAATTGTAGTAAAGTGACAGCACTCTTACCTCCACTCAATCTACGTCATTTTTCTCTTCTCCTGTTAGAAGCAAAAGCCGACATATACAAACAAACAACGAGTAGCAATACAAAAGGTGCTTCGATCGTTGCTGCTCCGTGTATATTCAGCAAAGTTGCAGTAAAGCTTTTGGCTGCAGAAGCATGGTCCCTCGTGTATGAATGGCCTTAGACGCACAATAAGGTCGCCAATAGATCTTTTTTATCTAAAGCTGTACTGATTGTCGTCTAATGGGCCCTATTCTGTAATTTTTCATAAAATAATATTTTATGTTATGTTATGATGATAAAATTTTTTCTTCATAAAATAAAAATAAAATATTTTAAAAATTCGTATTCTGTCATGATGCTTTCTTAAAATTATTTTATGAAGTCTCTTTTATGAACACATAACATAAAATATTTAGTACAATCCGCTATGGGTTCTATTACGTTTTGAGCAGGTGATCGGTTGAAAATGAAAACAAATAAAATTATGAATGAATACAAACAAAATCAAAGCGCGCCTTGCTTCAGTATCTGACAAAATACAATTTTTTTAATGCGTTGGGCATACTAATTTTTAATTTAACTCAAAACTCAATGAAAACTACTTTCACGCAAATGTCAATTCCCGTCTGTTATTTTCATAAAATGGGTTAAACTACTTGTAAAATGTGCTGCTTAGATTATTTTATGTTATGAAGCGTAACAGGAAATATTTTATGTTATGATTCATAAAATAAAATAAAATTTGTCGAACAGAATAGGATTTTAGGGAATTCATAACATAAAATGCATAACATAACATAAAATGATAAAATTTTACCGACAGAATAGGGCCCAATATTCCAATATGTAGAACCACCGACACTGGAAGAGGTGCGTGAAACTGTGAAAAGGCCTAAAATGCAACAAATCGCCAGGCGTCGATGGAATAGCAGCTGAGATGCTAAAGGAATGAGGACCACGACTCTTAAATACCTTACACCTACTCATCTGCAGCATTTTGGGAGGAAGAAGTTATACTTGATGACTGGAAGAAAGCGATCATAATGTCCAATCTACAAGAAAGGACATAAATTGACCTGTAATAACCTCCTCCTTTTTTTAAGTTGGTTAAAAACTACAGAGGCATCTCACTCCTCAGCATCAGCTACAAAACCTCGTAAAACAAAAAGTAGAACGGAATGCCCTATAGGACAAACAGGTCAACATCGGACCAGCTGCTAACCTTAAACCAAATGCTGGAAAAACTTGGGTAAGGAATATAGATGTATACCAGATATTTGTTGATTTTCATTAGGCATATGAGTCTATAAACAGAGCAAGTACGGTAGGAGTGATCAAATGCGCAACGTATAGCTCACTGCCGAAAGTAAGGATTCAAAATGCAGTATCAGAAGAGTTCGAAGTACAACAAGGTCTTAGACAAGGGATGGACTGGCCCCGATGCTTCTCAACATGACCCTAGAATGAGTGATAAGGAAAACCTCAGTATAGCGAAGTGCATCAATAGCAACACAGTCTGTACAATTACTTGGATATGCGAATGACGAATGAATATCGTGGGAAGGTTTTTGGCAGCAAAAGAAGTCCGGAACAGGAGAACTGCCAACCTCGAAAAATTCCCTAGAGGGCTTTGAGTAATTCAGCTGGAACTCCATCTGGGCCTTCTGTTTTTTTGTTTTTCAATATTACTTACTATCGGGTTTTTGAAGGCTTCCAAATTTGGATTTATATTAAATTATAACCCCTTTCGTTGTTTTGTTATTTTCCTGTCCATATTTATTGCTATTCACTGCTGAGTTTGTTGTATATAGTATTAACGCTATCTTCCGTATTAAGTGAGTAATCGTACTTCTGAGTCTAAACACCCGGTCATTGACTCTACCCTTTATTTGACAGCCTTCTGACAGGGTTGTACACCTGATCTACATATTTATAGTAATGCTGTTTCTTGTGCATCCCTAACAATATTTCCATAAAATTTTGCTTTTTATTTTGATTTTGATAAAATATTTTAACCTTTTCTAATCCTTCTTGTTTTGCTTTCAATAATTTTGTTTTGCGCTTCTTTCATTGATTTTTTTCCATGTTTCCTTATTTTTCGGCTTACACATATCACGGACTTCTTTTCCTGTTTCTTTAATATTGTATCCTGTATATTTGTCGGTGTTTGCGTCAGTTTTGTAACTTACTTATTCCCCTTTAATCCCTCATGGGACATAGGACGGAAACAGTTGCCCTCCAGCGGACTCAGACATTTGTAAGCTTTTCTTATATTATTGATAAAAACGCATTTCTCGTTCTTCTTGAAAAACTCTTAGTTACATGAAATCAAATGCCGCTCTCTGAAAAAGATGTCACTGGCAAGATGGATTTGAATTATCAGTTAGAACCATCTGCCAAACTCGAGTTTCAAACGCTCGAATTGCATGTTCTGCGTAAAATCACAAGTTTGTAATCTCGTTTGACAATGCATAAATTTTTCCAAACATTTTCTTTTTCGACAACGACTCCACAACGGAATTACAGATTCCCACAAATTACCATTGTCGTGCCCAAAATAATGACTTTTTCTGCATGATCCCAAGATGATGACCCCTTGTCTATCATCTCTAACGCAGGCATATAGCGACCACCAAAACAAAGCATCAAGGTACGCGGTACATGAAATTTCGGTAAGTCATTGAACTCGCCGACTGCAACCGCAACAACCGCAACGGCATCGAGCTACATGAGCGTCTAGGTGTAAGCGAGAAGACCCCGAGCTCTAATTTTTCCGCATTTGTAAGCAGCGGAACGCAAGCGGCGAACACCAATTACTCGCGAATGAATGACACTGAACCCAAGAAAGAAACGAGATCGTGCACCATCGCGCTCTGGAGAAGCACCGTTGGAAAAAAGGTGGAAAAGGTAGGAAAGCCGCTGGCATTGGCCAAAGGAAAACCCACTGAACCGCTATGCGAGATGGCCAGGAGGCAGCGCATCATCGCGAGATGTCGTGATGGAATCGTTCACGAAATTATCCGCAGTTTTTAAATAAAAAAAAAATAAAATAAATAAGAAGGAAATACGTAGGCTCGGTACCTTCTCACCTTGAACCGAGCACAGAACTGCCGGGAAACCCACTTAGCACTCATTGCGTAATAATTAAGACAGGGGGAAGACACCTTGAGACGCTTTTTCGCGTGTTCCCGGCGAAAGAGATCAGGTAAAGCAGAAATGCGCGATGCGTGCGGATTGCGGAAGGGTGCCTTTGTGCAGTCGTTCATCAACACGGCGGCTCCGGGGTATAGCTGGGAACGGGTTCCGCAGGGCCGGGACCGACGGCTATGAGAAATGGAAAAAGGCGGAAAACTGGTTAAATTCGTAGGGAAAGGATTTTCGCAAGTAAACTTTACCCGAAATTACTTTCTCCTGGACGTTTTTTTTTCTGCTGCCGCTGCTGCTGCTCGCTCCGCTGTTCACCGTTCACCATTTCCAGTAGCAGTTGTAAAGGTAGAAAGAAGCACAAGGTGGAAAATTATTGTCCTTTTTGCTAATTTTACTTTGCAAGGCAATAAACTCTGTGGGAATGTTCTGAAACCCGGAAAATCTTATGAATGCCTTCTGCACAAAATTTGGGATTTTTTCGTTTCGTTTTGCTTTTTCCGGTAGTATACCAGGAGAGGATACCTGGGCTGCTGTGGGGGAGATTGTGGAGAATTTTTTAAATTATTTCTTTAATAAATTCGTTCGTTTGCAACTAATGAGAAAATTTCCGGGAGAGTTTCATAAAAAAAAAAATTTAATTTCATTGAGAATAAATTATTTTTTTTACTAATACTAATTTTACTATAGTGCGTACTGAAAATGGAACTTAAAAATATTCATCAATGAGTAAGCGTGGTTTGTTTTTGGTAATTGTAGGTGCTTAACTAAACACAATTATTTTCCCTAACAATTTAGAAGTTCGTTACGTTTGTGAACTAGTATAAACCTGGAAGACATTTTTGATGCCACCTATTTGCGGCCACTTCGACACATGCAACCGTATTTCTTTGTACAAAGAAAAAAATTAGCTTTAATTTGATATATAACTCAAGAGGATACGTTATAAACGTATATATTTAACAGAGCTTACACCTGGCTTAAAAATACTTGCGGCCATATTTTTATAGGCAACACGGCATATATATAATTCTCTACTTAAAACTATCAATAAAAATTGCATTTAAATTAAAAAAAATATATAGCTTAAAAAAACTAAAAAATACGCTTATATTTTAAAATGAACTAAAAAGAAAAAAATAATTTTGAAGCTTTTATTGCTCCAGCCAGTATAGGGAACAACCTACCTTTCGAAATCAGGCAAATAACTGAACTAAAGAAGTTATTGGTAAAAATTATAAATATAACTTACTTAAATGTAAAAAAGCATGGGGGCCTGTTTACCTACATATATTATTATTTTATTAACACTGGAGCTTTTCGTTAGCTGCCCACGCTTTTATTACATTTAAGTAAGTTATATTTATAATTTTTACCAATAACTTCTTTAATTTAGTTATTTGCCTGATTTCGAAAGGTAGGTTGTTCCCTATACTGGCTGGAGCAATAAAAGCTTCAAAATTATTTTTTTCTTTTTAGTTCATTTTAAAATATAAGCGTATTTTTTAGTTTTTTTAAGCTATATATTTTTATTTTTTACTTTTTAGTCTACCATATATCTTCCGTCATTTTGTTGTGGCCGCCATATTACTTTTGCCGGTCCGTTAACTTAGCAAGCACCAGCTCAGTTTAAGACAAGAAAGCAATGATAAAGCAGGAAATACGGAATACGAAATGCAATAAACTCAAAATCATCGACTTTGCATTTAAACATTTCTGGCTTTTTACTGTAGATATGTGCAATATTTTTCAGATCATTTTAAAATAAAAACGTATTTTTTAGTTTTGCTAAACTGTACATTTTTAGTTTTTTACTTTTTAGCCTTACGTCTGCTTCCGTTTTTTGGTAGTCGCCATATTAGGTTTAAAATGACGTCACGCGGCTTAATGTATTCTACTCGTCATACTCTTTCATTTGATACCCATATCGAGGGTGTTGAAAGAAAAAGGTAGTCCGCCATTTTGTGTCGGCCGCCATTTTGAATTTGGAATGACGCCACACAGCTTATAGTATTCCACTTGTCATATCCTTTCATTTGATACCCATTTTAAGTATGTTAGAAAGAAAAAGTTAACCCGCCATTTTGTGATGGCCGCCATTTTGAATTTGGAATGACGCTAATTGTATTCTATTTGTCATACCTTTTCATTTGATACCCATTGACGTTGACGTTGTCCTCTAATGCTAAATATTCAGTAAATTTAATACAAATGAACGTGCAACGACCTTAATCACAAGTGAAAGAATTTAACCGGAAATAATTTTCCAAAAAAAAACATCCTTTGACCTAGAAGATAAGAACTGGTCCACAATCGGTTTTCTATAGCATTCCCCCACATAATCTATAGCATCGAAACTGACCCCCGATCATCAATTTTCCTGTCCTATTTTTTAAAAGAGTTATTCTCCCAACAAATACATACAAATTCCCCAATTCCCATTCCATTACGTTAATAAACATAAAATAATCTTTGCGCATTTAACGGAAGTTTTATCGAAGAAATCCTCCTTAAGGATTCCCGAACAAATTCAAAGGATATAAAGATAAATTTTAATAAAGCAACTCAAGCAAGAAGGATGTCGACTTGACTCTAGTTAGTCTATGATCTATTTGAACTCTGTGACATTCACATTTCCCCAAAAAGAGACACAACAGAACAAAAAAAGAAAGATTGGAAAAATGGAGACGAAATCTCTAAGCGCGTTTCCCGTAAATTCGAAAATAAAAAAATGCCAAATGCCAAAACAACAGTAACCCAGCAAAGGCCCCGTTTAGATTTGTGTGGCGCCATAGGTCTCGGTATGGCCCGGGGACATTGAGCCCCTCAATCCGAGGATGTGTACACACAGTGACAGCACAGAGCAGCAGCGCTGGCGGAGGCTCCTTGTTTTTCACTGGCATTTTCTCGTTTAGGCCTCGCATATCTAGTAACCTCCTTTCTGGAAAATCGCTTTTCCTTACTCGTTCTTTGATTTTATTGTCACGAAACGATTTGAATGCGCTGATAATAACAATAAAGGCCAACAACAAACTGCCGAGGACTTGAAAACTTTCTCTTGTCTCGGAGCAGCTAAATAGATACGAGGCAGAACTTAGTGCGTTGGGGCCCTCAAAAACTACATGAAATGCCGCCCAAAAATTATCAATGGGAGCCCCATCATCGCAGCCCGGGCGACAGCTTCAACTTTCAGGAAAAACACTTGAATGAGAAACTTTTGGAAATTTTCGTATTTCATTTCGTCCCGTTACTGTTTCCATACTCCTTCAAGGACATTTAGAGCAAACTGAAGCGATGCGGTCGTTATGGCACTTAAGATGTTTTTTTTTTGGTTTGGTTTGGCTTGGTTTGTGGTGGGAAGGATGAATTCCGTTCTAACGTGTGGATCCGAGTCGTACACATACAAAAACTTAATTTCCTGCTTTAAAAAAAATTATTTTCTTAACATAATTCGGGCTTGAGTTTGGTGGGATTATGAAAGGATATTTCTGGTTGTTATAGACACACATGTACATATATGGGTTTCAAGCGTGGTTTTGTTTTATATGTGGTTCTACTTTTTCTTTTTTTCTAGTTCCTTAACCAAATTTTGCAAAGCTACTTTTACTCTATCGAAAAGTATAATCATCAGCAGGAGGCTGCATAAAATTTCCGTGAATTCCCTGAAGCCATGGAAAGACAGCGTCAGAATCGTGTCAATCATTATAGAGTATTGGCCAATTGAGAAAATTCAGCGTGAGAATGCCGCTAATGCCCCGGCTTCACCGATCTCAGTTCAATAATGTTCAGTTCAATCCACACAAATGGCTTCGCATCGGCTAAAGTCCAGTTCATGTTCAGTTCGTGCTTAAAACTCTTGTTGCTAGTTAGAAATGCAAAAGCTTACTGGAATGGCATTTCGTTATTCCAGTTGATTACTCTCTTTTGAGCGAGCTTTTACCTTTAACTTCAGTTCGAGTCCAGTTGGGCGAACTGAAGCCTGAACTACATTGAAAAGCAGTGCTGTGCTGTGCAGTGCAGTGAAGTTTAGACTTCTTGTAACTGAATGCGTCAATTCACATTATTTTCACAGCACTGCACTGCACTGCACAGCACTGCTTTGCTTAGGCTAATTTCTAAAAAACTGCTTCGCACTGCTTCTGTTCACACATGAAGTTAGGTTTTCATTCAAAATGGATGAGGAGAAACTCATAGAATTAGTGCGAAGCAAAGAATTTTTATACAATACAATTGTAAAAACGTTGTATTAATAAATACTTATAAAAGATGACCAAATGTCTTTATCAAATGTCAAAACACTGCTCTTGCAATGTGTTTCACCTTCCGTTCCACAGAGACGCACTGCACTGCACAGCACTGCACTGCTTTTCAATGTATTTCTGGCTTGAAGTCTGTTTTATCCGCAGTTGAATATGTGGAAATTGCAAACTGAGTTTATTTTAAAGTTCAGTTCACCAATTTGCTTGAACTTGCGCAGTTCAGCCGGTGAAGCCGGGGTATCACACCGATTACCGCAGCTTTGGCTTGGAACATGCCAGAGAAACAACCGAAAATTCTCTTTGCAGTTGTCCGGCTCTGGCTAGGATTAGACACTGATCACTTGGAAGCATTTTCTTACAGGGATTGGGAGAAGTTGAAGTTGAAGCTTAAAAATGGGTATATATGTATATGGTACACAAAAGTTACACTGAATCTACCCAGCGGGAAAAGTGGAAGCAGCTTCCTCTGGAATCAAATTGGAAGTGATTCCTGGTCGCGCTTCAGAAGCATTTTGGAAGATTTCCTGTGCATATAGCTACAAATAAGTCAGTTTCAAGTTTGTTGGTAAATTTTCTGTTTTGAGCGAAACCTTTTCCCCTTCTCCCAAAGAAGCAAAAATGAAAGTTTTGCTGCTTGTAAAGCTTAAATCTTCAAAATAGCTTCCTAGGAAGCTAATTGTAAGAAAATCGAACAAACTGCTTTTTTTTATGTGAAAATCCAAGTTTAGGAATCACCGTTTATATTAACAGTCCGTCATGGCGTACTCGTCATGGTGCAATGTCTAGTAATAAGCTCGATTCCCTGAAAGGAATAGAGGACAGGATAGGTTAATAGGAGTCTAGAGTATGCTGAAGACGGAGGCGTTAGACCTTGCGTTTGGACTCATGGATGTTGTAGGAGTTGACACCAAAGAGAAGAAATTTGCTCGAAGGCCCCCATAACAAAAATCAAAACAACAAATTTTTGTAACGGAATTTTGTTTTGGAAAGTCGATATCCTCAATAGCCGAAAAAGGCTGTGACGCCGGCAGTACCAGACTACCAAAGTAGATAACAAGGATGAGTTCAGTCCGCTAGGTGAAGCAGGCCCGCCACATCACTTTGCCGGGCCTGGTACTAAAATATGTTTTGTGGGCCCTTTAAGAATTTTGAAATTCCAAAAAATCTTTGACTAAAAAAAAATGTATGATAACGTAAGAATAAGTTCATTCAGAGCATTAAATATAAATACCGAACGGTCGGTTCTTTATTCGCGGATGAACCTAAGACCCGTTCTACACGTTCAATTTTCTGTTCAAGTTTGCGATGTTCAACACTTCCTTCTCTTTCGCTCGTATGCAAAATTAGAAGAGTCATTTTCTTGAACATAGAATGGAAAGCAAGAAAAAGTGGAACAGAAATTTCTATTCAACTTTTTATCTTGCGTTCAACTTTTTTATGAGTGTGGGTATATGCGTAGGAGTATAGGTATAAACGCATAGCTGTGACAGCCAAACAATATCTTCTTCTTCACATCAATCACATTTGATATAAATTTGACATAAATGCATAGCACAATTTATATGAATTTGAAATTAGTGTAGACACAACTTAGCTTCAACTCTAGTGTCTACACCAGCTGTTCAATTCAAGACGAAATTTCTAGCTAAAAAAAGTATTGAACATCGCAAAACTGAACAGAAAATTGAACGTGTAGAACCGGTCTAAAGTTACATAATGCAAGCTAGAATAGAACAGGTCTTCTGTAGACAAGCCTCAGCTCAGTACCTACTTGTCTTTCTTTTGGCAGAATCAATCCAGAAGCTATCCCAGAGGGAAAAATTCGGAGCACTACTAATGTAAGCGAATTCGGAGCGCTGTTAATATGCTCCGATTGGATCTTTAAGGAATTGTATGGAACGAAGAAAACGGCAAACATAGACCGGTTCTCGTTCGATGCGGTGGTCAAGCAGCATGTTGAACGCGGTTGGTACTTAGTTGGGGGACCGCTTGGTAAAACCGCTGCGGACACTCGGGAGGACGAAAAGGCAATTGCACAAGGTGAACAAAAATATATCCACAGGCGCTATAAAATAAATTGGAGGGTTAGAACGTTTTTTCTACTTTTGTGACTGATTCAAAAACGCTTCTAAAAAAAGCAGCAGTAAAAGGAGTGCTCCCCGCTGGGATCATGCAATGTTAAAAATGGCTGGGAGGAGGAACGGCGCCAAGATTTTTAAGGAACGTTCTAGCTGCATTTCCCGCTGGGTAAGTTTTCTCTTTTTCCTTAATGCTCAATTCGAGTTTATACTACTTCAGTGGTAGTAAAGAGACTACTTAAGGGCTGCATGCTTGGGTTTCAGGCTATAGATTAGTGCTTGCTTGACAATTAGAACGGAAGGATATGGCGGTCTCAGACCCGGCCTTAGCGGAACTTTGGAGCATTTTTTTTATAAATTTAAAAAATCTACTTTTCTTCGAGCCAATGTTTAATATTATCTTAAAAACAATCTGTATAGCTCACTGGTATGAGCTGGACTGTATTTTTGTACGTAGGAGATTAGGATTGCACAACCTAATCAACTTAGTAGCAGTTTTTTGTTTGGAATACAATAATAAACTCGGAGTTACTTGGATAACTGATTTTTAATTTTCAACAACTTAAGGTGCTGATAGACGATGAGAATATTCTCAACGTAAATTTTGGTATTCTTATGAGAATATTCTCATGGGTGTTTACACGATGCATGGTAATTGTTCCCGCGATAATAAATATCGTTCTCATGGTGGCAGTTGTCATGAGAATATTCTCATGAATTCTCATGTGCATTTACACGATGAGAATAAAATCTGTGGCTTGAGAATAAGTTGTCTTCTCGCACTGCCAGTTGTTGTTTGTTATTTTCATTTGTATTTTCATGGCCATGTCAAAAAGAAGAAAATTAATGTTGGGATTTTGTGCGAGTTTTTTTGTATCACGCACAGTTCTTTCAAAATATGACCTTGATCGGCTCTATTCACCATCTTTAGGCAAGGCTTTTGCGAACTGTTTCATTAAACCCAGTTTAATGTGAAGAGGTGGCAGAAGGACCTTTTTTTTTGATTTACTCAAGTTTTATGCAAAATGTTCTTCTCGCCAGGTGTTAAGATTTCCGTATTTCCGTAAACGCTTGAGAATACCTCCACGAGAACAAGAACGTATTCTCATGCCTATTTACACGTGTATGAGAACGAATTGCTGTTCTCGCGAGAACATTTGCATTGGAATATTCTCATCGTCTATAAGCACCTTTAATTTATATCGTACAACAATATGCTAAATAATCATTTTTTTGTCATATAAATTTTTATTTATTAGTCATCACAACAATAAGTCAATAAGTTATTGACTTGTTGCGTGGTTGCGGTGACCCACTAATTATTTATAATTCGTCAGCACAAATGGCTTTGCCGCGTGCGGCATATTTATAATTTTGTTTGCCGTGCAAACACAATCTCTTTGTCCAACTTCATCTTCAACGTTTCGTGTTGCCCGCAATTTTTTCTGTACTAGTACAAATATTTTCTGATTTTATGGTATTATACCAGGAAGGTAAGCTTTTTCATCTAATAACGTAGGTACTGATTATTACCTTCTATCTACGTCCAAATTTAATTATTTTTTACCCAAAATATTTTAATTAAAAGTTGTTTTTTCCAACTTCCTCTTCGTTTATTTTTTTCAAAACAGAATGATTTAGAATTTATTAAATCTCTCGATAATTACTTCAGTTTTCTAAATTACCCTATTTATTATTTTTTTTTTAAATATATCATCCCTCCACCAAAACAAAATTCAAAAGAGATTCAAAATATTTTTCTGCAAATTTTTATTCTATTTCCGAACTTTTTGTAAACTTTGTTTTTCTTTTAAACTTCCGTACATAATCCCACTAATTTGCTCGTTTTTTTTATATACTATATAAATTAACTTCGTTGCTAAATGAAAACAATTCCGATAAAAATGGTATTTTCCGGGGTTGTAAAATGGCTTGCATCTTAATAGATAGTTTACAGCTTAATTGGAATTCCGAGTATTATTATTTATTTAAACAGAGTTTCTAATTATAGTCAATGTGTTTTTTCCCCAGCATAATATTAACGAGTTCGTTAGGTCTCCAACCCTATTCGTATATGGGTTCAATCATAACCTCTAATTTTATTGAAGCTGAAACAATATCGATTTATCGAAGTTAGAAATATAATAATTTGTATTCAATTTAATTCAATTTATTTTCAATATTGTGCAGATTAGGTCATTACTCGTGCACACACGTTAATATCCTGTGTTTTAAAATTAAAAAAGTTACTCTAGGTGAAGGAATACCCATGTACGCCGAAAGCAACATAAAAACCCGGCTTTTTATGCCTGGTTTACATTTGCAAGTACTTTCGCGAAAGTAAGGCGTTTTTGACACGAAAGTAGAACTTTCGTCTTCACTTACGCCATGTAAACACTTGTATTTCGTGCAAGTAGAGACACAAGAAGGCGACTTTCGTGAAAGTACTTGCTAATGTAAACCTGGCATGAGTTATGATACATGTACGCCAGCCAACTGGGTTGCAAGTCATTGTTCTTCTGCAGTACTTCATTTTCCCCTAATTAAACAAGCAGAAGTGGTGTCACAACCACTCATCCCGAGAAGGAAGTATATACCGTGTGATAGGGTTTCTTCAGTGGCAAGATGAGGATTGTAGAGGGTTTCAGACACCTTTCCTTTTCGTGCTTTCAAAAAGAAGATATTCTTTATATCACAGGAACAGACACAGGAAAATGGGCTGAATTTTCCAAGCAACCTAGTCGCTTGTTATTTTGCAGTTTTAGATTTTTTTTTTAAAACCATTTTTATATTTATTTTCATCTTCTTCTTCTTCTGTATTAATAAAAGAAAGTTTTTGTATGTATGTATGTGTACGCATAGCGGGCGGTCAGCCATCGCAGAGCTTCAAAATTTTAAACGAAATCCGTGGGGGTCTTCCATGATGCACCTCGAAGCCAGATTTTCAAAATTCAAAATGGCCGCCGAAAAATGAGCGAAATTCAATATGGCCACCCAAATATGAATTTGCAAATTCTGTTCCAATTTCAATGAAAGTGGGTATCTAGGGGTTTTTAAGATCGCTAATAACGAATTTGTGGTCAAAACTTACAAATTCAAAATGACCGCGTCGTCGAATTTGTCAATTGTGTTCCGATCCCAATGAAAATCGCTATCTGGGGTTTTTTGTAAGGTAACAAATAACGAATTTATGATCAGAACTTATAAATTTTAAATTTCGGGGCCAATCTGGGTGACAAATTTTGCCAAAAAAGTGTCATTTCCCGGTCAACTGTATGTAGGTTGTTTGAGAGCTGGGAAATCGAAAAATCTTCACATCCTAACTCCAAATGGAAGAACATTGACCATAGTGTATCCTGGTCATTTCCTCTATTGTATTGAAGTTTGCCACATTCTTAAATGTAGGAAATTTCTTGAATTTCCATTAACCAGTATAGAAACAGTTAAGCAACCATCCGGTTCATTTCAGAGTATTTCTAAATCAAATGAATCATGAAAACTACGAAGATGAAACTTTTTTCTGTAAATAAAAGGTTAAATGTGTAAAATTAAAACAAATCAAGTCTCCATATTCTATCTAATTCATTTAACGAACCAAAATATTCTTGAAATGCACTAACATTTCCTTGAACTGAATGCACTTTTTACTAATTTATGCGAAATAAACCACAAGTTGCTTTCGTAAGAACTAACCTTGATCAGTAACTACGACGCGACCACTTAAAGTGAAAGTGCTATAGCTAATACCCCCAAAATGGTGAGCTCACTCAACAGGTGTGTTAATTTGCACCTCATAAAGCTGTTAACTTCCCAAATCGACTTAGCAGAAAAAACCACAACCGCCACTAAATATTGCACCCAAGAAACCCCTTGTACACTGCCACCACGAAAAAGAGAACCTCCACCGCCCCCAACCCTGGCAGGTCCACATTATTTAGTACGATTTTTCTATTAGAAATAATTTATCCCTGCATTGATCACATTCAGTACGAAAATAGCTTTCGGGGAAAGTTTGAGAAAAAAATTGCACCTTTTTTATTTTTCCATTATGCAAATTGTTTTTGTTTTGTAAATACACAATGAAGAAAACAGTAGAAATTTATGCGTCTCAACTGCCACGAATGATTAACGACAGCAGAGCACGATACTTTCTGACATGTCGAAGGTTATGTCGGAAATCAATTTTATTGGGTGTGATCGAAGGAGAAGAAAGACAAAAAAAATACTTCGCTTTTTATATTTAAATAAGGCAAAACAAATGACGAGAAATTTACTTTGAAATCTGCCTTCCGAAAAGGCGGAAGCACCGTTAAATACTTAAAGTCTCTAACTTTGTTTGAACGTCAAAAGAATGGTGGCGATTTTGACATTTCAGACGTCACAATTTATGTTAAAAGGTTAACTTTGGGTTCGTATTCAGGTTCAATGACTTTTACTTTAGGTTTGACTGGGCTGAGAGTGGTGCAGGTTGTATAAAATCCATCAGCTGTTGCATGCTTGTCACAAAGAAGTGAGAAACTAGGATTGAAATTGATTTGCTTATTTTAGACGTTGCATGTAGAAAAAACCGCTTGAAGGCACTCGAACAATGGTTATTATTATTGTACCGCTATTTGTCTGCATTTTCACCAGACGCATTTAACATTTTTACTATGCATTCAAATTTTCCTGATTGGCCAGGAACAAATATCTGTCTCGGCACATGTTCTCTCGCTTGCACAGCATTGCTGCAAAAATCATGCAAAAAGGAAATCTCTTATCCATGCGGCAAAATCACGGAACTGTCAAGTTCGAGCTTTTGCCATGCTGCATGCAGCCCATGTAAACGTGCTGCAAAATCACGGAACTTTCAAGTTGACAATTCCAAAACCGTCTTTTTCTTAATTTTCTTTTTTTTTGTCACTTTGTCTTTCTTTATATTTAGTTATTAGTAGTATTGCACTCGTTAACATAATTTTTTTTTATTTTTTAAGTTCCATTTCACTTTTTCACTTTTCAAAATCACAAAACAGCTGATTTTTGACAATCAGCATATGCACCCATGTGAACAAGGAGATGCAGGAATGCGGCAAGCTTTTTGCAGCCTCTCACGAAAATTTCTGAATACTATACGAAGGCAAGTCGAAGTCGAGCTTTTGCCGTGCGGCATGCAACCCATGGGAACGCGGCCTGACTCAAAAGATTGCTTCAGATTAGTTTGCAGTCAAAAGTGGCAATTTTGATCTGCATGACTAATCACATTAATTTTGACATGATGATTCATCGTCCATTCATTTTTATAGAAATATGGTCGTCAATCAAGTCGACATTTCGGACGAGACGATGGACTGTTCTGGGAACCATTTTAAACAATCTTCACTTGTTGGAATTTATAGTCCGAACCAAATCAGTTGAGGTTTCTTCGCGCATGTGAGGATATGACACAAATAAACATTGCGCACATCATGCGCGCTCGGCATGCGCTTATGTGTTTTCAAGTTTCCCGTTCGAAATCTGTTGTCATTTTCACTGCGCATGGAAAATGCGACTTTTGACTTTTACTAAGTTTCCATGCAGAGTTTACCCTGAGTTTATTCAGATTAAGCGCCCATGGAAACGGCGCTTGAGTAAAGTCAAGTCGTCAAATCCAAGTAAACTCAACGAAGCCAGTCCGGTTAAGCTGGGTTTTGCATATGTATGTGTTTCAGTATCCTTGACTGCACATATATTAAGGGCGACATACTATAATGTAAAATTATTTATCTATCAGTTCAACCTAGATCTGCCATGGAAACGGAATCGAGTGATCTCGAGAGAAAAAGCTTTCTGTTTAGTTAACGAAACTCTACACTGGCTCATGCAAACACAGTATATAGTGTAGGCTCCCATCACAAAAAAGCTACCCCATCGAACACCTCAAAATTATAAAGTGAGAATGGCTGAAAAATATGTAAAAAACATGTTACACCCGCCAGACTAGTAAAAATTTGTTAATTGTTATTTTTTATGAATTTTTGAATTTAGCTAAAAAAATGATTTGGTTTCCAAAACACCTGCTTGAAATTTATACAATTTGTAGTAAATAATGAACCATTTTTGAAAAAATTTGTCTGGCTGACAATTTTTGTTAATTACCTTCTGACAGACCTTTTGTTATAAATTATTTTTTTTTATAAAAATGCACTACATAACACCTCCTTGATTTTTTTTTAAAATAAAGTTTAAGATCTCTTCTCTCTATTACAACTTGTCTGGCTGACAATTTTTGTTAATAAACTTGTCAGACTGAGTTTTGAATACGATACGTCCGACGAAGCAGCATGCGTGATAGCAGGAAAGACCTCCATTGACATTCTTGAATTGGAGGGCAATTGGTTGACTCGGAATATGCAAGAAGGGAGTCCAAGGAAGTGCGACAGACTCTGGGGCGCAGCCTGTTCATCGAAACATGGCAGAGGCTGTGGGGCGAGTCTACTAAGGGCGGGTGGGCCCATAGACTCATACCAAATGTGGAGAAGTGAGCTATAAGTGACCATGGAGAAGTGAGTTACTACCTCACGCAGTTACTGAGTGGGCATGGAGGTTATAGGGCATACCTTCGCAGGGTTCAGGTTGGGCAATTCACCGTTCTGCCCGGAATGCCCGGACGATAAAGAGGGCGCGGAGCAGGTTTACGGAGCACAGGAATGTGTTGGAAGCAGTTGTTGAAATGCAGCTAATACCTGAGAAGATCTTGAACAATATGATAAGGTCGGAGGATGTATGGAGAATTATGGAAGTGGGGCTAAAGGCCATCCACCAGAAGCGCATTACGAAGCCCAAAGAAACAGAGAGAAGCAAAGAAATGCAAGGGAAGATAGGAGCTAGGTAGCTAGGCGGCTATTCTGTTCCAGCTCTGGTGAGCACTTTTTGAGGGATCTCTGACGTCATGCTGACGACGCCAGGCTGAAGTAATGCCTTTACGGCTTGCACCGGTCTGGACTTGAACGTCATGTAAAAAAGGGTGGGTGAGGAAGCCTTAGACAGGCCGTCGCACACATTCCCTGCTGCTAGACCGATGTAAAATTCCCACCACTCCCTCGTATAAAAAAAGATCCGCCACTGGTCAAGGGTGCCACGATTTTTTATGCCAGTCAATGGAAAAGGTTGAAAAACATTGATCTAGACAGTGTTTCGGATATCTTTATTTGGCTTGTTGAATCGGTCATAATCAGTTTATGGGGGATGCCGTTCTGAATATGTTTTCATAGGTGACAACGTTTCTCAAGGAATATTGAAACCCTAGATATTTTTCATCGCTTGCCTCAAGGTGAAAATCTGATCAGCTATTTTTTGCCTCGGATGAAGCCACTCTTGTTACTCGTTCCTCAACCTTTTCTAAAGTATGGTAGTACGGGTAAGGGTATTTGGAAATCATTTTCAAGCTTTTTTCAGTCACTCAACAATATATAATCGGATCACCCTATAATTATAAACGGCTTCCGCTCCTCCCTTGTTCTACTTTACGTTGTCCTTCCCCCATTCCTAATCCTTGTTAAAGCACTTTCCATTCCCCAAACTCAAGGAACTGCACCGATTTACGTCACCACAGAACAGAACCTTGAAATTTGTTTTAAAACGAAACCCGAAAAAAACCCCAAGACTTATTTTTCAAACGTTTCGATTTCTCAGGGCTAAACTGGGTCAATTAAAACCCAATAAAATTAACTTCAAAATCAGCCCATAAACAATTCAAAGGGACCGAGTGGCGGCTTTAAAATCGATCAAATCACTTTAAACTGACACAGAAACCTGCAATTATGAGGAAAGCTCTGACAGCCACGTTAGCACTGCACGCATTGTTCACAAGGCCACACCATTCGAACAGCAGCGCCTCGAAAACTACGCGTTCTCTCCGGGTCCGGGCAAAGTTCCCAGGTGCCAAGACGACGACGGTATTCGTTAGATCTAGCAGGAAAGCAGCGGATTTTTTTTCCATACTATCTTTTACACCACCAGCCAAGTACATACTCTGTAATGGCGAACTACACGCACACACTACCGGTGTCGGGCAGGTGTTTTCAGGTATTTTAAATTCATGTGGAAAAAATTTTAATTAAGTGTGTTTTGTCTGTTTCCTAGGTTTTGACTCGCTGACAGCAGCAAAGTCTCTGGTTAGGCGGTTTTGGGGATTTTTTCCGTTCTATTTTGGGCTGGTTCTAAACTATGCGTTTCAAATGTGCATGACTCCATTCGGCATGACGCACAAAATTACGTTTTTTTATTTCTTCCATGGGAATTTTGAGCTGCGCTTTGGATGGCCATGAGTCAGGCTTCATGTGTTTTTTGGGCAGATTTAAAAAGGTGAAAAATTTATTGAGTGTAAAATTTGGGCAAATTAATAAGTTTACCGCGTACTTTAGTTTCGTTAATAGTTTTAAGGTCGGCATTGATTTTTTCAATTGAGTTTCAACAAGCATGAGTTATCTATTAGGTCGGACTATCACGGCAGCCCCGTGTATGTTCGGTTAATTTAAATGTTGCATCCCCTGATCTCTGATTCTTGTCTTTCCGCCAGAGGAGTCTGAAATCATTGTTGCGGGTAATTTCAACACTCACAAGTTACATTACTCAAATGGCACCAATGTTTCTGGCAAAGAAACCTTGGGTGCCTTCCATTTAAACACAGCCAAACACAGTGTGTCTAACACGGTCATCCATCCATCACCTAGCAGCACCCTAAAAGCAGAAATCATGTGCTACCAAACAAAAGATTGGTACGCAGCCTAGCCATTAATACTGTTAAGCTGGAAACAGATACATGCTGGCGTGCGGTGTGTGCAGCCGATCCGCAGTATTCGGCAACTTTTCACTGACAGATAGTTGCGTGGCTGCGTTCTGTCTCATCTTTCCCCTATAACAAAAAAACATATAAGCGAAAAGTGCATGTGTTTGTTGTGTGTGTGGTGCTTGTGTTTTAGCATTTCAGCCTATATCGAATATGGCAGTGCGGAAAAAATTAAAAGTAGATCAACTTTTGCATTTAATGAGTTTCGTTGATGCACCTGCATATCAGATCAGGCATTTCTATAATATCTATCGTCGCACGCACCGCACGCACGCAAGTATTTATCTCTAACTTTAGGATTGCGAACAGAAATAAAGTCAAACATAGGAGCACGCCGGAAAATGTCAAAGCATGTGAATTCGTAAAAAGGAATTAAAAAAAAATTAACGAGATCAAGCCTAGAGCAACTTTATCACATGTAAAACAAAACTTTTTCATACAGGACGATCTAAAAAATCTGCCAGTTCGAAAAAGTTTAGTTGCTAGACATTAAACCACGCCACGACCTTTGCAAGAAACCAGTACCAACAAGGAGCGTCACAGAACATGCAGCATCAAAAGATTAGAATATAGAGCTACAGGAAGGGTCCTCGCCGAATTTTATTGTAGGTTGTTTGTCCATTGCACGTAGAAAAGGCGAGTGGAACAGAGAAGGGCAAGAGCGAGTTAAAATTAAAAATAAAATCTTGCCCCTACAAATGAACCTTTTACACGCCGTCAAGATCATTAGATTTCTCGATGTCATATGACCATAAGATGCTTATACGCCGTGTTTTAAGACGAGTTACTATGGATAGATAAGTAAAATATATATTCAAAACTGTTTTTTTAATTTGTTAAATCACTAGCCTTGTAGTGTAGGCTCCCATCGCAAAAAAGGTACCTCATCCAACACCTCAAAATTATAAAGTGAGAATGGCTGAAAAAGATGTAAAAAACATGTTACGCCCGCCAGACTAGTAAAAATTTGTTAATTGTTATTTTTTATGAATTTTTGAATGTAGCTAAAAAAATGATATGTTTTTTTAAAACACCTGCTTAAAATTTATACAATTTGTAGTAAATACTGAACCATTTTTGAAAAAATTTGTCTGGCTGACAATTTTTGTTAATTAACTTCTGACAGACCTTTTGTTATAAATTATTTTTTTTTATAAAAATGCACTACATAACACCTCCTTGATTTTTTTTTATAATAAAGTTTAAGATCTCTTCTATCTATTACAACTTGTCTGGCTGACAATTTTTGTTAATAAACTTGTCAGACTGAGTTTTGAATGCGCATATCATTTTTTTAGCTAAATTCAAAAATTCATAATAAATAACAATTAACAAATTTTTACTAGTCTGGCGGGCGTAACATGTTTTTTACATCTTTTCCAGCCATTCTCACTTTATAATTTTGAGGTGTTCGATGGGGTACCTTTTTGCGATGGAGACTATTGTTTTTTTATGATTCTACTCATAACTGCATGCACATACTGTTGCACTTGCGCGTCACGTTCACGCATTGCGTGCAGTTACAATTGTAAAACGTTAAATCAAGGCATCGCGAACGGTCGACGAATATTGGTTTTGCGATCGACTGGTCGATCGCGATCGACTTGTTGGCCACCCCTGTTTTAGAGGATATGAGTCCTACATTTCTAACCTTTGAAGATTTCCATCGTCCGACGTGAAATAAGACCAAAACTTTAGAGTCATCTACAGGCAAAACTCGAAACTTCTTTCACATGATGCAGCCTAATACCCATAAAATAAGCATCACACTATCGTTTTTTGATCAAACCTTCACAATTTTTTTATCCATTTAATATATATCATAAATCAATCAATCGTTTGACTTATCGTGATCATTTTATAAGGCAGTGGGAGATGCCTCTTAAGGTCATGAAAAACATTTACACATTTTTTCTGTCTGTTTTTTTTTCGTGTTAAAGTTAAATTTTTATTATGCGTTCTTATGTTCAACATTATTAGCTACTTTGAAGAAGCCTAAACAACTCCAGTTTACTAATTCTTTAGTAATTTCTATGTTAATATAATTGTCTATATAAGCTTGAAACGACTTTAACAAAACGCTTATGTTTTGGTAGCATCTAAAGGCACCTACATAGTTTATTTTTGTCAACTGACGAAATAATTAGCAACTAGTTTCGTCATTCTTCCAAAATTATATATTTTGTCATAATTTTTTTTTTAAAAATAAACAATAACTGCAAAAACAAAATGAAATTTGGTAATAATCCTGTGATATTAGTGAGAAATGCATATAGAAATGTTCATTTATAAAATACCCTAATAAAATTTTCCACATGCACTATTACCACCATGATTGAGGGTTAATCTATCAAAATAATAACTGGTTTATCACATTTATTAAATTAAGTCATTCAGTTGCAAATTCACTTCTTTCAATTCAGCTAAAGGTCAACATATCAAAAATCAATATGGCAAGATTTAGATTAAAATATATTCAAATGACTGTTTTAAAAAATTCCCCATTTACGCAACATAAACACAAGTCAAAGTCAAGTTTGCATCGCAGAAAAAAAAACACTATATAATAGCATAAATATAAATCTGCGTGTTTATAACCAAATGTGAATCAATAACACTGCGTAAAGTATTATATCATAGTGCGTTTAGCATAACTAGTAACGAAACTGGTTATGCTGCGATGTCTCTTGAGAAAATTCTCGTACGCAAAATGACATTGACGGAAACAACATTGCCAACGAAAATTTCTAAATAACAAAAATCGAAAAATGGCAGCGACAACAACAACAACAAAAACAATAATAATACTAATGAAATCTGCTAGAAACTAAAATCTGGAAAATTCATACGCGCCCGTTATACGGCTTAGCGTCAATAAAAAATAACAGAAAACTGGAATCGAAAGATTACGAGAAATAATAAAAATGCCGAATGAATTATGCAAAAATCTGTAGCATAATCAACAAAAACCGGTGACCTTGAAAAGGGCAGTTTCGTGTTTTTCCCTCGGCCGCGGCCGCCTTTGTTAAAAGTCAATCGCGCAAACGCGTTCACACTTCTCGAATCGCATGTCATTTCGGAGTTTTTCTTCTTTTTTCGGAGTAACAGCCGCGATACGAGATAAGTGGGCGAACGCTGTCCGAATCTCAAGTTCATCCTGGGCTGAGACCCGCTTGACAACAAAACGCAATCCACAATGTCAGCATACACTAAGAAAGTGCGTAGATCTGTCAGCGCAGACCCCTTCTCGTCCGCTTGTCTAGGAGCGAAATTTCCCTTTCAAATTCGGGATTGAAAAATATTCGTCGAATTCATCGTGAATTCGAGGTGCAAAATTCACTCCGAAACTCGTTCTTCGTTTTTGTTGCGGGTCCAGGCATAGCGTTTTCGGTGACATTGCTTTGTTGTTGTTGTTCTTGGGTCGAGCAGATTGAAGAATAATCCGGTGAATTTGAAGAAGGCCAAGAAGATGCCGACGACTATCTTGCTGGAGGTGGCTGAATATGCTAATGACATCGCGTATGCTAATTCGACACGAGCTTAGTGCAGTCTTGATATATAAACTAGTTTTTACAAAGTTAAATGGGATATAAATAAGTTTTTGGGAATTTTTCGATAAGTAATGGCGATGAATTGGAGATATTTTCGGTTTGTTAGAACGCATGCGCAGAATTATTGTTTTTGTCATTGCAAATGGCAGAAGCGGGCAATTGCTTAAACATGGAATTTGCACATTGCAGCCGCAACCTTCTTAAACCTTTTCCTCAACAATACCATACAATTTTTTTGGAACGGGAACTTGTATGCTTACAATTCGATCCCTGTCTATTTTCAAAATTACAAACTCGGAAGTATAGACACAAACATGTCCGGGACATCGAACCAAACCTAGATCCAAAGGAGATTGCTCTTTGTGCTTTTTCTGATATCGAGGTTGTCTTATTTGTGAAAAACCCAAGCTTAGGAATCACCTTTCGTACAATCAGTTTTTGGGGTCGTTCAGGTTATGGTGTAATATGTAGTGGCAAGCTTAGTTTGAAGGATAGAATAGAATAGGATGGTTAGGCTGGTCTGAGGGGCTTTGGAACAGATGGCGATGAACATTACATTTGAACTCTAGGAAGTTGTATGAGATCGGAAAAACTGAGTGCGAAAGATTGTTCCACAGTCGAGCTGTTCTATGCCCGACAGGCTGTTGTGCGCGCGAGAGGCTAGAGTGTGTCCCATGCCAGATTTAGAATTTGCAAATGGAACAAATTGATATTATATGTGGAAAACTATTATGTATTTCTTACCAAATCAAACATGCCCAATAGCATTTTACGCATAAATTTGAGAAGAATGATGTGTGTGTGTGCGTACGTATGAGGTCAGTTTTTCCTGCACGATTACGCGCGAGCCAAAACAGATATTGACTTCGCTGAGGTGCCGTTCGAAGCGTATTAACGGAACTATAATCTGAAAAGATTTTCATAAAAATCGGTCAAGCGGTTTTTTTGTTTAAACGAGGTACATGATTTTTGTACCTGCACGATATGGCGCAAACCAAAAATGATATCGTCTTCTTTGTGGTGCCGATCGAACATGGTGCGCATTTGAAATATTGTTTTGATGGATTTGGAAACACATTTTACTAGACAAGTCGTTCTTATTTAATTATACAGTCGTTATACAGGTTTTTATGCGTGCCATGTTTTTATTTTAGTCTGTTTAAAAGTCCCAGATTATTACTTAATCCGCTGAAGCAGCGACAGAAAATACCCCTTGGCATACGACATGATAAGACAACACTGTTACTATTGCACGATTTCTTACCAAACGTCAGAATCTCAAGAAGGTCTATGTTTGTGTTCTAATTATTCTCTAGTTTTTGGTACAGCTTATGATTTAAAATAAAACCATTTACACCTAAAAGCTTTTTTCCCTATTTTTATTGTCTTCTTTTTAGTCTTAATTCATTTTTGGATTTTACTTTTTACAAAATTCTGGTGAGGTGATTTGTTATGCATACCATATTGCCACCGCCATTTTGAATTTTCTAATATTGACAACAAATTCATTATTTCCGACCTTAAACACCTCCATATAGCGATTTTCGGTGAAATCGAATCGTAATTGCCAAAATCGTACCGCCTTATTGGCGCCGCCATTGTGAATTTTCAACTTTTGACCACAGATTTGCCATTTGTGACCCTAAAAACCACCCGATATCGATTTTCAATGGAGTCAGAACACATTTGCAAAATTCATCCGCCATATTGGCACCGCCATTTCCAATTTTCAAATTTTGACCACAGAATCGTCATTTGTGGCCCTAAAAACTACCGGATATCGATTTTCAATGGATTCAGAACACATTTGCCAAAATCCTCCGCCATATTGGCGCCACAATTTTTATTTTTTTTTAATTTTTGACCACCGATTCGTCGTTCGTGCTCATAAGAACCCCTCGATACCGATTTTCAATGGGATCGGAACACAATTGCAAAATTCGTCCGCCATCTTGATTTTTTTACAAAATTGTCAGATTTGAACCAAAAAACAAACAAACAAATATACGAGGTTAAGCTAACCCCGGGTCTCCACTGGAAATAAAGTATTGCATGCAATTTCGAATTGCAATGAAATTGCTCGTCGAGATAGCCATATTGCAATTGCATGCGATATTTCAGAGATAATATGGGCATCTCGACGAGCAATTTCATTGCAATTCGAAATTGCATGGAATACTTTATTTCCAGTGGAGACCCGGGGTAAATGAACCCATTCAAAATCAAGATCTCGTTTAGGCGCGTTTGTGAGTGAAAATTTGTCAAATCATCATCATCGTTATGACAGTTGTATGTTGACAGTTATCAAAAATGGCGTTGAAAGACCCTTCACATACAGTTTTTCTGTTGCTATACGTGACATGTTTGTTTGAGTCTGTTATGCTTTTTGCTCTCAAGTCAAAACAAGAAACTTGAAAATTTCCACTACAGCACGATTCTCCCCACTTTTACCATACCTTTTCATAATTTCCTTGCCCAAAAAGAGATTTTCTTCAGAAGCATGCTTCCCGTGTACTAAGGGCCTAAGATCTTCAACCAGCACTCCCTTGGGGTCTCATAGTTGTGTGTTCAGAAAGAAACGCTCTACTTCCTCAGAAAAATCCTTCGGTAAATTGTTTGTCCACATTAGAATTGAGCCAGACTTACACGAGGCAGTACAATTGTCCCCTACACGATGGTAAATTGTATTGAATCCTCAATGTCCCAGTTCAAAAATAATGTCCTAATGTCCTAGCCTAGATCAATGAGGTGAGGTGTGATTCGAAATACGAATTGGAGAAACATTTCTTACTTCTTTCATAGTCTAAGATACGTAGAAGAGCGACCTTCACCGATCGAGTAACCGAATGAAATATTTTTTATATGATAGGCTAACAAACGCCCATTTTAGGACTTTGAAAGCACTAAAAAATTTCAATTTTTGATTTTATGCCTTTTGCCAACTATGAAAATAAAGGCAAAATATTGAAAAATTGAATTTTTTTAGTGTTTTCAAAGTCCTAAAATGGGCATTTTAAATAAAGTAACGAAGTATTGCTTATGCTCACAAGATAGTACATAAAAAAACTACAATTTAAAAAAAATTTTTTTAGCGTACGATGATTTCGCAAAAAATGGCGGCAATTTTAAAATTTTTCGAAAACTGCCAATTGTTGCCGCAAAAATCGAAATTTTTTTTTGAAATTTCAATCACGTATTTATAGCATCAAAATACATATTTTCTCCAATTTTTATCAAAATCCAACTATTTTCCCGTTATTTATTGCATTTTTAGTAAAATAAAACAACATTTCATACATTTTGGTTTTTTGAGGTTAGGATTCATTTTTAAAGTATTAATACTGAATCAGTTCGATAGTCATTCATTCACGAGTATTTTCCATTTTTTTTTATTTTTATACGACCAACAGAACTGGAGAAATTAAGAAAATAGTGTAGCAATGCACTCAAAATGCATCAAAAATGGACATTTATGCAATTTTCTCGTCCAGCACAGGACCGATTTTGCAGAAATTTTTTTTTTCGCTTTATATTAACATATGTAAAGAAAAAAAACCAAAATATCCAACTTCGCAACTACATCATAACTTCCCTTTTTTTGTTTAATTTCCCTGTACTATTTATTTGGACGCTTTGATTTATCAACAGAATCTGAAAAAAGGCGCAAAACGAAACTATGCGGAATTCGAAAAAATAGTGTAGAAAAAATTTGTAGGAAATTTTATGCTCTACAACTTTTTTCTTTTGATATTTTCACCAAAATGCATAGTTTCTCCTCAAACTAGAGAAAAGGGCGGAAAATGGGGAAAAAACGCCTATTAAATATAGCCTTGAACATATTTCGTTAGGCAACCCATCACCGTTACGTTTGTTAGCATATTTTTTATCATATAAAAAATATTTCATTCGGTTACTCGATCGGTGAAGGTCACTCTTCTTCTTCTACGGATCCTGTACTATCAAGGCAGTGAAATTTCAAACTTGAATTGAAATTTCAAACTTGAATTTTGGGAAGGCATAGGTTTCTTACTTACTCTAGGCAGTTTAATGCATATTAGAATCAAACTCGTAAAAAATGTCTTCATTGGTATCTACTTGTTTTTGTTATTTTTTATTACAATTGCACCTCGCCTCATTTGAAGTATGACATTGTACTGGCTCAAAAGAAAAAAGAGGCACCTCTTACAAACTCATTTTATAATCGTGTCCTACCCAACACTAGTCCATATGTGACCGAAGGCGATTTCGGAGAGTTCTACAGGAAATGTAGCTCGTTAAAGTGAAGAGAAACTTTCTCGAAATGTCATTTTCTGTAGGATTTATGGAATGTGCTAGTAGATAAGGTAAATCAAACCTCCACTTCAAGGACATCTCAGCAGGACATTTCGAGCAATACTGATTACTATTTAGTAAACGGAAAATACTTTGGGAAATGTAGACTTTGCCAACCTATCAACAATGTCTCTCTTGGACCAAAACTACTCAACTACTGGACTCAACATATTAGTTAGGTTCAACTTAACTTCCTTTCAATATCTGTTTCGGTAATTTTTCCCAAAATTGGGGCTTTTAGCTTCGAGGTTTGTTTTAACAAGTTCTTGAAAAAATTCAGCAGTTTTGTAGTTTTATTTTAGCTTTTACAATTTGAAGTGGAATTTTTATCTATCCTGTTTCATAACGTACAAACTATTTAAAACTACATATATCGTACTACTTTTAACTACTCTTCAAATTTGCCAAGGAAGACTATGCCAACACCGCAATATCAAGAAAATCCAATATAAATTTTTTATATCCTTATCTTCACACACTATTTAATGCCAGAAAGTTCTTTATTAACAATTCCTCTTCTTCTAAAGTGGAGATTGAAAATAAAAATGTCCCAATTACAGCTGAAGCTCCCCACTTAAGAACTTTCAAACGCAATGCAATTATTGCCCTGCTTAACAAAGGCACCTAAATTTTGGAAGGTTTCCAAATTCTAAGAAATTACTTAGAAATAAAATATATGAAAAAAGCGAAATTATCGTAACTTAAATTGTTCAAAAGTGTCTTCAAAATTATTTCACCTTGTTATTCTTTCTTCATGCCATCAAAAAATAGAAGAAGAAATCCAAGAAAAAAACCACGAAAATTTGTAAATCTAGACTTGAAAAATTTACATTTCGATAAGAATTGCGTCGCAACACAGAATTTCGAAGTAGTAACAAAAATTCTATTCTTTCGTAAAAATATGCACGCATCATAAAAGCATAAATAGCATAGCAGAGAGGAGGCGTTGCGCAACTTTAATCGAATAATTCTCGGATTCGAACAGGAACGAACGAAAATAAACTTCATCTCGACTGCGACCGACTCGAAGGGACTTCACAATTCATTAGGCCCAGCAGCTCCGGCAGCGTCGTCTGGTTGTCAGCCTGTGTATTTACATAGCTGGTAGCCTTGGGGCCCGGTGGGGCTCGGGCGCTGCAGAGCTGTACTACCAGTCGCAACGCTATTGTAGCTCCACCAGAAATTCACAACTACACGATTTTGGGGTATCAGTAACGAATAGAGCTCGAATCTATCCGACTAAATTTAAAATTGACCAACGCCGTGTAATCGAGGAGCTTTGAAAGGTCTCGACTCGAGTGGAGCTTCTCTCGGTCGGAAACGAATTTTCCTCATAGTGAACTTGAAAGTGTCACTATGCAGCAAGCCCTAGAAGTTTTAATTCCAAAATATTCTATTATCGGCACGGGCAGCGGGGCACGGGGAGGAGTCTCTTCAGAGGAACTATATGTGTAGCTGCGAAGTGCGTAGAAGACGGGCGGGAACGGCGCATATCTTGATAATCAATAGAGCACCGAGCCGAGAGATAGCATATCAAGCGAGGCTGATTACCTCATCGCATCCAACCAATTGGCGGTGCAGCCGTGTATGTTCGCCGGTCGTTATGCCTATCGTTGTTCTAAGCCCCCGGAGGGTTGACGTCAGGGAAGGGCCCCGGAACGATGCTTTTCGGGGCTCCGGAGTGCGTGCCCTGATGGCAATTCAGAACTGAATTGGAGCAAGGCAAAATCGAGGTCAGCCACAAAAATAGGTCACGGAACGCATTCTGAAACGAGACAAAATTTGATAAACGACGGAACATAATGGAACGAGCACGAATGCAGCTGAGCTGAGCGCCGCATAGCCCAGCAGCGCCGAGGTGTAGAGAGGTATTGAGGCATATAAACCCAGCATTTTAGGGGACCCAGAGCCCTTCGAGTTTTACAGATTTACCGGCTTTAAAGGGAAGAGTCACGCACTCCGCTAACAAATTGTTGTTGTGAATTTTATGACGCATGAAACGTAATTTCTAGGCGGAAAGCTTTCCAGCATAAAAATGCCCTTCGGCCCTCGCCCTGATGGCACCGGATTGCGTTAATTCACGATCGGAATCATATAGGCACGGTTCGGGGCCCCGTTTTTTGGCGTGCTTCTCAATCTCAACTCAAACGTCTTGATTCAAGACACAGCAAGACGGCGACGGCGACGACGTTCAACGGGGCAGACTGAAAATATGTGATGATTGCACAACTCCATCTCTGCATAGTTTATTGACTGAATTATGTTCCGCGATGACGGCACTACGGTCGCTGTTTTAAACGGTGATTTCGAAAGGACAAGAAACTGGGAAGTCCGCCATCCCCACATTCGTCGTCTTTTAATTTGGCTCAATTCGCTTGATGGAGCCAGGCCAGAGCTTAAGAATGGCTGCCGAGAGGCCTGATGCTGCGCGATTTTGATTTTGGGTTTTGATCTATGCCAGCTGGACCAGAAAAAAAAAATGTTGTTCTAATCGAAAATAATTTTTGGTCGCCCCACCGCCCCCGCCGGGCAGCAGCATTAGCAATATAGGCCCAGCTTCGAATTAATGTCTCTAGAATGAAATTATCGGGGATTATCACATGTGAAATGTAAGATGTTTCGAAATTAATGTTGCAATGGATTCTTTTTTGAGCGAATGTTGCATATACACGCAGTTTTTGTTGAGTAAGTCGAATTTTTTTTTTCACAAAAATTAAAACACGAAATAGATTGTGTCCCAATGTTGCTAATTAAAAATTGTTTAGGATTTTTTTTTGTTATAATTAAAATAGCTCAGCAAATTGACAGGGTATACAATTCAAGAACATCGTATTCCAGGCTAAATCAATAGCCTCTTAACTAATATTAAAAATATAACTATAAATACAATGTATAAACTGCGGAAAAACATTTCAACGCTTTATCAACTTTTTATAGCATACTGGAAATACAGAGTGTGCAAGCATATTTCAAAAGCGCGAAATATACTAGGTCTGTTCAGCGACCTGTTTACCGCAAGATGAATTTTTAGAGTAGTAAAATCTACTACCTTTTTGAAAAAAGAGGTAGTAAATTTTTTGATTTCAAACCAATTTTAAAATACCCTATTAACACTATGAACATTTATGCATATATTTTATCATTAAGAAAGGGTATTTATTTAATTGCCGTATATACATTGTATATTGCCATAATAGGCGTAAAGTATGTAGGTTTTAATGTGATTTCTTAGTTCATCTGCAGCCATAATAAAGCTTACTGTTTGTACCTAAGCAGTTTGTTTTTCCATTTTTTACCCTATTGAGTTTCGAAAATGTACACTCGCCTGCAGCACTATAGCACTACAAGGCAGAAAGAAAATACAAAGATTTACGAAAGAAAACTCTCCTACTGCATTTTTTATCTTAGATATTTCATACCAGTGTTCTTCGATGGGCAATTGGAAGGTAAATTATTAAATGTTTTAAGAAGCCTCCACTCAGTACAAATTTGTTTCACATCATAATTAGAGGCTTTAACTATATGCGAAAACGACTTAACCAAATTCGCGATAGATGGGTATTCCGGAGAATTTGCCTTTTCTGGATTTAATATTTGTAAATTTCGTATGCAAAATGAACCAAAGTAACAGAAAGGAATGAAAACATGTTTTTGATAGCGAGTAACGGGTGGGCTGCGATAGATTTAGCCATAAATAAAAAATATTAGAACTATCAAAATAAAAGGTAGTAGAATGATAACTTGAGGTAGTAGTGTAGTAGATTATCAATTTTTTTTAAAAAGGTAGTAAAACTACTACATATGTAGTAGAACCTTAACGCTCCTCTAGCTCACCCTAGAGTACAAGGTTCAATGCGTTGACTGAATTACCCGCAAATTTCACTCTGATCTATCAATACCGTAGGAATTAATTCAATGCATTGTGCCGTGTATCATCATCCTTGTGCTCCAGGTTGGGGTGGAGCAGGTCGTAGGACAGAGCTATTAGCTTGCAAAACTGAATTAAGCTCTGTGACTGGTAGTTTGGAGACTAAGAAAAAATGAACAAGCTAATCGACTTGTTGGGACCAACGTGTGGAGCCAGGCCCGGCTCTAGCGGTGCTGACGCCCCGATGCAACTTTATGTTAAGTGCCCTTTATAGGAAATCATGTCAGAATAGTATATTCTGTAACAAGTTTGGAATGATGCATATTCCGCACAAGTGGAAGTTTGTGGTGGCGGTCCACGAGTGCGGAATATGCCATTCAAAACGTGTTGCAGATTATACTTTTTCTACGCCTCTAATTAGTTTTTATTAATATTTTGTAAAGAAAAACGTACCTTATGTAAAGCTAATGTCAAAAATAAAATGTATAAGGCACAGCAAGATATTTAACGCTAAATAACATATTAGTAGGGAGTGTTCATTCATAACAATTTTGTAATTTAATAATTTATTAATAGATGGCCGCCGCAAAATTTATTAAAAAAATGCTATTATTTTCTGCAATTTAATAATTGAATAGTTTATTTAAAGCAAAAATTTTCTAGCGGAACATCATTGATTGTTTTTTATTGAAAAAATCCTTTTCTTTCTTTAATTAATAAATCTTTTTTTTTCTTTAATTAATAAATCATATTCTTGGATTACGATGAACAGATGTCGTCAATAGTAGTCATTCCATAACAAGTGATGGAATGAATATTCCACACGGATGTGGAATGCTGCTAATTCCGTAACTAAAAGCAATATCAGAATGCCTGTATTCTAACAGAGGCGTAGAAAAATTTTTTTCTTCAATAAAAAATAAAAATATTAACATGATTGGAACATATAAAAAACTGAAAACAAGAACTTTTAATTAGAAAATGTCTTTTTATCTACCAAAAACTTTTTTTTAGAAAACTTAGGCCCAAAACACATTCGGTGCTGCATACTTCACGCCGCACAGTGGTTCCAAATGCCGAAAAAGTGGCCAAAATATGTAGGGGTAGGCGTTATTTAAATTGTATGAAAATATGTACAAATAGTATTTTGAGGTCGCTGATTACGAATCTTCACTCAAAATAAAAAAAAACAAAATGGCGGATCTAATATGACGGACAAAATTTTTATAAAATGGACAGATTTTTATGAAAATTCGTATGAAGAGTATTTCGAGTCTGCTGATTACGAATTGCTACTGAAAATTTTAAAAACAAAATGACGGATCCAATATGGCGGACAAAGTTCTTATAAAGTGGCCAGAATTTAATGAAATTTTATTTAAATTAAACAAATCGGGGCAAACTGGGGCAACTTTTCAAACTTCCAATTTATAGAGAAAGATCTCAAGAATGCGGCAAAACTTGTTAGAGAGTGGGATGTCCTGGGACTTTTGAGTAATGTAATTTTAAACATTGACGTTTACAACGGGAAGTTATAAAAAAACCTTGTTTTGAATGGTTACATTACTAAAATAATAAAGAAAATTTATTGTCAATATAAAATAACGTTTAAAAGGACTTACTTTCGTTAGCAGAAGCCATTTCAAACGGTCACTGTTAACACAAAAACCCGTTTCACTATGTACCGCGCCGAGTGCCAGGCACTCACGTAACAATGGCTCCCGAGAGCCCCCCGCCCCATGCAAGTTTGACCGTTATAAAACGCTGTTTCTAATACCTTAGGCACCAACCTACATAACTATACCCAAAAAGTTCCCAAATCAAAGATTGATTTTAGGGACTTTTGGCCACCTTTTCGGCATTTGGAACAACTGTGCGCCGCAAGCTTTATGAAACTGAAGCCGATGCGATGAAAAGAAGCCATATATAAATTTGAAGCTGCAAAACCCAACGACAACTTGACGGAATCGTTGGCATTTAAATGCATAGAGACGAAGAATCATTTTATTTAAAAAAAAATTTCGGATTTTCCTTCACAAAATTTATTATTTTTTCTTCCATTTTAAATTTCTGCTGTTTCACTTTTTTTCACGCAAATAGTAAATAAAAGTTTTTACAATTCCTTTTTCTAAAGTTTACAGGACTTCCGCCGCATACTACAAATTTTGAAAATTTCTTGAATCTGGCTTCATACTTTATTGTAGCGTGAAGTAAGAAGCGGTTAATTTGGCAGCATTAATAAATTCTTGTTTATTTGAAGCTGTGAAGCTTGCGGCGTCAGGTATGCAGTGCTGAATGTGTTTTGGGCCTGAATTCGAAAATCGCCTACTTTTCATCTCTCATTTAAAAAAAACTAAAATTTGAGAAAAATTTAAATATAAAAAAATTTAAAATGGATTTTATCGACCTTTTTTCGTGTGGCGCCCCGATGCTTTGCATCTTCTGCTTCATCGGTTAAGCGGGGCCTGTGTGGAGCCGGTGTAAAGCCGGCTCTACACGATGCTACGAACATTCTCCAACATTGGACGCTTGATGGTAGGAGGCACCGTGTGGCCGATGCTCGAGCTATGAAATTGAGCTACGTCCAATGTCAAGCGTCCAACATTCGTATTTGGACACGTTCGGGCTGATGTCCGTATTGACTCAATCGTTGGAAGCCAACATTCGAATAAAACCGTTCACTGCATCGTGTAGAGTCGGCTTAAGAAGTAGAATCGAGCTGAAGTACGAAAGAAGTATGTATAAAATATTTAACTTAATTTTTAAATTCCCAGTTTATAGAGAAGTTGTTTTAATCAGTCCGAAAATCGAAATCGTAATTTTCAACGTATTTTCATTTTTCATGGGCCCAATAGCATTCTAAGCATAAATTTGAGATGAAGTATGTGGGTATGTGCACGATATCGCACGAACCGAAAAATATATCGACTTCGTTGAGGTGTCTTTTGATTCGAAGCGTATTAACGGAAATACGATCTGAAAAGATTTTCATAAAATTCGATCGAACCATTTTTTTTTAAACGACGTATGTGATTTTTGTACCTGCGCCATATCGTGCGAACCAAAAACGATATCGACTTCTTTGAGGTGCCGATCGAAGAATATTAACGAAAACATGTTTTGAAAAATATTTTCATACTATTCGGTCGAGCCCTTTTTTTTGTTTAAATGAAAAGACTTCGGGTAACGATCCCAAACACAGTAAATTGATCAGTTTTTCTGATATCTAATAAACTCGTTGGAATGAAACCCGTTCTAAATGAAGTTACCTTATCTGGATTCAGCAGAGCGATAGCTTTCCAACAAGACATCACTTGTCAAAATCCGAGAACTCTTTAAAAACCGCGCAGAAATTAAGTTACCCTTTAGAAACATCAGGAATTTTTCAAACCTTAGATCAGCACTTTGGGCACGGGAATTATTTTCCATGTCGTACAGTTTCTGGAAATTGAAGTTCATCTCGGAATTTCCAGTAGTTACGAAACATTTGGCCTTTTCGGTCAAGTCTGGCAACTCCTTTACATTGAATTTCCAAATGAAGTTATTTGCTTCCCACTTTATCAGCGGCGCTTCAACACACTCAATACGAATATTCCACCACGAACTCTAGTGTAGCGAACGAAGTCGTTTGCTAACGTTCAGAAAAAACAAAATACTCTAAAAAAATCTTGTAGATTTGCCACTATTACCATTATTTGAACTAACTTCTATCAGGATTACTTTAACACCAGTTCTGGTACTAGTCAATTTCCCACTGGGAAACATAACGCAAATCAGCAACAAGCTTTTCCACACACATACAAATATTTTGGCCCAGATGGCGGTTGCGTGTCTGGCTTAGATGGCTGTAATTGAATATATCAACTTTGCAAAATCGAAGCCCCTTTTTTCTTTGAATACGAAAGAGACAAAAAGGGGATAAGGAGCTTGTCTAAAACGGCCAGATTTGTAGAGATAAGCCGGACTTACACGAGGCAGTACATTTGTCCCTTACACGATGGTAATTTTTACTGAGGCCTCAATTTTTTGAAATGTCCTGGTCCAAAAATAATGTCCTACTGGTATATGAGCGTGTATCGACAAAAATTAAGCCAGGTGTGATTGTAAATTACGTAGTGCAGAGACATTTCTTACTTCTTTTGCGGCAGCAAAATTTCCAACTTGAAATTACGCGAGGTGGGATTGCAAAATATAAATATACATTGTGGAGGCATACATTTCTTACTTACTCTAATGCAGTTTAATGCATATTAGAATTAAACTCGTATAAAAGCTCTTCATTGGTATTTATTTCCTTTCTTTTTTTAATTTACTTGTTTTTTTTCATTTTGGCATCACAGTAGCGCCTCGCCTCATTTGAAGTATGACATTGTACTGGCTCAAAAGAAAAAAAGAGGCACCTCTTACAAAATCATTTTCTAATCGTGGGCTACCCAACACTACAGATTTATTGAAGGAAAACTCTTGGATTCTTCATCACGTACAAAGCCATCGTATCAAAGCAGGATCATGTAACTTTTCAGTTGGCCGAAGGCAAAATTACTACTTCGAGAAAGGCATTTTATAAGTCAATGGAGGCCCAAAATTCACTGAAGGTCATACCCCAGTCAGCCTATGAAAAATATATGGAGGATTGGATCACGCGCCAGCATTGTTGCATTGTACTCCATTTTACTTAATTTTTTTATGAAAATATTCAGTTTTTCGTGTTTTATTTAACAATTCCGTTCTTTTTACAAAGGAGGTAAATTTTCACAGATGAAAAATTTTCATCATGGAATTTTCATAAATATATCGATTCCAGAAAATTGTGTAACGGTGATAAATGTGGCAGAATTTAGTGTATAGAAAATCAAGTGGGGGCGGCTCGAATCACACCGCAGAGGAAAATATAGAAATTCTAAGAAAAAGCTTTGATCTTTATACTCTTATGTTTTTATGATAAAGATACGTGAAGGAAACTAAATAATTTTGCAATATGTATAATATTGATCTTCTACGTAGTTTTAATCTTAACTACGATTGGCTACTCCTAGTTCTTAATCGAACTCATGTTTTCCTCTACTGTTCTGAACTGGTGAAAGTACGAGAACCTCCAAAGAATAGATACTGAAAACTCTTTTGAAGAGTATAGGCTAGTACGATCCGGCTAATCTATAAATAAGTGGAGCAGGACAAGTGTAAACCGATTTTATTATCGAAAGACATGGAGCCTTATCCCCACTATAGAATTATTAAGGCTAGGACCCAACAGCCCGATACGGCAAAGCAATTCTTCTGAAATAGGGAAAATAATCATTGTGTCTTCTTCTTCTTCAATAACGCTGCAGTTTTGTTAGTACTCCGGCCTTTTGAAATCCCTTTATCCAGTTGTCTCCACCTTTTATTGGTTCTAGTGTTCATTATTTTGTGTGCCTTCTTCTTCTTTTTTTAAAGGGGCGTCTTTGCGAGCACTACGATCTATTTTATTTTATCTTCCAGGTTAAGTAATCTCATATAGGCTAAAATTGATCTCCCTGTGAGCAGGGAAACCGTGATACGGAGCGCTTGTGGCCCATCAGGAGCCAAAAGTCCGTTTTGCGCTAAAGAGAGGTCGACCGTGCTGCCATTCTGACCGACATCGTCATAAACGGTTTGTCGAAATCCAGAGAGTCGGACAATGGGATCTTTGGCTCCAGGTTTAGTTTGTAATGTAGGTACGGCTCTCC
The DNA here is from genome assembly GCA_963855945.1 of Thereva nobilitata. Taxonomy (NCBI): domain Eukaryota; kingdom Metazoa; phylum Arthropoda; class Insecta; order Diptera; family Therevidae; genus Thereva; species Thereva nobilitata. The sequence continues at coordinate 20,840,730 of OY979698.1, forward strand.
CGATGATTCTTCTATGTTTATCGGTCGACCAGACTAGCAGAACCAACCAGCCTATGCAGTGCTGCGGCCAGACAATTGGGGGCCCTGTGCAAAAATTCAGCATGGGGCCCCAGAGAGGCCAAAAAATTTTTTCGATCGCTTCGCTCGTGCATTTCCTTTCATGCACACGCGTCCCCGCGACAGAATTATGCCCCATATGCTGATTTGTGTGCACATAATCATTTATGTGGCGCATTCAATGAAGTAAAAATACAAATAATGAATTCAAATTTTCGCTCGCGGGGCCCTGTGCAGTTGCACACTTTGCACATATGCCAGCCGCGGCACTGAGCCTATGCGTGTGGCGTCTAGTGACTGCCGTATTTTAGTGTAAGTTAATGAAAACTATATTTATTTATTTACTCTTTAATTATTATTGTCCCGCAAGAAAACTAGTGCTTAAAAGCCCGGAGTGAGCTCAAGGAACTTCTGCCATAATACAGAGTTCTTACAGCTATTTGTAGTCCTAAGTTACCCTAATTCGTTCATTAAATCTATGTTACATAACTGTCCCTACATCCAATCTACTTGTAATACAGTGACTCATAATTCCTTACAACTGTCAAATCAAGTTTTATTACAGTGTTTCTCATAGTGGACTCTCATACACTACATACAAGTTTTTTGAGAATCGATAGGTGATCCACAAGGTCTCCTGGTTTAAAGGAGAATATCCCCCATAGACTCAGCGCGTCCTCCAGAACCTTATTTTTCACTACTAGGTGGAGCGGTAGGGCTTCCATAGCCGCAGTTGGACAGGTTCTTTCAGCTTCCGTGATACCGTTGCCATTGTACCATTGAATAATTTAATCATAGCACTCTTTTGTTTGGTCTTGATGTCAGATTTGTAGTTGCTGTTCATTCTGCCTTTTTGCTACATATGTTTTTCGATCTGACCTTTTCTGTAAACTAGGTAGTGATTGGTATCTGCATTGGCTCATCTCTAGCTTTTAATATCGATGATGATTCTTCATGCAACAAGAACTTTCCAGCAGTAATATTTTTTGAAAGTAGCACTTATAATTCACCTAAATTGAAGCATATTTACTAGTCCATCTGCTTGAAAATTCAGTGTCTCCAATACAAGCGTATTTCTTACACTCGATTGCAATCCAATGGCTGTGTATAAATCGTCCTGTGCACAAACGGGAAAAGAACTAATCAAACTGAAAAATTTATAAGAGCTTGTGACTTACAAAGAAGAGCCTTATTAGAGGCCATTTGCTAACACGACATTAGTAGTACCATATATCCTTTTAAAAAATAAATCTGAAAAGAGATTTAATTTTTTTTTGAAATCATTCCCTAAGATCCCTGAAAGCTTAACAACATCCAGGCCGAAAAAAAAAATAAATAACAAGCCAAGAAAAACAAGGTCCCGTCGATCTGGGACTGATATGATGTCGACAAGCCATCGTCTAATTCAATTTTTTTCATTAAAAATTAAAGCAGTAAAAGTTCTAAATGCCGTTCTTCCATGTACGATGAACAAAAAAAAAATACTAACTCCCTGCAAGAAAAAAAAAATAAATTCTTTTTTTCTAATTTTCCGGAAACGCCAAAGTAAGCACAAACAACACACTCACACTATAGCAACAAAACGCACGCATATTTAGTCCAAAATACCACCAGCTTTTGGCAATTCGCTGTACTTCTCGCTATACCCATGGAAAAAAAAATACAGCAAAGCACTCACATCTCTTCTAGTTTTTCGTGTTATCTACGGAAAAAAAAAACGCAAAGAAACGGAAAAAAATATAGAACGAAAAAAATTGCCAGTGCGTTTTTATGTTGCGTTCCATTCCAAGAGAAAAAATATTGCTCCCACCACCCACTGTGTGTGTGTGGTTTGGTTGTTTTTTTTCTAAGCAACACGCATACCGGCCAACCCATTTACAGGATGGTATAACAGAAAAAAAACGGCAAAGTACATAAAAAGCTCTGCAAGCTTTCAGTGTAGTGGTGCAACTATATGTAGTGTAGAGTGGCAAATCAGCAAGAAACCGAATTCTGCAATGGCTGATCGGGTCTTTTCAGTGGGCAGCCACGCAACGCACGCATTTGTAGCACGCAGCAATCCGAAAGCTCAACACAGCCACAGCATCAATGCCATTCGGGCCTATGTATTGCTGCTGCTTATCGCACTCCGGCCTCCTCACACTCGAGCTCCCCAAACACTACAGCCGCACGTACGCGAAATGCTAAATCTTGAGATGGTGTGCCCTGATGAATTTCTTGTGTGCTAAGAAAAGCTTTTTGGCAGCACTAAAAAAATTTGTCAAAATATGTATCGGCACGAGCATAAGCAGGAAAACTTTATGCAAGGCTACGGTGGGAGGGAGACGGATGCAGCAAGGCTCACGCACGTGTTTCTCTTGAAATCGAAAGCTCCTTCCGCGTCCGGTACACTCACTACTGCGATCGAGTTCTCTTGAGTGCGCTCTTTTCTACAGAATTCTGGGAGCAACACAAGGTAAGGTTTCTTTCGGTTCGAGCTTTTGTGTTTGTGGCACCACGTGTGCGCACTGCTGTCACGCTGCTGAACGCACTCATTGCTGCTACGGTTGGTGCTGCTATGTTTTCCGGTTCGATGCGTTGGACGTTAGCTTTAATCACACCGGGCTGCCTCGGGGATGGGGATGGATTCTGTGCTGGATGGCAAACATCAAGGCCTCCTTGGGCCCTGATGGAACGAACGAACGAACTTGCTGGCGCTTCAGAGATTGCCCTCTCCATACCCCAAGCAACGCCATACCGTGTACCGTATGGCATCCACTACTCTGGCGGCCGACAGGGCTCCGTTTTCGGTTGATCACGGCTTTGTTTACTGCTGCTGCGTATATGGAGCAAATACAGCCCTTTTCAAGATGTGTTCTGTGCGTGTGTTGAAATGCGCATTTTTTTTCGGGTCCTTCTATGTGCCTTCTTTATACCATCGATGACATAATATACACACAGGCGCGAGGCAAAGGGTGGGAATTATAAAGTTGGCCTAGTGCTTATACCTTTTGTAAACACTTCGCCACTCTCATCACTATTGACATCCAAAACTGGGCGAATTTACTACCTGTAAGATACCTGGGATCTAGCTAAATGGGGATTTTCGCGCATCATGGTTGTATGTTTTTGTTTAGTTTTCTTCTTTTTTTCTTATTTTCGTTGTTTTTCAGCTAATTCTCTTTTAGAATAGATGTGGTCAAAGCGTGGGAAGGTTCCTTGAATTTCTTGATATTCTTTGATGGCAACAGTTAGTTTCGTTTCCTGATGTTAAATTTGAATTTTTGATGGAGCGCACGAAGTCTATTGTACGGTAAAAGGTATCTGTTTAGATTTTTGTCAATAAAACTATTTTTCAAAGCAAATTTTATAAAACGTACAGGTGGAAGCAAGTAGGGTGCAAAGCTAAGCTGGAACTATAATAGAATAGACGAGGTAGAAAGAAGTTAAGTCAACCTCTGCGTTTCGAGTGCTCTAATATAAATCTGAAACTCAAAATACAAAAAGCCCAGATGGAGTTCCTGCTGAATTGCGCAAAGCCAACATTGAAGTAATATCACATCCTATATTAGAGCAGGTATGGAAAGATTGGCAAGGAAGTAGGAAAAAATTATTAACTTGCCAAAAAATGAGATCTAAAAGAATTCGGAAATTGGAGATGTTATACTATACAAAACATGATAGCAAAAATACTGGCCTCGATAATTCTTTGTAGAATTGAAGATAAAATATAGATTAACGAGGAGAACAACAAGTAGGATTTAGGAAAGGTCGCGGAAGTATAGGCAACTCAAACACCCTAAGATTAATAGTCGAACAATCTATAACTAAGTCACCATTATATTTACATTCGCTTCGTAGATTTCGACACAATCCATAGAGCAGCTATTCCGGAAAATTTGAAAAAGCTATACGATGCAGCAGGGCTGAGAATCCTTCACAATGGACCATTAAGTATTCCAATAAACACGACAACTGAAGTGGATCAAGGTTACCCACTTTCACCATTATTCTTGATTGCTATATTTGACGAAATAATAATAATAGAAGATCTCGAATATCCAGATGATATCGCACTTCTAGCTTATCAAGAGAAGACATGCAAAGGGCAGTTTAGAAATATGTTCATTGGAAGCAGGTCTAACAAAAAATGTACTAAAAACATAATAAAGAAGAAATAATGGGCTGAAAATAGCAGAGCGATACATTTAATTATTAAAGGATTTTAATGGCCCTAAATACACGAGGAAGTATGCCGCTGCAGCAAGAAATTCTGTTGCAAGTTTGCTTTCAGTTTCTGGAATTTTATTGAAAATTCAAAAGGAGCAAGCATTGCGTGAGTGCAAAGCAGCTTTTTGGGGTAACTGCACGATATTAGGTTAGCGGACACGTTTACTTTTACCGCCTTCGCATTTCTTCCATACCCGAATGGGTAGTGCTACACGGAGACTCGAGAAGTCGTCCGAAATCAGATTTGAGTCTCGTTATTTAATGCTACACGAGGCTGTCTTCGGCTTAGAATAATTCTTTACCCTACATGAAAGCTTTGATTGTGTGTGTATAGCGCGGTCATTGTTTACATCTGAGAAGGGAGAAGAGAAAGAAATGTGCGTATGAGTTAGTTTTCACCCCGGAAATTTTTGGGTGAAAATTCTTTCGTTAAAGTTTCGTCATGTGCGTCCTTCTTTCTCTCCACTCCTTCATTTCTTTCCTATAAAACCGGGTTTTTCGTACTTCTTGAGCCTCCGTGTAGCACCCCACAATGAGTTTTTGGCTTTGGATGTATACGTCCTCCTTTAGCTATTTTTGAGAAGAGTGCTTATATAGAAAAAGTGCCTCAGAAGAAAGCCCTTACCAAAAACAATCTATACTTCAGAAACATGCATCCTCGAGTATTTTGGCCCTATGTTAGGCCATAGTATCTGTATTAGCACAATCTTTATAGTTCACAACTTAAAAAATACATTTTTGTTAAAGAAACTATAAGAAAAATATATTTCACAAAGTTTTAATGGAAAATGCACTTTTCAAGATCATTGCGGTACCGTTGAAGAATGCAATCAAAAATTTCTCAAATTCAGTCACTTTATACCAAAAAAAACCAAACCTCTAAAAATGCCTACAGAAGATTTTTCAGCGGGATTCTCTTCATTTTGGCGTCACAAATGATTTCTTAAAGGTCCATAAAAGCCAAGTGGGCGGCTACAAAAGTTACGGAAGCTCGAATGTCACGAAAATCTCGTAAAGTATCGGTTATATGTTAATTTTAGTTACTATAAAATTTGTTCGTGAGATAAATATGCGTAAAAAGGTCCTATACAAAATTTACCTGGAACCAATAATTTTTGAGAAATTGGTGTGAGAAAACTCGGGCATTGCGCTGCTTTTGCTTTCCGCACCAGGTATAAACTCGACCTCTTTTGTGTTTTCCAAAATATTGAGAAATATAAGTTCTCAGGATACATGTCCACTAATTTTACGTTAAGAACTTGTCAAATCAAATCAAAAATCAGTCGTTCTGCTTTTCCGAAACTAGTCCGACTTGTAAAATAATGATCCACGTGAATACTAAAAACGTTTTTTAAATATCGAAATTTTACTAATGTAACTCAGAAACTATTTAATAAAACCTCTTATTCTTTTTATTTTTACTAAGATTACATTACAATCTAAAAATAATAATCCAATCTTAAAATTATAATATATTTTTTGAAGTGTGCCTCTTCAGTCACTTTAATCATATTTCCATATTTGGTACATTACGCATGCGCGAGGAACTTAAATAATGTGCACTCTCTTTACGAGCATTCCGCTTAACAATTTTTATCTTTTTTTGATAATAATTTACGTGTTCAAAAATTATTGGCGCTTAAAACAATTAGCGCATAAATCACTAATACATAAATAGTAATCAGCTTAATCCTCAGTAAAAACAATTTATAATATAGATGAAATATAGAAGAAATGGTTTTGTTTATTTAAATATGTTTTAAAAAAATTTGTTTTTGATTAACTTTTTTGGAAGATAAATGCACATTTGGCACCTTAGGGATCAACTGGCCATTTATAAATACTATATTTAAATTTTTTTCAGCATCTAATTTAATTTTTTTAACTTTTTATTTCAGATATAAATTAAAGCATTCGCGCTGAACAGAATTAAATATGCAAACCGGTGTAAACATTACATCAATTAGGGCTGTAAGTTGTCGTTAGGTACTTTGAACTGGGACTAGCCAGGCGTAGTTTTTACTAATGTAATCGTATTTTATGTTTTCACTGTTTGTTTTACAAATTTTTTCTACTAAATTTCAACAAGCCCATAATTGTTGCTAGATTAGTTCTAACAAAATGTAATTTCTATTTTAAAGATATCAGCACGATATGGCCTATAAATACATGAGGATGCATGTTTCTTCGCAAGTCTCCTTTGACCAACCAAAAAAACATCTTTTTGCGTCTGCGTCATGCGTTCGCGGATATTTGGAAGGGAAATAAGAAAAACGAAACGCGGTCAATTTAATCCTGCACAGCCATGAATAGAACCCAAAGAAATGAATTACTGGGAATTAAAAGACTAAATTGAATCATTTGAGGTGTTCTTATACGAAATTTTGCAAATATTGCGATTAAGTTAATCCGATTTTTTTTCAGAAACCGGCAGTTCCAGTGTAAATTTAATAATATACATTACGCCGGAGGCGGTTATGAAAACTAAGCTCTACTATTTAAGAGCCGCCTTTACATGCACTGTTTCTTTGAAGGGTCATATAGACTCTGGTCTTTCAATGAGGAATGACGAGATACATGTGATTCAGCATATTACTCGTAAAAAAATTTAAAAAAATTTTATGTAATTTATTTATTTTCAATTCTGTTTGAAGTATGTTTTGATACAAATAATATAATAATGAATTTATTCTTTTGTATAATTTCTAAAAATGTACCCAAAGTGATCAAAAGCTAAAATCATTTGTAATTTGAGTTTTTAATTCCTTCAAGCTGGAACTCTTCCTTTCACTAAACCAAACTTCTATGTTCTAAATTTGTGTCATCTACATCCTGTGGGTAAATAACTACAACGATTAAAATTATAGAAATGAAAAAAGTTAACCAAAACCAAATGCAAAACATCTACCATTGTATTTTTCAAAGCATTGCAGAATTAATAATAAAGTACCAGGAAGCCGATCTATAATCGGTCACACTCTTATCGGGTCGGCTGCACTTGGGTTAAGTCACATTTTGTTACATTTAGTATAATAATTGTTGAAAGGAAATTTAGGGGCGTGTTTTTAAAACTAATTTTTTTTTATAATCTTTTACTTAATAAGACATTTGAAAGAATATGGGAAAAGGCACGTGAAATAAAATTGCAATTTTTTTTAAAAAAATAATATTATTTACATATTTGCATAGTTAGTTAGTTAAGCATAATTTTAACTATTATTTAATATCTCCGTCCATACTACGTTTCGCCTATAGAGGTCATTTCCAATTAGGTAAAAGGACTTTTAAACTACTTCTTCTTTTAACTCTGGAAAATGCCACGTATAAGCATTCCATGCAAAAAAACTGACACCAACAAATTCAAATGTTTGCCCTTGGGATTTATGTATCGTCATGGCGAATTCTGGTCTAACTGGAAATTGGTGCCTTTGCATTGTATATCCTAGCTGCCTTTTGCTTGAATCCAGTGTTATTCTAGGAATGTGCACTTCTTTTCCAGCCTGTTCGCCAGTAATAATTTTTCCTTGAATTATATTGTTACACAGTGGAGTAACAATGACCCTTTCTGTTCTCCATTATATAGGCTTTCCGAAACATCTAAATTCCATAAGAGCATGATTATCTTATTTTTTTTAATTTAAGTTCATGCGGGGGCAAATCTGCAATTTTAATTGAATTAAGAACATCAGAACTAAATTGCAGGGCATCTTCTGTTTGATCTTTAACTGAATCATAACTATTGTAAATCTTGTGTTTCTGTTATTTCTAAAACGTATTTTTCAATAATTTTTAGCAATGTACGAAAACTCGCAGAAAATAAATTTTCCGGAAATTTTCAATAAGCCCAACGGACTCATTGGGTGAAAACACCTTTATATACAAATTTTGGTGAAAATCGTTAGAGCAGTTTTCGAGAAAATATTTACAAATATACAAGAATTACTCACTTAATAGTATAAGATGTACTTATTAAGCACATGACGCCATAGCGATCACTAAACACACCTTGTCAAAATACGCATTATATGAAAACTTACACTTTTTCCTTAAATAACCTTATTATTTCTGGAACATCCACAATTTTCCCAAAAAACGCATGAAATTCAAGAATAAAACATAAAAATTCCCTAAATAAAACTACACAGAAATACGGCAACCAGCCACGAAAAAAAATATTCCATATATTTTCTTCTATCAAAACATTAATTCGCCTTAAACTAATCGAGAATTCATAAAAAAGAGAAAAAAAGCTTCACCTATCAATAATCGCCATTCGCCAATAGATCGCCGCGTGCATATATTGTGCAGACGCAACCGGCTCAACGCAATGCTTCGTGCCGTATCCGTTAACAATCGGCGTGCACACGAGCGCCACCAGAACAGAATCCGAAGTCGGCAAGGGTGGAGCTTTCGATTTCATTATTCGGGGGAATACGAGCGAAAAAAAAAATGTTGCCCGAAAAAGAACCTGAGAATTACGACGAGTTCGCAGCGCTGCACGCAGAGAGGCATCATAAGTAGAGTAAACCCAAGGCGAAGAGAGCGAATTTAAAAGCTCTTTGTTAACGGTGAGAAGAAAGTAAACATATAAGACCTGAAAGCTCCCGATTCGCCTGACTTTGCTGGCCGCGTCCAAAGTGGCCGCAGCTGGTGTTGTTGTTGTTGCTGCTGCTGTTCTCACCTTCGCCTTGGCTTGTGCTTGTAACTTCGCTGCGTGCCTAGGAGTTTCTACGAATTCTGCACTTGAGTGGCTTTTCCCACCCGTTCGACCCACTGCCAACCTCTCCCACTTTGTAAAGCTCCTTGCGTGCATGAGGCGCGCATCAACGGGGTGTTTTTTTATACTTAGGTACATACATATATATACATAATAAAGCTCCTTGAGAAGGGTGCGCAAGTGTGTGCATATATTCTGTGTGGAATGGGGGATTTGTGCGCTTGTATTTGTGGTTGTGCGATTGCCGAAATTTTTGGCATTGAATTCTTTTTTCGCTCTTTTTTCCCCCGCATGTTTGCAGTAATGAAAGAGGGTTAAAAAGCAGCAGCGCTTTTTCGCCTGTGTGCGTGTTAAAAATGTTGCTGGCTGCTTTTTGGGAATATCCAAGTACACACGGGGCGAGCGAGCGGGCTTTTATTTCTGGTGTACACACAACTGCATATGCTGCTGCTGCTGCTCGGAATAAAAATGCTAGATGGATGGGAATTCTTTGGCCGTATGTGAATGCAAAAAAGCAGAGGCAGCACCACCAATACACGCGAATATTGTCAAAATTTTTGGCTATTCGTATACATTAGAATTATTTGTTTTTTTTGTTTTTTTTTTGTAGGGGTTTACACGAACAAATTCTTTTGCTTCATTTTTACCGGAGATGGGTTAGATACCAACACAATGAAAGGGAAATTTTTGCATTTATGTATACATATTTAGGTTTTAGAGCTTTTTTAACCATTGTAAATACACAACGGCATTGATGAAGTTTTAGACGGGGTAGTCGAAAATGAACGAAAAAAAAATTTGTATGTTTTTTTTCTGGTGGATTTTTTTTTGTTATGCTCGATAATTGTATTCAATTCTCTCTACTCGACTCTCCTGTTTGGTTTTTTTTGTTCTGTTGGATTTGTACGAAACGATACGATATACAACACGAAATAGAATAAATGGTGCACGGTTTTATATATATTATTTTTACTTTTATATATATATATATATGAATGTATATATATACGTTTTATAAATACATGTGCAAGTATATTTCATTCACACGCATTTTATGCTATCGCCCCATCTTCGTCTATCGCATTTTCGGCAGTGCTGGGCCAAAAACGCAGCTCTGTGCTCTCTAAATTCATGTTTGTCTATTCGGCCCTAGGTTTTGGAGGTGCTTGGAGCGTGCACTTGAAACGTTTTATTAAAAAAAAAAATAAATAATATATAGTATATATAATTCACAAAAAATTAAAAATATAAATTTTTTGTTTAAAAATTAATTAAAAAATCTTAATAATTTTCAATAAGTAAATAAAACGGAGAAATTTTTTTTTAAAAAAAAAATGTTATTAATATTATAATACAGTTTTTAAGTTTAAGTTTAAAACTATAATTTTAAAATTACAAAAGTTTAAATAATATTTACAAGAACAAGAAACTGTGTTGTGTGTTAAAAATAATTCGCGGAAATAACTGTGTTTTTGCAAAAAAATAAAAATAGTGAATAATTCTTTAATTTTTATTTTAACAGAGTTTCTGTGCTTGTTTTTATATTAAGTTATTTTTTTTTGTTTTTAATTTAAACTTAATTGGGAAAAAGAGAAAGAAATTTCCCCCCAAAGTTACAAAAAAAATATAATTGGGTTCATTTATTAGTTCTGCAAAGTGCCGAAAAAATTCCGTTTAGTGTGCAAAAAGAAAACAACACAACAACAACAACAAAAAACATTGCAGAAACGAAGTATATTTTTTTGTTTTTCTTTTTTTTTTTTGAAAAAGGAAAAACGCGCTATTTGCAACGTTTTTTTCCTGATTTTTTTTTGATACTTGCCTCTGTGTGTGTTTGTTTTTTTTTTTTGGGGAAAATTATTGAAAGGATGCAAAAAAAACAAATTTATTTTGTTTTATTTGAAATGAAATTCGGCGGTAAAAAAAAGTTCACATGGTGAAGTGCAGAAGAGATGAGAAAAGCTTTGAGTTGAAATTTTGAAGATTAGTGAAGAGATTTCGGGTCTCCACCCTCATGCATCGGCGCAGCGGGATACTTCTCTAAATTTACAAAAAAAGATTATAACTTAAACCATTTTAAATAAATAAAAAACGTGAATTTTGTGGATTTTTTCATATTAATACAAAAGTTAAAACAATAACTTCTTTGCAATCTTAAAAAAAACTGTCCTATAACAAATCTGTGAAAATATAAAAGTACGAAAAAACACCCCGTTCACAATACAAATTTGTATTTAAAAAAATTTGCAAATAAAGTGAAATAAATAATAATGTGCATTTGTTATAACAATAATAACAAATTACACGACAAATTATTGAAATTTGACGTTTTTGTTTAGTGACATGGTGAAATTTTGAAACATTATTCATGGACTTGTAATAAAATAGCAAAAAAAAATAATTGTGAAAAACTGCACAGAAAATTATTAAATTTATTTATTTAAAAGAAAATAAATTAAAAAATCCGCGCGAATTTCTGTTGCAGAGTGACAATTTTTTTGTATTTTGTTTTTAATAATTATTATTGTTATTATTTTGGGACTCTCTATTGTTTTTGTTTAAAGTGAAATTGTATATTTGTGAAATGTTTACAATTGTTTCTTCTTATTTCTTTTGTTTATTATTGGATTAATTGGAATTATAATTACAAAAATATTGGACTGAAACATTTTGACTGGGATTTTTCACTGGAAATGTGTAAATATTTAAATATAATTTCTTGTTATATATATTTTAAGATTAATTAGATTTTAGTTTTATCTTCCGCTTTATAATTATAATTAAAAATAAGTAGAAGAATTTTGTTATTGAATCTTTGGAGTTAATCTATATATCGAGTAGTTTTATCACAATACAACTTTAACAGTCTTTTATTATACAACTATATCTGTTTATACAAAGATTTAAGCCGGCTAACTTACATATATTTTTACAACTTAACCAAATTTTTTTGTACTAAAACTATTTCTAAAAACGGGGCCTGTTTATCATAATACTCTAATGGTTTTTAAGACTCAACGTTGTACGCATGTCATCATGAACAAATGCAAAATCAGCCATATCCCTAGGATTTAGTTGCTAACTATATTTTCAACCTGCGTCCAAATTTTATTTACTTCTGCACACTTCCTTATATGGCAATTTATTCTTTTCCAGTGCCCGCCTTTTCCTTAAAATATGGCCAATCCAGTTCCATTGTTATTTTTTTGAGTAAAAATGTTCGCTGGTTCAATGTTTAATGTTTGCCATAATTTTTTGTTTAAGATACAACTCGGCTAATAGATTTTATATATGTATTTATCTTAAAGCCGGCTTATTTTAATAAAGACCTGCATTCGATGAGTTAAGAATTGATTGAGACTACTGTGGTTTTGAAAATTCGAACCTTCAAGTCTATTGAGACTGCGCAAGAATGATACTAACATACCAAATTTGTTTACCGCGTTGACTGTTTGTGATTCTTGATATCATCTTTATCATTTATGCAGCCAATAAAAGTAAATTCTTCATTTTCATTTATTTCTCATGCTATATTGAGATTTATTCTTCTTCTTCTTATGCTCTTTTAATTCTTCGTAGAACATAGGAGAGAAACGATTGCTATCCAGCGACAACTCTCAGCTCCGTCCAGTTGTTAGAGCTTCTGCTAATAAGGTTCTACTCCACGTTGTTTTAGGTGTCCCAACTTGACGAAATTCTTGCCGATTTCAGTCAAAGTCCTGTTTAGCTAGATTCTCGTTTTCGTGGCGCATGGTGTGGCCAATCCAATTCCATTTCCTTCGTTTGATTTCGTCTTCTATCTTGGTTTCCACCGGCACTGTTCTTCATTTTTAATTCTATCTTCGCAGCGGTTTTTTAGGATATCACGTAGGTTTTCAAATGAAAATTTAATAATGTAGATTAATTAATATGGGCCAAAAGCGCGTGGGATCTAAGTCCGCGTAGTAAGGACGGCACTTTAGGCGGTCTAGAAATCCTCATTGTATGCCACGTGTTATATTATCTAGAGCGCTGCGAAGGATGTCGCATATTACTATAAGAAAGAGTAATAGCAAAAGTAGGGAACCTTCTTGTACTCCTGAGATCACCTCAAAGCTATCGGTACATTATGGAGAACTGACCTCTATCGACCGGATCGAATCGCGCGCATTGGTTCATTTCCTACATTCTTCTGTATGCTTATAACCACACCAGCAGGACACTGTTTTTAACTCTTTTAAGAATTCAGTTGTCACTACAATTCATTATCCTCTTCTATAGATCTACCTCAAAACTCAATCGAGAGTAAGAATGAAGAGAAATGATAACAGTTCATATACTTGTCGAAGTCCTAAATGGATTCTTCTAATATGCATTCCCTGCTGCATTATTGTGCATTTAGCAGCTGAATACATTTAATTTTTTGTTCATTGATTATTTCGCGTTCTACTAACAATGCGTGAATAACAAGTTGCATTAAATTAATGAATCGTATTTGCAGTTTTACAAATGAAATGATACTATTGACTGCTTACTTAAGCGGCTTTGATAACATTGAGATTAAGGTGTCCGACTGCCATCACAGAGGTTGGCGTTCGATTCCTCCTTTGCGCCGCATGATCCTTCAATTTTCCACTTCTTCTACCTACATCCTGTTCGATCGTCAAAGTCAGCATTCTGCCGTGGTTTGTTTCTGACTAGAGCTTACTTTTCTACATTTCACTGTCTGATAGAAATGTCACAGTAAGTACATAATGATTTTATTTCTGAGCTCTGAGAAAATCGGAATATTATAAGACAGCGTTTGGAACTTTATATTCAGTCTACGTTGTAAGACACACTTTGTTATCAGAAAAAGTAAAGAACTACTCTTTCCTCACATACTATCCTATAGTGAAAGTAGCCCTTGAAGAACTCTGCAGCTGAACTATTTATAATTTTAATGTTGCAGTTTGAATATAGTTGAAATAAACAACCATTTTTTTATGTCAAAGTATAACCTCAGTTGTCATCCTTTATACCACCAGTCCGTCGTGTCGTTCACGTTAAGGCTGCACCCTAATTCACAAAATCTCAACACAACCAATTAAAGATGATAGGTGCTTGACATCCACATTAAATAGCATTGAGGTATTCGGTCCCTCATTCGGTTTTCCTAAAAATGTGATATTTTTCTGTTGATAAAAAGTTTCTTTGAACGTTATATCCTATTTATTCATTCACTTTTAACCCTTTGTGGAATATAGGACAGAATCCCAACGGACTCTATTTTGTGAGATAGTTTTGGGTCCGTGTAGGGTCTTCGTATGGTCTGTGCTAACAAGGTTCTTCAAGATATCTATTTAGGTCTTATAACCCGACGGGTTCTTTGTGGGTTCTGATCGAAGTCCTGAGGTTTGAATGAGATTTTTGATGATCTCCATATTCAGAGTAGTTATAAGAATGTTCCTCCTGCTTTATTTATTAAGGAACCACGATTCTTTCTGTTTCACTTACTTCGATAATAACACTAGATACTGATGTAGAGTTTGCCGACTACCCAGAGGTCTACCACTACGAGTACAGGCTGGCCCAATTGAACTGTCAACAAATCCATTTTTTTGGTCTCATGAATTTTATTGAACCAAAATAAAAAAAATGTTCACATATAATGCGGTTTTTAGAATGCATCGCAAATTTTCGATGTGGTCGCTCTTAACTGATACCATGGTCTGAAGAAGGTCGAAAAACGCACCGCACCATCAGTGGTGCCTGCTTTCTGGTAACCACCTTGAAAGTGTATATTTTCAAAATTCTAGCAAGTAAACTCTCGTTTTGTTCGTTAACAACTCGTTTAATTAGGACTGGGCTATCATCAGATAAAACCAAATTCACTTGCTCACCACTTGTGGCCAAACGAAGCAACTCCTTGGCACAATTTTTTTGTCCCCATGTACGATCATGTGGTTTCTGGAAATTCAAGGGCTTTAGTCCGAGCTCATTTTGTTATATTCGTTTCACGATTCGCGCTAATATGTTTTGCCGATTTGTTCAGCTCAGGGATTTCGTTCAATTCGCTTGCGAACTTTTCGCACATATCTGTCCTTTTCCGACCATCAACATAGCGTTTCGTAAAGCACTCGGTCTCGATGTGAGCTTAGTAACACATGCCTTTTGCGATTTTGTATAATATTTTTGTATAATATAAAACTCATATTTACCAAGTATATGATCGATCGACATTAAGTAGATTCGAATGCGATGCTCTATAAAGGAGGCGCTCTTTTTGAATCCAGGACCGGACTGGAACAGGACTTTTCCCACAGTAGGCGACCCTTCAGTTTTTGTACAGGTCCCTTTTTGGCATGGTCCACCTTTTTGGTATTGAATATCTCGTCTGACTTGAGATGATTTCTACCAATTTTGCCCGTAGGCCATATTTTCCATTTTTTTACCTATAGCCACTGCATGAATTATATTTCCTATGTAACAAAACTGTTCAGGGCGCTGAGAAAATGTTCTCTCCACCTTAAGAGTTACTTCTCGTCGCTGCACTCTTTAAGGCATGATTTTAGTAGAGTTCTTTCCTGAGACTATCTATAACATCATTTTACGATTACCTGTGCTTTCTGTGCTCCACCTAGATTATTTTGTAAAATTTTGTATGTCCTAAGTTAACATTTTTTTACATATCCAACTAAAGTTCTCGTCTACTATATTGATTGAAACTATTGTTCTATCATCTTCCAAAAACAAAAAATACTTACCGTAGATACTTGAAAATATTGTTATCGCATAGAGTTACACGTTCATTTATATATATATATATAAAAATGTTCTTCTCTTATATTTTTCTCGCTTTTTTTGTCTGGTGTTAGGGAATAAGATAACAAAAAATTAAAGCAAGTCATCATTCCCATATGCTCACATAAAAGTATCTGGATCCAATAATTCTACAATAATCACTCAATGTCAAATGCCTAGACATATCAAGATGACAAAGTTAATGACATTTGATTGTTTTAGGGCTTTTTTTCATATGGATATAAACAAACATGGTTAAAAGTATCGATTTTGTGAGATGCATTTAGTGCAACTTTGTTGGTTTTATGATGTAATTTTCTTGGTACAGTTTTGTGTGGTAGTAACAGTTTCAAATGCATTGATATTTAAAAGTTCTTATTCAAAAGATAATAATGATATGACATACATTCGCAATATGTATAGAATCATAATCAGAATCAAATAAAAATTTGTGTCGAAATTGTAACATTGAATTATGGATTCATGATGAAATTTCACTTCGAAAAAATTTTGTAGATGACATGAATGTACAAACACTAAATGCGAGTGAACAGTAAGGTAAAATTAGGAGTAATAAGTAAGCATTATTTAAGACTTCATTTCCATTAGTTTTTTTATTCATTTAAATACAAAAGCGCTTTTCTTATAATTTATAGAATTCATTCAATAAAGGTGATTTTATATTTGAAACAAAAACAAAGATATGTGCCTTCCGCGTCCCTTTTATCTGAAAGGAAATTCAATGTCATTCCAATGATAGAAACTCCTTCCTGCATTTCACAAAAGGTCTTCTTTGCCTGAGAATTGAGTGTGAGTGCCATATCTGAATGGCTTCGACTATGTCTTGTAACTTGATAGAGATTTGAACAACGTTTAATTAAATAGATTGCTTCAAATTTGGCTCTTTTCAGTTATAGTCCCCTAAAAGTTAAAATTTCATGGTTTGGCGTATTATCTTGTGTGCGTGCAGGGTTTTTCTTGAGTTAGTCATTCTAAAAGCTCTCAGTGTGCACATTGCAACAGTAATGCATTATCATGTTTAAGTTTCTACAAATCTGGATTGGTTCGGTTTTGGTGGTTTATACTAATCTGTTCATCGCCTTTTATATGGGACATTATCATAGATGGTCCCAGTTGAACAACTGTAGAAAATTTTGACATAAAACGGAGCCTGTTTGAACTTTCAATATAAGAGTACTATTCGCCATGACATTCTTTCTGAACGAGAAGTCACACCAAATGGTCAAAGATTTCTCGAAGGCAGTCATAAACTTCTTAATTGTATTCCTTAATGGTATTTCTAAAATGAAAGAAGCGAAAGCGATTACTCTCATCCATTGATAAATTCTGTTGCATATTGGTGAAGAAATAAAACCGCTGTTTTAAGGAAAAACAAAGGAGAAAATCATAAGAAAAAGTAGCGGCGAAAGTCAACATCCTTGTTGTACTCCGCAGCTTACTTCAACGTTGTCGGAAAGCTTTTCGTTGTGAAGAAGAAGGGGTGGGTAAATCTTAACAGCTTAGCAGCTAGAGCGGTTTGAAGTTTTTTTTTCTAGATATTTGGTTCTTTTTCACTAAAATTACTACCTCTTTCTCCAAACAAGAAGTTTCCAAATATATATGTCTGATATTGGCCAGAGCCGGAAATCCGCAATGCATGTTCAGTTACCTTACCGGCTGCATGGTGCCGAATTATAGAGTTGAGCCGGACTTACACGAGGCAGCACATTTGTCCTTTACACGATGGTAAATTGTACTGGGGCCTCTTTTTTTAAATGTCCTGGTTCAAAATAATGTCGTACTGGTAAATGAGTGTGTATCGAGATAAATGAAGCGAGGTGTGAATGGATTGTAAATTACATAGTGGAGAACCATTTCTTACTTTTTTGCGGCAGTAAAATATTCAATTTGAACTGAGCCATGGTGAGATTGTAAATACGAACTGGAGAGAGATTTCTTACATTTTTCGAGGGAATCACATTTTGTAATGGAGAGACATTTCTTACTTTTGTTTGAAGAAGTGAAATTTCGAACATGAAATAAGATGAGTCGAGACTGTAAATACGTACTGGAGAGACATTTCTTACTTCTTTTGCGGTAGCAAAATTTCCAACTTGAAATTAGGCGAGGTGGGATTGCAAAATATAAATATACATTGTGGAGGCATAGATTTCTTGCTTACTCTAAGGCAGTCTAATGCATATTTTTTTTTGTGGAAGACTAGAGCTGGTAAAAAAGCTCTTCATTAGTATTTATTTTCTTTCTTTTTTTAATTTGCTTGTTTTTGTCATTTTGGCATTACAATAGCACATCGCCTCATTTGAAGTATGACATTGTACTGGCTCAAAAGACAAAAGAGGCACCTCTTACAAACACATTTTATAATCGTGCCCTACCCAACGCTACCCAATTGGCCAGTGTTCCGTATTTCATGTTTCTGGCCTCCGTGCCTCCCAACCAGAAAAGAGATTTCTTTCTGGCAGTTTTCAACCAGGTTGGAAGTTATACGAGCCCAGCCTAATGTCTTCAAAGCCGTTTGGCTATCTGATAACTGAATTACCCTGACTCCGGGCCTTGGGGATGACGATATTGCTAAGCACGCTTGAAAGATTGCCAGAAAGAACTTCCTGGAAAATTGTGACAAAAGTAAGCAGTCGGTAGCATTTTTGGGAAAAAACTGCAACCCCTACACCGAACTCTGCTTTCGATCCGTCTGTGTACAGGGAAATGTCATGGTCCTTGTCATGTTGGAAATCTTCCCATATTCTTCACTCTTTGGTAGGGATCTGGATATTGAGGTCTCTTCCGTTGCCAGGTGCATCTAGACTAGGCCATCACATTATCCACCTTATGGTTTCAATGGAATTTGGCTTCTAGTAACACTCCTGAGTATTTGGCCTGTAAAGACCGATTCTGTAAATCTAGTGTTAGTTTTCTAATAAATGGTGTCAGAATGGTTTTGTCGGGACTGAGCTTAATCCCTACACTAGCGCAGAAGTTGTGGAACAAATCAAGTTCCTGCGCAAGCGCTTTGACTGCAATCTACTATTTAACCAATATGATAAAGTCACCTAAAGGTAACACTACTCGTGAAAGTTCTTGTCATTGGATAGTAGTGCTGCACACGAGACGAGACTTGTCTCGAAATCGTCTCGTCTCGATTTTCGACCTCCAGATTAAAAATCGATACGAGACCGAGACTACCATTCGAGATCTCGCGAGACATCTCGAGGTCTCGAAATCAAATCGTTATTTTGAAATCGTATCGACACCCAACTATTTCAGTCTATTTCAGTATCTTCACGCTGCGCTCTTTGACGAGCACAACATTCGGGACCAATACATGATTTGAGCAGGCTGCGGAGACAAGGCAAAGAATATGCATTCCATAAGCATTTAAATGCAGAGTCCATTGCAAAAGAGAAGAGGTATTTTACTGTCATTTCATTTCATTTCAACGCATTTAAAATGAAAAG
The DNA here is from genome assembly GCA_963855945.1 of Thereva nobilitata. NCBI lineage: Eukaryota > Metazoa > Arthropoda > Insecta > Diptera > Therevidae > Thereva > Thereva nobilitata. Next base: position 20,859,951 of record OY979698.1, read on the forward strand.
CGTTGAAATGAAATGAAATGACTGTAAAATACCTCTTCTCTTTTGGAACAGACTCTACACAAATTAGAAATTAACTTTCGATTCATTGATCCCCTCTCAGGGGCGGTTTCAGAGGGGGGTAATTGGGTAATTACCCCCCCTAAGAATTTTCGTTCGCTTATTTATTTTTATTCTTAAAAATTACCAATATTTCAAACAAACAAGTTAAGTTATGGTGAATCTAGTCGGCAATCTATGAATTTTTCCAAAACTGCTGGAAGGGACCGACCCGAGCCGATTTTTGATCGAACACTTTGACAGCTCTTGCATTGTTGTTGTTTTTTTCTGAAATTCCCTTTTGCTCGCAAAGAGAATGTCTTAAACAACAACAAAGACAGTATGATTTGTTGCCTACAAGTTGTTCCGTCATGTAGAAGCTCATACGATTTTTCACCGAAGACAAAAGAGAATTGACGATTGCAGACGACTCTGTCTGTCGTGTGTACGCTCGTGTGAAAACAGCCTATGTAAACGAAATGAAGTTAACTGCTCCAGCGCCGTAAGAGAAGTTATGTCTTTCTTCCTTTTAGTAGGGGAGCTGGCACTTGAAAAAATCGTGTCGTCCCAACCACGGTATACAGAAACAAGGTAATGTAAAAGGCTGTATATCTTAAGACGGCAACGCCACTCGGCGACCTCTTCCCATATAAAATCGAAGTTATTGTTGTTTTTTCTGCATTACTGCTGACGTCACTCGGAGACCTTTTTCTACGATATTCGAAGCTGTCAGTCTCTTTTACATTACCTTGTTTCTGTATACCGTGATCCCAACCTTCTGCCGTTTGGTATATAAGCTTTTCAAGTAATTTCAAGCATTTTTTATAATATGACATTTTTGCGGAAGGGGACCCACCTCGAGTTAGATGGTTCGGGGGGGGGGTTTAAAAAAGGGGCTAAAATTGAAAAAAAAAATTTCTGCTTCTGCTTATGTAGGTTCTATTAGGGCTAAATAACCGTTTAATACTAGTGGCAGACATTTTTGACCATTGTCTGGGGGGGGGGGGGGGGTGAAATGGCAACTTCAAATCGCGGTGGCTTGGGGAGGGTGCAAATGGAATTTATGGAATAAAAAAAATATTTAAGTTTTTCTTTTGTTAAAATTACCCCCCCTAAGACAGTTGGCTGGAAACGCCCCTGTCCCCTCTACCCCGCCCTGGTGCCACTGCAAAAGGTAGATTTACGTGTCTACGTCTGGGAAGTGACTAGCATGGAAATATAAGGAATATTTGTATACAATTTCATTAATATGACACATATTGATATTTCTCGAAATTCAGCAAACTGAGCAAATTGTATTATTGACAGTGAAATTCGAGACTTTTCGAGACGAGACGAGATCGAGACGAGACCTGCAAATGCCCATTTTTTCGAGACCGAGACGAGACTGGGGCAAATCTCGTCTCGTCTCGTGTGCAGCACTATTGGATAGGTCTAGAAATGGATCTACCACATGGCACTACAGCAGATCATCCTTTGCTTCACTATCATGAACAAAGTAAATGGACTATCGGGTGGCTCGATCCCATTACCAACGGTGTTACCTAGAGCTCGTCTTCTTAGAGCTCTTGTTATAATGTCAAAGAATGTATAGTCAAATCTTCCGTCGATATCCTTTGTTTCTGTCGCTTTGCTATATTAAAGAAGGTGCTTCTTCTTCTTGAATTTTAATCCTAGTTCAATAAGCTTTTTCCTAAACTAAAATTAATTTCTTTAGATTTCATTTTTTGTTATAACTCATTTGATTAAGCCTTTAATAAAAGAAAACATAAATATTTGACATATATGACTTTATAATAAATATTTAAAACTCACAACAACACAACCCCATAAAAATCCGTACAAAAATCAATCAAAAATTCTATAAAATTCTAAAATCTTCATTCTCTTCACAATAATAAAAAAAATAAAAAAAAAACTTAAAAAACCATACCGCCGCGCGATATCGTTTCTAATTAACGCGCGGCGCGGACTACTCGTTTTCCGCCACACTTAACAATTTTTGAGATTTCATAATTTCATTGAAAATATGCAAATATCACACAAACTGTGATAAAAAGATAAAAATGTCAAAAGCTTAAAATTTTTGGGGTTTTTTTTTAAATTTTATTTTGAGTTTTTTTTTTTGGAGAAAGAAGAGTAAGAGGGAAGGAATGAAAAAAGTAATAATCAAAATCCAAAAAAAAATGCATTTTTGATCATGAATGGAGACCAGTTTTACTACAACAAATTTTTTGGGCAAATTTTTTCTTGATTCAAAAAAACACACACCGAAAAAATTCAAGTCAACAAATTGCTTGTTATTCAATATTAAATTTTTTTTTAATTTATAAGTTGTGCAGAGCTTTTATTTGGTGACGCAATTTCTAAAAATTTATTCTATAAAAATAAAATAAAAAACAGTAAAAAAATGTGTAAAGGTTAGAATTTTTATATTGTCATTCTCTCGGTTGCATACAATTTCAGTGAAAAACTCGAGGATTCTATGCACAAAACTTCAACATTTCACAAAATACAATTCTTCTTAAACAAATAAAATATACATATAAATTTTTTTTTAATGAATTCATTTAAAATGAAATTTATTGTTATTGATTTATAAATTTTAAAACGAGCAACAACTTGTTTTACTGCGATAAAAATGTTTTAATAATTTTGGCTTTTTTTCTGATTTAAGGTAAACATGTTTTCAATAAAAATAATTCAAACAAACTGTACTCGAGTAGTTGTTGAGTTAAAGTGCAAATATTAAGTAAAAAAAATAAATAAAAATAAAAAATTCAGTTCAGAGGAGAAGAAAGCGATATAATAAAAGTGAGTGTTTAAAAATACATAAAAAAAATATATCTACAAAATATACAATATTATTTACAATCGAGCAAAGTACCAGAAAATAAATATTGTAAAAATGACCAAACAAAAGACGATTTTAATAATAACATTGGAAAGTTAAAAACAGTAAAACACAAAAAATTAAAACAAGCATTTGTGTGCATTTTACTAGTGAGAAAACGAGTGTTTTAATTAAATGGTGGTGTTAAATATAATTAAAAATATATATTAATGCTAAAAAACAAAAGCCCCATCACAAACAAAAAACAAAAACAACAAAAAATTTTAAAAATGGATTGAAAAACAATTTTCAAAAAAAAAACCAACATATTCAAAAATAAAAATTACAAAATTTTTCCTTTCGAAATAAATCTATATACGAAAAAAGGTGATCATTTTGGGCTTTTTTTAAAAATTCATACGGAAATTCGTAAAATATTAAAATTATATATTCAAAATAAAAAAAAATATTTATAAAAAATAACAATTTCGCGATATTATAACAAAAAAAAACAAAACATAAAAAATTACTATTCATTAAAAATTAAAATTATTAAAAAAAAAATTATATAAAAAATCACCTTTAAACAAAATTTAATATTCGGGATAAGTGAAAATTTAATTACTATTAGTAAAAAACCACAAAACAAAAAATAAAATTTTAAATTAAAAAAAATATATAAAATTATATATAAAAATTTAAAATTTACATTTAAAAATATTCAAAATTTTTGGTTTGGATCATTTGCAATAAATAAAAATACAAAAAAAAATTATAAATATAAAAAATTTTCGTTTCGGTAAAAAAAAATAAATAAATAATTAAATAAAGTAAAAATATTAATAATAAAAAAAAATTATTAATAAATATTAAAAAATAAAAATATAAATAATAGTAATATGTAACATTTATGTTGTAATATTTCATTATACCATGTAATGTTAAAATATTAATTATTAAATTTAATAAAAAAAAAGTGGAAAATTTTGTGAGTGTGTAAAACAATACAAAAAAAAAGGAAAGAAAAATTAAATTAAAAGTTTTTTTTTCAATTTTAATTAAGAAAAGAAGAAATTTAATAAAGAAGAAAAAAATTTATATAAAGTGAGGATTTCCAGAATATAAAAATTCGATAACTAAATTTTGAACGATTTTGGCTGAATTGTGATTTGGAAAACGAGTCCTAAAAAAGGTGAGTGTTTTGTTCTTAAATTTTTTTTAATAAGTTTTATTATTTATTTATTTTAAGAGAATGTTTTATAACAACTAGACACGTTTTTTAAAGGAAAATATATTTTATAATTTTGACAAATATCTCGAGTAGAATGTAGATATATCAAGATCTTGAGTACGAGTTTATTAATTTGAATTTTGGAAAGCCACCGAAATGCAAATAGTTAAGAAAAATCTTAGACACAATACTAGACTCGAAATAGACTCAGAAAAGGCCTTTTTTACAATAAATTTCAGAAGGTCCAAGGTAGGCCCCTTGAACACACCCTAAAATAGTCCTCTCCAGATAATAGGCCAGTCAAATTAGATTTTTTCGTGCCAACCGAGTCATCCGCAAGGTCGAATTTGATGAACTACTTTTAGCGCTGGTAGACCTTTGGGAAAGTTTCCGTCAAAAAATGGCCAAAAACAACGTGTTTTAAAAAAACACGTGTTTTAAAAAAAACTACATTTTGTACAAAAAAAAGGTTTATATAAAGTTTGTAGAGCTTTTCCATACTAATAAAATGAGGCCAGTTTTATGTCAATACATAAACAAATAAAGGAGTATTTGCAAAAAAACGCTAAAAAAACACGTTTTTTTTAAATGCTCATACCTTTTACCAAAAAACCGATTTTGTAGTGAAACTCTCGGAAAGTGTAGTCCTTGGGGAGTGCAACAAAAGCGTTTTTGAAAATTTGCAAAATAATAAATAGTTTTTGCAAAATACAGTTTTTTCGAAAAAAAAAATACCTTTGTGGCCGAATTCGATTAGCTCATAGCCATCAGAACTTACAGAAACGTTTTTGGGCTTGTGACAATGCTCTGGAAGAATTGTGCTAGTAGTTGTTTTTTGCAAGCACATTGCTACTTCATTGGAAACATACGAAAAGATGGCCGAAAAAACGAAGAAAGCAATTTTGCCCACCAAATTCGATTATTTGCCCACAAAATTCGAATAACTGCCTATCGGTCGTAATATATATTTTATATTGTCTTGATTTTTGTCAGATTTGGAACTATACCACGCTTCTGCTTCTGTTGACGAAAGTATAGTTTTAGACTGGCCATCACCAAATGTTATGAGGATGACATCAAGACCAAGGATACCATGCGGCTTTGAAGAACAATTTTGAGTGTTTCTTCTAGGTCACACCTAAAAGAAAGGATGCATAAAAAAACTGAAGTCACCCAAAACCGCTAAGAGTGTGGATGCTGCTTCTCTTGTATCGACCATTCGGCCATGATCAGCTTTCCATCTTGTCTCTACTAGTCGTTTGACTGATACGCCTACACTTTTCATTAGAATTTCCTATCGATGTCCGCATGTTGGAAAGAATGGGTTTGGCTTTTTCTATTGTTTGGAAAAAATTGATACCTTAACTAACGCTCGCGAAAGAGTTCACTCCACGAAGATTTAGTTAATGACAGCCTGAATGTGTCCAAATACGAACGTCGAACGCTTGACATTGGACACTCGTAGTTGGAGCATCTGCCACACGATGCGTCCTAGAATAAAGCGTCCAATGTTGGAGGGTGTTCATAGCATCGTGTAGAGCTGGCTTTAGCACTACGCAACTGTGTTTACGAAGGGATTCTTCTGAATACGTTTTGGCAGTTTCAAGATCAGCCGGTGCAGTTACTCCATCGGTTCGTATTCTGTGAATTGCAAAAAGTATGTTTTAATATAGCATACCAATCCTTCTTTCTTTTAATCCAAGGATCCACAAGTACAGCAGTGGCCATTTGGAGCTATTGTACTCTGGACCTTCCCTTAATCTCAGATTTGTGGGATGGCATAGTTGGCAAGTAGCTTTTCATAGTAAGCAAGAGGCAAAAAATTGAAAATTGAAATTTTTTAGTGTTTTCAAAGGCCTAAAATGGGCATTTCAAATAAAGTAACGAAGTATTGCGTATGCTCACAAGAAAGTACATAAAAAACCTACAATTTAAAAAAAAAGTATTCTACGGTACGATGATTTGGCATAAAATGGCGGCAATTTTAAATTTTTTTCGAAAACTGCCAATTTTTTTTTTTTGAAATTTCCACCACGTATTTATAGCATCAAAGTACATCTTTTCTCCAATTTTTATCAAAATCCGAAATTTTCCCGGTATTTATTGCATTTTTAGTAAAATAAAACAAAATTTCATACATTTTGGTTTTTTGAGGTTAGGATTCATTTTTAAAGTATTTATACCGAATCAGTTCGATAGTCTATTCATTTACGAGTATTTTCCAATTTTTTTATTGTTCTACGACCAACAGAACTGGAGAAATTAAAAAAATAGTGTAGCAATGCACTCAAAATGCATCAAAAATGGACATTTATGCAATTTTCTTGTGCAGCACAGGACCGATTTTACAGAATTTTTTTTTCGCTTTATCTTAACATTTGCAAAGAAAAAAAACAAAAATCCAACTTCCCAACTACATCACTATCATATGACAATTTCCCTCTACTATCTATGCCATAGTGTATTACGAGTACAGATGGAAAACCGCCATTTTTTTTCAATACATATTTAAGAGTTTTGTGGAAAAATGCTTAAATATTTATCCTTCAAAATATTGTCCATCACTAGCCACAACTTTTTCTGGCAGCACACAGATTCCACGTCGAAAAAACTGATCGTCTTTTGAGGCAATTCACAAATCGCCTTTATTTTTGGTCTCCGTAAGAACGAAAGTGCTGCTGAGCCAGGCCATGCGTCTTCGATCGGAACAAGTGGAATTCGATGTCTGGAGAATACGGCTGTTAGGGTAGGACATCCCAATTCCGTGTTTCCAGGTAGATTTTAACGAGATTAGCAACATGTGTCCGAGCGTTGTCGTACTGCAAAATCACTTTGTCATGTCGTTGCTCGAATTGTGGCTCAAAACTTTTAGTCTTTGGCTCAAACGGATTGGTTGTGTTCTGTAGCGACCTTTCCTGTGATGGTTTCACCCAGTTGCAACAGATCAAAATTAACCTGGAGCTGGTCAAACCAAATACTCTGCATATGCTTCCCAGCCAGGGATTTTTGGTTTGGTTGTAGATTAGAACACGATTTTTTTTCGCTTTGAATTATCGTAACGCATCCATTTTTCATCGCCAGTCACAACACGATGCAAAAACCTTTCAGTCACAGGAGCCGCTGTTGCTGTATATGGCACCCAATTTTCTTGCTTTTGGGTCATTCCCTATTCAAACCATTCGTGACACGCTCTTTAACTAATAGAAGTGTCACCATAAGTTTCTACAATCATTGAACACGCCTCAGTCGCAGTTTTTTTCGGATTGAAGGCAAAAAGCAAAACTTCCCGCAAATGACAGCTCTGATCTGACATTTTTGCCGAACACTTTACTCCTGGCGCCATCTATTGGAAAATAGCTGGTTTACATTTATTGTTCTAGCTTAATTTTGTAACTATTTTGAATAGAAAAGTGGTTTCTAGTATTTCTAGCACAGTGTTATAAGAGGGTAGAATAAGACCGTGTTATAAATTGGCCAAGCTATACAAAGATTTCAGCAATATTGTTTTATCGTATAAAAGCGAAACTCTGAATAGGAATATACACATCCCGGTTATGCCGAACAGGGTGAATCCTAAACGGTAAAGCCTTTTATTCCTTTTAACATTTACCAGCGCTAATGGAATCTTATGACCGCTGTATTCTGTTTCCAGATTAAGCAAGTTTAAGCTTAATTAAAATGGTTCTTAATAGAATGTTAAATATTTCAAAACTTATTCATCATTTATTTTAAAACCACCGAAAAACAAATTGCTGACGTCGTTGTGTCCCACTTAGTTGTGCAACCTTGCGGACTTAATCAATATTCACTTGGTCAATTGCATCTAAGAATGATTTACTTTGCAAAAATTTACTTGATTTTTAATTGCAATTGTTTTAATTTGAAATTGGTTTTGCATCAACATTAACAAAATACTTTTACTTTACTTAATCCGAAGGTTAATAGTCGTTTACGCATTCAAAATCAATTTAATTTTGTAAATCGTATCAAATTTATTTATGTTAAATTAAAATGTGGTTATAAAAATAGTTAATAGTATATTAAAAGTATTTATTTTATCGTGAAAAAATAGGAATATACATAGAAACTCCTTACTACTAGTATTAAATGTGTAGTGATCAATCAAAATTTGTTGACCCTTTAAAAACCTTTTTTTAGATATTTGCATTTCGAATTTTAAATTCATTCACCATTCATCACAAATCGAATTAATTACATTATTCCACCGTTTTAGTAGTATATGTATAAAAATTAACAGAAAAAAATACAAAAGAAATATATAAAATAAATTCAAAGACAGCTTAAACTTGAGCCACTTACAAATTAAACCGATAAAAATTCAAGCTTTGCTGCATACATATTATATTTTAGACGAGGCGTAGACCAAACTTTAAATATGTAAAAAAAAATGAAAACCCCAAAATAAAATCGAAAACGAAATAAAACATTTCAGAACTAGAAAAAACTCGAAAAAAAAATAAAAGAAGAAGAAAAACGAAGAAGAAGAAATCAGCATATTACGTCATTTGTCGGGGCGCATACTGAAGAGCATAAAATTCCGATTCCGAGTCCAAAAAATGTGAACAAATTTAGAAGAGCCCAAAGAAGAGAGGTATACGACGAAACAACTATCGAAAAGGGGTTTGCACGGGACGAGGGGCGATCAGGGCGGCGAAATGGTCTGATAAAATATAATATTATGAAATATAAGAAGGAAAAAAATACGCACTTGAATTTATACGAACGTTTTTTTTTTAGATAGAAGCAACAACGCGACAAAAAATATATGTAGCAGTTGAAGAAAAAACTCGCTATCTGTATTGTGGTCCCACTAACAACAACAACAACAAAAAAAGTGCTACTCGATTTTTTTCAGTATATAAGTAGGTTCAAAGATTCGCCTTGAACGTCGTCGCCGCCATCGTCTTCCATCTAATCATGCGTTTCGTTGCCGAATTGATCAAGATCAAAAACGCACACACAAGCATATGCGCATACGCAACTTCGCAACACGCACTCTGAATTTTTTATAGGTTTTCGACAGCAACAAAAAAAAAGTTCAAAAAACGACAAAAAAAAACATATTCGAGAAAAAGCTCTGCTTCATTTCGAGAAGCATTTATACATAGGAAGCAAAGTGCGTGAAGTGCGTTCGACTATCGCGGTTCTATCCCCCAAAAAAGCTTTTTCGTATCAAAAATTCCTGGGCTACGCGGCGCAATCGCAATCATCAAAGCTTTTACACATGTGGAATGCCAATCGAGCGAAAAGCAAAAAAAAATATAGAAGAACAAGACTCTACATATTTTTTTGTCTCCCCTCTTTTCCAAAAGTTATGTTATGCGTGGTAAACATAATAACTTTTTTGATAACGATGCAAACGTGAGCTTTTTTTTAAACATGCGCGCGGCAAACGGGGCCTTGTGCGTGAATCGAGTCTGCATCAGCGCAGACGCAGTCGGCTACACGTAACTTCTGCGGCGAGTCTTATTCTTCTAGGTCTAGGGAGGGTGTTTGGGGAGCTTTTTTTATGTATAAAAAGTATATTTTTCGCGGCTCGATTTTTTTTCATCGTTTTGCTTCTTCTTCTTCTTTTTTTCAAACTTGGAGGTTTCCGACCTACCAAATGACAGTCACAAGTGGCGAGACTTTGAAATTAGCTGAATCAGTTTTTTTCAGTTAAGATTCTGTTTTTTTTATCTCCACATTTCAAATTTGATGGCTTTATGCGTATGTGCGAGCTTTATACTAACGCACAAGGCAAAAAAAAAATTACAATTTTTTTTTATAGTTTGCGTTCTTTTTGGGGCTATGTTGCCATTTTTCGAAGACAATTGTCTGACTGATTTTTTTTTGTATTTTTCTATATTTTTCAGAAACTTTAATATCTCTAATTCTACCGTTGATTTGAGTGTTGAAAGTATATATGTATTCATAAAATTTGCATATCCTCTATATAATATTTTCGTTTAGTTTTTATGTTTTATAATGTTTTTTTTTTAATTAATTTATAAATTCAAATGTCATTTTTTTTTATTTCTAAGTCACAGGTTATTTCCGTTGAAATTTGGCATATCTATGACATAATGACTGCATTCGTAGAATATTTTTATATCAGAAGATTGTGTTGTTTTTTTGTTGTAGAATTTTGTAAAAGAAATGGGTTAAGTATAGATTAGTTTGTGCAAAAAGGATAAAAATATTTTAACTGATTATAAAAAAAAGTCCATGCATGTTCTGAATGTTCCTCCTATGCTTAGTGTATGTTTGTTTGTAGCCTTTTTTATCAATGCCACTTATAAAATTTACTTCGTCCATACATAAAAATGTTATCGGTGTTCTTATATGAAATGTTAATATTATATTTATATGTATGTTTTGTAGTTTTTTTTGTCAAAATACTTTTAAATATTTTTATAGAATTTTAGAAGCTTTAATTAATTTTTTTTAGATACTCGTATTGCTTCTAGTATAAGTAAAAAGATAAAGATTATATTTATTTTTTGTAGTAAAAATTGAAACTACATAATTTAGCGAAGATAAATAGAAATACGATTTAGAAAACGTTCAAATAAGCTAGATTTTGGCGGTTAACATTGAAAAAAAATTTTCGAAATCATTTTAATCACGTGTTAAATAGTTTTTTCATCAAGATAAAGGTTTTGACACATAAATTTCATAATATGAAGTGGCGAACATTATAATAAAATTAAATTTCGATTTTTTTGGACTAGATTAATACATCCATTGACCTTGATATTTGTTATTGGTTTTTGAACATTGCTAATGTTGCACTAGTTTACGTTAATAGTACAGGATATTGTAGATTGTTCGAGGAATGGCGAATCGGGCCGCTTATTGCGTGCCTCCTTTAGTCTGCTTATCATCATTTCAGCCGTGGTGCGATGGATTACCCCACTGCTTCCTTACTTCGATTCCCCTAATTATCACAAGAAGCTTTTTGCCATTCATACACGAAGAACCATGCTTCTGCAGTCAAAAGCGTTGCTGCAAGTTTGCTGAATATACATGGAAGAGCAACTGTCGAAGCAGTGTTTGTGTGGCTACGCGATGTTTGTTTGGAAATAGTATGCCCTTCCTTTATATTAAGAAAAACCTTTTAATCTTTACTTTGTTTACAACAACAATTATCCACGAGTTTTGAAGTTTTTTCATTATTTTACCCACGAAAAGAAATTACTAGTAAGATCGGCACAGCGTTGCCCGTGATAAACCTATGGGTCTTTCTGGTACAATAAACAAACATGAAATATCCTTAAAAAGGTAACCACCCACCAAAAATAATTATTAGTGAAAGACTTAGAGAGCATCAGCCATACGTTAACAAATTGGGTAAATAAGAACTGTTACGGAACACAATTGGCAAAATTTTTAATCATAAATTCGTTATTTGCTACCTTAAAAAACCCCAGATACCGATTTTCATTGGAATCGGAACAAAATTGGTAAATTCGTCGGCTATATTTACGCGGCCATTTTAAATTTTTAAGTTCTGACCATAAATTCGTTATTTGCTAAATTAAAAACGCCCAGATACCGATTTTCACGGAAATCGGAACACAATTGGCAAATTCATATTTTGGGTGGCCATTTTGAATTTCGGTCATATTTCGGCGGCCATTTTGAATTTCGAAAATCCGGTTTCGAGGGGCATCATGGGAGACCCCCATTGCAAAATTCATCTTCAAAATTTTTTATTGATATTGACACAAACCACATGAAAGCATGTTCGACTCGATCAATAACAGAGTATGGTTCCAGACCCTAGAACTATGAGGTGTACCCCTGCTTTGTAAGATTGTCAGCTTTTCGTTCCCATCAATACCTGCGCTTGTTCTACTCCAACTTCTAACGTCAATGACACGGAAGTGGTATGAGAATTAGAGTTGAGCGGGACTTACACGAGGCAGTACATTTGTCCCTTACACGATGGTAAATTGTACTGAGGGCTCAATTTTTCTAAATGTCCCGGTTCAAAAATAATGTCCTTCTCGTATATGAGTGTGTATGAGGATGCATTTTTCCTGCGTACGGTGGAGTTTGAATCTGAGGTGTTATTCCCCAGGCTCGACGAGCAAACACATTTTAAATCCTTTGCGAAGATTCCCGCGCCAGGATTGCCGTCAATTATGGATCTAACGTAATGTTTCCAGGTTAATCCCGTCCAGTCCAGGATAGTTGATCGTCCCAGTCTCGTTGATATCCGTTCCGAAGGGCGTCAGGGTTTGTAACTCCAACCCTCTAATATTCTAAGTGAAGACAATACCTTCTGTATTTCTGACATTTATGGTGAACCCTTGTTCTTTATGCCCTTGTCCTACTACACAAAGACCATTCCTCATGATGTCTGCAGTAATCTTCATAAATTTGCTCCTTGCCATTATCGCACATCGTCAGAATACTGACTATTCTGCATGCCCAATTGCTCCATTCCTCTCAGCAGAATCCACAGTGATGCTCCATAGTAGAACCCTTTTGGTATCCTTTACTGGCCGCTCCTTGAAGCCCCGAGTTTCCTATTTGAATACTTATTGTTCTATTTTTCACTCACTTCAAGACCATGGGGCTGACCTCACGAGCCACCACAGTATTCTTCAATTTACTGTACTAAATCCTATCAAATGTTTCTTCATTGCCCAAAATTGCGACGTTCTGTTACTAAATAGGTTCCCGACTAGAATTCAAAGGGGGAATGCCTCATGTTACGATAAGCCTGAACCAAAATGAAACGTAACGTAACGTAACCTAACGCAACTTAACGTACGAACATGAGTGTTTATATGGCACCGACATAAATTGACGAATAAAGTTAACGAATGTTCGTTATACCCCGGGTTCACCGACCTCAGTTCTATAATGTTTAATTTAATCCACATAAGTTACTTCACCGGCTAAAGTCCAGTACGTGCTTGAAATTGTTCCCTTTTCGCCAGAAGATGCAAAAGCTCACTGGAATGGCAGTCATTCCACTATTCCAGTTGATTACTCTATTTTGAGCGGGCTTTTACGTTTAACTTCAGTTCGAGTCCAGTTGGACGAACTGAGGTCTGTTTTATCCTCAATTGAATATGTGGAAATTGTATGCAAACTGAGGTTATTTTAAAGTTCTGTTTACCAATTTGCTCGAACTTGCGCAGTTCGGCCGGGGAAGCCGGGGTATAAAAATCAAAAATGTTACGTCTCTTAGATTTTATGCCGTAAGAAACGCATAAAACGTGAGCATACATCAGTTAAAGTAAGCGTTCAGTCTTTTTTTTTTAAATTATTTTAGTTTGTTGTAAACTACGACACCAATTTACGTAAGTAAGTAAGTACTAACTCGTTCGGTATTGTTACGTTACGTTACGTCTATTTTAGTTCAGGCTATAAAGGGATTTCCCCGTAAGTTCCTCATAAGAACCAAATAAGAAAAATCAGCTATACTGAAGTGAGATTTTCGTTCGATTACGAAAGTCAAGCAGCATTGGACATGGTTAGTACTCAGTTGGGGAACCGTTTGTTAAAACGACATTCGAGTTTGAAAGGACGAAAAGGCAATTGAAAAGGGAATTGAAAATATAAAGCTTTCGACATCGCCGCACTTATTACTCACACATTCTTGCCGAAATTCTAATGAAGTCCACATGAGGCAGCGCTACTGGCCTCATAGGGCCTTAACTGCACCCCCCAAAATCTCTGGTCGGGTAGTCATTACCTGATTAAAGTTCTTCATAAACTCCTTCTTCAGCTCCTCTTGTTCCTCCCACACTATCAGGACTAAAGTTAATTAATTTTGTGAAACACTACCGCTCGGAAAGACAGTAGAGCGAAGAATGAAACGCGATCTTATACCATCGCCAACATGCGATTTTATTCCATCGTCTCCCGTCTAAAAGATAAAAGGAAACATAGGAAATGAGTTTTCATGTAAAAGTCCAAGCTTAGGAGTCACCAGTCATAAGAGCCTGGAGGGTGCTAAAGAATCAGGCGATGGACCTTACGTGTGAATTCCTGTATGAACTAAGAGTTTACACCAAAAAGAATTTTGCACGACGCCCGCGGTTGTAGTAAAAATCAAAACAAAATTTTTTGTAACGGGGCTTCGATTTCACAAATAGCAGCCGGCTGACCCAGAGCCCAGTTGGCTTGAGACTAGGATGGTAGTCGGGCACCTTAATTTCTAGGCTACCAAGACCAAAAATATGGCCCTGTACTGTCGTAGGAGCGAACACCCCCTGAAAAACCTTCTCTATTGCCGGAAATTCTTCTTTTGCATCTTTCAAGTTTGGAACTCTTTTTCCAGATTTGTACGCGGAAATTCAGTAAATTTTGTCATGTCTGTTTATGCATGGACAGAGCGCAGCAGAGCATCTCCTTTGTGGCTATACGTGCGGCCTTATATCATATTCTGAGCATTGTTGACATGAGCAGCTATCAGTCCATTGCGTTTCTCATCACAGCTTCTCACCAGATTTTTCAGTTCTGAAATGGGCGGACGATCTATTGAATCATGAGGCGCATAGGCTAAAGCTATTACATAAACCTGTTTTCTGTGCTTATCGCTGTTAAGGTACGAATCCACCAAGGCAAACGAACATTTTCTCGCGGGCAAAATGACGCCACCAAGAAAAAGTGCACATCGCAACTATCCACATCTGAAACATCATCTTTTTACGTCATTATGACGTTATTTTGCCCGCGAGCAAATGTTCGTTTGCCTTGGTTGATTCGTACCTTAAGATCTGGTGCACGTAGCACAGCCGCTAATATACACTCATATATAACCTGTATGCAAACCCCTACTTTGACCTTGAATAACATTTTTACCACAACTTTGATGGATGTGAAATTTTGTCATTTTACACTTTTGCTATTGCGATATCTCACTGACTTTCCTACGTAAGAAAAAAATATAAGAAATTTTTTTTATAGGAAATTACATAGTCTACAATTTTCATTAAAACCATTGTTGCGATAAATCTTACTATTTAAACGATATTATACGTCATTATGACGAAAACTCGTTGTTACGTCGAATGCCATTTTGCAATATTCTATCGCCTAACAGATGATCCTCTGATGCAGTTTTTGTCGTAAAGAAGTAAAATTTGCGTCATTAGTTTTCATCGTTACGATGCTGAACATTCGTCGTAATGACGAATTTTTGTAGTAACGACGAATCTTTGTAGTAACGACGTCCGTGTGTAGAGGATATTTATGTAGACTTCGAATTTTTGGCATTTTATTGTGTAATATGTTCTTAAGGTTTACACCAATTTCAAAATCTATGCAATTATGGTAACCTGGACATAAATGTCTATTTTGGCTGTGATTGATTGGAACAATAACTTAATGGTACGTTCCACCCAACCTCTTCCGCTTCGGTAGGTCCATATTGAATTATTCCAAATTTTGCATTATTGACTCGGGATATGAGAATTATTTTGGGGACCACCTTGTTGCTCCTAAAGTGTTCTTGCAGCTTCTCACAACGTCAGTTTTCCAATGATACGTGAACAACGTTTCTTCAAATCAATGCAAGTATTAACAGACGAGCAATAATGTGCAAGGTTAGTTGAAAGGTTTTGTGCGCCTGTATTTATTGCCCCAAAGCAACCTTTTGAGGTTCTTTAACAATTGATACAACAGTAAAGTGCGAGATAACTTCAATTTGCATTAAAAATTTCCCATAGGCAAAAAACTACGCGATGAAAAAGAATAAGAATTTTTTCTCTCCCTCAAAAAAAAATGTACCTTGAAAGAAAACAAAGGCGCCAGATACACCATTAAGGAAAGTTCAAAAGATGCAATACAGAGGTTACGCCGAAAAATGTGAAGTACCGTTAAGCAACAATTTACAGTGGTTAAAGTAATGAGGAGCTTGCTTGGTACGTAACACCGCCACCTTGTCCGTGTGCTGATGAGAATGCAATTACCTGAAGCCTAGGCCCACCTTGAAAATGGCTGCGGAATGCCTTCACACGCGTATAATGCCGAATCTTGGATCTACTTCTGCTCCATACTATCTCTGCTCCATCTCCGTGGATCGGAAATTGCTGCCTTGAACAAAGCTCTCTAGGTGCCCCCCCCCCCGACCTCCGTCCGTCTTCCACGTTATGTTGCCGAAAAAAGGCCCCCAAGTCATCAGCATCTGTCGCTCGGTGCACGATGCTGGATGGGGGTTCCCCGCGCAGCTTCTGCAACTCCGCACTATAATTTACCAGCCGCGTGCACTTGTCTATTTCGGATGTTTTTTTCCCATAATTAAAAAAAAAATAAAATTCGTCAGTTGCTTTTTTTTTGGGGGGGGGAACCAAGCGCTGAAACGTACCGACTTTGATTTTTTTTTCTTCGTTCAGTTTGGCGTGTATTCACGAACGACCCCGCATGCACCACACTGCCGCGAACTCGGCTCATTTCCCGTTCCGCAGAGACTTCCCAAGCCCGGGTTACCTGTGGCCTGTGTGTACCTGCCATTAGCCTAGAGATGCCGTTTGAAGCTTCTAATTAGATTCTACAGGTGAAAAGGGGCAATAGCAGCCCGGAAAAAAAACGGTTTCAAGTGTTTGGGGATTGAGCGCGAGTGCAATGCGGTAATTCGCTGCTGCCATGGTGCACATACACATGCACTCGGACACGACCGAGTGAGTAGCACCGGATTATTTTTTGGGGAATTCAAAGTGAAATGCACAAAGAGCAGTCCTCGTCGACAGTGGGAGGGGGGCAGGGCGGGCGGGTAGTAATTATTAGACCCACGGAAGAAATGTTGCCGATGTATCTCGGATCCCAGCTCTTACCTTTGTCTAAGATGGAACCGTGGAATGGGTTACCTGAGTAATTGCCAACCAACCGGGTCGTGCGGGATCTACCTATAAGGCTGACATTCGCCAGTCTCTCTAGCTCTGGTCCCCCTTTCTTTTCTAATTTGGTTATGTGCGCATTTCTTGGAGGTTTTTTTTTTCTCATATTCGGAGATTTCCTCTTCAGCTTGTGCAGAGGGAGCCTTTAATTGAAATCGCTGTACCATAAAATTGTATGCACCTCCATGACTAGGTTTGGGGCCGTGTACCTACATAGCCGAAAAGTACGCGTAGTACAAAGCGTGCAGGCATATACCTGTCAGGTGATGCTGCTATAATAGAGAACGATTCGAGGGGAGGCACGGATGGGGACGTATGCCTGCAAGCACCGATACCAAGAGGAGGGGCAGTCTTTTGTGTTGTAAATCATTTTACTACAGAGAGTACGAAGCAAATAGGCCCGATATGGATTGCTGGTAATTAGATACAGTGGAAATCAACGTTATAAGCTGCAGCTTAGCACGTGATTTATTCACTCGAACCCTGAATGGAACGAGCGAGCTTTTTCGGGTGATTCTGGAATTGATTGAAAATGAAATTTTGTGGCGTTTTTTTTTTGTTGGGTTTTGTTTCACAGTACACTGTACTCTCGTAAGTAGTTTGCCTGTGAATAATTAAAAAGGGAATAACGAAAAGAAGAGAACAAGAAAAAAAAACAAAAAAAAATCGATTTTGTACGGTAACATCGCTAGGCTTTTCGGCGTTTTGTTGTAGAGTGCTCAGTATTGTGATGATGGATGGAAATCAATTTGGCAAATTGCTTGGAAAATGCAAAGAGGGATTGGAGATGCTCGTAAACAATTCGTAATCCTTTTTGGGATATTTTTTTTTATTTATTTTTGGTTTTTTGGTTTTCTGCAATTCTATGCAGTTTTAGGAGTTACGTTCCATTGAAATAAAAAAAAACAAGTCAATTTGCCAATAGAGATGCTATTGTATGAGGCTGAAATGCGGAAATTTATTTTGAGTTTCACAACAAGCCAATAAGAAGCAATTGACTATGACTGTTTGAAGGTATTTTTTGGAGTTTTTTTTTTATTTGGAAAAACTAAGCTTAGAAAATTAACATTTGTACTACCAGGCAGCCCATAATGGCATTCATGGCATTTTTTAATCTATAGTAGCTTATAAGAGGGTTTGCTAGCTAAGGGGTGTAGTGGTGCTCGAGTAGTTGCCGTCGAACATTACGTTTGAACTGTAGGACATTTTACGACTTCCGCAATAGTGACTGCAGAAATTGTTCCACAGACGCGTTGTTCTATTATAAGCGAAATTCTAGACCATAATGTGAGCACAAAATGGTAGGTAATAGCGATGAAATTTTGTCAAGTGTGCTACATTCATACGGTCGCAAAATAAGTCAGTGCGGACGCAAAAGATGCCATCACCAATGAGATGAATGACGTGGTTTTGCAACATTTCTGGCTATCGATCAATAGAGACTGCAATGAGTGGTCTCGATTGTGCCTTGGTTTCCAAAAGTCCAAAGTTTCGTACCATACCAAATCAGTGGCGGTTTCAGAGGGTGTAATTGGGTAAATACCCCCCCCCCTAAGGATTTTCGGTCGTTTACTTATTTTTATTCTTAAAAATATAGTTTAAAAAAACTAAAAAATACGCTTTTATTTTAAAATGAACTAAAAAGTAAAAAATAATTTTGAATGTAAAGTTTTTATTGCTCCAGCCAGTATAAGAAAACAACCTACCTTTCGAAATGTAAAAAAGCGTGGGGCTCTCTATATTCTTATTTTATTAACACCGGAACTTTTAGCTAGCGCCCCACGCTTTTTTAGATTTCGAAAGGTAGGTTGTTTTCTTATACTGGCTGGAGCAATAAAAACTTTACATTCAAAATTATTTTTTACTTTTTAGTTCATTTTAAAATAAAAGCGTATTTTTTAGTTTTTTTAGACTATATTTTTTATTTTCTATTTTTTAGTCTATTATATGTATGTGTTCGGCCATTTTGTAGTGACCGCCATATTAGATTTAAAACGACATCACAAAGCTTACTATACTATACTCGTCATACACTTTCATTTGATACATATACCGAGTGGGTTTTAAAGAAAAAGGTAAACCGCCATTTTGTGGTGGCTGCCATTTTGAATTTGGAAAGACGCCCCACAGCGAAAAGTATTCTATTATCACATCCTTTTATTTGATACTCATACCGAGTGCGTTGTAAAGAAAAAGATAATCCGCCATTTTGTGTTGGCCGCCATTTTAAATTTGGAATGACGCCACACAGATAATAGTATTCTAATTGTCACACCCTTTCATTTGATACCCATATCGAGTGGGTTGTAAAGAAAAAGGTAGTCCGCCATTTTGTTTGCCGCCATTTTGAATTTGGAATGACTCCATACAGCTAATTGTATTCTACCTGTCATGCCGTTTCATTTGATACCCATGTCGGGGGGTCGGGGAACACAATAGCAAAAATCGACCGCCATCTTGGAACCGCCATCTTGATTTTCTTACAAAATGGTCAGATTGCATTGTTACGCGAACTATGCATGTGAAAGTGAATTTTTCCATAAGTGCTGGAGAATCGTGGAAGGGACCGATACCCGAGACTCCCGCTAATATCGCAGGCTATGGCTGATTCCACACGAGCGTACACACGACACGACAAGAGTCGTCTGCAAAGTGGTTTATGAAGAAAAGGGTGAGAGAGGACGATGGGGACCGCACACAAATTTGAACAATATTTTCAGCTGATTTTTGATCTGTGTTTGCTTGAGTAACGGACCATCAAGCAAGATAGCGGTTCCAAAATGGTAACCGATTTTTGCATTTGTATCCCTGACCCTGATATGGGTATCAAATGAAAAGGCATGACAGGTAGAATACAATTAGCGGTGTAGCATCATTGAAATTTAAAATCGCGGCCAACACAAAATGGCGGAATACACATAATAGAACAAAAAGTAGAAAATATAACCGTCGGCTTCAAAGTTTGCCCATACGGATAGTTCGCCTGACAATGCAATCCGACCATTTTGTTAATAATGTTAAAAAAATCAAGATGGCGCCTCCAAAACCGATTTTTGCAATTGTGTTTCCCGTACCACCGACATTGGCATCAAATGGAAGGGTATGACAGATAGAATACAATGGGTCATTCTAAATTCAAAATGGCGGATTACCCGCTCAGCATGGGTATCAAATGAAAGGGTATGACGATTATAATACAGTAATCGGGGTGACGTCATTTTGAATCTAATATGGCTGCCACCACAAAATGGCAAAAAACATATAATAGACTAAAAATAGAAAATAAAATGTATGTAATATATTTTATCAAATCAATATAAATAAATATATGGTTTCATTTACTTCCTTTGCATACAATTTAAGACAATCGTTTTGCTGGAGTAAACTCCAGACGTTGACACGCACTTTTAATTTTTTTTTATGTTGATTGTTTTGTATTTATGGAATAAAAAAAATATTTAAGTTTTTTCTGATTTTAAAATTACCCCCCCCCCCCCTAAGCCAATTGGCTGGAAACACCCCTGTACCAAATCTCTATTTAAAGACTTCAAACATCAAAATAACAGGTTTGATCATATACATATATATAGTAGAACCCCACCACCATCTCCTCGATACTCTTTTATCTGAACGAGAGTCGATAGATTGACGACTACGAGACTGTCTGAAGCATACCTAATTCGGGATATTTACCCCTCAACAGTGACAAAAATATTCGTCACTTAATTCGTCCCACAATTCGGCGTACTTCTTGAGATCACAACTGATCAACGTAAGCAGTTCAAATCAAAACCATTCAATGAAGTGTCCAATGGCTTGAAACTCGTCGAATCCGAACAACCACTTACCATTCGCAGGTAAACGAAATGGTCGAACGGTTCCACAGGCAACTAAAAGCAGGCTTAATGTCAAGGGACAACACTACTCATTGGAGTATATTGGAAGACTTGTCCTTTGTCATGTTAAGCATCCACACGGCAATCAAGATCGGCTTACAATGCTCACCAGTCGATTTCGTTTACGGTCAAAACCTGATACTTTCCAATTCGATTGCAATCGCAACTGATAAAAATCTAATAGAAGAATCACTGTTTCTCTCTCGCCTACATTCTCATATGCAGAACATAAAGGTAGCACATCCTCGACAATCTGTTCAAAAGGATGTCTAAGTGCCAGTAGCCCTGCAGGACGCCGACTACATTTTCATACGAGTCGATCGTATTCGAAATCCTTTTGAACCTCCTTATGAGGGCCCATATCAAGTAATCAAACGGTTACGAACACACTTTGTCGTCAAATTGAACGCCAGCCTTCGGTTGTAACTGCGCTAAGCTGTCCAAAGTGTCAACATTCCACTAACGCTACGCTAGGGATTAGAGAAATTTGCGTCTCTTAAGGAATCCCAACAATTGAAATGTTTGTTTCGCGTGTTGGAATATGTGATCATTCCATCACAGATCCGTAGATATCGATATGATGAAGATGTTGAGATCGGTCAGTCGTTAGATTGGCATCGCCCACTGATATGGAAGAAAGATCGATGAGTCATGAATGAGTTCAATGTCCCTATCAATAGAGGTGGACATTAGTTGACGATTAAAGGTCTAGCACGTGCTTGTCTTATATTTTCGAAGACGTGAGATTAGCGGAGATTACCGTTATCAGAAAAAGAGCCGTTGATAGAATTGACCCCTGGGGAACATCGGCGGATATGGTTTGGAATTTAGATTCAACGCCGTCCAATACTACCTTGATTGAACAGTCAGAAAGAAAAGTCTCAATCCAGTTTTTAAGAAAAGGGTCGATATCAATAGCTTGGAGTTTAGCTATACGACACACTGACGTCGTAACGACGAAAATTCTAACGAAAACCAAGGACGCAAATTTTACGTCGTTACGATGAAAACTCAAACAGAGGGGTCTCGATAGATTATTGCAAAAATATGCTTTTAGGCGTTTTTTCCAGGTCCATGCGATATCAGCTGATTTTATCTGAAAATTAATAAAAAATACAGATTAGTCGATTAATAGTCCGGCGGATGGCCAACAACGTATAACAAGAAATCGTTTTTTTTTTAATTTTCGTTTACTGACATTCTTCACTACACATCCATTTATTTCAAGTTTCAAGTGTCAAAAAATAACGACGAATTTTACCGTGTGTCACTCCCAAAATGGAATTCGTCATAACGACGAATTTTCGTCGTAACGACGTTTCTGTGTTTTGAGAGTATTAGAGAGCTGAGTGCTATACTTGATCGAAAGCATTTGAGATATCTAGAGCAACCAGACCTGACTAACCAAATCGATGCAGACTTTCCTTGAGGTTGTCTGGTAGATACACTAAAAGGTCCCCAGTGAACTATTTTTGTCTAAAGCCGTACTGTTTGCATTAAGGATTTGGTTAAGCTCTTGATAAATAAAAAGGTTTTTGTTGATTTTATCGTCTGTATGATTTTGGAAGGAATAGAAGTAAATGCTATTGAGCGGTACTTGGAGGGGTTATTGGATTCATCTTTTTGGAATGGGCTGGACATGAGCTAGTAGTTTCCATGAGTGTTTATAAACTCCAGAGAAGAATGACAGGGCATAAGTTCCCAGAGGTTTAGTCAAAGGTGAGACACATTTATTGAGGATACATTATCAAGGCCCTATACTTTTCGACTCCTGAAGAAAACTCCGTCCTTTGAATAAGCAGCTCGTTGGAAGACCCCATGTCGCAAAGTAGTTTTGGATAAAGAAGAATTGGTTTATCGGCTTTTAATTCTGCTACTTAATTACAACTTTTCGCTTTGATCATTTAGAACATTTTCATCGCTTTTCTAATCAAAAACTGACTCTAAAGACCGCTGCCACTGCAATTATATATCCAAGCTTCTCTCTTATTCAATTTCTAGATCTTTTCACCTTGTTATGGTGAACCTTCTATTTCTCGCACGTTCGAAACTTTCTAGAAACTTCGAATGTTAAAGTCTTCAATTCCAGTGCTTTCAAACTCTAATTAATAGATGGCGTGCCGTTAACTTACTGCATAAATCGTTTAAAATTATAGTTCGCTCAAACTCTAATAGATGGTGCATCTATCATCACGCTTGTCACGATTGTTCGCTGCTGACTGATTGCCCAAGTGACAAACACAAAATTCGATTTTCTTAAAGCTGGAGTACATACAATGATTCCGTTCCAAACCGCACCGTATCCGTACCGTTCCGTGGAGTAGGATAACTGGCTACAATACAGCCTATTCATTCCGTTTTTGACAACTATCAAGTTTAAAAGAAGTGAGTGCAGAAATAATAAAATGTTGTGTCCAAATAGAATTTATTTTTTTTATTAAGAATTTCCAGATATGTTTTTACTAATTCAATTAATTTTTCGTCTTTCATATTTATGTTTTGAATTACCGACCACCAAATGACATCAAAATGAGGTTATGCCTTCCGACCTTTTCGTAAAAAGATGGAATTTGCTCATCGTTTCCATTCCGCACCGTTCCGAACCGTCCATTGTAGTCACCCTTCCATTTCCACGGACACTTCCAATGAAAATTCTAACAATCCGACTTTTGACATTTATACGAAACGGCAAGGAACGGAATCATTGTACTTCAGCCTTTATTCGTTAACTGTCTAATAAACTGGAGAAAGAAGCACCAAAAAGACGGCAGGTTGTATTACTGAAATGTATCATTCGATTCGGGTACAATCGGTCGCCATTTTCCGTTTTAGTATCCAACAAAGTAACCAAAACGCAAAATATTAAGTCAGCCGGAACAGTTCGTGGCGTGTTCCCGATAGATGGCGTCAATTGCAAATAATATACGAACAATTGACTTCAACAATATCGGATTGAACTGTCAAAGTGGTTTTCCCCACCACGCGTTTTCCATCTCAACGATTACAATAAACAGATTCAAGTCCATTTTGATCGGATCTGCGCGGATTCATTTTCGTTTGTTTAGAAATTGCCGGATTGGGCTGTCAAAAATTTTGTAAACAACAGATTTTTGGTTCAATTTTGTTTCCAAGTATTAATATTTAAAAAAATCATTTCTGAGGAGCAATTATTCTTAGAAGTGAATGAGTATGAATTGTTACATAATAAATCGAAAAGTGGATATAAAAATACTTTGACGTTTTAGTCCCAATATATGCGTCATTGTAACCAGTGCAATTTTTTGACATTTTAATTCGCGTAAATCCGTTCATTGTAATTGGGCCTAACAGCTGCTGCAGTTTTTGACGTTTCCGAACTCACACTTACTTTAAGTGTATTATAAACATCGATTTTGGTACAGCCATTGGAAAGCTGTTGGAGGTGGATGCTGGATGCTGTTGATGCCCCTCCAACGTCCTTTGTCAAGTTGCTCGAATTGAATAATAATAAAGGTGTTATCTTTCATCACGGCAACGTCCGACCACTTACTTATTGATGATCCGTAAAAAATTGGGAAATTTTGCTTGGGAAGTTTTGATGCCACCCATGGTATAGTCAAGGCATAGTACCATCGTTTGATCCCTTCTCTGCAGAACTCCCTCAATGGAGTTAAGCTGGCTTCCAAAGAGACCTGATGTGAAAACTACTTGATTTAGTTTTTCAACCAGAAACCACCGAAGTTCTTCGCCGTATATCATAACAATAAAGCAAATTCTACCAGCAAACATTGTATCTAATAATAACTACCATCAATTGCTCCTAAAACAACAAACAACACGAAAAACCACGAAATCAAAGTAAAATTACGATACTCCTCCTTAATTATCCTCTCACTCTCACTTTTGAATCCTTTTGCATGGCAGCAGAATGAAACTTTTGTGTCAGTCACCTTTCAACTCTAACTAAAAAGTCAAGTTTAAATGCAGCCATTTTATTCATTCACAATTCACATGCATGTGTCCCTTGGAGCTGCATGCAATTCATGTCCACCCACCCACACCGCCCGTTTTAAACGTATATAACAAATATGACGCGTCATCAGAATGAAAGCGAAAGTTACCCCCACCCTCACCCTTCTATCCAGCCATAAACCCAGAAATACCAGCAAGGTTCATAGACGTCGGAACTATTTTAGTTTTTGTCTGATAAAATCTGACGATGAGAACCGGAAGAGAAGTTGCTTTGGTTTAAAACGAAAACGCACACACACATACATATATATATTTGTAGAAATGAAAAATAAATTCATAAAAAGCATCCCCCGAAGCTTGGAAAGTTTTCTTTCTATTTTGCTGCAATCCGCCCTCTGCAGAAAATATCCAGCCCCAGTCGCAGCCTTGTCCCAGACCCTTTTCGGTGGCACTGCAGAGGTTGTGACTAACACAAAAGCAATGCAACTCCACAAGGATATACCTGAGGTCGTCGGTGGGATGAGAATATGCAGCAGAAGGTATAGCGCCAGTGAAAGTGAATGTGCACCCTTGGCCGAATATTTGGGGGATGTGCAGGCAGGTGGCGCGGTGAGACGGGCGGACGTTGCTTGCCATGGGGGGTGCGTCATTGATTTACACAACTACAAGCATCGGCAATAACGATATCCCTGCATCACTATGAAGACGTATGTTGAGTCAACTAAAACAGGAAAAGTCGGCGAGTGCCATCATGCAATGCCGGTAAAAGCTCCCCAACTCATCCCTTCGCCCTTCGATCAACTTTTCTCCTCTTGTTCTCGGTTGGTATTTCACTGCAGGCAAACTTCGTTGTTTTTTTTGTTTTTTTTTTGGTGGAGAACATTGGCCGGGGGCTTGTGGGGGTGTAATATGACGCTGCATTGGCTGGCTACAAACTTTTCCACTTTTGAATGGTTTTTGTTCAGTTTTTTGTTCAAGGGTTGCTTGTCCGGACGAAATAAAATTGAAAGTGAAAACATTCAAAGCGCCATTCCCCCACCCTTATCGCGCGGCGTGCTGCAGATGCTATACAACGGTCGGCTGTTTTCAATATTTCCTGCGGTATACTCATATTCTCAACCCGCGCCGCCGATGAGCAAGCGGAACTTTTGTTTTTCGCCCCCCCCCCACCCAGCCACACTACTATCAACCCTTCGACAGTCTTCCGAGGACGACTCGCCAACGTCCATTCATTAAGTCCAGTCTAGCCCAGGCGCTTTCTCTTCTAGCCTAATGCAATCTTGAAAATATTCAGCGAAAATTAAAAAAAAAAAAAACACCCACCCCCGCTGACGTTAAGATAAAAAATCATTTTTTTTTTGCTAAATGAAGATTAAATTTTAATAACAAAAAAAAGGAAAAAGAAAGCGCGTCATTGGACAAAGTCAGGAGTTTCGATGGAAAAAAAAAATTATTATAAAAATAATTTTTTATCTACCACCAACCACCGCGGGTCTCTAGAGCGACGATTTCGTAGTATCCAACTGCAGCGCGGCCAAGATAAATCCGTCCCCGTGTGTTGTGGCGCTGCAATTTTAAAAACAACTGACATACTTATTGCCGGGCCGACCGACGACCGCCTGCACCCCCTGGGGGCGCTGCACGGGCTGACGGGAGAGAACTTGAACTTGAAAATTTGTTCGGGTTTTTTTCACCATTTTTTTTTTATTTATTTTTTGTTATTAACTTTATTTTTGGTCGAAAAGGACCGACTTACTCCACCCGCGTCCATCAGCTTTACTGTCTCCCCCGAGTGCACATTTTCGCCCGCTTTTTTTGGCATGTGCAGCGCATTTTCGAGTGAATTTCGACTTCTTTTTTTTTCGCCCGTTTTTTTTCTTGTTATTTTTTTTAATTTTTGATTTTGTTTTTTTCGAAATGTTTGTTTTTGGAAAGAGTAATCGCGAGTAAAGCTTAGTACCGGCAACCGGCTGTGTTGTTCTGGATAGAATTGGCAATACTGTAGGGGTGCGCGCGGGAAAGAAGGCGGCAGAAGTGAACTTGAAAATTTTTATCGATTTTATTTCTTTATTCGTTTGCACTTTTGCAATTTTTTTTTGAAGGAGTTATTTTTAGTTATCTTGTGATTAATGGTGAAATTTAAGGAAGTGGGTAAGAGCTGAGTATTTTTTGGTGGAAAACGTTTTGGAAATGATATTTGAGAGATTAACTTTTAGGGCCATATACATCAACTAAGCTAATCCTTAATTGTAATTTTATCAGAAATATCAACCAAGATTATCTAAGGAAAAATCTAGGGTTGAGTGAGACTAAGATAATGATTTTACATCTCGTTTGCCTCGTGTAAAATTTCGAGATTCACGTAAATATCAAATTTGACAGCACTGCCAGCACTACTACCATTAACTACCAACAACCGAAATGATTTTCGACCACGTTCGAAGAGCATTGCCAAAACTAAAGATTATCATATTTGGTGTTTAAGCATTTGAAGGTAATCCTTGATTCTCGGTTAAAGGTATTTACGGTCCTTAGTATTAGAAATGTACCAAAATTTTTAAATAATTGTTAAATACTGTTTAGATGTATAAACACAAAAAAAAACAGATGATATTTTACACTTTAAACAGGCATTTTTCACATATTACAAAAATTAACCTTCAAAATGTAGGTTTTGCCATCTCCTTCTTTTAAATAAGTGTCATTTCCGAAAGTAGCGCGATCGACGCTTAGACCCATATTATTGCAGCCCCGGTACCTCCTATTTGATATTCCAGAATGCTTGGCTAGATTTAGCAATTTTGGAAGAACATGTCTTACAGAACATTTTAACCATTTAAGCCTCCCATCATATATACCCGTGTCCGCCAGGGATCTACCACCCGCTCTTTTTCTAATCTTTACTATTGATATACTCCGAATATCGACCTAACTCACTTTACAGCTTTTCTGATGACGGTATTAAGAATTCGACAGTGCAAGACAGACATTTGTCAGACCTTGTCCCTATGATCATGAATTTATTGTCTGCTTCAAAAAAACAGAACTCATTCTTGATTGGAATATAGCAGCAATTGTGTCGAAATCCATGCTTCCAAAACGACAACTTATTAACTTCCCAGTAGGAAGTTATTGTAATCGGTCCGAAAATCGGATTCGAAATTTTCAATGTATTTACACGTTTCAAGGTCCCAATAGCATTTTAAGCAAAAATTTGAGAAGAAATATGTGTACGTATGTATGTGGTCATTTTTTCCTGCACGATTTCGCGCGAACCGAAAAAGATATCGACTTCGTTCAGGTGCCGTTCGAAGCGTGTTCAAGGAAATATGATCTGAAAAGATTTTCATAAAAATTGGTCGAGCCGTTTTTTTGTTTGAACGACTTAAGTGATTTTTGTTCCAGCACGATTTCGCGCGAACCAAAAAAGATATCGGCTTCGTTAAGGTGCCGTTCGAAGCGTATTAAAGGACATATGAATTGAAAAGATTTTCATAAAAATCGGTCGAGCCGTTTTTTTGTTTGAACGACTTAAGTGATTTTTGTACCGGCACGATTTCGCGAGAACCAAAAAAGATTTCGACTTCGTTAAGGTGCCGTTCGAAGCGTATTAAAGGACATATGAATTGAAAAGATTTTCATAAAAATCGGTCGAGCCGTTTTTTTGTTTGAACGACTTAAGTGATTTTTGTACCGGCACGATTTCGCGAGAACCAAAAAAGATTTCGACTTCGTTAAGGTGCCGTTCGAAGCGTATTAAAGGACATATGAATTGAAAAGATTTTCATAAAAATCGGTCGAGCCGTTGTTTTGTTTGAACGACTTAAGTGATTAAGATTTCGACTTCGTTAAGGTGCCGTTCGAAGCATGTTAAAGGACATATGATCTGAAAAGATTTTCATAAAAATCTGTCGAACCGTTTTTTTGTTTGAACGACGTAAGTGATTTTTGTACCAGTACGATTTCGCGCGAACCAAAAAAGATAGCGACTTCGTTAAGATGCCGTTCAAAGCGTGTTAAAGGAAGTATGATCTGAAAAGATTTTCATAAAAATCGTTCGAGTCGTTTTTTTGTTTGAACGAATACTGGGAAGTTAATCTTGTTGACCGAAAAGGTCAAAAGCCACATTCCAACTAGTTTTTTTTGGGGGGCGACCTCGAAAACCATACTAACATACAATGTACAAAAAAGTTTTCCTTTTGCTCCACTATTGACGCTTTGAGCCCCCTAGCAGTATTTTTCAACCTTTTTTATTGAGTGGCACCCCTGACTGAAAAATAAAAAATCATGGCACCCTTGACCAGCGGCGGTTCTAGAATCTGAATAGGGGGGGAGGTTTCACGCACGCTACAGACTCGACTGTGGAACAATCTTTTGCAGTCAGCCGTTCCGAACCCCTACAACCATGTCCTCTAATATTCTCCCAATTTCTCATAACTCCAAACCTATTCTTTCTCACGTAGGCAAGGCAGGTCAAACTAGACGTAACCAACGACTTGACGGACTGTTCGTACAAACTGTGATTGCTGAGCTTAGAACAGCCACTGAAAAAAGCTCAGAGTCTCTGATCGTCAAAGGACGTCTGGTTTCATGCTTTTTCACTATACGGTCGGGGTTAGACCCACGGTTACCTGCGCTTCTCTAGTGTGGCGACCTAAATGAAAAGTGAAAGGCGCGGAGCATAGTTGCAAAATTTTTTAACATTATTGCCTGCCTTAGTATCAGGTACAGGTATTCAGGTGCCACAAGTATATGTCATATTGTAGCCATATAGGCTGTCTTGGCTCTACCCCTTTGAACGTTCGAGTAGAGAGAGGGTGTTTTCTTGTGCCTTTCGCCTGTAGAGTAAAAACACATTGAAGGCCGATTCACACACACACATTTTTTGTCACTGTGCTTCTCGGAACTGACGTAACTGAGACGTGACGTGACTGATGTGTGTGTGTGTGTGAATCGGCCTTTGAGCTAGACGATCTTTATGTAAACATCCTAGGCGGTGCGAATTGTGAATTGTTGACAATCTGCTCTGGAAAACGGGTGGCCCAACTAGTTGTCGGAGACGCTTAATAGATGTCTACTATCGAACGCACAGCTGCACACTCATTACTCATCCCGTGTTGTACTGCATTAATAATTTAGTAAGAAAAAGTTCGATGGTAAATTATAAACCTAGGTTCAAGTCAGCCTCAAAAATGTTGCTTAGACTTCGTTTTCTTAAAACTATTGTTTCGAGGCATGTGTTATCCCACCTCAATATCGATGAAATCATCAGCCAGCGCGAGCTTTTTGTTCTAAAGCCTTTCCATCACAACTGTCGGGCCGTGCTAAGAGAATCAAATGTCGTGGTGTGCGTCCTTCAAGGCCTTTGGCAAGTAAATATCCTTATTTGTCGAAGATTCGTTATCTTAAGATTCTGCAAGTTAAAACGAAGGAGATTGAAGAATTAGGAGTGTTATATTCGGTGTTCATCTCTAGGTATGGGAATCGATCTGGGCAGTCTCAAATTCGGATCGTTGACGAACTCTGATCTCATGCAATTGTCTAATAACACAAAAGGAAAAATGTTCACTCCGATTTTTTTTAATGTGGAAGACTAGAGCTCTTGGAAAGTCCTTTATACTGTCGACAATCTATTTTTTTCGTATAGAGTGCAATGTCGAACAGCAAGCTCTAGT
This sequence comes from Thereva nobilitata, assembly GCA_963855945.1. Lineage (NCBI taxonomy): Eukaryota > Metazoa > Arthropoda > Insecta > Diptera > Therevidae > Thereva > Thereva nobilitata. The sequence goes on from OY979698.1 coordinate 20,890,433, forward strand.
CGGAAGATAGTGAAGGGAAAGAGAGAAGCGAAGGAAGGAAATGCAACAACCACCTACTCCCAACCACCACCTATCGCGACTCTGGCATCGAGGCAACGAGAAACAACTCGCTGGAGTGTTATGCCTCCTGAAACGAGTTGAATCTCATCAACCAACCGATGACTTGCGCTGGTGTAGCGGGGAAATGCTGGCGGGAGACTATGTCAGGAGGAATCAGGAATGTAAAGAGGGAAGAAGAAAGAAGGAAAGTTATGTAGGTGGGGAAAGTGGGAAAGGCGAAGGACCGCTGTGCTCTGGCGGGATTCGAACCCGGGACCTCTGGGATGGTAGCCAGGCGCCTTACTCCCTAGACAACCGCGGTTACCGCCGTTCAGACACGCAGAATCGTGGGACATGTTCTGTGGACGAGAAGCAGATTGCAAAAGCAGAAATATTACAAATTGGATTAGGCTCAGGCCATAACGTGGATCGGTCGATGATCGTGAAGATCATAGAGATCGGGCGAGAGGTACCCCTATATCTATATGAATATAGTCGAATATATTGTTTGGAAGCTTGAAATCTTTCGAAGAAAATTTCTTGTGTCATAAATCTTGAGATTTTTGCCAACCTATGCATGATCTGTAGAAAAAATTCTAGTGCTAATGGTGTGGTAAACTATAACGAAAAAGGATTGTACGACGACAAAAAATTATGTAGTTGAATGGATGATATGCTGGAAGATATACGAAGGCTTTAAAACGTACGAACAAGTTAAAGAAGAGACTTCAAGAGGCTCGAGTGATATGGTAGATCATTGCAGTCTTGATTTATCGAATTTTGTAGTCATAACTGGTCTTGTGGTAAAAATACCAGACTGTGACAAGCTATATTCAGAATTGGACGCAAGTTTGCTCAAAGAAGAGTCTATATAAGTCCACGCTTTGTCTGAGCTAGTTTCTTAAAGCAAGTTGAAACTGAATGATATTGGTGCAAGAACTAACTCTACCTATCATGGGACATAGGGCGGAAACAGTTGCCCTTCAGCGGACTCTGTTTTGCGCGACAGCTCACAGCTCTGACCAGGATCTCCCAGTTGTCAGTTGGGGGTCACAAAAATATTCGGATTCTACCCCCCAAAAAGAACTATTTTTTATTATTATAAAAAAAATCACTCATTGGTTGATGTTGGATGAGGTGATGGCTGCTACTGCTGGTTTCTGGTTATGCCCCTGCAAAGTCGTTTGTCAAAAGAAAGCTGCGGGTCTTTTGCTTCTTCGGAGCCAGCCCTGATTTTGTTTGATCTGATCGGTGCAGTCTTTACAGTTTTTCCCTAGAAACCGTGTTGAAAACATCACTGGTGGTTACAATGTTAGAGTGAGTTTTACGCTGGGCATCGTATGAGGAATGATGTGTAACCTGATAGCGGATCCTCGAATATAAAACCCCGCACCTATCATTCCTAATTTCCTTCTACGACCTTCAATTGGTGACTCTGTTAACTCGAAATAAATGCTGGACAACCCTCGAATGCAGTAGGTGAGAGGGAGCACACTCTTCAAAGCCTATCAAGTCACGATGTCGTTATAAAGGCCTCCTCTGAATCCTTTTAAGTGGTTTGGCGTAAAAATATGAGGTATAGGGTGTAGTACAATAGGCCAAGCAGTGCCCGCGGTACTTTTGGACCCAATACCTCACCAAAGAAGAAGAAGAGTCTTACGCTGAGCTTGTAATTTACATTGAAGTAAAAGTTTGAGCGTATGATCGATATGTGACAACGATTGTGCGAATGTCGCAATACAAAGTTCAACTGACATTGTGAATGGGCTTGTATACTGCAAAAAGTGCGATGATCACAAAAATCTGTAATTTGTAAAGATTTACTTGCAGAATTTTATTTCGAAACCGGATGCGGCGAAACTTGTGTGCAATTATACAATATAATTACTACACCTTAAATATAAAGTGACTTGCGAGAACGTCAGCTTGATTTAATAAAAATGTCAATGTTTGATTAGTCGTTTTTCGGTATTTACTTAAAAAATATGATCACCGCTCGATCACTTGAGAATCTGATGTAATCACATGTTTCCAACCCTCACTAAGAAACTTCACCGTAATTTCTATTGCATCATTATCATTCCGCCTTCCAAATAACCCCCTCCACCCCTAAAAAAAATAATCAAATTAATCCAAAATTTTTAAATTCCTGAGCAGCCGCCCCTGAGTCACGGTGTTGTTTTCCACAAAAATTTTGGTTTTTTTTTCTTCTCATTTTTTTGTTACTTGTGAATATCATAAACTTTTCGACTATTTACCACATATGCACATCCCTCCACAACGACTGCGCTTCTGCTGAGCGGAGCGGACTGCATTTTTATGACTTTCTTCGTTTTTATTTATTTATACTTTTTATCAGTATCAAGAGTGAATTTTTATCAGGGAAACGATTCTAAAAAATCAAGGAGTAAAAAAAACGTTTTTAACCAACTGACACACATTTTGGTAAGCTTTGTTGATAATGTCACTCGTTTTTTTCGTGTTGTTTCTTATCATTTTATTGCAGTTTCTTGTTCTTTTTTTTTTCTTTTTTCCTACCCTCCACAGAAAAAAAATATGGTTTTTTTTCTTGTGCTTTTGTTTTCGCTTTTTGGCATTTTATTCTGTTTTTTATGATTCTGTTTTGATTTCGCTGCGGGCATTTGGGGATACAGCAAAAAACTCCGCAAAACTGCATGGCGGCAGAATGGCCTTGAACAGCGCCGTGGAAATGCCGGGAATATTCGGAATTAATTAGCGGAAATGAATATGTCGCAGTTTATGCTGGGGCAAAAGAGTTACTATGTGTGTGTGTGTGTGCTTGTATTTTTATCAAATATTATAGTATTATATAATCCTTCTGCTTCAATGACATATCAAGGCGATTGGGCAGTGTGTTTTGCGTGTTTAATTTGTAAACGTTGTATTATTACTGATAAAAACTGAATTTTTGTTTGTTGCAGATTTTTATAATCGCGCTCAAATGTTTCTTCTCATTGTGATTAAGGTTTCCCCACAGTTGTTATGGGGTGGTATGGGGTCCTGAAGAGGACAGGGGGTTTTGTACGCAGTCTTTAATTAAAGCAGGAAACGATTTAATTTTCTTTATAATAATTAGAGCGGAACATAAATTTTTTGCATTTTACATTTTCTTATCATTGGATTTAGAAATAAAAACCATTTTATTTCGCACAGGGTGATTGTTAAAAATTACGTTTCCACTTCCACACTCAGATTTCTTTTACATGAACCTAGGGTCTTATTTTTTCTTCTTCTTATAAACCCGCATACTAAAAGTAGTCAAAACTTTGACAAAAAGTAAACAGTCACAACGGCTATCACAATTGTGATTGTAACTTTAATTCGTCACAATAGTATAAAGAACGTTTCTAGCATATTTTGTATAACATTCTCACATACTCGCGCCAAAAAGGCAGCGTCGATGAGAGCTGCTAGGATCATAGGCTACGTTGTCACCCAAACTTTGCTTTATCTCATTACACGAATACAAATTCACCATTACAGCTGAATTCTTTATGATTTTTCTTGTGACTGGCTGCTTATAATACCAAAACAGCTGAAAGTCACAAACTATTAATGACAAGCAAGAGTCACAAAATTTTGTGACTTATGACTAGTCACAATTTCGAATAGTGGAGTTAGCGTAATATCTTTTACTGAGTGAAGAAGACTCGATTCGTTTATTGGTTACGCCTTCTTGTTTCCTCTTGTTTTTGTCTAACTCCTAGCCTAGACTAGCAATAATAATGACGGTTTCCTTCTTTGGCCCACATAATCTTTCAATATCACCCACAGACCGTCAATAATATTACGCAAATCAAAATATTACACAATATTATTGATAGTCGAGGGGCCCCGTAACAGCTAGAGTTGAGCCGAACTTACACGAGGCAGTACATTCCAATAGCACCTCGCCTCATTTGAATGTGACATTGTACTGGCTCTAAAGAAAAAAGGGGCGCCTCTTACAAACTCATTTTATATTCGTGTTCTATCGTTCTATTTTGACGTAGAAAAATTCCCTATGAGTGGATTTGACGAACTCGGTTCTTTAAAAGTTTAGACGTTCGAGTACCATCCAAGTGGTTCGACTACGCAGTGGCATGATCCTTTGTCTTTTCACTTTTCTCATGTACATAACATTCCATTTTTTTGTCTTCATTTTTTACTGCAATTTCCTGTCCTTTTTGCTGACGCCGACTGTAAGCACAATAAGCAAGGGAACCGTGTTCTCTATCCTCGAGGACAATTTATTGTTTGGTTTGCGTCTGACTCGGTATTCCTCGAAACACTCTAATATTATTAACTTTCCGACTGAAGCATGCTGTTCGACATACCACTCTATGATAGAATCGTCCACCGTACGAAAGGACTAGTTTGAGCTCCATATTTTCACATAAAGAAAGCGCTGTACTGAGGCTGAGATCGGAAAATCTTCTGGGCGATGGTCTTTAGCTAGAACATGATAGAACTGTTAGTAGTACTGAAGAGATTATTGAAGCAAAATGTTATCGGATTGCATGGACGCCAAAACCTCGAAGTTTAAGCTAAGCTTTCTAGTGAAAATTCACTGGTTGAACCATTGCTTAGTCAACCAATAGGAAACAGTGAAATTTCACTGGTTGAACCAGTGAAATTCACGTAAAAAAAGCAAAAAGCTTTTTTCTAGCGAGTGTTTTCCCAAGCGGGCCACCATCTAAGCACAGAAATACTGGTTGAACCAGTGAAATTAAAATTCACTGGTTGAACCAGTGAAATTTTTACGAATTCATTTTTAGAGAGAACTTTTCACTGGTTCAATCAGTAAACAGACTCGAATTAACTGGTTTTTCAGTGAAATTATTGTTTACTGGTTGAACCAGTAAAATTTTAACTGGTTCATCTTTAGAGAGCATGTTTTTCCATTAGAAATTGCTCGACCAGCTCTTATTGTCTTTCAAGCAAAAGTGTGTGCTATTCTGATCTGCATTTACCAAAAATTTAAAAGAGGCCTATGTTAACAGAAGGGTTTTTACCATAAGCCTATAAAACCAAAAGTCAATCAGATAAACTGGGAGTACCAACGTCCCCTTTATGAGCTGAGTGCTCTGAATTCTTGATCATTGGAGTTTCGGAGGACTTTGCTAGACAAGGCTCTCTTGTCATCAGCTCAGAACCGACTATTGGAGCACACCCCAGCTTGAGGCTTTACCAATCGGACTCTAATCAATCATACCTGACACTGCAAGCTCCATGTTGGGAGCAGTAAAAAGGCTGTCAGGACACTGCTTGGTTTGATTAGGACCTTGCAAGCCCGTCTTTTTGACGAGGATAAGTCACATTTTCATATTCTGGTTTACAGCCCCGCAGTAGTAAAGAGCAGGGTCTGATTGTTTAACGCCAGTTGACTCGAACGGGGCAAGTCTGATTGACGAACCACCTAACAAACGGCCGAACTAGTTCAAGCGGTGGGCCTACAAATCTGAAGCGGTTTTCCGGTGTTTTCCTTGTATCTCGGTTTCTATAGGTCGTACAAACTTGTACGAGGGCCCTAAATGTTGTCAATGAAATTCTCTACAACTTTAGTTCTTACAAAGATGTCGACCCGATTAACCCTTTCAAAGTTATTCAAGGTCAAAGTTATCAAAAATCACTTTTTAACCAAAACATCACTCAGAAACTGGTTTTTTCGAAAAAATTTTTTGATCAGTCAATACGAAACGATATTGCCTACAAAAAACCCTCGTATCATTTCTTCGAAAACTTGACCCTTTCGAAGTTATTCAAGGTCAAAGTTTCCAAAAATTACTTTTCGGCCAAAAAATCACTAACAATTGATTTTTGCAAAATTTTTCGAAAAGTTTTCGAAAAAATGACAAGGGTGTCATTAGGGTAGGCAATAATCTTTTGTAGAAATAGAACAAAAAAAAATTTCTCAAAAATCAGTTTCTGAGTTATTTTTTGATCAAAAACTGATTTTTTGAAACTTTGACCTTGACTAGCTTCGAAAAGGTTAAGTTTTCGAAAAAATGACAACAGGGTCTTTTGTAGGCAATAACATTTCGTATCGACTGATCAAAATTTTTTTTTCGAAAAAACCAGATTTTGAGGGATTTTTTTGGCCAAAAAGTGATTTTTGATAATTTTGACCTTGTATAACTTTGAAAGGGTCAAGTTTTCGAAAAAATGATAACAGGTTTTTTTGTAGCCAATATAGTTTCGTATTGACTGATCAAAAATTTTTTTCAAAAAAAATAGTTTTTGAGTGATGTTTTGGCCAAAAAGTGATTTTTGGAAACTTTGACCTTGTATAACTTTGAAAGGGTTAATCGGGTCAACATCTTTGGAAGAACTAAAGTTTTAGAGAATTTCATTGTCAACATTTTGGGCCCTCACAGGGATTGTACGACCTATAGACACCGAGATACAAGGAAAACACCGGAAAACCGATATATTTCCGGCGGCCATTTTGTTTTTTTTTGTGATTCCGAAATTGTTTTCTTAAAAAGTCTCAAGGAAGCTGTGGACCAATTTTCAGACATTTCCGAATTTTGTCTCCTTGAAATGCTAATTTCCCCGGACTAAAAGCATTCTAAGCATAAATTTGAGAAGAAGTATGTGTGTGTGTATGTGCGTACGTATTCGGTCATTTTTTCCTCCACGATATCGCGCGAACCAAAAAAGGTATAGACTTCGCTGAAGTGTCGCTTGAAGCGTGTTAACGGAAAAATAAGATCTGAAAAGATTTTCATAAAATTCGGTCGAGCCGTTTTTTGTTTAAACGACGTACGTGATTTTTGTACTTGCACGATATCGCGCAAACCAAAAATGATATCGTCTTTTTTGAGGCGCCGATCGAAGAACAATAACGAAAACATGATCTGAAAAAAATTTCATAACATACGGTCGAGCCTTTTATTCAGCATTCATAACATTGGGAAGTTGATCGTGTGGACCTAAAGGGTAAGAGAGTGGTCGATTCTTGAACGATGGTTTTTCAAGGTTACTTGATATTCACCTAAGATACTTTCTGTAAATGGCTCTAATTTATTTTTTAACATAGATCTAAAAATCCTCTGGGAAAAACAGTAAATCCTCCAAGCTGAAGCGGTGAAGGTATGGTCTACAAATACCCTCCGTGTCTAATCATGAACTGCGTTAGGTAGTACCTCACTTCCTCACGTTCCCTCATAACTCACTTCTTCACATTTGGTATGACAGTACTTCATCGTTCATGATGATCCACAGGAGGGGACCTAGGACGGAGCAAGTTGTCCTGTACTCCCTCGTCTGACCCGCAGTGCAGTGTCCTACCTAGAAGGAATTTTATCACAGTACGAACAAGGTACTTCGGTGTATCTAACTTTATGAACGCCTCGACGATCTTGCTCCACTTCGCGGCCCTGAAAGCATTTTTCACATCAAGGGTTATCATTGCGCAACTCATATCACATACATTGCGGCCCTTGCTGGTTAGTCGCTACTAGAACTGAGGAAGGCTCTTCTATGAAACTATGAAGACCCCTTAATAGTGACTGCCGATCTTATTCTTAAGAAGTGTGATAATGTTGATCGTTCGAACGTTTACAATTCTGTTTGCTCTCATCAATGGAATTGGAGAAGTTGGACGATGTTTAATTTTTCTATTGCTATCAAAAAATCATGAATGATAAGGCGAAAAAAGGTTTGATGACGTGACGATCGCCAGCCAAGTTAAGCGTGTTTAACAAAATCGCATAAAAGAATATTCATGATCGCTTCCCCAAGCCATGGTTCTTTTGAGAGTCCACTGTATATATGCAAAACAACATGTCTAGCACTGCCGGAGCCTAGGTTAGTGATATTTAATTCAACCAAAAATTCGGCAGGTCAAAGCCACTAACGCCGAACATTTTATTTCTTCGACATTCTAAGACCGGTTTCCACTCCGACTTGGTTTTGACCAAACATAATAAATTTTGCCAAATTCTTCATCCTGTAGCTCAGGTTTGCGTCTTCTTCTTCTTCTTCTAACCAACTATCCCCCAGCAAAATGGCTCAAAACCACTTCAGTATGGCACCACTACCGCTCACCTAGATCGATCATGCTGCGCGCCGCCGCGCCGCACTTGTGTTGATATTTGGGAATAAACAAATTTGTGGCCCCGAACCCGAACCGGTAATCAGCATCCGTCACCGAATCATGATTCGGTTTTTGACTGCTTTTGTCCAGGGCCCATTCAAAGTTGCCGCAGCGCAGCAGCTGACAACACATCGATGCAAGGTGCAGGGAGGGAGCGGGAGGCAAACGAGGAGCTGCCAAGTACCGTGCGATACTGCGTCAGCATCTCATGCAACAACCATGCCTGTCGTGGTAGTGGTCGCCGATCGGGTGTAGCGAGGGGCCACGGACCGGGGGCGGCGAAAATATTGCGAAAAAATGCAACAAATAAAATTTTCAATGTCACCGATAATTTTGGTCGTTTTTTTATCTGCTGCATTGCCGCAGTCATTGGTGCACACGAGCGACTGCGACTGGTTATGCGACTTTTTTTCTCGCTAGGGGTGGGAAAGGGGGGATTTTTTATTAGTTTTTTTTCATGTTTTTTGTATTTTTTTCGCGGAAAAATTTTATTTTTGCATCGCGGACTGCGCATTTCTTTTCTACATATTCGCGGCGAATTGCGCTAGAGCTGCGCACGGCGATGGACGCGCTGCTTTATGATCGGGCGGGGGGTGGGGGTTGGGTTATTTGGTAACGTGAGCAGTTAATGGAGTTAATTATAGTAGATACAGGATTTTTTTTTCGGTTATTTTTCGGGCTGTCGTTTGCGTAAATATTTACGTTACCTTGGAAGCTTCTGACACTTCCGGGTGGCGAATATCGATGCGGCTTTGCTGCGGCCGAGCAGAGGGAGGCTTCTAAGTGAGGATTTTCAGGGTCTTGTCTTTTCTGGATTATTTTTTTTAGCAAACAAATTTTTATTTAAATTTGCACAAGTTTTTTTTTACTGCTGTGGCTGGATGTGCTTATGAATGCAATTTAGATTTGCGCTTGAGAATATTGGGGGGAGAGAGAGTGGAATGAGGGTTGTTAGCTAAGTATTTTTTTTTGTGTTGATTTTGTTTTTGGTGTGAAGATAACACAAAAAGTTGAGAATTTTTAGAATTGAAAGAAAATTTAAATTTTAAAAAGAACGAAAATTAAGTAGTGATTAACGAGTCAAAGAAACAACAAATTTAACAAAATTAAGTTCTCATTCTTAAACACTTATTTCAATAGAGTAATTTTTCCAGTTTTTACGTTTATACAGAATTATCTAAAAAAAATTTTAAGTGAGTTTTTGATTTTATAAATTGCAGGTGAAACGTTTTAGATTTTTTAATGTAATTTGAACTTTTTTTAATAATTCTGAATTTTTGAATCGTTTTACACGGTAATGGTGATATAGTGATTTTTAATGCTAAACCCATGTTTATTTGTAGATTGAGATTTGTTTGACTAATTGAGATCGCTAATAATTTATGATCCTCAAGATTGTTTGCACAGCCAAAGGGCTTTGTGGTAAAGTTTTTCTAAAAGTTCTTCTAAAAGTTCTTCTAAAGTTCTTATGTGGTTATCTATGATTGCTAGTTGACTTCTTTTTGTTTCTTGGCGTATAGTGTTGATGATTCATGTCCCGATTTTTGTTAAGTCCATTAAATGATCTTCGTTGGTACTACTATGGATGATTGTGGTGCCCATTTCATCATTGTATTCTAAATCAACAACTTCAAATGGTGCTTCGGTGATGTTTCAAATAATGTTGTCTGGAGTCCCTTTTGTACTTTTGGATAAGGTTATCTGAAAAAGCCCTTTACCAGTGACACAATACGGAGCACTAATTCCTATCAGTGAGCAGGTTTAACATTTCCTCGTTGGCGTGGCGTTGTACCAAGAACTTCCTCAGCTGCATCAAAGGTAAAACTGCGGGATCGTTCCTTTTTTTTATTAGATGCAACAAAATAACGCAACGCCAACCTGCATAGGCTCTACTCCTCTTGCTGGCCCAGAAGAACACGATGTCGTTTCTGCAAGCCAATAACTTTGACCCAAATTGATATGGATTTTGGATTAGTTTTCGGCACAAACAGCAACAAGACAGGCCAATTCTCAAATCTTCAGTGACTTATCACAAATCGCAACAAAGTCGTGGTGAGACATAGTTGTGATTTTGGTATTCTCGTGCTCCAGTCACAAATTGTGACAATCGTAGACTTGTAGGTCACAATTGGATTTTACCTAATGGAAAATAATAATAATGGTGGAATTTTTATTAATTTTTTTAATTGAGCTGTAAACAAGAGAAAAAGTAAGCATTTGACCATAAAATAAGAAATTCTATGTTTTTTTTGTAGAATTTCCTGATAATTCCGACAAAATTCGATGAAATATTCGAGGTGTTCCGTAGAAGTTCTTTGCTAATACTTTCTACCTTCTATAAAGACGTAAAAATAACATATTTTATTTATTTTTATTTTTTAAAACATAAGCAATCAAATTTCTGGTATTCACAAAATGATTTACCTGTTTTCATTTTGGCGCGCGTTTTATGATATGACATTACAGTTGACAAGTTGATCACAATTTCACACCAATGGTGGAATTCTTATGATGAATTTTGTGACTTTTCACTAAGAATCTGATACAGCTTATTTGTCACAAGATTCGTCACAATATTTATACTTGCTTATGACTTGTGACCTGTACTTGCTTATGACTAAGAATTGTCCTACTAGTTTTAAATTTAGTTTTTTATAAGTGTTCCTCTTTCTTGAGTTGCTAAATTCCATTAATGTACCCTTGAAATAAAATAAGAAAATTGCACCACAGAACAGACATTTTTTTTTCAAGAAAACAATAGTGAGCGGTATAGTTGAGAGCTCGACCACCCCCACCCCAACAAACATTCTCGAGAAAAAATATTTTAATTTATACAAGTGTTGGCTATAAAAATATATCGAATGGCCTATGTTAATTACATATAACCGTAATAAAAGCCAGATATGAGAAATACGGTGCAAGGGTGCCTTGACTTAGAATATTCTGCTATTACCTATGTTATTTCCTTCACTACTTACGACGACACGGTCACAGCAGAAAGTCTAATCAGACTAGGGCCCCTATTCTAAATTGTGACCAGTCATAAGTCACAAGCTTTTCAGACTCGTGCTTGTCACCGAGAGTTTGATTCTTGTGACTATCAACTGTTTTAATATTCTAAGCACTCGTTGGTGGATTGTCTAAATTGTGACTGCAAATTTATAATAACAAATGGTCTCAAGTTGAGATTTACCACACACTTGTGATTACATTGTGACTGATTTAAAATACGGGTATAGATCTTTATTTCACTTTAAGAATCCTTCTTCATATTCTCAATAACTTTAACCATAGCCTTGGCATGCCCTAGCTGGGGCAAAATATATATCATTCAGTATATCTACCAATAGACTTACAAAGTTATGAAACATATTGAGTTTAGAAAACAACTTGTAAAATAAAATAAGATATTTCGTGCGGAATGTACAAAATATTTTATTTCAATATGATCCCAATGTCGTCCTATCTTAAATTTTGACATATTTGTACCTATGCACAAAATATAATTTTTTCAAAAAAAAAATAAAAAAATTTCGTTTTGAGTTTATTTAAAAAAAATTTAAATACCGGAAAATGTTTTATTCTTACTAATTATTAGAGATGCGCCGAATGTTCGGCTGAATATTCGTATTCGGTATGTTCGGCGTATTTTTTTATGTTTGTATTCGGCCGAATATTCGGTTGATTTGCCCTTTTTTTCATAGTTAGTCACGTCACCTATCGGAAAATATGACAAACCAGTCTTCGTATTCTCATAGGCACCTCAGTGACAATAATTGTCACAAAAGTGAGAGTGTGGCATTCCCGAAGTCATTTATAGTTGCATTTCTCGCGGATAACTTCTCGCGGAGGGCTGTCGGCATAGTTGGCTGTGATAGACCTATATTGATCAATGTTTTCAAAATCATTACCACTAACTTTCTGGTATGATCCTTTCGCAACCCAGCGACCAATTTTATTATTGGAAGAACCGATTTTGAGTGTATTGTTTTTTTATATTGGCTTCTAGTAGAGGGAAATTAAACAAAAAAAGCGAAGTTATGATGTAGTTGGGAAGTTGGATTTTTTTGTTTATTTTTTCTTGACATATGTTAAGATAAAGCGAAAAAAAATTTCTGTAAAATTGGTCCTGTGATGCACGAGAAAATTGCATAAATATGTCTATTTTTTATGCATTTTGAGTGCATTGCTACACTATTTTTTTAATTACTCCAGTTCTGTTGGTCGTAGAAAAATAAAAAAAAAGGAAAATACTCGTGAATGAATAGACTATCGAATTGATTCGGCATAATTATTTTAAAAATGGTTCCTAACCTCCAAAAACCAAAATGTAGGAAATTTTGTTTTATTTTACTAAAAATGCAATAAATAACGGGAAAATAGTCGGATTTTGATAAAAATTGGAGAAAATATGTATTTTGATGCTATAAATACGTGGTTGAAATTTCAAAAAAAAAATTCGATTTTTACGGCAACAATTGGCACTTTTCGAAAAATATTAAAATGGCCGCCATTTTATGCCAAATCATCGTACGGTAAAATTTTTTTTTAAATTGTAGGTTTTTTTATGTACTTTCTTGTGAGCATACGCAATACTTCGTTACTTTATTTAAAATGCCCATTTGAGGCCTTTGAAAAACCTAAAAAATTTCAATTTTCAATTTTTTGCTTACTATGAGAAGCTACTTGCCAACTATGAAAAAAAGGCAAAAAATTGTTAAGAAAAAATTAAATGCTCGGTTACGTCCAAGCCGCCCAGCTCCCAAAGATTTGATTTATCCCTTATTGTTAATGGTTTTCTTACTAGAAGCCTGAAATTCCTCTCCCCTCATCGCTATCAAACTACATTTCCACAGAGCTCAAAAATGAACCGAATTATTCGGCCGATTGTTCGGTTCGGTACGTTTTTGACCGAATATTCGTATTCGGTTGAACCACTGACATATAGAAATGGACTGCTGATTGACAATTTTCAATAGCACCAATTTCCTCCAGAAGTAGAAAACCTTTTTTATGTAAACAAAAAAAATTTTCTTCGAATTAAGGAGAAAATAACTAATAAGATGTGTGGGTTATAATTGATAGAAATAAATTTCCATCATTATTTTTTATTTAGTAGCAATTTTATCATTAAATAAATGTATTTTTTTATATATGTGAGGGTTGTTTCCCCCTGTTTAACGAACTTTTAAAAATAACGCCAGAGAGGGAAAAAAGAAAAAAACTCTGTGTCTATTTTTTCTAATTATATTGATATCACTGACATGCACTGAACTGTTTTTTTTTATTTTAAAACCGATTAAAGTTCATAGGAATTTAACGCGGGAAGGAGACAACAATAGTTTTTGGTTAGTTCTCTTCTTTTGTCCAAGAGCTACTTCGCTTTTTTAAATAGTTTCCATTTATTCGCTCATTTTCCAACTTAGAAACGTTATTCGACAATACCTTAAAGAAAATAACGTTCCAGAATAAAAAACTCGTACAACTTTACTAACAAGTTTGTCAAGTTGCCAGTGCTCACGAGAAAGACGTCAGTGCACGATTTTGCCTGTTTAGACTGCACAAGAAAAATGGTGCCAGTGTTTATGCCAGTGCTTTGCCAGTACCTAAACTAGTGCACTGACATGATGTTTACATTACACTGACTGCATCACTGGAAATAGTCAGTGCAATAACTGGCAAAAAAACTCGTATAGTTTAAAAACGCACCTTTAGATCTGGCACATAAAACAAACTAAATGCGAATGTAAACGCAACTTGAGTTTCAAGTCAAGAACTCAAGCCGTTCATGTAAACATAAAAAATGTCTTTAGTTCCGGATTTATTCATGTTTTCACACTCCTGCGTAAACAAATTAAGAAAAAAAACCATTAAAAAAGACAAAACAAACCATAAAAAAATCAAATTCCTGTTTCTTAGCACACACCCATCTATCAAGAATTAACTAATAATGTTATTTTTAAAAAATCATAATTCATAACCTATCAAAGAAGTTGAATAATAAAAAATGCCGCGAAAAATTGCATAATCGCTATGTATGTACGAAAATTAAGAAAACAAGACGCGAATCAGGAAAATCTTTATAAATACCATCAAAATTATTAATATCCTTCCAAAAAAACCCACACAAAATCGAATTTTTTTAAATTTAATTTTGCACAAAACAAACGACGAAAAAAAATAATCTAAATAAATTTCCCCATCAGGCACCCCTAAGTAGCGTAAGCGGCTCAGTCCCTACCCTATACCGCATCATCTTACCACTGCGCAGTACTGAAGTGCACTGAAAACTTGTCAAACCCGCTTAAAAGTTGCAAAAACATAATCCAGCAGCGCATACATACACACGCAGCCGCAATCTGTGTGAGAACGTTCGCCGCAAATTTGTTGTTTTTATTTTCGCTTCGCTTTTTGCCATTTGCTCTTTTTGCATTCGGCCGGAATTTCTCGGTCAAACAAATTTCGTGACACTCACGTTTCGCCAATTACCGCACGGCCTCAGAGCTTTGGAGCGCGCTGCACGAATGTAGGGGACTGCAGCTACGAGTATATCTGTCGATGCGGGGATGCACCTAGAAGCCCCGGCGAAGAAGGCTGACTGATGCACCCGTATAAATGGCCTGATGTCCCCACAAGCGAAGGCGCATACCCCACACATCCCCACTGTTCGGTCGCCCTACGCTCGGCTCGGATAGTGGTGGGCGACTCGGGATCCAAAAAGGAGAAAGCGAAAGTGAGACAAAATTGCAATTCAACAGCAGCGAACTGCAGAATGTGCAACGCGCCCCTGCGACGAGAATAAGTGGCGCAGCAGGAGGTGCAGCAATCGGGCCTGCGGCAGCAAGGAAACGCACCAGAGGGGGACCACTATCGAATGCACTACTGTGGGGCTGGTACGTAAGGCACCGCCTCCAGATTTGCACTTTTGTTTCGAGGCTTTTTATTTTTGCTTGAAATGTTTTTTTTTTGTTTTTCGCTTTGTTTTCGCCTCAAGTTTTGTTTTTTGTTTTGTTGCGGTTGTTTTGTTGCTCGCCGCCGTTTTATTTTGAATGTTTTTCGCCCGTTTTTCTTCCCGTTTTCGCATTCTCACGGTATTGCATAACGGGTGTGCCGTGGTTGGCTGCCGTTCCCGCTTTGCTGTGTGTTTTCTGTTTGTTTTGCACTGCGCGGATTTCGGACGCGTAGCCGTAACATTGCGATCGATTACGTGAACGACTTTGAGAGCCGCGCGCCTGTCCGTTACCATCATGTGCGGCGGGGGGATTTGGGGGTAGGTTCAGAATTTTATGGATGGACATTCGCTTGCTGGCGCAGAGGATTTTTTGATTAATGATTAAATAAATATTTTCTTCTTTTGGGGCTAATTAAGCTGTAAAAAGTTAACAGCGATTCATTTTCTGGGTAAACGCAGTAATCAATATTCGCCGCTCCTTTTTTATTTTGTTATCTCTTCGCTCCGCTCTGCGTCTCTTTTGCTGTCTTTCTTCTCGAACTAACGGTGTTTTGAAGAAGAAGTGGCATTTCCGGATTATTTACGCGACTTTTTTAATAAACTGCAAGGTCACATCAATAAATTTTTGGCCAAGCTGCGAAAAAGATAAATTTATCTTTTATAATAAAATCTCAGAGACTGAAAGTGATCCAGTTTTATTTTATCGAAACTTTCGCAGCACATCTTTTTCGGACGATTTTGGTGGCATTTCGCTTTTTGTGTGGCGTCGTCGACTAGTTTTTGACACTTTTTTTAACTAATATTTTTCATTGGGAATTTTTGGTTATGTTTTTTGCTAGGCGAGGATTTAGTGGGTGTAATTTAAATTGGATTTTTTTTCTAACAAGGCGTTTTTAGTTTGACCGAATAACTTTAGAGTGTCAAAGATCGAAAACATATTTTATAAAGCAATTGACTACCGAAAATGAAGCGATATGCATTAACTTGTGCAGGTTTGTATCAATTTTCATGATATACCTAAAGTGGCTGATTCCTCGTGCTTCTGACATATGTTTATGTCGTGTGGGAACACACACTCAATTCATCAACGCTTAAAACTTAAAAAAAATCCATTGACTTTTTTATACTGTTTTCCTTTTTCTATCAAAAAAAACTGCTGAATAAATTTATGGTGTTCTACGCGAAACTTTTAGCAAATTGTAGTTTTTCCATGTTGTTTATTTTTATTCTATTATTTTTCTGTTTTGTGTAGAATACTGCATTGTTTTTAGTAAATTCCCGCCTTACGAAAGCAATAAATGGCGAATGAAGCTTACTTATAGACATTGAACCATGACTTGTACGACATGACAGACTCGTAGTCGTAAAACAAAAGAAGACTTCTAATATTAGTTCTGTTATAGAAAAAGAGAATTCCTGTTTAATACAAACTGTGATTTATTGTATGAGCAAGAACTAAGCTGTACTGAATGATTATTATATGCATGGACGGCACTTTCTTGGGACTAATTGATCGAAACAGTTTTCAAAGTAGACAGAAGTGATGTCGTTCAGTGAATCCAGCGATTTTTATTTTATCTATCTTATTTTCTGAAAACACAGAACAGTTCCTTTTCATTCTAGGAAACACTAGAAACCAAATCGCAATGGTTAAAACTTGCCATTAGAGCCTATTACCAATAGAGGAAGATCATCCATACAAATTTTAAATAGAAGTGGTCCAAGAATCGAACTTTGAGGAACGCCCGAGCTAAGCAGGGCAATCGAAAAACTGCAGGCACCTAGTTTAATCTGTTGAGAGTAGTGAGTTAACAAGCAATGTAGAAGTTTAAGAGCAGTTAGAGAAAAATGGACTTGCCAGGAGAGTTTTTGCAGAAGCAAAGTGTGATTAACGCTATCGAAAGGTTTTGAGAAGTGGAGCAATAGTACGCAGCACACGAGATACTCTTCAAAGGAGGAGCGAAAATGAATCGTGACATTATGGAAAGCAGTTTCTCAGCTATGGTATTTACGCAAACCAGATTAGGTACCATACGTCGTTTACATTATATTAAAAAATTTGCATTGCTAACAACTTTTCCAGAACTTTTGCTAAGAATGGAAGAATACTAATAGGTCAATAATCAGAAGGGCTTAAAGATACCGTTTCGGTACCATATTGATACCATGATGCAGGAGTTGAATTTTTCTTCTTCTAATGGCGCTTCAGGTCGATGTGATATTTGGCCGTCCTTACAAAGCCTCCCCTCGCGTTTTTCTCGGTGGTCCACTTCTTCTTTTTCGATCTGATACAAGATTGAAGACTTTCTTTTGTACTCGTTTCTAGTTCATCTTATTAGATGGCCAAGCCATCTTTTGTGGTTTGGCATACCTCACTACATTTTCTTTTTCATTAAGCGTGTGCGAAGTATTCTTCGTTCAAAAACTTGGAGTTTATTGTCGTCCTTTACAGTTAGCGTCCATTTTTCGCATCCTATGTTATACAATTGGTCGTATGACAATTTTGTAAACTATGAGCTTTGTTTTTCTGGTCAAAAAAGCTTAGACTGCAAAATTTTTTTTGTGTGATGAGTAGGCCTTTTCCTGTATGAATTCTGCATATTGTAGTCACCTGATATCACTACTGCTGAAATGAACCTGGGACGCCTTCGAAGTTATAATCTTCAATGGTAATATTTTGACGTTTGTTTGAAGTTTGCTTCCATGACAAAAAACCGATAACGATAACGAAATTATGGCACACAGTTTTGGGTTGCAGGTCAAAAACTATTGCGTATATCGAAAAAAAAAATATAGCATGACGTAGATGAAGAAATAAAGAATTTTTATTGTTTAGTTTCAAAATGAAATTCAAAATGGCCGCCGAAATATGACCGAAATTCAAAATCGCCGCCCAAATATGGTTGAGTTTTCCAATTGTGTTCCGATTTTAATGAAAGTGGGTATTTCGGGGTTTTTAAGGTCGTAAATAACGAATTTGTGGTCAAAACTTATAAATTCAAATTGTCGGCGCCAATATGGCCGACAAGTTCGCCTATTGCATTTCCGATTCCAATGAAAATCGGTATATGGAGGTTTTTACGGTAGCAAATAACGAATCTATGATCACAACTTATAAGTTCAAAATTTCGGGGCCAATATAGCGGACGAATTTTGCCAAATAAGTGTCATTTCCCGGTCAGCTGTATGTAGGTTTTTCAAGAGTTGGTTTCAAGGTTTTTTCAATTTGTTTTTTACCTTTTTGATACCAATCTATCTTCTATATACATATATAAAATTCGATGTATGTGTGTATGTATGTATGTTCCTTAATAACTCCTAAACCATTCAACCGATCGCCACAAAAAATTAACCACATATTATTTACATCAAGGGGGTGGTTTTAGCATCGGTGCCTACTTTCAAAAATCACTCCTAGGGGGCGCTGTCTTAGAGAGCTTTAAAAACCATAATAATATACGTTCTACGAAGACGAAAATGTATACATAGAGGTTTCTGGGTACGAGAAAGCGATTGGTGATGTCCATTACTTTCGCAAATATGGCGGTTCCAATATGGCGGCCGAATTTTGCAATTGTGTTCCCCGACCCCCGGCATGAGTATCAAATGAAAGGGTATAACAAATAGAATATTATTAGCTTTGTGGTGTCATTCCAAATTCAAAATGGCCGCTTACACAAAATGGCGGATTACCTTTTTCTATGCAAGCCATCCGGTATGGGTATCAAATGAAAAGGTATGACAAGTAGAATACTATTAGCTGTGCGGCGTCATTCCAAATGCAAAATGGCGGCCAACACAAAATTACAGTTTACATTTTTCTTTACAACGCCCGGGGCCCGCCCTCGGTATGGGTATTAAATGAAAGTGTATGACGAGTATAGTACAGTAACCTGCGTGACGTCATTTTAAATCTAATATGGCGGTCACCACAAAATGGCAGAAGACCTATAATAGTCTAAAATGTAGAAAATAAAATATAGTTTAAAAAAACTAAAATATACACTTTTAAATTAAAATGAACTAAAAAATCGAGCGAAGTTCTGCACAGGGCGTCTACTCCCCCGGCATAGCAAAATCAAATCTGATTGATAAATTCCAAGTCAGGGGATAGTTTTTATTGTCTCGATCAAAATGTCAGATCCCTAATAGTTTCACATTTTGTTATTTGGAATCAAAAATACCAAAAAATTGCCTTCATATTAAAATTCATATCACCTGATTACTACTATTGGCTTATGGGTGCAGCATAGGCGCACCGGGTCCCAGCTAGTAAAAATATAAAACGATTCCTTTCAGAAATTTGTAGACGTATTCAGGTCATTTGTCCGTATCCGCGATACAGACATCCGCTTTTTGTGGTCTTCTTATGTACTCATCCGAGGCCATTTTGTGATACATAGTTTTCCCTTCATTGATTTTGAGGCCTACCTTGCTCGTTTCGTTTTCAAGTTTCACAAATGCTTCCACTATACTTCTGTAGTTCGTTGAGACAATTGCTATATCATCGGCATAAGCTATTATTATAGTGTGTATAATTTGACAATTGCTAATTGCATAGTTTAGAACAATATTGAATATTGACGTACTCCATTGTTGATACCGAACTCATCAGTCATTTGGTCTCGAACTATCACCTTATCACCTTAGTATTATTCATTAGCTGCGATCCATTGGGCGATTTTTTCTACTCGCAAGTACTTGCGAGTAGTTACATCACCAGTGGAACACGATTTTTGACAATTACCAGTAAAATGTATCTGCCCAAAAACAAGAGCTAGGGTATCTGCGAGTAGCTAGCAGCAGTTTTGAGTAGTTTACCAGCCGCAATGGATCGCAGCTATTATTATCATGACGAGGTTGGCTAGTTCCCTTGGGATTCCTTGCTCTATGAGCGTGTCTGCGCTATTTTAAAGAACTATTTCAACCAAAATCTCACTCACCTTTATTTATAAATAATGTTTCATATATTTAATTCAAGCATTTTACAAATATAAAACTTTATTTGCACATAAATTTTCTTTAAAAAAAAATCTCATTAAAATGGAAATGTTTAAAACAAAATTAAACTTGCAAATCATCTGGCAACACTTATACTCGATACAATTGTCTGATTAACCCCCAAAAAAAAAAAGTTGATAGACATTTTATTTTTGTGAAATATTCCGGGAATTATCCTTATCCTGGCTTGACTCCTTATATATTAACCGGAATTATGGGAGACGGGCAGACACCGATCCAAAATTAATCCTTGAAGTCTGAAATGTAAAGAGGATGTCGCCTTTTCTTCCTTGAAATTTGCAGCAGGAATAACATTTCCACGAATTTTTCTAGGTTAGTAATGTAAGTATGTGAAATGGTGTGTGTGCGTGTGTAAGCAATTTAAGTAGAGGCAAAAGTATGAGAGATTTTCACTTGAATTAAATAGAAAATATAATTTTTGGAAATATGTTTAAGGTTTGCACAAATATACTTGAAGGTTTAATTATTAATTTGTCATTCATTAAACACTTCTTCTGTTCGGCGGAAGCATTTTTGTGTTTGAGAAATATAGGGAAACCGCGGTTGGTTCTATGTCGTCCTTGGGTAAGAAGTAGAGAAACAGAAAAAATAATCATCCGGAAATCGAAATAATTTTGCAGAAAAGAATTTATACAAAAATAAAGATCAAACGTGAAGGGAAAAACCTTTCCTTTCTATAAAGCACACCCTCAAGCATGGTCAGAAATATTCATTCAGGGATGAAAAAACTGCCAAAAATTTTTGATGGATAAACCTCCCGCAGCTGTCATTAAGGAGAATATTAAAGAAAAAAAAAAGAAACCTTCACGATAAAAAGCCTCGAGATTTTTTTTTTTTTTTTCATTTTATTCATCCCGATTTTTGGTGTGCAGCAGGGCTGTTGGCTGTGTTGCTTTGGTGTGTGATGTCTTAACTTTTTTTTTTTAAAAGTACTTTTCACTTTGAAGCCATGATATAGCTTGGCAACCGGGGGGAGGCCGCCCCATTCCCCCAGGTTCTGCTTAACCACCTCCATTATGTAGGATCGATAAATGGCATACCTCGTTTAAAACTAAACTTGCGCCCCTCTCGCACTTGTGTGCGTGTGCAAGTGCGTACACCCCGCGCCGGCCGTAGCCCCCGCGTGAACAACGAGCTGTGCTGCTGCTGCTGCTGGCAGTGCTGCTGCTGCTGATGGTAAGGATTTTGTAGGTTATATGTGCCCTGATGATGTTGCCTTTTTCCTATTTTCAATCTAGTGAACAGTGAGAGTCCTTAAGCCCCGAAAATCCCAGTGCACACACAAATCCAATGGTAAAAGCATAGAAAGGACGACGATACGAAGGATACGAAATAGCGCCACAACATAACAAGAAAAGCGCCCCTTATCCTTTGCTGCACATACAGATAGGCATAGAACTTGTCCTGGCTGACAGACGGGCGGACCGGAGTGAACATGGCCGGGGCTGGGGCTGGGCCTTCTGAGGAATGGGGGGGCATGTGGTAAAGGGCAAGGACTCTTTAGTACATACGCATTTTCTGCGAATTTTCCCTTAATGGTGTTCGTGGCACTTTTTTATCCCCGGTTCAGTTTACGGAAAGTCAAGATACACGAGCGGCAGAAGAGGAGATTGTGAGCTGCGTTGCGTTCGCTGCGTGCTCTGCGATACCATTATTTACCCGCGCTGTGTATATGATGTAGCTTTGTGCATGGATATATGTATGAGTGCTGAGTGTGCAGGGCAGAGTGAACTAGTTTCCATTTGTCACCCGAAAAATCCAGCAAGGATACACCACTGCAGGGGGGATGAGGGTGAAACACCGAATTTTGTGTGGATCAATACGCGCGACCACCACCACAAGCCCCATTCAAAGTGCAGTGGCCTGCATGCACGCGCACTTCTCATTTCGTCCTTTTAACCCTCTGCATTTTACGATTCGATTTTAATGCAGCAGCAGCAACCAAAACAGCAAAAACAACAACAACAAAAAAATCATTTCACACAAGGGATGAATAAGGACACTTAGGTTCAAGAATCGGGGAGGATTGCTTCTTGCATTCATGCGTGCACTTGAAGGCAACTACAAGGATGCATTTCGTATGTTACCAACTTTTTTTTTTTGAATCATTTTTTATGTTTGTTTTTTTTTTTTTTGATTACGAATATTTCGAGTTCAGCACGTGCAATTTATAAGGGCGAGCGAAGGCTGATGATGACACTCGTGTGTCAGGACTAAATCTGAGGGATAAAGGCAGGACCGACGACCGGGGGTAAAAATGGGAACAGCATTTTCCTTTTAAGCCGATTTTCACAAGATGTCTAATTAGCACGCAGTCAAGGAATGAAGATTTTAATCGAAATAAGTTAAGGGTTGTTGTTATGCGCCGATGGGGTCCTTTCTCGTCTATATGATAAATAGGCAAATTGTTTACCGCTTACCCCATTTGCTTAGGGGGTGACAATGGGGCTCTTACAGCTGATGCCCATACGAAAACAACTGATTCATGATGGAATTTTGTGTAGTACTATTGATGGTGTATTAAGAAGAGTAAACAATGATTTATCTTCTTCTCCGTAATTTTTTGTTTTTGTTTTTTGTTTTTTGAAATTTTAAACAGGGATTTCCGAGTCATACGTAAGTGCTAAAAAAAACACTCATTTTTAATTCATAATCGCCACAGTGCGTTTGTGTAATTCATAATTGAAATTGCGCGTTTTTGTGTGTGCTACTAGAGTTAATTGCTTTGTTATCTCTAGGGCTTTTAGGCAACTCTCTCCTTTCGTGTTTTATTTAATTCAATCAAATTTTGATAGTATAACACCCTTGAAGGTTAAATGGAGGAAAAATGTAAAATTTGCGCATTCAACAGTGACATTATAGTCCGGGGAAATTAGCATTTTAAGGAGACAAAATTCCAAAATGGCTGAAAATTGGACCACAGCTTCCTTGGGACTTTTTAAGAAAAGAATTTCGGAATCACAAAAAAAACATGGCCGCCGGAGATATCACGTTTTGGCAAAAAAATCACTCAAAACCGGGTTTTTTCGAAAAAGTTTTTTTGATCAGTCAATGCGAAACGTTACTGCCTACAAAAAAGCCCTCTTGTAATTTTTTCGAAAACCTAACCCTTCCGAAGTTATTCATGGTCAAAGTTTCCAAATATCACTTTTCAGCCAAAAAATACTTCGAATAATTCGGAAAGGTCAAGGTTTTCGAAAAAATTTCAAGACGGGTATTTTGAAGGCAACAATGTTTTGTATTGACTGATCAAAATTTTTTTTTGGAAAAAATTAGTTTTCAAGTGCATCAAAACTATCCAACAAAAATACATCAAAACTTTCCAACAAATTGTGAATTTTGGTTAAGGGTTAGGCCACTCTAGAGGCCGGAAAAATAGGCTTTTTTGGGGATTTTTTTTCAGAAAAACTACAGAATAATTCGAGATTGCAAAAAAGGGTGCTTATCATACATATCAGTGGCTGTATACAATAATTTTTTTGAAGCGATTAATTTCAAAATGGCGGCTGTGCAGCGTTTTTCCGATGACGTCTCCATTTTTCAAGGATCCACGGCCGGAAACATAACTCAGGCAATTTTCAACCAATGCACTTGAAATTTTGAATGTATCTTTAGAAATACATTGTCTATAGAAGTACCTACGTAGAATTTTTTTGGTATATTGATTTTTGGCCAAATGGCGCACTTCTAAAGTGGAAAGCGAAAAAATTGAAATTTCTAAAGATATATTCAAAATTTCACATGAATCGGTTAAAAATTGCCTGAGCTGTGTTTCCGGCCAACTTGAAAAACACAATTTTGAGATAACCGCGTTAGAAGTTTTGAGTAGTAGAAAATCATGAAAGCTTGGCTGTGCCTAACTGACTGCAACAGACGTTCGATGACTATTTGTGAGACGAAACTAGACGTAACGAACTAGAAGTATACACTTGCCTTGACTAGTCAGGTAACAAATGATTTTAATGACATCTGCCGTGTATCTGCTCTAGTCCTCTGAAGCACCTTCCCTCTAGCTGCCGACCAGGTGGCCTTGTACTAAAATTCGAAATCCGAATACTTAGAGATTTTTCCTGGCCATATTCTTTTGGGACATCATTTTTGAGATCCTAAAGGACCATTTAAAAAAAATAAAAAAAACGATTTTTCGAAAATTCTAGAGTGGACTAACCTCTTAAGTAAAGTTTGTTCGTCTCAAAACGCGGACACGGAGATTATTATGAGGCTTTTGACACCTCATTTAGAATGCCAAAACAAAGGCTCATACAAATTTTCAGCTTATTATACCTCTCATTCCGAGGTTGACCCGTTTTTGGCTTATTTGGACTGGACCAATAAGTTTTGCTACACACTTCAGTATTTCATATCGCGATTTGTAATTTTACTGTACATTGACACCGTGAATTTACATAATTTTTTTTACAGTGTAACTACGATAGTTTCTAATCACGGCTTGGTATAAATAAACGTAAATCATTTTCATTTGGGAATATTTCTTATTGTAAATTTACAAAACTGCTTGTGAATAAAACTTCCAGCACATTTTAGTAAAATTACCGCAGAACAGTGCCGCCTATCTCATTGAACCACGACAAGAGTCACAATGACACTGATAGAGAATATAAATGTGGAAATATTGATCCCTTGCCACGTTTTATGTCATTATCTTCTGATTTTGTATTTTTCACTGCGCATGAAAAACGTGATTTTGAACTCATCTTGCATTTTTATGATGGTTTGCTTTATTACCCTTATATTACTGGTAATAATCTGGTAATAATAATATTTTGTAAGAAATTTTATTATATTTTTCAGTAATAATGCAAAAACTAAAAAAAATCGAACAAATTGATATAAAAACTTTTAATTCGTAAGCGATTAGTCTCGATTTATTACAGAACTCAAAGCGTGCCGCGAAAAAGCGTAATTATTAGCTGTTTCCAAAATTCGAGCAAAGTGCTCGCAACCCGTTGGCTTTCTCTATCTACTCATGCCTTTGTTGAGAAGTAGGAACGAGTAGGTCAACTGCTTGCGAGTACTTTGCTCGAATTTTGGAACACAGCTATTGGCGTAATAATTTTTTTAGGTTAGAGTGGCACATAAATTATCATTTGTGCATCATCGTTAGCTCCCTATGGAGCTATGGCTATCCTTAATCTCTAAAAGTGTTGATCGCTACTTTGGTGTTTACAATTTCATTAATCCATCTTTCGTAAATGTTATTTCCTTCTATCCCACCTGTAAATCTGTTTGTGGTGTCCTTTGTCTGTCTATCCGTCCGGTAAGTAACCAGGAACACCTCCTAGGAAAGTATCTCTCGTAATACACTGCGCGACAATAAGATAAGTTCAAGAATAAATATGACGCTTTTGCGGCATCCTTGTACGTAACACACCCTCCTTCTCCCCCTCCTTAGATCGGGACAGTACTCCTCCTTGTTCATCTGATAGTCACAGCCTTTGTCGACTAGTTAACGAGAGGCATAAGACTCCGACTAGGCTGTCTCCCACTAATCGCGACAATTGCGTCTCTGGTTCAACCGGCTGCAATTGAGAATATCGACTTTCCGAAAGCGAAGCCCCGTTACAAAAATTGTGTGTTTTGATTTTTGTTAGAGTCTGCTTCGTGCAAATTTTCAGTAGGTTTAGTGCAAAATCTTAATTGAACTGAAATAATAGTTGAGTTTGAAGAATGTTTTACAATATTAAATTTGTTTATTTAAAAATCTTCTAAAAAATAAATAGCATAGAAACGTATAATATAGTAACAAATAACTAATATTTATTTCTTTTTTAATTTCAGGTACGTCACAGTCACTTTAAATAGAGCATATGGAAACATTCAGTAAGTTAAAAAAAACTCTTCCTTTTCCCACCACCAATAAAAAAAACTGCCCTAAAACTGAACTTGAAAACTTCAAATTTTATTTTGTTTAAAATTTCATATTTCAAAAAAAAAGTCAAAAAATCATGATTTTTAAAAGCATTTCAAAATAACTGTCACCCAACGAAAAGTGAATTTACATAAAACAACTGAAAAAGTAACAAAAACAAAAAACAACAACAAAAAAATTTCCTCGGTGACCACCCTGTTTATTTTTCATTTCCTCTTGCCTACCACAAACCGGTAATAACCATTAGAGAAGAATCTCCTGCACCTCAGCCCCCTCCCCTCTCCCACCTTGGAACATCCTGTTGATGTTGTTTTCTTCTCTTCTGGTCTTGAAAATAATATTAAAATAAAATTTAGTTGAGCCCAACACCACCAACAGTAAAAAAAAAATAGAAAAATTGAAAATCCTTGGGCGAAGGATAAGGCTGAATAGATAAGGACTAGAGGCAGAAGGGGAGGAGGAGTGGGAGGCAGAAACTAGGATAATCACATTTGCACGTAAAATTGTTGGAAAAGTCACCAGCCGCCAAAAACCTGCGTTTCATTTCGCGGAAACCCTTTTGTCGCTTTCCTTTTTTTATTTCGTAAGGACCAAGATCAGGATTTAAAATTTGTTATTTTTTTTTTGGTTGAGGGTTTTAGTGACGAAATAACGGTAAGCTTTGCTAGGACTTTCACTTTTATCCTTGAACAGCACACACAGTGCATGTCACAAGTCATTTTCTACGTTCCAACCATTTCCTTTTTTTGCGTTACGTTTTTTTTTTCTTCTCTACATAGGAGCGCTCCACTCTCTCATCGCCCCTCCCCCCAACCCCACGGTATCCACGTGGCAAACAGAACACAACATCTCTGTACATAAATAAATACATACATACATAGAGGACCAAAAACGACAGCAACAACAACAAAAAAAAAGAGGAAAAACACATCGAAGGAGCTTAGAATTGGATTCAAGGAAAATCCGTCCGTTGCAAGGATACGAGAATGAAAGTTACCGCAGTTATCACTTTCCCTCCCATTTGCTTTTCTCTGAGGATATCCATTTCTCCTTCTCAGTTGGATGATTTCTCCCCAGCTATCCCCACCATAACTTTCTAGCATACATGGGAGTGTATTGGTGTTGTGATGAGAGTAGCGTAAAAGATCCTTTTCCCAGGATATTTTCCAAATTTTCCTGTGTTGGTATTTCGTGCGTTGCTGGGAAATGCGTTTTTTTCCTCTTGAGAGAAAAACATTTTCCCGTTTTCGTTGGTTGTATACATTTATACATAGCGGTGTATGGGTGTGTGTGTGTGTTTTGTTGTAGTATTCTTTGTGCATATACCACCACAATCGAGCACAAAATAAATGTTTATGCAAGCTGTTAAGGATACCGAAGGAGGCATGTATAAGTGGAAAATTCATCCCTTCCGGAGAGTTTCGGTTGCGGGGTCTCATGGCAGCTAGATGTCGCTGTGGTAGTGTGGTGGTGGTGGTGGTTTCAAGTTTCAAGGAAAAAGAGTGAAAGTGCTCTTGACATCACTCCCTGCCATCCGTTGCGTTATCCTGAATCCTGCCAGAAAAGGAGTGGTTGCCGGCGAAACGGGCACGGAGGATGGGCGGCGGCGGTGGGCCGAGAGATGGTTGTGTTAGGCAATTTCATCTATTCCATAGTCACCCTATGATTTTTCATCTACCACCTTGTATATATGTCACTGAAATGGGTTTTGCTGCCCTTGTTGCCGTCAAAGCTGAAATTTTGTTGTTTTTGTTTTGCTGGACGAGCCGAGCCACCCCCCAGGGCTGGAGGTTGTGGTGGTGGTGGCACAATAGCATGGGGCTGCATGCAGCATGCCTGCCTGCCTTGTGCTTACGTCATTTAACCTGCCTCCTGCTCACCCCCTCCCACCATCCCCTGACAGGATCCTTCTCTACACGTTTCTATAGTGCTACCAAAAAATGTTCCTGCTGCCGCCTGTCACTTGTGCTGCCAGTGCTCCTGATGTTTTCCTGTCACTGGGGTTTGGATGTTTTTTGGGCGCTTCTTCGCAGTCCTTATAGTCCTTACACACAGTCACTTGCCACCCCCCCGGGTGCACCCCAGCCCCTCCCTCGGCCATCCCCGCACTGATGTTGCTGTTTTCTGGAAAAGCGAAGTGTTGTATCGTGTGCACAGAATTTCCACCTTTTCCTGTTTTTGCGAGATGCCCGAAGGTATAAGGGATCGGGCCAGGGGATGGTATCCGCATGCAGGATTGGATGGACGCTGCCTGAAGATCCCAGGTACCCAGCACCGAATGAAAGATAGAGCCTCCGACTGTGGTGTGGGGGCGGCCGCCCAGCTCGGCCCGTTTCGGCCCGGTGTGGGAACGCAAACAACGATATATCGTATACGACTTGATTTTGAACATTAAAACTGACATTCTGAAGTTTATGGAAAATATCAGGAAGAAAGACAGCACTGGCGACGGAAAGTAACTGAACTTTGCCTCCGTTTTTTTTACTTGCCTGTCAAGTTGTGCTTTTTGAAGTTTTTATTTTTCACAGTAAAAAGAAAATGGTTTCTTACCCTAGTAAATCCTCAACTTTTATTTCTCTAGAGGCAGTGAAATAGAGTTAAAGTTTTGAAGATGTAAAATGATGGTTTTTTTACGCAGTTGACTTTTGTTGTTGTTGTTTTTTTCGACAAGGATATTTTCTTTTTTGGCTGAGATAAATTTTAGTTTTTCATTTTTAAATATTCACATTTTGCGTACTACTCAAACTGCCTGTCTTTATGCTTCCTCAGTGGATGGGGAGTTTTTTTTATATTTTTAAAGGAGAAATAAGGAAAATAATATTGAAGATATTTTGGGGATTTTTTTAAGTTTTTCTAGGATTTTATCGTGGTGATAATCGAATATGATTACTTCAAAAAAAAATCATTTAGTTCATTACAAGCCTAAAAAGTTGATACAAAAGTTATTATTCTAAATCACGTCATTTTATTATGCTTCTTATACATAAGTCCTAATATAAGTAACGAAGCCTCAACGTCAGCGCTCTTGATGTTATTTTTGACTAGATCTCCGAATTTTTATCCTCCAATCCGTCGTATTAAAATCATTGTTACGGACACCAATAAACTACATCAATTTTTAGACCACCTTACAAAAATCCTGATGTGGCATCTCATCTCCCTGACATATTTGCTACTTCGCGATACGCCGAAGAACAATATTCACCTCTTGGTAATTCGGATCACTGCCTGGGTGTCAATTCCCACTTCAACCAAACCAGCTAAGAGAACTTGCATTATGAGAAGGCCAATTGCCTGGGGCTTATTCGTTTTCCCAATACGCTGATTGTGACCTGAGTTTCCATACTAAAAACATCAATTCTGCAGCTTCCGTGTCATTCAGACAGGAAAGTTTTTATTCATTCCCCATTCCACCAAATATGTGAAGCCCAGGCAGAATAGATGGTTTAATTGGTAATGCATAAAGGCAAAAAAAACTAAAGAAGGCCGCCTTCAGAACGTACTACACTGTAAAAAAAATATGTAAATTCACACTCCAAATGTATAGTAAAATTACAAATCGCGATATGAAATACAAATTTACTACACAATTATTGTAATTTTACTACAAATTTTGTAATTTCACATAAAGAAATCTCCAATGCAGAATTGGAATATTCCTAATAATATATATTGCAAATTTACAAAACTGCTTGTGAATAAAACTTCCAGTATTTTTTTTGTAAAATTACCACAGAAATTTTTTACAGTGTACATACACTAAATGAAGAGGATCTTCTCTCGCGAGGTGTCTGTAGGAGTTTAATGCGAACAAATACAATGGATTCGACAATATACTTCCTATCGTCCTAAAAAAAATGCACTTCACCTCTAGCTAAACCTGTGCGCAAGCTCTTTGTCCTATCATACTTTTTCGGAGTTCTTGGAGACTTGCATACGTTCAACCCATACCGGAAAAAACTACTCCAATCAACTATCGATGTTTTAGTGTGTCTTACAGCACACCTCAACCAAAATTTGTATCGAATTGGTGTGTCTGGTCTGAATGTCCTAGATATCTCCATAACTTTTGACAGAGTATGGCCCTCACAAGATAAAATTCAAGCTATTGGTATTTGCTCAGTTCTACAGAACTGAATTGGGATTGAGCTGATGTAATCTAGGTAATACTGGATGGCGTCAAATCTAAACCTTATCCCATCTTTGCCGCGGTACCACAGGAATCAGTTCTCTCACCTGCTCTATTTCGAATGTTTATAAATACTCTCAATCCTCTCAAACACACTTCACAGCTTTGCTAAAAACGGCACACTGCGTTACTCTTTCGCCTTCGATAATGTAAGACGTGCTAGATCCTGTCTTTACAAATGCGCACTTAAAACTGCGATGAAAAAATAGTAAGACTTTTTAAATAAAACGCAAAGCGGTTATTATCCTTCCAAATTTATTTCATCCCCTTTAAAGCAATCCCCCTGGATACAATACACTTATGCCAACGTTTTTTTTCCAGCCTTCGAAAGAGTTGTTGAAGTCGCTTTCCTATTCAAACCCTTCTTCGATTCGGCTTGGATCTCTTCAATCAAGTAAAAACTATGTTCTCTGTTCTCGGAGCAGTTTTTTATGTTTCGCGAAAAGCAAGAAGTCTGACGGAGAAAAATTAGGAGAATAGGTCGGTTGCGGAACCATATAACGTTTTGGCAGTCAAAAATTATTGTTTCGCAGACATTAGCTCTTGAGTAAACAATGATCTTTCAAAATGGATTTTATCAAACAAAATGATATCTCCCTACTAGCATTTGGATGGGGTGCAGATAGAACCCCTATCTCCCCACTGACTGATGTGGTCCTCGTGTGGATTGTCCTATAAGGTCCACAAGGGGCATCTAACGCATTGCCTCATCTCGAGCTGAAAATAGAGGCTAAAAGATTTGAGAATTTGGGCGTGGACATGAGAGTAATAACTCCGGCTGTGTAGAAATCTTTATATTTTTAAACGCGAGTGTCGTTTTTCCAAGCGGTCTCCCATCTGCGTATAAATAACATCCAATGCTACTTGACCTCCGCAATCGAACGAGAACCGGTCTATTGAGAGTATGCTAAATGCTAACTTTCATGGACCCCAACATAATCACGTGAAATATGAAGCAAGGCAACAACAAAAACTAAGGCTTTGTATAAGCAAAACTAAAGCTTCAAGTTTTTGGGATTGCCCCATTTCATTTGTAATGAAGTTTGCCTTATAAGGCCCTTATGAGAAACTGATAGGGCATACCTCACTTAAGTATCGCAGATTTTTCTTTGTGTGGTGTGCTCATGAGAAATCTAAGGGGAAAGCCCGGCATGGTACTTATTTGCCACAGGAGGTCCTCATAGGGAAACTACGGGGAAAGACCCCTTTTGGCTTGGCCCTAATTTGCAACGTAGAGCCCACACGCTGAATGAGGCATGCCCTTTAAATGCTAGTCGGGCTGCGTATTCTCATCAAAATCTCGTAGTTATCAATCGCCGAGTTTATAGCACAAACTCTTTGATTTCCTTGTTGTAGCGTTCATCGTCTTTAGAGCGTTCTTTACTTTCTTTGATCAACTTATACCAATCAAAAGACTTGCTCGGGCAATGCATTGCCACCAAAAGCCCTTTTCAGCATTTACAACGTTTCGGAAGCCGAACATTTATTTTTGTAGCAAAATTAAATATACAAGCGTATATCATTAACTGCTGAACAATTGCCTTATTTACAACAAAACCTGCAACATCTCCTCATCCGTTTCAGTGGATGGCTGATCCATCCCTTAACATCTTAGGCGTCACATTAACCAAGGATCTGCGGTGTAATGATGACATATTCAAAATCGCCAAAATAGCACCTCTGATCCTTGGATTTCTTAATATGTAGATGTAAATTCCTCCTCCAGCCTTCGTTTTGGGCTGTCATATACAAATCCTACATTCAACGTCTCCTAGAATACAACCGCCATACCTTCTGCATCGACCCTTTGAGACACCATAGGAATGTAGTAGCCTTGACAGAAATTTATTGTGCCACTGAAATAAGCACTCTCCTGGCTCCAGGGTATTTATAGCCAGTCAGATCATTCCCTCTGCCTGCAAACTTCATTTTTAGGCACGCTACAAAATAGCAATTCTTTCATAAATAGAACAATTCGACTGTGGAACAACGTTACACAATCTGTATTTCCGAACTCCTACAACATCCAAGAGTTCAAGCGCAAGATTTATCGCCATCTGTTTCAACATCACTGTCACTCCTCATGACCGAACCTGTTCCATCCCTCGAACTAACCTTACCACTAGACATTGCGCAATCACGTGACCAACGATATGACGGACAAAGAACTTGAGCTGAGAATTTCCACATACAAAATCACCGGAGTTACTATAATGAACAATTTTGGCAACAGAGTCTGCATTAAAATCATACGGCGATCTTGTCATCTTCGAAACGTCTGGTTACCTCCAATTTCTTTTAGTTTCGGTTTGTTTTCAGCCCACTTAAAACTGAGCTAATGCTATTCACTAGGAAATTTCAATTCACTCTGCGCACCTGACCCTCACGACTTCCTCATCAAACACCTCGTGCCCTTAGACTAAGGGTGTCCGGAGTCTGGATCTAAGGATCGCCTTGGACTTGCTACCCGAGGCTTTGGACACAACTTAACTTAGATTGACTTCAGAAAGGACTACCCTTGAAAAGAGAATGGATGCACTGAAGAAGTTTGATCAGAGTGAGTCGGTTCAAGGGTCCGACACCTTCCAGCCTACTCTAGCAGAGATTCTGGCTTCTGGAAGACGTGCCAGACAATGAACCTAGAACAAACCCAAGGATGTAGCCAAACTTCTATAGGGGCTCCGAGTCAGTGAAGATACGCTGTAAGCTAATAGAGCGATGCAAAGTTCGGCTAGTCTTGTTAGTTGTCATAACATGACTGTCGTCTGGGTTCCCGAGCGTAGGAACCTAGCCAAGCGGATTGTTATTGTTAGTAGCCCAATAGGCAGGGACAAAAACGCTATTTTTGAATGCCACCTGCTGCCTCCTGCTAGCTAGTACTGGAAGACTTCAAAGAGATCTCCACACAAGAAGTCAGAGCAGTGATAACCTTCCAGGATATCTTTAAACATCCACCACAGTCTGTTAAACAACCACCAAACCTACATGATACATGAGTTTGGTGTAATTAGGCCTCCGGAAGCCCTGGAAGCAGACCTACCACCTAACCAAACCCCGGGTCTCCACTGGAAATAAAGTATTGCATGCAATTTCGAATTGCAATGAAATTACTCGTCGAGATGCCCATATTATCTCTGAAATATTGCATGCAATTGCAATATGGGTATCTCGACGAGCAATTTCATTGCAATTCGAAATTGCATGCAATACTTTATTTCCAGTGGAGACCCGGGGTAACCTTGCTCTCAAACAGTATACTATACGATATAACGATCGGCAAACTCAAAGAGGTTTTCTTTTGGGGTCTAGTGAAAAATGTATACGCATTAGTAAATATTTAATTTGCGAAAAATCAACTTTGAAACTTTATAGTTTAATTCATCAAACAGAATCGAACTTTTTAGTTAGTTATATCACATATTGTCGAGAGTCGCCTTCATATGGTATAAAGTGCTCGATTGATATTGGAAATTCAAATCGTTATCGCAACATTTTTCTAAAAGTTATAAATAAAACTAACTAAAAAAAAAAATCCCTACAAAATGCCGAAAAACCTTAAATCGATTTAAGTCACTCTGAAATATAACGTAAAAACCCATTAATCCCATGCTACCGAAAAAAAAAATTTAAGATTTCACGATTCACGATTCAAAATCCTCGCTTCTACCACCATAAATTTAAAATTCCATCCCTTTTACACAAAATAAAATTTAAAACGAAAACGACAACGGTACAAAAAAAAACAAGAACTGCAAACATCACAGATGACGGCGATAACAAATCTCAATCAAATGTCAATAGGTAGACGACATCCAGGGCCTTACGTACGCGTCTGCAATTCTTTAGATTGTGAAATGTACATATTTTCACTCCTAGTTAAAACGACATCGCAACAACAAAAAAACGGCCCCATCTGACCTGCCACCATTAGTCCTCCCCCCCCCCCCTTTCCGCAGCGCTCGGTCAAAAGTTGTGCTGGAAAGTTACAGGCAGGGAAAATCGCGTAGAGTATACAAAAAAACGTTCGTTTCGTAGTAGCATAGACGAGGCATGTTCGGACACCTTTCCAAGTATTTTGGCAGATTTAGCGTCTCTGCAGTGCCAGACAAGGTGGAGGAGAAAGTGTGTGTTGGACGAGGGGGGGGAGTACCGGCTGTCAAAACTTCCCATCGATATGTCAATGCATGAAAATTTAATTGTTCTGAAACCCGTGTTCGTGTTGTGATAGGCTGACTTCGATTAGCTTGACACAAGACCGTCTATATGGGGACGTGTACGGACCGAACTAAGTGAGGATGTGAACTTTAGTAATGGAACGAAAGGAGCTTGGCAGGACATGACGTCGTTGCGGAACAAGTAGAATTTCGCTTGTGGATTAGAATTAGTGGAGAGGCTCTTGTGAAGTCATTCTCCTCCACTTCAACTTTTTGACTATATGGAAAAGCACATCCGCCCCCATCCTAGAGTCTAAGCAGCTCTTTTCATAAAGCACTCTACACTCGGGCTTCAGGATCTCGCTTATCCTTTTCTGGTTGAGGAAAGTAAAAAAAAAAAAAAAGAAACGCTAGAACATTTTTTGGCTGCTTTAAAAGGGCCAACAAAAAAAGGAGTATTACGGCGGTACAAGGGCTTGCTCGTGTGTGTGGGAGTGTGGGTCCCTTAATGCTTCTTGTCCCGTAAAAAAAAGTACCCAACTTGGTTCCGCGTTTCTACTCCGATGTGGCTTTCAATTGAATGAAACTTGCTCTTATTTATGGAGCCCTGTCTCTCTGTTTATGGAGCACACAAAACATGCATATTCCGAGGCGGCTGTATGCCTCTTACCAACTCCAAAAAAAAAAAAAAAAATCCAAATCCTGCCAGTCTCCCGATATCATGGCAGCATAGGCTTAAGGGGAAAGGGTGGTCATTTATTAGAGTCGGGTGGTATAGAGCTCGACTTCACTATTCACTTCGGCGGTATAAGGATTGCGTGGCATGCAAACGATATCGTATCGCGAATATCGCAAATCCCCACTGTTTTTGGCGTCTTCAGCAGAATTCAAGCCCGGAATTTTTGGTTTGGGTATAGTGGGTATTGGGATATTTTGGCGTGTGGGAAGTGGGTATTGGGTATGTTGGGGGTGGGTGGTTGAAGGTACTATAACGGGTTTCACATGAGAAGGGGATTACACAGCCAAGTTTTCACTTCCATAACCGATTTAAACCTCACACTTTTAATCCAAAGAAGAGACTTATATAGTCTTGTCATGATGCGAAAAACAAGATTTTTTTAGGGGTTTTGAAATGGACATTAGCTCCCCTTTGCACGGGAATCTTCCGAACTCTGTTCTTTATTCGCTTTTCGATGTGGGAATGGAAAAAGGATGTTTAGCGACAGACTCATAAAAATTTTGAAATTCTGAG
Source organism: Thereva nobilitata (assembly GCA_963855945.1). Classification (NCBI taxonomy): domain Eukaryota; kingdom Metazoa; phylum Arthropoda; class Insecta; order Diptera; family Therevidae; genus Thereva; species Thereva nobilitata. Next base: position 20,926,032 of record OY979698.1, read on the forward strand.
AGGGAAACATTGGTTTAATTAGAAAATTTGTGTGTTTTCCATAAATTCTACTGTTTTTGTATTTATTTTTTTTTCTACATATGCGAAAGTGGTTGGCTACACCAAAAAAAGAAAGGGTTGAGTCTAGGCTTTATCTGAACAAAAGATACTCACGTTGAAACCAACCCTTCGGTGAATATATATATGTTTGTACATCGTCCAAAAATTTTGGTGGAAAATTTGAAGACTATTGGGATTTCTATTTTTTGTTTTTTTTTTGTTGTGTGTGTGCTTTGTTTTAAGCGAAGAGTATGAGGATTCAATTTAGCTGCCGATTCACAAGCGATTGTTTACCTTTTCTATTTTAAAAATTCAAAATGATTAAAAAAAAGTGTGAGTCAGAATATTTCGATACATTTGAGAAAGGGTAAGGGTGATATTAAATGATTTCTCCCCACAATTTACCCTCTATTTTTTGTCTAAATTCCATATGGAAATTGATTCCAATAAAAAATATCCTTTTAACAAATATTCAAATTCCTTTTAACCTTGAGTTTCACATTTTGGACTTTGAGGTCATCACCTCTATTTCATTTCACTTTTCACTACGCTCCTCAAATTCCCACAAAAATAATGGTTGGAGGTTTGAGGGTTGAAACAAAAAAAAAACTACAAAAAAGGAAGAAAATAAAAAATTTTCCTGGAATTAATTTTCGCATTTTCATATATGTATGTATGTTTTTTTTTTTTGGTGGGTGAAAATCTGGACAAAGGAGCCGCACAGGAAAGGGCTAAATGACACGAAACGTTGCTGTGTTACATCGTTGCATGTTTAATAGTGCTCTGCCAAAGTTCCTTTTATTTTGTTGTTGTTTTTTTGCGAATTTTTGTTGTTTTGTACGTGGAGTGTGAAACGTGGCAAACAGTGGGCGCTGCAAGAACTAAGGTTGGGGGTTGTAGCTGCTAAGGTAAAAAAAAAAACATACAAAAGGAAACTTATAAAAGTTCTCAAACTGAAACGATAAGAGGAAACTGGTAAAAGCTGTTACCGTTCAGTTAAAGAGGCAACAAAAAAGTAAGGAAACCAAAAAATAAAAAAAAAACTTAAGAAGGTTTGCGTTGTAGTTCTTGTGCAATCGATTAAGATGTCGTGAGAAGAGTAGAGTTCACTGGAGAGATGGGAAACTACATACTATGTTTTTTTTTGTAGTAGCTTGGTTGGTTCACTTCAGTCAATGGTGGCTGGTTACCTCTTGTAGGTTTTTGTATGTGTAATCTACTAAATAAACAACTGAAGATTTATAGGAATAAAGGAAAGGATTGTGGCTTTCTATTCTTGGAAGAAAACGTTTTGCAAAATTTTTTGTGGGGGGGGTGTGAGTGAAGGAACACGAGGTTAATTAGAAGATTTCTATGCTGATAAAATGAGTGAGACTGTGATAGGATTTATTTTTGGGGAAGGAGTGAGTAGTTTTTTTTAGTAGTTTACAAAAGTATAAAGGAAGTTTTTTTACTGTTTTTTTTGTAGTTGGGGGTAAAATAAAAAAGTTTTTTAGTTGTTTAAAATGATAGTAATAAACTGTTACTGCATTTTGTTATTATCTCTTCTTTGTTGGTAACACAAGCAACTTCCGTTTTCACAAGTAATTTTAACCAGTTTAACTGAAATACACCACTGAAGCGTTAGAAAATAAACGTCAGATGTTAAACGGTTAAAATTTGCTGCTTGCTGTCTCTTACTTATTCGACTCAACAACTGGAATCTGGACCTTAAAGCCCGATTTACATCCCAAAGTCAAAGTGGAAATGCAGCTCTTGAGTTCTTTTATCGCACAGAAATTTGTATGCTTTTCTCTTTGTTGGACGAAACGAAAAGAAACTTTCGTTGCAACAGAGTGAAAAGCACTTAAATTTCTCCTGAGCTGCACTTACTTTGACTTTGGGATGTAAATCGGGCTTAAATATCGCAACTACTTCTTCCATCGGTCCACATTCCGAGCCGATGTCATATGGTTTGGCATTCTTAACCTCTGGTCATCCTGGTCTTACAACAATCTTCCAACAATGGTTTAGTGTAGTTTTTCACAATGCGCGAAATCTTGCAGAAGCAATTCCAACACACATTTTGAACAATTCCTTTACCTACTTTGTTCCTACGTTTTCTTCGTCTACGTAAAATAATCATCATTGCAGTTGTAGCTGCTACAACTTTTTCATACGACAACATTTTAATTAAGAATTCCAGAAATGCGGAAAAGTGTATAACTTCACTTTACACTTTCCATTAAATGTATAAATGTAAAGAAAATTTCCACTTGAATGTATACATCTCAAAAAGTGGAGCAAAAAAGTGTAATTTTCCACTTTCCATTGCGTGTAATCACTGAATAAGTTGATAAGTGTAAACTCGTTTTACACTTTCATTCGATTCCATTCGCAAATGTATACACTTAAATGTATAAGTGGAAACGTACCTTTAGTGCTCTTTTAGGCTGGTCGTCCTTTGGAAGCGTATTCGAACGGCTACGCGCTTTCGCTACACGAGCGGATACAGGCGACTACAGGTGGCTCTGAGATACGCGGTTGCACGCGACAGGGGTCGTCCACGGCAACCTTTTCGTGCTGTTTAGTTTGAAGTGAACTTTGAAGTAATAATATATTGTATTGGAGGAAGAGGATTTGTATTTTTTGGAAAATTCTACGTTGATGAGACGTAGGATTGATAAAAAAAAGACGAGCGTGTTGGGTTAACCCTATTTTGGAAAAGAGGATGTATCTGGGAGAGTTCCATCTTCTACACCGCGAATTAGAAGGAAATCCCCTTAAATTCTTCGATTTTTATCGTATGAGCCCCAAAACATTCCATAGACTGTGTAGGATATTACGGTCAGTCCCTAAAGTTGCATTCACCATCGAAGCGGTCGTTCTGATCTCCACGACTTCTGCCTAAGATGGAATTAGCAGTCTTTACGACTATATTTTTTAGGCATGCCCAACTTCAATAACCTGGATCTTATCTTCAAAAGTTGCTCTTCGAATGGTCGTAGCTGTTTCTGACCATTTCGTTATGAAGGGCAACTGTTTTGATTTGAGTTTCACTTACGGATATAAAGCTTTCCTGCGTTGCAAACCCTATCGGAATACCACACCAACAAAGAAGTGATCCGAGTCGAAGTTTGCACCTTAATACTTTCGTACCGGTACCAGGCCCGAAAAAGGTAGCGGCACGTGGTCTGTCATGCGATTGTCTATTTAGTTGGGAGCCACTCCTTTAGAGATGGTCCCGGTGGCTTAATGGATATCCGTACTCGCAAACCAGACACTTCCAAAAGGATAGTCTATCCTTTCTTTTAGGCCAGTTGCCAGTGTCTACCGCTTGGAGGTTATGAAGTGCATATTTTCATATATTACATTTTATTCCCCCTATTCTGATGGTGCTAGAGTTCTCGTGGACAAACCCCGCTCACAAAAATTGATTGGAGGCTTTAAGCCTTTTTCACTTTTATTTTTCTATTTACCATCGACTAAATCTTATTACCCAACTTTGCGGACAATGTGATATACAATAGTCAAACTTAAGCCAAACACCTGAAGCATCTGGATCAACTTAAATATGAAACTAGAGCCGTCCCGAGCCATCGCAGTCTATTCAATTTTATGTAAGTAGCTATATTTATTTCTTGAAATTCTTCTTTTGTTCTAATGCGCCATTCGGTCTGGTTAACCCTTACAGGACCAAATATTCTTCTTAAGATTTTCCTTTCGAAGATTTTGAACTGATTTTCTGTTTGTTGGGTTAATAAATAACACATCTAAGAAATTCGTATGGTGTTTCTAGGAAAACTTTCTTGATTTAAGCATTAACTTTCGACCTTACGACCGAAATTCACGCCTGTCTTTTGTTATCATTCGCTTCTTAATTTGTTTTACTTTTTAACAGAAATTGCATTGCCATCTCTCTTCTGTCACCGCCTATAACCATAACAAGGAAACCGTTTACTGTGTGATCACCGAAGTCAACGTTCTGTAGCGATAGAGCCGGTTTAGACGGTGCGCTCCAGCGCATGTGCCTCACGAACACTTTGTGGATAGAGGGAAAAGTGGGGTGGTACCTCTCATCATCCCCACTTCTCCCTTCATCGACAAAGTTCGTGAGGCGCATGCGGTGGAGCGCACCGTCTAAACCGGCTCATAGTATTGGATGGGAGCCGATGGAATAAAATCGCTTTTTGCCGTTGGTAGTTTTGTAATGTTTTCTTTATTTTTTCTTCTCAACTAAGGTTTGCTGGTTAATATCGCACTCTACGATAGTAAAGCAATCAACAGTATAAAGGAATTTACCTCTGAGTTCTAGTCTTCCACATAAAACAAACCCCGAAAAAATGCAAAACAAGTAAATTTGGTAGTTAGTTACGCGCAAAATACCATTCCCTAAAAGTTTAATGATGATCCATCTAATCTATATATTAATACGCAAGCACTTTTTTTGTACAGCACTTTATCCGACTTCACTAAACCGATTTTCTTCAAACTGGTTTTATATGAAAGTCGGAGTCGTAAAGGTGTGCACAAAACAAGTATTATTCGTTTATCTCAATTCTGTCACTCAGAAATGAGTATTGCATTTCCCAATATGAAATGATAAAAGGACAACAACAATATAAGGTAGAAATTACGGTTAGCATATAAACAGGCGAATATAAAAATTTATTATGAAGGTTTGTGAATCGACTAAATTTCATGAGCCTAGATTGCTTAGCGAAAGTTTGCCGTACCTCCTTTTCACTATCATAATATCATATCATGTAATACATCGGAATACGGCAAGAAAATTGACACATCAGGAGAGCTGAAAACAAAATTTAATGCCAACAGTCACCTGGCGGCAATAATTCAAAACAGCCAATTTTTGAGTTGTGTCACTTTTCTTGCCGTAGTGCGATATACATATGTCAGCGTCATTCTGCTTATGTTGAAAAGGTTTTTCTTTCTGTGAAGACCGTCTCGGCAAATTTCAATTAAAAAAAATAACACAACAAACTGAAAATGATTGTCAAAATATATCACGTAAAGCGACGGTGTTACGGGACGGATTGAGAGAAGAGTAGGGAGAGGGGGTCGAATTTCGAGCAATGGGCGATACTAGTAAGTATTAAAAAGGCTCCTCTAGTCTTTCGATGAAATTCAATTTGAGGACAAAATAAAGTTGTGGTATGAGAAGTTCACTCACTTTTTGTACTTCGTCCTTGAGAACTTTTACCAAGATAGTCAGCCTTATTATGGTTGTCACTTTCGGTGACAAATGGCGAAGTGAGACAAAAATGCTCTTCAACCTTATTGTGGTTGTCACCTCACCATAGTGAAAAATGCCACTTTTATTGTCACTTTCCATATTGTGGACAGTAAATTCAGCGGGGTGAGAAATTTCAGTCAGCATTTTTGTCTCACTTAGGCATTTGTCACCGAAAGTGACAACCATAATAAGCCTGAGTGTGAGTGTTTGTTCCGATCACCGAATTCAGGCGCCACCTGTTTGGTTGAAGGCTCCGTTCGTAAACTATGCATGTCATTACTCCTGTCCATACTCTCCCAAACTATAGCTGGTATTAGGCATTGTAGGTACTAGGAAAGTTCGTACATGTCGACAGTTTAAAAGTGATTGTCTTGAATTTAAGTCTCTCATCTAACAAAAAGATCTTGTCGTATAAAATATTGATCAGTGTCAATATCATCATCAAAATGGGATCGTAGTATAAAGCTGGCTTTACAATTTCTACTTACTTTTACTGATCATTTTATATCGAACAACGTTTTACAACGATTTTTCATGATAACAATCTGACAACAATTATAAAACGCAACAAGTTTCAGATTTTTGTAACATTTAAGGGGGGGAAAAATGAAAAAGTAAATAAAGTAAAAACCATTATCCTTTTTCGCCGCAAAAAAGTCGTCGATTCTTTGTCAGTCGTCTATCGTCCTTTAGTACATTGATTATATTTAAATAAAACTTTCGTAAAAGCCAAAGCTTAAGTTTTACTTGAGCAGGATTTAAATTTCCATTTCCATAGAGGCTCTTATGCCCCAGATAAGGTATAAACTACTTCTCCTCAAAATGCGTTTCGCAAAAAGACGAAAATAATTTCCCTTTTATCACAATCAATTTTCAATCACCATCGGCAACGTTAAGCCCTCTTGAAAGGAATTTAAGCTGAAAAAAGAGACAAGGAGTAAAATTTCTCCCATTTTTGTGCTTTTCTTTTTCGCCCTGCCGCCCCACCCCCACATTTCCAGGCGCACCATTCCCGCGCGCCATTCCACCCCCCGGGTGCCATACCTACCGTTCCGGCAGAAGAAAGGAATAAGTAACCTGGAAAGGATTTTCAAGAAAACGAGTTCACCTAGGATGCGTCCTATACATGTGTCACCCAGATTGAACACCATCGCATACTGTATGCGTGTGTAAGCTACATCGCTGGGAGCCCCCCCACCCCACACTATAGCTCCACTGCCCCCACTACGCGCTGCTGCCGTGACATACAGCATAAAGCTTCCCCAGTGAAAGCAAGGATTACATAAGTTCAAAGTAAAAGTGAAAGTGAAAGTTTTCGGGGCTTTTGTTTGTTTTTCTCGAGTTCTTTCCAAAGATGAAGATCGGGCCAAGGGCGGCTCGCGGGGCAACGGGGCCTGGGGTGTGGGGGAGTGGAAGGGAAGACATTTACAAGATGCGCGTAGCCTTTCAAAGGCTGTTGTCTAGGAGCATATCTTTAGAAGGAAGTCTTACAATGGAAGGCAAAAGATGAGTGGAACTAAGGATGGCTGGCTTGTGGCGTTTCAATGAAGTGGAGGGGATGGCGATGGGAAATTGCAAAGTGAAAGTAAAGAGAAAACCGGAGGAGAAATAAGAAGAAGAATCCGGCTTGTAGGAAGAAAACTTTCTTATACAGGGAATGAGGGGTGGATTTATTATGTTCCCTTTCAGTGGAATGAGGTGGAATTGGTGGAGGGGTGGGGGGTGGTAGAATGAAAGTGGGACAAAATTTTCGAGTGAATTTTCATTGCGTGGTTAAGTAGATGAGTTCAAGGATATAGCATGAACATTTCCAAGGATATATATGTCAGTTTGATGCGATATTTTCAAGTGGCCAGAAAGATGGGTGAGAGGAAGAGGAGAATGATGGAAAGGTTGTTGGTAAGCGGTAGTGTGCGGGAGGGTTTTTTGGGCTGGTAGAAGGCAAAGGGGTTGCGAGCGGGATAGGAAGCAAAGAGAAGTGAAAGTGAGGATGAGTGGAAAGGAAGGGACCGGCTCACAAGGAATGGTGGTGTACGGTTCTGCTTCTGCTTTTTACTTTTGGTGAGTGTCATTCACAATTTCCCGTGTTTTAAGTTTCATTTCAACTTTCATGATATTTCTCGATGATGATGTAGAAAGAGGAATGGTGCGTAATAGGAGGTGGGTGGGGGGTGCAAGACCAATATGGGCAAGAGGATTTTCACTTTAATATTGGAAAAGTATAGTGAGCGAGAGTTTTTTGGTTTTAAATTGCTGTAAATAGGTGCGAGTTTCTTTTGGAATGTTATTAAATTTAAGATTTTGGTTGAAGTCGATCATTTAAAAAAAACCGGGTTGTATGTATTTCTGGTATTTTTTTGTTGTGAATTTTGCTGGAAAAAATTAAGTTAAATTTGGGTGAAGAAAATTTTGTATTTGTTTTGGGTTAACATACTTTGCATTGTGGGACGAAATATTTGGGTTTTAAAGTCGTAAGAAATTCGAGTTTAAATCTGTGAAATTTAGTTTTTATATCAAATTTTTAGTAATATTTTACTTAAATTATAAAATAATTAATGGAATATAAAAATTTAGGTGTTTTAGAATTAATAAAAGAGAATTTTCAATATTCATTTAACGCAATCTAAGTTAATCTTGACTTTTAATTGTAACCATGGGCGCCGGGAGGGGGGGGGCAAGGAGGTGCACTTGCACCCCCCTGGCTTTTAAACTAAATGTCTAAATATACTACACACTTAAGATTTTTATGAGAGAAGACAAATCAGTAGTAAATAAATCATAGAATTGATGCAGAACGTAACTTTATAATGTAATTATTATTACAAAAGCCTCATTCGTCTTGGTTGTTGTTCAAATTCGTCGATAGCGCTGTTGATGATTTGAGTATCCTCTTGCACTATCTTTCTGTGAACGCTGATCATGCACACTCCGCATTTCCCATCGTAGACCAATTCCAAAGTTTTACCCGACGTTATGTGCTAAATGGCCGTTCGATACTGCATGATGTTGCTAGAAGAGTTAGTCTGGCGGGCGTAACATATTTTTTACATGTTTTTCAGCCATTCTCCCTTTATAATTTTGAGGTGTTCGATGGGGGCACCTTTTTTGTCATGGGAGCTTAGACTATAAGGAATTCTTCGCTTTCGATTCCAAATGGTCCTTTAAAATGTTACCTCCAGATTCAATTCGAAAATGCAAAAGGTCTGTAAAAACTGAACCTTCATCAGTTTTTCCACGAAGAGAAAAATCGTGTTGTCCACAAAATAAAATCGTGGAAATAATTGAGCGTAGTTTCACTCTGTTTTCTTCAACTTCCTTGTGATGCGCTAAATCTAAAATTGCATGAACAATTAGTTACTTTCTATTCATAGTATCAACAAAATGTTTAGATGCAATTGTAGCTTCACAATGCCGCTGAGATGACGCATGGAATTGTGAGGCTTCGTGAAACTTGTGATATTTTAGACAAGGAGACACAATAAATTGGCCTTGTACGCCGCGTTAAACCGGCGATCGAAACAAAACGCACACTCGACATAGAGGTCCTTTTGCGGCAGATGAGTAGGCATGTCTAAATATGCGTTTATCCTTTAGGTTTTACCTACATCCTTTCGAAAATTGTACGTTTAGGATTTGGCACTAGAAATTAAGTTTCGTAACATTCGATGCACGTGAATAGATTTTTGGAACAAAAAATTCACCGAGTGCATCTAATGTTACGAAACTTAATTTTAATTGAAATTTAATTTCTTAGACGATACCATCCCCCCCCCCCTTGCGCGAAATTTTTTGCACCGCCCTGACAAAAAATTCTGCCGGCGCCTATGATTGTAACAACTTAATTTTACTTTCTGTTAAATTAAAAAAGAGATACAAAAGGAGATTGTACGGCACCGAGTAATATAAAACATAATGCTATCGTAGAAAACTCATTTTCAGCTCTTTTCATTCATACCATTGATTGTACAAGTATGAGATCCGGCAAAGACGTTAGAGGAGTGAAAAACGAGACAATGGGGCTACGTACACTAGTCATGATTACTATGTAGTAAAACCGAATTTTAAGAAGAGAGAGGTGAAGGGGCGGCATACTCACCCCGCCCCTTCACCTCTCTCTTCTTAAAAATCGGTTTTACTACATAGTAATCATGACTAGTGTACGTAGCCCCATTGGGTGCTGGTACACAAAAAAAATAAAGAATCACAACCTTCAGAAATTGCTGTGGTGTAAGGTTGTTGAGGACCCAACTCCAAGGTCTCAATCAAAGGCACCAAAATTACAATTGTTTCATCAAGGCACACTCATCATGGAAGTTTTCTTCCAAAATTGTTGCAAGGTGTTTTGACGTACTCCAGCCTCCAGCGACTGGCCAAAAAAATTAGGGTCTCCCTCTGCTGGGTTTGCCGACTCTGGCGTATCAAGGGCAATGTGATGCAGAGGGTTCTGAGATGTTGATCCACTTGGCAGCGGTGTTTATCATATAGGTTTGCCCGTTCTAAAAAAAATGTTGTTGAATAAGGCATATAAGATATCTGTAAATCCACTTTTTGCAAAATAGGCTAAAAAAACCCAATTCGACTTGATCTTAAGAAGATAGAAAAGCAACTGATCCCTTGTTTGCCCTGAATTTCAAAACTCATTCCTACACGGTTCGACGTTAAAGCCATGCACCATCAACGCATAGAACTCAGAGGATCGACATCTCTACAAAGCCATGGATAAGGGTCATGACAGAATTGACAGAGAGCCAGGAGAGCTGACACGACCTATCAATGTGACAAGCTACGAAAGATATCAGGAACACTACTTAGGCCAATTAACCAACCCTAGTAAGCTTCATTGGGTGAAATATCTAGCTAATGTTATTGAATACGAACCTACTCGGAAAATTCTACTGAAGGTAGACCAAACCTCCAGTCGAAGGCTAGCTTAGATCAGGATGCCATACCAGGATGCTTTAGGTATGCCAAACTGAATTATAAGGGCACAAAACCACGACTGGTGGAAGAAGCCGTTCCAAAAGCCCAGAACATATTCGGGGTTTAGAGCCGGCTGAGTAAGTAAAAATATTGATCATTGATCGAACGACATCATTGATTTGATGCCGGACTCAGTTCGAACAGATCGGGCGGAGCTCAATCTTGGTGCCCGGACGTGAACCTTCAAGCAGTACTATGTGGATGAACTTTTGACCAAACAACACAAATCTGGTTACGATGTCATCGGCTATGCAGATGATCTTGCCATCATTATCTCGGGGAGGTTTGACTTGACCATTACAGACGTCATTACAGCACTCCCAGAAGTTCAAAGATGGTGTACCACGAAGGACCTATCAGTCAAACTAAATAAGGCACGGTCCTGGTGCCTTTTTGGTCCTAGTTGTATCTAGGGTACAACAGTTGAGTACTTAGACTGAGTCAAATATCTGGAAGTAATGCTGGATAAGAGACTGAACTGGAATGCTCAACTGGACTACGCCATCACTAAAGCTACTAGGGCTATATGGGCGTGCGAAAGGTTTTTGGGTAATTCATGGGGTCTTACACCACAGATAAATGTTCTGGATGTACAACACGATCGTTAAACCTGTTGTCACTTATGCCCGCGGCGGATATGAAAACAATCATTAGATTGACCCCACCGCACATCTTCAAATGGAAATTAACTGCCATAAATGCCTTGAGGCTTCAGATATCATTGAACTGGCCCTTTACAGCCAATGGACATATGGATATCCTAGCCTCCCGAGTAAATATAAAAAATGGCCTTACAACGGGCGAACACTGGCCGTATTTGGAACATAGTTCTCCGCCATGTACCGGGCATCAGAAAGTTGTCTGTCGGACTGTACGGCCATGTATGACGGCTATGTCGGCGGTACGATGGTCTGACAGTTCCAACAAAGAGCATCGACGGTGGTACAGTGGCTGTTCACATGATAAAATGGTCGCATGTATAAAAGAAACGAAAAAAAATGATTTCTTATTTAATACCTTTTATTATATTTTTGCCAGACTACAAAGGAATGTAAGACCAAAAAAAGATATAAAAATTAGAAAAAAAAAGAAAATGTAAGAAAAATTTCCGATTCGTGATAATGAGCGCGCGAATTCTTGCATTGAAAAAATCTCAACAATACATTTGTGCAGAATCTTTTTTTGGCTCAAATTTGCCATCGCATGCCCGTGTGTACAGCTCAGTACAGTCGGCCATTTAAATCTTTTGGTCAAGTTTGGCCGTCGTGGGCCCGTATGTGCTCTCGTTAAAAATTCTACGGCCATCATAGGCCTCTTAAAAAGCCGAGCGGCCGTTGTTCGCCCGTTGTAAGGCTTTCTTTTATTTTTACTCGGGCTACTAGGAATCTGTCCGAGGTCCTAGATAGGCTAAAAGTCTAATAAGACCCTTTACCTTTAGGGACGGGTGGATCTTAGGCTATTTATTTGGGTGACCATGTAGGGCTGCGGTGTTACATCCACAACTGAGACAGAATGCCGACTCTGCACGGAAGGCGATGAGATATTATCTGAAAATGTCCTGCTCTAATCTCGCTTATAAGAAGAACCTTTGTCAGAAAGCTCAAGTCCGGTCTTCAACTAAAAACTAACGGAAAGGTTTTTAGTTGAAGAAGACCGGTACCGGACCGGTAGGGTACGTACGTCCTAACTTGGTTGCAGTGTTCACAATATTGGTGAACTTACATGGAAGATTTTGGCATAGAAATTTCAAAACGACCAGGACTCGTTATTTTCATAAATTGGAGGAATGGTCTGTTAGATGACAGGAGTGGATCTAAATACGGCATTTAGGCTGTCTCCCGCTAATTCCGTTGTGTGTCTAACTCAGCTGGCTGATATTGAGGATAATAATTTTGTGAAAATGAAGCCCCGTTACGAAAATTCCTTGTTATGATTTTTGTTACATCGGTGGGCTTCGTCCAAATTTCTTTTCTTTGATGTGAGCTCCTACAACATCCAGGAGTTCAAATGCAAGGTCCATCGGCTCCTCCTTCAGCACCCTTCAAACTGTCTTCTATCCTGTCTTTTTTTTCCAAGCTTACTAGTAGATATTGTACCATGACAAGTATTTCAATTCCGTATGAACTCAGATCTCGTCATCTTCCTGCAATTCCGTTTTCCTTTCTAATTGGTGCAACTTTGCGTTTGAATGACTCAAATCTAGCTATACTACTAGTATTGTTTACAAAAAGGAGTGGGCATTCTTTGATCAATTACAAACCATTATACCCGCATGTACTTATATATTGCATTACACTTCCTCCTTCCAAATATTATTCCTCTCATCAAATCTTAAATATTTATTTTAATAAGCTCAAAAAAAAAATCGTTATTTATCCATGAAGAATAAAAAAACACATTTTCCGCAGGCCACTAATTGTTTTAATTTCATCATTTCAACTCACTTAGCGTGGAAGCACTAATGCAATTCACCTCGTCCAATGTCCACTATTGTGCACACTGCTCGGACACCGCAACGCATACACAGTCTCAAAAACTCCGAAAATCCTATACGTGTACACCACATCCAATAGTGTAGCATCTTGTTTGGTTTTCGTACAGATTACGCAATCACCAAAAAAACCTGAAACGCAAGCGCAGCAAAAGCTTCTTGCGTTTAGAAAGAAAAAAAATCACATTCAGAAAATAAAAAAAAAATACACAAAAAAAAAGAACCAAAAAGAAAATAAAATAAAACTCGCATAAATTTTATATATACCAAACAAACAGATCGAGTCATGAATAAAGCTGCGTATGCACATGCGCAACGGACTACTACGCGGCTGAATGTGCGCGCCACCGCCTTTTCTTACTTGACATTACTTATTTCAAATTTGAATCTGCGCGCGCAGCTTTTTTTTTTAGGGACTAGCGCTGCCTAGACGTTAGAAAAATGTCGAAATCGAATTTGGAATAATAATGGCCTCTGCAGCGCAGCGATTCTCAATGCGATTTCGTCGATGGCCGGCATTATGTCCATATGTTGCACGTCATCCGCCGAAAATTATGCTAATCAGATGCGTACACTTTTTTTTATTTAATGAGACGAGGAGGGCCCCCGGTATATGTATGTGACTTTAGCCTAGCCTAGCAGCGGTCGCAGTGCGGGACGGAAGGGGGTTTATGTGTAGTATATGTCATGTCAGCGGCGTCTTCTTGTTGTGCGGTCATTGTTTATTTAAGAAATGCAGTAAAAACGCTCATTTTTTTTTCGTAATAATATCGAAGCTGGTTTTTTAGGTCAAGTATATTTGGCATAGTTTTTTTTACGAAATTCCCTCCCAACATTGAAGGGCTATCTGTAGTGCGGCTTTTTACGGCCGATATGAACTTTTATTTTATCTCTCTCTCTTTCTGTCTGGAAAAGAGCACTTGGCATCGGCGCGCGATCTGGGCCCAACTGAAAATTTTCTATCGAAAAATTCGTCAATGGTTTTGAATTACTTCGGCCTTCACCAGTGCGCAGCATTTTGATACTTAGAAAATATTGTTGAATAAACAACACAGAAAACCGGAGGCCCTTTTCTCAAGGGGGTGTAGAGGGCCGGGGAAGAGGACTTAGGAAATATCGGAAGAAAAGAGCCTAGGTCTTGGTTTCCTTGAGGCTGTGTTGTAGTTAAACCTCACCTTGATCAAATTTTCGTGGCCACATGGACTGCATTTCAGCATTCTGTTTTTTTTTGTGCGTGCGTGCGCACCTTAATTGGATCGTTAATATCGTTGGAGTTGACGGCAATTTGTCGTTAATTTATCACCAAATATACAATTGACGAACATAAAAAATAAAGCACACACACGATTTTTTTTCTTCATCTCCACATTGTGTTCGTCAATAAAGCGGAAACCATTATTGTTGAATCGATAAATTGCAAGAGATGAGAGATGTTGATGTTATTGTTGCTGCTGCTGCTGATGTTGTTGTTGTTCTTGTTGTTATTGTTATTGTTGACTCATTTTAAATCTACTAGATTTTAAATTTGCATAAGCACATGGGAAAAATGCGTGTGCGTTTGTGGCAATCTCTCAATGACTATCACTGGGTGAATCTGGGTTAATGGTAGCCAGCGACAGAATCTATTAAAAAAAATAAAATTGAGTTTTTTTTGTCTCCTTCGGCTATAATTGATTTTGTAAATATTGGAACAATTGCTGCCCGCCCTTAAAGACAACAAGAGTATCGCATTGTGTGTGCTCGTTTAAGTTTTTTTTTAGGAAATACTTGAAGATGAAGATTAATTGCCAATGATTGCGACATTCAATTTACATACATGAATTTCATTAACTAGTTTCCGAAAAAAATAAAACAACTTTTTGCATATTTTTTTTGAAACAAAATATAATATTAAGTGTTTATGGAGAAGAAAAACTGGTCTAAAAAGTAAAAATTTAAAAAGTTGCTTCTAGATGCTTATTGAATAGCGCATATTAATTGCATCAATTTACCGATTTCATCTATGAATTTCAACTATTTTCAAAATCTTAAAACTTTACGCTAAAAATTAAACAAAAAATAAATAAATAACTGGAATTCAATGAGCTTCTCTATCCATCAACATAGTTTATGTGAAATATGTCGGAATTTGAAAGTAATATTTTGTTTTAAGGACTTGTTATTGGAGGTATGGTAATTTTATGGTAGTTTGATGAAAAGATATTAATGTGACCTCTTCTAAAGACTTAACACTATCAGCCTTCTGCTGTTCTTGTATTCTGGGGCATTCCACTAAAATATTCAAGTTTTTCATGTCACTTTCATTCTCTTCAAATTTTGTAATCGCATCATTTTTTAGATATAAAAATTAAGCTTATGTCACTACATATATCATACTAGTAAAAAACCCTCGTGCGTTGCAACGCCTCCAAATAAAAAAAGTTTATGTGTGCACAGTCTGCGGTAGGAAAAAAGTATAATGAAAACAACAAAAAATCTGGAAAAAATGATTTTGGATACCATACAGAAATTTAGAGTTACCTATAAAAAATATTGTAATATTTCTTCTCGAGCATTCTCGGATTCGTCAGGGATTAATTGGAACAATTTGTTTCTTTTTAACAACTTTAATTTCAAAATAAAACTTCTTGCACACATGTGCTCCTCCTTTCTCTTCTTGGCGGTTCAGTTAGAACAACCGTACTAAATTGAGATGTGACACTGCGTTATGTATGCATTCAAGTAGGTGCCTCTGAACATGAAACTTCTGGGTGAATTGGAATTTTAACTTTCTCTTTTCGGTTAGCCGTTACACTGCCCCCTTCTTACTTAATATTCGTCCCGAACACAGTTTCCTACAGGTCCCGTTCTTACCGATCGAACCTTTTGATTACTGTGGAGGGGCCGTTCCATTTCCTTTGTAGTTTTGACAATTTACCTTTCATTCGTGGAGGATTATATAGCTAGACTCGATCGCCTTCCTTAGGTCGTAGTGGGTCTTCATCCTGTTGGGCGATTCCCAAATTTAAATCACTTAGCAGCGTAATCTGTTTCCCGAAAATCATCTTTGCAGGCGTCTGACCGGTAGAACGTGGATAACTGTCCTGTACAGCGTTTTTTTTATTGAATTATATAGATGTTTTTCATATTAATTTGAAAACCTATTTCTACCGTTTTTACTGTTTCTATACTGGTTAGGGCAAATTTAAGAAATTTCCTACATGTTCTTCCATTTGGAGCTAGGATGTGAAAATTTTTCGATTTCCTAACCCTTGAACAACCTACATACAGCTGACCGGGAAATGTCACTTATTTGGCCCCGAAATTTAAAATTTATAAGTTTTGATTATAAATTCTTTATTTGTTACCTTAAAATCCCCCAGATACCGATTTCCATTGGAATCGGAATACAAATGGCAAACTCATTGGCCATATTGGTGCGGCCATTTTGAATTTATAAGTTTTGATCATAAATTCTATATTTGCAACCGTAAAAACCCTAGATATCCACTTTCATTGGAATCGGAATACAATTGCAAAAATTCGTCCACCATATTGGCGCGGCCATTTTGAATTTATAAGTTTTGATTAAACATTCGTTATTTGCTACCTCAAAAAACCCCAGATACCGATTTTCATTGGAATCGGAACACAATTGGCAAATTCGTCGGCCATATTGGCGCGGCCATTTTGAATTTGTAAGTTTTGATTAAACATTCTTTATTTACTACCTCAAGAAACCCCAGATACCGATTTTCATTGGAATCGGAATACAATTGGCAAATTCGTCAGCCATATTGGCGCGGCCATTTTGAATTTGTAAGTTTTGATTAAACATTCTTTATTTGCTACCTCAAGAAACCCCAGATACCGATTTTCATTGGAATCGGAAGACAATTGGAAAATTCGTCGGCCATATTGGCGCGGCCATTTTGAATTTAATTCTATAACCACCCCGTGGATGTAAGTAATATGTGGTTAAATTTTTGTGGCAATCGGTTGGATGGTTTCAAAGTCTATAACGGACAAAGAAACATTTTTTGTGTTTTATATATATAGATAGGAGTTTTGTTCTTTAACTGTTCAATTATTTTTGGCTTGGCATGTCGGCTGAGGATTAGCAACACTCCTGCTATGGATTGGCAATCAATGCCTCCGAATATGACAGATAACACCAATGACAATAACCATTATACGGTAGCATCATTGGGCGACTCCAACTGCCAATCGATGCTGTCTAGTTTGAATACCAGGAATCATTGTTCTAATAAAAACTTGTAGGTACTCAGTTTTTGAATGGTATATTCGAAGGTCTTGCTAAAACCACAAATTCATCGATCTTAATCATTTTGACTGAAGTGGTAAATAGTATATCAAAAAAAATGTCATCTTCTTAAAACACCATCTTTTTCTCATTCACCTTTAATCTCTCGCAAGACATAGGGCAGAGTGGCGTTGACGCAATACTCTAGAAGGAAGCCAGGTTCAGCCTCATTAGAAGGTCACCAGTTTCTGAGAGGATTATTACTGTGCATCTGTGTACCAGAATAATAGGCCAATTCTCAAAACAAATCACAACAAAGCCATAAAGACACGTGGCGAGTCGCAGTTGTGACTTTTTCGTATATTCGTGCGCCAGTATCAAGTTATGACATTCGCAGGCTTTTGATGACATATAGAGCTGGTCACAGGGATGACAATAATAATGGAAGAAATACCTTATTTGTAGAATATGTAAAGGCTAGGTTCACACGGCATCGTACTGCACGTTTTTTTGCGGGATAAATCTTACCGAATAAGTAGCGGCGCATACATTGAGTATAGAACCGTTCACACGTCGCTTGTACTGCAAAATAACGTACACAGCTCAATACGTTTATCGAATACTCACCGGACTTGTCAAACAAATCGAACGAACTTTTAACGTATTTGGTCTACCGTAGCGCATATCATAACATTTAACTGTGACTATTCGTTTTTTACACGAATAAAAATGTATCGTGTGAACAGCCCGCAGTTTGTACGGTAAAAATCCAAATACTGCTAAAAACGTACAGTACAGTGCCGTGTGAACCTAGCCTAACAAAACAAGATTTTTTTCACACGACGTTTTATTTGTACTAAATTCAAAATAAAATATACTTTCACTGCAAAACTAACAAAACATAGTTTTTTCACAAAGCCGGGTTGGCCCTTTAAGGGCATTTAATTTTCCAGCTAAATCAGCCTAAAGATTTTGTATTCGCTTCGGGTTGGTGGGGTCATTTCTATTTTGTCGAATTTCTAGATGATACCGGTGAAATTCCAGAAAATACTCAAGCTGCTCTGGAGAAGTTCTCTGGTACGATTTTTTTCCTTCTGTAAAGACGTAAAAATAATATAAACAGTCAAATTTCATACTATTGAGAGAAAAATTTACCAGTTTCCATTTTGGCGCACATTTAATGATTGACATTTCACTTAAGAATTTCACAACATTTGACATTTCTCATTTCCACCACAATTGTGGTGGAATTCTAGTGATGAATGTTGTAATTTTTCACTGAGAATCGGAAACAGCTGATTTGTCACAAGATTCGTCTCAAGATTAATGTTTTCATATTTGCTTATGATCCGTTTATACTCACAACTAAGAATTGGCCTATAAGAAGCACTACGGTAATGCAATATGCTACGCTCCAAGTGAAGATGCGAACGATGACATCAAGGAAGAGTTTTATACGTGATTGAATGAGGTTTTCCGTGATCAATTTGTTAAGGTTTTTAATACCAGTAGTAGAATTGATGGTTCCAAACAGCTAAAGAGCGCCAAAACTTTCTATACCATTTGACAGCCACCATTAGTTTGGATAAAGTTGGTTGATTTATACTTCCGATTACGTTTTAAAGCACTGACTAAACTATACTCGGATATCTTTGAATTTCGTTTCTAGCGTAATTAAACCGCGTAATTTTACTTTGCTTCAACAATTCTGTAAAAACGGCTCTTCAATAGCTGCACAGAAAAAAACGGCTAGTTTAGAAACTAGTGGGTGTCCCAAGAGCCGCGTTTCTGGACCAATGAATACGCTAAAATTTGGCTGGTTTTTGGGTTTAAGTAATCTATGGGATGCCCCTGAGCTAGTAGTGGTAGTAGTTTGCTGTACAATTTTAAAGCACGAAAAAATCTCTAATGACTGGTCTAAAAGTAGTAGTTGCCGTTTTTCTTTGGACGCTTTGATTATCAGCAGAATCTGAAAAAATGCGCAAAACGCCCTCTAGCGGCAAAACAATGTGGAATTCGAAAAATCGATGAAAACAAAATTTGTAGATAATTTTATGCCCTACAACTGTGCTCTTCTGATATATTGACCAAAAGGCATAGTTTCTCCTTAAAATAGAGAAAAAGGCGAAAAAAATCCTAAAATTTACATATTTCTCAAAAACCACCCTTTTATCGAACTGCGGGTTGTGAAAATCATGTTTAGGTAACCCAAATCCTTCACTCGGTAGCCGTCTCATAGCTGTGGTATAAATTTTCAAAAAACATGGATTTTTTGACTAATTTGAGTGGACTATATCTAGAAAATCATTTTGCCGTTGTCCTTAGTATGTATAGTGGGACTCACATTCGTACTTGACTGGTATCTAATGAAAGTTAGCGCTTTTGATATGTTTCATTCTTCACCTCTTATAATTTTTTCATTAAAAAAAAATTAAAACAGTTTAAACTTTTCACAAAAAAAAAACTTACACAAAGGCTCTGTCAGTCCATAATGGCGAGAAAAATTTGTTTCCTTATGGTATTATCTATTTCGTAGCAAAATAAACCCAATTTTAAATTAATCTTCCGCGCCCCGCCCTTATATCTCTATTTTTCAAAATCGACGTCTATAACATTGGAGATAACGTGCCTCTAAACCATCCCTGAGGTCCATGGTTCAATTCCACTACACTTTTGTATGGGAGCCAGTGAAACTAAACCGCATTTTGTCATTGGCTCTTTTATTCTTTTCTGTCGTTACTATCTTTCCGACTAGAGCTTACTGTTTGGCTGTTTGAAATTGCACTAAATGATAGAATCGTCGACAATACAAAGTGATATCTCTAAGCTCTAGCCTTTCACAACAAAAACTCAACCTTCTAAGTGGATTTACTTGTATTACCTTTTTATTACCTATTTATTACCTTTTTATTACCTATTTATTACCTTTTCATTACCTATTTATTACCTATTTATTACCTTCTTATTACCTTTTTATTACATCTTGTAAAAATCATTTTATTTTATTACATATTCCGTAAAAACAATGCAAAAACTGAAAAAAAGAATCAAAAACATGGAAAAAAATTAATAAATAAAATCAAATGTTGACCAGCCAATCTAAATTTGTTATAAAAGTAAAATGTAATCAGCGCAGAATCTTTCAAAACAAGAACCCAAATATTTTTTTTTGTAAGTGAGACTAGAGCTCCGAGTTCGTTCCTACTTTTCACAGTCTATCATATAGTATAGGGCAGCGTAATCTTTACTACACAATCTTAATTTTTTAAATAACCTACTCGTCATTTTTACTTTACCGATGACTGTGCCATCTATGAACAAATTTAAATAAATTGTAAATATTTTCTTGCTCGTTTGGTAGAATTTATTTATATGGCATCACTTAATTGCTATCATGGCTGTCGCTGTCAGCTACTTTGTTGAAGCAGTGTGGAAAATTGCTCTTTTGGCGGTGATTTTCGCGAAATTCATCAGCTTAAGTTGTTAAAATCCAAAATGTTAAACGAAATAAAGGGGAAACTAAATTGTTAGTATACTTGTGCATTCATTCAATTATGAAATTAGTTTTACAAAACTTGCACATTAAAGTGACAGCTGTAAACGAGTGAGAAAGCAACTTCTGTTTCATACAATTGTCCTTGTTTTTGTGGCCAATTCTAAACTCAATCGTACGTGCTCGAATCCCCAGAACCGGAGAAGGGAACTTTCACTTCAAAATAACCGGACGAAAGCAAGGAAGGGTCAATTCAAAAATTCAACACAAATTTAAGTGTTGCAGCAGTATTTTTGTCATGTTACCACAACATTATCGTAAAACTGTTTAGGCAGTGTTTGCACACGTGATTACTTTTACGAAATTTTTGATGACACTTCGGTTTATTTTATTTAAAAGTGGAGAAATTATGAGTTTTATATTGAAAAACCTAATAATTACTTGTTAATTTCTTAAAATTCCCAAAAAAGTGTATCTAATGGGTTATTAAGAAAAAACGCAAAGGGTTATGTTCTGCACACTGATAAAAAAAAATTCTTGGCTTAAAGCACTTTTTCTTGAACCAAGCAACTCATGTTTTGGATATAACGAAAACAAAATTGTCTCGAGATGAGCAATACTCATAGTCTTGGTTTTATTGTCTTGGATGAAGACCAAAGTTGACTTGAAGTTAAAAAATTTACGAAACCGATGATATTATAATTGAAAAAAATTCAAGTTCTAAAATCGGTCTTAATAGTTTGTGATACATTTTTAGAGCGAGAAAGTCCGGTAAACGAAAAAAGTCCGATGAATTAAGAATTTAGTTTCTTGAGTAAAAAATTAAATAATCTTAGTTCGAGAAAGAAATATCTTGGTCGAAAAATATAAGTATTGAGCGAAGAAATACTTTTGCTTGGCTCAAGAATTTCCAGTGTCTTCCTCTGAGACAGCATTCTCATGTTAAGACTGAAAAAATTTTCTACTCAAGACAACGAAACGAAGACTATCGAATTGCTGGAATCAAGACAATTTTTTTATCAGTGCAGTATAAAGAAATATGTTGCGACATTACACGAATGTTACGACCGACAACACTGCCTACCTTGTTGACAAAATGAATACTAGACTTTTTCGTGTTGACTTTTTGAACACATGACAAGTTTTTATGTTGCAATGCTACTGCAATGTTGACTTTTTGAATTGACCGAAGTTTCGCTTAAAAAAGAACGTAAACATGTCAGTGTCAACCCGCATATACTCAATACAAGGGTGACAGGCCGCTAATTTTGGTGATCGAATAAAAGACGGCTTCGTCAGTTTGGCAGTAGAGAATTGCTGTTTATAGCGAAACTATGATATCTAAGTTTGAAAAGTCTTTGAGAAGCGCTCCAACCTCAATCTCTGAAATGGTAAAGAAACTTCTTAATAGTAACAATAGATGTTTCGAGGAATACGGAATGAGACAATTTTTTGGCGGATCCGTTTTTGGCTCTTTAAATACGTTGAGGACGCTATGCGATATTCCCAAGTTGTCTCTCATCTATGTGGTAACCGCGCGATAAATGCTATTTGAATGCAATCATCATGCGAGATTCGGTCTATTTAATATGACAAAGGCACATAAGTCGGACGTCTTAATTCCTAGCTTACCGATGCCAACAGTTGGCAGTAATGAGGAGGCTCTGGGCTTAATTGTCTGTCAGGAATTGCGAAAGAACATATTTTTGTGCGAATTTTGATATGTTTTTTTTATTTACATCAACTAAATTCAAAAAATAACACCCCCACCACAAGTCAATCCTCAAATCTTTTGTATTTTCACAAACGTATCAAATCTTCCTCGTGTATAAATATATTTTAAATCTATAAATTAAGGAAGTAACGTATTATTTATTTTTTTTTTTTTTGTTAAATCCTTAATACCGCAATTTTCCCCCTAATGGGGCATCGCGCCGCCTAAACTGATCATTAGTTAAGTGACGCAATAACCGCGCTCTTTTTTTTCTTTTTTTTTTAAAATCCCGTAGTAACACCCTATGCACATATTTCCTTCTCTAATATTATCCTGTTTTTATCTTTTTGTCCCCTCAATTTCCTTTTATCAATTTCCCTTCGGTCGCCCACTTTCACTTGTAGGCTGCGCTGCTGGGTAGATCATAAGTTGAAGATTACCACGCGTTTTGGTATTCCCTTTGTTACTAGTTGATCCTTTGAGTTTTTTTGCTTGTAAAGATTCGCCCATCGGTGCCTGCTGCTTTGAAGATTTTAACAAATTAAAAAATTGGTTTTTAAAGAATATTTTATAGTAATTAAACATTTCATAGAAAAAAGTGTGTGTGGAAATGAAAAAAAATTTTTTTGATATGAATTTTTAATGGAGGATGGGAGGAAGCGGAGGAAGTCCATAAGGAAGTTGATATGGATGAAGCCAGATTATACTTTTATTAAATATTTGAAATATATTTTTTTGTTTTTTATAAAAAATTTAATTTAACATAAAATTCCCAAATAACCAAAAATCGTACTTCAAAAAGTATTTCCTAAATCAGAAATCAGAAACACTCTCGAGAAAGAACCTGTGTATCCCCGCAGAGCAATTGAACCCTTTTTGTGGGGCCATACACCACTTTCCAAAAAAACCCTCTTTAGTTGCCATAGAACGGAAAATACTGAAACCACTTAACGCCTGATGTGTGCCAGTAGCACTGTTCTGTTTGGCTCAAAACTCAGTTTGACATGGAAGCATTTTATACCCACCACATGCCTCCAGCTGCCTCGAGCCCGCTGATAAGTGACAACTAAAATTAAATTTTACGCAAAATTTCAATCAACTCAAAGCTCCCGAAATTAATTTCGCTTCGTTTTTGTTTATTCTGATTAAGACCATGAAATTTTTAGCATTAAAAACAGGGAAAATAGGGACTGGATTTAGGTGAAACACACTTCCAGAGAGAGAGGCAGCGGAAGAAGGGAGAGATGGTGGAGCGGAAAATGAAGATGGGTGGTGGATGGAGTGGAGGAGGGTGGGTTGGAAGCTTGGATATAGATGGGCAGAAGGACGGGGAGATAACCGGAGGACGGAAATTATGATGGAGACTGGAACGTTGTAGAAGTGTCGAATAATTTACTCGCGCGTCCTCCATCTCTCTCTTTCTCTCCCGCCTGCTCTGTATCTCCTGGGGATAAGAGTTTCGAAGAAATTAGAGAAAGGATGACGCGCGGCGCGTGGAGATTCTCTCTTCTTTAGAATGGATTCGCTAATGAGTTTGGCAACGCACTGTTCATAAATGATGAAGGAATCGGGGAAATGACTGAGGTAAGATGAAGCTTTGTGCGGTAAAGAAGGTTTCCCTTTGAGTTGAACACCTTTATGCTCCTCTACCTGCCTGCCTGCCATACAATTCTCCATCAACCATCCTCGGTGTTGTTGTATACATTGCCAAATCTCTACTCCCTATCGACCTATCCCACCACCGCCACCCCACATCCACCTACAAAACCCAGAATCCCTAAATATAGTTCTCCGGGCGACTGTGCTCTTCTATTCTGGAAAATTGTTTTTGTAGACCTTTGATGATGACAGAATGAACCTTTTCCCAGGGCACGTGAGATACGGGCACCTTTTCTATAACATTTTACTTAATTAACCGCTATTTACACATAGAGAATTTTACCGAAAAGCTGCTGATACTGTTAGATCTTGTGTATATATTTTACAAGCCAGAGCCGCTGCAAATCAGTACCGTTATTGCCTTGCTTTATCTCTCAGATGTCGGAAACTTTTTGGTGAATATCAAAATTTTAAGTCGTTACGTTTAGGCTATTTGGCCATTTTTCTACTGACAATCACCGGCAATATTCCCTTTTAGTCACGTATTATCTCCATTTAACCTAAAAACTTAAGCCTACTCCGCAACTAAAACCACACCACTGCTGCAGCAACTACTCCAATCTCCCTCGCTCGCTCTCTCCCTCTTTCTCTCCCTGCTGAGATATTGCCGCTCTAAGCACCAAACAACTATACGACAAACAGGACAAATAGGCATCTCTCCACTTCAGACCGTAATTAGAACGCCTAAACTATATCAGCTGATTTCGATCTCAATTGCTGCGTTATTTACCTGCACGTATGCCAGTAGTACCAGGGGCAGGCCATGCCAGCATAGGAGCACAGGGCGGGAGCTGCTACTGCTATCGTGCCCTATCGCAGGACCTTCAGGTACACGAGACTTGGAAAAAGAACTACTTCTATGCCTCCTCTACCCAAAAAGTCTCCCGGTCCGTCCTGCTGGAATCCGGATATATCGTACTACAGTACCGGGCGGAGTGCTCTAGGCAAGACCCTGTTCGAGGAGAGCCCGTTTCTAGGGTAATTGGCCGATAATTGCACGGGCAGATAGGCAAAATGGCCAAATAGCAAAATTATGTAACCGGGCTGGGGATCGTTTACCTTTTCCTGATGGCCGGAAGCCCTAGTGGTAGGCAGGTGGTTCATGTATACATGGCCAAGCCAAAAGGGGGCTGCTTTTCTGCTTTTCTCGGTTGATAGACATTTCTTCTTCTCCTGGGTTTCTTTCGTTACTTTTTTTGTTGTTGTTGTTGTTGTTGCTATTATTTTCGAAAATGTGATATTGAAGGATGCTAATGAGGAAACAGAGAATCCTTGATGGAAAGTTTGTTTGTGAAATATTAAAGAGGAAAATCAAACAACTGTTCACAGTTTATTAGGGTCTTGATGGCTGCTGATGGCTCTCGGTTTGGTTTGTGCGTTAATTTCCTCCTGATAGAAGCGATTTTCAAGTGACGCCCAGAGTGGGTGGGTACTAAGCGAAATTACTAGCAAATATGAAATATTATGCATAAATTTTACACCAAAAAGTTATTTTATGAATTCATGACTTTGAATATATATTTTTGATTAAAATATTTTTAGTCTTGTTTTTTTTTTTGTTATCTTGTAAGGAGGCCTTAAAATAAACATGATAATTACAAAACTTGTGCTTGTGAAGATGATTTTTATCTTCATTTAGTTTTTTGTTGTTTGTTTTTCTACTATTAAAAATGATTCTCGGTGTTTTTAGAAAAATATAAAACATGAAAGTTTGTTTACATTTTGTAAATGTGCTTTTTGTTCTAAATCAGTAATATTGTAGAGATAATAGTTTTAGTGTAGAAAAAGAGTGTTTTCAGTATTAAAAATTAACCGAATTGACAAACAACAGGTCATGATGTGAAAACGCATAAGCATAAGTATTATGGCTTGTATACTTTCAACTCATTATAGGGGTACGTATCAATTTACTTATCTGATAAACGAATGCACTGAGTGGGATTTGGCATTTTAATAAAATCAGGTTTCATTTTGTATCTTAATAAGTCGAACTCATTTATCTAGAGTTGAGGCATCCTGGCTACCTTGACATGGCAGATGTCGTTGTTTAAAATCCCACCCATAATATGATCAAGTTGTACCTATGATACTTGTTAGCAGCGTCATTTTAAGTGCTTTGGTCGTGGCGAAAAATACTCCTACTAGTACCATCTGTTCTACTGAATCCATAGTTTTTCCATCCAGAAGATTTTGTAGACTGCGGTTTAAGTGATAATCCGATGGTGCAATGGCCGGTGAATATTGTGGAAAGAACAGTTTTCACCTTGAAACCTAGACTTAAGCCATTCAAGCTGATCGCATTAGATCCACTAAATACATAGTATCATCTTACGTTGATGACGACCTGCTTTAGTCTGTGGTTCCACGATGTTTTCTTTGTCTGTCCACTATCTTGTGCACTTTTTTGGACAGTATCCGCCAATCACAATTCGGTCCAAAAACGTTCATTCTTTAGACTAACATAAAAGAAGAGCACACATTCAATCTCTGCGTGCGATTAGATTCCGAACGTTAGTAAAGTACCCATTGATCCAGCTTGCTCGGCACTGGTATTTGCTGATGTGTCTTATCAAAAAGATCTGTGATGTCAACGGACCTATGGCTACTGTTGCTAATATCGATAATGCTGTGACTCATGCATGCTTGTATGCATGGTCTTTTCCTATGCCCTTCAAAAAAAGTAAAGTTGGAACAAGCCATTAAATAAATAAATAGTTTAAAAAATCTAAAAAATACGCTTTTATTTTAAAATGAACTAAAAAATAAAGAATAATTTTGAATGTGAAGTCTTTATTGCTTCAGCCAGTATATAGTATTATTATAAATATAACTTACTTAAATGTAAAAAAGCGTGGGGCGCTCTTTACCTATATTCTTATTTTATTAATACTTTTAGTTAACGCCCCACGCTTTTTTACATTTAAGTAAGTTATATTTATAATTTTTACCAATAACCTCATTAATTTTATTCTGAGCTTGATTTCTAAAAGTAGGCTGTTCCCATATACTGGCTGAAGCAATACAGATTTTACATTCAAAATTATTCTTTATTTTTTAGTTCATTTTAAAATAAAAGCGTATTATTTAGATTTTTTAAACTATTTATTTTTATTTTCTACTTTTTAGTTTATTATATGTCTATTGTGTGGCGGCCGCTCTATTAGATTTAAAATGACATCAAACAGCCTACTGTATTCTACTCGTCGTACCCTTTACCCACAGCGAGGGGACTGTAAAGAAAAAGGTAATCCGCCATTTTGAATTTGGAATGGACTCACACAGCTAATTGTATTCTACCTGTCATACCCTTTAATTTGATACCCATGTCGCGGGGTCGGGGAACAAAATTGCAAAATTCTCCCGCCATCTTGGAACCGCCATCTTGGAACCGCCATCTTGATTTTTTTATAAAAAATGTCTGATTGCATTGGCACGCGAACCATGCATATGTGCAAAATTTGAAGTTGATAAGCATATTTTCTAATTTTTAGTCTATTATATGTCTTCCGCCATTTTGTGTGGCCGCCATTTTGAATTTGGAATGACGCCACATAGCTAATTGTATTTTACCTGTCATACCCTTTCACTTGATACCCATCTCGGGGGCTCGTAGAACCCAATTGCAAAACCCGGCCGCCATCTTGGAACCGTCATCTTGATTTTTTTACAAAATGTTTAGATTGCATTGTCATCCAAACTAAACGTGTATTTAACGGCCAATGCTACCCTGGAAACCGTTTGGAGCAAGCAAGTGTGATCATATGATCTCTGATTTAATGCAACCTGTTCTCGGTCTGAGTCACATCTGGTATATTAGAAAGGAACTAATCGTATGCCTCGATAAAACTATAGATATACCATTTAAGAGGAGACGGAAGCTGAATCTAACAGCTTCAAGCTTAAATGGCGTGACCTTAGAAGACGTCGTTAAGCGAAATACCTAGATGTAATGCAGTGCTAAGAACAAAACTAAAAGGTGCACAGTTACAAAAACTGCAACGCACCGCCTTCATACTTATTTCCGGCACAGCAAATGCCTGTTGGGACAACTTGGTTGGCCATCTAAGGATCCTAAGGATGCAAACTTTGAATCAATGACCATCTGCTGGAGCATAGTAGAGGTCAAGCTAAATTTTAACAATTTATTTCTAGTGGATATCGACGATCGAGAAGAATGGAAGTCGAACAAATTCCCACATTTTGTATCTATGACCTGGTATTATTCAAGTTGAGTCACTTAGGCCCGTAAACATCAACGAAGATTATCAGTTAGGATTACCTTCGTGGCAAATCTAAGCAGATCTACTACTTTCATTGTCGAAGCTGTGAAATGGATTGTTTGGGAGCGAGAATAGGCCCTTAATATTAGATAAGGAAAAGGTTGGGTGATAAAATTGATCCCTGGGAGACTCCGACAGAGATTTGACGCCGCACAATACTACCTTTATTGAATTGGGATCCAGTTCTTTAAAAGTGGGTCAATATCAATAGCTTGGAGTTAAACTAAAACTACAACCAGTGTAAAAACGAGAATTTTCAGGCTTTGGAAATTCTTTTCTAATACTGAAACATCACTAGAATTTTGTTTCGTAACTTTTGTCCTCTTTTTCACGTATAAGATCTCTCGCTCCTCAATCTCAGCATAAACTCAATCCAACATTATAAAGTGTCTAAAGTAAGAGCTTTCAAACCCAAGTACGAAACCTTTGCAGATTTTGAGATTTTATTTAGG
Source organism: Thereva nobilitata (assembly GCA_963855945.1). Taxonomy (NCBI): domain Eukaryota; kingdom Metazoa; phylum Arthropoda; class Insecta; order Diptera; family Therevidae; genus Thereva; species Thereva nobilitata. The sequence continues at coordinate 20,954,616 of OY979698.1, forward strand.
ACGAATGAAGTCATCAAATAACCTCCAATCTTGGATTTTATGCGAGATAAGCAAGATTGATGTTTATGATAAAATTAAGCATTAACTTAGTTGTTGTTTATGGTAAATTCACGATTAGGGAATAACTTCGTTGATGTATACTGCCCTTAGATGCATTAAGATCGAATCGAAAACTGTTTGGAATTTTGTCGTGTTATATATATTACCTTAACAAATTACGATTGATCAATAACACAAGCCGTCGTTTTAATTGAAAAGATTCTGAAACATCGGAAGCTTTACTGTGCAGTTCCTAAGCAACTCCGACACCTAGACAATTCGATGAACTCGTTCTTACACGAATGGTAGAATTTTACTGCTCCAACTTACTGCTGATTTTGGACAGGTTTATCAAACTGCTCGAACGTTTTAAGTTTAAAACTATTTCTAAATGATAATATACAATATAATAAGACCATTTTAAGGCCTCACTAACATACAACATTAACAAAACCCACTGCCATAAATTTTTTGCATAATGACACAACATTGGCAACTATATTTTTTAAGTTTATTTCGTCACTTATAATATCATGTCTCATGTATAATCCGATTATATTTGAAACTATTTTTCTGATTTCCAAACCCCTGCAGCTCTTAAAAACTCAAATTTCTTCAGTATTCCCAATATTTTCCTAATTCAAAGTCATTTCAAATCGCCTAACAACGAAAACGAAAAACAACTATTATTTAAAAGCGCATTAACTTCGCAACAAACTACAATCATTTAATTACCCTAATTTCATACCTTTTCCCCCCCCAACAAAAAAAAACTCCCAACTAGACAACATTTGTCGAAACAATACCCAACCTAGAATCTCATCATTCTAATTTCTGTCATCACGCAAAGTCTCTATTGTCTACGTTTCTACTTCGGTGTATTTTTTTCGCCTAAAACTTAATGCAGCGGAATAGGAACAACGAGCAACTAACAAAAAAAACGAGCAAATGGAGAAGAAAGAAAGAAGTTAGAAAATCCCAAACCATAACAGTCGAAAAATTTTTGGCTATCGTGAACCTAACTGCATTTATTACAACTTTCAGTCACACGGAACCAAAACTTCATCAGTGCGCAGTGAAGTCAACAGTCCCAGCACGCGCGGAATTGAACCTGAAAGGCACAGCAACAACAACAACAACAACAGCAAAAAATACAGATTGTTGCTAGTCACGATGACTCTGTCGAAAATCCGATGCGAGTAGCTACGAAAAATGCATACGGCCGGTCACACTTGCCCCTGCGGCCGGCCACCTCCGTTTCGCCCCAAAAAGGAGAGTATTCCCCCACACATCCCCTCAAGCTCTCCGAGCTCCCTCCGATCTTGAGAAACAACAAAAGAAGTCGCGGGTGAGCATGTAAGATACCTGGCGGTAATAAATCGGTGGAATATTAATGGCGGTATATCATCATCATCATCATCGCCGTACGATCATACCCAGTGCACTTGATCTAACGGTATCCACATAGGAAATGGTTAAATTCATAGGTAACAGAGAGGTGCGCTCGCTAGCAAAAACCGACTGCGCCGCAATAGACCAAGTGAAAAGAATCAAACCGAAAAAAAAAATAATGAGAACCAACCAAAAAGTAAGAAAGCTGTGCGCGCGCAGCAACTTCACAAGTAGAAGAACGCATTAAAGATGCCAAAAAAAAAAATAAGAAAAGAAAGAAGAAGAATTACACAGGTATGACGCTGCCAATCAAAGGTGTGCTCGCTGCGGCTAAGGTTTCTCGAGGTCTCGCAATTGCTGCGCTTGCGCGTATTCGTCGATTCAATCCGGATATGCTAGAGGAGAAAGAAGACTGCGCAGCAGCAGCATTGCTGAATAGATGAGTTCTCTGCGCTATTCCGGCTCTGACAATGCACACGGAGCAAAAAAAAAACATAGGCCAAAGTACGCACAATAGAAATGTGACGAATGTACGCGCAATAACCGCGCCGAACAGAAACGCAGCATTGAACACGCCAAGAAACAAAGGCAGCGAACAAGGAAGGGTCGTTAGTGATGACGACGCGCGGACGCGCGGGGATCGCTAAGAAACGCGAAAATCTAACTGAAGACGATCGGAGCACTTTGTTTACTCTTTGTGGACTCCATTGAATTGCTTTTGGCCCTCAGAAATGGGTACACATACCCTCCGAGGGCCCAGCTTCTGTTTGCGCAAAACATACGCACGCACCAGCAATTTTCATCACATAAAGAAACTTATGCGCATGCGTTTGTACCTAGAGACTTTCCCTGTTTTTTTTGTGGAGTGACTCAAAATAAATTCCAAAGAAATTTCGCGAGAATTGGAAATGGGAATAGAGTTGCACTTAAGACCGCGCTCGCAAATCCGCAGAAAGGTCTTCCTCATCTGAGCCGCGGCTATTATTCAATTATGACATCAATTCCCGAAGATCTGCTTCCCGTGTTCGACCGCATTCAGTGCCACAAAAAACTCTTCTACTTTTATATTAATTAGAATAACAAAAAAACCGAGCACTAAACCCACACTTTTAATGGTGGAGGAGAACATAAGGAAAAAATCTTCGAGCATAATTTTTTATTTGTGTCGGAATTTATTGTTCCACGCGGGATAAAGGGTCTCGATCGCTTCTTATTCGCTGTGATGTCTTCAGTTCAGATGCGAATATCTCCGATCTATTTGCATAAAAAAGATCATCTTCGGTCGCTGTGCGTGTGAAGGCTGTGGCTGCATTTGAAGGAGGTGAGAACTTTTATTGCTTGGAAATAGATGAGAAAGTCGTTAACAAGACCATAAACATTTGAATGGTTTTATTTGAAGTTTCGCCACTTGGGGACGACACGGCTAAATACTCGCTTTGTTGATTCATGCCAAAGAAGCTGTTGGTGATTTTTCTCCATGGGAAATGTTGATTGGGGTTTTTACGTTTGAAAGAAAAAAGATTTTGGGATTTTTTCGTATGAAACTGATTTGAAGTCGATAACCAAAACCACAACTCTCGAACGGTAATGAAATCGCAACAGTTAAATATCAGTCAGAAATGAAGCACATCCCTCTTAGGGGCACAAATATAAACTAGGATTGTCAAAATCTCAAAACAAGGATTACCTTTATTCGCACTTCAAATCCTCCACAGGTGGTAATTTAGAGCGTAGTCTCCGATGATCGAACCAATTAGTGTCCTAGCATTCATTCTACTGGGTCCCAGTTACTATCTGATCGCGTTGCCAGACGGCCCAAGAATAAACCGCTTGCAGCTCATCAAGCCTAAAGTGGTCCTTCAGTGTTTGGTGTATGTATTGCATCAGAATCCGATCGTCATAGACCAGTGGTGGCGAACCTATGGCACGCGTGCCAGACATGGCACGTACGAAAATTTTGCTGGCACGTGAACGATTTATTATTAAATTGGATTAAATATAGATTAATTTTAAATTTAAGCCATGTTTTGGATGAATTTTCGTGTGCTTTTTTAAAATGAGCCCGTCAAATCATTACAAGGGTACTTACATATAGTCCAGTGGCCGCATTCCACAAGCGTTAGTTTGCACGACGATACAAAATAAAATTTCCTTGCGGAATCTGGCCCCAGGTACTGAAACGAAACATTAATCACTAATAAATCGATAAGGTGAAAACACAAAGAAAGCAGGTTTCCTGCTTTCCTATTGCCAGCGACTAGCGGCGCCGATCGCCACAAAGAATATTCTTTGTGCCCATCGACGCCGCTGCTTTGAAACAAGTCTAAAAAAAAACTAGTGGGATGTGGATTTGACCCTTTCGCCTTTCGGTCCACACAAGCAACTTCCCAGTATGATGAATGTTTAATATTATGAAGTGCTAAATCTACAGGATTTTTCTAGAGAATTTGCTTTTGCTGAGCGTTAGCAAATGAACATTTCCTTCGTACTTCCTTCGCGACACTAGAGCGGATGGTCGATGGTGGAAAACAATTCCCTGTCCAAAAAGTACTGATCTAAGGTTTGAAAAATTCCTGATGTTTGTAAAGGATAACGTAATTTTTGAACGATTTTGCACGAGAGTACTCGTGTTTTGACAAGTGATGTCTTGTTAGGAAGCTATCGCTGTGCGGTATCCAGAACAGGTAACTTTATTTAGAACGGGTTTCATTCCAACGTGTTTATTAGATATTAGAAAAACTAATGCTAAACTAGTGCTTGTGATTCTTAGCCCAAGTCTTTTCATTTAAACAAAAAAAGGGCTCGACCGAATGTTATGAAATTTTTTCAGAGTATGTTTTCGTTAATATGCTTCTATCGGCATCTCAACGAATTCGATATCGTTTTTGGTTCATACGATATCGTGCAGGTACAAAAATCACGTCGTTTAAACAAAATAAAAACGACTCGACCAAATTTTATGAAAAAGATATGTCAATACTTTATTTATGCCGAGAGTTTTTTCTTAACGAAATATTTAATAGCTGCCCAAATAAAACACGATGACATTTCCGTCCACGCCTTACTTTTCTTTGGCGATCATTTCGGCAAATGTACGTACTTTCAATTTACGTGTAGAGCGCTCGAAACGATTTTCATTGGTAGCACACTCATCAATAAATGCTGGCTTGATCTATTCCTTTTTTGATCAACATTGAGCAAAAAATCTACGATTAATCGCTTCCGTCGAAATATGAAATAGCATATTTTTATAAATATCGCTTGCGAAAAGACCGTATGCTTAAATGCTGATAACAAGGATATTTTGTGGCTGTTACTATGTACAACTTTGTGCTACTTCAGATCCTCTGTTACATGCCTTATTATTTTTTGTCGATTTTATTGGTGCTCAAATTTCGCAATTTTCTGGGAAATTTTACATAATCAGCCGTGTAAGAACCATTTTGCACCCCCGCCAGGTGTAATAAACAGTTTTTCGTTATTAGTTATCCATAAACTACATACTGTCAATGTTTCATATCTGCTCATATTTCGCATGTGAACCGGAATTCCTACATATTTATAAAAATATTGTGCAGAAACGCACCCGCGTGCAGCCCCTGGACTGGTGCCAATGTTTCATACTTTTTGTTAATAGCTAATCTGACTATATGTCGTACGTGCTCATTATCAAACTGCGGCCTCCCGGAATATTGTTTCAATTGACTTGCTTCAAAGTCTTGTTGAGCACAAGTATTATTTTAATGAAAATAGGCTTTGATGAAAAATGCCAATACATATTATTAAATTTTTCTTTAATTTTAAAAATTTTGATTCTGGTAATATATTATTTTTGTAAATTAATTTTTGAAATTGTGTAAATAAAATTCTGAAACCCTAAAATTAAAAACTGTCCGGCACGCCAGCAACACGATAAGTAATATTTGTAATTTTCTGGCACGCGCACATAAAAAGGTTCGCCACCACTGTCATAGACCATTTTCGCCAAAGTGGAGGGTTCTCTAACAGGCGGGTCCGAATCGACGAAAACAGTATCAGACCTCGGTCTAGCAAACATGCCCGACTTTTCATTGTGCACAAAGTCTTGATGGGCTGGAATCGACAAAAGAGTGACTCAATTGAGAGTACACTTATCAAAAATGCTTTGGCAGTCGCAAACTAATTTGGACTTGGTCCTACGTGATCGTATTGCTTTGATCTCCGCTTGGCTGTCGGACTTGTTATCGTGGACCATTCTTGAATATGCCAACACACTAATCGCCGGCTCTGCTCCTACTTCTACTTCCATGTAAAGCTCTTTTCCGCATGTGGATCACTCGCTTAAAGTTTTATATCAATGTAAAACTCTCAGCGTAGAGCTCAGTCGAACATTGTAAACACTGCCTGCAAAGGACATTTAAAACCAAGCACGAAATAATATCTTTACTTTTCAAACCACAGCACTGTCGCTACAATTTCCCGTTAACACCTCTCAGATTTCCATTTGAAGTATCTCGGATTTCTAGATTTTAATCAAGCAAGTGAGAAGTCATCAAATTATCCACAATCTTGGATTTTATGGATGGGGGATACACTAGCTTGATGTTTACGTTAAAATAAAGATTAAAGATTATCCTCGTTGGGGTTTACGGCCCTATAGTCCAGGAGGAATAGCGGAAAAGTATTCGTATGTTAAAATAAATTTACCCTGCGATTTTTTGACTATAATTAAGAGAAAAATCATACGAATTTAATGAATGTGTTTTGGATAAAATCGATCCCCGGGAACAGGTGGAAAAGGGTTAATAATAGTAGCGGAAACAGGTTTATCCAAGTTTTAAGTGCGACAGATTTTTCACGTAATAGCGCTTAAAATGCGAAAAAATGAGTATTGGACAATTGAAATCGGTCAACAGATCATCCAGTTGTATAATGCCTTATCCTGATATGGAGATTTTATCAGGATGGATCTTCCTACCTTACACTTCCTCTCATAACCAAGGCAAGAAGGGCCGGAATGGAATTTGGGAGCCCCAAGGAGCAAGCCCGAGTCTTTGTTTCGCAATAGACTGAAGTCAGGACAGCAGTCCAGGTTCCTGAAGCCAAGAAGCAATCCAGACAGCCATTGCTCTGCCCAAAGTTTGTGGACCCTCGAAAGGAACAGTCCTATCATCCAGGGTAGCCGCAGTTTTCACGGGGTCGTTATGGCAGTGGTACGTTGTTCAACGAGATTCTGACCCAATACCTCACCAAAAGAAGAAGAAAAAGAGGATGCTTGCTTGGAGATTTGAAATGCATAATCATGCCAAAATAGATCCTCAGTTAAAGGATATTAAGAGATGAGTCAGCCTTTAGTTCGAAATTATTTATGGAAATGGAAGGGCACGTTTTATTGGAAACAAGACAGTACTTTTTTGGATGCGTTGAATTCGACACAACTTTTGCGGCTTCAACACAACAGGTAAAAATAGATTGGAGAGAACTAGCAAAAGAAGAAGAGACTTCAGGAGAACCGAATCCTACAGTGACTGCAGCAAACTGTTATCTATAGGTGCGTTTCATTTTTATTGGAGTACGTACTCCGGAGTAGTTGGGCGCACATCGGCGTAGTTGCACCTACCCAAGGCCATACCGTGGTATAGCAACATCTAGTTGACGAAACTATCTGAACTTCTTAAGATAGTTTTTTTTTATATAAAAACACCACAACTCCTTGACACATTACCATTTTTTACGTTGGTCTTTGTGAAAATTTTTCACTTTTCTGATTCATGAAAAAACCCCTAAAAATGTAATAACTTTTAAGATTAACACAAAAATATTCCGATTTTTAAGTAGGCAACCCATAAAAAACACGGATTAAGAAAACTCCACAACATTGATTGGTTTATTTGTTCTTGTTTGTTTCTTTGCATTATTCCAAGAAAAGGAACTCCGAGATTCCTCTTTAAATAAATTTTTCAAGTTCTACACTTTTTTAATATTTAAAAATGACGTTTTCTTGAAAATGCATATTTTCTAATACTAGATGAAAAAATTAATGTCAAATTACACATGAAATATGCCAAACATTTCACTGTTAAATCGTACATAAATTCGTGAGGCATAAATTCACCAGTTGCACATACATACTTAGGCCTAATGACAAACCGATTAACTTTTTCGAGGTCTATTGTTTCCTGCTGAGCATTCAACAAAAAGTTTGTTTTTAATAATTTCAACATAATTGAGGCTCTGCCTTCCGTGATTGTTTTTTTTAATCAAATCCACACCAATACGAATTTTTGCTTTTGGCAAAGTTACGTTTAAAACATCTTCAAACTATGTTACAACTTTCTCCAAGGTCATCCTAAAATACCACATGCATCCGTGCCCAAGCATAAAAGGAACTCAAAAAGAAGATTTGCAACAAAAACAAAGCGAAAAAGAAGTCGTCTTAACCTTATTCCTCGGCGTCATCATCATCGATTCTTCTACTCATACTGCAGCAAAAATACTTTCATCAAAATTCCAGGAATTAATGAAACTCGATCCAAGAAGGCACGGAACGGCACCTTCCTTTTTTCGGGCCGTTTAGTGCACAAAAATTCACCCAGGATGCATCGATCAACCGTAAGAATAGCATCAGCCAGCAGCTACCCTGCAACCAGCAAGCGCAAAAAAAACGGTTTTTTATAAACATATACAATCGATAGGAGAGGCACCTTTGGAAAAAACAACAACAAGGACTTTCCTTTCCTGGGAACCTGGCGAACCGTTTTGGCCGCGCGTCCAACAAGAACCTTCTGCGCAGAGCTAGAAGAGCATCTCAAATTATAAAATTCTCCCCGATTAGCCAAATTCAAGGAAAACGCATCCCCCTCGCCAATTTGTGCATATTGTGTGTGTTTGTGGGCGGAGGGGGTGACGCCGATACAGGTGAGGCCGGGGGATTTACGGTATATTAGTTGGCCATGCAACAGCATGGATTTCGTAGTTGTTTTCGGTCAATGTCAAACGAGGCTTTTGGTTTCGTTGTGTTTTTGGTGATTTCTCGAGATTGCCGCGATCGGTTTTTTGTTGTTGTTAAAATGGTGCTGGGCCGCCCCCCCTGAGGGACAGGGGAGCAGTGGGATACTAGTCTCCAGGCCGAAACAGTCCAAAAATTGGGGCCCCCAGCATTCCCGGCGCTGCATCGATCCATAACTCTATGAATTTCGATTTTTCGGCTCTCGGAAATGCCAGTTTGATGACTCGCAAAGGCATCACCGCCGCGCTTCTGGGTCCAGTCGAACTGCATCGAAGGTTCTTTTTCTGTTATTCTGTGGTCACCTTCAGGGCAGTTTTTTTCCTAGATTTTTTTAATCATATTTTATTGCATATTTTCAGAATATTTCTTAAACAAATATAAAAACAATAATAACAAGACTCCATTTTTCTCTTTAAATTTCAGGGTCCTAAAAAATTTCGATTGGTGTCGACGCAACAAAAAAAATACAAAAAATTCATCAAAAAAAGGGCTCGAATCAACCAAAAACAACAAAATTAACCACAATACAACATTCGCCTAAAATCAACGTTTTCTCTTTGGATACTTAAAAAAATAAAAAGGAATTGATTAAATATTTTTGGAATAATTTTTTACTGCAAAAATGGACCCGCAACAACAGTTCTGTTTGAAATGGAACAGCTACTCCTCAAATCTGGCAATGACATTCTCCAATTTATTCAAGTCAGAACTATTGGCCGATGTCACATTGTCTTGTAATGGTAAGTAGCCGAAGCCTTCTATAGTATACTAGTATTTTTATTGTACTTGCATTTATTGAAAGGACGGGGGGTGTTGATGTATATTGAGATTCTAGTGCAGAAGCTGCATTACTGCGTTTTACGTTGGAGTTATTAGCTGCGTTCCATTGGGCGATTTTTTCTACTCCCGAGTACTCCGGAGTACATGGGCAATGGAACGCGATTTTTGATATTAGAAGTGAATACGAGTAAATCATAACAGAGCAGGGGTAGTTGCAAGCACTCCGGAGTAGTCGGGAGTAGAAAAAAATGCCCAATGGAACGCAGCTATTGTTTCTATTGTTAAGCGCTGCCTTATCACATCAGTTTTGTCGAGTTGTCGTCAGTTGTTGTAAGGTTACGAAATTGCAGCGTAAATCTAATTTATGTACATAATTCGGAAATATATGGTATCGTCACTCTGGAATTGGGTGAATGATTTATAATACTAAGTTTTGTTTTTTTTTTAATTTCACTTTGAATATTGAGCTTTAACCTTATTATGTAAATCTGGCTAAGCTATTCCCTTAAAAACAAGAGATATGTCCTCAAGAGTGGTCTGCATTTTTTAATGTAATTTTTATTTTAGATAGATATGAATTGACGCGTTCAGAAGTAATTATTTTTAATTTTTAAAACATATGTTTGAATCCATGAATCAATTACATATAGTGGGTGGGTGGTAGAAGAAAAAGAAAAATACCATTGTGCCCGGTTGGCTTAATTTAGATTCCTAGAATTTTTAAACGGCGCAATCAGTCCATAGATCATTTATATACCGGAGTTCGCGTTTTTGAGGTTAGTGAAAAAAGTGCATAAACAATACGAAGAGTATCGAATGCCAACCCATACACAAACCATGTATTTCTGCTGCTAACTACGTAAAAACCTTAACTTCGCCAAAAATCACTTAAACGCTTGTCGAACGTTTTGGGAAAATATGCTTTTCACCGGCGAAATCTAGTTAGACATAAGGGCAGGTGAAAAAAGTGAAAAATTTTGATCGCATGTGCAGAAAAGCAATGGTAGTGCTGATGTTTCTGCTTTGCCACATACAGCTGATACGATATTCATGCACCGCAAAGAAAAGTTTTCAAACGTACATAAATATCGCACTCGTCACTTTTCAAACCTACATCTTGTCTTTCTAGTGTCAGTCGCGTAGCCTCACAATATTCTGCGATTTTTTTAACTCAAATTTTTGTTTGCAGGATTTGTTTTTGAGCAGGTTACATACTGCAAAGCATGAGTCATGCGTTTACAAGGGTAATGCGTTGAGATCAACCAGCAGTGAGCTGAGATGAACGTTTGCTGCTAGAAGATTTTATGCTTGCATTCAAAAAATGAATATATGTACTAGTGTTGGGTAGGACAAGATTATAAAATGAGTTTGTAAGAGGAGCCTCTTTTTCCTTTTGAATCAGTACAATGTCTCACTTCAAATGAGGCGAGGTGTGATTGTCGCATTGGTGGGTTTCTTCTCTCTTACTTTTTTTAAGGCAGTAAAATTCTCAAGTTGAAATGAGGCGAGGTGCACGTAGGATAAATATCTATTAGTACATGAGGTGGAGAGCGTGCAAAATTCAGGTGTTTCGGGTTCCGGTGCATTTGATGTTGAAGTGGAAGTAAGCGAAGCATTTCTGATGCTATCGGTGTTTACAATCCGAGATTCACAAATTGCCGAGAAAACATGAGGTTGCTTGCTCTTTCTGTGCCGAATTAGATTGTAAGCACCGCCACCTTTGTAAGACAAAACTTTAGCACAGAAATTGCATTTAGCTTTATCATTCCACAAAATATTCCCATGCCCTCGACGCCTTTTTCTCCTCAGCCATTCTTAATATATTAAAAGGGAACAAATCACAGAAAAAAAGAAATGAATATTAGAAATGTTGGTTAAAAAATAAATACATATCTGCCGTGCAAAGGGCAAAAGACCTATCTGCAAAAAGCTCGTTTCGAGAAAAACGCGATCAAAGTTTTCAAAATACATGAAACCGAAGCAAATAAAGTATCTGTTCAAAGTGATAACTTTTAATTAAAAAGTACAATCAGTCTGAAATTTTTTTTAAGGATAAATATGAATATTTTATACCAAAAAATGCATACAAAGCCATTTTGACCTATAATGCATATAGGTCATTTGTCCTTTGCACGGCAGATATGCAGACGTGACATACGTATGTGGGAGAACAAAAAATAGTATAATGCTTTTTTACATTACAAAGTAGTTAATTTTTTTTTATAACAGCCTTACGAAAAAATTTAAATAAAAACAATTTTGTTTACTTACGTTTTTGTCTATAAAAAAACCACGGAAATCTTAATTCGCAAACTAAATTACAAAAGGTGCTAGCTTAATTTAAGTCCCTCACCAAAATGACAAAAACAAGCAAATTAAAGAAAGAAAGAAAATAAATACATACCAATGTAAAGCTTTTATTATGGGTTTGATACTCTTATGCATAAAACTGTCTCAGAGTAGGTACGAAACCTATGCCTCCAGAAAGTATATTTATATTTTACAATCTCACCTCGCCTAATTTAAAGTTGGGAATTTTGATGCCGCAAAAGAAGTAAGAAATGTCTCTCCACTAAAAAATTTCACTCCCTCGAAAAATGTAAGAAATGTCTCTCCATCCAGTTCGTATTTACAATCTCACCACGACTCAGTTTGAATAGGATCTTTTACTGCCGCAAGAGAAGTGAGAAATGTCTCTCCCGTTCGTGTTTACAATCTCACCTCGCCGCAGTTCAAATTGGATATTTTACTGCCGCAAAAGAAGGAAGAAATTTACAATCACACCTCGATTCATTTTTCTCGATACACGCTCGGCTCATATACCTGTAGGACATTATTTTTGAACCGGGACATTTAAAATAATTGAGGCCTCAGTACAATTTACATCGTGTAAGGGACAAATGTACTGCCTCGTGTAAGTCCGGCTCAACACTAATATGTACATGATTTGAAACATCTCCAATAAGTTTTTTTGCAATATATCTTCAGCATTACAAGTTTTCTATTGGCTATAGTTTTTGAGTAGTTCTTCAAGCAATCACCCCAACCAGGCCCCAATTCTCGTTTTTCGCAACTGCACTCTCCTGATTTCTAAACGGTCATCCAGTTTGCCATCGCAAAACTCTAGAGATGTTAGTTTACGATATTCTTCCAGCCGAGTTTTGGTCTACTCGCTGTGACATAAAATCTACTGTAAAAGACTTTCCGAACAGCCTCTTGGTTCACAATGGTAATTTATAGAGATTAGAAATAGAACAGGTGGTAGAATTGACCCCTGGCGAAAACTCGTCGAGACCAAAGAGGGAATATTGTAGAGTAGAGGACCAAAAACCTGATGACGGAAAGCTCTCTGAGACACTTCCACACATCGCGAGATCTCAAGAATGCTTCTTACAGAGTATGGCACCTGCTCTGTTTACCAAACTCCAAGCTATTGGTGTAGACTTAGTTCTAAGGAACTGTTTTAAGAGCTTCCTTTCTGGCTAATCATGGTACTATTGGATGGCGTCGAATCCAGCGCCTATATTATTTTGGTCGGTGTTCCCCAGGGGTCAATTCTATCACCCACACTTTTCCTAATTTTCATTAATGACCTCCTCTTAATCCTCTCCAATCCACTTCACTGCTTCGTTAATGACGCTGCTCTGCGTTAGTCTGCCTTCGATAATATAAGACAAGCACGTCCCAGACCTTGTCTTCATTATCGTGAAATGATGTCCATTTCAATCAACCGGGATATCAAAACGCTTCTTGATTGGGACCGCAAGAATCGTAACGAATTTAACGCATCCAAAACGAAGGACTGTCTCATCTCTAACAAAACTTGCACCTTCCTCCTATCTCTGTGGGCAAAGAGAATCTAACGACTGATCCAACTCCTAACTTCCTAGGGGTAACTTGCGATTGAATAATCACATATTCCAAACCGCCAAACAAGCCTCCCAATGGCTTGGATTTTTTAAGAGATGCAAGTTCCTCTTTCAGCCAGCTGCTCTGGTTACAATCTACAAATTCTACACTCGATCCGCTTTGAATAAAACTCGTAGGTATATTTGGGTAGGCGCCCCAAAAACCATCTTGGCGTGGCAGGACAAAGTGCAAAACTGCGCTATCAAACTCATTGTGGGTATCTAAACAAACTACACTGCAAACCCCAGAATATTTTTTCCGTATGAATTTAACACACTACACATTTCATAAGCGTGTAAATTTGGCTAATCGTGTTAAAATAAAGCGTTTTAGGAATGAACCGTGTTAAAATAATGTGAATAAAACGACATACGTGTAAAAATCACACACGTTCAGCGTACAATATTTTTTTTCTACGCCTCTGTTAGAATACAAGCATTCTGATATTACTTTTAGTTACGGAATAAGCAGAATTCCACACCCGTGTGGAATATTCATTCCATCACTTGTTATGGAATGACTACTATTGCCGCCATCTGTTCGTCGTAATCCAAGAATATGATTTATTAATTAAAGAAAAAAAAGATTTATTAATTAAAGAAAGAAAAAGATTGTTTCAATAATAAACAATCAATGATGTTCCGCTAGAAAATGTTTCCTTTAAATAAACTATTCAATTATTAAATTGCAGAAAATAATAGCATTTTTTTAATAAATTTTGCGGCGGCCATCTATTAACAAATTATTAAATTACAAAATTGTTATGAATGAACACTCCCTACTTATATGTTATTTAGCATTAAAATATCTTGCTGTGCCTTATACATTATATTTTTGACATTACCTTTACATAAGGTACGTTTGGACCGCCAAACTTCCACTTGTGCAGAATATGCATCATTCCAAACTTGTTACAGAATATACTATTACACGCTAAAGAAATTGTAACGCTTTATTGTTTTACGTCTTAAACGTGTGAAAATCATACATTATGTATGTGAAAATAACACATTTTAAACGCGTAAAAAGTGACTAAATGATTTTACACGCGAAATGCGTTTTAAAATCACACATTTGGGTTTGCAGTGTAGTGTTCCTTCAGCAGCAGCGAAACGGGTTTTGGAAGTTAATCTAGGTCTGCACTGGTATTTTTTCATCGCGCGTAACTTTCTTGTCTTTACACGGAGATATCTGTGTGCGTGTCGATAATTATACTTATTGCTACCAGCGATTAAGAAAAATAGGCGAAGGCGAATTGTGTATGTGTTAAGTTTTCACGCCATAATTTTCTCGTGAACAGGTTACTACAGTTCCCTCCTACCCTTTCTATAACTTTCTCCTAGAAACCCGGTTCTACTGCTGCTGAAGCAATACTAGTTTAGATAGGGCCATTGGTGATATCACCGTTTACGCCTTCGTAGACGTAGTCTTTAAGCCACCGTAGAAATGCAGCAGTTCTCTCCAAATTTTATCGGTATTACCATAGACAAGAAGGAAGGAAAGTTATCTAGGTGTGAAAAATGGATATAGACGAATGCCATGCTGCGGAGTAGACTCGAATCACGAACCTCTGGGATGGTAGTTTGATGCCTTATCGCCTAGGCTGCCAATTGCTCGCGATTAAACTATGTATCTATTTGGCGCCTAGGCTAAAGTTGGTAGAATTGGAAATAAACAATCGTATTCCCGTATTACAATTGCTGCACTGAAAAAAAGGCGTGATAAATATAATCGAGCCGAAGTTGTGTCAACCTCATCGTGAATTTAAATGCGGCGAATAGAGCCCTGGAGATGAGGCAAAATTATCGCGAAGTTGACTGATGTAGTTGTGTCAACCTCATGAGACATTAACATAAATAAAGACTTAATTATTAGAATATTCTGAACCATTTATTTAATTGTTTAAAATGTCCTATCGATACATATATAGGATTAAATTAATGAGATGGGAGGTGTGCTCAACAAATTTGTTAATTTCGTCAATTATTGTTATTATCACCACAATCAAAATCAAAATTAGTTCAGTTTTGTAATACGCTTCAATAAACATAAAAATTATTGCTTTAAAATTGATCCTACCTTGAGGTGATTAAAAAAATATTTCAAGAGATTTCAATAAAATTTGATTGAAAGAATATTAAATTGATATGCATTTTTTTCAGTTTGAATACATATTATCTTTTGATTGCTTCAATATGATTTAATTTGGGCCCTCGTACCGTCTCGAAAAAAAAAATTTTCCAATTTTTTTTTTCATAAATGGGTTCATTTAGTCCTCAAGAATGTTTTTTTTATTCTTTTTCTTTTTACTTGTTATTAGTTATAGTAAATATTAACAAGATAATTTTATAACTTTTTAAGTTTTATATAAGAGAAAACTTATTTTGAAACTTTAAACTCATTTAACTCGAAACATGATTTTTGAAATTGGCGGGCGTGGTAACTCAAAATATAATCGCCGAATTTACCTTATATTTTTTATTTGCGTTTTTCTAACTATTTTTTAGGGAACATGGAGCCATTTTGCTGATAAAGTGACTGAAAAAAAAATTTACATCTTTCTTTAGACTGAAAAATGTAGACTTTTTTCGGACTTTCACTTTAATTATCTGCCATTTTCTCAAAAAAAATATTTTTTAAAAAACAACTCGTCATTCCCAAATTTCAAGTGTCTTATTTACAGTGAAATTTTTGTTTTATTTAGTTGCTCCAGAATTTTATATGGGAGGCGGAAATGACGCAATAAAAAAAATTAAAAAAATTTTATTTTCAATTTATTATTCTTCTAAACATATAAAAAAAGTTATATCTCAATATCAACTTAAAATCTTCTTATAATCTTCGAACTCATAATCAACTTAAAATCTTCGAAAGGAAGATCTTAAGAAGAATATTTGGTCCTGTAAGGGTTAACCAGAACGAATGGCGCATTAGGACAAACGAAGAACTTCAAGAAATGTATGACGAAATTAATATAGCTACATACATAAGACTGAATAGACTGCGATGGCTCGGACACGTTGTACGAGCTTCAGAAGATAGAATGCTAGCCAGGATTTTTAATGGTAGACCATCAGGAAGAAGAAGAGTAGGACGACCAAGAAATAGGTGGATAGATGACGTGCTAGCAGATATACGGAAATTTCGTATAACAAATTGGAGAGAGCTAGCAAGACGTAGAGATGACTGGAAGAGGAGACTTCGAGAGGCCCGAGTCCTGCAAGGACTGTCGCGCCATCCAAGAAGAAGATATCTCAATATCTGTTACCATTTTCTCATAATCCTTCTTTAAAAATCACCTAAAATACTCGCTCCGAGGCGGTACGAGGGCCTTAACCAATTTTGCCGTTACGAGAAATTACAATGTTAGTTAGCGGAAACATTTATTAGACTACTTATAACTTTAAATTTTTTGAAATAAAATATATTTCGCATTCGTACAAAAGATTATACATTCAGAACAACGGCAGTTTTATATTCTCACGAATATAATAGTCCAGGGAAATTCGACATTTTACTTCGGAAAAATTCCGGGAAAGCTGAATTTTGGCATGGACATTGATATTATTGCTCTAAGGAAAATGTCACGAGGCCCCACCGTTTTGACACTCCGAAATGATTTTACGCAGGGTCAAAGATTATCAAAAGCGATTTTTCGAAAATATCTCAGTAGTGCTCACTTTTATAGAAAATTTATGTGAATAAAGTTTGTAGCTTAGGTAATTTCCTACAAAAAATATTTTATAACTTTTTCCTGTAAGAGTAACCGTTTTTGAGATATTTTGATTTTAGTCCACGGCCGCCATATTGTTATTTTTAATCTTGCCTATGTTACTCGGACTCATTAAACGATTCTAGCGGTACCCCAACCATCTAAATCGGTTCAGGCGTTTAGGAGTTATGGTGGAACAAAGAAACATACAAACATGAACCCTGAAAACATTGCACTCCTTTTTGGGGCAGGGTGTTACACAGAGCTTGTATAGGGAATTTTCATTACAAAACAACGTACATACACACAACAAACCTAAACACATTACACTCCTTTTTTCGGCAGTCGTGTAAAAATTAATACTCGATGTAAAAGTTTACTTACATAGTAGTAAGGCATCTTCAGCTTCCGTGTTTGTTGGCTGCATGGTTTTTTTTAAATTGCACATACGTCAATACTGCTGAAGTTTGTTGTGAAATTTGTCTACCAATCGTCCTCGACAATGCTCTGATTTATCATCTTTTGAAATTTTTTATATATGATGGTATATAGTAAGTGTCGCATTGTTCATTTGGAAAAATGGAAATTATTTCATCAGTTAGATCTTCGAAATCATTACTCAAACAACTAGAACAATTAAGTCGAGTACTACATACATATGAATGGTAAGTTCATCATACCTATGAATGTCAGTTGTCAAATCAGATGCGATTATTTCGCACAAAAAAATACTCGATCGATCTGTTAATGTTTTATGTGCCGAGTACCCCGCTTTAAGAGCGTTCCCAAAATTATGTCTTTTTAATATATCTTTTAAATAAGAAAAATCTTCGCGTTTAATACGCTTTCGATATCCACTTTCGTTAGAGCGAAGTCGTTTTTGTGGGCTATTATTTTGCCTTTCGGAGCCCCACTATTTTCTACAGTCGATTCAATAATCTGTAAAGCAAGATATTTCTTATAAATGAAACTAAAACGTAAGATGAAGAATAATTAACCCTTCTGATATTCTTGCCCCTTAAAAAAGAAAGTAAATAATTAATGAAATAAATTCTCTCACAGAAATCATCGTTATAATAAAGATATAGCATTCCTACTCGATCAACTTTCGTTTTGTAAATATGTTTATAATAACTGTGACTACTGAGAGCAAATTTATAGCATAAAAAAGAGCGATATGATTCTCATCGCGTTGTTACTTCCTTGAAGCGTGGAACAGCTTCCGAACTCATCTTTCCATTTTGTTACGATCTCAAAACATTTGTATATGGCTTCTATCAAACTAGGCCGCAAATGCTTAAACTGTTCAATTTAAATATTATGTTCTAAGAAATTATTTTCCCCATGATAAACAATACGATATTTATAATAATATCATTTATTTTTGAAATATACTATAGGTATACATGAAAAATCTTACCTTTGAATATAGAAACAAGCTCTGGAAATCCCC
The DNA here is from genome assembly GCA_963855945.1 of Thereva nobilitata. Lineage (NCBI taxonomy): Eukaryota > Metazoa > Arthropoda > Insecta > Diptera > Therevidae > Thereva > Thereva nobilitata. The sequence goes on from OY979698.1 coordinate 20,972,889, forward strand.
AATCTTCCAGAAATGACACCGTTTGCTCATCAGCCATTTTCTTTTAAATAAATTCCAGTACAAACGTCACTGATAACAATCACTGTTCACACTGTACACTGTTCACTATTCTTAAACAACAAGTTCTTTAACAAATTGGAAATTAACGTAATGAAATTACTAAAAAAATACTTGTTTTCTCGAATCAAGATATGAAAAAAATTTTTGTCCTTAAAATTAATGAATTATTTAAAAAGCAAATCAAAATTACGAAGAAATTTATTACAAAGAATCTAATTCAGTCATCAACACTTCGCACTATCGACAAGAAGGAAATGCAGTAACATGTTCACCAGAAAATGTTCGCGTGAAAGCTTAACACAAACACAATGTGCTTCTGCTTACTTGTAGAATTGGTTCGGTCAAGGCAGATGATGTACAATACCAAAGGAATTTCCGTTAAAAGGCATCTAGTAATAAAATGTTGTATAGGTTCTACTGACAACAAAGTAGCCCACCCGTATGTTCTAGAATGGTTTTCAATATATGCCATGTAGTTGACACAACTATTTTTCATTTTAGTTCAAAAAATATTTGGTAAAAACAATTGAATTATGGGTTTCTAACAAATCGAACAAATTATTATTACAATTTTTTAGTTAATTAAAACAACATGTTCTTTATTTCAATGAAATCGAACTGCAATTATTTCAAATACATGAAAGATATTGAATCATGGCCAATCGTATTTTACTGAAATATTTATATTAATAACTCAACCATGATGTTTTTTACTCAAATAACTCAGTATGGCAATGTAACATCGAAGAGTTGTTGTTTCAAATAATGTCGAGAAATTGATTCAACAACTTTGTAATTATGACAATGAATTTTAGGTCGACGCAACCCCAAATCTCCCAATCTCCTGGCGAGGTTGTCATTAAATCATGATTTTTTTCAGTGTGGTAAAAATTATATTCGGAGCTTAGGAGAAGCGAATATGACCTAGTGTATTGTTTTCCGATGATTCTAGACAACGTTTGCTGGGCATTGGCCCGCCTTGTCAGGAAGTGAACATCTTGACCGAGTACCTTGTTGGGTGGGAATTAATGAATAATTCACGAACGTGTGATTCTTGAATTGGAACGTTGGAAACTGTGGTATGATCTACAGTTTGGTGTATACTATTAATGTCTTCAAAGAGCTCGATTTTTTTCCCAGAAACAGCGATGCCATTTTAGTAGTTTTAGCCAACTTACATTACGAATGCTAAAATCACCCGCAATGATAATTCCACACTCTTAAGTTGAGGATAATGATAATATATAATCTATGTCTTTTTTTCCTCTGTATTAGCGAGAAATTAACTTCTGGCCTAGGCCGACTTTGAGATTCTCTATTTATTTGAGCAAACTCTTAGTCAAGTTAGGGTTTAAAGCATGCATGTCGATTGTTCCACGTCTGCCTTACAGCGATGCCAACGGTAACACTTACATCACACAACGGTGCTACTTTGAGGATTATCGATACACGCTCGTTCATTTTATTAATTTCAAAATTCCTTTGAACGTTGCCTGGAAAAGTTTTACAATTACCGACGAACAATTTTCCTTTGAACTCTGACAAGGAGCTTAGGCTCGAAAGTTAAGAACTTATTACAAATTATAATCTTTGTTCCGAAAACAAATAACCTATGTCGATTAATTAATTCCTAATTGTTTCAAGGGTAGAACAAAAATTGTAGTTGAGAAGTGTTTCGGTTATTTTCTATAACATATAAGAAGGCTTACGTCACTTGGAAATGTGTCTCGTGCCGTTCTGGAAGATGAAGGACAAAAAAATTTCTAGTTTCGAGTGAAGTTTTAATTAAATTAAAATAATGTAAATAAGTGTCAATTATTAATTCATCGAAGGCAGTCGAGAAGTGGAAGTTTTGTGGGGGAATCTTCGAATTTTGATGGAGCAACTAAGGCGGAAATAAGCTGTCATTGAAGAAATCCAAAGTGCCACCTCTCGGCTGCTTGGCAGATAAATACATAAGTTGCGAGAAGGAGGCGAGAGCCGGCAACCAAACCCTTTAACTACTTTCCAATCTATCATCAAAAAAGGAACTCGAGAGTGATTAATTATTTTGTAACTTAATAACATTTCTCTGCCGCTCTGTCGTTATCATCACTAGAGCATTGTTCAACAAATTAAATAAATTACCAGCTTCAATTATAAAGGAGTTCACCATCACGGCCGGGGAGGAGCAGCAGTCCCGGAGCAATGTTAATACTGGTGCTGGTGTGCTCGTCGTGCCGCACTGCTCGTTCGCTGGCGCTGCTGCTGCTGCTGCTGCTGGTGCTGTTGCTTTAGCTGTGTTCATCCCCCAAAATCCGGAGTTAATTATTAAAATATCTGCTTCTAATTTTTCTGTCATTTAATCCCATAAGAGTATATCCTGTTTTTCATCTCTCTGAATCTCCCTTCCGTAATAAACAATTAACATCAGGGACACTTGATGTGTGTAACGAGGCTCCAGGCTCCTTTCTCCGGGTCCGCACCCATTTTCCAGTCGAAGAAGTGTACTTGTACCCTTCAAATAAGGCTGAAATCTCGGGAATTAGTATCATCCTTGGGATCCTTAGGACCTTAAGTGCGCCCGTATATCCCCGAATAAATGCGTGTGTGTGCTAGGCACCGATAAGGGAAACCCTTCACTGCTTTTTTAATCCTTTACACTGAGCTTTGCGAATATATAAAAGCTTTGCTAGGACTTCTTTTCGAGCAACGCACACACCCATACACTGGCGCACGTTATCGTAACAAAAAGTATATCCTTGATGCTAGAGAAAGCACATGCACTGATACACACGCACTCGTGTATATGGGCCCAGGCTAGGATACTTCAACATGCATAAATTACCCTAAGCTCCATTTTCCGGGATTATGTCAACCGCTATCCGTTCTTTTCGTGAGAGTTTGTATCTATGTATACCCCGCGGGGGGGGGGGGTGCGTTGGGGCGGAATGGGGCTTTTTGTTTACAAAGTATTTATGCAAGAACATTCCTGGCTCTGTGTGTATAATGCTTCGGCTGCTGTTTTCCTGCATACGCCGCCACCCCCTCCACCCGGGCCAGCAGAGCCCTCGTGCGATGGAAAAATGAAAGTGAAACCATATCTGAGACTTGCAGGGCTCTTCAAGTTTGCCTAAGTGCTAGCGATATCGTGGAATTGCCGGCCTTGCCGGGTGAGTTGTCGTTGCTGGTGCCGTATCCTTGCCAGTAATCGTAAATTTCCATGAAAAGGATGTCTTCGGGGCTGGTGCTTCGTTGGGTGTTTTTTTTCCGGCCAAGGATTGAGAAAAATGAGGTGGGATTTAGGTTGTCAGCTCGTTTTTTTCAGGATGAGTACAGTGTGGGAGGAAAATGCAGTTTTTACTGAGTCATCCTTTGATCTTTGCTGAAAATGCACGATGTTTCTTGTAAAGTTTTTTTTTTATAATATTTTTTTTTGGTCCGGATACAAGTGCTTTTAGGGTAATTGGATTAAATTGTGTACTTTTATGTAGAGTGGTTCTTTAATTTAACAAAGATCAAAATTAAATAGAATTATGAGATACAAGAGCCTTGCCTTTTGGTGCAATGTACAAGGTGGTTAACAAGATCTGTAAAGTACAAAAAAATGGTAGTCTAAAATAGAAGCTAATAGACTAAAGTAGCGGTAGCAGAGCTGGACTGGCATACCAAGCTACCGGGAGTTTCCCGGTGGGCCGTGCCGAATGTTAAATCAAAAATGTTTCCTCTAAATAATTTTTTTTTTGAAAAAAATTTAATTTTCCCACAAAAAAATAAAAAAAATTCAAATTTCAAGCGTATCACAATTCCTTTAAAGAGCACAAATCTCGCGGTATCCTACGAAATTGCCAATTAGTTTGTTGAAGACTGTTATTTAATAAGGATTGTGTGGAGTTTAAAAAAAATCTAAAAAATTCAAAATGTCAACGAAACGACGAAGAGGTTGGGAGATACAAAAAATTAAAAAACAAGAACTTTTAAATGCGTAGTATAAAAATTGTCCGGACATTATTCATAGAAATATTCCAAGCTTTCTAATTTTGGAAAAAAAGGTATAGGTTAACTACGTAATTTTTGGAGAAAAAAGTAGTGAAAGTTGAAATTGTAGTTAAAAAAACCAAAATTTTGACTTTGACGACTCATAACTCTGGAAGTTGGTAGGGTTGGTAGTACCAAAACTGGTGCTTAAGGAATCCTGAGAGAAGCTAGTTCAAACAACGATAATAGGTTCAAATAACGATAAAGGACTCGTCAGACTTGACCGAAAAGGCCAATTTCTTTTTCAGTAAATGTAGGACGTGAAAAGCAATTCCCCGTCCAAAAAGTGGTGATCTAAGGTTTGAAAAAAATAGTGATGTTGGAAAAGGGTAACGTAATTTGTGCACGAGTTTTAAAGAATGCTCGGATTTTGTTGACAAGTGATGTTTTATGGGGAAGCTATCGGAAGCTGAATCCAGTAAAGTTAATTTCATTTAGAACCGGTTTCATTCCATCATTCCATCCAGTGTTTGTGGCTTGACCGAATGTTATGAAATTTTTTCCAAAGCACGTTTTCGTTAATGTGCTTCGATCGGCATCCCAACGAAGCCGATATAATATTTGGTTTGCGTGATATCGTGCGGGTACAAAAATCACGTACGTCGTTTAAACAAAAAAACGGCTCAACCGAATTTTATGAAAATCATTTTAGATCATGCTTTAGTTAATACGCTTCCATCGGCACCTCAACAAAGACGATATCATTTTTGGTTCGCCCAATATCGTGCAGGAAAAATACGCACATAGTTCTTCTCATAATTATGCTTAAAGAAAAACTTTTGAAAGCAAAAAATAACTTGACTTGATTGTTAAAACAAAATGTATTGAAATGGGCCGAAGTTTTTGAATTTCCCGGTCCTAAATTCATGTTCAGTCCAGCCCTGAGCGGTAGAACAAAGCCAGGTTTTTCACACTAATAATTCGCACATTTTTCCAATTGGTGCGAGTTTAGTTATACAGAAAACGACACACTTTTTATTTTAATTCGTTTTCTTGGAAAATACTTTTCTTTCAAAATTCAAAATGTGCTTCTTGAAAACTGATTTCACAAAGAAGTGATCTCAGACAGATGCCTAAGGTTGGAGTTAGATATCGCAATCACATGGAAGAAACCTGCCTAATTGTCCACTTCGAATGCCCAACGCAGGCAGTGAACAGTTTTTCGCCGATGTAAATCATCAATGACATTATACAAATTACGCTCCAGAAGACGCATGACATTATTGGTCCAGGGCTGATATCAATCTAATAACAACTGCTCACACTTCGTTAAAGACAGTACGCGTGAAAATTCACTGGTTGAACCATTGCTTAGTCAACCAATAAAAAAAAGGGAAATTTCATTGGCTGAACCAGTGAAATTCACGTATAAAAAAGAAAAAAGTTTTTCGTTTATTGAGTATGCCAAATGGAACCCTTTACAGTCAGGAAGATAATTACCTAGAATATGAGTCACATACAGTGGTGGATATATTTTTAGGGACACCTGCAAAACGTCTGCAAAAATTACAAAGAAAGCCTTAGAAACAAGCAATAACACAAGATTCTAACATAAATTTTTCCATCTGATCGAAATAAATTAACTTTGGATTCGTCACTCCAAAGAATATTTCTCCATCTTTCCTCATGCTCTTGGGCAAATTTTAGTCTGCTTATTACATTTTTTTTACTCAAATATGGGACTCTAACCGCTATTCTACCAAAAATATTCTGCTCCTCCAGACGTCTACGAACCGTGCGAGCACTAACAGCAAGGCCAAGATCGTTTTTGATGTCATTGGAGGATTTAAATGGGTCAAGTTTCGAACAACGTGCAATTCGACGATCTGTTTGCGAACTAGTTTTGCTTTTTGGTCCTATTTTTTTTTATTCCTTCCTCTTCTCTTAATGATCGTATTATTTTACGTTGGTCGTCTGAACAATTTTTCGCTCCACGTCCCATTTTTTATTAAAACGATTAACTATTAGAATAACACTATTACTATTACCACACACTTTTCCTTACGTTCAGTAAATGGTCACAAGAAATATATTCGAATATTAAAAACACAAAATATGCTCAAAATATTGTGATTTTTCACAAATAATACTGAAGAGACACAGTGGCCCTATAAATATGACCAGCTTATTTTGACAATGGAAAACAAAAGCGGGGAATCACCAAAAAATCTTGCGATATACCGTGGCACCCACAACGTACTTTTGAAGAACACATAAGTAA